>JAAVMX010000007.1:2400000-3600000 GCA_012934285.1 Ophiocordyceps sinensis
TTCGGCGTTCTTAGAAATCGTAAGGCTTAATGTCCGCCTCAGGGTAAAGAACAGGGCGGATTCCTATATTTAGGGCGGCTTCCCTTCCCACTCGATGCATGCTGGTCAAGCTCGTCCACTATCTTCAAGATGCAGCCACGTGGTCCCGCATCAGCATTCAACCTCCTTCTCACTCTTCTGGCCACTCTCTCCCGAGGAGAGAATGTCGTCGATTGCGGGCCGGGCTCGCCTTGCAAGGACGGTAGCTGCTGCAACTTGCAAGGCAGGTGCGGGTTCGGAGACGCCTAGTAAGTGCCTTGACTACCATGCCATCTTAATCGTACTAACAGGCTGCCCCTAAGCTGCGGAGAGACTTGTGTTTCCAACTGCGCCGCCATGTATGGTATCAACTCAATCGATGGCCAGAGTCGTTGTGCGCTGAACCTCTGCGGCTCACATTCCGAACCGCCAAAGAAGCAGCCCGAACCGCCAAAGAGGCCCGAGCCTAACAGACCTGATAAATCTCAGGACTACTCATACTGCTATAACCAAGGGCAATGGACATCTCGAGCCAGACTTATCGATTCCGTTGATTCGTTCTGCCGGTCGATAAAGGACAGGACATTCAAGTCCCGAGAGGGTAAGGAGGTAGTCAAACACTACCCTCATCGTTGGCTGGATGTCGTCATGACCAAAATATTGGTCAGTATAGCCGTGAAGGACGGGTGTGAGTATACAGTCAACGAAGGCGAGTGTCGCGCGGAGATGCGAAAGCCAATTGACGAGTGTAGCACGGGGGGCGTGAGACGAAAGCAGGGCGGACATGTGGAAAATAACTGTATTTTCTGGAGAGTAGACCCAAATGCTGATCTTTAGCCGTCAGATTTCGACGAGTAAATACTTGAGGCCCTTGTCCATAACTGTTGCGAAGCGTGGCTGGCTTAGATTGCTGTTGGGGTAATCCTGCATTTGAGAAAGACCCCCTGACAAGCTCGTAAATAGGCATAAGAGGGGTGACCCACGAGGACTAGGAGGCGTCTCCCTACAAGAAGAGACACCAAGGACTGTCATTCAAGGCAAGATGGCGTTTGAGCCTTGCTGATTGATGAAGACCAGTACAACGGCCATACCTTGATGACGACCAGTACTGCCAGACTAGATCAACACCTCCGATCTTGAATAGCTTCCTTGTCCTCGCCAGCGTGTGTACAACATGCGTTTCAGACAACTTCAAGACTCCCAGGCACCGCACCGCCTCCAATCCATTGCGAGGCGGCTCACGCTCCTCCAAAGACGGGCCTCGTGGTGTAGTCTTGGGTCGGGGCGGGCTGTTTGCTCATTTCATCAATGGTGCGTTGCTCGGGCTTGGCCCCCCATTTTCTAAAGTATGTCGTCAGGTTCGACCTTGCGATTCTTGCGGCTTGCGTCATAAAGTAGTGCCTCTTGTTGGCGTCGTTGGCTTCGTCTGGTGCCGAGCGGGAGTGCGTATGTAGCTCGTGGTAGAAGCCATCGCCGAATACGACGCGGAGCTGCTCGAACATGGCGAGTCTGACGAAGTGGCCGGCCGCGTCAAAGTCTTTCTTGCTAGCATCCTGAGCCAGATATGTCTTGGCGTCGTTCCATTCCTTGACGGTGCCGTGTTCACTAGGAATATCGGGCACGAGGCGGCGCGCGGCGAGGCTATATATGTTGACCGTGACCTCGCCCATGGCGCCCCAGCTCCACGTGCTGGTATGTTGGCGATGGTGGCCGAGCTCGTGCCACATCATCCACGACTTCTCAAGGACAGGCTGCGACCAGGTGATGTCGTGGTTCCGCGATGGGATCGCCACGCGATAGTGGAACGCGTTGGGGTTATTATTGTCCCTAGATTGCACCACCAGCGGCCGCAAGGGGCTCGGCTTGTCTCTGGCATCAGGGGCCGCGAAGGAGAGGGCACTGATGCTGTCTTGGGCCCCGATGATACGCGCGTACGTGTCCAGCAGCGCCTCCTGGTCCTGGCCCTTGTTGGCGTAAATCCGGGCGTCTGCCGCAAACCCGGTGACGATGACGCGCCGGCCGGCCTGCTCGGCAAAGGGGACCTTGGTTGCGACCAGCATGGCCTTCCACTCCTGGTTGGTGGTCACGCCCTGGCGGAACAGCGGAAACGGCTGGGCGGCGGGCCCCTCGGCCAAGGTAATAACCACGGGGGGCGCCGTCTGGCCGGCTGCCTGGACATAGCGGACATAGACGATGCCGCCAAAGGGGCTCGACACGGTGTTGAGACCATTGCGCAACGGCTGCGACGGCTGCAGCAGGGCCGGCAGCAGCTCATTGCGGTGGTCGGGGTGCGCCAAGGCCGGCGTCCCGATGAGCAGCTGTGGCTCCGGGCCGGCCCCGCTCACTCCGGAGACGCGGACCGTGAGCGGAGCACCGGGGTTCAGATAGAAGCCCGTTGGCTGGAAGTCGGCCCACTTGAATCGCTGCTTCAACCGCGCGCGCTCCCCCTCGGCGTCGGGGACGGCGGACACGGTCACGGTGCGCGGCTGTGGAAACGTGGACAGGTCCGTCTGGTGATACGCCGGGGCTGCGCGTGTGCCCCAGTGATGCGTGAAGGTTGCTTGGTCCGACAGCTTGAGTGTTCCCGAGGCCGCGTCCTTGACGTAGGACGTCAGCTTGAACCGGATGTCGATGGGCTTCCCGGCAGGGCCCTTGAACTTGAGGGTTATCTTGGACCATTTATAGAAGTCGGCGGCCGCACCGCTCCATTCGCACTCGATCCTTGGCGACCCCGGCCTCGTACCTGGACAGTAGGCGTAAACCTCGACGATGGATAGATTCCATGGACGTAGGTCGACCGACTCGAGAACGAGTTTGTCGGCCTTGCCTGGGCCTTTGTTCCACACCTTGGGCCAAATCGCCTGCTTTTGATCTGGATAGAAGACGGTGGAGTCTTGCGTACTTTCCAAAACCACCTTTGCCTGGGGCGCATCGTCCAAGGGCGTAGCCAGTATAACTTGGTTGGTCAAGAGGCTTCCCAGACATGGGGAGACGGCTCCGAGGCCCAGCACGAGGAGTTGCCACGTGTGATGCATAGGTGCGATGCAAACTCCGGGGAACGAGTGGTTCTGAGAAGAGCCAAGTTGAGGGTAAAGAAGTTGGGGATGGAAGTCAGGGCGGCCGTGACACCTAATATATATACCCCGTGCTCACAGAAATGTGGCTGGCTAGCATCTCGTCACATCTCAGCCCCCGGGTGAGACATGCCGCGGGCATTCACCGATTCGTGTTAGCCAGCATGCAATAATCAACGTCGTGTCACCGCGGCTGACATCCGGACCGCCGCGAGAGTGACGCTCATCGCCCGCATATGCGGACTCTACGAATATGCATGAACAAAAGATTCCTCCTGTTAGGCATCCGGGTAGCTTTGATTCTCGACTGTTCTGAAGCCGGGATAAGACGCAGCCGTCTCTTTCTCCCTCTTAGAGGAGGATCAATCGCCACCGTTGCCGCCCGATAATGAGTCTCGCCCGTTGTCCTCGACCTTGGCCCGTGAAATCGGCGTTCACACTCATTGCAGTCCGAATCGAGCATCCATCATTCATCGATAGACGGGTCAGTCAGATACTCGATCCCTCGTGGGATGACTGATGAAAAGTACACGAGCTCTGCTGGAGTCGTGGCAATACCTGCGGACGGAAGCTCCCATCTCTTCAGTGGCAGCAGTCCTGCGCCGAGCTCAGGCATCCCAAGCATTACTCAAGACTTCCTGAACTGGTTGGGAGAATCCCCGAATGGAGCAGCGGGATCGTTACCGTCAGATCCAGCGATGGCCTCGCATCCCGACGCTGGCTCCCAGTTTCACTCGACCAAGAGAATAGCGCATTCCCGTGTTGAGAAGCGCTACCGCACGAACATCAACGACATGATTCGAGTTCTGGATGAAATGCTGCCGAGGCCCCCACCAGTCGATCGGCAATGGACAAACCAGCCCGAGGGGGGTCACAGTACGATGCTTACCAGTGCGACAATGCTGCGTCAATCAGGAAGAACAAAATAGACGTCCTGTCGCGGGTCGTTAATTATATCGTATATAAGAAGAAAGATGACTGCCAGGAGAAAAATATGAGACCTAAACGAGCGGATCCGGGCGTCGAGACAGGCGTTGGAGTTGGGACATGACTTTGATGTTTACGACGTGAAATCGTATCTAATCTCTAATACCTGATATTTAGAGTGAACGGGCGCGGAGTCGAAATGTGGCGCTTCATTTCTTAGATGAACATTTGACCCTCGCCATGCTGTTTTCGTGCTCTTGCTGCTCGCCGCCTTGACCACCAATTTATATTTCCATCCGAAGATGTCCTCGCACTTGCGTTGCTGCGTATCCAGAGACGTAAAAAGCGAAGCAGATTATTCAGCCCGCTCACTATACCGATTGATCATCTCAAGCGAGGAGACATCCATTTTTAAAGGCGACGGAGGTATTCTGACACGCATGTCTTTGAGCTACAAAAGACTAGGCGTAGTCGTCCTCGGCGTAATGGCTGGTACCCAACCCCCTCGCCCTGCTACGGCGGCCTATAAGAGATTTAGAGTCAAAACGCAAATCGTGTCTTTTTTCTCCGATGGCCATGGGTTGGCTGAAGCACTCACTGGTCTCAATCCTCGGCTAGCGGCAGCGTCAAGTTTATCGACTAGATGTATTTTCAAGGAGCACGTTCTCAATACTAGAGGGACGGCATCGGCAATATGTTGGCCTTGTCAATGCGTCGAGTCCCGGAACAGACGCCTGCGGATGGCTAAACGACAATGAACTTGCTACGCTTGACCATATGGCGGTGACCGGAACGGAGAATATGGCATTGCACCTTCTGGTATTGATCCGGGGTCCGGAATATGCTGTTGCACTCACCGGCACGATACCACGTAATTTTGCACATCGCACTTCGCGACAGCAGCAGCGAAATGAACTATGCGAATAGCACTACTCTAACTATATAGCAATCAACTGAATCACCAACCATCACCAACCATCTCCGATCGCGGCCCAGGCAAAGACTAGGCGAAATCGAGCCTTGGTCTATCCTTTAATTTTGGCGTACGAGTTGGGCCTTGCTTATTTGCTAATGCGTAGCCGTGAGTATATAAATGCCAACGAAATGGGGGATGTAGCTTAACATACTTAAATTCAAGAGTGCCGTCGTTGTTGGAGACATGGTCATCCAAACGAAGAAACTGCTCTTCTCCGAGAGAACCATCTGCCTTGCGTAGCAGAGCGACGATGGTTGTGCCATCAAGACGCCAAGAGGCATGGTCGGCAGAGTCGTAAACACCCGTGCCGTGGAGGTCAAAGACGCCGTCGTTGTTGCCGACGTGGTTGTTGATGTCGAGCTCACCGTCGGCCCAGGAGCCATCACTCCGACGGACCTGGGCAAACAGGCGGGAGCCCTCGAGGCGATAGTTCTGGGAGGATTGAGAGAAGGACATTTTCAATGGACTGGGTGATTGCTTCAATGGTGATGAGCGGGCAGAGGAGATGGGGGAAAGGAGGGGATGAGGGAAAGAGGGATGAGGGAAAGAGTGAAGGAGTGGATGAGAATGTGAGGGAAGGAGGGGGGAGGGGGGGGATGCGGGAAAGAGGGGATGAGGGAATTAGGGGATGCGGGGATGCGGGGATGCGGGGATGCGGGGACTTAAGGTCGGGAAGAGCCCCGCCCGCCGGCCCCGACGTCGCCCCGATCGCCGCCCCGATCGGCTCCCCGCCCCGTGTCAAAACAGAGGTTCTACCTGATTGGCAGAAAATAGAGCATCAATTGCGTGTTCTATAGGCCTGTCTCCTCCACTAGCTCGCTCTAGAAGTAATCCGTCTAGCATGTCCAAGGCCGACACTTAGGCGTAGCTTCGTAACAAGCATACCACGTCTTCCCTATCTCCTGCCCCCTCTTCGTCCTCCCGACTTCCCTTTTTTTTTGGCTCCCCCCCCCTTTTTTTCTTGTCTGAGGGTCAGAGGGATCAAAGTCCCTAACTTCTTGTCCGCCTTCTAGAGGAATATTTTCGATAGGTACCGAGTCTTCCGCATAGCCTTTATGGTCTTTCGACTCTCGTCCGCCTCCTCCTCCTAACTCATATTTCCGTTTCGCTCCCTTTCCTAAAACATCAATTCCAGGCCTTCCCTTTAAAAACGATTTAAAGTTCGGACGAGCTGCAAATTCTTCTGGGTCTTGCGCCCGGGGTTGGTCAAGATCAAATCCCGTGCTTAGGGGATCTTCTCGCTCATGGTTTAGTCTTAAACGAGGTTTTAGTTTTAACCGATGTTTTAGTTTTAACCGTGGCTTGGCCGCCATAGTCAGTCTAATAAGAACAGTAAGAACGGTTAAGAATTTTATTTTAGCGATAAGTGTGGGAATAGCTAGCTACGTGCGACGTTATTATCGCACACACACGTAATCGTAGGGATTACGTGTCATCCGGAAAGGCTATATCACTGCGATAGCTTCCTCTTACCTAGCTAGCAACACAACCTAATACAACCATACTATTTACCCTATAAGGTCGACCTAGAGACCTACTAATACTAATTAATGGTTGACTTAGTTAATTACAGACAGCTAGGTAGAAGAGATAAGATTCGTTACCCTTTATTATGTAAAATACCTATTAACTCGGGAATACTCTAAGAAGGTCGTCTTTATGCTAAGAATAAGGATACCTCCGGCTTAATTAGACGGTCGAGTTATCTTTCCTAGCTTTAATTAATCCGGTTACTTCTATCTAATAGGCAAGCTAACATTAATTGCAAGTGCGTTAATAACGCTTAAGACAACCATCGTAAAATCCCTTACGATACCCCGATCTAATACGTAAAGAACATTACGTATAACTATTAAAATGACTTCTTCTTTATTAACACTAGCCCCGACCGTTCTATTAGGCAATCCACTTAACGACTATATGCTATATATGCCCTTGCTAAAGAGCATTTAGAAGAAAATTAATATTAACCTCTAGGATAACGATATAAACCTAGAGGAACATAGAGAAATCCTAACAATAACATACGGTGCCCGCTTTCTGTCCTATTGCGAATATAATATACACTAATAAGGATACGAGCTTCTTAGCCACTTCTAATAGCACTTTTAAGGATAGGAAGAGGAAATATAAAAGGCTATAAGATATAAAGTAAGGAGGCAAATTAGGACCCTATTAAAGCGCCGAGGCATCTATCTAAGACCTAATAATAGATTATTCGCTAAGCAACTCCTTGCCTTATAAGATATAGAAAGACTCCCTAACTGGCCTAAAGACGACTAGATTAACATAAATTTTAATATAGGAATAACGGCATATGTAAGGAAACTCTTAATGCAACCGTTGCCGACCCTAACAATAACCCCTATTATCCCCGGCGCGTAAGTGCCTAGCAACACACAGCAACAATAGGTTCCTAGTGCTATATAGCAACAATAGACCGTATACCTAACAACTTATTAATTCAACTAGCCAATAGGCCCTATTATTCCCGGTGCCCCTATTATGCCTAGTGCCCCTATTATGCCTAGTACCCCTATTGTCCCTAGTGCCCCTATTGCCCCCGGTGCCCCTATTGTCCCTTCTGCTACTGCTATAACTATTGCCCCTTTGCCATCCGTTAACGCTTATACAACGATTCTACTAATCGACGTTCTAAACGTCGATATAGACGCTAACCTCTAGCAGAAATTCGCTAAGCTCTAGAGAAAGGATAAGTGCTATACGGGAAGGCCCTATAACCTCTTCGACGATAAGGTCTACTTATTTATAAGAACCTACTATAAGCTTAAAGTGCAACCTAGTTAATTTTATAACCTATTCTCTTAGATTCTAACGGATAGAGCCGAGACCTTCTATATCTAACACGTTAAGTTAACTATATCGTTCCGTGCAACCTATAATATTATTAAGCAATATTTTAACACAGACGTTAACCATAGTTATTATTTTACTAACTAGATAATAACGACGTTTAATAAAGTCCGCACGGAAAATCCCTCTATGCCGCTTTATAAGGTTCTCTAGACTCTCTTTAATAAACTTTAACTATATTAGAGAGCCTTTAGCAAGGATTACGATAGTGATATTCCCCTTCGTATATCTCTTATTAACGCTTACCGTAGTGTCCTTAAGCTAGAATACGCTCTCTTTAAGCCCGCTTAGAAAGTCTAGACTATTTTTGCAGACTTACGTGCGTCTATCGAAACCTATCTCGCACGGAACCCCTCGGCCTAGTTCCTATAGGATAAAGCATTTAATTATAATGATTAATAATACCTAGACCGAAGATACTTAAACAACCGTAGACGAGGCGGATTCTATAGTCTTAGAACCGAAGCGTCGAGAGATTTATTAACGCCCTCGAGAGGGTTACTATCCGTGGGACTAAGTACGCCGACGAACTAGCCGCCTTAGTCCTTAGCCTCCTTAAAGGAACTACGATCGAATAGTACTTTAGAGACCTCTTAGAGTTAGACCGGTTATTGCTCTATACCCTAGGCTTAAGCTATAGGGCATAGTGCTAAAAGCTTAAGACTCGCTTCGCTACCCGGCCTAAAGTCGTAGTATAAGCGCTTTAGAAGGAATAATTTTCTATTAAGGATATTATTAGCGGTGCCGACTTTCGTAGATAGATATCACGCTTAAAGCGGAAGGCTAAAGCAGCTTTATATACCGATTAGCACTTTACTATAATAGTCTATTAGCGGCTTAATACCTTTCTTTAAGAATCCTTTAGACGGCCTATAAGAGCCGACGACCTTAATAGTTAGGTTATAAAATGCGAACGGACGATTCCCTAGCTCTAGACTAAGCTTATAGCCGGATCTTAAGGCAGGCTAGCTAATTAGCTAGCCGCGAAACCCTAATAATCCGCCGGAGGTTAGCGGCCGAACTACGGCTAACGTAATACGTAAGGATCGCTACGATCTAATTCCGCGCCGTAATCTAAGTATAGCACTAAAGCAAGCGGTTAGCGTTTAAATAAGCCTAACGCTATTAACCCTAGGAAGACGCTAATACTAGCCGTATAAGTCCCTCCCGCTTTAGCAATAACGCCCGCGCTTCGACCTTAGTCTAAGCCTAAGGACCCGCTTACGACTAAGCCTATAAACGGTTCTAGAGATAGCCCTATCGTTATTAACCTCGCTTAGGAAATCGAAGCCGGAGCAACCGACGGCGGAGGAGCTTACTTACCCTAGCACGTTATTAACTAGATTCTTTATGCCTACGAAGACGACCTAACGCCGAGCGGCGAGCTAGACCCTATAGACGTAGACGAAGAGGATAAGCCCGACTATATTAACTTTACGACGGACGATCCTTTGCCTATAGGGCCTTGCGTTATCCCTACCCCGATCGGCGACGTGCTAATCGTATAAGCTACGCTATTAAGGCCCGCCGACTCCCCGGATAGGCTATCCTGCTTTACACACGCCTATATTATAGCATACGGTAAGGACGGGCCTACTAACTAATATAAAGTATACGTCGATACTAACGCCGATCGTAGTTACGTTTATCTAGACTTCTTCGCTAACTTCGATAATATCTCGGTCGACTTTACTAAGAAACGCCCTTTTACCGGAATCGGTAGCGCTATTATAAAGGGATAGGCCGACTTTAATATATATATCCCCGGTAAGATTAATAAAGACCTCGCAGTCGGCGCTATATAAGTTAGCGCTTAAATTAACCTTAAGCAGCCGACCGGGTTACTGCTCGGCTAATCTTAGAGTATTCCGTACTAAGTAGACGTTATAAACTTATTAAGCTACGTAATTATCGGAGCTTACGGCAATTTATCCGTCGACGCTCGTTTAAAATAGGACGGACCCTAGGTCCGTAGAACTATCCGTAGTATAGCGGATATCTACGTTCCGCCCGGTATAACCATAAGTCTTCCGGTTAATATTAAGGACTTTCCCGCTAATAAGGACTTAATGTTTTTCCCGATAAAGATAGAGCTCGCCTATAGCCTATTTTCTAAAGGCTAATCCCTAGTTACGGTAAATACCGGCAGTCGTACGATAAGGATTCGTAAAGGGTAATAAATTAGAACCGTCGTTAACCTTTACGACTAAATCTAGTTTATAAATATTAATACGTATGCTATAATCCCCGATTCGTCCTTAGACGGCTAGTCTGCTTTAGAATCCTCTAAAGACTAAGATAACTTAGAGTTAGCTAAAGCGCTAGATATCCCCGACGGGAAACTACCCTTATAGGATAGCGGCTTTAACTAGCATCTTAAGCTTAGCATCGAGCGCGAGACCTTGTTTCTAAAGATCGAGTCGAAGGACGGAGTAAAAATCTACGCTACCGACCCTAAGTTTACTAAGAAAATTAAGCAGTTAGCCGATAAATTCCCCCTGCTTTAGACCGACTAAGGCATTATTAAAGTCTACCCGGATTACTATATAAAGATCCCGCTCGCCGATAATTAGCACTAAAAGAAGATCGCGTCTTATATATACCCTTTAAACTAACGGGATAGGGAATATATCGATAAGATATACGATAAGCTATACTAAAAAGGCCGAATAGAATAGGCTATAGAAGCGACCCCCTTCGCCTCCCCGGTCTTCGTTATATAGCGGACCGTTAACGGTAAGGAAAAACCCCGAATAGTCGTCGACCTACGCGTGCTTAATAACGTCGCTATACCTAATAGTTACCTTATGCCGCTTTAGGCCGATATAATCTAAAAGCTCTAAGGAAAACGATTTATCTCTGCCGTTAACGCCCGATCCTTCTTCTACTAGTTCTTTATCTACCTTTACTATCGTAAACGCTTTATAATAGTTTCCTACCGAGGGCTAGAACGCCCTACGGTAGCCCTAATAGGATATAAAAACTCCCCTATATACGTCTAGCGATTTATAGACTAGATCCTCTAGGACTATATAGATTACGCAGCCGCGTATATTAACGATATTATTATCTTCTCCGATTCCGCTAAAGAGCACCTCGCCTATCTTACGGCGATCTTCTAGCTATTCGCTAACTATAACCTCGCCCTATCCGCGCCGAAGTCCTTCCTTAAGTACCCTTCCGTATAGCTGCTTAGCTTCTAAGTTAACGGCATCGGCCTTATAAATATAGACGAGAGGGTCTATATATTACGCTCTATCGTATTCCTTAATACCCTATAAGCCCTTAAGAAATAGATCGGCCTAATTAACTAATTGCGATACTTAGTCGCCTACTTCTTATAGTATATTAAACCGCTATAGCGACGTAAGATAGACGAGCTTAAGTCCGCTCGAGACGAAGGAAAGCTGCCCTTTAGGTAAGCCTAAGTCCGCTTTACTACGAATGCTAAGTTCGATCTAACGCTAGAGGAGCTCTAGGTATTTTATAATATTACCGACGCCTTTACCGCCGACGCTAAACTCTATTACTTTAACCTAAAGAGCTAGCTATTTATCTAGCTCGACGCTAGTTACGACGGTTTTAGAGTCGTGCTTTTTTATATCGCTCCCGGCATAACGTAGAACCCGGCGTAAGGCCCCCCTTATATAAGCATTTAGCTTATTCTTTACCTTAGCCGCTAGCTTTAAGGAGGCGAGCCTTAATATTAGCCTATAGAGCTTAAAGTAGGATGCCTCGTCTAGGCCTATCGCAAGCTTCGGTCTTACCTTATCTCTACGACGGAGCCGAAAATTATAGTGCTTACCGACTACGCTACTATATACGCGATCGTTAAATAGTAATTACTATTTACGATTAGTATAAAAAGCAGCAACCGCTTCGTCCTTATATCCTAGTACCTTAGCTAGTTCCTACTTAAGGTTTATTATATTCCCGGCGCTAAGAACGTCTTAGCCGACTTGCTTTCTTAGCTGCTAACGATAGAGACCCCTTCCGTCGGGCCCGGCGAGCTCGATCGGATATAGGAAGACGAGGCCCTTATTAATAGGGTTTACTTAGTTACTAAGGCCGTTATAACTCCGGCGCTGCGCTAGGAAATTAAGGCGGGATATATAGACAATCCCCGATAGTCTTAGATTATCGATTAGCTTAGCCCCGACGGCTTTAAGGAGGGACTCGCGTTCTTTATCCTTAACGGCCTTCTCTACCTTAAAGAGACCGACGGATAGCGACGCCTCTATATCCCTAAGGCGTGCGTTAAACCAATAATCGAAGACGAATACTAGCGGAAGTTCTACGCTAGTAGGCGCTATATATAGGAGGAGCTCTCCTTTAGCTTTATAATTAATCGGCTCTTTCGTCGAATCGACGATTTCGTCGCGAAATATAATACTTATAAAAGGAATTAGTCGAACTATCTTAAGCCCGCCGGCGAGCTAGTCCCTATCCGCACGCTAAGCGTCCCTTTCTATATAATCGCTATAGATTTTATTATAGGTTTGCTTAACGTCCCCTCTAAGGGTCTTTTATAAAAGACACCTATAGGCGAATACTTTAATACTCTACTTACGGTTACTAATAAATTCTCTAAGATATGCCTTTTACTTTTAAGCTATAATTAATTTACTATAGACGATTAGGCATAGACTTTATAATATAAGCTTATTCGCTATAATTAAGGGATTCTTAAGCAGATTATCTTAGACCGCGACCTTAAGTTTATATCCGACTTCTAGCGTATATTATAGAAGGCCTTTAGATCTAAGCTCTTAGTCTCTACTATATAGCACTTTTAGACTAACGGCCTCTCTAAGCGCTAGAAGTAGACGGTCGAAATCGCCCTACGATTTTTTACCGCCGACTTCCTTAATAAGCGCTAGGTCGAGGCCCTCTTACCTCTATAGTTCTCGCTTAATAACTCCTTCTCCGCTATTATCTAGACTTCGTTAAGCGAGCTCGTTACTAGCTAACGTATAGACGATAGCTTACGTTTCTTCGGTAAGTAAGCCGGCGCTAGCGACCGATAGGTTCTCTAAGAGTAGGCCCGCGTATCTCTCGCCTACGTTTAGGCCGCTATAAAGCGGCGATATAACGTAAAGCACTATAAGCTTAAGTTTAAACCCGGCGACTAGGCCTAGCTTTAGCTTAGTAAAGGCTACTCTATCGCCGATAAGCGCGTCGCTAAGCTTAAGGAGCGGCGTATAAGCCCTTTCCTAGTTATAAAGCGGATCGGCTACCTAGCTTACCGCCTTAATATAGATAACTCTATAAATATTTACCCTATAGTATTTATAGCCTAGCTCGAGCCGGCGGATATACCTAACTCCCGCCCCGGCCTTAAACCGGACACCGATTATTAGGAAGTCGACTATATCCTCGATACGCGTAAGTATAAATACAGTCGCGGCGCGGTACGCGAAGAGTTCTTCGTTACTTAGAAGGGATAGCCTAGTAGTTATAATTCCTAGGTTCTTACCTAAGACTTCGCCTAGTAGGATATTATCGACGAGTTCCGTACGTAATAGGAGTTACTCGCTATAAGGATTACTTAGACTAGGAAGTAGCGCGCGCTAGCCCTTACCGCGTATAAGCCCTTTTAGCCTAAGGAGAAATCCTTATAACTTACGGGGCGTTGCTTACAGACGTTTTTACCGGCTCGCCGCGAGCGTTACTGTATTAACTACTAATTTTCGGCGGTTAACCGTTAGATATCTTACCTATTCCACGCTTTTATTTTAAATTTCTTTTTGTTTTCCCTTACCGCCGCGCCCCGTCGAGCTTCCTTCTCTTCGCTTATCGTTAGACGCTTTTATCTCGCTACTTCTCCCCGCGGCCTTATATAGTCCTTTACGGTTCCTCCTATCCTTAGTAGTTGCGTTCTATCCTACGACCCGGTATTTTATACTCTCTTTAGCGACTAGGTCGCCCGCTAGCCTCCTTACCTTACCTTGCCTAGATTTAAGCACGCTATATAAATCTACGGTAGCGAGCCTTATTTTCTCCGATCGCTTAAGAATACCGCTGTATCCTTTACGGCGTAGAAAAACGTAAACCTTACTTTTTACTAGGATTTTATCGACGCTATTATAAAGGAAGGATATAATTGCCTATCTAGCGAGGTAGTCGATAAGCGATACTTCCCTAACCCCGACCTTCCTAAGGCCCTTACCCTTACCCTAAAGCGTCCCTATCGCTTAGCTATCCCTCTTATATCTTCTTTAAACGACCGCTAGTTTACGCTAATAGTACGTCTTACGCTTACTCGCCCCTATCGCGACCTAGTAGAGCGCTTTCTTCCTAATACGGCCTAGCCCCCCCTGCCTATAATACTTAAAGGATTTATAGGGAATATCTTTTATATAACGGACGACCCTACCGGAAACGCCCTCGGTATAGCTTAGCTTGCCTTAACGCTAGCCGACGCCCTTACCGCGGCTATATCTAAAGCCCTTTCCCTAGCCGAAGCTACGGAAATCTAAGCTATCCTCTACGTCGTTTAGCACGCTAGGGCTATTACCGTGTATATAACCGCGGCTAAGGCGGCCTTCGCCGCTTTTAGGGCTCTAGCGACACCCGCGGCCCTGCTTTTTAGATAGTACGTCTAGCGTACGCCCGGTATACTAGCCGGCGCCCTTTGTTCCTCCCCGGCTAACGCCGACGACTCGCTACGCGAACGATAGGACGCGTTACTTAATAATATCTTCGTGGTTTCCTATAGTACGCTATATCGTCGTCGCTATAATAATACGGCCCGCTTTACTCTTATCGCTACGTCCGCCCCGCTAATGCCTTAATACTTATAGATCGTTAAGTATAAGATCCTAACGCACGACGCTATTATATCCGCCGCCGTTATTTACTTAAGCACTTTTATACTACTTTACGGGAATACCGCTATTGCTATTACTTTAGCGAGCCTTTTTGCCTACACTTAGTGCTAAATCGGCGATAACCTTACTTTACCGGCATTCGCCGCTATAGCTAGGCTACCGAGCTCTTTGCTTATCTACTTTAATATACCGACTATACTAATCGACGATAACGCCCTCGCCGCCTACGTCCTAGCGTCCGCCGCCTTAGCAATCCTAGCTAATAGGACAGCCGTAGTAGAATTCGCCACCGTATACTAAATACAGCTAGTCGGCAACGGATTCGCCTTAGACCTATCGGTCTTTATAAGCTCCCCGCTCGTAGGCGATACGCGCGTTACTATTCGCGCTACGCTAGTCTTATTCCCCGTTAGCCGCTATAGCAACCTATAGATCGCGTGCGCCGGCGAACTATCCGCCGCTAACCCGTATAGCGTCCCTATCTATAACGCGGCCGTGCTCGCCGCCCTCTCTTAGGAAGATTAAGCCGAATATTACTCGTTAAATAATCCGCGCCCCCGCGTGCGTCTATCTACCGCCGGGATATAACGTACGGTATCCCTAGGAGCATTCGCCGTAGCCCCTATCGTTATTACCGGCGAGAAGGTCCCTCGTAACAAGGCCTTTAGCGCCGCCGGCCCCGCCCCCGCCTAGCCGGGCTCGTCCTTTATTCGCTTAGTCTCGCCCTCTTAGTGTTTTTCCTTTCTCTTTTAGCCGTTTAATATAGCTCTTCTATCTCGGCGTTTGCCTCGTTATTTTAGCTATATAATATAGCTTAGCACTTATCTTTCCGCGTCTTGCCTCGTCTATTACCGCGTCTCGCTTTATCTATCTAGTCCCTTTAAGCTTTATATTCGTTCGGCGGTCGCCGCTTAATACTCGCCTTCCGCTATAGCACCCCGCTTACTTTACGTTAGCCGTCTAATACGGTTTCTCGCCTTCGTCGCCCGCTATCTTAATACGACGGTCTACCTATTTTATACCGGTCGTTTAATACGGCCTTTGCCTTTTCCTTACGCGCTTTATCTCTACTCGACCGTTCCTACGTCCCTCGTTCTTATATCTATACTCTACGCTTTATCTCCCGTCGCTTAGATCGCTTCTTATCGATCCGTAAGCACTATAAGGGCGTAGTATATCTCTTTAAAGTAGGCATTTATTACGGTATAAGACCCTAATAGGTATATACCTATATAGATATAGGTTAACCTTAGACTACGCTAATATTGCCCTACTATATTTTATAGGCATTTTATAGGCATTTTACGGTTATAGCACGGTAATATTACGGTAAAATCTAGCATAGGTAAACCCCGGCATTACGCTACGACTCTACGGCTATTTCGCGACGCGTATTATAAGGATTTTACTATAATACGTAAAGCGTATAATAGGGGGAAATCACCGCATTAAGGTATATATAGGGAGAGGATTACGTATATATAGTAATACGTGATTAGGCATTATTAGGGAGATTCCTTAGGGAAGCTATAGTAATACGCTAGGATTTTACGGTAAAAACCCGGATAGTAATATAGGTATATAACGGGTATCTTCCCTAGCTTAAGAATAGAAGGGATAAGTAATTATTTTCTATATTATTTAATAGTTAAAAACCTACTTTACCTTATACTTACTTTCGCAACCGGTAGATAGTCCGTTACTAGTAGAACTATTAGCCGGCCTAACTCCCTTCCTAAGCCTTATTACGGCTAGTAGTATCCTATCCTTTCGATAACCCCCGTAGTATACTAATTATATTAGTCTATTATATAATAGGATACTTAGGAAGTCCTTCGAGCCCTTAAAATCGATAGCTACCTTAGACCTCCTAATATAATTAAATATAACGTAGGAACTAATTTTGCTTTAATAGAGTTCTATAATAAGGCAAGGATTATAGGAATAACCTATAAGCAGGTCCTTATAGAATTACATACGTTGATTAGAAAGGTCGAGAGGTATTATACTCCTTTACTCCGTACGTTTAAAATCCTTTACGTAGAGATTAGGACTATTACCTCTCCTAAGGCAGTCCTTTAGATAGCCGTAAAAGCCGTTAACAATATAGCTAGACCTTACGGCCTTATCCTTACACTCCTCGTCTTTAGTATATACCCGCGTATAACTATTAACTCGCCTCCGTTAGCTATAACCCTAAAAAGGTCTATAGCTATATAAAAGGCGATAAAGATACTACGATAACTTTCTATAGAACGATAAGTTTAGGATGCTCTTCGCGCTCGCAACGGCCCTTCTATAGCCGAAACACTTACTCTACCGCTATAAAGCGAGGTTTACGTCTAGAGAGAAAAAGGGGGATAGCAAGGACTATTTAAGATTGCTATAATTAACGGTCACGATATTACTATTAACACTATTAACGGACCTTAATCCTTTCGGTCTATACTAGTATAGCCTTACCTTCGAGACGATTTGTCTCCTCTACCCTTACTGCCCGCGATTAAAGCGCCCCTAGATGCCGAACTAACCTCTAACCAGACACTAAGGTCTATACTCCCTGCCCTAATCCCTAAACCCCCTATGCTACGTAGGCGTAGCCGTCCTCCCGGTGTAAAGAATAAGCTAAAGCTACTAGTTCGGCTTCTAATTCTACTTCCCCCTCCTTAAGCTTTTGTCATTAAGAAGGAAGAAGATACCTACGAATTAGCACTTAATTTGCGAGAGAAAGGAGTCATTACAACCCTTAGAGCCCTATTTAAGCAGTTAAATTAATAAGAGATCGATAACCTTATTGCCCGCGGTATTTTTAGCTTTAAACGCTATAATAAAGCTATCTACGGAGGTCACTGTATCTTTAAGTTAAGGATAGTGCGTAAAGTAAAAGGGAAGGATAAGAAACCCTACGAGAAGTTACGACTCGTTGTTTAAGGACATAATAACGAAGAAAAGACGACCTTATTAACGCAATTACCGACGATTTAATACATTAGCTAGCGGCTAATCCTAGCCCTCGCTCTAGGACTTATTCACTATTACGGTATAACCCTTTCGTTGCGAGACATTACCTAGGCCTACCTATAAGCCGAAACTAAGCTATTTAGAACGATCTTAACTAGACTGCCCGCCGAGATATAAAGACGATACCTAAAAGGGACTATTATCTATATAATTCGACCCCTTTACGGGATTATAGAGTTAGGACTGCATTAGTTCCGAACGTATTATAAGCATTACGTCATCCGACTTAATATATTAACCTCGACGTATAACTCGTGCCTCTTAATCGCGAACGGGACCCTTAATAGATTTAGTATAGTTAGCCTATAGATAGATAACACATTAATGCTAAGCACGCGTAGCTTCTTAACGGCTAAGGAAGAGCAGCTTTAAAAGGCTAAGTTTAAAGCAAAGCTAAAGACTAAGATGTCTGCCGGCTTAGTGCTTAACTTTAATAGAGCTAGACTAACTCTTTAAGATAAGAATTAAGGTCTCCTCCTTTAATAGAAGGGCTAGTTAGAGAAGATTAAGACTATTATTTCATAGGATTATAACTTCGCATAACGATATATAGAACAGCGAGCCTAAGGAGCATACGTCGCGTTAATCTACTAACTAAAAGCTTCTTTTAACCTGCCTATAGCAGCATAAGTTTAAAACCCTAACGAAAAAGACTGCTTAACGATTAACAAACGCCTGCAATAGTAAATAGACTATAAGGAACGCGGCCTAATATACGAACTAGTTAATCTTACGAATGCGAAGCTATTAGTATTTACGGATAGCTCTTTTGCAAATAACGAAGACCTCTCTTCGCAACTAGGCTTTATTATTGCACTTATAATAGAGACCCGGTCTAACAGCCACTTCGAGATTAAAGGCAACATCGTGCACTAGAGCTTTACTAAGTGCAAAAGGGTCACACGCAGCGTTCTAGCCTTAGAGGTCTACGGCATAGTTAGAGGCGTTGATATAGGCATTTGCCTCGCTATAACGATTAAGATAATTATAGAACGCCTGCGGCTGCCTTTAGTGCCTTTAATCCTTTATATAGACTCGTATTCGCTCTACGAATGTCTTATAAAGCTTACTACAACGAAAGAAAAGCGACTAATAGTCGATATTATATCGCTTCGTTAGTTATACGAGCGAAGGGAGATTACAGAAGTCCGATAGATCAATAGGAGTAATAACCTAGCTAATGCATTAACGAAGTCCTCCCTAAATAAGTCTCTTAAACGATTCGTTAAGACTAACGCGCTGACCGTTAGGATAGAAGCTTTCGTCGTGCGGCCTTAATCTTTAACGCTCTTTTCATTGTTTAATTACGCGCTCATTCGCGCACTTATTCATTTACCTATTCTATTGCTTAATTAACTGCAATAAAAGAATTCGTCGGCACGATTCGAACCCTAGACCTATAGCTTTTTTATATATAAACCAATCGGGAAGGTTATTTTATCGTATGCTATTATTCGGTTAAACACATTCTTACAATTCGATGTAAACATTAATAGCAATATTAACAAAAAGAATAATCTTTCGGTAGAGTAATATTATTAATATGCTTAACTAGGAATCGTCCCTAAAGGGGTTCCTAGACATTAAGTCTAATAAGTCTAATCCTTATAACCGCCCCCGTCGAACAAGCCTAGTACGAATAGCCCCGAAAGAACAGCCCCGACGAACATTTTGTTATTTTTCCCTAGTTACTTACTTTTCCTTCCTACTATAACGTTCGGCAAGATAGTTAGCAAGGCCACCCTAAAGCACGGTTACTAGCACAAAGCGGTAGTCTAGACCGCCTAATTATTAATAGAGGTTACTAGCCTAACCACTGCGTTAAAGAGGTGTTTTCTCGCGTTGCGTCATTACGTTATAAACCAGCTACGTATTTAATAGTTATATAGCTATCACAACATAGCTTTAACCTTATTAATTCAACATTGCGTAGCTACACCTACGCCCGCGCGATTACGCCCGCGCAGCTGCAACAGCCTGCTTAACCAGGCTCTTTCTTTTTGTTCTACGGTTTGTTTCTACAAAGGAAAAACTGCGAGTATAGGAATAGCTAGCTACGTGCGACGTTGTTGTCGCACACACACGTAATCGTAGGGATCACGTATCATCCGGGAAGGCTATATCACTGCGATGGCTTCCCCTCACCTAGCTAGCAACACAACCCAATACAACCACACTGTTTACCCTATAAGGTCGACCTAGAGACCTACCAACAATAAGGTCCTTAAGAAAAAAACTCAAAACTAAAGAGGTGACTTAGCAAATCATAAAGATGTCTTGCAGCTAACTATAGAGTATTATTCTTAGGGTATAGCATTATTTCATAGCTTGGGTCTGGCTGCTCTGACTCTGACTTCCCCACTTTTCGGGCACTTGTACGTCATACTAGACCCGTCGCCGCGCAAGGAAGACCCTGTGGCAGGTCCAGGCAGGATGGCTCTAGGTGCCGGAAGTCAAGTCAGTACGAACCCGGCAATCTTCGAGCTGAGGCGATATACGTTTGAGATTCCAAGACCCTAAACCACCCCGAACACCTCTGATCCCCCCTCGGAATCCAGAAAAGAAGGGCGGGCACGAGTAAGCCTAGCATGAACTAGATCAACGTGAGATGAGCAAAGACTGGTTATGACAGGGCAGACCTAGGATGCTAGGGAAGATCTATGCCATGCTATAAGAGGGGTCAACAGAGTTTCCGATCAATAGGTGTTTCCGATCAACAGGATACCCACCCACAGGGGAAGAGATCGAGATCGCGACTAGGATGTCAGTCGGTACAGTCGCCTCGATCTAGCTGCTCGATGCCATGACCCATTTGCGTGTAGCATACATAAACACCTATCTAATTCCAACGCACGTGTTCTGCCGGACGCAGTAGGGGCAACAATATCCTGTACGTAACTCCTGCACCCGTTGTCCTAACACCCGCTCCGATGCGACACCCTTTTTACCTACCTACTTACATGCTCTCTTGGCGAGAACCTCATGTCGAGATGATAACAAGGATTCATGACATGATTACGGCAAAAGGCAGTCTCCATAGTATCGTTATAAGCCAACGGCGGCAATTGTTGAACAAACAAAGGGTCCCAGGAGCCTGGCTCAAAAGCAAGAGGATTCTAAAACGCTTAATGTGGGATTCTCCAGATGGACACTGTCAGCGACCCGGACAAGCGTGAAGACTTGTAACACTTACCGGGGATAAGACGGCCGAGACGAGGTGAGTCATGCTGGCTAGATGTTTGAAACATTCGACTTAGGAGCCGGTGGAGCTATCGCGCCGTGGTGTTACTGTTGGTGTGAGGGGTCAAGGGGCAATTGCCGAATGAGTCCAAACGAGATATCCGCGTTTGCAAGGATGTACTGGTAGACAGTCCTGATCGATCTACATGATCTTCTGCCGCCCGCAAAGAATCACCACCACCGCCCTAGCGACTTACGACACGGCATAGTGGAAATAATATACCGAATTGCCCCGAAGCTCACGCAATGCCGGGACTAGCGAATAGGCATTACTCGGTGGCCTGTGTAGCAGGCACGCATCAGGACTTCCTAGTGCATGGCCACAGCTCCTTGTGCATGGCCCACAGGTAGAGCCCCTTACTCAGGAAGTCCCATCAAGCCCCTGAGGCCTCATACATAAATAGCCTCTTCAGATTGCCACTTTGGACTGAACATGCATCTTAAGCTGACCTCTTCTTGTTCCGATGTATATTGGCATAACGTTCCACCAACAGCATCATATATTTACCAAATTCTCCTTGACGCTCCATCCCGAACATGAAGGTCCTCACAGCACTCATCCTTGTTCTCTTTGAACTTGAACTGGTCACGGCTTTCCCGCTGGCAAATAAACAACTTTTCCGACGAGAACCGCTTCCGGTTCGATTTCCGTCCCTTTTCCGCTTTCGAACTCCGCGAGTTCGCACGACTCCAAAGGGTTCAAGTCCAAAGGGTTCAAGTCCAAAGGGTGCGAGGGCGAATTCGCCGGGTAGAGCACCAAATCCGGGGGCGAGTCAAGTTGCACGGACGAGGATCGATTCAATAAGTCGTTTTGACAAACCGAAAAACATTAATCGCCAGACTCGATTTGAATTCGATAAGGATGGTCAAGCAACTGGTCGAAGTTTCTTAAAAGGCAAAGAACAACCGCGTTTGATTGACAAAAACATAAGCGATAAAAAAGCCTTCAAGGACGCTCAAAAGGGGGCTGCGAAAGCTGATGGCGTTACTTTGAATGGTGAAAAAGCTGCTAAAGCTAAAGAAGCTAAAGCTGCTAAAGGTCACATGGGTACTGCGAACCAGGAAATGCCTACTCTTAAAAAGGATCCGATTGCTGGCATGGATATAGACGATATCCAACATGGTAAAAAGCCCTATGAGGATATAGGTAGCGGGAGCAGTAGTAAAGGTAGTGGCTCTCGTAGTCCTCCAGACACGTTTGGTGATTTTAATTCCAAGGACTTTGAATAAGGTGGTGGCGGAAACGGCGGAACTAGTAGTAGCAGGTTCTCCTGGTCCAAGGAATTTAAATCTTGATTATGAAGGCAAACCCTGATGCAGGTATATCTACGTTGTATCCCTCTTTAACTCTTTTAGACAAAGTGCTCCGGAGAAGACTCACACATGCACATCAACACATCAATACAACCTATCGCAGGGCTCGTTGCTGCAACGTAGCAACGCCATTCGTTGTCGGTTCTATCACCAACCGGATGTGCGCTGCCGTTTTACCGACGACTTAAAGACGGCTGCCTCATGCAAAATAGCCCTAATAATCTTCCACGGCCAGTCGTTCGGCCACCAACACGAGCAAGAATGGGTCTTGAATCAGCGCCGACCGGGAAACCTCTTCCTCTGATCCACCTCAACGGCTTCCCCGGCACGGGCAAGCTCACCATCGCCCGAGCGCTGCAGGAGCTGCTGCGCTACCGCCTGGTGCACAACCACCTGCTCATCAACCCGGCCGACGCGGTGCTGCGCCGCACGGAGCCCGGCTACCAGGACCTCCGGCGCGGCATCCGCGGAGCCGTCTTCTCGCCCGGAACCCCGCAACGCACGCCTCCGCCTACGTCTTCACCGACGAATAGTTTTGAGCTGGCAACCAAGGTTTATGGAACAAGACGGACATTACGTGGGCAGTGTTGTGCGTCGGAATACCAGCTCATGTTGAGTGCCTGGCCAGACTACTGGGGTAAGCAAGGGAAGCCATGGCTGTCGAGAACATTTAAAGAGTGAGAGATGGAGCATTTGTCCCATATCTCTATCCTCTAGAACCATTCTTTCCGCTCTATCTTCCCACACCCGATGTCTTTAAATCTCTCCGCTGGAAGTCGGTCAGTGGCTTGAGCCTGCCGCACCGGGCCGGTGCCCAAACGCCAGCCATCTCGAATCCGATGACATCCTCTCTTGGCAGGGCCGTAGGACCTCTATTCTACTATCAGGGGAGTCCATGTGACATGACAACTGCTAACATTATGCGTTACGTAGGTCTATGCGACGTTACGTAAGTCTGCATTAGAAGTTGATTGCGTGGTATTAGGAAGTTAGATTGCTCTGCCTCTTAATCGACATTTTCTATCCGTTTGCTTAAATCAGATAGTCATGTTATATTACACGGAACCGTTGACCCGTGAGGTCAATGCCTCAGGTTCCAACGCCGGGCCTGAGCTCACACGCCTTCTAGCATAGAAATCATGCGAAGGCATTCGTATTAGATAATTTGGCAACATTACTTGACTAGTGTACCAGGTGCCCATGTAAATTTCCTGTAGCATGCTTCCTTAATATGCGCGTGCAATCTACTTGATGTTACAGGTCTGACTTTGGTGGGCGTTTAGCTGTGGAAGCTGTGTGCAGATACAGGATGCAAGTCAAGATGCACGAGTATAAGTTGGGCACCAACCTCCCAAGACTGGTCCTCTTTGCCACACTTCAGACAGGAACGCGGTCTCATCAAGTTCACCCTTTACATTCTTTAGCCCACTTATACAGTCTCTATCCCACTCAGTCACATTCTTTCATCTACCACCAAAACTTGCGGCGAACTATTGCAATCATGGCCCGTCTCTCCTGGTCGGTCTTGGCCTGGCTCGGCATCGCAGGAGCCGCGTCTACTTGGGCCGCCGCAAACGCAACCGAGTCACCAGGCACACCCGTTCCCGGTGCCTTCATCATCGAATGCGAGAGCAGCCAGGTCTGCGAGTCGGTTGCCAAGGCCGTCGAGGAAGGAGGCGGCACTGTGCGTCACACCTTCAAGTCGGCCATTTTCAACGGCCTCTCGTTCCAACTCGCGAACGAGACGACGGCCGAAGGGGACATGAAGGCTCTGGCGGCACAGTTTACGGGTATTAAAGGCAATTGGCAGCTGCAGAAGGTGAATCTAGCGCCCGGGGGCAAGGCCGAGAAGCAGCCGGAGGACAAGACGGTAGAGGAAGGGCAGCCAGG
Source organism: Ophiocordyceps sinensis (assembly GCA_012934285.1). Taxonomy (NCBI): domain Eukaryota; kingdom Fungi; phylum Ascomycota; class Sordariomycetes; order Hypocreales; family Ophiocordycipitaceae; genus Ophiocordyceps; species Ophiocordyceps sinensis. The sequence goes on from JAAVMX010000007.1 coordinate 2,424,165, forward strand.
AGAGGGGGAGGAGCAGAGGCCGGAGGAGAAGACTACGAATCCGGGGCGTCTTCTTGGCCGCCGGGCCGTCGACGGAGACGGCGTCGAGTCCCCATGGCCTCATCTCATGACGCACATCGACAAGCTGCACAAGGAGGGATATACGGGCAATGGCATCAAGATTGCCGTGGTCGACACCGGGGTACGTTCCCTCTGCCATTCACACTTATTCTCCCAAGCACAGGTGTTGACAACAAGCAATATAGGTCAATCATACACACCCCGCGCTCGGCGGCTGTTTCGGTCCAGGCTGCCGCGTTGCCGGTGGAGAAAACGTTTCCAAGCAAGGAGCCAAGAATGAGACGATAGACTGCTCCTTCCACGGCACCGCGGTAGCGGGTGTCCTGGCCGGCTATGATGAGGCCACTGGCTTCGTCGGTGTGGCACCCAACGCAACAATCATGGCATACCGCGTGACGGACTGCAACGGGGATGCAGACCAAGAGGCCCTGATAAATGGCTGGCTCAGGGCGCACGAAAGCGGCGCGCAAATCATTGCCTCGTCGCTTTCCGCGGGTGCGGAGAACTGGTCCCCCCAAGGCCTGGTTGCTACCATTGTTGCTCGCATAGTCGCCCAGGGCGTGCCTTGCATTGTCGCCGCCGGCAACGACAATGCAGCAGGGCCCTTCAATATCGCTGTTCCCAGTGCCGGCCGTGGTGTCACGGCTGTCACCTCGTTTACCCGTACGCCGACAGCGTTGGACTACATGGGCGCATACTCGGTCGGCGATGGGTCCGAGCCGGTCGAGTTTCTCCTGAGCCCTACTAGGGACCTCCCAGATGCATGGGGCAACAAGGAGCGTCCGCTGCACGATGTCGACGCCGATTTTGGCGACGATCCCGACGATGATCTCACGGGGGCGAGAAAAACCACACGTGACGACTTCAAGTCGAAGCATGAAGAAAACTGCAAGCTATCGCCAGGCGGCTCGAGCAACGGCTTCGCCCAGGACCTCGTCGGCCGCATCGCGCTGATTCGCTCAACACCGGTGACCAAAGACTGCAGCTTCTTCCATCGAGCGCGAAACGCCATCGGCCGCGGTGCGGCGCACATCGTTGCCTGGGAAGACAAACCACAAGATATAAAGCTGCAGGACTACCAGGGAGTTCAAGCAATCGGCGTAACTACGTCAGACGCCGGCCAGGCCATGGCTCGGGCCCTCGCGTCGGGCAAGCCGGTGACGGCGCGGGGAACCGGGCGAGTCCGGATCGACACGGGGCTAATTGCGTATGCTTCCGCATACGGACCGACGTGGGAACTCGACATTAAGCCCGACGTCGGCGCGCCCGGCCAGGGAATCCTCGCACCGGACATGGACGGAGGCTATGGCCTCGTTTCGGGTACCTCCGTTGCCGGGCCCCTTGTCGCGGGTGTCTTTGCTCTAGTAGCCGAGGCCCGCGGCACTTTTAATCCTGCTCTCCTCAACGGCGTCGTCATGTCGACGGCGGAGCCGCAGAGCGAGCATGGCAAACTGATTTCCGTGATCCAGCAGGGGGGCGGCCTTGTTAGGGCTTGGGCGGCAGCTCATGCCACTACCCTCATCGAGCCTCGTGCCTTGACCTTTAACGATATTGATCACCGCGTTGGCACTATTACCTTGCAGATTTACAACTCGGCTGAGACCGAGATGACTTACCAGCTCTCCAACCTCGCCGCCACTACGCTGTACGCCTTAGGCGGCGACTTCCTATATAATAATAAAGGCGTCGACGCCAAAGCAGACATCAAGCTAAGCCAGAGCTCCATCACCGTTGGCCCGCGGCAGTCGGTCACCGTGGACGTCTCAGCCGCGGATCCCCAGGGCCTTGACCCTGAACGTCTGCCCTTGTGGTCCGGCTGGATCGCCATCAACGGGTCCGATGGTCAGAACCTAACCATTCCCTACCTCGGACTCGGTGGCTCGCTCCGGTCGACCCTGGTCCTGGACCCTAGTGGGCTGAGCATCCATGGCAACCCAAGTCAGAAGCCCATTACCGAAAACTCGCTAGTCATCTTCCCCAATCCACGGGGTCCACAGAAGCCCGGCCCGTCAAAGGACAAGGCGCGGCCCGAGGGCGCAATCCGCCATCTGAACGTTACCGCCTCCTTCAAACTCGTCCTCGGCTCACCCCTTGTTCGCATCGACATTGTGCCGCTCGACCTATGCTCCTCGGGACCTCCAAAACCCTTCGAACATGTCCAGGGTGGAGATATCGTGAGGTTGGGTCGCCCCGTCAATGGTACAAGTGAAAAAGGCCCCAAGGTGTTAGTAACCCGATCATTGGCTTGCACGCCCGACTCCATCATCACCGAGTTTGCCGGCGTCAAGTCCATCGGCCAGCTGCCCGGGTATCCTAAGGAGTGGGCAGGGATCGGGCAGCTCAGCGGTAGCTGGACCGGTGAACTTGACGCCCCTTGGCAGTTCGCGCCACCTGGCCGGTATAAGTTTGTTGCCCGTGCACTCTCTATCACGGGTGACGCCGCCAACGAGGCCGACTGGCAAACTGTCGAGTCGCCTGCCTTTTCCGTGTCATACGAAGCATAGTCGAGGCCAAACAGGCCCCAAGGCATAGGGTTAGACCTAGGCCCGGGGGCGAAAGGGGGGGGGGCGATGGTGAGGAGGGGAAGGAGGAGGAAAAGAAGGAGGAGGAGGAATATGGCATCTAACCCCATAGAGTTTACAAAGTACCCAGCCCCCTAAAACACAGATTTAGAAAATAGACATCGGCGGAAAAGACGGCAAGGAAATACATTCCCTTCCATCTCGTAAGGTTTGCCAAGAGATCAAGCAGACCACGGTTTCCATAGTTTAAAGGTCTCTATTTCTATAAATTCACTCCACCTATTGACTCCCACCATGTTATTATGATTTTGAATATAGCCGGCTTCTACCACTCGACTTACTCCCCGCCCCTGTTACTTTGAGATGCCGCGGAGGTGAGCGCTGATAGGCCAAGAGAAGTATAGGATTCAAATTCTAAAGCGCAACAAAATCTAAAGCTCAAGCACCGGCATATCAAGTTGTATATAGAGCCGTTCCCTCTGTGGTACAGATCTCGAGGAATTAGATCTAGGACTGCCGCGCCTGTTACACGAGCTGGCTCTCTTTTTTGGATCGGCCCTCTCCATTTCTTGGCGAAATCATGGAGTCGAGCCAGCCGAGCCGAGCCGCCTCCACCTTGGTAGGTTCCGTCATCTTTATTTACAATGTCGGATTTTCAGAGGTAATTTGACGTTGGCAAAGTCGGATACACCAGGTTATCTAGGTACCATCTTTCAGCCAAGGTAATCCCTGGACCGTCATCAGGCTGACGGTCAAACCGTGATGTACAATAGTGTGCGATTCATGCCGAGCCAGAAAGATCCGCTGCGGCAGAGAACGACCACGGTGCGCGAATTGCATCCGGCTCTGCCAGCAGTGTCTATGGTCTGGACAAGGCAAGAAACCAAGTCAGACCGCCAACTTGTAAGTGCCCCTTTGTGTGGCGAGGTTCGAAAGAGAAGAACCAAAGGGATGAAAGGCTTACGCGTTCCATGTTCATAAGACATCATGCCCTAGGAAGTGTCGAGGCGCGCCTCGAGCGAATCGAGAATGGCCTGTTGGGCATTGAACAGACGATTGCTAGACTGGGAGGAAGCAGACCCGGTCTTGCTCCCCCCAGCCCGACATCGTCACATTTGCCAGATAATTGGCCGTCAGTCTTGCCACCAGCCGTGTCGTCAGGTGTGCCAACCAACAAGCCAGGTAGTCGCCGCTTTGTCCACAAAGGCGAGGGCAGTTGGGAGCGATACACGGGTCCCACCGCCCTCGGATCGTTGATTTGCGATGCCAACGAGTTCATACTGGACCCGCTCCTAGACAGCGGCGGACCTGCGGCGAGAGATGCCGCCTCTTACGCACACGAGCTGCTCGATGCTCTCTTCGGCGCAGGACCCGGGCCCGAGACGGGTCAGGATGATGTCCCCCCTGAACTCCCCCCCATGGCCATGGTGGAAGCCATGATGGAGCCCTACTTTGAAACCATCAATGTGCATGTGCCGATTTGGACGCGCAGCAGCTTCCGGAAGCTCGGTGACCTTTACCAGGCGTCTGGTGGAGGTGAGGATAGCGCATATATTGTGTGCGCCAACAATCTCGTGCTTTTGGCTCTGACGGCGCAGTCGGTACGCCTTCAGTGCAGGAGACGTGCCGACACGTCAATGGTCGGCCACAGGACGTCGACTATGGAGCTGGATCTAATCAGAACATTCCTCCTGAATGCTAGGCGTGCCCTGAATATCATGGACCAGCTCTTCACACCGAGTCTAGCCAACATACAAGCCTTTTTATCCATGGTATCCCACACACCTTATGCCGAGTTTGGTTCACGAGAAAATCATTTGCTAACACGCTTTTGTTCCCCTGCAAAAACAGTGCTTGGTCGCTCAACAATACTTTGGCGAAGATACCCTCGCGTTCCTTGTCCGTCAGGCAGTCCATCTTGCGCAATCGGCCGGGCTCTGCTTTTCACTCTCATCCGAAGAAGCAAGCACCATTGGTCTGGTGGACGCCGAAGAGCGACGAAACATGTTGCGGAGCCTCTGCATTTTGAGCGCGTCGGCAAGCTGGTGGTCCGGAATCGGTTCAAACATCTTATGGGCCGAGGTAGCTGCTGCTTCCACAAAAGGCTTCATAGGTACTGCCGGTAGTCCTGTCGAGTCTCCTGGCGACCTTCGTTGCCGGCTGGCCTTGGCGCGAATCGAGGACGAGCTCTTCAAGCTCGCATATTCCCCCGCACACGGTGGGAAGCAGCCGTATGAAATAAAACACGGCGTCGGCATGCTCCTCAAGCAGCTGGAAGAGTGGTGGAGTGATTTCGGCGACGGGCATGAGCTGCCGAGGAGACCAACTTTGGAGTGGGACGACGACTTTCTGGCATCCGCGTCTTGCATATCCATAGAAGGCGCCATTCGACTCCACACGCTGAGGATTCTGATGAAGTGGTCTCTGTCTGATGGATACGACGAGTCTTGTGGCACCTTGACGGACTCGCGGTGCTGCCTGAGGCTCTTTATACGGGCCTTGTTGGGAGGCGAGTCTGACTTGGAGCATTACGCCGCCCTACCTCGGTAAGCACCAGTAGGAGCAATGGAAGGAGAGTGTGGCTAATGCTGTTCAACAACAGTCTTCTCACCATGTATCCGCCGGTTGCTTTCCTCCACCTCTCGATACACGTGGTGCGGAATCGAGGCAGCAGCACAACCACCAACACGGATGGCGGTCTCGCTACAAGCGACTTACAGCTCCTGCAGACGTTTGCCCATGGGGTCCTACATGTCGCCGATCTGGGCTTCGGAGTCAACTCTACCATAGGACGGCTCCGCAAATTTGGCGTCATCGTGGCCGACGTCGCCGCTGCGTGTGGGGGCTCACATGCTCGAGCCCAGACGCCTCGGCCAGATGCTTGTTTGCAAAGTGTAAAAGACGGCGAGGTGGACATTGACGTCCTTTTCCAGCAGTACTCGGTTCAAAGTCTGCCCTATGAATTCGACATGGACAGTCTCTAGACGGCAGTCTCTAGAAGGGTGCTTTGCTTTATAGATGGCAATACTTTGCAGTATCGGATCTTGTAGCGTAGACAAGCGGCACTTTCAACTCGCATTCTTCCCCATGACATCCTCACTCAACCATGAGCAGCCTCAACCATGAGCAGCCTCAACCATGAGCAGCCATCAACGCATACACCTTCTGCGCAGCCTTGGGCAACTTGCCCTTGCCCCTATCAGGACTCGCCTCAAGCTCCATCATCTCGGCAGCCCAGTCGCATATCGTCTTGGCCAGAAACTCGACCTCGTCCTCGGTGTTTGCCGCGTGGAACATCAGCCGGATGCGGCTCTGGCCCCGCGGCACCGTCGGGTAGCTGACGGGGAAGGCCGAGATGCCCGACAGCTGCAGCTGAAAGACGAGCCACCAGACGTAGCGCTGCCGCGACTTGAGCGGCACGATGTGAGCGTTGAATCCGTCATGTTGCCAGTCGTCGAGGACCGGGATGTCGAGAATCCCCTGCTCCTGGGCCTTGGGCCAGTGGGGGTTGGACTGGATCGAGGTGAAGAAGTGCCTCACCAGGTGTTGGACATTGGCTTGATACTAGGCCGTGTTACTGAAGGAACTGGTCTGAGAGAGACGGAGTGGTTACCTTTTCGGTCTTCCCGTCGATCATGAGTTTGTACGCTGCTCGGATGCCGGCCACGGTGGGAAACGAGGGAGCGGTCGTGTAGATGACGCAACGGGCAAAGTTTAGGATGGTGTTGCGCACCGATGCGTCTCCTAGGATGACGGCTGCCCAAGGCTCGGGTCAGTTTTCGGCCATGGAAAGCACAAGGTTCTTTCATAGAAAGCACAAGGTTCTTTCATGGAAAGCACACCCTCACCTCCGGTCGACGCCAATGCCTTGCCACAGGTGTGCAGCCGGACGGCAACCTGCTTCTCGACACCCAGCTGGCAGACCAGACCCGCGCCCCTGGGGCCCAAGATGCCCGTGGCGTGGGCCTCGTCGACAATGAAGACGGCGTTGCCCTTGGGACACACCTCGTTGGCCACCTCGAGCATCTCCAGCAGCGGGCAGACGTCGCCGTCCATGCTGTATACGCTCTCGACGACCACGAGGAGAGAGCGCGACCCGTCGGCAATCTGCGGCTGCGAGTCTAGGACGCTCACCATGGCCTCCCGGAGGGCGTCGACGTCATTGTGCCGGAAATGCACCCGGCACTGCGCCAGCGAGGTCATCATGCCGTCGTGCGTGCTGGCATGCACCAGCTCGTCGTGCACAATGGCGTCCCCGGGCCTCGGAATCGCCCCGTAGATGGCCATGTTGGCCTCGAACCCGCTCCCCACAATCAGCCCCGTCTCGGCGCCGTGAAAGGCCGCGATCTCGGCCTCGACGTCCTCGATGTACGCGTAGTTGCCGTCCCCGATCCGCGAGCCGCCCGAGTACATCATGAAGCCGGGGTTGCGGGCCAGCTCCTCGAGGAAGGCGCGACGCACCTCGCCTGTCTTTCCGAGCGAGAGTATGTCGTTGGAGCAGAAGTCGGAGGCATGGCCGAGTTTCCAAGCAACCTTGGTGCGCGTGAACATGGAGTGGTCCGCGCGCCGGACATCGAGGGCTTCCTCCAGGTTGCGAGGGAAGGTGGGCGCATCCTTCATCAGGGGGGCTTGGGCTTTTTGGCTCTTGATCCAGTCGGATAGCAAGGAGATGGCTGCTTCCGACATTGCACGAGATGGCGTCGCGGTGCGTCGTCAATGGACAAAGGTGATTCGGCTATGAGAGCAAGACTATAAGAGCAAAGACCATCCGAGATGACGGGATGGAGCTTCCATGTACATACACAGATTATGTATCCAAAGACTCAACTTGGGGTAAACTACAACGAATTTATCCGTCTTGTGCGTTACACTGAGCCCCTCCGGACACGGAACCCGACGCGGCCGCCCCGCCCCGGCTGGGTCCGCCCCGGCCGGGTCCGCCGGCGACCGGGGCGACGTGATACGGGGGTCTTAAAGTCGACCCGTGATGCTCCACAAGACCCCCCTATTATATGACAGTCACGCCCAAAAGAATCAATGTTAATGACTGTGGCTGCCTACTCCAGCACGCTCCTGGGTCATTAGGTCGAAATGAAACAAGATCTGATTGGCAAGGTAAGAGACGAAACCGTCCACGCCCTGCCCAAAGACTGAGATCCTGAGCAGACGGCCTTCGTCACTGGTGGCGCCGGAGGATTAGGAAGAGCCATCGCCAGACAGCTGGCCGCTCGAGGTGGGTACAGACTCGTCCGGGCGAGCTTTCAGTGTTAACAGCGGCCAGGTGCTCACATAACTCTGTTCTCCCGCCGCTCGGGTCCCCTAGAGGAAGCCAGGGAGGAAGTCCTTGGGGCGTGTTGGAACAAAGACCAACAAGTCGACGCCGTCATGGTCGATATGGGAGATGCACACAAAGCAAGGCCAGCCATCTCTCATCTCAGACGTACATGCATGACTGATTTGCTTCACTAGGTCGATGAGGCTTTCAAAGGGCAGCCTCGGTCCGCAGATGTCGTATACTGCGTCGCTGGCGGCAACTATGACCAAAACGGCTTCTTCGTCGACCTCGGCGCAAAAGACCTCGAGGACAGCATGCGCAACAATTACTTTTCCGCCGCCTACGCCGCAAAGTCCATGCTGGACGTCTGGCTCGCCGAGGATTCATCGAGACGCAGTCCGATCCGCCAGCGGCACCGGCAGATTGTCTTCATCAACAGCGCCGCGGCCTTTTTGGGGCTTCCGGGCTCGGTTGCCTACACCAGTAAGTCGCGCTCTTGCAACATGATATCCGGTCGACGTGTTGCACCATGATATCCGATTGACACCCGGCGTCATATCGCAGCTTCCAAGTGCGCGGTGCGTGCTCTGGCCGACACGCTCCGCTTGGAAGTCCTTCGCCATGACTGTGCAGAATCACACTACTCGATCCACGTCGCCTTCCCGGGAGACTTTGTCTCGCCGGGATTCGTCAAGGAGCAGCGGACCAAAGTGCACCTGAACAAGACGATACAGGGGTTGCACCACCCGATGGAGAAGCTAATGGTCAAGTTGCCGTCGTCGGAGGAGGTGGCTGGCATGATCATCAAGGCCGTCGACAGGGGCGACTTTATCGTCACCTACTCGCTCGAGCAGCGCGCCTTGTTCGCCAACATGATGGGCATGTCGCCCAAGAGAGGATGGGGCGTGCTTGATACGTTGCTTGCGCCGTTGATGAGTTTGATTGTAATGCCGTATCTACGATGGCGGTGGCAAGGCCTCACGAGCAAGGACGGCGAGGAGCTTCGGAAGTCAAGGTCTCAAATGCAGGAAATCAGCTGCATGAATATCACAGCAGAAGAGTGAAGAAAGGAGGTCTAAACTCGTAGACACAAAGATGCATGCAGCTACCTGACTATGGGACTAACGGAGGTATATATAGGTACCGGAGCCTCTCAAACAGGGCCCCTAGCCCGCACTGACCGCAGTCATGATACAACGGAATACCCACCTGCCGTCCTCAGCTAAGGGGGTCATGTAACAGGCTCGTCAGGGACGTAATAGCCTGTTGCATCCCTGTGGTCTGGGCTCGGGTCAATGCCCCGTGTGGCCCCTGACGTCGCATGACGTCAACACAAGGACATGAGGCATCTTGAGCGAAGACCCTTTTCCATAGCAACTTGCACTCATGTCTCTGATAATTCCACTCAATACTTCTACTCAATACTTACTCAATACTTACTCAATACTTACTCAATACTTACTCAATATTTCCACTCAATACTCAATACTTACTCAAAACTTCGACTCAATACTCACTCAATACTTTCAATACCCACTCAATACTTCCACTCAATAGAGGAAAATGTTGAGAAACGGGTGGCAGGACACGGGATGAGGTGGACAGACGGGGAAGTGGAACAGTTACTTTGCAAGTGCAGTGGAGGATCGGTGACACCCGAGTCTGGGCTCTCTGCCGGTTAACGGCACCATGCCGAGGCGCCCGACAGCGGAGTGGGGCCCGGAGGGGCTGTGGGTCTCCCGGGTTCCGGCACCCGAAGGCTCGGCGCAAACCCTAAGCCGAAGGATTGAGCCTTGAGAGACGGGCGAATCGGTTGGGAAGGCCGTCTTCCGAGGGAACTTCCGAGGGAAACGCCACACGGGGCTTTATAACACGGAATACCGGCGTGGTGATTGGGCAAGATGCTGGAGGAATTACTGGTCGTATAATCTTGGTAAAGAGACGGCTAGGTGTCGAGGAGCATCTCCTTTTAGCGACTAATAAAGAGGCGACCTAATATCGGTTCATATTAATAGACATGCATAGCATTGAATCCAAGGCTCTTGCCAAGAAATTCATCACTCTTGTCTGTCTCGTTATGCCCACTCTATGCGTGTGAGAACTAGCGTGGGTCCTCTAAACCATTATCAACCATTTCAACATTTCCCGCCCAAGAGTCGTTCTAATTTGTCTAAGTCTACGAATAAGCCTGTCACTATATAAACATTGACTCTCGCCATCCCAGCTTGAGCGCCACGAATTCATGCATTAGCTATATATCGACTGGAGCCAGACCCAGGGTTGTTCCATGTTCCTAGCAACGGCAAACTCTATATAAGATGGAGACGGAATCCGCTACAGGGTGTAATAGGGAGCGGAACCCGAGCTGATACTATACCTATACATAGAAGCCCGGCTTCGTTCTGACATAATACTATCCACTATTAGATATCCATCATGAAATTTTCGAGAAGCACCGCGGGCCAGGGCGCTGAGAGCGGTCAAACCACACTCGTTCGACATCGACGCCTGAAGCAACGCATACTCCGGCCTGACCATCGCTTCTTCAGACCTCACCTCAGGCTCGGCCCCGAGTATGGGTCACTCTGCCGCCGACCCTGGCCCAGGTGCCGAGATCGACGGAGCCGGCGTTGGAGGAGACCCGGAGCCGGGGCGACAGTCAGGAAAAGCCGAGGACGCCGAAGTGGTCATCTATATCGGGGAGCAACACCTCATGGAAGAGCGAGATGGAGTGGGCAAGAAGTCGCTCTCGTTCAAGCTCGCCTTTATGGGGCTCGCGTTGACACTTTTTGCTTTCCAGGTTGATGTAACCTGCCTGGGCATTGCCCTTCCAGTAAGCTAAACCGCCTGTTCTGGCCTGCGTGCCACTTGAATCGAATACTCATTCCTATCGACAGGCTATATCTGGCGAACTCAAAGGATCGAGTCTAGAGTCATTATGGACAAGTCTGGCCTATAGCCTTTGTGGCCTAGTCATGCAGCCCGTCTGGGCCAGTCTCTCCCAGGCGTTTGGTCGAAAGTACCCTCTCTATGTCTCGGCGGCATTCTTCTTCATCGGATCCATCGTTTTTGCCACTGCGCAAGACACAAACACCGTTCTTGCCGGACGGGTCCTTCAAGGGCTCGGCGGTGGAGGAATCGACGTATTGTCGTCGGTCATCCTCGCGGATATGACGACGCTGGAGGAACGCTCCAAGTATCTCGGCTTCATGGCTATCCCGTCGGCCGTGGGCATCATCATGGGTCCCTTTGCCGGTGCGCTCTTCTCCACATATGCTACCTGGAGATGGATTGGATGGATCAACCTACCGTTGATAGGAATCGGGACAACGCTGCTGTTCCTGTTCCTCAAGCTTCGACCCGTCCCGCTCGGGGCAACCCTCGTCAGCAACCTGAACCGCCTCGACTGGGTGGGCATGGCGCTCTTCGTCGTGGGAACCACGGTTTTCTGCGTACCCGTCAGCTGGGGGGGATCTTTATATCCATGGGCCTCCTGGCAGACTCTCGTTCCGTTTTTCTTGGGGCTTGGCTTGCTCGTCGCGTTTGCCTTGTACGAGGCCAAGCCCGCGGCACCCATTATTCCCCATCGACTTTTCCAATCACGGACGGGAAACATGGCACTGATGGGCAGCTTCATTCACGGCATGGTTCTCTTCTCCCTGCTCCAGTACCTGCCATTGTTCTATCAGGCCGTGCAGCTCCAGACGGCAATCTCAGCGGCCATCTCCCTGCTGCCCACCGTCATCTTGAGCGTGGTGGTCGCAGCCGTCTTGATGATGATGGTGCCGCTATTCGGAGGCTATGTGTGGCTTCTACGACTGTCATGGGTCATGACGGCGCTGGGAACCGGCCTGCTGGCCCTCTTCGGCGTCGGATCCTCGGCACCCATGCTCTACGGGCTTCCGATCCTTTGGGGGCAAGGCGTTTCGCTTCTCCGTCTCACTCTTCTTCCCGTGCAGGCTAGCGTCAAGCATGTCGACGACGAAGGCTTGGCTACCGCAAACTTCCTCACCATTCACATGTTTGGGGCTCTCGTCGGCCTCGCCGTCTCGTCGCCAATCTTCAACACTGTTTTTACGGCCTCCATCTCCAAGACTACAATCCAGCTGGCGGGACCTTTGGCGCCTCTGAGAGACGTCTCCAATGCTGTCAACTTTATCGGCGAGCTGAGGTCACTAGACGTCGCCGCTGCGACGCTTGATGAGATTTTGCGCGTCTACCTCGAGTCCTTTCGGGCCATCTTCTATACGATGACGGGGTGGAGTGTGCTGGGTTTGGTGACTTCGGCGTTCCTGGATGAGATTGAACTAAAGGGACGAGAGCTTGGGAACCAACGCTTTGAGGAATAGTAGGCGCATAGTGTCTAGTTTTATTCACTCGGAGGTGAGCTTCCATGCGAAATACCAAGTGAATTGCGTCTTGGCATATAGTTGTTCCCGAGGATATGAAGAAAAGCTTGGAGACACTCTACGAGGAGCTCATTAGGGCCTACGAGGATCTTGAGGTACGTCTATAGGAATTCGCCACATGTCTGGGATGCAGAGAGTTGCCAGACGATGGATTGGTCGAGGGGCAGATACTCCCATAATTCAATGTCAAGGGAAAGCTTATGCCGGCACGGTATTATCCGGAAGTCTGCATCCTTCGGGGCAAACACTCAAGGTTTCCGTCGCCCGGGTCTCGTTGGTCGTCGCCTTCGGGCTCGCGGATTCCGATGCCGAGAGTGACGCGATACCGTCCTATGCTTCGCTCACCCTATGGGTCGTGTCATATGGCCCTTTCATCGCCGCAACGGAGGCGGATCATCATCCGGAGGCAGGCAAGATCATCCTTGCGGCTTACCCGTTGGGGAACTAAGTGTCTTCGTCACTTAGCATGCCATAATATTCACAGACGAACAAGGTCGGGATAGATGACAGATTAAAGATTCGAAGTTAAATCTCTAAAATGACTTGAATGACCCTAAAGATTGAATTGACATAAGCATTGAAAGATATGGCATATGCCTGCTGGGCTCTTGATCTGACGATGCATGTTGAATGCAAAATCATGCCATAGAAACAACGTGCCAGTGAAGCCCCAAGAAACCCAGAGCGACCTAGTTCTTGTTGCTATCCATCGCGATTCGGTAGACCTCGGCTGCAGCATATTGACCAAGAATATCAAGGGAGCCCATGCTCATCATTTCCAACACGGGCAGGTCAAAGGAAAAGACCTGCTTGATCCAGGCACGTAGCTCGAGAGCCACCAACGAGTCGAGCCCCAGATCGAGCAAGGGCATGCTTGTCTTGAGCCCCTCTACGGGCTTGAGCAGCAGATGGAGGAGCTTGTTGCCGATTTCCACGGCAAAGAAATGGGCCGCTTCGGGCGCCTTGAGGCGTGACGGGTCCGCCTGGGCACTGCTCAGGTACGACCTGAGAAGATCCGTCGAGGCTGCTTTGGCCATGAGCGTTGAGCTGTTGTGATACGACGCCAGGCGCCGGTCCTTCTTCCAGATGACGTGGTTGCTGGCATCGTGCAAGGGGATGAGCAGCCCAAGGCCGACGAGGAAGGTGTTGTCGTGGGCAAAGGCAAAAGCGTTTTTGGAAGCCACGTCAAGAGCACCTTGAACGGCATTCCCCGGCCTGTTGTGGACCAGCATGGCCACGGCCATGGCGTCGATGACCTCGTTCTCGAGGACTGGCTTGAAGCCGCTCCGCGCCATCTTGCCCATCATTCCCTGGTGCTCGCTGATCCAGCCAATGTCTTCGACAGCACCCATGTCGACAACCGAGGCGGGGAGGCCCAAGTCGTTACGGTACTGGGCAAAGGCATCAAGGAAGCTGTTTGCACTGGCATAGTTGGCTTGGCCCGCCTGCCCAACAATGCCGGACACGGAGCTGAACATGAGGAAAAAGTCGACATCCAGGCCCGCGGCCACAGAAGCCTTGTGCAGGTTCCACGCGCCTCGCACCTTGGGTGCCGACGACGCCGTCCATTCCTGGAAGCTCATTTTTGTAAAGTTTTGGTCGGCAACCACCATGGACATGTGCACGATGCCTTTGAGGGGATGCCTCGCCGCGGCAATGGCTCTTTGCACGTCCTCGAGCTTCGTGACGTCGCCGCTGACAAGCTTGGCGGTGCAGCCCATGCTCTGGAGCTCGTCGACAAAGGAGTCGTCCTTGGTGGTGAGACCAGCACTGCGAGACATGAATAGGATTTCCCGGGCGCCATGGTCAACCATCCAGGCGGACACGGCGCGGCCGATGCCGCCGAGCCCGCCTACCATGAGGTACGAGGCCGACACGTTGAAGGAAACCTTGAGAGCCTTCTTGGCCGTCTCGAGGCCCGCCCCGGCGTCTCCTCCGGCCGGCTTCATGGAAACGCCAACGCGACCGATATGTTGCCCCTTTTCCATGAATCGGAACGCATCCTGGGTTTGGGCTGCAGGGAAAACGTTGACGGGCAGCGGAGAGATGAGGCCCCTGTCGTAGAAATGCAGGATGGACAAGATCAATGCCCTGACGGTGTCGGCCCTCTTCCACAGCCTGTCAATGTCAACACAGCAGTAGTTGCGGTTGGCCAGGAACGGCTTCATGTCGAGCTTCCCGTCGCCCATCAGGTCTCGCTTGCCAATCTCCAGCAACGTCCCGAATTCGGCAACGCAAGTCCACGTGGCATGCAAGAGCTCGCCCGAGAGCGAGTTGAGGATGAAATCGATGCCACGGCCTTGAGTTTCGCGCAAAACGCCCTCGACGAACGACTTGTCGCGAGAGTTGAAGATGCGGTTTCTCGGCATGTCATGGCTGTCCATGAGGTACTTGACCTTGTCTTGGCTGCCAACCGTGACGTATACCTCTGCCTCGAGCATCCGAGCGACTTGGATGGCTGCCAGGCCCACGCCACCGCAGGCACTGTGGATCAAGACCGTCTATCCAAAGCGGGTTGGTTAGCCAAACGTCATTCTCGAGTCTTGGCGTCACTCACCTGACCCTTCTTGACACGGCCCACATTGACCATGGAGTAAATCGCAGTCAAGTATGGAATCAGCATCGTTCCGGCCTGGTCAAACATGAGGCTGTCGGGAATCCGCACGCATCCCGCCGCCAAGGTCGTCGTGTAGGTCGAAAGGGCGTCTTTCCTGCAGAAGCAGACGACCCGGTCGCCTACTCCAAGGTCGTCGGGGCTGACGTCGGCCCCCACGCGGGTGACGACGCCAGCTGCTTCGCCTCCGAGGACGCGGACTGGAGATTCAACGATGGCCAGGGCGACGAGAACGTCCTGGGTGAGTCTGTTAGCAAGACACGCAGGGACCCTAGGATACAAAAAAGCTTGACGAACCCGAAAGTTCAGTCCGGCCGAGTGGACCTGGACCTCGACTTCGTCCTTGTCGAGTTCCTTTCGCTCCTGCCGCGCGTAGTGCAGACTGCTGATGCGTCCCGGCGTACGGACATTGAGCGTGGCCATGTCGTTTGACTCGTCAGAAACCAGGAGCTCATCGGTCAAGACGAAAGGATGGAAGCGCGCGACTTGGACGCGGTCGTTGAAAATGGCCCACTCGAAATCCGGATCGAGCTCCTCGTCGCCTCGACGCGTCTGGAACTTGGCCAGGACCTGGACAAGACGCTGAATGGATCGGGGATTGTCCAAGTCGTCGACCTGGCACGTGGCCAGATCGGCCAGCTGCTCTGTACGGATGCTTCTGGCGAGACCGAGCACTTGCGCGTATCGGGCATCACGACATCCAATATCGACGAGATGGGTCGCCCAGAGCATGCCGGAGCCCCTTTCTTGCAGCCCCAGAAGGAACCGCTTGAAGGCCAGAAAGCGTGCCTCGTCCATGTCGTGGAAAAAGGCCTCGTCCAGGTCCAGCAGCGAGAGCACGTCCTGTCCAGCTGGCGGGACATGGCCCAGTCTGCACGTGGTGACGTCGTACCCATCTTTCTTGAGCTGGCCCAGGATGCGCATGGCCGTAGGTCCCTGGCTCTCGACCAGGACGGTGACGCTCTTGTGTGGTGCCTCGCAACTCGGCCTGGCGATGATGGTGGTCGTGACTTGGTGAGGGGCTTCGGCATCGAGGACCATGGCTTCCGGTGTGCCAAAGCCGGCAGCAGCAAGCTTCGATTCCAGCTCTTCCTTGGTGAAACATGGCCGCTCGCTCGACCACCAAGTCGGCAGTGCCCCCAGCACGTAATCAACCCACCTCGATGACGGGCACAGCTCCTGCAAGAGCAGTCTGCCATGAGGACGGAGGAGCTTCCTCATATGGGCCAGGCTGTCCTGGGAATTCCTGGTCTCGTCGAGAGCGAGGACGGCGATGATGAGATCGTACCGGGTGTCCTCGAATCCTTGTTGGAGAGGATCCTGGTTTATGTCCAGAGTCGCAAAGTCCATGTTTGGAAACAGCTTTTCCTGGGCTTCCGCTGCAAGAAAGCCGGGGGTGGTCACCGTGTACTTGGCGCAGAGAATCTGTCCATCTGGGCGCGTGAGCACGTCGACCATCTCGCGGTGCAGCGACAGGCCCTTGCCGGTTCCAATCTCGAGGATTCGAAGGTTGGGCTTGGCATGAGCCAGTTGCCGAAGGAACCCCTTACGCTCCAGGTGTCCGAGATAGTGGTAGACGCGCGGCAAGGTCCCCTCTGGCAGCACGTCCTCTAGGCCTTTGCCGGACAGCAGAGAATCCATGTTTGTGCAGACTTGGTGAATGGCACGAGCCACCGGAGCAGCCGGCGTGCCTGCCAGGCGGTCCAGTAAGCCGTCGATTCTAGCGACGAGGGCCCGGTTGTCCAAGTCGGTCCAAGACGAGGCCATGGGCTGAGACTGGATCCAGTCCAGGTGTCTCTGAAGATGGGGCAGGGCCGCGCCGCTCGGGCATTCGGAAAAGTGCCATTGAGACAGGCGCAAGCAGGCTTCTCCCAGCTCCCCCAGCGCCCGCGACGTGTCGGTGCGGCTCGCTGGTGGGCAAAAGAGCTCGTGCACTTGCAGGAAGTCAATGTCGGGCCTCCATTCACACCTCGATGCGGCGTGTCCGTCGAGGGAAGCGGCGCCGTCGGCAGGAGTCATGCGGATGCCGACAGCCTCGACGACTCTCGCGCCCTGAGAGGTGCAAAAGCCGTGGCCCACGATGGAATAGTTGCTCGACAGCTTGGCCGAGACGCTGGTCACCATGTCTGCCGCGCACCCGTACACTTTGATGGCGTCGACGGCCGTTGGGAGCCAAGTCCTGACCTTGCGTGTCTGGCCATTGACAGCAGCAGCCTCGAGAATCTGCAGCGTCGCGTCCAGGGCGGCGGGATGGATGTGATAGCTGGCCTCGTCGCCCTGCCGCCCGTTGACGACGCGCCCCACGGCCCGCTGCCCCGACGTCGAAGTCGTTGTCGTCTCGAGTGTCTGGAAGGAGGGTCCCAGTCGTAGGCCGACCTTGGCCATCCGTTCATACCACTTCCTCACGTTGAGCTTCCGGGGCAGGGCATCGGGATGCCGGGCCTCGTCGGGCGGGCCGGCCAGAGCAGACACTTGTCCCGTGCAGTGTCTTGTCCAGTTGCGTCCGTTGTAGGCCGAGACGCTAAAGTCCCACCATGGACTGTCCAAGGTGTTTGTCAGACGGTGCGGCCGGAACGAGGCCATCATCTCACTCGGCCTTGCTTCGCTCAGCACGAGAGCCGCGCTGACCGTCATGTTGCGAATGGCGAAGCCCGCCTCGGCGCCGGCCAGCTGTCTGATGGCCTCGCCCGCCACGGCCACGTAGCCGCAGAATGGAAAGACAATGTTGTCGCCCACCATGTGGTCTCGAAGCCACGGCACGTTTGCGACGTGGACGACGTTGCGCCATGCCGGGTCAGTGTCGCTGCTCTCGGCCACTCTGGCCCCGAGGAGATGGTGGTGCGGGAACCTACGGTGGCGCCACTCCTTGCTCAGCCGGGACTCGAACCAGTAGCTGTCCTCGTGATTGAACGGGTACCGGGGGAGGCCGGTCAGGCAGGAGCCCGTGGGGAAGAGGGCCTCGAGGTCGACCGAGACGTTGAGCGAGTAGAGGGCGCCAATGGCTGCCAACAGAGACACGGCGCAGTCCCGGTTGCGCGCCATGGCCGCGACATACGGAGTGGGAGACGAGGCCTGGGCAAACACCTGCCGTAGGGGCCCCGCGAGCGCCCCGTGAGGCCCAACCTCGAGGAAGGCGGCATTCTCCCCGACACGGTGCCGCAGAATGGCCTCGACGGCCTCGCGGAACCGAACGGTTGACTCCAAGTTCTCCTGCCAGTATCTCGGCCCGAATCCGTCATGGGAGTCGAGGATGCCGGCAGTGACACTGGAGAAGAAGAGCGCCGATGGTGCTCGCCCGACCACCTGCTCGCCCATCATTGATCGGTATTGCCCGCCAACCTCCTTCATGTGGTGCGAATGGTAGGCCTTGTCGACCTGGAGCATTCTGGCCAGCGTCTGTGGCTGGGCCTCCTTGATGGCGGCAACGACAGACTCGACGGCGTCGCCATCCCCCGAGATGGTGACGCTCTTGGGCGAGTTGTCACATGCCATGGTGACGTTGGGGACGAGAAACCCTCGAGTCTCTTCCCAGCCCATGCCGATGGCTGCCATGGCTCCACGTCTCTCTTGCATCGCTGCCACGGCTCCACGATGGTGCGCTGCCGTCATGGCTTCTCGAGCCGTGAGAGCCCCGGCGGCGTATGCTGCGGCAATCTCGCCGCTGGAATGGCCCACAACGGCGTGTGGCATGATTCCTATAGACTCGAGTGTGTCGACCAGTGCAATCTGGATGGCAGTGCAAAGGGGCTGGGAGAACTCGGCCAAAGACACTCGGCTCCGAGTGCCTGCCTTGTTGAGCTCCTCTTCGATTGAGTAGCGAGCCATGGTCTGCACATGTTGGTCAAGAGAGCGGATGCTGGCCTTGAACACGTCGTTTGACTGCAACAGCTCCCGTCCCATCCGAGGCCACTGAGCGCCCTGGCCGGTGAAGACCATGACGACGCTCGGTGTCTTCCCGGACTCGACGTGTACGGGCTGGGAAACGCTCTCAACGACACCATTCTTGACGATTTCAAAGGCGCGGTGCGGCAGCCGTCTCCTTTTCCGTGCCAGAGTGTAGGCCAGGTCGGCGACTTTGTCCGGGTTCTGCTCGACCCAGGCCTTGTAGCTGTCGGCCAGCCTTGTAATCGACTTGGACGAGTTGGCAGCCAAGAGCAAAAGAGAGGGCGACGACTCCCGAGTCTCGTATGTCGCAGACGGCACGTTGTGGGCAGTCGCAGACTCCAGGATGACATGGGCATTTGCGCCGCCAATGCCGAATGTGTTCACGCTCACCCGTTCAAGTCGGTCCTTGGGCCATGGCGTCGCCTCTGTGGGAACCATGAGCTTGCCCTGCTTAAATGGAATGTGGGGATTGGGCGTGGTGAACTTGATGTTTGGTGGGATGATGCGATGCTCAAGTGCCTTGACCATCTTGATGAGCGACACAAGGCCAGACGCGGCCTCGGTGTGTCCGAGATTGGGCTTCACAGAGCCAATGTAGACGCCCTTTTCTCCAAACACGCGAGCCACAGCCTTTGCCTCGATGGGATCGCCCGTCGCGGTGCCCGTCCCGTGGCACTCGACCATGGCGGTTTCCGAATAGTCAGTGATGCCTGCGAATGCATATGCCCTCCGTATCAAAGCCTCTTGCCGATCCGTGCTGGGCTGCGACAGCGTGGGAGTCTTGCCATCCGCGTTGTGCGATGTGGCTCTCACCACGGCTTGGACGGGGTTCCCGTCTCGAAGGGCATCAGCCAGGGGCTTGATGAATATGGCCGTGACAGCCTCTCCGCGCGCGTAGCCGTCGGCATCGGCGGAAAAGGTCTTGCACGAGCCATCGCTGGACATGATTCCTTGCTCCTGCATGGCCATGGTCATTGCCGGGGCGAGGACGAGGTTGACGCCGCCCACCAGGGCAGACTCGCAGTCGCCTCTGCCGATTGCTGCGCAGGCCTCGTTCAGAGCCACCAGAGAAGACGAACATGCCGTGCGGATCGTCATGCTGTTTGGTCTTGTCAGCGCGCGTCACTTGCATGGTAAGAGACGTTACCTCGGTCCTTGTAGATCAAACTCGTAAGAGAGACGATTGGCGACTACAAAGTCGCCTGAGCCGGAGATGCGGTGGATCCCCCATGGCTGAGTCTCCTTGCCCATCATCTCATGCCAGTCCTCCCCGAAGCTGCCGATGTACGTCCCAATCGTCTTGCCTCGCCAGTCCGTCACGCCGGCATCCTCGAAAGCCTCTTGGGCCACCTCCAACATCAGCCGTTGCTGAGGATCGGCTCGCTCGACTTCGGCCCGCGTCATGGTGAAAAAGGACATGTCCAGCGCCCCGAGATCGACGCTCTCGTCGAGGAAATAGCCGTACTTGGTCGGGACGGTGCCCGGCTTTTTCGAGTCGGAGAAGTAAGCGTCGATGTTGTAGCGCGATTCTGGGACACGACAGCGACCATCTTTCTTTGCCATGACAAAGTCCCAAAGCTCGTCTGGCGTCGCCAAGCCCCCAGGGAGGCGACATGCCATGCCACAGATTGCAATGGGATCTGGTCCATTGCAGTGGCCTTTGAATGCAGGGTTGCCGTTTGTCGAGGTGCCGCTGACGTACACGCCGTTGGTCTTGTCCATGATCGAGGTCTTGTCCATGATCGAGGTCTTGTGAATGATCGAGGTCTTGTTTGTCAAGGCTGATCGGGACAAGTCGCTACATTTATGACGACGAGTTTCGCCGGGCTGACTCTCCTTTTGGCCCACTGGGCCATGCGTCGAATCCACGCGTGTGGCTCCAGCGGGCGGCCGGAATCCGGGCCCAGGATCCACAACGGGCGGCCGGAATCCGGGCCCAGGATTCACAATGGGCGGCCGGAATCCGGGCCCAGGATTCGCAACGGGCGGGAACCCGCGTGCGTGGCCGACGGCACTTTACTCACGTCCAAGGTTGTAGAGCTGCTGGGCTTCGCAGGGCCAGTACGTCTGGAACCCTCCCTCCGTCGAAGTTGCATGCTTCCGTTGTCTCCATAGGTGGCGTGATACCGCGTTATTCTGGATCTTGACATGGTTCAGCCCGGTTAGGATATTGATAAACGACTCCCCCTGTATCTGGATGAACTCGTATGCCTCATCGTAGGTCTCGAAGCCTGGGGACGGCGGCAACGGTGGAATCGTGGCTTGAGGCGCATCTTCGTGATCGTGGGGCTAAAATCGTCGCCCTGAGGCAAAGATACAAGGGGAGCGAGAAGAGGGTATGGGGTACATTGCGACGCGGCGTTGACGATAGCTTCAATGGTACTTCGTATGTGTGTGCGTCATGTGCGCGGTAAAATTGGCCTGCCGCGGGTATGTATGTACATATCCGTACGTGTTTTTGATTAGGGGTGCGGGGTCACATGCGATAGGGAGATAACCAGAAGCCCATGAAAAGGTTTTCTTCCTCTCGCCCGCTCTGTTTGCTCTCTCCACCCTCCCTCTCTCCTCGCATCTTGCCCTCTCCATCATCTTGCCCTCTCCATCCTCGCATCTTGCGGTCCTGGAAAGTTCACAAATCGCCTACTGTCTCCAAACTCCAGTCATCACTCGCTAGTCGCCGCGTCCCCGCGTCCCCTTGAGTTCTTCCACCGCGTCTTCAATGGCCGGATTCCGCCCTGTTCCTCCGCACTACGCGCGTTATCTATACTGTACGCGAGCACGACCGAGTCGAACCCTGGCGCTCCGGCACCATTCAAACTGGTGTCATGTTGCGGTCCTGGAAAGTTCATAAATCGCCCACAACTCCAGTCATCACTCGCTGGTCGCCGCGTCCCCCTTGAGTTCTTGAAGACATGGCCGGATCTCGCCCTGTTCCTCCGCACTACGCGCGGGGCACCACCTCATCCTCAAACCGCGTGAGGCAGCGCGCGCAGCACCCACTACAACGGCACCATGTGCAACAGGACCTGCAGCAGCACATGGAACCACAACCAACGCTGCACCAGCAGCCCCGCCAACCGCACCCACTGGCGCGTGAGCCACCCAAGGGCTCATAATTGCTGCAACCACCGGTCCCGTCGCATCGGCCCTCGCCCCAGGCACCACCACAACATTCAGTACATACTTGCCGGATTATCACACGACATCCCTCGCCTTCAATGGGACCCGATGTATGTCCCTCGGATCTCGTTCTCTGCCGCATGTACAAGGCGGCCTCGACAGTCCACACACGTGCAGCAAGACGGCAGCACGCTGGCCGACTTGGACGCCCTTTCCTCTAGAACGCCTTTCCCGAGCTCTTTCCTCTCGGACCCCGCCGGGAACGAGGAACCCGCTATACGCCGTTGCGGCCATCATGTCTCCTCTGGCGGTCGGGACCGTGGCAGCAAACCTCTGTGCGCTCGTGTACCAGCCGACAACTGAGCACCGGGCATACCTTGGGGGTAGGTGGCGGGCTGGCCACGGGACCATCCATGTCAGCACCGCCATCAGCGGGATGGCGGCCGTGTTCGCAATTGCGGTGTCGACACGGGCGACGAGGAGGGAGCACATGCCGCCTGGTGTCTAGGATACCACCATGGCGGCTGTGCTCACCTTCTTCGTCGGTTTATCCCTCGTGATGACCGTTTTGGGCTGCGCCATCTGGTGGTACGAGAATGATGCATTTTCCATCGCCATCATGGTCGCAGTCGTGGCGGGGTTGGTCCTCACCATGTACGACTTGGGTTGGGCATGGCGGGAAGAGCAGACCTTGGTGAGTCGTCATGGCGTTTCTCTTTGGTCAAGTCATGGCTCACGCATTCTTAGGTTGGGCATGGCGGGAATAGGATGATGCGTTGAGCATCGCCGATGACGGGGTCGGTTCTGACCCTCGACGCATTTTTGGGTTGGGCATGGCGGGAAGAGCAGACCTTATAATTAGTGAGCGGTCAAGTAATGGCTCACGCATTTTTATTAGGTTGGGCATGGCGGGAAGAGTAGACCTTGGTGTCGGAACGTTGGAATAACGGGGATAGGATCACGTTCGGGATCACGTGCAGGAGATTAGGCCAACATTTCTTTGTACTTCGTACGAATACAAGAGCCCTCATCAACCCCTCCACCCCCTTTCTCGACCTCCAGACCTCGGCCTCGTCTCGCGGCGAAGGCAACCGCCCGCAGCCATGCCCCGGAGCATCTTGCTACGCCACGTCCAGCGCTCGCTGGACTCGGCGGCTGAGCAGGAAACCGACTTCCTGCTCGCCGTCAAGCACCAACATGCGGCCGAGGCCTTGCGGCGGCAGCTGTGGCTCCAGCGGCCGTCGATCGAGGCCGTCGTGCGGCACCATCTCGGCCTGGCCAGCGACGACGAGTGCACGCTTCTGCCCCAGGATTCGTGGTTACAGGGCGGCTTCAACCTTTGCCTCCTGGTCGCCGTGTCCGAGGGCGCCCGCCAAAGGGTCGTCGTCTTCCGCTGTCCCATGGCCCACAAGCTTGCCGAGGACGTGTATGCCGGCACCATTGACGAGAAGCTGCGCTCCGAGGTCGCCACGTACGTCTGGATGCAAGAGTACTGCGCCCACATTCGGATCCCGGCTCTTTACGCCTTTGGCCTCAAAGACGGCAGCCATGTTAGTCTCCCCGCTGCCCTGCTCGTGCGGTGCTGGCCCTGACAATGGCAATGTTGTGTAGTTTGTCCACGTCGGGCAGCGGCCCTTGTACGCCGCAATCTGCCGTTCCTTCTGGCGATGGATATACCGTGTCCTTGAATATCCTTTGCTCTCCTTCTATTCTCGCGACGCATCCGTGCCGGCCATCGACACCCCCTACATGCTCCTAGAATACATCGGAGCCAACACTGGGCAGGAGCTTTCGCTCTCGTGGGCACAACATTTGCATGACGCCGACCGACGAAATCGACTGTTTCGCGGCATTTCGCGCATCATGCTCTCGCTGGCTCGGCTCCCCCAGCCACGGATTGGCTCGTTCCTTTTCAACACGAGCGACGGCACAATCTCGCTTTCCAACCGGCCTATGACATGCACCATGATGATTTTCGAGAACGGCGGGACACGACGCGTAATGGAGCCTGGCCAGACGTACCAGAGCACCGATAGTTTGGTCACCGACTTGCTGACGCTCCATGATAACCACTTCCTTCACGACCGTCACGCCGCGCGAGACGCCGACGATGCCCGAGAACGAATGGCGCTCAGGACTTTGCTCCGAGCCGTCTCGCACCACTTCATATCGCCGCATACACGGGACGGGCCCTTTCTGCTCATGTTGACCGACTTCCATCAGAGCAACATTTTTGTCGACGATGATTGGGAGGTGACGGCGCTTATTGATATGGAATGGATGTGCACGCTGCCGGTGGAAATGCTGTCGGTCCCGTACTGGTTAACCAACTGTAGCATCGACGACATCACGGACGATAACTACGGCGTCTTTGAAGAGACGCGGCGGGCCTTTCTGGCAATCATGGACGAGGAGAGCAAAAGCATACCGATGGAGCATGGCCTTGAGCTGACGCGCACCATGAGACGTGGCTGGGACTCCAAGGGAGTGTGGTTTTGGTCGTGCCTGAAATCCGTAAATGCCTGGCTTTTCCTATTTGAGGACCATGTTGCTCCACGCTTCTCCGCCGAAAGAGGATTTATTACCGAGCTGAAGAAGGTCTCCATGTTTTGGCGAGACGACGCTGACCAGGTTGTCAAGACCAAGGTTAATGAGGAGGAGCAGTTCCAGGCAGACCTTCGAGAGCTTTTTGATAAGGAAGGACGTGAAAATGAGTGACTATATTCATCCGTGCTATGTATGTCTTATCTCTGCCTTATGAAACGACTCATGTAGAGCTCATTTCTTTCCTTGCCATCCTTGCCCTTGCCATCCTTGCCCTTGCCGTCCTTGCCCTAACCGTGTTTATTGTTTCCCAGCCTTCCTTTCCCTCGTTGTCCTTACTTCTTCTCTTCCTTGCCCTCCTTGCCGAAATGACCTTTGCGTCGAGCTTTCCGTGCACTTTGCCCAGAACGAGGGCCAAGACGTGTTTGATGCCGACGATGCTTGGGCTCAGTCGTGTAGTGACGACTTGAGAAGTGACTGCTCGCTGAGTCTCCTCGAGCGTGTAAGGGGTGGAAACCCTCGCCAAAGAGGAGGCACAATGACGGGCGGCGGAGCAATCAAGGACAAACTGCGCCGTGCCTCGGTGCGGAACGGGGCCAAACGAACCCAGGTCTTCATTCCCATTGGAGCCCTGCAACACTTGGTAGAGTTATACGCCGCCATGAAGCATGGGGAGGAATACTCATTCCTGTTTCCATGGGCTGCCGGCGGCCCCTTGTCATCCCTCTGGGGAAGGGATTCATTGGCCTGGTGCCGGGACGACGAGGTCGCCGACCGTTCCGTCAGGACAATCAATGCGGTGCGCTGGCTCGCGCAGCAATGCTACGGACTGGTAAGCCAAGAAGGCTTGGGCTTCCTTCACAATTCGATGGCGGGGCCACCCTATATGCACACGGTGGCTGGCGATGGCTTCGGCATCCACGGGAACATCAAGCCCGACAATGTCCTACATTTCTCCCAGGAGCCCAACGAGTACAACGCCGGCGCGCTCAAGATCTCCAACACGGGATTGATTGGCTTCAATACGATGAATTCAAGGTCTGAGCCTTCTTCGAACGCGTATCGGGCACCGGAGCATGGGAAAAGGGACCGCCACCCATCTTGTAAATACGACATATGGAGCCTTGGCTGCGTCTTTTCCGAACTTTTATCCTGGTTCATTCTCGGGCCGGATGGCGTGAAGCAATATAACTCGAAGCGATTCAACGACATCCACCTAGGGCAGCACTACGGAAAGGAGGACCATTTTTTCCACCTGGTTTTACGGAGACCCGACAACGCCATCTTGAAACCGTCAGTTTCCAAGGTGAGAAGTTCATTGTCTTTATATCTTACACGTTCCCCAATGCTTATAGTCCAAGGACTGACTGATGGAATCAAGTGGATGGAGCATCTCCGCCAAACAGTAGGTGAGGGGAATTTCTTGCACGACTTCCTCACCTATGTCGAGGACAGAATGCTCGAGGTCGACGACGGGGTCCGAGTTTCTTCCAAGGACGTCAGCGGCTTCCTTGGAGCCAAATTTCAGATGTGTCGCGACGACAACCACAAGGAGTATTGTATTGCACGCCCAAGCAATTGCTGCTCCACGTCGCGAGACCTCGGAGCAGCAATCAGATAGTCACCGAGCAAGGCGCGCATGGCATCCCCCGGTGGGCAGAGGCTCAAAGGGCACCGAAGCGGCGTCGCCTCACATGATTGCGGCACCA
This sequence comes from Ophiocordyceps sinensis, assembly GCA_012934285.1. NCBI lineage: Eukaryota > Fungi > Ascomycota > Sordariomycetes > Hypocreales > Ophiocordycipitaceae > Ophiocordyceps > Ophiocordyceps sinensis. The sequence continues at coordinate 2,450,303 of JAAVMX010000007.1, forward strand.
TGGATTGTTTCCAAGATTGTGTCCACAATGACAATGTACGGGGCGGCGTTGGTGTTCTAACGGTGGCTGGATAAGGCCAAAGATGGGGGAAAGTTCCTTTATAAGTCATTCCTAACAACCAATCACCCATTTTGTACGTAAAGCTGTCGGGCCGGGGAGGTCTCGGTACCTATAAAAGAACCGAGACCTTGCCCCCCTAGATTGCTTATCAGCTTTTGCAAAATCGGTTTGTCACATGATCTGTCATCTCTCCCTTGTCGCACGTGGCCCCTGCTCCCCTTGTTCTGGCAGTCATCGTGCATTCCATCATCGATTGCCTCCTTAGTTCAGGGTCGCAGAATCACGGTTCTGACTGACACACTCGAGCACTTCCTAACGACCCGGCCAACGTTTCGAGCACCCGTCGATATCGTTCCCGCCGACGAACATGAGGAACGAGTGGCCCTCGCAGAGAAGATCGAGCCCGTATTCAGGACAGAGCTCCCAGACAAGAATTGGCGTATGAATGCTGCACAATTCTCGGCACTTCTCGCGACGCTGAGGGACCCGTCGCCCGCAACTGGCTGTCATCTCGCGCCAATGGTCGCACCATTTCTGTATGTTGCCCTGCACACGCGTCATGTTCAAGATAATGCCAACAGCGCAATAGACCCTTTTGGGTGCGGACAAGGCTATTTTGGCGCTTTGGCGAATGACCAGTCCACCACTCCCGTCACAGGCCCCGGGAGCAGCGGGCGACTCTCGCACCCCAAGGCGGAGGATATTGCGAAGGAGGACCCAAAGGTCCGCCGCTCTCCTCCAGCCATGGCCACGATAACGATTTTTCCCCGGCTGGTCGGGGACCAATCCTCCGGAACAGAACCGAGGCTGCCAAGCGCCATGGCGACCGATGCGTTGTGACTGGGATTCCCTTTTCGTGGAACGAATTCCGGGACAATGCCGCAAGGGTGCTACCTTTTGAAGGTCGGCACGCCAATGAAGCCCCTTGACATCCCGCCATTCCTGCCCACCTCTCCGGCACCGCGGCCGAAAACACCCAACACGCCGACGCGGCGGCCTCCCGTGAAAAGCGACGAAAGGCGTGAGGTGCCTTGTGCTCCGTGTGTTTGCCGCAAGGCGCGCGGGGAGGTGGAGGCCTGCTAGGAGCAGGCCTCCCCTCTCGCGCGTGCGTGCTTTGCCTGTGCTCGGTCGGGTTGCCCCTGTAAGCCCGTAAGTCTTCCCTGCAAATACCGCTCACACTCGATTCGACGCGTCCGAGACACTGACAGGCACCGGTTGTTCAAGCCGGCATCTCGGCCGCAAAGGCCCTTGACCAATACCTGCAAATACACGGCCACAACCCGACTGCCGAAGGCGCACAAGAGGCCGATAAGCACGTAAGCTGGCCTCGCTCCAGCGGAAAATCGTCCGGTGGGATAAAAGCACCTTGGAGCAAATCGATATGAAGTTTCCGGCCCCCACCACCAAGAACGAGACGACCAAGGAGCTCACCAAGGCTACCAAGCCGGAGGGTCATTATTGGTATTTACTCGCAAAGAAGTGCTCCTCGTTCAGCTTTGGACGAGGCCCCCGGATGGGATGCATATAGTCGCGCGCAATCTTGTTCTCCCATACAAGCTCAGCTTGCCAATCCAGTCATTCAACCTGCACCAGACCCTCGCGCAACGCTTTTTGGTCCACAACGTGCCCCTCCGGTGTCGATGATGTCGGGTACTCGGATGAGGACCCTGGGCCACACGTCGCCCACGTTGTATAGCTCACTGTTGTCGAGCTCGGCCCAGAGACTGCCATGGCCCATGCCCGAGTTGGGACCAAGCTTCCTCCAGGTCCGGCTCATAGCATGTGCGAACGAGAATCGGGTTGACTCGACTTGGCTTGAGACTCACCTCGCGCTCCTGCGAGGTTTGGGACGGCGCGAGGACCCGTGAGGTCTGGACGGCATGAGGAAGTGCAGCGTCTCCCGGCTGGGCCTCAGGGCCATGGCGGCTGAGTGATAGGGCTGCACCATGTCGTGTTAACGACAAACTCAAGGCTCGGCCGTGCAGGCGACTCACAAGCCGCTCGACAGGTGCAAGGCGCCGCACGACTTCTTCCCACTGCTGGGCATCTTGCTGTTAGATGGTCATTTCATGTTAGTGTTGCCCGAGACCCGGGGCTTGTCGAGAGGGCGAGGGCAACGGCGCCGTACCAGAGCGTAGTGGTCAAAGGCCAGTTGTCCGTACAGGGCCCCTGCAGGGACGTCATCAACTGACTGCATTGTGACTGCGCCGGGCCGGGATGGACAAGAGATGACAAAATTATACATAATGCCCGTGGTGGCATATGGTAGTGCAAATGGGCTGCCACGGCGAGCCAAAGCCCATGCGATGCCGCAGCCAACCTTTTCACACCCAATCGACCACTTTGCTCCAGTAACACTTCCAAGTCTTGTTGATAGAAGACTTAAGACTGGGCCTATATGAACCCTCAAGACTTACTGACAGACAACCATCCTGAAATTTCTGCATAGTAGTATCTTTCTAAGTATAAAAATTTTCCAGTTCTCCCTTTTGCCGACAACACAGCTCCCAGTTTACATTTCAAACCCATATGAAGTGGCAAGTATCCTTTCCTCGAATGTCCGCCAGACATTACTTACTTGCTCTCGGGCAAGGGAGTTGGGGTTAGAGTGGGCTTGTTCAGGAAGGTTGGAGTCGGCTCCCGGCGCCCCGAACTCGTAGGTGACCGTGTCGGGCCAACTATGTTTGCATCTTGCCTCGGAATCTCTCCTTGGATAATTCCACAATGTCGAACATCGAATTTCGAGGCAATGGCAAGCGGCATAGACTTTTTCATGGTCTCCAAACTTCACAATTTCCCTGTAATCCTTGGATGCCGTGTCGTTGCTGAGTTTGTGCGTCCATTTTGGGGGCCCGGGCATCTTGAAAACATAATCACAAAAACCGACGAAATGAGCGACCATCTTGTCTCCGGCCCAGTAATGCCTCATCGTCTCCAAAGCAGTGTTCCTCAAGCAATCATGTCTTTTCCGAATTCCGCGACGCTTGAGGCTATTATTACACTGACAAGCTGCCCGTATTTGATGTGTGTCAGGTTCATGACCTTTGCCGCAGTCCAGAGAGAGGTCATCGCCATGTCGGTCTAAATCGTGGTTTGTATGCGCGGTCGATGTTTCTTTGACGGTGTGACAGTACTCCTCTATGGCGGTTACGTTGTGATGGAATGATCGCTGAAGACTACCATAGCATTTGTCGGCCCGACAATCGGTGGATGGGAGGGCATCACCAGTGCCGAATGAGCCAAGAACGCAAACTGCGGCGATTCCGAGGACGAAAAAAATCTTCATGATGGTAGATGGTAGGAGGCAATGGTAGTAGGCAATGGTAGTAGGCAAAGATGGTATGAGGTGGAAAGTGTGATTGTGTTCTTGTGAGGAAGCTCTCCTGCCTCTTATAGACGCTTTTTTGTGTGATATAAACAGTAATTCTATCCGTAGCAGGCCGAAAATCTTTACTATTACCACCAATAGTATACGGCAGGCATTAAAACTTTCCGAATCTTATTCTTCTTAGGCTTATAGCATGGTTGTCCAGAAAATGGCGTGACACTTGCCTCGTGAGAAAAGTATGAACCCATGTCGCCACTCTGCTTCCTGCAGCAGATGGAGTCCTCGTATGTTATTAGGAAGGCTCTATTTACGGTGAGTACTAGCCGGAATGATTCGTTAATGTTGTTATAAAATCTCTATTAAGAGATGTAGCCACGTTGCGATCCTGTAGGTCACGTGCGCGCAACGATACCAAGCAGCCGCCTCGCACGTGACTGATGACACCCCCAGGTGTGGCCGCTGGGCTGCTGACTCAAGCAGGCCACCCCCCCCCCCCTCGGGGTCTCAATATTTTCCACCAAGACTTTGAAGCCCGGAGTCCGCGTTTGTCCCTCGTCCTCGGCCAACGCGCCCTTGCAATGCCTCCGTCGACGCGACTCGACCTGACGCCGCGGGCCTGCGAGGTCTGCCACGGCAAAGACGGCCTTCTCCGCTGCTCGGGCTGTCAGTCGGTCTACTACTGCGGACGAGATCACCAGCTATCGGATCGAGGCGGCCACAAGGAGGGATGCGTGGCCGTCAAGAAGGCGCTTGCTCTCCTGACGCGCGAGGAGCACAAGCTACGCAACCTGCCGGAGGACATGTGGACGCCGGCCAACGTCTTTGATACCAGCGTCGGCCAATTCTGGCGCATAGTCGAGACGCGCCCCTACATGCGCGCGCGGTTCGGACTCGTCGACGTGCTGCTGCAATACTTTGGCTCCGCCGGCGGCCGTGTCCATGTTGTCCAGGCGGCGCTGGACCACCTCCTCGACATGTTGCGCCTGTGTCGCTCGGATAACATGGGCCTTAGAAACTTGCATCCCGGCCTTGTACGTCCGGCTCAACAGGGACCAGGCGGCCTATGATTTCCTCAAGTGGTATGCGACCACCGGGCAGGACTCGCATTACGACTGGGGTGACATGAGCCTGCCCTTCCTCGACGTTAAAGATGCCGATGTGCTTGAGCCGGAACATGGACTTTGGTCAGGGCGTTTCCTCGACTTGAGCCACGCCGTCACTGTGACGCTGCTCAAGGTACGTGTCCTGCTGGATCTGCAGGCTGTCCAGAACGCTACCAGGACGCTCCGTGGCACCGTGCCGCCCGAAATCATCGACCTCGTCCACCACCGTCTGGTTGGGAGCGTCGTCGAGTCGCGTCCCGAGATGCTCAGGGGCACCACGGACAGGATTGAGCCTCTCAAGAAGCAAGTGAGGGAGCTCTTCACCGCCATCGACAAATACAATACCAGTTTTTGGCGCTCGATGCTCTGCAATCCCGCCAAAGCCATTGCGGACCGGCCAGAGTCCTACTCCCATGGGTCGTACGAAGAGAGTTGTTTGATGCTTGGCTACACCTACGCTGCCTGGGCCGAGACGCCGGGAGCGATTGATGTCATTAGGGCTTTGAGCAACAAGTCTTGAACCTAGACTAGCACCATGACATGTCCTCGTGCGCAAGAGCACAAATGGCATAAGAGCTAACAAGGTGATGAAACGTTGAATAGAGCAGCAAAGGAGACGCTTGTATTTTCCCATGACGGCACGTCACACGTGGTTCCTTGCCAAAGATGAAACATGGGGAAATCAAGCCTTTGCATGGAGGTTATATCCATGTCACCAAGTCTAGGGAGTCATGGTCATAGGGCTCCTGGCATCTTCCTGAGCAGTGTGCATGAATCACGGCACGAGTCAGCGCAACTAGCATTGGGTCGGGGACCAGTCGCCATGGCGGATGACAGGTGCTAGTTGGCGGATCTCCAAAGGGCTAGCAGTTCCGGAGATGGTCTTACACGCCTTTGTTTGATCGGTCAGTCCGTGTTGAGACCAAGCGTCACCTATGACGGCTGGTGAGAACCCCCCAAGCCTGGACATTGGCAGGTGAATGTGACCCAGCGAGACGCAGGTCTTCAGACCAAACGTTGACTCTTTTCCCGGAACCGTTTGCTCGACTCCAGCCACGACGCAACTTTCCGTCTTGTTTCGCTCCAGACAAGTCGATTACCACGGGTTCTCGAATCGCCATTTACCAATCAGTCGTGGCGAGTGTACTTGGCCTGTCATGTCAAGGTTACTCGACGGAGTCTCCGGCCTACTTCTCCGGGCAGCCCTCCTGGTCCCCCTGGTCTTGTTCCTCATCACCGGCATATTGACGGCCGTCACCACGTCTTCTGGGACGAAACCCGGCACTCTGCAGCATCTTGCCATTTTCAAGGTTCGGGGTTCCCAGTACTACCGCGAATATCAAACCAGACAACTGACGGCTACGCAAAGTTGAACGTTTCCCAGCTGGACGTGGCTTCTGGCATAACCCCCGAGACGAACAACCGCAGAAATGCCATCGGCGCGCGAGGCCTGGTCGACGACGTATTGGGCGCGTTGACCGGCGCCCTACCGAGCAGCAATGGCCCGCGTCCCAGCCCTACATCGGCCCTGGGGGGTCTGCTGGGCCAAAACAGCAGCCTCGGAGCCATCGCCGGTGCCTTTTCTGGTCAACTTATAGGCTCGGTCGCCCAGGAGATCGAGGCTCAGCTCGGCGTTCCCGACTGGTACTCGCTGCATCCGCGGACTTTCTGCAGCGGCAACTATAACAATCCCAACGATGCAAAGGTTGGCATCGTGGTGAGGTCTTGTACTACTCCAGGCAGTGAGTTGTTCCCTCGAGCCCGATTGCAACCGAGGATGGTCGCCGCTGACCGATCTCCGTCAACAGAGCGCGTGGGCAGCCTTCACGAGGCCCTTGGCTTCGACGGCCCTCTAGCAAATTTTCCAGAGCAGTTTCCGCTGCCGAAGGTGCTCAACCGGTCCGGTGTGCTAGCCATTGACGTGCTCAGCGCAATCATCACTCTGCTCTCCGTAGTGTTCATCCTCGCGACAGTCTTGAGCTTCCTCGCAATGCTGGCAAATGCCGTGGCCATAATCTTGCCGCACAACAAGATTGTCGTCATCACCAACACTGTCCTGGCAGGCGCGGCCGGCACGCTTGTGGCCGGCGGTTACATTGGCAGTTTCATTGTCACAATCGTCGTCTCCAAGAGGCTCAACACAATATTCGAGGATTTCAATGTTGTCGGATCCTTGGGCTCCGAGTTCCTCGGCATCGGCATCGCCGCCACTCTGCTTTCGCTCGGGGCAGCCGGCATCTGGGGCATTGTCTTTATCGTTCGGTTCCGGGCACGACTCCTCGTCCTCTTTAAGGTGGTATTTTCCAGATTCCGACCAATAGCAGACACCAAAGTCTACTAAGGGGACAGTCTTGCAACGACTGAGACACGAGGTGTTCATTTCCGTGCAGGAGAGTAAGGTGCTTATATGGCCTACTAGCCGTGCTCGACCTTGAGCAATTTGTCCAACTGTTCAATGCTTAAAACTCCATTTTTCTCGAGTCAAAACTGCCGGGCATGCTCCGTTGACGCACTGGGGGCGTCCGGGGCTTGGTAATTCTGTCGGCCCGGGGTAGGTGGATGAACAAGATGGAACGGACAGCGAACAGCCAGTCACTCGTACTTTGTACACCCACTGTACAACCACTGTACATGGCGTTGGGCCGCCCTTTGCTGCGGCCATGTCCTCCATCCTCCATCCTCCATATCAACGTACGTCGCAGCATCTGCCATGGAATCAGGCTTGCACCATCTCACGGGCCCTTACGCCTCGGGCTTCCAGCTCGACCATCAACAGCTCGACGCCGTCATCATGCCCGACTTGCAAGACATGGCCAACAACGCAGACCTTCTCGAGCAGCTCCGCCAGCGGCGCTTCGACGGCGACGAACCCCCGCCCTACCGCTCCCCGTCTCCCGACGACGGCGACGATGGCGAGGCCCCCGTCCTTTGGCCCACGGCGGCGAGGGACCAGGTCGCCGCAGAGATAGAGGAGCTAATCAGGAGACCGCTCAGCGACGAGGAACTCGACGACACCCAATGCAAAGTCGAGATGTGGCACGCTGGCTACCACCCTGGCCGTCGCTATGACGAAGAGGCTCGCGAGGAAGCCTACTTCATGTTCGGCGCTCGTCGCTCCGCCAAGCATTACGCCAAGCTCATCGGCCGAGCCGGGGAACAGCGAGAAAAGATTTTCATCCGGCATAGGATCAAAAGGCGCTGGCAACGTCTTGGAGTTTGGAATCCAGAATGGGGCATCCCGGGACGTGTCGACGAGGGGCCCCGCGACAAGACTCTCTCTTGGAAGTGGAAGTGGCAGGGCGACGTGCGGTATCGCGGTGCCGACCCCGGGCCCGTCATACCCGAGCATCCCAACACACGCGCTTTCCATCTACGTCGAGGGCTGCACCGTGATCAGCGTGGCCCGCTGCCCCCGCGGCGCAGCCTTGCCGCCGATACCAGCAAGAGCGCTGCCGAATCCTTCATCACCTCGCGGCCGTGGTTCACGTTTGCCATGGACACGGAGGAGGAAAGAACAAGACTGAATCGCATCCCCCATCACCTGGCATCGCACGACGTTCGCGGTGAAATTCGTTAGCAGTCTCGATAGCAAGCCAACTAGCTTAAACAACTAAAAGATAACTAAATCACTTAGATAGAGCGTCTCGAGGAGCGTTAAGCTACCTAGCTAGAGCGTTAAGCTGCTTAGATAGAGCGTATAAAGGAGCGCCTAACTAGTCTCTTTCGAGCATAAGTACCTCCTCTTCTACTACTACCTACTGCCGGCTCCTTAGCTTTAAGGCTTGTTCCTATTCCTCCCGCACCTCTTATACCGGACTACTTATCGCCTCCTACTCCTCCCGTAGACCTGCCTAACTAGAGTGCTACGGCAACGCCTGCTGCTAACCTTATAAGCGAGCAGCGATTTGCCCGTTTAAATTAGTAGTAGTAGTAAGGGCAGGTAGCTTAGCCGTAGCATAGGCAACCCGCTTAGCAACCGGTTCTACTATAATAGCACTAGCTGCCGGCAAAGCCTTTCCTATACTACGACGATAGAGCCGTCGACTAGTACGCATTTATAGAACGTAGTCCTAACATATGTTTAAACTTCGACTGTCCTATATACATCCCGTATAATGCTACTTACGATCGAGCTACTAAGACTCTTATAAAAAGCATCTAGCCTTAAGCAAAAGCTACTAAAGACGTTAACGATATAGTAACTAACAACCGAAATAAGATTACTATAAAGCCTAAATAGAAGTTATACTAAGCGGACTATACCGTCCTCTAAAAGCTCTAATAAATACAATCCGCGTTTCTTATCGGATAGATACTATATAACCTCTAGCCTACTCGGATAGCTAATAAGTTATTTAAGGACTTCGGCCCTATCGTATATTAGGTTAACGTTAGGCACTTAGACTAAATGTTGCTCCTTAAGGGCATTTTTATAGTCTTAAAGGACTACGGTGTTTTAGACGCGCTATTAGCTATTTATGCCTAACTAGCGCTAGTTAAGGACGAGGCCCTCGTTAATTTTGCCTAGCGCATTCGTAACGCGTTCTTAAACCTTCCCGATATTAAGAAACGCAGCCCTAGTATCCGTACTATTACCCTCTAGTACATTCGGAACAACCTCTTACGCATTTAGTTATAAATCGGTTCCGATATTACTATACTATATAGTATAGCCCTTATTTAGCGTCTTATACTATTAGCTAGCGAGTAAACGCATTAGCCTATAAAAGACATCTACGGCAAGCTAGCTACTTCTATCTATATATAAGAGGGCTAACTATACTAGATATAGAAGATAAATAAGGTTATTAGCAATAAACCGGCGATAATAAAAGTCGTTAAGGCTAATCCTAGCTTATTATCCGCCTCCTTTTATTTAGGCCCTTTAGGCATTATTATAGCCGATCTACGTACGACTAATACTCTCGTCTACGCCGTCGACGATAAGGCTATCGCCGCTTCGACTTTTACGGCTTTATCTAAGGCGAATACCTACTTTAACTATAGTAAGGCTAGACATTAGGCATAAGACTACCGTCTATTATCTTCGCCGGCACTTACTACTGCGTTATCCTTACCGTCTAGCCTACCTTAAGACGTTACGATAAAGGGGAAGATATATAAAGCTGCTAAGGCATTCGGTTCCTACTAGCGCTTTAAAGGGAGTAGCCGCAGCCGCGGTAGTAATCGCGGTAGAGGTAACTAAGGCCGGAGCATACATAAGGGCACGCGAGGAAATTATCGCAACTACGCTAACCGCCTATATATATACTTCGACGATAAGGTTATAGACAATACCGACGAAGACTAAGATCCGACGTACTAACTTAAGGAAGATAACGTAGAAATAGAAGCGTTCTTTATAGCTATATAAGAAGGGATAGACTTAGGGTATTTCTAATAGGGATATAACGCTATCTACTTTATAACTATAGATAGCGGTATTAATACTAGCTAGAAGCCTCTTTATAAAGGCTTTAGCGATCGTTATAGTGTTTTCCTTTACTAACTAACGACTTCCTTATCCTTTACTCTTTCTTCTTTCTTTAACTACGGTTTTATATCTTATTACGTTTCTTCTTTACTTATACTTAAGCTAGCCCTATACCCGTCCTAAGTCGCCTCTACTATAAAAGGGATAGGAGGGATTCCCGGACTAAGCGTTTAAGATAATATCGTTATCGCTATATAATAGTAAGGCAACGACGATTAGACCGGTTCGGTTGCCCTCTCTTACGGTATCGTCCTTAACGGGACTTTCCCTAGTAATTTAACCTTTAGACGATCTGTCTTTTACGCCCTTAGAGTCGCTTATAAAGGCAACGGCGCTATACGACTTCGCAATCTTAAGGGCAAGCCTTTATTATAGCCGCGACCGTCGAACGTTTTCTTTATAGCTGTCTTTGCTAATTCGACTAACGTCTAACCTGCTCCTATGTGTGCTGTCTGCTTTTACGCTAACACGCTAGAATAAGCGAAATGCTTTATAAACGTCTACTTCGTAAAATTCCCGGAGCTTTTCGACGTATCGCTTTAACATATAGAAAAATTAGCATAGATAGTCTATCGAATTAATATAGGCAATAGCACGCCTATACGGTAAGCTCCTTAACGCTATAGTCCCTTATAGGCTTAAGCTATTAAGGACTTTATTAAGAAATATAAGGGGAGTATTATTCGAAAGTCTATTAGCCCGTAGTCGTTTCCTCTACTATTAACGCTAAAGAAGGCATTTATAGGCCTATAGTATAATGCCTATAGGCAAATAATTTAGCGTATCTACGCCGACTATTATATACTTAATACCCTAACGAAGAAGTATACGTATCCTCTCCCGAATACTATAGATAAAATCTAGCGTGTAGCCGGCTACTATTACTACGCTTTTATCGACCTATAAGACAGGTTTTAGCATATCCGTATCGCTTTAAAAGACTATAAGAAGACTGCTTTCGTTACGCCTTTCGGCCTATATAAATAGGAAGTTATGCCTATAGGCCTTACGAACGCCCCGGCTACTTTCTAAGCTTTTATAGAGGAAGTTTTACAGCCGCTACGCGAGTTCGCTGCTAGTCTCTTTAACGATGTATGCCTTTAGGCCGATATAGCCGAGCAGCTTTACGAACGCCTGCTTGCCTTTTTTACCCGCGCCGTTAAGTACGGCTTGCTCTTAAACGCTAAGAAGATAAAGCTCTTCGTCGATATAAGTGTATTCTTAGGCTTTATCGTCTGCTTTAGAGGCATTTAGGTATATCCTCTTAAGATTGCCGCTATTTACGACCGCCCGATGCCTACGACTACTATAGAAATCCGCGCTTTTATTTATATAGCCGGATACCTACGTATACTAATCCCGAACTTTTTAGACCTATCTATCCTATTAATCGAATAGTCCCTCGGTAGTAAGAACGTCCTTATTACCCTAACTACGGAAGCTAAAGCTACTTAGGAACGGATCCGTAATATTATTATAATAATACCGGTCCTCGTTAAGTTTAGCTAGATACTTCCCGTAATTATTAAGAGCGACGCGTCTAGGAAATATATAGGCGTAGCTCTTTTATAGCCGTATATATACCTAACGGGTGGTAAGGAGCGTTCCTACCTTTACCTAGTAGCTTACTTTTCTAAGAAGCTTACTAAGACGTAGTAGCGTTATTCTATATAAGAATAAGAGCTTTTAGGAATTATAATAGCTATATAATATTAGAAGCATTAGGTTAAAGGCACGGACATTACTATTATTATAGATTATAAGTCTCTTAAGACTCTTTATACTAAAATAGACTAACCTATATAAATTATTCGGTTCCTCGATATTATTAAATACTATAACATTAAGATCGTATATCGTAGCGGCAAAGCAAATATACTTGCCGATTATCTCTCTCGCCCGCTATACGATAAGGATACTGCTTATAACGCCGATAAGGGGAGGATAGCTACGATTAACGACGACGACGAGCTTATAACGATCCTAAAAGACGATCCCACGTATAGTAACGATATAGCGCTTAAACCTACGCCTAAAGCTAATAACGCCGCTCCTAACGCTATAGAGCTTATTACTCGACTAAAACAGTTGGCATAAATCGATCTTTAGGCTATCTTCGAATTCCTTACGTTTAGAAAAGCTCTGCCACCGAATATTACGACGAGCTAGACTCGCACGTACTTTTGCAAGCTAAAAGGCGCTTTATACCGCATCCGTTAGACCGAGCACCTCCCGCCCGGCGAACCTCTAAGCCCTACTAAAGCTATTGCTTTACTACTTATGCTAGAGTACGAGGCCCTTATCGATGCTATAAGATAAGCCTATAAGGCCTTTAGGCATAGTTCTATCGGCCACGTTATACGTTATCTAGCTATAAGATACTAGCACCCCGAGCTCCCGCTTATAGCTTACGAAGCTATTCGCCGTTACTAGTCCTACTAACTAATAAAGCCGCCGGACCTAACGCTCCCTAACCTAATGCCTTTAGCACCCGTGCCGCCCTTAATAAGGTAGGCCATCGATTACATAGGGTGTAAAGGGCAATAGCTGCTTAACGCTATAGAGTACGCAACCGGTTGGCTTATTTCTACTATTACGTAGTCTATAGACTTCGAGGGAATAATCCTAGTCCTATAGACTATTACTACGCGATTCGGCCTACTACGCGAGATTATTAGCGATAATATAGGTTGCTTTACTAAGCAATAAGCCTAAGACTATTATAAGCGTTTTAGCACAACCGTTAAGCCCGTTACGCCCGCTAGACCTCGCGGGAACGGTAAAGTTAAGTAAGCAAACGGCGTGCTTAAAGCTATTATCTATCGCCTCTATCTTAATAATCCCTCTATACCGTTAGCATAGCGTTTAATACGAGCCGTCTACCTATACAACCGTTAGGAAGGCTTATACGGCTATAGCCTATTCTTCTTATTATACGGAACCTAGCCTCTAAAGCAGTACTACGAAGCTACGTACGCAGCCTACACCCGCGATCCTATAGTAGAGGAAGATATCGCATAAGCCTAAGAACTCGTGTAATAACATCCTACTCCTATCGTAGGTAGATATATTATAAGCCTTAAAGCCGCTCGCGCTTATATACGAGCTTACTTATAAGAACGTAAGGGACTAATCCGCGTATACGCGCTAGGAGATTAGGTCTTACGAGTGCGTTAGCGCACTAGAAAGCACGAACCCTACTACAACGGTCCTTAGGCTATTACGGCCGCTTATTTAGGCAATGCCTACTCTCTCGCGTCCTTAGGAGGATTCGGCCTTCCTAGCAGGTATAATAGAATAAATATATTCCCCGCGTATAGTCGCGACGGACACCCGGTCCGTAGTTTATAGTACGCGAGCCGTACGATATTAAAGAAGGATCGCGAGCGCTTAAAAGCCGCTGCTGCTATATAATAGAGGATTAAGGGTATTTTTGCTATTTATTATTTCGCATCGCATATGCCGATACACTATTTCCTATTTAGGTTCTATTAATTGCTTTAGCAAGCAGGGGACTGCTTGTTTAAGCAAAGGGGTATTAAGGATCCTATTAGGTAGGCATTAGTCAGCGCCCCGCTGCAGGGTTTTCCCTAAAGCCTTAAACGCCTATAACTCTAGATAATCAATTAACACACATAGAACATAGTCTTAACGAAGCTTCCCAGCAGGAAGCCCCGAGACTCTCTATTGTGTGTGCCCGATCCGACCTTTTGAAAGGCCTTACTATCGTAGCCACTATGTTTTTTAAGCAAAGCTTGCTTTGCGCTACGAAGAACACAGAATGTGTGCAAGTTGCGGCAAGCCGCTTTGCTTACTTAATATGTGTAGTGAGCTTTTTTATTACAGGGGTCCCCTGCAAAAACGAAGTGCGGCCATTGGCTAGCCCCAAATGACGCGCTATGATTGGCCAGAGTCTAAAAATCCAGTGCGCCAATTGGCTACATTTCCCCCGGGGTTTAACCGGCCAAAAAATACTCGATTTCTATTGGTAACCCGTCCGGTGGGTTCATCCCGAAATGTTGACTAATGAAATCCTATACGGCTATTGGCTACCCCTAGCCACAGCAAAGCTTCGAAAAAAAATAGCTTGGTGCCGCGGGCACAGCAAAGCTTTGCTTATAGTTGTGCCCGCGGCACCAAGCTATTTTATCTTCCTTATAAAAGCTTTGCTTCCACTCGGGACCCCACTGCCGGGCATTTTACTACCCTACTTGGCCGGGCATATCTTGACGCACCTCCAAACCCCAACTCGGTCCTCCGCTTCCGTCTCGCAAATAAGAGCACGCCTGGCCTCTTACCATGGCTTCATCCACGCACAACGCCTCCGGCCAAGGGCCAGTGTCGTCGTCATTGCTCGAGAGCCTACCCGTCGAGCTGCTGCGTCTCATATCCCATCAGTTCTGCCACCACTGCTGCCGAGAGCCCTCGATCGTCATGGTCAACGAAGCCGACCACGAGTCGACAAAAGCACTCGTGGCCCTATGCCGAACCTCTCGCAATCTGTGTTGTGTTGCGCAGCCTGTTCTCTATCACGCCCCCGAAATACGCAAACCCGGGCCCTTTCTTCGCACCATAGCCGTCCGCCGCCCTGACCTTGCCGCCGAGGTGCGGTGCCTCCCGCGCATGCTGCCCTGGGCAAACACAGGAGACCCCATTCGGATGAGGAAAGAAGACGCCCGTCTTGTTAGGCGTCTGGCAAAGGGGCTGGAAATGTTTATACCACCAGATGGCCGTTTCCGCGTCGACGCGCCCGAATCACTCCCGCTTTCGCGTTGCGATGAAGCGCTATACATGGGCGTTCTCATCTGCTCGCTGCCTTTACTCGAAACCCTCAGCCTAAACGTTTACGAAAAGATAAGGATCTATTTTAGTAATAGAGGCCATTATAAGTTGGGGCGTTTCCACCCAGAATTGCAAACCGGCTCCCTGGCGTTTCCCCAGCTCCGAACCGTTGTAGTCAATGGGAAAGATTTGGACAGTTATTTCCCCTGGGAAATTCGCGGAGTAGTCGCCTTGCTGGCGGCTGCTCCCAATCTAAAGGAGCTGATTTTGTCTAGGATCGCCGGCCTCGACCCCCGCATGATGCACCAAGATACCTTGAACCTCCTCTCCACGGCCATTCAGAGTGTAACAGATGTAACGATGGAAAATTTCACGCTGCTTTCAGGGAACCGACCTTTCCCAAGAGAGAGGTACGAAAGTATCCGCGAGCTGGTGCGGCTCTGCCCCAACATGAAGGCCTTTGGTCTCCGCGCCAACCCTTTGTGGGAGAGCTCTGGTTTCTGGGTCGCTAGTGGCAAGATCCATCGACTATCTCCCACTCAGGTGCTAGATGCTCTCACGCCTGCCAGGCAATCTCTCGAGAGCTTGACGCTGCGCCTCAGCAGACTCCGGATACCGGCCAGCGATTTACAAGCGTACTGGCAGCCCCTGTTGAGCCAGTTCTCTGCCCTCACCACGTTGGTGCTCGACGAGCAAGCTTTTTGCCGTCACTGGCTGCCGCTAAAAAAGAGCGGGCGCAAACAAGACGAGGCAACATGCATCACGACGTTTCTGCCCCAGACGGTATCCTTGCTTGGCATTCGGCTTCACCATCATTTCCATGCGTACAGCGACATTGTCCATCTCGGCGACCAAGTCGTAGCAGGCCACTTTAAGTCTCTGCGGCGCGTCGAAACGGAATATCTCTACGACGGGCGGGAAGACAAGGCCGATGAAGTCGCAGGCGAGGTTGAGGCATATCGCACTGGGCTGCGGCGAGCCTTTGAGGGTTCCGGGGTTCTGGTCAGTGCCGATGCAGTTTGGCGCGATTAGGGCTAGTACTAGGGTCCCCCTCCCAAGTGAGTCAGCCGTTCGGATGGACGCGGTGACCTGAGGCGAAGGCGAAGGCGGTGCCGGTGTCTGTTCGATTCGATGGATGCTGGATGCGGACCGGTGGCAGATTCATCGACGCCCGTTCATGTATAGGCATAGACGTTCCGAGCACTACCGAATTGCGGGAGTGAAGTCGTGAGACAAGCTCCGTTGTGGTTATGGGAGCGCTCTTGAGCTCGTTGATTGGCGCGCGGGTGAAGCTAGCTTGCGGTTTCGCGGCGGCCCCGGATTCCCAAGCCGAGGCGCCAAGCACCTCGACGTCGCTCTCATGTACGGGCGACTATAGCTGAGTTGGGGCCAAAACGATTTAGTTAGGCATATGTGGCCTGCAAGGTAAGCCGCCGAATCAGCTCTCGACCGTCATGTTTATTAGTGTCCGCACCGTTGACAGCGGTCATGAACATCCACATGAGTTGACTCGGGCTGCCGACGTGCATGTGCAAGTTCTGCAGGCGACTGAAGTCAGGTAGAGCTGCAAAGCCACTCCCTCATAGACGGGTACGGAAGCTTCTACGTCGACGTCAGGAGTGCCATGGTCGATGACTCTAGCCACTGGCCGCCTATTCCGCCCATCCACATGGACCTGCAAAGCGCCAGCGCTGCTACCTCGGGACACCATACTTCGGACTTGCGACCGCCCAACCTGCTCGGCTCGCCTTATCTGGGACGCTTACATGGCATACTCATGGCCGTGTCGTTCCTATTTCTATTCCCACTGGGGGCGATTGCCATGATGTCGGCCCAGAGCAAGGCTTTTACACACCATTGGATCATTCAGATGACGGCAATGCTACTTTCCATTGCCGGGGCACTGGTTGGGGTTTTCATCAGCATGCGGCACGGCGCCACATTCAGCTTCCAGTCGGCCCATCAAGTTGCCGGGCTGACCATATGCGCGTGCTTGATGGTGCAAGCCGGGATGGGCGTGCTACACCACAGGGACTGGCTGCGCATTCATCGCCGAACAAGTGTTTCGCACGGGCACATCTGGCTTGGCCCTTTATTGCTGATTGCAGGTTGGGGGAATGCGATGGGTGGCTTGATCTCACATAGATTCAGCAAAACGGTTACTCCTGTGGCCATTATTGTTGTTTTGGAAGCTGCGGGAGTTTTGGCTGTGCATACGCCGCTGCCAAGAGGCGTCGTCAAAAGCCGCGGCCGCTGTCTTGCCTGTATCAAGAAGCGGCCATGGGCGAAGACTAGGACTAAATCCGTAACAGTAATTGCATTTACCAGTGCAGATTATAAAGGCTTCATGTCACGCACAGCCAACTATAGAGTGCAGTAAGAAGACATGGAGAACCTTGGTCGGCCATCGAGAGGACGTTTCAGTCTGGCTTGACAAAAGTAGCATTATGAGGCCGGGCGCAATACTATTGCATCTGGCTTATCAAACTATTCTCGACTCATCGGGAAAGCCGTCGTCGACGACACATGCGTCATCTTGGCCTTTATGCTTCGGCTCTCCTGCAGCAGTCAAACCATTTGCACGACACAATGACCTCAAGTCAGCCGTGGCTATGTCCATGGTGGAAATCTGCCTGCCCCGAGTGAAACATGCGGTGGAACTCCGGTGTCATGGGAAGCGGCGTATGTCCCGGCGGCATCTTAAGCGTCCCAAACTTGTCAATGTCAGATATCATGGTGCGCTCGTGCCAGTCCAGAATGGCAGCAAAGTCTCGGCACCGCTTATTGATGCTAAAATCCGGAAAGGGATGGTCCTGGCTCTCGACCCAGGGCTGGGTGATGATGTCGGCCGTTGCTCCGCACATGAGGTTCTGTAACACAATATAGATGCAATGGTCGGTATGGACCTTGTGCAGCTCGGGAAACTCGCCATCTGGGAACGATTTGGCAAAGTAGTGCCTCCAGTGTACGTCGCGCCGGATAGCATTCAGGCAGTGTATCGTATGAAGGATATCGAGCTCGGCCACATGGGCGTCCGGGCCGAAGCCCCAGTCAGCCGACCACCGGGCTGTGACGGCCGGGTCCTTGCCCAGCCGCAATACATGGTCGGTGCGAATAACGTGCGGCGCCAGACTGCTGATGCGTTCCCACGCGGCATCAACTTGCGGCGATGGCGGCGCGCGAAATAGCGAATGGTCCAAGTCCAATAGGGTGCCGTTAACCTTGACGTCGATGAAGTCGATTCGGGCCTCGTTGTGAACCGGCGCTATAGAGTCAGTTGCCAATCACGCTAATACAGTCGTCGAAGCGTACATACAATACCAGTCAGTCATGCGCAACAGGGCGTTGTCCCGATTGTATCTCAAATCCGTCTTGAGCCGAAAGGCTGACACCATGCAGAGAGTGGAAACGACGAGCAAACAAAGGTTGGCCGTCGACGCAACCCAGACCAGCCGCTTCATCGAGTCTGGACGTCGTCCCGGGCGCCTTCCCCCCCCATCATCAAGGGCCCCGGGCAAGAACTTGCTGCTTTCTTCCCACGTGTGTGGAGGACGTTTAGAGAACATCATAATGCTGGAGGCCGAGTGGAATCTTGGAGTGCAAAACTTGACAGGAAACTGTACAGCCGTGCAAGGTCGGAGGGAGACGACTAGAATTGCTGGATCCAACCTCAGTTTGGTTAATAATGAATGGTTGTAAGGGTATGAACCTACTTACGGCCACGAAATACATACAGCTGGATGACGGTTGCCATCTGCGTGCATCGCAGTGCCTCTTTGACGTGACGTTGCCGCAATGTTGATGACACCAAATGCAGCCTTCATGATGATGCATGTACCAGTGCCCTGAACCAGGCGCAGGATAAGATTACAGTCATGTCATCACTAGGTGCGGTACGGCATCTAGGTGCATCGTAGTGCTCACTACCTCTTTGACGTGACGTTTGCCGCAATATTAATCACACCAAATGCAGCCTTGATGATGATGCATGGCATGTACCAGTGCTGAGATTGCAGGGAATCATGTCATCACTGGGTGCGGTACGAAGTACGAGTTACGGCATCGCGGATATCCATTACCTTGCCCCAGTAAGCTTATATCCCCCAGGACCCAGAACGGAGACAGCCGCTCGCTCGTTCTTGGGTTATTCTCGGCCCCCGTTTCTCAGCTACGTCTTCCATCCTCGAGTACATGCAAGTGTGCTTGCAGGAGCGTTGTGGCCCCTCACGTTGGGAACGGTTGGAAGCGCCCGATCACGGTCAGGCGTGAGCTTACCCATATCAGCAGAACCCCCATTCCTGGATAGAAAGAGCATTGTACTCGGCGTGGCGGCCCAGAAGATGAGATGGCTCTCTATGTGCATCTTTGCTCGATGTATATAAAGCTGTGCAAGATGCCTCATTAACATCGAGTCCTGGCTACAACTTCCAGTCAACAGCTTCCATTACAACATCAATCCCGTTTTCAACTCCATCTACGAGGGAATTCTGCTATAACTTCGATTCTACTTTCGGTTTACCGTACCAAGCCAAAGCAATCAAGATGCTCGTCAACAACCTGGCTTTTGTCACAATGCTGGCCTATGTTGCCCTTGCCACGCCGGTTGATTCTGAAATTGCCGAAAAGGGGGTTTCGGCCAAGCAGTACTTTCACCTCGACGGAGACGTCCTTGACAAGCGCGAGCCGGCCAAGCAGTACTATCACCCCAGCGGAGACGTCCTTGACAAGCGCGAGCCGGCCAAGCAGTACTTTCACCTCGACGGAGACGTTCTTGACAAGCGCGAGCCGGCTAAGCAGTACTATCACCCCAGCGGAGATGTCCTTGACAAGCGCGAGCCGGCCAAGCAGTACTTTCACCTCGACGGAGACGTTCTTGACAAGCCCGAGCCGGCTAAGCAGTACTTTCACCTTGACGG
This sequence comes from Ophiocordyceps sinensis, assembly GCA_012934285.1. Classification (NCBI taxonomy): domain Eukaryota; kingdom Fungi; phylum Ascomycota; class Sordariomycetes; order Hypocreales; family Ophiocordycipitaceae; genus Ophiocordyceps; species Ophiocordyceps sinensis. The sequence continues at coordinate 2,469,986 of JAAVMX010000007.1, forward strand.
AGACGTTCTTGACAAGCGCGAGCCGGCCAAGCAGTACTATCACCCCGCCGGAGACGTCCTCGACTAGGACACCCACTTGAATCGGCCATGCGGGATTTACCCCGGAGGGACAGTCTGATATGCTGCTATATGTAGACCTAGGGAGTAGGTTCGGCGAAGTGCTGGTCGAGGTTGATCGAGAACAATGGCCAACAGATCAGTTTGTGATAGCTAGAGATACGGCGAATCAAACTTTTAGGATATATCGTTATTTTCGTGGTTATTATCCGTATTGCAAAGAGTGTTACTACTTGCACAGTAAGTGTTGGTATGAGGGCAAAACGGGCTCTGACCACCACAGGCCATTACGTCTCTGACAAGCCTGTTACAACATGCATGGGTCGTTTTGTCTGCCGCAACCGCAGCTGCACCAAGGATGGATGGGGAAGCAAGAAGATTGCCATCACCATACGAATGTACGCGGGCGCGAGCTACAACGCGAGGGTATACTCGCAGCGCTGCAAGCATTGCGATGTGGCCAGCTCACCCACCCTGGACGATTCGTGTCCGGACCGAGTCGCCTATCGCATCAAGAAGTGGTGTGGAATCGAGTTGGACAGACCTCAGGGGGCTCAAGGCAGGGGCCCGCCACACGAGAAGAGCTTGTGTGAGGGATGCCAGGCCGGTCATTGCGCGGCTGGACGGAGCGGTGTTCTCTTTTCAACGTTGAACCATCTAACAGCGAACTAGACAAGGGATGAGTCGAGGGAGCGGTAGAAAGATGGGATGGGAGAGTGCTACCAAGAATAAAGACACTTGACGTCCTGCTACGTTCCCTATCACGACTTCACATCACAACCCCTGGTTCTGACAAGTATCCTGTGCTAATAGAGACAAATATCAGAGGCTACATGTAATCCAACAAAGTGTCAAGTCATGATAGTATCTTGATGCTCTACATCATAGCAGCTTGTCCCCCTTGTTCACCGTAGTCACGGTTCCCTGCAAGCCAAACGCGGCATGGACTGCCGGCTCGCCACCGCCCACATGCAAACGGCCAAACTTGAGCTTGACGCGCGCAATGTCGTCCGGCAGCGGATCGGCTCCGAGGGAATGGCCCCGAGCGAGGGCGTCGAGGTCGGGGTTCCTCGTGGTGCACAGGAGGGCGGAAAAGTTGGCGCTGCTCGCGATGCCGTTTCTCCACAGCGCCATCGTGCCGACGCCCATCCATAGCAGCACGACAGATAGGCTGGCCAGGTACGCGGTGATCAGGGTCAGTCGTTCGTACGCGTAAAAGTTGCGAGGCGACGCCACGTTGACCAGGACTTGGTCAGTGAACCGACTAAAGTTGTACGAAGCGGCCATCAAGCTATATGTAAAGTTTCTCGACAGGTCCTCGATGGCTCTCGCCAGGGTCGTATTGCGGCACAAGCCGGGTTGGTAGTTGCTGTATGGCGTTGGCGTCTTGGGCTTCGGCGTGGAGTCGCCAATGATGAGTGTCCAGACGGAGCCGTTGATGGCGGCGCCCATCTCATCGCAGTCGGCCAAGGCGGAGCGCATGAGGGATGTCTTGGAGACACCCAGTGCCCCATCCCCTCGCAATGTTAAATTGCCGACTAGAAAATCCCTAAACAGGAGGTGTGTCACCCATGAGGCCGTCAATGCCGTGTTCTCCGTCTGGGCCGCCATGACGGCGGGATCATAGTCGACCTTTGTGACCGATTCCAGCCCGGTATCAACGAACTTCTGTAGCTGCAGATATCGGATCGATCGGGGCGTTATCGACTGGATCCCATTTTCAAATTGCACGGACACGTCGTAAGAAGTGTTATAGAGCTGGCAAACGAGAGCGACGTACGGCGAGGGGCCGGGAGCCGTCCAGAAATAAGCACCGGACCGGATAAAAATGGCGTTGAGAGACGAATTGGGCACCAAGGCCAGGTATGCGTTGCCATCCTCAATCCTCGCCTTGCCTTGAAGCTTCGCCTCTGCATCCCAATACGCTTGAATCCGCGAGTAATTATAGTAGTTTTCGCGACCTTGAGGCGGGTGCGCACTCTGCTCGGCCACGGCTTCGCTGAGGTTGACGCACTTGTACGACGGGGCCCAGAAGCTCAAGTCGTACGACGAGTTTGGAAAGGGGGCCGTCGACGGGATGTAGGAGACGGACGAGGCCACGGCAGAGAGGAGCCGGGAGATTTCCGAGGATGCGCCTGTGATGGCGATTCCATTGAAGCCATACGTGCCCCAGGACTTGGCCGTGTCGAACTTGACTGTCGGCACCGGAAACTGCATCCCATATGACCGGACCGACGACGTAACAGAGAGCGTTGCCGGGGTGACGACGGCGATGAGCGGCATAAGCCTACGGTTCAGCTGGTCAGCTCCTTTGTAGCACAAGGCACGCCATGGCGAGGCTCACCACGCGATGCCTGCCAGCACAAGCAGCGTCTTGGCCTGGACCCAGAGATGGCGGTTCAAGAGAGCCGTCGGGCTGCCCATGAGCCGGAACATGCCGTCGATGTCCTGGAGCGCCATGAACTTGCGCCTCAGCGTGGCCCATATCAGCTGCGTGTTGACCAGGGCGAGAATGGCCACCAGGCCCGTCTTATGCGCCAGGGCGAGGCCGTTTCCGACCCGAAGAGCCCACTTCTGCGGGAACGTCGACTCGAGCTGCCCGTCGAGGGTCGAGTAGAAGTAGTCGTGGCCTATGGCGAGGAGCAGGCTGCCGCCGAAGAGGCAGAGCAGCAGCACGGGGTGTTGCCAGTGGATTCCCCAGCGGGCAGGCGAGTGGCCGGGCGGGTCAGATGGAGGACCGTGTGACTCTTTCTTGGCCAACAAGAGCGACTGAGCTCCGAGGCCGGGACTGGCAGGTCGGTTTTGAGCATCGACGGCCAAGTCTTGCAGCTCAAGATGGCTTCCGTCTTGCAGCTCCGAGTCTGAGTTGAGGCTATCGTGGGCTTCGCGACGTCGTGATTCGACTGCCATGGGAGGCTCCACGTTGAGGGCCGTCGTCTCGGCTGCATCAGCGGTCACCATTTTGAATAGTGGAGATGACGAGCCCAACTCTCAGCCGCTCGATTGATTGATATCGAGGAACTTGGTGAAGTATATCCGTATTGGGTAGTATTTATACTTCGTAGTGGCCCCGCTTTATTAGCCGCCTAAACCTGGGGCTGATTGTGGATCGGCAGTGCAAATTAAGGCAACCAAGGCAGCAGTGCTTCGTACGAAGTACATAACTCGTAGCAGTGCCTCCCTTCTATTTTTGGCCGCTCTTTGCTCTCGCTGCCGCTTGCACAGCCGCAGCTCGGGGGGTCAACTTGGGCGTGGCGCACTGCCCCGCCTACTCGTACGAAGTACTACGAATAACGACAAGCTAACGCGCCGAGCGCCCGGCGGATAAACGTGAACGTTAATAAACGGGGCGGGTTTACCCCGTGGGGTCCCGAGTGGAACGTATCGCGCTTTTGACCAGTTGCCGGACAGCATTTACGCCACTTTTCCCTAGCGTGCGGATTCTTTGTCGCGCTTTGCTTAGGTAATTGATTATCGGCTAGTACTAAATACATCGACCCCTTACGTTGACGATATCCGGATATCACCGAAAATGTCGCAAAATGACATTCAATACCCATCAGGGTTCGGGCTACAAGACCTCATCAGCTACTGGAGCACTGGTCTCGTCGTTCTCGACCCGGCTTCCAATACGGTTGTCAAGAAGCCGCTCGACCCGGCGTATACTCGACACGCTGATATCGAACGGCAGATTTACGAGCGATTTATACAAAAGGGAGGCCATGAGGGAATCCTTTCGTACTATGGCGTCTTTGAAGATGGGATCCGTCTGGAATACGCCACCAACCACGATCTCAAGTCATTTGATGACACTGGACAACTACCGGAGCAGCGGCTGCGTTGGGTTATCCAGATGGCCGAGGCCTTGGCCTTTATCCACGGCGCCGGCGTCATACATGGCGACCTCAGTAGCGCAAATATCTTCCTCGACGCCCAACTCCATCCAAAGGTCGCCGACTTTGCAGGGTCGTCGCTTGATCAGTCGCCTCTTCTTTTTGAGAGCTCTGCCAGCTACCAATATCCCAAGTCGCCCTTGTCGGTTGAGGGAGATCTATTTGCGTTCGGATCCCTGGCTTACCGGATCATCACTGGACATGAGCCCTACCAGGGACGAGACGGGGACAGATTCGCAATCTGTACGCGCAAAATAAGTTTCCCGATACCGACCCTTTCGGTGGCCTTGGCCGCATCATTGAGAAGTGCTGGCACGGGAAATACAGTGCATGTGATGCTATGCTTCAAGAATTAAAAGGTAATAATTGCATTGACCCTACTTTGCGGCTCTTTTAGCTAGCACCAACCAGCATAAACAATTGAGCTATTCGTAGACGGCACCGAAGTGTGGGACTGTTTTGGCCAACCCTAGACTGCTTTCTACCTTTATTTCGACAGTGTCAGTTCGGTCCTAGCTTTACTGGTACGAAGTACATAAATATGTATCAAGGATCAAGGTGGTATTGGGGTCTGGTGGGGCGAATACCAATGAGGAAATTTCGTCAAAAACATTTCTCTCCACGTTCCGTGACAAGTGTCCCGAGTCTCGACCTTGTCGGCTGCATCACACATTCACCTTCTCCCAAAGCTCGGTGGTCTCCCGTCACAATCGATACCTCACTTGCCAACACCCGGACAACGCATCCCTATCGAGCCATGATGGCCTCCCCCCCTCCCACCCCGCCACCAAGGGCCCCGAAAGATGAGGAGCGGAGATTCAAAACCATCACCTCGCCCTGTGAGTGGGTGGAGGATTACCGCCCAGGCGGTTACCATCCCGTTCTTCCCAACGACGTCTTCAACAATGGCCAGTACAAGGTCATCCGGAAGCTCGGCGAGGGCTCCTACTCCACGGTCTGGCTGGCCCGTGACCTGAGGCAAGTCCATCTTGCCCACGATCCTGTACATCATGGTTGCTCACTCCCTTCAAGGAACAATAGATACGTCGCCCTGAAGATTCTCGTCTCGGAAATCTCGGCATCGACAAACGAGCTACGGATCTTGCGCCACATCACCAAAGTCGCACCATCAGGAGGGGCCTCGCATATCACGCAGCTACTGGACGAGTTCGAACACCGCGGCCCCAATGGCATCCACAAGTGTCTGCTATTCGAGCCCATGGGTCCAAGTGTGAATACCATGGTCGAGGAGCTGCCCCAATTCAACCCTCGCAGGTGGGAAATGAAGATCCGCTACCCGCCTCAGATGGCCAAGACCATCCTCAAGCAGTCCTTGCAGGCCCTGGCCTTTCTCCACGAGAATGGTATCGCTCATGGAGACTTTCAGCCGGGAAACATGCTCTTCGCTCTTGATGATATCAACTCGAAGCCCGAGGACTTGTTCTGCCAGGAGGGACATGGGGAAGCCGGTTCAGTCTCGCCCCCAGTACAGAGGCTAGACGGTAAGCAAGATAAGTGGGCTCCTCGATATCTTTGCGTTGCGCGGTCGCTGGCGCCTTTTGTGTCCTGCGCCGGAGGCTTCAAGATCAAATTATCCGACATGGGAGGTGGTTAGTACATCCCATTACGATACCATGACGAACATCTGTGCTTATACCGAAACAGCCTATTTCTTTACGGACCCGCCGGCGAAGCCTGTTACTCCACACGGCATCCGGGCCCCCGAGTTGATTCTTACCGGAGCCGTCGACAAAACCCTCGACGTCTGGAGTTTCGGCTGCCTTGTCTTTGAGCTTATTACCGGACAGCCCCTCTTCTGCATACCGGAGTCCGAGTTTGAGGATGACGACCATCTCCTCAGCCTCACCGCCTGCCTCGGCGCCCTCCCCGACCCGCTCTTTAAGTATTGGAAGACGTCCTCGCTGTACTTTACGCCCGAGAGGAAGCTCTTTAATTGTCAGCTTGGGGGGGTCGCGGAGGGGAGATCAACGCTTATGGTGGAGCAGACGTCCATGGAGGAGTTGTTCGACCAGGCAGGCCCAGACCTTGACGAGGAGGAAGCCAGCAAAGTGAAGGCGCTCATTCGACGCATCTTGCAGTACGATCCGGCCAAGAGACCTTCGCCTGCGGAAGTTTTACTGGATCCGTGGTTTTGTGAGATTGAGGTTGAGAGCGGCCCGTCCAAGCCATGAGTCTGTAATCGCCGCGATCCTGAATATAGTGGTCTTGTTCTTGTTCTGGCACAGGTACTCGTCTCGACACTGTCCGAGGTCTTGAAGCATCTACAAGCGAGTGATTAAGCTGATGAAGCCGGCATCCTCCACCTTTGTCCGATAGAAGAGCAGGTTGTTCCTCACTGGTATCAATTGCAGCTGTCGTGGATCAGGCCATTTTAGAATGCTATGCGGCTAATTCGCCTGCCGCTACCTGGGAAATCGGTGTCCACGAGGTTCACCACGGAGTACGAGTTACGGGGTTTAGATTTAACTTCATCGGGCCGTCGGGCTAATGGGTAAATAAGCAAAGCCCGATCAGACGCACTGCTAACGCCCGTACTGCTGGACGAGACATACCGTTTATCACTGCACTGTGCATGAGTGAAGGAGGCTTTAGCGAAACTTCAGACAAATAAGAGTCCCATTTCTCCTGGTCGTCAGTCGATGCACGCCCCTGCGCGAATCATGGCATCGTACATGTCCTCCGCTTACCGGGCCATTGCTGGTTATTTTTGCCGACTTGGCGGTAAGCTGTAAAGTATCAGTCAAAGCACTTTAACCACAGAAATCTTATACTAAGATATCGTGACATTAGGCTAAAATCCCCTCTGACGCACTTACTAGCCTTGCCGATACAGCCGCGAGATTCGTTTAGGGTTCCTAGCCAGAACGAAACATAATCTCACTCCTAAAACGAGGTTTACAGTCAGGCGATTTTAGGGGGGGAAGGAGTGGGTTAGTGTCTAGGATGAGAAGAGCCTGTCGTTCCTTAAGGAACGGTGTCAAGGAATCCGAAAGTCGGGGGGACATGGCCGGGACTACTTGCTTTGGCGCAATTTTAGCTCAACCCCTGCTCACATCACCTCATCCTCAAGCCTATCAGCCTTTTTCATCGGCTAATGAGCAGGTGCCTAAAGGTCCACGGACGGTCTTACCTGCTTAGATTTTCAGGATCCTGTTTTGAAATGCCATAAAGACTATACTAGGGGGGACTAAAAATTCGTCCCTACCCCCCCTCCTTCCATAACCACGCCGGGGAGAAAAGGATGACTCTCGGCTCTATAAATTTCAACGCACCCGCTGCTTCTGTCCCTACCTGTTCCAAGAACTCACGCTCAGTTCGACATCAACCCATTATCCCATCAACTCCTCTACGCCTCCTCGAGCTCTCTCGAGTAATAATGAAGCTCTTACTTCTTCACTACGCCGCTGTTCTTGCCTCGTCTGGCCTCGTCCCGGCTTCCCCAAGACCCGTTATTGACAGTGTCCTCCCGGCAGAACCGCGGCCCTATAGTCGGGCTGCGGTTCTTGAGAAGCGTGACGAAGCCGCGGTTCTTGAGAAGCGTAGCGAAGCCGATGGCGCCACCTTGACGTTGAGCAAGAGGGGAAACAGCTGCGGCGACTCCTCCTTTACCAACCAGGGCAGCGACGTATCTCCTTTGGCGTCCGACTGCGAGCAACTTTCTTGGAATATCCGGAGGGGTGGCACGTGGATTATAAGCGGCAGTCATCGTACATTGGCGCGCTACCAATCTTGTCGTTTTGGCGCCGAAGGAGAGGGATGGTATACGTATGTGGGCCATGAGGATATCATGGACCTCATCGGTTCCTCCATTAAAAAGTTCAAGAGGAGGGATGGCAGGGTTGGGGCCAAGGGCTCGATGCCTTGTGAAGGCAACGACGGAGGCGGCCCCGTTCGCTGGAAGATTTTCTAGTCAGTATAAGCGGTTAAATTGCCTCGAAGTGGCGGGGACTAGGAACCTAATGGGATCTGCGGTTCATGCCGGCGTCGATGGCTATGGAGGAGGTTGTTCCCGCCACGTAGCTTTAGACGAATTAAGCTGCGTTATTCACACGAATTGAGGGTATAAATAAGACCCCCTTTAAGTATCACCACATCGAATCGCTTAGGGAACCCTAGTTGGCTCCAAGCAGCCTCGTCGGCCCCAAGCAGCTATTTAAGAAGAACGTATCATTCTAATTCGCGAGAGACAGCCTAGCTAATCATGCTCGGCAAGCGGGAACATTCCCCTCGTAAAGGACAAGTCATCACGAACAAAGCCCGCGTGAAACACACTTCGCGGCAATAAATACATCTGGCTTCAAGCAGAGGCGAGGGGGTAATTCCCTTGCCAGGCATTACTTTTCCAGCAGGCAATAAACATAGGCAAGCAGGTACTACTCGTTTCATCCACGGCTTTCGCGGCGAGCAAAATACACTCCCTCGTCCGCATACAACTTTCAAGCTAATAAAGCGTCGCGGCAAGGGGCAGAGAGTCACTTGTCCGCACACTTACTCGAGCACCGCTCTAGCGGGAACCGGAAAAAGTTCCCTTGTCCCCGTCACGGCCTTCGCGACAGACGGCAGAGTTTTCCCCGACACACATGCTAAAAGACCTCGACTCTTAGCGAGCAGAAAGGTATTACTCAAGCCGTCGCGGCTTCTGCGGCCAGCGGAAGAGAACCCCTCGCCCATATTTCTAAATGTGGGAATAGCTAGCTACGTGCGACGATGTAGTCGCACATACGTAATGCACGTGATCCCTAGGATTACGTGCACGTACGAGGGAGCTACGTCACCGCGATGGCTTCCCCTTACTTAGCTAGCAACTAACCTAATATAACCATACTATTTACCCTATAAGGTCGACCTAAAGACCTACTAATACTAATTAGTGGTTGACTTAGTTAATTATAGACAGCTAGGTAGAAGAGATAAGATCTTTAACTATCGACGGTATAAAACACCCTATAAGGGAATACCTAAAGGTAGTTATCTTTATGCTTTAAACGAGCTCTCTTATCTATAACGTTACCGCGTTAACGCTATTTCGAGATCTCTTAAGCTATCTATTAATCCTATCTCGCTTCCTAAAGGAAGAAGAGTAACGTTAACCTATAGTGCGTCCCTAACGCAAAAGACAACTCTATGAGAAAATCCCTTACGCTAATAAAACACATAAAGACTATTACGTATAATATTAATATTATAACTTTATTAAGCCCTACCCGCGTAGATAATATAAGGCGCGAGAAGCTATTAAAGATTACCCCTATCCTAGAAAACGACTATTAGTATACCTATATAGGTATCTAAGATATATAACAATAACCCGATCTCGAAAACCTAAGTAAAGCAGAGGCTACTATATACGTTATAAGGTTCCTCTATAAGTGTGCGTACGATAAAGATAACTAAGGCTACGAAGCTATTGCCTTCTTCTAAGAATACTTTCGAGGATGGCTTCTATAGATATAGGATAGGGTATACTAGACCTATAAACGTTCTTTGCGTAAGCTCTTAAAGAGACGTAGGATCTATACCGGCCTAGATAATTAAGGCTTTAACATATAGTTCCTTGAACTATAGACTATCTTAGAACTACTATAATGGCTTGCAAAAGAGTATATAAATTAGACATTTAATTAGGGCACGATCGTTGTATTTATACTACCGACTATAGCCCTAAGCCCGGCCCTAGACCCGGCTTTAACCGATTAGACAACTATCCTTAGTATAACGCAATAACAATAGACTATATACCTAATAATATACTAGTTTAACTAACCGACTGTCCTTATGCCTGCCCTTATTCCCGATGTGCCTACTATAACTATTGCCCTTGTTTTTTAAGCTTTTATTCCCCTTGCTAATAATGCTATTATAACTATTGCCCTTTTGCCGTCCCTTAATACTTACACTACGATCCCTTTAATCGATGTTCTAAACGTCGATGTAGATATAGACCTTTAGTAGAAGTTCGTAAAGCTATAAAGGAAGGATAAGTGTTATACAAGATAGCCCTATAACCTCTTCGACGATAAGGTCTATATGTTTATAAGGACCTACTATAAACTTAAGGTCTAACTAGGTTAATTCTATAACCTATTCTCTTAGATCCTAACGGATAGAGCTAAGACCTTCTATATCTACTACGTTAAGTTAACTATATCGTTCTATATAACCTATAATATTATTAAGCAATATTTTAATACGGATATTAACTATAGTTATTACTTTACGGACTAGACAATAACTATATTTAATAAGGTCCGCGTAAAGAATCCTACGATGCCGCTTTATAAGGTACTATAGACTCTATTTAATAAGCTTTAGCTATATTAGAGAGCCCTAGGAAAAGACTACGAAGGTAATATACTACTTCGTACGTTGTTTATTAACGCGTGCTATAGTATTCCGGAGCTAGAATACGCTCTCTTTAAGCCTGCCTAAAAGGTCGCAACTGTGTTTATAGACTTATATATATCTATCGAGATATACTTAGCACGCAACCCGTCTAGCTAGTTCCTATAGGATAAAGCATTTAATTATAACGATTAATAGTACTTAGACCGAAGATACTTAAGCAATCGTAGACGAGGTGGATTCTATAGACAAAGCTATAGACGAGGTAGTCGTAGAGGCTATCTATAAGGCTTTAGATATAACTATAGTATACCCTTCTATCTATAAGGACGCGGTAGCAGCTATAGGAATAGCTCTAACAACCGCTTAACCTAGACTAAGAAGTGTTTCGTCTATTATAAGGAAGGCTATTAGTTAACTAAATATACGCTTAAGGAACGTTAACGGTCTAAGGACTAATACCTTACGCAATGTTTTAACGATAGTATCTCTACTACTAACTTTATAGCATACGTAACTAAATTTAAAGGTTATAAACCCGATGCTAAAGGCGACGCTAATAAGTACTAAGACGTAGAAGACGCCGATAACGCCGCCGAGCCGGACTAAGTAATAACTTAAATGCTTTATAAGGCCGCTTTTATATACCTTTAGACCGGCGAAGACGTTTACGGCATAGATTAATTAAACCCTACCGATTAATTCCTAATCGAGGATCGCTACTCCCGTTAATAGTTCTAGGGAATTATAATTAATACTAATACGGCTAGAGTATTAATAGTAGGATAAGAGCAGTACTTTGCTTTATAGCAAACGGAACCTTCTATTATGCTTAATAGCTCTATAGCTAGGTAAGCTAGCATCCGATTTAGAACTAGCACTCCTATTTAATCCCTTAGTTTAATCGCCCTCGAAACCCCCGTTAGTCAAGTGACTTTTTACATTCTTAAGACCTATACCCCTTTTCTACTCTCTCTTACTAATATAGACCGACTTAGGATCTACTTCGATAATATAATAAATATACTAAGGACTAACGATCTAAGCAACCGGATCTTAGTAATCCGCAAATAGGGTTACCTATAGTTCTTCTTATTAAAAGCAGAAGAAATAATCTCCTTTCTAATAGAGCGTAAGATACGAACTCTATATCGCCGCTTTAGGCACCTAGCTGTTTTAAGACTCTATCACTTACTTAAGCAGGCGGGCTATAATATAACGACTATATAACTTAAATCAATCTCTAAATTCTATTATTACTGCTAAATGCACTTATAGGCACTTAAGCGCTTTAAGTTTACGCTAAAAGATAACTAGGAATTTAACTACGAGATTATAGTAGACGTAATATACTTTAGGAGCCTTTAACGACCTATTCTATACGTTGTTAACTCCGCAATAGCGTTCTAAGGGGCTAGGTTCCTTCCTTCTATATTAGCTAAGGATACCTAAGAAGTCCTTCAAGCCTTTTAGATCGATAGTTACCTTAGACCTCTTAATACGATTAAATATAACGTAGGGATTAATTTTACCTTAATAGAGTTCCGCAATAAGGCAAAGATTATAAGGATAACCTATATATAGGTCCTTATAGAGTTATATACGTCGATTAGGAAGGTCGAAAGGTATTACGCTCCTTTACGCTATGCGTTTAAAATCCTTTACGTAGAGATTAGGACTATTACGTCTCTTAAGGTAGTCCTTTAGATAGCCGTAAAAGCCGTTAACGATATAGCCGGACCCTACGGCCTTATCCCTATACTTCTCGTCTTTAGTATATACCTACGTATAACTATTAACTTACCCCCGTTAGCTATAACCTTAAAAAGGTCTATAGCTATATAAAAGGCGATAAAAATGCTTTAATAACTCTCTATAGAAAGGCAAGTATAATATACCCTTTATATAAGGAACGGTCCGTTAATAGTTAAAACTATTACTCTCCTACTATAGAGTAAAGTCTAAGTCTAGCGGGAAAAGAGAGGATAGTAGGGCTTATTTAAGATTGCTATAATTAACGGTTATAATATTACTATTAATACCGTTAACGGACCTTAAGTCTTTCGGTCTATAGTTATATAACCCTACCTTTAAGACGACTCGTCTCCTTAGCCCTTACTTCGCGCGATTAAACCGACTCCTCTTGCTTTAAATAAAGAGACTCCTCTTAACCCGACGACTATACTTCCCGCTCCGACTCCTACGCCCCCGATGCTACGTAGACGTAGCCGTCCCCTTAGTATAAAGAATAAGCTAAAGCTCCCTATTCCCCTTCCCCCTCTTTAAGCCTTTATTATTAAGAAGGAAGAAGATGCCTACGAATTAGCACTTAATTTACGGGAGAAAGGAGTTATTATAACCCTAAAAGCCTTATTTAAAGAGTTAGATCGGCAAGAGATCGATAACCTTATCGCCTATAGTGTTTTTAGCTTAAAATGCTACGATAAAGCTATCTACGGAAGTTACTATATCTTTAAGTCGAGGATAGTACGTAAAGTAAAAGGGAAGGATAAAAGACCCTACGAGAAGTCCCGACTCGTTGTTTAAAGACATAATAATAAAGAAAAGACGACCTTATTCACGTAATTACCGACGATTTAACGCGTTAGCTAGCGGCTAATCTTAGCCCTTACTCCGGGACTCCTTTATTATTATAGCTATTATAGTATTAGGTTATATTATATATTATCCTACGTAACCTCTATATCGTATATATAAACCCTTAGACTTAGTCTATAGCTGCGCTCCTTCGTAGATTAATAATAGTTATATACCCCCCTTTAAGCTCGTTTTATAATAGTTTAATCTACTATTCTTCTACCCTCCCGCTAAGCCTTTATAATTCCTTAGTCCCCTTAGCTTCGCCTATACGCTTGCCTTCGTTCTTTATCTTATTACGCCCTTTTCCGCCTCTTTTTTACTCTCCTATAGATTTTTCTAGCCTTTTTTCCCGCCGCTACCCCTTTTTCCCGCCGCTACGATAGCTACTCCCGTTTCTACCCCCTCCCCCTCCCCTTCGCCCGGCCCTCCGGCAAGCGTTCCCTTCTAAGACGTCCTTTAGCCTAACGCCCTCTCCGCCTGCCTTTACTTAGCCTCTATTCTCTAAGGTTCCTCCGTCGCCTCGTCCGTCTTCGCTAACCTTAAGACGAATTTCCTCCGGCATACCGATTAGACTTAGTCTCTCGTCCTTCTTAAGTCTAGTTTTCTTAAGGCCGCTACTTCCGCTATAGTAGTATTTTACCGCTAGCCCTCCGTTACGACTTTTTAAACTATAATTAAAGCCTTAGCCGCTAAACCCCTACTTAATAAGCCTCTGCCTCCTATCGACTAAGAGATCCTTAAGGAACTTTATTAAGCCGTTCTATTTAAGTTTATTAATCCCGATGCCGCTAAAGCCTAACTTAACCCTCGCCTTTACGACTTTATTAATAACTACTTTAATAAGATTTTCTTTAATAAGGTTTTACCTAATAATATCGCTAAGTTCTTTTTAAAATATAATAAAGTCCTTTATACTCTCGATAAGCTTCGGGCTAAGGTCTTAAAGGAGCTTTACTATATAATCTATATATAGCTCTAAAGTAAGGCCGATAAGCTCGCCCCCTACCGCGCTATCGACACTTAGATTAACCTTAAGGAGGGAATATAACCCCCTTATACCCGCCTTTGCCCTTTTAGTAAAGCCGAGAACTATATTATCTACGCTTACGTTAACGAGCAGCTTAAGAAAGGCTTTATTCACCGTTCGACCTTTACTACCGCCGCCCTTATTATACTCGCTTATAAGCCTAGCGGCGGCGTTTATTTCTACGTCGATTACCGTAGCCTAAATAAAGCTATAATTAAGAACCGCTTCCCCTTTAATATATGCAAAGCACCCTTTAAAAGGCATCCCGGGGCTACTTATATTAGCTATAGATAAGATAGAGGGAGCTATACCTAGCTCCTAAGGCTCTCGCCTACCTTAATAAAACCATCCTTCTTTACCTACCTTTTTACGCTGCTTAGTGTATTAAAATAGTAGTAACACCTTGCCTCTTCTTCGGTAAGTATTAGAGGCCCTTATAAGCCCTTTACTAAGCGCCTCTTAAAGCCGCACTAAGCGCCTTTTAAAGCCGCACTAGCGACGCCTTTATTTATGTTATACTAGAGCGCTAGTAAAGCTCGCTAAGAATAAACCAACCTTCCGTCTACTCCTAGACAACCACCCCGCTGTTTTCGGCTTGGCCCGCGTCGAGCCCCCGATCGTAGAGCTAATTACTCTTACTTCCGCCTTAGCGCCTTATTAACGCGCCCTTCGCTATTACGATAACCTCTCTCTTCTAGCAAGCCTAGAAACTATTAACTAAGTCTTCCCTTTTTTTCTTTTTTTTCTATATGTGCTTAAACCTCTTTACACCTATTTTAGGTAGTTGTAAATTTTTGCATACATACTAACCGATTTTCTATGTGCCGCCCGACCTTTCTATATGCCGCTTGCCCTACTACTACTTCGGCTTACACCGACCCCCCCCCCGCTCCCTACGATGCCTTATTATAAGCAATAGCAACCGAGCTTTACCTATACCTATTATAGAACGAGCTTAGGGGGGGTATATAACTATTATTAATCCACGAAGGAGCGCAGCTATAGACTAAGTCTAAGGGTCTATATATACGATATAGAGGTCACGTAGGATAATATATAATATAACCTAACACCGTAATAGTATATCCCCCTTAAATCGGCGTTCGACTTAAACGCTTAAAAAGGGGCAATAGTAGAAGAGCGAGAGCTAAGGGAATCCCGTATTAATCGACCTAAAAGGTAGGCCCTTATAATATAAAGGAAGGAAAGAAAATAAAGCTTAAGGTTAGAAAGCCTATACGCGCTAAGATAAATTATATTTATTAATTATATCTATTATTATCTAGGTAAGGGGGACGAGGCGAGGAAGGTAGTATAGAAGGCGGGGCGAGGCTTAGCCGGGTTCGCGGTGTAAAAGGACTTAAGGTCGTCCTAATATCCGTTAAGGCATAAGGAATCCTCTTACGTAAGGGGGCTATAACGCTACTAAATGCGATATTTAATCTTCCTAAACGCGTACTAACGTTACGTGAGGATAAAGGAGAATTCCTACTTAAGGTACGCGTCGTTATCGTTATCGCCGTCCGGGGAGAGTAAGATGCCCCCGTTAGTAGGCCGGATATTTAGGTCGGCTTAGCCGGGCAGGGGGGGCTCTTAAGTCTAGGTAAGGAGTAAGTAGTAGAAAATAAGGTAGAGACGGCTACCCTTAGGGAGGCGGAGGAAGCAAGCCGTCTTATACGCCTTAAGGACCTTATATAAGCCCTCCCGTTTATAATTAAGCTTTTTTATCGGGCGAAGGGTATAGATCTAACGGGTGCTAAGAAAGATTATATCGCTAGGCTAATACATTAGGGCAAGCGCCTAGCGGGCATCGGCGTGCCGGGCCTAAGTAGCTTAAGCGTCCTCGATTGCGTTACAAAGGAAGTCGGATACGCGTTAGAGGCATAAGGCGAGTATATCGCTATAGAGGTACTCCTTACGCTACTAAAAGGTTATACTAAGGGGGGGTAGTCCTAAAGGCTTAGTGCTAAGCTTTAGGTTAAAGCCGTAGTTAGCGAAAAAAAAGGGAAAAGCCGGTAGACTTAAAAACCTAGTTATTAGCGGTAAACTTAGCGAAGGGAAGGAGATCTACCTAATTATCCTAAAGGAAGGTAGTATAGTAGCGGAGGTAGACCTCTATCTAAGCGTTCGCGATCTTAGTCTAGCTATTAGTCTAAGGGTAGTAGGCGGAACTAAGGTATAAGCGGTAGCCGAGGCGGCGGCTAAGCTATTACTAAAAGGCGGAGATAAACTAAGTGCCTTTATTACTAACTATCGAGGTAAAAGTGCCGTAGAGAGACTAAACGCGAGAAATAAACGCGTTAACGACGTCCTTAACCGTTATTAAAGACGTTAGGACGTAGTAGCGTATTTTCGTAAGACGGTTAACGATAACTAAAATGCTTAAGAACTTAACGCTATAATAGCGGTAGACGGGAAGGTCTATAACGAAATTAATAGAGATATCGGTCTAAAGGGCGAAAAGGATGCTTAAAGGTTAAAGAAGGCCTTAAAGGGCGGAATAAGGGGACTTAGCGCGGAGGCAGACGTAGTAGTTGCGAAAAAAGCTAGAAATATACTTATATATACTAGGCTAAACGTAGGTTTAGCGGTAGAGGCTCGCGGTCTTAGTGCGCTTAAGGTAGCTAGCTAGCGGGGAAGTATAGGTATAGATTAAGATCTAAAGGATAAGGGCGTCGTTAGGGGGAATAAATAACCGGCCCTAAAAGTAGAACCGGCCCTAGGCCTCCGAAAGGGCGGACTTTAGGATCGAGCGGAGAGGTACGCGAAGAGAATTAGGCTAATAGAGCTAAGGAGACCGGAGAGCTATACGAATATCGGCGATAAGCGGAGAGAAGAAATAAGCCTAGTCGATAAAGTCGTCGATCGGCTTAAAGTCGTTAAAGGCATAAAAGGTAAAGCAATTAAAGTCGTTAGAATTATATTTATTAATTATATTTATAGATAAGTTAGGCTCCTTAAACTTATTAAGGAGTAAGGAGGCGTCGACCTTAGACTATAGAAGGATAACTTAGTAACGATAGTCGATCCTTTCGTCGGCGTAGTTAGTTAAAGAGGTAAGGCGAGAACTAAGGAGTCGGCTAAAGGCGTTAGGGAGGGTAGCTTAAGAGCTAGGCTAAAAGACAATCTTAAAGTTAAAGCGACTTAGGAACTCGGCCTAGCGGGCCTACCGTTAGTTAAAGAGCTTTATAGTTATAAAATACTAAAGGTTTTTATAATTTAAAGCGATCTTAAACTTAGGTAGGCTTTTAAGCTTAAGGCGCTATTCCTTAAGGGACTTTATAATCGTAAGGAGTTCCTTATCGTAGATCTTATAGTTATATTCTTAGGCAGAGTGTTTTAACGAAAAGAATACAATAGGGTAATAGCGGCCGTCGTTAGAGAGCTATATTAGCACGCCCTTAGCGGCTTAGTCGGAAGCATCGGTTTAAACTATAGTCTTTTAAGAGGGGTTAAAGTATACGAGGACTAAGGCGGCGGTAAATGCGTGCTTAAGGGCTTTAAAGGCGTAGGCGTAGGCGGGGGACTAGATCTAAAGGGCAGAGTTCTTAGTAAAGGCGTTTAAAGGGTTCGCGAGCTTAAAGAAGCCGCGGATAAAACGCCGATAAAAATTAGCGAACCTTAAGAAACGCCGGAGGTCTTTTAAAGAGGAAGGGGCTAGCTAGTCGAGGATAACGTAGACCTTTTTAAGATCTATACGTATGCTTTTATCTAAGATAATTAGGCTAAAGTACTTAGTCTTAGTAATATAGAAATCGCATTTATCGACGTCGAGCTAAAGGCTAGCGGCGTTAAAGCGCTTAAAGACCTCCCGGACGTAGGCCTAATGCTCCTCCCGTATAGTAGAGAAGATTAAAATATTATCTAAGTAGGCGGAATAAAAATTATCGAGGATATCGTATAAGGCCGTATTAATAAAGCTCTAGAAGTAAGACAATACGTTAGAGAGACTAAAAGGTATAACGTAATACTTAAAAAGCCTATACCGCGTAGTAAAAGCCGTCTTCTACTTATAGCCCTTAGCGATACGAAGGCGATTAAACGCTATAATAACGTTAATCTTAGTAAAGAACTTCGCCTTCCTAATTTAGGCGAGGGTATTATAGACTAAAGGCAAAGTAAAGCGGTTCTTAATTATAGCCTTATTTAGGCTATAGTAATCGACGTAGAAATAGACGCCGCCGCCGGGCTTATAAGCGAGTATAATAAGGGCGGCGGTAGCGGAGGTCGAACGGCGAATAAAGCCTTTCTTAAGCTGCTTATTAATATAAGCGCGGATAATACGGTTTTTAGCTTTACTAAAGGGGTAAAGGCGGGTATAAAAGGGTTATATTCCCTCCTTAAGGTTAATCTAAGTATCGACGGCGCGGTAAAGGGCGAGCTTATCGGCTTTACTCTAGAGCTATATATAGATTATATAGTAAAGCTTATTTAGGACCTTAGCCTAAAGCTTATCTAAAGTATAAAGGACTTTATCGTATTTTAGAAAAAACTTAGCGATATTATTAAGCGAAACCTTATTAAGGAAGATTTTATTAAGGTAATTATCGACGAAGTCGTAAAGGCGGGGGTTAAGTCGGGCTTTAGCAATATTAAGATTAATAGACCTAAATAGAACGGCCTAATAGAGTTCCTTAGGTATCTCTTAGTCGATAGAAGGCGGAGGCTTAATAAGTAGGGGTTTAGCGGCTAAGGCTTTAATTATAGTTTAGGAAATCGTAATAAAGGGCTAGTAGTAGAATACTACTATAGCGGCTATATTAAGCATTTAGATAAAGAACGTAAGGTCGCTTAGAGGGATTATAAAATAGCGGGGTCTTAACGCTTAATACCTAGGTTAAAGAGCCGGGTAGTAAAAGCCGGTAGCCTAACGTATAGGCTAAGGGCGGGGGGGGGCAGACGTAATAGTAAAGGTAAAAGGTATCTAAGGGGTCGGAATTATAGCTTAAGTCGAGTTCGGTCTAATAGGAGGAGTTTAGGTAAGTAGGTTTACTTACGTTAAGAGTATTTTTAAAGGACGTTAAAAGGCCGAGGGAAAAATAAGGCGATAGGGGAATAAACTTAAGTATATTAGAAAAGCGGACGGTATAGGCAAAAGCCCGAAAGGCAAGAGGTAAGGATAAGGCAAAAGGCTCGCCTTCGTCGTTAGAGTTAGCGATAGAAGGGGTAAAGGGGGAACGAATTATATTTATAAATTATATTCCTTTAAAGGCGGGAATAAGAATAGTAAGAGCGGCCGGGAGGCTAGGGATAAGATAAGGCTAAGGGTCTAAAAGGCAAGAGGTAAGGTAGAATAAAGACTAAAAGGAGAAGGAGTTATCGCGCTAGCTAATAATAAGGTTATAGTAGTATAGCTAAAGGAGGCCGAGAATAACCTTATAGCTAAGCTTTATAAAAAAGAAGTAGATAGACTTAGCGTAAGCGCCGACTTAAGCGACTAAGTAGGTATAATAAGTAACGGCGCTAGACTTATAGTCGCCGCTATCGGCGAGAGAGAGCCGGCGAGGGAACTAAAGCTAGCGGACGGGGAGGGTAAGGCGGTATACGGTCTAAGTATATATAAAGGTAAATCTAGAATAACTAAAGTCGACTAAAGCACTTATAGCGACGTTAGTAAGCATAAAGGAGAAAGGCAATAGTAAAGCGTAAGGCTATATTCCTACTAAGAGATAAAGGTCCTCCTTTATATTAAATAAAGCTATAAAATTAAAAACTAAAAGCTCTATCGCGCGATAAGGCGAAAGAGCTAAGTGTTTCTTAGGGGGGGAGAAGCGCCGGAGGTAAGGGTAAGAGAGTTAGTAACCTCGCCTTTAATAAAGCCTTACTTAATCGCCTAGACGTTAAGCTAGGGAAGGGGCGCGAGGAGGCGTAGGGCGGGAGTACCGCCGCTTTAGCCGCGACCCCGGCTAGCACCCTTCTTAAGATAGGTCTAAGCCGTATAGGTCGGGGTTACTAGGGCGGCGTAGTAGAGATAAAGACGGTTCTTATACCGCTATTGCTTCTCGGCGTCCGTAAGACTAGCCCGGAACGCGTTAAGGTCTATTAGGTCGCTAGCGGGCGTAAAGGCGGTAGGGCCGGCGGACTTAGCAAAAGCGGGGGGAGGAATAGTCTAAGGCTAGACGAGCCTTTTATAAGCTTAAATATGCTTATAGTTCTCTTAAAAAGCGGCGTAGAGCTTAGCCTAGCCGTAGAAGTCGTCGGTATTAAGGCTAAGGACTTAAAGAGCGGCGGTATTAGTAAGCTCGTTAGTAACCTTTTAATAAAGGTATCTAACGTAAGCGCTCTCGTTATAATTAAGGTCGGCCTATAGCTAGGTAAACCGTAAGAAGAAATCCGGCTAAAAGGTGCCTTTTATAGCTAAGGTATTAAATTCCGCCTTAGACTAAGCGCGGTAGTTTAAGGCACTAAAGATAAAGGCGAGCTTATAAGTAAGGGAGTTAAGGGACTAAAAGCGCTACTACTCGAAGGGGGTATCGTCGCGGATATAGCGGGGGATATTAATAGCGATAGAAGCGGCTTAGCTAGAAAGTCGGCTAATCGTATAAACGACTTAGTCCCTATCGGTAGGGAATATATAAGGGTTAGAGGCGATCTTAAGGGATATACCGTCGCGTTAAATACGGAAGGCGTCTTAGCGCTACTTTTAAGTGCCGATATCGCTAAAAAAGCGTTTAAGGTCGGCGAAGCGGGTATAAGGACTTACGGTAGGAGGGGTAAAAGCAGCCTAAAAGGCGGTAAGGTAAGCGAAGGCGGCGTTAGACTAATTAAGCTAGTCCTAGAGTCCCTTTATATACTGCCGGTAGCCGAGGGCCTCCTTACGGGCGGTAGTAGTAGAGGTAGCGGCCTTAAGGAAACTAGACTTAAGAAGGACGAAAGACCGGGTCTAATCGGTATACCGGAGGAAATTCGTCTAAAGGTCGTATTAAATATAAGACTAAAAGTCGGTAGCTATAAGGCCGCGGCTATAAGGCCGCTAAGATATGTATTAATATATATGTATGTCCCGAAGAGGGGCTTAGGGCTCTAGTAATATAGCCTAGCAACCTATACGTAACCCTATATATAATCCTATATGCCTATGTATCTAATATACCCTTTTAGCTTCGCTCGTAACGCGAGGGAAGCTAGACCTAATAACAGCAGGCCATAGGCTTAAATAGCTTAAATCCGAGGTCTTTGCCAATGTTTAATCTATTAATCGGGGCGGATTATCGTGTTCTTCCGGGTCCTCCTTACGACCGACTATTATAGCAATTGCAACTCGGCATTTTATGCCTTTCCGCTGCCGTATGCGCCTTTAGCGGCAATAACACGCCTTGTTCCTCCTATATTAGTCGATTGGTCGATTAGTCGATCGCTTCGGACGGTTTATGTGGTTTATTGGAGTGTGCGGGCGGACGAGGGCTTCGTGTGGCCGTAGGCTTATGTGGCCGAGGGCTTGTGTATGGCCGAGGGTCGTGTTCCCGAGGGCTCGTGTGTGTGGCCGAGGGTCGTATTCCCGAGGGCTCGTGTGTGTGTGGCCGAGGGTCGTGTTCCCGAGGGCTCGTGTGTATGGCCGAGGGTCGTATTCCCGAGGGCTCGTGTGTGTGTAGCCGAGGGTCGTGTTCCCGAGGGCTCGTGTGTGTGTAGCCGAGGCTTGTGTGTGTGGCCGAGGCTTGTGTGTGGCCGAGGGCTTTGTGTTGCTGAGTGCTTTGTGTGGCCGAGGCTTGTGTTCTCTATGTGGCCGAAGGCTCGTGTTCTCGAGGGATCGTGTTGCCGAGTGCTCTGTGTGGCCGAGGCTTATGTTCTCGAGGGATGCGGACGAAGCCGCGAGAGCTATTTGCTCGAGTTGTTGATTGAGATATGCGGACGAAGC
The DNA here is from genome assembly GCA_012934285.1 of Ophiocordyceps sinensis. Lineage (NCBI taxonomy): Eukaryota > Fungi > Ascomycota > Sordariomycetes > Hypocreales > Ophiocordycipitaceae > Ophiocordyceps > Ophiocordyceps sinensis. Next base: position 2,491,782 of record JAAVMX010000007.1, read on the forward strand.
CGCGAGAGCTGCTTAATCGAGTTATTGATTGAGATTGTGTTGTTTCTGCTGCTGCGACGAGGAAGTGTCCGACGCCGCGATGTTGTGTTTGCTTTATTATATTGCCGACGAAGGAGTCTTCCGTCTGCCGCGATGTGTGCGGACTTGTTTTTGTTGTTGTATTGCCGACGAGGGAGTCTTCCGTCTGCCGCGATGTGTGCGGACGAGGCTGTGATGTATGTGCTGTGTGCTGCGTGCTGCGACGAGAGAGTGTTCCTCCGAGGCTATGATATGTTTGTTTTGTTTTGTTATTATATTGCCGACGAGGGAGTCTTCCGTCTGCCGCGATGTATGCGGACGAGGCTGTGATGTGTGTGCTGTGTGCTGCGTGCTGCGACGAGAGAGTGTTCCTCCTCTCGCAGCGGAGGGATTCCCTCGACGCGGGTTATTCGCAGCGGAGGGATTCCCTCAACGCTAGTTGCTTGCAGCGGAGGGATTCCCTTAACGCTAGTTGTTCGTAGCGGAGGGATTCCCTCAACGCTGGTTGTTCGGCTGGCTAGCGAGGGAGTGACCCTCTCGCCTCTGCTAATAGCAGGATGTGTGTTTGGCTGGCTAACGAGGGAATTACCCTCTCGCCTCTACTAAATGCAGGATGTGTGTTTAGCTCTAACGAGGGAATTACCCTCTCGCCTCTACTAAATGCAGGATGTGTGTTTAGCTCTAACGAAGGAATCACCCTCTCGCCTCTACTAAATGTAGGATATATATGTGTTTAGCTCTAACGAGGGAATTACCCTCTTGCCTCTGCTAGTAGCAGGATATGTGTTTAGCTCTAACGAGGGAATCACCCTCTCGCCTCTGCTAAATGCAGGATGTATGTTTAGCTCTAACGAGGGAATTACCCTCTCGCCTCTGCTAAATGCAGGATGTGTGTTTAGCTCTAACGAGGGAATTACCCTCTCGCCTCTGCTAAATGCAGGATGTGTGTTTAGCTCTAACGAGGGAATTACCCTCTCGCCTCTGCTAGTAGTAGGATGTGTGTTTAGCTCTAACGAGGGAATTACCCTCTCGCCTCTACTAGTAGTAGGATATGTGTTTAGCTCTAACGAGGGAATTACCCTCTCGCCTCTACTAGTAGCAGGATGTTGTTCTTTCTAGTGCCGTAAGGTAGTCTCTTACGGGCTTTTTATTCGATGTATTAGTGCCGTATATTACGGGCTTTTTCGATATATTAGTGCCGCGTATTGCGGGCTTAGTTCGATATAGTGCCGCGAGGATAGTTCTCGCGGGCTTATTTCGATATAGTGCCGCGTGTTGCGGGCTTTTCTTTCGATAGATTAGTGCGAGAGGAATTTCCTCTTATAGACTATAATTAGCTAGGTTTTTCTCGCGGTTAGGAGGGTAGGCTTATTTATAGGCGCGCTGCTTTTAATAAGCGGTTCCTTTTATAGCTTGTGATAGCTAGAAGACTAAGACTCTTAATTATTAGATATAAGACTAGAAGTCGGTAGCTATAAGGCCGCGGCTGTAAGGCCGCTAAGATGTGTATTAATATGTGTGTGTGTCCCGAAGAGGGGCCTAGGGCTCTAGTAATATAGTCTAGCAACCTACATGTGACCCTATATGTGATCCTATGTGCCTATATATCTAATAGGTCGGCGAAGATAGACGAGGCGACGGAAGAGCCTTAGAGAATAAAGGCTAAGTAAAGGAAGGCGGAGAAGGCGTTAGGCTAAGGGACGTCCTAAAGGGGAACGCCTACCGGAGGGCCGGGCGAAGGGGAAAGGGAGGGGGTAGAAACGGGAGTAGCTATCGTAGCGGCGGAAAAAGGGGTAGCGGCGGGAAAAAGGGCTAGAAAAATCTATAGGAGGGTAGAAAAGAGGCAGAAAGAGGCGTAATAAGACAAAGAACAAAGGCAGGCGTATAGGCGAAGCTAAAGGGACTAAGGAATCGTAAAGGCTTAGCGGGAGGGTAGAAGAATAGTAGATTAAACTATTATAGAACGAGCTTAAGGGGGGTATATAACTATTATTAATCTATAAAAGAGCGTAGCTATAGACTAAGTCTAAGGGTCTATATATATAATATAGAGGTTACGTAGGATAATATATAATATAACCTAACACTATAATAACACCGATGTCTCTTTTAATCCTCGCAAGCATAACCCTTATCTCGTTCGTGCCTTCTAGCAGCTATATACTCTTAAGATATAGCAAAAGGGCGTTTCCCTTCCCGATTAGTATAAAGAAAGAGCTTGCCTTGCCTAAAGCCTCGACGGGAAATTTATCTGTAAGGAGTAGCGTGTCTATGCCGAGCTTTTCTTCCTTATCCCTCCTGCGATTACCTCTATTTTGCCTCTCCCGAAAAAGAAGACTACTATCTTAAAGTAGATTCGAATTCTCGAGAAAAACACGCCTTTAATCGAGGCTACGGTCTAACGGCACCTTTATCGAGATCGTCGCTACTAAGAACGCCGCCGTTAAGAGACCCGAGACCGCCGCTATTAAAAGACCGCTTAAGTCTTAAGGGACCGAGACTCTTCTTCTCGTCGCGGTAGAACCTACTATAACGACCGAGAGTCTTCTCGCTGTAAGGCCCGCAGCTACTACGACTATACCTATAACCGTCATTAAGATTAAAATCGCCGTTATAACGACAACTAAGACCGCGACCGACGCTACGATCGCCGCCCTACCCGTTAGGGCGAGGAATATAGTAAGGAAGAGGCGAAAGGAGCCTAATTTATTAACCGTAGTATTACGACGATATCTTCGCCTCTTACTAGCCGTAATACGGCAGCTTCGGCAGCTTTAGCAGCGATAGCTCTGCCGTACCTTATCTTACCGCCTGCTGCACGCTCTATTGCGACGTCTATAGCGCGCTCTGTTTCGCCGCCTACCGTTACGATAATATCCTTGCCGCCCGCTTGCCTTATAACGGCAATATCCTCGCCGCCTACTACACGCCCTATTGCGATGTCTATAGAGCGCCCTGTTCTAACGACGCCCTCGCCGGCTGCTAAGGCTCCTCCGGCCCTAAAGCCCTCTTCGTGCCGAAAGTGTAAGGCACCCTTTGCTTCCCGAAACGCTCTTTTCGAGCACCTTCGTAGAGCCTATCCCGGCCAGCAGAAGGCGCCTGCCGCCGTTTTTGCGACTATCCCCGCGCTTGCTATTAACAATGACTTCGGATACGTCGCCTCCGGCCGAATTAAGCACTCCTCTCGCAACTACTCTTACGCCTGCTTTAGCCGTTATTAAAGCCGTCTGTGCGACTATTCTCACGACTATTATTCGCCGCCTTATAGCCGCTCCTACCGCGGCTTCTCTTCCTAAGGCCGCCTTGCCTACTACTGCTATTAACGCCGTTAGCACGGCTATTCCCGCGGCCGCTTCGCCGGCTATTAATGCCGGCTGCACGACTATTCCCGCGGCTGCTCTAGACAAGCCGCCGCAGCAGCTTCCTCTTCCTGCCGGCAACTTATCGCCCTAGCGATGCCCTTAACCTCCCGGTAACTCATCGCCGTAGCAACTTTAAGCTGCCGACAAAGGTGTTATTTACCTCGTTCGATATCTTTATCCTACCGCCTACCCGCCGCCTCCGGCCGCTATCTTTAAACCGGGGCGGGATATATTTCGCCTTATTATAGCCGCCTCGCCTACTATTAACGCCTTTAGCAAGTCGTCGCCGTAATAGTATCTTCTTCCTACCGGCAACCTTTCGTCGCAACGATGCTTTCAACCTGCCGTATTATTAACCCGCCGGCCTTACGCTCCTTAGCGTACCGACTAGCGCCGCCTTAGGCTCTCGCGATAAGACTATTCCGCTACGCGCTTCGCTGCGCGCTTTTAGCAAGATTAGAGAGCAGCCTCGTGCTGCTCCGCTGCCTAAAGAACGATCGCCGTTATATGCCCCTTTCGGCGATTAAGGAATTCGATCTAGACGAATAATCACTAGTAAGCGTAAGTATAGGCGACTATAGCTAAGTTACTGCTAAAACGATTTTTAGTTATTTTTTTTTACTAGGCATACCCGAATGTGTAACTAATTAGTATTAGTAAGGATTATACTTAAGATATCTTATTAAGAGGTCTTTTAGTTAGTATTTAAGTATATTGTCTACTTAGCTAGAAAGAGGGGAAAGAAGCCCCTTTTATAGGTTATTTAAAGAGCTTAACCTAGGCCTGCCGGGCTCTTAATAAAGCCCTATTAGGAGCACGTAACCTAGCCGCTAACGCTATTATCTAGGTTATAATAAAGCTACTGCCGGGGTTATAATAGGGCTAATAACGCTACGGTTGTTAGGGTTATAACTTATAACCCTTTTCCTCGTAGTAGTATTTATCCTATATTCCTATATTCTTATACTAGCAGTTTTTCTTTAAAGCTTCTTCTTTAAAGCTTATAATAACTAATTAAATAAAAGAACGCGCATTAGGCCGAATTCCTTAACAAATACAAAAGATAAATATAAATAAGATAATATAAGATTAGCTATTAGTAGGGCTCTCTACGGTAAGCAGCCGGAAGCGAACCTATCGCATATGTAATAGTATACGGTTTAGGTTCTTATTGTCTTATCTAGCTAGGAAGGAAGAGGGGAAAGGAGGCCCCTTTATAGGTAACGTAGCCTCGTTACACGCACGTGATTACGTGGGATTACGTGGCTGCAACTGCATTATACGTATCCCTTATCCCTTATTCTTATACTAGCAGTCTTTATAAGATCGTAAAAGATAGCCTAAATAAGCGTAGCAATAAGGGTCGTAATAAAAGGCTAAATAGGGATCTATAGCCCGGTTAACCGGGCCTCTTTATTATCGTAGATCCGGCTTTTCTAACCTTACAATAGCCTTGCAAATAGCCGTATAACGTACGGGAAAAAGAATATAGAAAAACTGCATATTAGGTTACCATGCCTAATAAATATAATTCGTAAATACAATTTGCAAAAGGGGCAACATAGAGCGTTAGGAAGCATTAAGCTTCGGGGCAAAGTAGAGGGGCGAAGTAGAGGGGCGAAGTAGAGTAAGAGATAGAGTTATCTTCGGGCCGGGAAAAGAACGTGAAAATAAAGCGTGTGTTTAGGCCGGGAAAGAACGTTGCCGGAGCGTAGTAAGGTCGGCATATAATATTGCTAGGGCGAAATAGGGCTTATTTTAGGGCGCGAAGCAAAAGAGAAATAGAGCGCCGAAAAGGGGGAAAAACAAATAGGAAAAATACTCGCAGTCTTTAAATAAAGAATAAAAGGCCGTAAAGAACGTTATCTCGGCCACTAAGGAGCGTCGGAAAGGGTTAGCTAGCTAAACGTATCGGTCCTATTATTCTTATTATCCTCTTCGGCTAGGATATATCGTTATTATTAACGTCCGTAGCCTCGTCCGTACGGCTAACTGCTAGGGCCGGGTCTCGAGCTTCGTATAGATCCTCTCGAACGACCTCTTATACGTCTGTATTAGTTAAAAGATTAAACGGGCCGGCGTGTAAGGTGCGTCTCGAGGGACGATCGTAGGTCCGAAAATAGTTCCTTAATGCGTACGGCCGGGCGGAAAAAGGCCGGTTCGAGCTCCGGAACACTACGGTAGGCCCGGACGAGAGTTATTCGTAAAGGGACGTTAGTCTCTAGGTCTTAGTCTACGAAGAACCCTCTAAAGGCGCGTTAAATAAGCTATAGCGTATTAAATAGTAGCTTAAGGACTTCGGGCAAAGGCTTTTCGGGATGCTAGGCTTAAAGCCTTAGGAACGTCGTCGTAGTCTACGCCGTAAAATACTATTCGTAATTAACGCCTATATTGAAATAGCGTTTAAGGGCATCGTATACGCCTCGGAACGTCGTATTCTAATTTAGGTGCCGGTTGTAGTAGTCCTTAGCACGGCCGGCGAGAATTTAACTAACTAAGCTATAGAACTAGCCGGGGGCGACTCGTAGGCTATAATAGGTCCGTATAAAGAGCCGGACTTTATTATCGAGGATATCGTATAGGTCTCTTATATAGCTATAGTCCTTTTTCTATGCCTTAGCGAATTATAGCATAAGGTTAGCGTCCGTAGGGACGTTCGGGACCTCGGGCGGCGGTATTATTATATATGCCTTAAGGGGGAATTTAGGGATAGCAGGGACGGGGACATAGGTAACGGCGGTAGGAATAGCGGTAGGAATAGCGGTAGGAATAGCGGTAGGAATTAGGGCAAGAACGGCGGTAGGTAGGAACGGCTAGGCGGTAAGCTGGTATTAAGCGGTAGGTAGGACGGCGAATTCGGGGTGCCGGAACCGGTGGCTTATCGGATAGACTATCTATTACGGCGCTTATTAAATAAACGGGCCGGGAATAATTAGTATTAGTAGGCCGGAAACAACGGGTAATAGAGCAATAGGCGACGGAGTAACTAGCGGAATAACGGGCGAGGATATAATAGGCGAGGACGTAGGCAATAATACTCTAGCGGCTCTTTAAATAGTAGAAGCCGGAGAGTGTAAAACAACCGGAGCTAAGGAACCTTCTTCTTTATTATCGGATATAAGCAGTGCTAAGATTAACGATACGGCTTAAAAAGGCGAAGGCGGAACTAACGTTGCGGTAGTAGTAGCTACGGCTGCTTGCTTCTCTTAGGCCGCTATGCCGATATCGAATTACGCTTCTAAGAATTCGTCGGTAGGCTAGGCTAAAAGGTCTTCTACGGTCTATAGCATTACGAATTATATTAATAAAGGCTTAAAGAAGCAAGCGGACTATATATTAGTGCTAGGGTAAAGCAGGTCTATTATAGGGCCGAAAAAGGGCGTGGCTAGGTTCTTATAGGTCCTGCTTTAGGGCGGTAAAGAAGAATATAGCGGTAAAGAAGAAAATAACTAGCTAAAGGCAGAAAGCGGTAAAGGTAAAGAATAGAGGCATATACTAGTAGTTCTTTAAATAGTAAAGAATAGAGGCATATACTAGCAGTTCTTTAAATAGTAAAGAATAACTAGTAGGCCGGGCTTAAAGCAGTAAGCGGACTATATATATAATGCCTAGCTTAAGGAAGCAAGCGGACTATATGTATTTACCGTATCGGAAGACGGCGGGGTGTTTGTCGTATACGAGGGTCTTTGTGCTTTTATCTTAATTAAATAGCTCGTGTGTTAATCGAATGTCCCGCGGTTTTAGGAGAGTTTATCGGATCGCGAGGGTCTTCGCGATAGTTTTTATCGGTATAAGCAGCGGGAAAGATTAGGTCGTTATAGTCTACGAAAATAACGATTGTTAAAGGGTTCGCGATACTTGCCTTTAGGGCAATAGGGTCGATTAGGTTACTATAGTCTGCGAAAACAGCAACTTTAAAAGGGCGATGCTTGCCGGGAGCGGGCAGTAGGCTTATCGCGTTAAAGGACGCACTATCGAGTAGATCGCTATAGTCTGTGAAAACAGCGATGCTAATAATAGTTAGAAGGGATCTAAACGGTAATCTAAAACGGTCCCTTATTCTTAGCATAGATAATCCTTCCGTCGGGTTACTACAGTCTGCGAAAATAGCGATACCGGCGTTTAAGGGTTAAGGGTCTATCTCTTCTACCTAGCTAATCTATAATTAAGCTAACGGTTAATTACTAATTAGTATTAGTAAGGCTCTCTACGGTAAGCAGCCGGAAGCAAACCTATCGCACGTGTGATAGTATACGGTTTAGGTTTTTATTGTCTTATCTAGCTAGGAAGGAAGAGGGGAAAGGAGGCTCCTTTATAGGTAACGTAGCCTTATTGCACGTATATAATTACGTGGGATTATATAGCTATAACTGCCTCGTACGTATCCCTTATCCCTTATTCCTATATTAGCGGAGGTTTAAGCTTACGAGGCTGCTATTATTACCGTGCTATTATTATTACGCGGAGCTATAAGCGCTTTATTAAATCTCGGAATAAAAAGAGTATAGCCGTTAGCCGGGCTTTAGGCGTAACGGTCTTAAAGGAAGTCTATATACGCTTCGTATAGTAATATCCTTCGTTAAGGTATCGAACGAGTGCGCTATAAGACTTTATATATTTTATAGTAGCGGCTTTTCTACTAAAGGCTTAAGGGAAGCGTTTATATAGTCGGCGGCTTTATAGTTTAAAGCGTCTATATAGGCGGCTTTATAGATTCGATAGAGCTGCTTTAAGAGCTGCTTTAAGGCTTAATATAAGCAGTAACGGCTTTCTACTAGGGGTTTATTAATAAAGCGTCTATATATTCGGCGGCTTTATTAGTTAGTGTTAAGGGAGCTGCTTCGAGAGCTACGTTAAGAGCTACTTTAAGGCTTACTTTACTTAACGAGGTTCGTAGTAACGGCTTTCTACTAAAGGCTTAAAGGAGAAGCGTCTATTCGTTCGGCTTTATTAGTAGGAAGCGTCTATAAAGGCGGCTTTAATATATCGCTTTAAAGGCTACTATAAGAGCTACTACTACGAGAATTAATAAAGGAGCCGAATAAGGAGTCGTAAAGGCCGGCATTAGGGCCTTAAGTTGTTAATTAAATAGTGTGATAGGGTTATCTATCTACCGCGTTAGCGGCTATAGCGATAGTTAGGCTCGTTAGTCGTAAGGGTCTTCGCGATAATTATCGTAACGGTCTAAAAAAAATCGCCTAGTAAGTAAAAACTAGCGTTATTTCTTTTCTTTTCGTCCTTATAGTCTAAAGAGAACTCCTATAGGTAAGACTAGCGGTATTTTTCTTCTTCTTACGTCGGAAGGGTGTATTACTAACGCGCTTCCTATCGACGTTAACTCTTCCTATACTAAGCGAGAATAGGATTAATAAAAAGCTTAAAGGGTCTATTTGCTAGTCGAGCTCGGTTTAAATAGTCTTATTCTTAGTATAGATAACCTTCTCTTCGGTATACGCAATAGAACCTTAAGGGTAAAGATACGTAGAAATAGCGCCTACGAATAGGATAAAGATTCTACTATACTTTCGAAAGTCGAGATCTACCTCTTCTACCTTACTATTCTATAATTAAATCTATTTAATTACTAATTAGTATTAGTAGGAATTATACGTAAGATATCTTATTAAGAGGTCTTTTAGTTAGTATTTAAGTATATTATCTACTTAGCTAGAAAGGGGGGAAAAGGGCCCCTCTTATAAGACCTTTAAAGAGCTTAACCTAGGCCTACCGGGCTCTTAATAGAGCCCTATTAGGAGCACGTGACCTAGCCGCTAACGCTATCATCCGGGTTATAATAAAGCTACTACCGGGGTTATAATAGGGCTAATAACGCTACGGTTATTAAGGTTATAACTTATAACCCTTTTCCTTATAGTAGTATTTATCCTATATTCTTATATTCCTATACTAAGGGATAGAGTCGAAACTATATTGCCGACTATATATAGGAAAGGGGCAATAGGGGTTATAACTATATAGCGTATAACGCTATATGCCTTATTTAGTTAATAACCTCGTTATTAACTAAGGGCATTATTTTAACTAAAGTAGTAAGCCCTAGCGTAGGCTTTAATAATACATTATTAAGGCATAGTAGGCTCTATATAAAGACCCCGGCAGACGGGTATAAAAAGGCCCCTTTATTCCTCTTTTTTAGCTAGATTAGATATAACTATAACTAATATAACCCCCTTTATTTAGATTAATCTAAGTAAATCACCTACTAATAATAGCTTATATAAAAGGGCTAATTATCGCTCTTTTATTAATAGCTATAGACTAATATATTATAAATAGCTTTAAGATATTTTTATTTTATATTAATTAGCGAAAGGTAACTCTAAAAAATATAAAACATCCTTTCTAACGTTTATTATTTTATTAATTATATAATCTATTTTTTATCTTTTTAATATAAAAGTCTTACTTAAATAAACATTCTCTTTAATTAAGTATATTATAGGAACAAGGGATAAGGGATACGTATAAAGTGCTATTATAGACACGTAATCTACGTAATTACGTATACGCAACGAGACTATATCTCCGCGATGCCTTCCCCTCTTCTAGCTAGCAAGATAGATATAATACACACACACCGGTTAACCCTAATAGCAGAGCCTAACTAATACTAATCAGTGATTAAAACGCTTAATTATAGACAGCTAGGTATAGAAGAGATAGATATATATCCTCGAACGTACTACGGATCTTTATCGAACGGCCCCGGCCTAACGATCCTATTCTATACACTTAGAGAGGGTTATCTCGTGCTAAGAATAAGGATCTCCGCTAGTTTTACCTACCGAGAGATTCCTTCCTAGCTTCTAAATTAACCCCGTTATCGCTTTCGAATGATTAAAGAGTAATATTAATTTACAAGCGCGTTAGCAATACATTCGATAGACGAAGCATTTCCGCTAGTCTTACCTACTAAGAGATTCCTCCGAACCGTTACGATAACTATCGCGAAGAACATCGCGATCCCTATATATAAACCTAGTTATTACGATAACTTCCTAAAGCCCGACTCCTATAGCCGCCGCCGCTACCTATACGGTAGAGAACCCTACCGCCGACGCCGATACCGCCGCCGCCGCCGCCTAAGAACTCTAATAGCGGCTTAAGCAATTAATAAATAGCGAATTAATAAAGGGCACGAACGTTCCGTAAGCCCTCTATAAATACGTCGATATAAACCTCTTTTTTAACGTATTAAACAATAAGCCGTAAAGTAATTAGATTACGGCTATAATATACGTTATCGAATTTATTAGCAGTTGCGGACTCCTATAAGACTATAACGACGACGAAGATATCTTTTATTTTTTTTTAGGAATACTTTCGCGGCTAGTCCGAAAAGGGCTAGGATAAAGTCTATCGGGAATATAAAAGGGCATTGCGAGTCTTCTTAAATAGGCGCGGTATCTACACTAGGCAGAACTAGCTATTTACGAAGCTATTTACCGCAATTTAGACCCTCGCAAGCCCGCTAACCTAGCTATAAGAAGAATTCCTTGAGATAGACTTTATTAAGGGGAAAACGTTAACGAAAGATAGGCAAAACGAGATGCGAGTTAAACTCGGCTAGAAGCCCTCGCTAAAGCTAGCCTCGCCCTCGCCCTCGCCCTCGCCCTCGTTAGTTCTAACAGCCTCGCCGACGTCGCCTTCCTTATCCCCTTCCTCGTCGCCTTCTTCGCCCTCGTTAGCAGCAACAACAGCAGCTCCCGCCCTTACAAGCATGCCTGCTCCGCCGACTCTTTAAAGTCCGCTAGTTGCTGTAAGTCTATAGCCGCAGCCGCACGCCTAGCTAAGCCGACTCCCCGTTCTAAGCCGGCTCCCTACTTCGCCCGCTCTAAGCTCTTATAGTAGCTCTTCGGACTGCTCTTTCGGCCCTTAAAGCAGCTCATTAAGCTGCTCTTCTATAAGCTCTCGCAGCAGCTCGCTAAGCTGCTCGCAACCTATAAAGCTGCCGCCCATACAGCAGCTTCCCTATTAACAGCGCGCTCTTTAGCATGCCCTAAAGCCAAGCAAATGCCGTTAATGCAAAGCGCCCTTCTAATCTCGTAGCGCACTCTTTCGCCACCTCGGCGAAGGATGTTAGCATATAAAGCGCACACAGACTTAGAAGAGGGGAAGGCATCGCGGAGATATAGTCTCGTTGCGTGCACGTAATCACGTGGATTATATGTCCGTAATAGCACCTTATACGTATCCCTTATCCCTTGTTCTTACACTAGCAGTAGGGATAAGGGATACGTATAAGGTGCTATTGCGGACACGTAATCTACGTGATTACGTGTATGTAATAGCACCTTATACGTATCCCTTATCCCTTATTCCTATATATATTTTATTTTAATTTTTAAGGGGGGAAGGGGCTAGCGTTTATCCCCCTTACGTAATATCGATTACTAATTTCGGTCCCCCGCCTCGCGTTATTTAACCCGAGGTATATACGTAGACTAAAAATCGTTTTAGCAGTAACTTAGCTATAGTCGCCTATAGTAAGTATAACTTACGAGAAAGGAACGAAGGCTCCGGGTAATAGCCCGATTAAGATTATTGTTATAATATATTATTATAACTACTATAGTTAGTAGAGCTTTTCTTTTATACCGGCATTATAATATATATAAAGCACCCTTTATAAGGCATCCCGGGGCTGCTTATATTAGCTATAGATAAGATAGAAGGAGCTATACCTAGCTCCTAGGGCTCTCGCCTACCTTAATAAAACCATCCTTCTTTACCTACCTTTTTACGCTACTTAGTGTATTACCCTTGCCCTTAGTCTATAATACCCTCGCTTAAATTAGGAAGGCGAAGTTCTTTACTAAGATTAACGTTATTATAGCGTTTAATCGCCTTCGTATCGCCGAGGGCTATAAGTAGAAGACGGCTTTTACTACGCGGTATAGGCTTTTCGAGTATTGCGTTATACCCTTTAGTCTCTTTAACGCGTTATCTTACTTCTAGAGCTTTATTAATATAGCCTTATACGATATCCTCGATGATTTTTATTCCGCTTATTTAAATAATGTTTTAATCTTCTCTACTATATAAGAGGAGTACTAAGCCTACGTCCGGGAGGTCCTTAAGCGCTTTAACACCGCTAGCCTTTAGCTTAACGTCGATAAGTACGATTTTTATATTACTAAGATTAAGTACCTTAGCCTAATTATCTTAGATAAAGGCATACGCATAGATCTTAAAAAGGTCTACGCCGTCCTCGACTAGCTAGCCCCCTCCTTTATAAAAGACCTCCGGCGTTTCTTAAGGTTCGCTAATTTTTATCGGCGTTTTATCTACGGCTTCTTTAAGCTTGTAAACCCTTTAAACGCCTTTATTAAGAACTCTACCCCTTAGATTTAGTCCCCCGCCTACGCCTACGCCTTCGGAGCCCTTAAGCACGCCTTTACCGCCGCTTTAGTCCTTATATACTTTAACCCCTCTCGAAAGACTATAGTTTAAACCGATGCTTCCGATTAAGCCGCTAAGGGCGTGCTAATATAGCTCTTTAACAACGGCCGCTACTACCCTATCGTATTTTTCTCGTCGAAATACTCCGCCTAAGAATATAACTATAAGATCTACGATAAGTAACTCCTCGCGATTATAAAGTCCCTTAAGGAATAGCGCCTTAAGCTTAAAGGCCTACCTAAGTTTAAGATCGCTTCGGATTATAAAAACCTTTAGTATTTTATAACTATAAAGCTCTTTAACTAACGGTAGGCCTATTAGGCCGAGTTCCTAAGTCGCTTTAACTTTAAGATCGTCTTTTAGCCTAGCTCTTAAGCTACCCTCCTTAACGCCTTTAGCCGACTCCTTAGTTCCCGCCTTACCTTTTTAACTAACCGCGCCGATAAAAGGATCGACTATCGTTACTAGGTTATCCTTTTATAGTCTAAGGTTAACGCCTCTTTACTCCCTAATAGGTTTAAGCAGTCCGACTTATCTATAAATATAATTAATAAATATAATTCTAATAACTCCGATTGCTTTACCCTCTATGCCTTTAACGACTTTAAGCCGATCGACGACTTTATCGACCGGGCTTATTTCTCCTCTCCGCTTATCGCCGATATTCACGCGGCTTTCCGGTCTCTTTAGCTTTATTAGCCTAGTTCTCTTCGCGTATTTCTCTACTTAATCCTAAAGTCCGCCCTTATAGAGGCCTAAGGCCGGTTCTACTTTTAGGGCTAGTTATTTATTCCCTTTAACGACGCCTTTATCCTTTAGATCTTAATCCGCACTTATACTTCCCCGCTAGCTAGCTACCTTAAGCGCACTAAGACCGCGAGCCTCTACCGCCGAACTTACGTTTAGCTTAGTATATATAAGTCTATTTCTAGCTTTATTCGTAATTACTACGTCTACCTCTACGCTAAGTCCCTTTATTTTACCCTTTAGGGCCTTCTTTAACCTTTAAGAATCTTTTTCGCCTTTTAGACTAATATCTTTATTAATTTCGTTATAGACCTTCCTATCTACCGCCGTTATAGCGTTAAGTTCTTAAGTATCTTAGTTATCGTTAACTATCTTACGAAAATACGCTATTACGTCTTAACGCCCTTAATAACGGTTAAGGATATCGTTAATATATTTATTTCTCGCGTTTAGTCTCTCTATAGCACCTTTACCTCGATAGTTAGTAATAAAGGCACTTAATTTATCTCCGCCTTTTAGTAGTAGCTTAGCCGCCGCCTTAGCTACCGCTTATACCTTAGTTCCGCCTACTACCCTTAGACTAATAGCTAGACTAAGATTACAAACGCTTAGATAAAAGTCTACCTCCGCTGCTATACTACCTTCCTTTAAGACGATTAGGTAGATCTCCTTCCCTTCGCTAAGTTTACTGCTAATAACTAGGTTTTTAAGTCTACTAGCCTCTCCCCTTTCTTCGCTAACTACGGCTTCGACCTAAAGCTTAGCACTAAGCCCTTAAGACTACCCCCCCTTAGTATAACCCCCTAATAGCGTAAGGAGTACCTCTATAGCGATGCGTTCGCCTTACGCCTTTAATGCGTATCCGACTTCCTTTATAACGTGATTAAGGACGCTTAAGCTACTTAGGCCCGGCACGCTAATGCCCGCCGGGCGCTTGCCCTAACGTACTAGCCTAGCGATATAGTCTTTCTTAGCACCCGTTAGATCTATACCCTCCGCCCGATAAAGAAGCTTAACTATAAACGGGAGAGCCTATATAAGGTCTTTAAGGCGTATAAGACGGCTTACCTCTTCCGCCTCCCTAAGGGTAGCCGTCTTTACCCTATTTTCTACTACTTACTCTTTACCCGGACCTAAGAGCCCCCTTTACTTAGCTAAGCCGACCTAAATATCTAGCTTACTAACGGGGGCATCTTACTTTCCTTAGACGGCGATAACGATAACGATATACACCTTAAGTAGTAATTCTCCTCTATCCTTATATAACGTTAGTATACGTTTAGGAAGATTAAATATCGTATTTAGTAGCGTTATAGCCCCCCTACGTAAGAGGATTCCTTATGCCTTAACGGATGTTATTAGAATAGAGGTTCTATAGCCTACTTTATAAGCTAGAATACGTATACTAGCTAAAGAGGCTATTCTATAGGATGTATATATATATATCTTTAGGGTCTATGCCTATGGCTCTAGCCCTAATATAGACGAGAGGTAGGCACGTGACTAGTGTCTACGTAGGTACACGTAATGTATATACGTAACTATCTAATATACCCCCCTAGGTTCGCTCTTAGGGAGAGGGAAGCTAAATAAAACAATAGCTCGAGCTAATTCCTTTAAATCCGAAGAGTTTTCCGAAGGCTTAAATCAATCGGCCTAGATTAATATAACGCCGGTCTTAGGTCGTAGGATATTGCGTTCCCGCTCCGTCGCGTTCGCGCTATCTTATCCACGTTCTTACTCTTCCTACCGTATATGTATTTCCTCCTAAAGGGTATTCTCGTCCGATTCAGGTAGCTCTCTATCGTTAAGGAGGCTCGTGATATCGTAGAGACTAATCTAAGTAACGAAAGCTTAGAAGCTATCGCCCTAAAGTGCCTTCGTTAGGCCGTCGGCTATTATCTTCGTAGTCGGAGTATATATAACGTCGAGGGTGTCGTTTATTATCTCCTATCGAAGCTAGTAGTTATATATATTAACGTAGTAGAGCTTCGTCTATAACGTCGTTACTTTAGCGGTAATTAGTCGGATTATCTACTAATTATCGCATTGTATTCTAATGCGAGAGTCGTCGAGGGATATATTAAGCTCTTTAATAAGTCGACTAACGTAGATAGATTCTTTCGCGGCTTATAAGAGCGTAAGTAGTTCTACCTCTATCGTTAAGGTCGTAACTATATCCTACTTATTTACTCTCTAGCCGATAAGCCCTTTAAATAGCTTTATAGCAAACGCTTAAGAACTTTTCCGATTAATTATATTATTAGCGAAGGAAGCATCGCTTACGACTTCGAAGTTATCTCTACCCCTTAAGCGAAGCGCTAGTGCCCGAGTGTACGCTAGGTAGTAAAGAACTTAGTCCGCTGCTTTATAATGTTTTAGCCTTAGGTTAGAGTTAAACTTCGTAAGCCGTAATATTATAAATGCTATATCTAGGCGAGTGATTACCGCTACGTATAGCACTAATCTAACTATCCCTTAGTAAGCATTAATCTCCGCGTAGGTAGCGATCCTATCCTACGGGAGAAGCTCATTAAGTCCTATCGGTGTTTCTACTAACCGTTATAACTTTATAAGTCGGGAGGTAATCTTATCGATGTATACCGCTTAAGAGAGCTAGATATATCCCTTCCGCCTATCGCGTAGGATCTCGATGCCTAGGAATTATTGCAGGTTATTACCTTCTATTAGTTTGTATATTGCCTTAAGTTAAGCTTATAGAGCCCTAGCCTTCTTATAATCCCTCTTATAATACGCAAACACAATATCGTTAACGTAAAAGAAAACAATAATGCCGTTAAGGGTAAGGCAGTATAGCTTATATAGAACCGACTAAAAACCTATATCTCGTAGCGTGTTAGTAAGGTCCTTATGCTATAGTAGAGGAGATTTCCTTAGACCGTAAAGTGCTTTATTAAGCCTAAGCACTACGCTATGTTTCCTATATCCTAGCGGGAGCCTTATAAACATAAGCTCGTCTAGGGTCGTGTTAACGAATGCGTTTATAGCGTCGTATTAGATAAGTTTAGGTCGAATCGTGCCGAGATAGCTATTAATATACGAAAACTCCGCCCGGCTAATATAGCCGCGTAAGTCTCTTGCCTATTTTAGAGCTATTAATCGCCTCGTACTATAAGCCTTGCCTTGCATTTTAAAAGCCTCCTATGCTTATCTATTTTATATACGTAAACCTATATATAGTCGAGCACTTATGCCCCTATAGGAACGTTAGAGCACTTAGTTTCGTACTAGGACTTTATTTCCTTATAGCTAGCGAGGTATACCTTCTCGGCTTCTTCGAATTAAAGACCGAGTAGGTAAGTTCGCAGTTGTATATAGGAAACCGGCGGTAGTAGAAGATCCCGTCGGTAGACTTATCGTTTAAAGATTAGGCGATCTATCTAAGCCTTATCGATAATCTTATCTATATTACGGTCTTATACGATTAGAGCGGCTCGTATGCCGGCTAAAAACGCAGCGTGCTAGTATGTCTTCCTAGCTTATATAGGTAAAGGGTTTTCTTTAAGCGGAGGGGTTTTCTTAAAGTTTAATATATACGGGGAAAGGGTTTATTTCTCTCGTAGCGGAGGGATTCCCTTAACGCCCTTCTTTCCTACCGGAGGGATTCCCTCGACGGTGGTTGCTTATAGCGGAGGGGTTCCCTTAACGCTGTTTGCTTATAGCGGAGGAGTTCCCTTAACGCCGTTTATTCGTAGCGGAGGGGTTCCCTTAACGCTAGTTATTCGCAGCGGAGGGGTTCCCTTAACGCTAGTTGTTCGTAGCGGAGGGGTTCCTTTAACGCTAGTTATTCGCAGCGGAGGGGTTCCCTTAACGCTAGTTGTATTAGTATGCGAGGAAAAAGCTCCTTCCTCTCGCGGCGGAGGGATTCCCTTAACGCCTCGCTTATATAATATCCACCCGATAAATTGCGATTAGATTGCTGCCGTAAATAAGGCTGCGGGCGGCGTAGGTAGAGGAGTCGGGAAGAGCTTAAATCGAGCAGTAGTGTATTCTTTCTAGCTATCGCGTCCTTAGCCTCGGTTTTCGGCAATTGGCAGGATGCTCTCGTCGTTATCGACATTAAGGTTAAAGATCTGCTCGTCGGTTGTTTAAATAGGTCTTATTCCGACGTAGTCTTTGTCCGGGAGCGTAATAGTTATAAGAGTTTCGGCGAGCTCGTTAAGGTCTATTTCTTTCACACTTTCTACTAAGCTCTTAAGTATGCTATCGAAGATCTAATCCTTGTCGAATATAACGTCGCGAGTGGTAATAACTTTGCCTTAAGACGGGACTTAGATCCTAAAGATGTTAGATAATATATACCCTATTAGGAAGCCGACCTAAGCGCGTAGATCTAGCTTTTTAAGTCGACTAGACCCTTCTTAAGCAGAGACCTTTATCGCGAATGCCTTACATCCGTATGCTTATAGATATTATTAAGACGGTTTATTCCCGGTAAGCTTCTTATATAAGGACTCCTACTTATAGTTATACCTTAGCGTTCTATTATTTAAATATACGGCAGACTTATAGATTTCCCGCTATAGCTAAGCCGGGAGATTCTCTCTTATAGCGCGAGCTTTATCCTTAATAACGCCCGTAGAGCGTTTTACCCCTCCGTTTTATTTCTATATATACGGTGCCGAAGGTTCGATCTTAAATAGCTTGCGCTTTAAGAAGTCGTATACCCTCGCATTCTAGCTAGTTAGTTCGTTATCGCACTTAATCGTCTTAATCTTAAAGTTATGCTAGTACGTAAGGTAGTTAAAACAGTGTTTAAGCGCGTTAATAATCGTAGGGCCCTTCCGATTTTTTAGGTAGTAATCCTATATAAAGCCGCTCGCTCTATCCGTAATTAGCATTAGGGAGTTATAACCCTTATTGTCCTTATTAAAGTCGTGGAAATCGATAGCGAGCCTCTCGCCTACTAGAAGTTTAGCTAGCAAACGTAGTTCCCGACGGATAACCCTCTTTGCTTTTGCTATACCGTAGTAGTCGTACTAGACTATTATTAGTCCCTTAATCTTAGCGCCGTTAGAGTAGTTAACGAAGTGTTTAAGGGCCTAAGGGCCTAGGTAACTAAGTCTACGGTGCTATAGCTCCGCTATGGCTTTCTACGGCTTCCGTATTATTATAGAGTTAAAGGCGTTCCTATAAGTGTAAAAGGCTCGCCTCGTTGTATATTCTAGAGTGTATTCTAGCACGAACTAGCTATAATATTGCGTGACTAGACTAACGACTATATTATCCGCCGCTCGTAGAGCGGAGGCTTTACTAGGCTTATCGTCCTACTAGATTCCTTAATATTTAAGCAACCTATATAAGACGAGGTTATATACGAAGTTCTTATAGTAGGTAGTATCTAGTAGACGTAGCACTTATAGGTTTATCGGGCCTTAGAGACGTAGGTCTATATTACCGTAGCCTTATATCTTTACTTTATCGTCTCCCGCCTAAAGGAAGTCTCCTTTCTATACGGTTCTAAAGTTACGGAAGCGGGAAATCTAGTTAAAGATATATAAGGTCGTTCTATAGTTAAGGATAGACGAGTAATAAAGAGGGTAGGCGTTAACGTAGAAAGTACTATTAAGTTTTAAGACGAAAAAGGAGGCTAATAGGCATTTCCCCTTCGCCTTTACGAGTTAATCTATTTTATTATAATCCTTAATAACGACCCTTTTCTTTCCTATAAGCCTCTATACTTCTCTAGCGATGTCTAGGTTCGCTATATTAGTATCGATTATTCTTTTTCTTATGCCTATGCCTAGCTACTATAGTAGGGCATTATCGCGCTTAATCTCCTAGCAATCCTTTATTTTATAGCTAGTAAGAGAGTAGAGGCGGCAATAGGGGGTACCTTCTTCTTTGTTATAGCTCGGGAGTGTTCTCTTCTTGCCTAGCCTTGCCTTAGAGCCTCTTTGCTTCCGGCCTTAACCTTAGGCGTTCGGCGCCCTAGTGTTATTTTCGCTAGCCGGCCTCTTATTATTATTCTCGTTCCCGGCGAAGGTTAGGCCGAAGGACCCCTTCTTCGTATCGGGGATTAACAAGTTCGATAGGGTATCGAGGTGCCTCGTAAACGAGTTAATTATCGTATGCCTATTAAAGTAGCGTTCGTCTTACTAGTTCCCGTAGATAAAGGCCTAAGCCTATTACGGGTAAAAAGGGGCAACGACTTTAATAAAGTCCTTAACCTATATGCTCTTAAACACGGCTTCGGGAAGTTCTGCCTAGATTCTATCCTCTATAACGACCTTCTATTAATTAAGCTATATATTCTAGCTCTAAGGCGAAGACGTTAACGCCTTTATCGCCTCTTCGTACTATGCTTAGACTATACGAATAGCGTCTTTACGATTTCCTTTACAGCTCTTTTAGAGCTTCTCGTACTATATTAGGAGTTTGTCGTCGTAGCTATAGCACGACTAGTAGTTCGAATCTAAGACCGTTATTAATACTTATTCTTAAAGGGCCTAGAGGTCCTTATTCTAGTCCTTCTATTCCTTTAGAGCCGCGTTATATATATTCTATTTCTAATTAGTCTCCTACGCGGTAGGTATTGCATTTTAGCCACGAATGTCGTTATCCGCCGTACGGGCCTAAGTACGAGGTGGTTCTTCGTATATAGGAGGCGACGGTTTTTTAAGGAGCTCTTTACGCCGTTCGACGTACTCCTAGAGTTAAGCGGACTTAGCTCGGAAACGGAATTTATTATCCTAAACGAGCTATTCGGCCGTTCCCTTTAGTATAATATCCCTTCTTATAGTCGTTATTGTATTAAGGTTAATATAGCGAGTGCGGTAGCAATAAGGTAAGGATAGTAGTGTTTAAGAGGGAAGAGGAGAACGGTAGGGGCAGTCGCGATGATTTACGATCGATATAGTAGACACGCTATAGCGTGTTTTTCTTCGTTATTTAACTCCGACTTCTTATTGTAGTGCCGAAATTAAATAAGACTAAAATCTCCTTAAGCGTAACGTGTATTAGTCTTCCGTTATTAGGGAGGGAGGAGGGAAAACGATTAAGTATACTTAGTTTCTACGCCTCGATAGTATACTCGAGCGTATCGTAGCGCCGGTATGTTCCCCGGTTGTTAGTTTTAGTGTTTTTCGATGTTTTTCGATGTTTTTAGTGTTTTTAGTGTTTTTAGTAGCTTAAAGGGGGCCTATTAATTAACTAATAAGGTTTAAATTAAGTGCCGGAGAGGTTAATTAAGAGGCTAAGACTCTTAATTATTAGAATAGAGGTTCTATAGCCTACCTAATAAGCTAGAATGCGCACACCGGCTAAAGAGGCTATTCTATAGGATATATATATATATATCTTTAGGGTCTATGCCTATAGCTCTAGCCCTAATATAGACGAGAGGTAGGCACGTGACTAGTGTCCACGTAGGTACACGTGATGTGTGTACGTAACTATCTAACAGATGTTAAGACGACCTTAAGTCCTTCTACGCCGTTAACCTAGCTAAGCCTTACCCCGCCTTCTATACTACCTTCCTCGCCTTATCCCCCTTGCCTAAATAATAATAAATATAATTTATCTTAGCGCGTATAGGCTTTCCGACCTCGAGCTTTATTTTCTTTCCTTCCTTTATATTATAAGGGCCTACCTTTTAGGTCGATTAATACGGGATTCCCTTAGCTCTTGCTCTTCTACTATTGCCCCTTTTTAAGCGTTTAAGTCGAACGCCGATTTAAGGGGGATATACTATTACGGTATTAGGTTATATTATATATTATCCTACGTAACCTCTATATCGTATATATAGACCCTTAGACTTAGTCTATAGCTGCGCTCCTTCGTAAATTAATAATAGTTATATACCCCCCCTAAGCTCGTTCTATAATAGTAGCATAACTCTTTTATTGCGAGATATTACTTAGGCCTACTTATAAGCCGAAACTAAGCTATTTAGGACTATCCTAACTAAGCTGCCCGCCGAAATATAAGGACGATACCCGGAAGGGACTATTATTTATATAATTCGACCCTTTTACGGGATCGCGGAGTTAAGACTGCATTAGTTCCGAACGTATTATAATATAAGTATTACGTTATCCGACTTAATATATTAACCTCGACGTATGACTTATGCCTATTAATCGCGAATAGGACCCTTAATAGATTTAGGATAGTTAGCCTATAGACGGATAATACGTTAATATTAGGTATACGCACCTTCTTAAATACTAAAGAAGAGCAGCTTTAAAAGGCTAAGTTTAAAGCGAAGCCGAAGACTAAGATATCTGCCGGCTCGGTGCTTAATTTCAATAGGGCTAGGCTAATACTCTAAGATTAGGATCTTCTTCTTTAGCAAAAGGGTTAATTAGAAAAGCTTAAGACTATTATCGCTCGGAATTATAACTATACGTAGAGGTATATAGAACAGCGAGCCCGAGGAGCATACGTCGCGTTAATTTGCCAACCGGAAGCTTCTTTTAACCCTTCTATAGCAGCATAAGTTTAAAACCCTAACGAGAACGATTGCGTAACGATTAACAAACGCCTATAATAGCAAATAGATAATAAGAAACGCGGCTTAATATACGAACTAATTAATCTTACTAATGCTAAGCTGCTAGTATTTACGGATAGCTCTTTTGCAAATAACTTAGACCTCTCTTTATAGCTAGGCTTTATTATTGCGCTTATTATAGAGACCCGGTCTAATAGCTACTTCGAGATTAAAGGCAATATCGTGCACTAGAGCTCTACTAAGTGCAAAAGAGTTATACGTAGCGTTCTAGCCTTAAAGGTCTATAGTATAGTTAGAGGCGTTAATATCGGTATTTGCCTCGCTATAACAATTAAGATAATTATAGAACGCCTGTAGCTGCCTCCGGTGCCTTTAATCCTTTATATAGACTCGTATTCGCTCTACGAATATATTATAAAGCTTACTATAACGAAAGAAAAGCGATTAATAATCGATATTATATCGATTCGTTAATTATACGAGCGAAGGGAGATTATAGAAGTACGATAGATTAATAGGAATAATAACCTAGCTAATGTATTAACGAAGTCCTCCTTAAATAAGTCTTTTAAACGCTTTGTTAAAACTAACGCGCTAACCGTTAGGATAAAAGCTTTTGTCGTGCGGCCGTAATCTTTAACTTCGATATATATAGACTATTTTTCGTTGCCTAGCAAACGCGCGCTATTTCCTTATTTAATTGCGCGCTCTTTTCCTTATTTAGTTACACGCTTACTTTATTATTTAATTACGCGCTTATTCGCGTACTTATTCCTTTCCTTATTCTATTGCTTAATTAACTATAATAAAAAGAATTCGTCGGCACGGTTTAAACCCTAAACCTCCGGATGCCTATATTTAAACCAATCGGGAAGGTTATCTTATCGTATGCTATTATTCGGTTAAATATATTCTAGCAATTCGCTGTAAATATTATAATAAATACTATAGCGAAATTAACAAAAAGAATAATCTTTCGGTAGAATAATATTATTAATATGCTTAACTAGGAATCGTCCCTAAAGGGGTTCCTAGACATTAAGTCTAATAAGTCTAATCCTTATACCTACCCCCGTCGAATAACCTTAGTACGAATAGCCCCGAAAGAATAGCCCCGACTATAGGAATAGCTAGCTACGTACGACTACGTAGTTACACACACGTAATGTATGTAATCTAGGGAGCTACGTTACCGCGATGGCTTCCCCTTACTTAGCTAGTAATACAACCTAATACAACCATACTATTTACCCTATAAGGTCGACCTAGAGACCTACTAATACTAATTAGTGGTTGACTTAGTTAATTATAGATAGCTAGGTAGAAGAGATAAGATCCTTAACTATCGACGGTGTAAAACACCCTATAAGGGAACACCTAAAGGTAGTTATCTTTATGCTTTAAACGAGCTCTCTTATCTATAACGTTACCGCGTTAACGCTATTTCGAGATCTCTTAAGCTATCTATTAATCCCGTCTCGCTTCCTAAAGGAAGAAGAGTAACGTTAACCTATAGTGCGTCCCTAACGCAAAAGACAACTTCGTGAGAAAATCCCTTACGCTAATAAAACACATAAAGACTATTACGTATAATATTATAACTTTATTAAGCCCTACCCGCGTAGATAATACAAGGCGCGATAAGCTATTAAAGATTACCCCTATCCTAGAAAACGACTACTAGTACACCTATATAGGTATCTAGGATATATAATAATAACCCGATCTCGAGAACCTAAGTAAAGCAGAGGCTACTATATACGTTATAAGGTTCCTCTATAAGTATGCGTACGATAAAGATAACTAAGGCTACGAAGCTATTGCCTTCTTCTAAGAACACTTTTAAGGATGGCTTCTATAGACATAGGATAGGGTATACTAGACCTATAAACGTTCCTTACGCAAGCTCTTAAAGAGACGTAGGATCTACACCGGCCTAGATAATTAAGGCTTTAACATATAGTTCCTCAAACTATAGACTATCTTAGAACTACTACAATAGCCTATAAAAGAGTATATAAATCAGATATTTAATTAAGGCACGATCGTTGCATTTACACTACTAAATATAGCCCTAAGCCCGGCCCCGGACACGGCTCTAGCCCCCGATTAGACAACTATGCCCGGTGCAACGTAATAGCAATAGACTATATACCTAATAATATACTAATTTAACTAGCCGACTATCCTTATGCCTGCCCTTATTCCCGATGTGCCTACTGCAACTATTGCCCTTGTTTCTTAAGCTGCCTTTATTTCTTAAGCTCCTATTCCCCCTACTAATAATGCTATTATAACTATTGCCCCTTTGCCGTCCCTTAATGCTTATACTACGATCCCTCTAATTAATGTTCCGAACGTCGATATAGATATAGACCTCTAGCAGAAGTTCGTAAAGCTATAGAGGAAGGATAAGTGTTATATAAGATAGCCCTATAACCTCTTCGACGATAAGGTCTATATATTTATAAGGACCTACTATAAGCTTAAGGTCTAACTAGGTTAATTCTATAACCTATTCTCCTAGATCCTAACGGATAGAGCTAAGACCTTCTATATCTACTACGTTAAGTTAACTATATCGTTCTATATAACCTATAATACTATTAAGTAATATTTTAACACGGATGTTAACTATAGTTATTACTTTACGGACTAGACAATAACTATATTTAATAAGGTCCGCGTAGAGAATCCTATAATACCGCTTTATAAGGTACTATAGACTCTATTTAATAAGCTTTAGCTATATTAGAGAGCCTTAGGAAAAGACTACGAAGGTAATATACTACTTCGTACGTCGTTTATTAACGCGTGCTATAGTATTCCGGAGCTAGAATACGCTCTCTTTAAGCCTGCCTAAAAGGTCGAAACTATATTTATAGACTTACGTATATCTATCGAGACATACTATAACGCAGCTACCCGCGTAACTATAGAGCTAGGAGATAGGGATATATGTACGATAGATAATGTATTTTAGCTTAGGGACTATTCGGCTATTAGTCGCTAACTAGTCCCCGATAACCCCTCTTAAGGCCTAAGGGTATATCCCTAAGGCCCTAATATATCTTAAAAGAAGGGCAAGCTTAAGTCTTACTAGGAGAGGGCAACCGCACTATAATAAAGGATTATTCGTACTTTTAACTATCGTTCCTACCTTCCTAAACGTACCTTTAGTCTATCTTCTTATAAGTTTTAAAGCTTCTCTTTTTTAGTTACCTAGGAGCGATAGCGCCGCGCGGTAGGCGCGTTTCCGGACGTATAGGCCGCGTAAGCCGAATAGGTCGTAGTAGCTATTAAGTTGCTAGCCTATCGCCGTTACCTCGCGTAACGGAACTAATATTAAAAGATAAATATACTAACTTATATAAGGGCTATAACGAGCGTCTTAAGGCGCTATTACTAATTCTTTCGCTGCCTAAAGGGGCCCGATCTATCCCTTCGCGAAGTTAAACGCAAGCCGGCCCTTTACGACTTACCCCTCCGCGTATAGATGTCCTCGTAGCCCTTTAAGCAAGAGCCGTAGAGCTAGAGGAGGAGAAAAGATTAAGAGATAGGATTGCGGAACTTCGAGAGGAATTTTCGCAGTAGGGTGACTTATTTAGCAAGGACTTATATAAACGTCGCCGATAGTTAACCGAATCGAGGGAGAGTTATAGTAGGGAAATTAAAATAAAAAATATTCCTTAGTTATTATAACCGACTAACCCTTAAAAACGTCTTAATTAGATTAGCGATCTTAAGGATGCCTTTATCGCTGCCTTATATCGTTTTAAGCGCAATAAGAATAAAATCTTATATGCCTTTAACTATATATACGTAGACTATAAGGCGAGATAGAGGCGATACCTCGACGAAAAGCTCCTTATAGAGAGGGAATTGCTTTATACTAATTAGGATAATTTTCGTAACTAGACCTTAATTTTAATTAAAGATACTACTAATCGCAAGACTCTCTTAGCTATATAACTATAGGAAGCACGCTAACGAGAGGGTTAGTCCCCCCTTAATTTTAGTCTCTACTTAGATTCCCTTAAGCAATACCTAGAACGTCCGCTAGAAAAAACTCGTATGCTTTCCTTTTTTACGAAGTTATATCTTAATCTTCGGGACTAAATCTCCCTTTATTTAGCGTCTATTTAAGATAATACTCGTAAGGAGATAGTCTAACTCGCTTAACGCTTTTAGGATACTTTAGGAAATAAAAAGCGCTTCGTAAAGCTAACTAACGATTAGTCGACCTTTACTTAAGGGGCAAGAGGCTCCCGTTCGATAGGCTATCGCCGACGTAGAGGCCGAAATAGATCTACTAATAACTATTAAGATTCCGATGCCGCTAAATCGACCTTAAATAGCCGTAGAAACGGTCGTAGCAACGGCCGTAGGAACGGCCGAGGAAATAATTGCAATAGTCGTAACGGTAGGAATAGATATAGTAGGAATAGCTATAGTAATAACCGGGGAGGAAATTCGTATAGAAACGGCGAAAGCTAATCCGGCATAGTTATTTATTAATATTATAAGAAACTAGGCTATATATAAGCCGATTGCTAAGCGATAGCGAAAGCTAACCGAGCCGTAGCCGATTTAGAGATAATAAAGAAGGAGGGAAACGCCTAGAAGTTAAAGTAAATGCCTCTCCTTCGACTAAGCTATAGGTAAAGGTAGTTAAGAGACTACGTGCTATTAGAAAGCTACTAAGGCGAATACCTTATAAAATTATCGTTAATCTCGATTACGGTAGTAAAGTAGACCTAGTAGATGTAAGTTTTACTCGAAAATAAGGGCTATAATAGCTTCCTTTATTAACCCTTAGATTAAAGGTAGTCGGGAATACGCTTATAAGACGATATAGAGTCTAGGAAGTTTCTATCTAACTTTAAGACAATCGCTATAAGGAAAAGATAGTTATTCGCCCTTATATCGGCATCGATAATAGATTAAAACCCGACGACGTACTAGTTTTACTTAGTATACCCGTACTTTCTTAGGAATATATTTATCTCGTTCCTTTTAAACGCGCTTAGTAGTTTAAATACTAACTTTCTAAGGTATTATTACGCTAACCGTAGAAATTTTTACATAAGTGTCGGAATAAGGCATAGGTCTATATAGTTATACTAGACTTAAATTTTATGCTATTTCCCGATAAAGATAATAACTCGGCGAACCCTAAGCGAACGGGGGAGGAAATACCGGCGACTCTTTTAGACTTTAAAGACGTGTTTTCTAAGCATAAGGCCGATTTATTGCTAAGGAAGAAAGGCACCGATTATACGATTAACCTATTGCCCTACTTTAAGCCGCCTTTTAGACCTATCTACCCTTTTTCTTAATCCGAACTTTAGGTTCTAAAGGAGTAGTTAGATTAGTCCCTTAAGCATAGCATTATTCGGAAATCTAAGAGTTCGGCCAAGGCTTTTATCCTTTTTATGCCTAAGAAAGACAGCACCTTACGCCTTTATATAGACTACCGGGGGGTTAATAGCATTACTAATAAGAATCGCTACCTACTCCCCCTTATTTCGGGGATTATAGACCGTTATTAAAGGGCTAAGTACTTTTTAAAGATTAACCTAAAAAACGTATACTAACGCATCCGGATTAAGGGAGGGGATAAGTAGAAGATAGCCTTTCGTACTCGCTATAGTTACTATAAGTATTTAGTATTGCCGTTTAGATTAACTAACGCCCTTACTATATTTTAGTAATATATTAACTAAGCTCTTAAAGGCCTTATAGATACTATTTGCGTCGTCTACCTTAATGATATTTTAATCTTTTCTAAGACCTACGAGGAGCATATAGAATACTTACGATAAGTCCTTAAACGACTAAAGAATACTAAGCTATTCGCTAATTTATCGAAGTGCACTTTCTATAAGTAGTCTTTAGAGTTTTTAGGATTTATCCTATCTATTAACGGAGTTATAATAGACCTAGCCCGCGTTAAGGCTATTATAAATTAAGAAGAACCTCGTTCTTTCTATAATGTTTAAGTTTTTCTTAGTTTTGTAAATTATTACCGACGATTTATTTTAGGATACTCTAGCATTATTGCCCCTCTTACTATATTATTAAAAGGGAGCGTTAAGGGAAGAAAGCCCGGACGAGTATAGCTAAACACTAGCGAATTAATAGCGTTTTACGCTATAAAGAACGCTTTTACAATAGCCCTACTTCTCTAATACTTCGACCCTTAAAGACCGATTCGCATTAAGACTAATGCCTTAATTTTCGCAATAGCTAGCATTCTTTCGTAGCCTAATAACGAAGGCTACTATTATCCGATTGCTTTCTAATTACGGAAGTTTACTAGCCTTAAGCTTAACTATAGCACCTTTAATTAGGAGATATTTGCTATCGTTAAGTTATTTAAATACTAGCGATACTATGTCGAAGGGGCGGCGAATACTATTAAAGTTTTATTAGATTACTAAAACCTTTAAGGCTTTGTAAAGTAAGTATCCCTTAATAAAAGATAAGCACGTTAGTATATATACCTAGCTCCTTTCGATTTTACGATTAAATACTAAGCCGGTAAATTAAATCCTGCTAATGCTTTATTAAGGAAGCTAAAATTTATAGGCGAAGCCCTACCGTCTATAAAGCTACTCTTAGAACTATAATAGAAGTTAGTAGTTATTTAGTAGGTATATATAGCTATAGATTCTATAAAGAGCGACCTTAAGACGAGTTCTTAGGTCTTTACTATCTTTAAGCTTAACGAGATATCTTTACGTAACGAAAATATATAAGCTCTCTAAGATTCGATCGCTTAGCATTCGGGAACGAGTCCCGCGGAGTTAGCCACTTAAGTTAAAGATATCGTTAGTTATAAACAACGGTGTTTAAGACAATTAGCTAGGTTAGCAGCTCGTTGTAAAAAGGTCTATAAGAGCAATGTCTCTAAGCCCTTTTTTAAGCTCTTTAAGCGGACTTAAGCGGAAGATCTATAGACTATATAGCGAGTATAGGCCGAACGTACCTTAAAAGAAGGGGTAAGTCTTTAGTTATTAAGCCTAGATAGACTTATTTTACATTTAGGAAAAATCGTAGTGCCCGTAGAGGTTGCCTTAAGGCAAGAGCTTATTTAGCTCTACTATGACGATCCTCTTACGGGATACTTTAGAATAGCCTATACGAAAGACCTCCTATCCCGGAAATTCTTCTAGGAAGGAATAGCTCGTAATGTAAATAGCTACGTGCGTTTATATTATATTTATTAAGGCGCCGTTCTAAAGCGGCATCGCCTATACAGCGCCCTTAAGTCGCTGCCTATTCCTATAAGACCTTAGGAAGAAGTCTCTATAGACTTTAATACCGGTTTTCCGGAGTTATAGTTTAATAGTAGTAGAGAAGTTAACGTAATATTAGTGATTATTAATCGATACACTAAGTATAGCGTATTTCTCGCGGTCTCTAAGATAATAATAGCGCTTAAGTTAGCTAAGGCTTTTTACTATAAGATTAAGCTTATCTATAGAGTACCGAAAGGCATTATTTCCGATAGAGGATCTCTATTTATTAGTAAGTTCTAGTTAGACCTCTATTATATATTATAGATAAAACGTAGGTTATCGATAGCCTTTTACCTATAAACCGACGGTTAGACCGAATAGGTAAATTAGACACTATAATACTACCTTCGGGGTTATATAAATGCCGAATAGAATAACTAGCTTAGACTACTACGAGAGGCTTAGTTCGCTTATAATAATGCGAAGAATATAACTATAGGCTTTTCGCTTAATAAGGCATTATTTAGATACTAACTAGACTACTATATCTATCTTATAGACGATGCTACTAGTAGGGGAGTGCCTAAAGCGAGAGCTCGCATTAGTAAATTAGCAGACTTAAGGAAAAAGCTAGAGACTTATTAGCGATAAGCTATCGAGTCGCAAAAGAAATTCTATAACCTCTATTATAAGCTACTTACCCTTAAGGTTAAGGACTTAGTAGGACTCTCTACGAAGAACTTACGCCTTAAGGACTAAAGAAGGAAGTTATTACCTAAATACATTAGACCTTTTAAGGTCCTTTAAGCTATTAGTAAGCAGGCGTACCGCCTAGCCCTACTAGAGAAATACGACCGGCTTTATAATATGTTTTATATTAGTCTTCTTAAGCTATAGGTAGAACGGGCTACTAACTAATACCTTAGTGAATTACTGCCGATGCCTAACCTCGATAATACCGAAGGAGAATAGTCGGTCTAGTAAATTAAGGACTATAAGAAGAAGAAAAGCGTTACCTACTATTTAGTAAAATAAGAAGGTTAGCTAGCCGAATACAATAAGTAGGTTGCTTAGGACGATATAGCGAATGCCTAAGAACTTATTAACGAATACCTAAAGATACGGCTAAAGAAACAGCGGAAATTACGTATTATAAAATAACTTCTTTTTAGCTTACCCTAACTTTTCTTTTATTACTCTACCGCTACTTTATCGTTATTCCTTAATATCTATACGGTAGAAGTCTCCTACTTCTATTTCGCTAGTAAATTCCGTAATAATAGGGAGACGTTTTAACTACTCCCTCCTTCCTTAGCGACTACTCTCCTCGATTATTTCGTATAAATTATCGTATATATATTCTCGTCCTACCTACTATAGGGTAAAACCTACGTCCTTAATCACTAAGCGAAGCTTTTAGTCCTTATTCTCGCGTATAGCTTTCCGTCGCTCTATCGATGCCTACCGGTATTTAAAACGACGTTTTATATATAAACGTTTAGTATTTAATACCCCTTATTCCTCTTAGTAGGCCGTTATTACGGCTATAAACGATATATAAACTTAGTAGAAGATTAACTTTATCTTCTTTTTCTCCGTCTTATCCTAAGTAGTCTATAACTTAGCTATCTTCGTTTAAATAGCGTATAGATTAGCTATATCTCCGGATATTATTGCCGGCACTTATAATTTTATTAGCAATTATATCCCGACTTAATAGGTAATAAGGAACTTACCGATTTATAGAGGTTACCGCGCGAGTTATATTAAATATATCTGCTTAATTATATATCCTCCTATATATAATATAGTTCGGCTATTTTAGTATCGTCCTCGTTATCGCTAAACCCTTATATACTGCTATTAAGGCACTTAATATAGTATAGCTCGGTAATATAGCACCCTTTCGCCTTACGACTTTTTATATATATAGCCTTTTTGCCCTTTTTCTTAGGCGATATCCCTTTCTAGATATTTCTCTTCTAGCCGGTATCTCCTTTAGTATTCGCCTTAATGTCTTTATCTCTATTATCTTTACTTAACGATGAAAATGTTTCGGATTTAATAACCGCTAGCGTTATACGCTTTATATTCGCGTAATCGTTTTAGGACTCTACTACAATAGGTTTTTTTATGCTTATAAAAGGTCTTTTAAATAATTAACAATATAGTTAATCTTCGGTTTCTTCCTTTAATAAGGATATCGACTTCTCTAAGATATCTCGTATGTCTTTCTCTACGAGGAGTCGTTCTAATAGGGTGGTTTTCTCTCTACGCGTCTTCTTTAGCTTTATCTCTTCCTATGCTATCGCTACGGCGTCCTTAATTAAAACTCTATTTACGGATAGCTTTAGGACTCGAGCAATAACTAAAGGGCCTATCGGCTAAATGTTGTCTTACTTTCCTCGCTTTTAAGGTATCTATACTATTCCGCTTGCCGTTCGCTTAGGAGGCATAACGTTAAACTAATTCGGAATATGCTCGTTTAATTCGGAATATGCTCGTTAGATTTAGAATATACTCGTCTAATTCCGAATATACTTCTCTATAAGATCTCGATATAGTTATATAATAAGAGAAGAGAAGAAAAAAATCTTTATATATAAAGAGTAGCACTCTATTATAGTTCGCTAACTATACGTAGGCGACTAGCCCCCTATTGCGTAGCAACTATTATAACGCAACTAATACGATAATTATTATAATATATATAATAATAACTATCGTCGTTGATTTTTATACTACGTTTAATCCTATTTTAGTCCTATTTGCTATTACGACTTTATTTATACCTAAAGCTATCCTAGCGTTTAAGGCGTCCGCCCTAGAAGGGGGGGATAATTATAACGCAGCTACCCGCGTAACTATAGAGCCGGGAGATAGGGATATATATACGATAGATAATGCATTTTAGCTTAGGGACTATTCGGCCATTAGTCGCTAACTAGTCCCCGACAACCCCTCTCGAGGCCTAAGGGTATATCCCTAAGGCCCTAATATATCTTAGAAGAAGGGCAAGCTTTAGTCTTGCTAGGAGAGGGCAACCGCACTATAATAAAGGATTATTCGTACTTTTAACCATCGTTCCTACCTTCCTAAACGTACCTCTAGTCTGTCTTCTTACACACACCTAGCACGCAACCCGTCTAGCTAGTTCCTATAGGATAAAGCATTTAATTATAACGATTAATAGTACTTAGACCGAAGATACTCGAGTAGTCGTAGACGAGGTGGATTCCGTAGACGAAGCTACGGATAAGGTAGTAGATATAAAGGCTATCTATAAGGCTTTAGATTCAACCGTAGTATACCCTTTCGCCTATAAGGATAAGGCAGCTATAGCAATAGTCCTAACCGCTTAACCTAGACTAAGAAGTGTTTCGTCTATTATAGGGAAGGCTGTTAGTTAACTAAATATACGTCTAAGGAACGTTAACGGTTTAAAGACTAATACCTTACGTAATGTTTTAACGATAGCATCTCTACTACTAACTTTATAGCATACGTAACCGAATTTAAAGGTTATAAACCCGATGCTAAAGGCGACGCTAACGAGTACTAAGACGTAGAAGACGCCGATAACGCTGCCGAGCCGGACTAAGCAGTAACTTAAATGCTTTGCGAGGCCGCCTTTATATACCTTTAGACCGGCGAGGACGTCTACGGCATAGATTAATTAATCCCTGCCGACTAATTCCTAATCGAGGATCGCTACTCCCGTTAATAATTCTAGGGAATTATAATCGATACTAGTACGGCTAGAGTATTAATAGTAGGATAGGAGCAATACTTTGCTTTATAGCGAACGGAACCTTCTGTTATGCTTAATAGCTCTATAGCTAGGTAAGCTAGCATCCGATTTAGAACTAGCACTCCTATTTAATCCTTTAGTTTAATCGCCCTTAAAACCCCCGTTAGTCGAGTGACTTTTTACATTCTTAAGACCTATACCCCTTTTCTGCTCTTTCTTACTAATATAGACCGACTTAGGATCTACTTCGATAATATAACGAATACGCTAAGGACTAGCGATCTAGGCAACCGGATCTTAGTAATTCGCAAATAGGGTTACCTATAGTTCTTCTTATTAAAAGCAGAAGAAACGATCTCCTTTCTAATAGAGAGTAAGATATAAACTCTATATCGCCGCTTTAGGCACCTAGCTGTTTTAAGACTCTATTACCTGCTTAAGTAGGCCGGCTATAATATAATAACTATATAGCTTAAATTAATCTCTAAATTCTATTATTATTGCTAAATATACTTATAGGCACCTAGACGTTTTAAGTTTACGCTAAAA
Source organism: Ophiocordyceps sinensis (assembly GCA_012934285.1). Classification (NCBI taxonomy): domain Eukaryota; kingdom Fungi; phylum Ascomycota; class Sordariomycetes; order Hypocreales; family Ophiocordycipitaceae; genus Ophiocordyceps; species Ophiocordyceps sinensis. Next base: position 2,525,355 of record JAAVMX010000007.1, read on the forward strand.
GATAACTAGGAATTTAATTACGAGATTATAGTAGACGTAATATACTTTAGGAGCCTTTAACGACTTATTCTATACGTCGTTAACTCCGCAATAGCGTTCTAAAGGGCTAGGTTCCTTCCTTCTATATTAGCTAAGGATACTTAGGAAGTCCTTTAAGCCCTTTAGATCGATAGTTACCTTAGACCTTTTAATACGATTAAACACAACGCCGGGACTAATTTTGCCTTAATAGAGTTCCGCAATAAGGCAAAGATTATAGGGATAACCTATAAGCAGGTCCCTATAGAGTTATATACGTCGATTAGGAAAGTCGAAAGGTATTACGCTCCTTTACGCCGTGCGTTTAAAATCCTTTACGTAGAGATTAAGACTATAACGTCTCCCGAAGCAGTCCTTTAGATAGCCGTAAAAGCCGTTAACGATATAGCTAGACCCTACGGCCTTATCCCTATACTTCTCGTCTTTAGTGCGTACCCGCGGATAACTATTAACTTACCCCCGTTAGCTATAACCCTAAAAAGGTCTATAGCTATATAAAAGGCGATAAAATTGCTTCGGCAACTGTTTATAGAAAGGCAGGTGTAAGATACCTTTTATATAAGGAATAGTCCGTTAATAGTTAAAACTATCACTCTCCTACTATAGAGTAAAGTCCGAGTCTAGCGGGAAAAGGGAGGATAGTAGGGCCTATTTAAGATTGCTGTAATTAACGGTTATAATATTACTATTAATACCGTTAACGGACCTTAAGTCTTTCGGTCTATAGTCGTATAGCCCTACCTTTAAGACGACTCGTCTCCTTAGCCCCTACTTCGCGCGATTAAACCGAATCCTCCTGCTTTAACTAAAGAGACTCCTTTTAACCCGACCCTTAACTATACACTAGGGACTATACTTCCCGCTCCGACTCCTACGCCCCTAATGCCACGCAGACGTAGCCGTCCCCCCGGTATAAAGAATAAGCTAAAGCTCCCTATTCCTTTTCCCCTTCCTTAAGCCTTTATAATTAAGAAGGAAGAAGATGCCTACGAATTAGCACTTAATTTACGGGAGAAGGGAGTTATTATAACCCTAGGAGCCCTGTTTAAAGAGTTAGATAGGCAAGAGATCGATAACCTCGTTACCTATAGTGTTTTTAGCTTTAAACGCTACGATAAAGCTGTCTACGGAGGTTACTATATCTTTAAGTCGAGGATAGTACGTAAAGTAAAAGGAAAGGATAAGAAACCCTACGAAAAGTCCCGACTTATTGTTTAAGGATATAATAACGAAGAAAAGACGACCTTATTAACGTAATTACCGACGATTTAACGCGTTAGCTAGCGGCTAATCTTAGCCCTTACTCCGGGACTCCTTCGTTATTACGGTATAACTCTTTCGTTGCGAGATATTACTTAGGCCTACCTATAAGCCGAAACTAAGCTATTTAAGACTATCCTAACTAGGCTGCCCGCCGAGATATAAGGACGATACCCGGAAGGGACTATTATTTATATAATTCGACCCCTTTACGGGATCGCGGAGTTAGGCCTATATTAGTTCCGAACGTATTATAAGTATTATATTATTCGACTTAATATATTAACCTCGACGTACGACTCGTGCCTATTAATCGTAAATAGGAGCCCTAATAGATTTAGGATAGTTAGCCTATAGACGGATGATATATTAATGTTAGGCATACGTACCTTCTTAAATTCTAAAGAAGAGTAGCTTAAAAAGGCTAAGTTTAGAGCGAAGCCGAAGACTAAGATATCTCCCGGCTCGGTGCTTAATTTTAATAGGGCTAGGCTAATACTCTAAAATTAGGATCTCCGTCTTTAGCAAAAGGGTTAATTAGAAAAGCTTAAGACTATTATCGCTCGGGATTACGATTATGCGTAGAGGTATATAGAATAGCGAGCCCGAGGAGCATACGTTGTATTAATTTGCCAACCGGAAGCTTCTTTTAACCTTTCTATAGTAGTATAAGTTTAAAACCCTAACGAGAACGATTGCGTAACGATTAACAAACGCCTATAATAGCAAATAGACAATAAGAAACGCGGCCTAATATACGAACTAATTAATCTTGCTAATGCTAAGCTGCTAGTATTTACCGATAGCTCTTTTGCAAATAACTTAGACCTCTCTTTACAGCTAGGATTTATTATTGCGCTTATTATAGAGACCCGGTCTAACAGCTACTTCGAGATTAAAGGCAATATTATATACTAAAGCTCTACTAAGTGCAAAAGAGTTACACGCAGCGTTCTAGCCTTAGAGGTCTACGGTATAGTTAGAGGTGTTAATATCGGCATTTGCCTCGCTATAACGATTAAGATAATTATAGAACGCCTGCAGCTGCCTCCGGTGCCTTTAATCCTTTATATAGACTCGTATTCGCTCTACGAATGTCTTATAAAGCTTACTATAACGAAAGAAAAGCGACTAATAATCGATATTATATCGATTCGTTAGTTATACGAGCGAAGGGAGATTACAGAAGTACGATAGATTAATAGGAATAATAACCCCGCTAATGCATTAACGAAGTCCTCTCTAAATAAGTCTCTTAAACGCTTTGTTAAGACTAACGCGCTAACCGTTAGGATAGAAGCTTTCGTCGTGCGGCTATAATCTTTAACTTCGATGTATATAGACTGTTTTTCGTTGCCTAACAAACGCGCGCTATTTCCTTATTTAATTACGCGCTCTTTTCCTTATTTAGTTACACGCTTACTTTATTATTTAATTACGCGCTTATTCGCGTACTTATTCCTTTCCCTATTCTATTGCTTAATTAACTGCAATAAAAAGAATTCGTCGGCACGGTTTAAACCCTAAACCTCCGGATGCCTATATTTAAACCAATCGGGAAGGTTATCTTATCGTATGCTATTATTCGGTTAAATATATTCTAGCAATTCGCTGTAAATATTATAATAAATAATATAGCGAAATTAATAAAAAGAATAATCTTTTAGTAGAGTAATATTATTAATATGCTTAACTAGGAATCGTCCCCGAAGGGGTTCTTAGACATTAAGTCTAATAAGTCTAATCCTTATAACCGCCCCCGTCGAATAACCTTAGTACGAATAGCCCCGAAAGAATAGCCCCGACGAACATTTTGTTATTTTTTCCTTAGTTACTTTCCTTCCTACTATAACGTTCGGTAAGATAGTTAGTAAGGCTACCCTAAAGCACGGTTACTAGCACGAAGCGGTGGTCTAGACCGCCTAATTATTAATAGAGGTTACTAGCCTAACTACTACGTTAAAGAGGTGTTTTCTCGCGTTGCGTTATTACGTTATAAACCAGCTGCGTAATTAACGGTTATATAGCTATTATAATATAGCTTTAACCTTATTAATTCAACATTGCGCAACTAGACCTACGCCCGCGCGATCGCGCCCGCGTAGCTATAATAGCCTGCTTAACCAGGCTCTTTCTTTATTTTATTCTATAAGGTATACGGTTTATTTCTATAAAGGAAAAACTACGAGTGTAGGAATAGCTAGCTACGTACGATTACGTAGTTATATATACGTAATGCACGTGATCTAGGGAGCTACGTTACCGCGATAGCTTCCCCTTACTTAGCTAGCAATATAACCTAATACAACTATACTATTTACCCTATAAGGTCGACCTAGAGACCTACTAACACCGACGATTATTTTGTTATTTTTCCCTAGTTACTTTCCTTCCTACTATAACGTTCGGTAAGATAGTTAGTAAGGCTACCCTAAAGCACGGTTACTAGCACGAAGCGTTAGTCTAGACCGCCTAATTATTAATAGAGGTTACTAGCCTAACTACTGCGTTAAAGAGGTATTTTCTCGCGTTGCGTTATTACGTTATAAACTAGCTGCGTATTTAACGGTTATATAGCTATTATAATATAGCTTTAACCTTATTAATTTAATATTGCGCAGCTATACCTACGCCCGCGCGATTACGCCCGCGTAGCTGCAATAGCCTGCTTAACTAGGCTCTTTCTTTATTTTATTCTACGGTTTGTTTCTATAAAGGAAAAACTATGAGTGTAGGAATAGCTAGCTACGTGCGACGATATAGTCGCACATACGTAATGCACGTAATCCCTAGGATTATATATATATATAAGGGAGCTACGTTACTGCAATAGCTTACCCTTACTTAGCTAGCAACTAACCTAATATAACTATACTATTTACCCTATAAGGTCGACCTAGAGACCTACTAATACTAAAACTAATTAAAACATAATGAAACCGTAGTCTTCTTACCGATCGGCTAGAAACTTAGTTTTCTACCGATCGGCTAGAAACTTACGTAGCACGAGCAGGCAATATTAAGTTAATAGCGGCGTATAAGTCCGGATGACGTATGGCATGACATATTATAACACGTAACATCCGGCGAGTTATATAATCCGGTAGATTACTAGTAGATCCCTTACTCATTAAGCTCGCTGCTACTCGTTTCTATCTCTCTAGCTTAAGGGGGGGAGCGGCCCCTTTATACACATCGAAAAGAGAGTCCTAACCGTAGGCGTATGCAAAGCCTGCATGCCTTAATAATGCCTTGTTAGACAATGCCTTATTAAGGCTCGTGGCATAAGTGAATAACGCGGTTATTTACTAGGCCCTTGTCTTAGGTAAATAACACGATCGTAAACGCCGTGTTGTTATAACCCCCTTTACCCCTTTTCCTCCCTTATATACGGGGACTTCCTACCTAGCTTTTAGCCTGTTCTACAATAGGGTTATTATAGATAATATTACGTTTAAAGCAAGGTATAAGTCTCGCGAGTCATAGGATTCGGCAGATTACTAGTAGATCCCTTACTTATTAAGCTTTTATAATGTTTTAAATTATATAGGCGGCGATAACGCCTAAAACAACTATCTATACGACGAGACGCTAGGCGTTTAGTGTCTTTAGCAGGTTATCTATAATATTATATAGGGTTGTTTACTTTATAGGCCTCGGCTATATAGTCTACGATAGTCGCTTACTCTTTTACGTTTACTTTTAGAATTAAGCTATCTATACTATACGCAATTTATCATCTACTCGCATTTTTTACTACCTATATCTACTTTATATATTCTATTTTCAATTACTTAACTAGCTAATATGTAGTTCTAGTATGTTATTCTCCTCGCCCTTTTTAGCATTTCTACGGCTAGATTAGTAAGTATACTCCTACTCTTAGGATATATATATAACTATTGCTAATGTTAACTTCCTAGAATAGTTAGCCTAGTAGCCTCCTAAGCTCTTAAAACGGAATAGGGAACTCTTAAATATAGGAAATCAGCTGCATAAATATTATAGCAGAAGAGTAAAGAAAGGAGGTCTAAACTCGTAGACATAAAGATGTATGCAGCTACCTAGCTATAGGACTAACGGAGGTATATATAGGTACCGGAGCCTCTTAAATAAGGCCCCTAGCCTATACTAACCGCAGTTATAATACAACGGAATACCTACCTACCGTCCTTAGCTAAGGGGGTTATATAATAGGCTCGTTAGGGACGTAATAGCCTATTATATCCCTATAGTCTAGGCCCGGGTCAATGCCCCGTATAGCCCCTAACGTCGCATAACGTTAATATACCCCCTTGCTATAGTCCTTATAGAGACTATAGCAACGCAAAAACAATATAATAATTAAATAAAATAGCTCGTTTAAATTAGTCGGAACGGCCTTTATCCGTTATACTACCCCTAATATTAGATAAAGGGCTAAATTCGCATAAACTATAAAAATATACCCTAGAGGGTCCTATCCGCGCCGTCCTAGTCTATCCTATCTAAGTCCTTAGGGCGGTCCCTTATACCGAGCTGCCTTACGAAGTCTTCGTGCTTTTGCAAAAGGAGGGCCTTAGTTATACCGTCCGCCGGGTTCTAGGTAGACTTTATCTATTTAACCTAAAGCCGTTCCTCCTACACCTCTTAACGAAGCTAATATCGATAGATATCGATATGCTTTAAATTCGGTTTAAGTCGAGCACTTAGCTCGGTTAATAGCCGGATCGTCTAGAGGTTATTATACTATAGCTCTATAGTGCCCTCTACTTAGATCCTAAGCTCCTTAATAAGTCGAGCAAATTGCATTTGCTTTTTCGCGGTCCTTAATAAAGCTAGGAGCTCCGCTTCGGTAGACGAGGTCGTGACTATAGCCTGCTTAATGGCTTTCTAATCTACGGGTCCGCTAAGAAAGAAGAATATATACCCTTATAATAACTTCCTCGACGTAGGGTCGTCCGCGAACAAGGAGTCTAACGCATAGAGAAACCTCCTTATCTCGTTAGTCGCTTTAAAATAGATACAACGGTCCCGCGTAGTGTATAAGTACGCTAGGCACCTCTTCGCCTCTCGAAGGTGTCGTAGACCCGGGTTATAGCTAAACTAAGCCAGCCGTGCCGCCGGGAACGCCGCGTCCGCCCTTATATAAATCGCCGGATATAGGATTGTGCCTACTAAAGATAGAAAGTAATAGACCTCTTCGTTACTCGCCTTTTCCTCGTAGGGAATTAGCTTATCCTTCGTTAGGGGGATCTTAAGCACGCTAAAGCCCGAATCGTCGTCTATATAAAACTTCTTCGCTATCTTAGAGATATAAGATGCCTAAGAAAGCTATAACTTCCTATTAGGTCTATCCCGGATTATCTTAATCCTTAAGAACTAACGTAGTTCCCCTATAAAGTTAATAGTGTATTTCGCTATAAGGGCCTTATAGAGTTCTAGCTAATTATCCTTCCGATCCTTCGGATATATTATCGCGATGTCGTCTACGAAGAAGAAGATAATTACTCCCTTATAGACTATTATATAGGCGTCCTTAATTAGGGTCTTTACGCTTAAAGACTTAAAGAAGCCGGTAAGGTCCGTATACTAGAGTTTTAGGGCGATTCTTAGGCTGTATAGCCCTTATAGAAGCCGTATGCATAAGCCTAGTTCCGCGTATCCGGGTAGAAGCTAATAGTAGACTATAAATCGCAGTATCGTATTTAGAAAAGCCGTCTTAACGTCGTACTACGCGGACTCTATATCCTCGAGATATAGTAGGGCTATTAGGAGCCTAAAGGTCCTCGCTTAAAGGGTTACTATATACGTATCCTCGTTATCTTCCGGTTGGCGATCTCCTCGAATAGCTAGACGGGCTTTAAACCGAACTATATATCCCTATAGATCGCACTTATAAGCGTAGACCTATCTTATCGGAATTAAGGGTTCTCCCTTCTTCGCAGCCTTAGATTTTAAGGTCTTAACCTAGGTTAGAAGTTTCTCCTAATCCTTAATCTCGTAGGTTACCCCTCTAAGCTACTATGTCTTATAGGGGGAGGCTATCGCTATCTTATAGGAGGTAGGCATAAAAGGCATATCCTCGATATATAGTCTATAGGTTAAAGCCTTCGCAATAATATTATTAATAAATAGGGTCCTTTAAGTTCTCTTTCTCTTCCTATTAACGATATTGCTAGGGTTTACACCCTAAGACGTATCCCGCTCCTTACGTAACGGCTTCGACGAAGCCGGCACGTCTTCCTCTATGTCTAAAAGCTCCTCTATGCGAGGTCGGCTATTAAGGTCGGGTCTATTAGCCGTTTCGGCTATTAATTTACCCCCTAAAGGAAGAGGCACCCCCGAGACCTCTAAAAGAGGCGTCCTAAGGCTAATTGCCCCCCCTATAGGCACTAGTATTACTAGTTCCGGTATCGCGGGATTCCTACCCTTAAGATTAGGTAGTATCGCGGTATCGAAGGAGACTACCTTACCGGTCGGAGGAGGCGAGACGTATAGATCCTCTATCGTCGGGGGTATTACCCCTTTATTCTACCTCCCTTAATCAAATGCTAGCATAAATTCAGCCGCCGTATATCGTAGTCTAATAGTCTTATCGGTCTAAGGGTATTTGTAGGCCCCCTCTTTATCGCCCTTATTATCTTTAGGCACATTAATTACGTTTATCTATCGGAGGACATTATAGGTATAGGTGTATAGAGCCTACGCACCTTCTTCCCTCCTTAGATCGTATATAACATCCTTATTAAATTAAACATTCGAAGAGGTTAAAAGCTTCGTCTATCCTAAGGAAAGGACCTAAATAACGAACTAGTTAGTAGACTTATACCTAACTAGATATCTAATATATGCCCTTTATATAGTCTACGAGAGGGACTTATAAGATTTAATATATTCGAGGGCATCCGTTGTTATTAGGTATACTATATATCTATATACGCGTAAATGCGTGATTATCGGTCGGATCTCCTTAATATAGCTATATAAAGGGTTATAGTCCCTTATATACTGCTACTATCGCTTATAGGGACTCCTTCCTGTTTTATTAATGCCTATAAAAGGCGTTAGGTTTAGCAGGTAGACGGCCGTTCGGTAGGTCTCGGTCTAGAGGGTATTAAGGAGCTACGAGTTAAGACTTATTAGTCTAGCCCTTTCCTTAATAATAGCCCTTAATCGCTCCGTATAACTATTCTAAGTCGGCGTTAAAAGGGCTAACACAAAGAGCTATAGGCTAAGTCTATATATATACTGCTTAATCTCCTTCGTGATTAAGGCCTTCTCTCCGTTAGTAACTAAGATAATTATTTAAATCCCGTAGCGCGTAGAGAGCTTCGCAATTAGCTTCTTAAAGACGTCCCGGACCTTAGTCTTCTGCTTAATAGTATAGAAGAACCTTATGCTAGTTATTATATAGGTAAATAAGGCGTAGTATTTAAATCCCGCGGCACTTACTTCCGGGCCCGCATAGAGGTTAAAGCTAAATTAAACCCCTACCCCTTACGGCCTTAACGTTAGTAGGTCTTAGGAGACTTATCGTTTCGCTTTTCCCGTAGTATATACCTCGCATTTGTAGGTTGCCGGTCTATAAAGCTTTGTGCCTACGGACTTATTAACTAATAGCCCTATAGCCTCCGGCCCTAGGTGCCCTAAGCGCCTATGCTAAAGGTCCGCGAGATCCTTATTCGAAGGTAGCTTAGGTCGTCGACTTATCGCAAAAATAGTTCCTAGGGTATCCGGCAAGCTCGCAATAACGTATTAGTCCTCGAATTCCTTAAGCTAAGTAAGCTGCTCGCCCGTCGGCTTATATAATAGCGTGTTATCGTGCTAGTTATAATAAACCTAAGCCTTAATCTTTTATCGAACGGAAAAAACGCTTATCGGCATCTTAGGGATATAGTAGCTATTTTCGAGTAGGAGCTTCTTGCCCCCTAAGAGTAGGATAACTACGGATCCTACCCCCTAGACTATAAGCGCGGTTTTACTAGCGCGGACCTCTTCTTACGACCCTTAGGTAAACGTCTTTTTATTAAACCACCTAATATTATTAAATATATATACACTCGCCCTTAAATCGTAGATAACCTTATCTCTAAGAGGTTTATCCTTAATATAGGTAAGGTTAACTTATAATATCGTATTAATCCGAGAAACTATATTCGCCTGCTTATTGCCGTTGCCGCTATTTAGGACCGTAATCGTATTATCTGCCTTACCTACTCCCGAGGGTTTCTAGGCTATTGCCCTCTTCTTCCCTTCCGGGTTATCCTAAAGCTATTTATTAATCCTAGCCCTTAGTAGGTCTTTCGGTTCCTATCCCTTAAGGGGATCCTTTTTAAATATCGTACGGAATAAGAAGCAGCCTTCTTACTAATTCTCCTTATTGTTAGTCCGGTAAGTGTTATATAGGTACTACGACTACCCTAACTCTTTCTTCGGTGCCGGGGAGTTTTAGTTAACCTAAGGTTTAGATTTCTTTCGAAGGGTTACCTTACGTTTAAACTCCGCGATAAGGTTCCTTAGGGGGCTTAGAGTTAATCTAACGATGCCTTTAAGTCGTTTACAAAAGGCATTATTTAATCTCTCGTTCGATGCCTAACTAAGGTCGAATTCCTCTATAGCCCGAAGAAAATCCTATCGGATCTTAATGTCGTTTAAAGTCGTGACTTTTAGGTCCTTAGAGTCGATAATTACTTAATTAAGTTAATCGGCCTAGGCCTTTTAGTCGCGATTCCCCCTTTTTCCGATGATTTAGTAGTACCGGTTATCTACGAGGGTCTTTTCCTCCTCCTCTAAGGGCAGGACCTTCTGTTTAAGTTCCTAGATCCTGCTTTAAGGCGAGGTCTATACGAGGGTCTCTCCTTTAAGAGCCTTACTAATTAACTTACTAATTAGCTCTTCGATACGAATTATAGCCTTTTCCCGGGTTTTAAATAGGCTAACGGCTAAGTTATAGCTATCCTACTTAAAACGGAACTCTATCGTCGTATTATTAAGCCGATTGTTATAGTTAGCGGTCCTATTATTAAACTTAATGTCTTTAAGGGCCCTTCTCTAAGGTCGTTCTCTAAGGTTAGCTTTAAATTCTTCCTAGCTAATCTTAACGGGCTCCTCGAGCTCTTCGGATCCTACCGGGTCGATATATTCCTAAATATAGTAGATCTTCGCCTAACCCTTAATAGCCCAAATCTAAGGGGTCTAATTAAGGCTTTCCTTAAGCGTTACGATACTTACCTCTCCGGATGTAGATATCGCTATAATCGTTCTTTTTACTTCGTCGTTACGAGGGATAACTATATATTATTTATTATTTTAATCCTTCTTTAAAGCTAGCTGTTCGTAATAACACTAAGGTTAGAGCCTAACGCGGTGTAAAAAATGCGATATCGATAGCTTTAATTTAGCGTTATTTAAGCGAAAGAGACCTAGCTTATACAACCGGGCTTATAACTCTTAAATGCAGGAAATCAGCTACATAAATATTATAGTAGAAGAGTAAAGAAAGGAGGTCGAAACTCGTAGACATAAAGATGCATATAGCTACCTAACTATAGGACTAACGGAGGTATATATAGGTACCAGAGCCTCTTAAACAAGGCCCCTAGCCCGCACTAACCGCAGTCATAATACAACGGAATACCTACCTACCGTCCTTAGCTAAGGGGGTTATATAATAGGCTCGTTAGGGACGTAATAGCCTATTGCATCCCTATAGTCTAGGCCCGGGTCAATGCCCCGTGTGGCCCCTAACGTCGCATAACGTCAACAGGAACGGTCTAGGCGGTAAGAACTTCGGTAAAGGCGATGGCGGCGTCGGTAACGGGAAGTCGGGCCTTGGTAAGAAGGGGGGATTTTAGAAATCATCTGCTGTAAATAAGACTAGGAGGGAGGATGTCGCACGGCCGAAGGCTAGCTAGAGCACGTGTCAATTCAACATTGTCCGCTGTAATACGCCTTCTCTATCGTTCGGCTTAACCACCTCTACCTGATCCAACTCGCCTACCACCTTGACGCGGTCCCTACACGGTGCCAGACATATGTTCCTTGTACCGAATCTTTATGTCTATGGCCACTCCTAGGACTCACACTACGTACGAGTACACGTAGCCGATTGTCGGCTCGCAGCGACTGTTAAGGAGGACCGGTATAAAAACGTTTCTTTCGCTTTTTGTTCCGGCCGGAGTCGTCTTCCTCGAGATGCAGGCACGGTACGTGTACTAGTTCTCCGGCACCGTCGACTCGCCCAAGGTCATCGACGCGTTTGCCTTTATAGGCGTTCAGCCGAGCTTACGTCGGCATCCGGCAACGCGCAGCTCGCGTACGAGAGCGAGACTAAGAAGATGATCGATACCTTGTCGTATCCGGAGCTCTCTATTGCGGGCATCCCTAAGCTGCCGAGCAACAAGTGTAAGGGGCTAATTCCGTCCTCATACCCTCCATTTTATTTGAAGTACTACTACTCGGGAAAGGAAGAAATCAATAGAAAGCAAGAGACGACGTTGGGGCCTGATATCAGACTGCCAACTCAACTCTTTGTGAAGAGAGAGTCAGAATACCTTGCAGACCACTCTTCTCCAGCTACCCGCTTGTACAGCCTACTAATCTGACATGAACTTTGCACTGCTTCTCAATAAACTCAGGCCTCGAAGCTGCTCCACCTGATGTGCATATCGTATCAAAGGCGCCCCTTATCGGGGGCTACATGTATCATTAATGGCGTCTCTGGCGTGGCTTGAGGAGCCCCGGTCGTGACTCTTTAGAGGAAGACGCCGCAGCTTGTTGGATCGACATCTTGAACTTGTCCTTGATGGTGTCAAGAAGCCTGCAGAGGTCTTCGTTTGAACACATAAGCTCCATTTCGACACCAAAGTGGTAAACTTTGGCCAAATCATCAATCAGATCGACGACTTTGGTATAGACGTTGATGTATAGTTTCGGAATCTGCTCCGGCTCTTGCAGGCCGTCGAAGCTCTGACTGCTGTCGTTGCCGCTGCTTATACATGTAGTCCGGAGACCCTGGAAATCTGTCAGCATTCCTGGTATCAAGCTCTAGAGTCGATTTCATGAGACATTACAAACCATGTCGGAGTCAAAGGCAGCAAGGGGTGAGCCTGTGTATAATTCACGTCCTTGGGCCCCGTCGCTTGAGAATTGAAGGAGGGAGGTTATCAAGGCATCCTCGGTACTATTAGAAGAGGAATTGGGAAAGTGAAGGTGGCTGTCCAGAGATGGATTCTCCGCTTCCGCCGTCAATTCAGATGCCCAATCCGTGTTAGGTGAGTTGACGACAGACTCTCCCGTAACGCCAGACTGGTTGCTGCGCTCCTTTTGTTTCTGCCCTGGATGGCGACTTTATATTAGCGTTATTGGCCCCATGATGGGGTTCGGGCGGGTGGAGATTGTGTCCATCAAAGATGTGCATCCAGAGCGACTCACTATATCGTTTTTGTGCCTGTCGGTTTTGGGCCTTTCTTCGCGACTCATACTGAGACAGGTTCATTTGTTGGTGGCTTTCTTTTGCAGATGTTTCTACAATTAGTCCTGTGCAAGGTAAGTCGAGGCAACTGGAGAGTGGCCAAATACTTGCAGTTGGCCGTCAATTATATCGTCACAGTAGGGAGGCTGCTTCAACGGACTTGGGAGGCAATCTCCAAAATGAAGGGATTGTTTCCATGAAGAGAGTCTTAGAGGCCTGGCTTTAAAGGCGTCGCTACTGAAGACACCACTCTGGAAGCTCAGACACGCATCGCCGAGTATTGACAGCAGCCAACATGCATGCCTCGCTACATCGAAGTATCGCTTAAGATGAACCGTGTAGGGAATAAGCATGGTCGGGAACGAAGCATGTTGGTTGGTCGTGCGTAAAACCACGCCCGATTGGTAGACCCGGGATAGGCAACACTTCTGGTATGTACCTAGAGAGACGTTGGGGATTTTTGGTGCATATTTTCCTGCATGTGATAGTCGTTTCGGTGGGTGGGAACAGGGCCCAAGTCGCCACGGGCCAACGGGCGGCGGATATAAAAACGGCTACGGATACGGATAGCCGTCCGTGAATCCGCCGCCGGGCCAATGAGGTGCGTTATTAAGCGGACGGCACACGTACGGTACACACGGCACACTTGTCCGCTGTGTGGCCTCCTTTCTGCGCCTTCCGCATACGTCCCCACTGTCCAAGGAGCATTAACCAGACGGTCATACAGCATATTAGCGCCCGTGACTGGAAGAAGCTGTACGAATAGACAGCGACGATATACTTCGTAGGCCTGACGAGCCAGCGCTCGTGCCGTCATTTCCCAAGTGTAGATGCAGTGCCGGCGATGATAGTCGTCGGTCATAAACGCCACCGGGTGTTCGCCCCTTCGCATCACCTCATCCGACATTTCCCGGCCGGCATCCACGTCGTAGTACCACTTCCACTTATTATACGTGCTTAAGTACTTCTCCGACGGCTCCGTAGCAGCTTGCGGGAAGCCACAGTTGTAGCATTGCATCGAACTTGCAGCCCTTGGCGCGTGATCCGGCCGGCGTCGACCCGCAATCGTCCATTGTCGATGATGTGCTTTGCTCCATCCAATTCCCTCTCCCGAGCCAAAGACGATGAATAACGCTAAAAGGAACCCTGTCTCCAGATGCGACGCCGTTGGGGCCGACATGCTTCCCGCATCCTCGCATCCACCACCTTTGTCGCCTTGCCCATGTTTCAGAGGCCTCTCCTCGTTGCAGTAGTCAGTTGCCTGGCTCATTGGTCCTATGTAGCGGCCTGGGGAGCGAAGATGAAGGAACACCCTGGAGTAGTTGCGCGTGATCTGTATGAATGGTATTTGGAAATAGCGCCCAGGATGGATGAGTCGGACAGCGTTTGACACTGAGCGCCAAGTGTGTTGTGCGGATGAGTATGAGATTCTGCCGAAGCCATTTTCAATCTCGAGCTCACGGGCTTGGGTCAATGGTTGACACCAAGCATAAGCATTCATTTCCTTAACGTGGGAAGATGAGATGATGTGACATCGATTCCTGCTCAGCTCACTGTCAGCATACACATGGGCTGACATGGACCAACTAACACCGGGGACCTTTGCAGAGACGATGCATCAACCTGCAGATATGTATAATGTAACCCACGCGACGCACATGCAGAGATGTCCAGATTGCCAGCAGCCCCGGGGTTCTAGACCTTTTCCGAGTCTCCGTCTTTCGTCCTTTAGCCTCCTTGCCCTGATGCCTGATGCCGTGCGCCCCCCTCTTCTCCCGTTCCCCTTGGCATACAACTCTCCAACTCTACTGAAACCTCGACAATGTCCTCACTCGTGTCTATTGTCACCAACCTCTTCAACGCAACCGTCGTCCAGCGGCCGAGTCAAGATGGCACTTGCCCAGCTGAGGAGGATCGCGGTTTTGGTCCCACCATCCGCTGGTGCCGACTTGGATTCGACTTTAGTTTATTGTTCCAACAAACGATACTTTCCATCCTTCCATCCGCCGTCTTCATTATTCTCGCCGTCGTACGCGTCGGCCTTGTAAGTCGTCGGCCTGCCGTCGTGGCTTCTGGCTGGCTATCCGCCGTCAAACTTGTGCGTGAGCTTGTACACGCCCGTCATGCCCCTTAGTTTCAAGCAACTCACGATTTCTATACTCAGGCCGTCGCTACGGTATCCATTGCCATCCAGGCTGCCGTCTTGGTCGTACAGTCCCAAGGAAGCAGTCTCAACACAGCCGCCTCGGTCCCCGCAGCTGCCCTGAGCCTGGCAGCCTCCCTGCTGGCGGCCGTCTTGTCTGCCTTTGAGCACCAAAAGACGCACCGACCCTCGTCGCTAATGCTTGCGTTTCTGTTTTTGGCCACTCTATTTGCCGTTGTCAGGACGAGGACGTATTGGATCATGGCCGAGCCGGCCCTGACAGGCCTGTTTGCGGCCGACTGTTTGGTCAAGCTGCTCTTCTTCAGCCTCGAGGCCCGGAACAAGACGTCGTCTTTGATTGAGGCTCACGACGGACGGTCTACCGAAGAGACGGCCGGCCCGATTAGCAAGACCTTTTATTGGTGGCTGAACCGTCTATTCCGCGCCGGCTACCGCCGTTCTTTCTCTGCGGCTGATGTTGGCCCAATCGACAGCCTGCTTTACTCCAAGAGGCTGTCCGCAAAGATCCAGCCTCTCCTGACGGCCAGACAAGGTGATTTCACCAATTATCGTTTGTCGATATCCTTGTTAACTCAGGGCGTCCAACAGGTCCCGGCCTCGTATACGTGGCGGTCAAATGCCTTGGCCTGCACGCCCTCTCGCCGGTATTGCCAAGACTGGCCGTCACAGCATTCACATTTTCGCAATCCTTTCTGGTGACTGCCATTTTGAATCACCTAGACGCTCGCGACACGCCCAAGACACACGGGTACGGCTTGATTGGCGCCTGCGTCTTGGTCTATGGCGGCATCGCTGTAAGACTCTAGACGCCCTCTCCGCCGTGAGTGCGCTAACATACTCTTATACAGGTTGCCACAAGCTGGTACTGGCGGCAGGTTTACCGTCTTGTCAGCATGGTCCGCGGCGCCCTGGTCATGGCCATATCGGAGAAATCGCTGCGGCTGCGTGAGGATCCAGACACCGAAGCAAAGGCTATAACGCTCATGACATCCGACGTGCAGAGGATTGTGAGTGCCCTCGAGTTCATCCACGAAGTTTGGGCTGGCGCTATCGAGACTGGTCTGGCGACCTACCTCCTATATCGTCTAGTTGGCGTCTCGTGCATCACGATGCTGGGACTTGCTCTCGGTAAGGCCTAGAAGCTTTCGACATTCCCATGAAGCCGTTTCGCTAACAACAATACCAGCCACTGGCGGATGCTGCATTTGGGTTTCCAAGAAGCTTTCCCTTCGCCAACAAGTCTGGCTCGTTGCGATACAAAGCCGTCTAGCCGCCACCAAGCGCCTCCTCGACTCTCTCAAAGCCATTACGATGATGGGAACTCGAGAAAAGGTCAGCGGATTTATCCAAGAATTGAGAGCCTTGGAGATCAAAGCAGCCCGGCCCTTCCGTGGACTCATCTCCGTATCTCTCTTTCTATGTAGGTCTTTGAGGAGCCTTCTTCTCAACACTGCAAGGTAGGCTTATTTATTGTTTATTTATTGTGGCGATATAGCATACAGCGTACTTATGCTCTCGCCGCTACTCGTCTTTGCAACATACATTGGCGTTTCTGGAGTTGCCCACGAGCTCGATTCTCCCAAGATGTTTTCTTCGCTGGTCGTTATTTCTTTAGTTGCCTCGCCCTTGATCCATGTTTTCCAAGCGCTCCCGGCCATCGGCTCCGCCCACGCGTGTTTCAAGCGCATCCTTGCATTTCTACAGATGCCAGAGCGCCGCCACGAAGCAGAGCCAACCACGGGAACAGAAGGCTGCAGCAAGAGCCTGTCCCACGTCTCCCAAGACGGAATCTGCGTTTCCCTTCGCGGAGTAGCTTTGGGATGGGCATCTCACAAGCCCATACTGCGTAATGTCAACTTGGAGGTCGAGAAAGGGGCCCAGGTTGCCATCGTTGGTCCCGTCGGTTCAGGCAAGTCCCTCTTTATCAAGTCCCTGGTCGGTGAGTCGGAACAGCTTGCGGGATACGCGGCCGTGCCCCGGGGCCAAGTTGCATACTGCGGACAGACGCCGTGGCTCGAGAACATTTCTGCCGAGAGATCCTGGATGCAACATCTAGTCGGGGACAAAGACTTTGCAGCCGAGGTCCGGACCTGCTGCGGCCTCGGTGATATCGAAGCGCTTTCCGACTATCGCACGGGTACGATTGGGAGCGGTGGCGTTAGGCTGAGCGGTGGCCAGCGCCAACGTCTGGTAACAAGCCGTGCTCTTTTGGTGCCGTCACAGTCCTCTTATACTGATTTATATCACGTACCTAGGCCCTCGCCCGTGCCGTAGCATCCCGGAAGCCATTGGTGCTCTTGGACGACGTCTTTAGTGCACTTGATGGCACGACCAAGCAGCTTGTTTCTGGGCGATTACTCGGACCAAGTGGGCTGTTCAGTCGCTTGGGCACGACCGTCATTCTCACTACTCATGATAGTGAGTCGGGAAAGAAGCGTCTGCTTGTCGTCGAAGTGATTAACGAGTGAAACAGAACAAATTGCGGCCTTGGCCAACGAGGTCTACGAAATCACAGATCAGGGGGACTTCAACCCCTTTTCAGCGCAGTCGATGGACGAATCAGACTCGATGGAAGAGATCAAAGTCGTATCCCTGGAGCATGACAGCCAACTTTCGGCCAAAGAGAAGCATGAAAACGCTGGGGCGGAGCCTTCAACGTCGAAAAGCTCCTGTAATCAGCTAACTCTGCCGCCAAAACCTTGCCTCCCTGACACCATGTCGGACAAAGCTGTCTATATGTGTTATATACGCGCAATGGGCTTTGTCAATGCTCTCGCCTTTCTCGCCCTGGGAGTCATCTTTGCGCTTTGCTCCATGCTTCCAAGTCAGTCATGTCTCCTTTTCCAGCCCCTTTTCCAGCCCCTTTTCCAGCCTGCCCCCACCACATCATGCAGAGGGATACGCCGTTGAGCAATAGTTGACAAAGAATAGATCTCTGGCTGCAGTGGTGGTCAAGCGCACTTTCCAAGGAAAGTAAAGACTCTCGAGGCATCGGGTACTGGATGGGCGTCTTTGGCATGCTGCAAGTGATTCCTCTTGTCGTGCTTTGCGTCTGGGTGCTGTAAGTCAACCACAACTGGCACCACAACTGGGCCAAGAGAGGCCAGTCAGGCTAAATAAGTCTCCAGGCATCTTATGCTGAAGGTGGTGCCCAAGTCGGCGATAACCCTGCATTCGGCCCTTTTACGTGCCACACTGCGTGCCCCCTTTTCTTATATCAGCCGTGTAGATACCGGCAGCCTCATTAACCGGTTCAACTCAGATCTCATGTTCGTGGATACATTCTTACCTCTAGATCTCTTCAACACAGCCTCGGAGTTCTTTACAGCAATATTCCAGATGATCCTAACAGCAATGGTCGCGTACCAGGCCTTGGCTATGCTTCCTGTCTTAGCCATCGCCATCTATCTCATACAACGCGTCTACTTACGCACATCCAAGCAGCTGCGCCATCTAGATCTAGAGTTGAAAGGCCATCTGCATACTCAATTCGGAGAAACGACGTCTGGCATCATCACGATCCGTGCCAACGGTTGGACCGAGGCCATGCGCGCCAAGTTTTTGGACAAGCTCGACCGTTCCCAGGAGCCTTTTTACCTGCTTCACATGGCCCAGCGCTGGCTCCAGCTCGTGCTTGGTCTTGTCACGGCTGGGTTGGCCGTTGCTATTGCTTCAATAGTGGTTGCACTGCGGGATAAGTTGATTGTGGGCGTGGTCGGCGTGGCCTTTCTCAATGTTACTATGCTCGGCTCGACTCTTACCAACTTTGTCGTCGCTTGGACCTCTCTCGAGACGTCTTTGGGAGCCATCGCACGCATCTCTCTTTTCGTGCGTGATACCCCTGACGAAGAGCGTGACGAGTCGTCGAAAGGGAGAGTGCTCGGGCAGGAATGGTGCCGAAATGGGCACGTGTGCTTGGAGAACGTTTTTGCTACATACGCACCCGCCGATGGCGACATTCCTGAGACCATCTGGGCCTTGCGTGGCGTAGATCTCGAGATTCTGCCTGGCCAAAGAGTCGCCGTGTGTGGCCGGACTGCATCCGGGAAATCATCCCTGTTGCTCTCTCTGCTCGGGATGCTCGAGATTCCCATTGGACGAATTCTCATCGATGGTATCGATATAGCAACTGTCCAGCTGGAGACTTTGCGACAGCGGCTCCGAGTTATTTCCCAAGAAGCATTCACAGAGTCTGCCCACGTCACTTTTCGTCAGGAACTCGACCCGGAAGGCCGTCATGCGGACGACTTTCTGATGGAGACGCTCCGGGACTTTGGCATCTGGGACAGTGTATCAGCGGCCGGCGGCTTCGACGGCAATCGGTCAGACGCAAGCTTCTCTTCCGGCCAGGCTCAGCTGTTTCTCCTTGCCAGACTGGCGGTCAACGAATCGCGAACCCCTGGCGGCATCATCATCCTAGACGAAGCGACGAGCAGGCAAGTAAACTCGAGCCGTTGTGAAATAGGAGACTGACTTCAATAATGGTGTAGCCTCGACAGTGAGACGGCCTTGAGAGTCGAAAGGCTCCTCGTCGATGCGCTCAGGGGCAAAACAGTGATATCGGTTCTGCACAAGATGGAGTCGGCGGCAACGTACGACAAGATTGCCATTTTGGACAAGGGCGTGTTGATAGACTTTGGTGAAGCAGGCAATGTCATGGCCAGGAGCCAGCTCTTTGCATCTCTTGGCGGATGCAACTGATGGATTACCTAGTTGAATAAGGGGTTCACTTGCAATAAATGCCATCATGTCCACCTAGTCGCCTCTCTCCAGCACAGCCCACACGACATCCATGCAACTTGACCTTTTGAATCTGCTCCTCTCCACCACTGCGGTTGCCTCTTTCGTCAACTGGATGTACATGTCCACCTCCTCCAATGCCTCCTTTGACAGGCAGTCCCTAAGGGCCATGCCCCTGAACGTCTCCGAGGTGACAAAACGCGACTCCCAGTGTCCATCAGGCATATCAGCTGGGGGCGAGATTGTGCCTTGTCTGACGACGCGCCAACCCTCCATAGTTGCCAGCCGCAACAGATGCTCAGGCAAGAGGCCGCAACGCACATTGGGCTCGATGGTGTTCCGCGAGCTGTGCGATGGCCTCTCAAGGTGGAAAGCCCTTTGCGTGCTCACAGCCAGATGGTGTGGCTCCTGTGCGACGGTCGCTGCGTCGCCACTCCACTCGGCCATGTAGATATGGGAGACTTGAGCGGCGGACAAGGCAGCAAAGACGCTGCGGACGGCATCGGAAGAGGCGAAATACCACAGACTATGGCAGAAGACGGCTCCGTCAAACTGCGCTTTGAGGGGATGGTCGCCGGCAAGTCCCAGCACAGCCGCCAGCTCGGCACTTTCAAAGACAATGCGTGGCGCCAAGACAGACGCCAGAATGTGTTGCTGAGACTCGCCAATTGTAAAAGGGCCTCCATAGTCGGACGGGGCCGTGTCGACGCCCGTCACGAGTCCTCCTGGCCCGACTACGGCTGCGAGGACAAGGGTGGATTCGCCCTGTCCACAGCCAATGTCTAGAAGCCGCGCGCCGTCGGGGATGGTCCACGCCTTGCAGAGGTTCAAGCGATGGAGGAAGCGAGATGCTGCAGTCTTCTGGCTAGGGGGGGCGTGAAGATAGGAAGCGAGCAGCATGTCTAGTTGCGAATGCCGAGGAGACTCGATGGTGTAAGCCAGAGCAGAGCCGCAAGACTCTGTTGTCAAAGTGTTGGACGTCATGCTGGTGGTGAGACTACACGAGAAAGAAGAGACGTAGTAGGAGAGTTCTATGTGTTGAGTTGATGGTGAGACTTTACGAGATGGAAGAGACATAGGGGTCCTGTTATACAGTTATACAGCAACATGACGATTCTTCTGCGGATACAAACGTACACATCATACGACCCGCACTTGTTGGCTGACGGGTTGGATACCCGCGGCTGCATGCGCCGTCAGCTCACCTTGCAGCCACGAGAGGGGTCGCCAACACTTCTGAACCGCTCACTTCCGCCTGCTTGTCTCCATCTCCGTGACTTATCCTCAAACAAGAGCTGAACTTATTCCCACCAGCGAGACCATGGAGCCGGCCACGAGACCCCGGAGATACGGAGCAACTGACTCGTCCGCCAGCGAAGTGCCCATGTCTCCAGTTCCTGGTGAAGCCGACAGATACCTGCCCGTCGCCATCATCTTTTTGATGCTCATCATCGACGGCTTGGGCTTTGCCGTGGCTCTCGCCCCCCAGACACGGCTGTTTGAAGACATCGTTTGTCGCCAATACTACTCACGCAACGCCGGCGACGCACTCGGACTTGCCCGTGAAGATGGCTGCAAGATATCAGCGGTGCAGGATGTCGTCGCCCAGCTTTTTGGCTGGCAAACATTCTTTGATGGCATTCCCGGCCTCGTGCTTGCCATGTACTTTGGCGTCCTGGCAGATACCCGCGGACGAAGCGCCGTTCTTTTCTGGAGCATGGCCGGCCAGCTGCTGGGCATGTCCTGGCTTCTCATGATTTGTGCGTCCCTCTGTCTCTCGGACCTTTGTCTCCGAAATCCTGACCTCTGCTGGCTAGGCTGGCTGGAACTCCCGCTACAGCTGACCTGGCTTTCCTCCCTTTTCCTCGTCATTGGTGGTGGCGGCACCGTGACGAGTGCCGTGAGCATGATGGTGCTCACAGACTCGACTTCGGAGGATAACCGGTCCGTCCATAACTCACCCTCTCGTCTGGACTGCCAATATTGACAAGAAGTCGCAGCTCTCGCGTCTTCTTCTTGGGCCAGGCCGTCCTCATTGTCTCCGAAATCATAGGACCGGCGCTTTCCTCGGCAACCATGGAGAAGAGCCTATGGCTTCCGCTGTCTATAGCACTCGCGTGCACAGTGACGACGACTGTATTGGCGGGTGTCATGCCCGAGACCCTCCCCCATGGCCGCGACAATAGGCCCTTGGACCCGGATTATGTCCGGAAGCCAGGACATGTGGAAAGGGGGCTCAGGGGGCGCCTGAGCGTCATCTGGCGGCATACCTCGAGCACCCTGGGCTTCATCATCAGCCATAGCAGCATCCTCTACCTAGTAGTCACCTTTCTCGTCGTCGACTACTCACGTCAGTCGCTTGGCATCCTCCTGCAGTACATATCATTGCGTTACTCCGTCTCCATCTCAAGAGTAAGCTAAGCCGTTGCGTGCAACAGACATGTCGGTCCAACGCTCATAAACCACAGGCCAACCTTGTCCTTTCTTTCAAGGCTTTTGCGCAGTTGGCCACTTTTGCCCTGGTCCTGCCGGCAGTCGACGCCTTTGTCGTCAAGCATCTCCGAGTCTCTGCCGAGAGCAAAGACTTGTGGCTCTCGCGACTGAGCGTCGGGCTTCTCGCCATTGGCTTCGCCGTCTTGGTTTTGGCACCGAGCCTGCCACTCGTCTTTGTTGGTAAGCCGTCAGACTCCCATCAAGCATGTTCAGCTCGCAGCTGATGATATCTGTGCCTCCAGCTCTCGTCATCTACACTCTTGGGAGTGGGTTCAACGCCTTCGCACGTTCCCTACTCAGCTCCCTTGTCGAATCTCACATGATTGGCACTCTCTTCACAACGCTGGCCATGATGGACACGACCGGCTCTCTCCTCGCAGGCCCGATGGTGGCAGGGACTTTCAGTTGGAGTTTGAAGTTTACGGGCATGGCGAGAGGGCTGCCATATATGTTTTCGTTTGTCATATGCTCGCTCGCCATGTTGGCCTTGGCTCGTGTTGGTGTTGCACGCTCGACGGTGGAGGATGAAGAGTGTCGGCCAATCATTGACGGGGAACCGGAGGAAGACGTTCCAAGACCGTTGACAGAGGCTGTCGAGCCGTCAACGGGCTGCTTATAGCGTCGCTCGTATCGATTCGGGAACCGAGTTGACACAATGTTGCACAATAACAGTCATGTCAGTTTAAGCACAACGAATCGTGCTAAGGTCTCCCTAGGAGAGGATATAAGAACGCCCGTCCGTTTCCCCCTCCACTCAAACATGTACATGACAGTGCATTAAAATTGCGTCTCGTGACAAATGCCTAGTCATGATACAACGGAGTACGCACCTTCCGTCCTTAATGTTCGTGTCGTAGGACTTTAGGCAGGTTCTGTCGTCGTCGCTGTTGTTGAAGTCGAAGAAGAGATCGTCTTGTTCGAGTAACGTCGACACCTCATCGTGCCATTCCGGGTACAGGGACCATTTCTTGCCTGATTTGTTCTTCTTGCGGGCCATGGCATAAGCGGAGGGAGCAGAATCCCACAGAGGAAAGAGGTGGTAGAAAACAGGGACGAGACGGTGAATAGAGGCTGAGCAAGAGAGGGCAAGATTAAAATGTCTGTGGGGAGAGACGGGGCAAATATAAACAAACCCGGCCCGGTGTGGCCAAGTGAATGTGCCAAGTGAATGTGGTAAGTGAATGCAACGACTGTGCCAGTGACTTTTGTCCCAACCAAAGCCAGTACACGTAACATCCGTTTACACAGGGGTTGATACCCTTTCAGGCTCTCGTCAGGTGTTCGTGGCAGGTAACTGCGTCTCTAGGGAGTTGCTTGTAAAAGTCTTGACAGGTAAAGATGGACAGCAAGACGCATACTTTGCCATGGCCAGCATCTACCACATACAACTACAACAGCACCTCGATCAGCATTGCCTTGTCGTCGTCCAGCAGCCTCGACCTTGCACACTCGAGCGCCTCCTTGAGATGCCCTGCCGTTCGGACTCGCACGCCCTTCATCCAGGCATCGTCCGTCGCTTGTCCCCATCCGACCTCGGACCCGGCCGCCGCCTCGGCCAGCGCGGCAAAGTTGGGCGTGGGCCGGAACGAGCAGTTGATCTCGTCGTCCGAGGCCGAGGCACTGAGACCGGCGGGATAGACGATCCGGGCCGAGTTGCGAGGGGCCTTCCAGCCTACGCATGGTGTGAGTTGAGGCCGTCAGTCGTTCCGAGCTCGTCACTCACCTCCATTGTTCAGGACGACTGTCAAGATGGGGATCTTGTACTTGCTCGCGACCCACAGGGCCGTGGACGGCGCGGCGCACATGAAGCTCCCGTCGCCGACCACCTGACACACGAGACTCGGCTGGTGTAGGTCCGAGAGGGCCATCTTGACGCCCAGCGCCGCGCCGTTGCTCCATCCGATGCCCGTTCCGCCACAGTTGATCCAGCTCCCCGGCCGGCTGGGCTGCAGCTGCTCGAACAGGAGCTGGCCGGCCGTGACGGCTTCGACGACAAACGTCGTCGAGTCGGGAAGACACGTCTTGAGGAGGCTGCCAATGTTGTCTGCGTCGAGCGCCTCGTCGGCACCTAGACGCGGTCGAGAAGCGATGCTGGCCAGACGAGCCCGGTGGACCCGGGAGCGCGCGTCATGGCGAGCGGCATACGCGCCATCGCCGAGGGTGGTTGTGAGCACGGCGTCGCCCTCGATGTGCTTCACCAGCTGTGTAAGCGCCGTGTAGCTCTCCGCCCTCCAGCGTCCGTGGGCCGGGAAGAGAGAGACGGGTATCTGCTGATTCAGGGGGTCGCTGTCCACGTGGTAGATGCGGGCAGTCTTCGGGGGCGGGTTCAGGGACGGGATCCAGGGCACGTCGCAGTCCAGCAGCAAGACGACGTCGGCGTCGCGGGTGCAGTCGTCGGTGCCGAGACTGAAGCCCTCGGAGGCCACGTGGGAGAATGGAAAGCACATGTCACTGCCGCCCGTGTCGTGGACGCGGATGCCGGGGATCAGGTCGGCCAGGGCGACGAGAAGCTCGGGGGTCCGGCGGTCGCGGCCCGAGTAGCCCGTGACGACGAGCGGGCGCCGGGCCCGGACGAGGGCGGCCGAGATGTCGGCGACGGCATCGGCCGGAAGGGCGCCGGGCCCGATGGGCACCCACCGGTCCTGGTCGAGCGAGTACGGCTGCATCTCCTGGGCCAGGACCTCTCGGGCACAGGCGAGGTACGACGGGCCCTTGGGCGAGCTGTTTGCGAACTGAAGGGCGCGTCCCACCATCTGCTTGACGTTGAGCCCGGTGTGAACCTGGCCGGTATACCTGCAGTACTGTCCGACAATGGCCTTTTGATCCGGCGCCTCCTGGAGCCAGTGCATGTACTCTGTCCGGGAGCCGGGCAGCTCGCCCGACTCGGTATAGGGGCATAAGCCGGCGAGGATCAGGACGGGGGCGCGGCCCACGCTCGCGTTATGGATGCCTTGGCCCATGGCCTGGGTGCCGACGTCGACATGGACGAGCACAGCCTGCGGACGGCCCGAGACGCGAGCATAGCCGTCGGCCATGGAAATGGCAGTCACCTCGGAAGGGCACGTTATCATCCGAGGCCACGAGCCGGGCCGCTCTCTCTTGCCCTTGACGATGGCCTCGAGGAGCGACGGGTGATCGGATCCGACATTGACGAAGCACGCCGTGATGCCAGCCTGAGAGCACGGTCAGCGACGCGTGGGTCGACGCGACAAGGACGACGTGCCTCCCAGACGGCCTCGATGAGGGCAAAGGCCGTCGTGTACCTGCTCGGGGACAAGTCATGCGGTGGTCAAGAAGGGGGGGGGGGGGAGGCTCACGATGCCGAGGCACTCTGAGACGTGGCCATGGCGCTGGGAGACGGGGCTTCTTTGCGCCGGTTTGTTGAAAAGGGCACAGACGATGCAAACGGCGGTGGCCCGCAAGACCAGGACGCTCTGGCGAGACTGTGTAGCGGGCTGGAAAGCGTCCGGGCCAGGCCTGGGAAAGGCATCGGGAAGTGGGCGGCAAAGTTTGGATGAGGGAGGAAGGTTGCACGACATGTGACGGACATGAAAGGGACTGAGAAGAGGTGGGGCCTGTCTTGAAGCGGACATGCATAACTCTGTTGGTAATCTGAGCCGAGATATGAAGCATTCTGTAGAGTACTAGTACGACTCGTACAGAGGACTGAGAAGTATTCTGATGGAAGTGTTCAGATGGAAGTATTCAGAATGACAAAGCCCCTGCCCCTTTACGGCTTACAGCTCAAACTATGCCCTCTTGGCACACTATCTCTTGGAGGCATACGAAGACTCTCCGTCGCCGCCGACGCGGAGCAAGCCGTCAGACTCAAAGACTGCCAAAGGTCAGCACCTGTTCCGTCTATTCGGCGAGGAAACACCGACTCTTGGGCCCCGGGGCCGGCGCAGCTGCCGCCATGGCGACGATGAGCGGGAGCAGGAGGAACGTCTTCATGACTGGACGTTTGTGTGTGTATGTACGTGAGTGGTGATGAAGATTGTCAAAGTGCCGAGTGTTTTTGGACAGGACAGCCTGCTTACCTCTCTCTATCCTCCTCAGGGGCCAAGACGGGCCTATTTATTCGTATGTACATACCTCTCCCCTCAAGGCCAAGACCAGAGTCGATAGGTTGCATGGAGCTGACAGCCCTGACCGACAATGCCACCTTCCCCTCTCTGCTGGCAAGAGCTGAACCTATGATCTATATGCGTGCTGCAACCCCATTCTATAAAGGATCATGACCCCATCTGGTTTTTGCCCCAGTCCCAATGGCGTACTGCGGCCTGTCTTGTCCTGCTCTTTGCTACGTGAAAGCTCCGACTTGTCTCGGATGACGGTTCAAAATAACACCATGGCCCCAAGGTCAGGCTACCGGCCAGTCCGGGGGAACTCGCCGACGCCCACCAACACCGGGAGAGACACCACCAACTGGACAAACACCACCAACCGCTGGCACTGGGCTGCCCACGCCGGGAGCGCCGTTGCCCTCGTCAGCCTGCTTGTGCTCCTACTGTCGTCCAACGAAAGATGTTGGGACCGGTACAACTACTACTGTAACCCCCCCCCCTGGATATCAGATGGATGCGAGGGCTAACAAGTACACGGCAGCTCCCGTCAACGCGGCCCTTTCCCGCCGGCCCTTTGTGACGACGCGCTTCAACGGCTCCCTCTGGCACGAGTCCCCCTTCAAGGGCCCGCCCACGCCGGCCGTCGAGGCGGCCTGGCACTCGGCCATGCGGTACGGCATGATTTCGGTGACGGCCGCCGACTACGAGCGGACCGGGCACTCGGTGCGCACCGCGGTGCAGTTCCCCCCCGAGGCCGGCGGCGGCTACATGGCGACGACGGTGGGCACGCACCAGCTGCACTGCCTGCACTACGTGTGGAAGGATCACCACCGGGCCTACTTCCCGGACATGGTCCGCACGGCGCGCGAGGTGCCCGACCTGTACGAGCGCCACTACGAGCACTGCGTCGATTACATCCGCCAGTCCGTCATGTGCCACTTCGACCCGGGCCTGGTGACGTACGATTGGGTGCGGCGGCATCAGAGCCCGACGCCAAACGCAAACGCCATGCACAAGTGTGTCGACTGGGACGCCGTGCAGCGGTGGCTGCGGGACCGGGCGGTTGAGGTGCCGGATGGGTTTGCCTGGAGGCAGCCCGAGGGGGGGGAGAGCCTGCCGTGGAACCCTTAGTGGGCTTATTCCGGTGATTCGACGCCTCCGGTCTATTCATGATGCTGGATGCGAGTAGATCCTGATAGCCGCCGGCATGCAGACAGCGAATGGCAACGAGCCGTGGCTGCAAGTCATCTATGCAATGGAACACGCACTCGTCAGCTGCCATATCTTGGTCCTGTAAAGATCTAGAACGTCCAGGAGAGACGGGTGGCGGATTTCAAGATGGGTGAATCGTCAGCATGAGACCCCCTTTTCATGAGACCCCTTTTCACGTCACCCCTTTTCACCCCCCCTTTTCACCCCCCCTTTTCACCCCACCTTTTTGACACCCCCTTTCACCCCGTCATGACCGTTTCGGCCTCGATACCACCCTCCCTCATGCGCGCCAGCTCCTGGCAGAACGGACTGCGCCTCCTCATGGCAGGTCCCCACCGGATAAAGGCAAAGGGGATGGGCGTCAGCGCAAGGCACATGCACCCAAGCAGCGTGCAGGCCCACCGGGAGCCCAGGTTCTCGTACAGCGGGTGCGTCGTGAGCGGCAGCAGCACGGCGGCGAGCATGTTGCGCGTCAGCACGCTCGAGGCCAGGGCCGAGGCGCTGTAGATGTCGTAGGCGTCGGTGAGGTAGTTGTTGAGGGCCAGAAACGTCAGGTCGATGCCCGCGCCCAGCGCCACGCCCGACAGCGCCGGCACCGCCCAGTGCACGCCCGGCCGCGCCGCCCAGCCCAGCCAGAACTCGGAGAGGGCGAACAGGGGGCCGCCGAGACAGGCGAGCGGGAGCCGTCGGCACTCCTCGCGCAGCGCCCACGGCCGGGCCCGGAGGACCGCCCTGCGGTGGAACCGGTCCCAGGCGGCGAAGATGGCGAGGGCGACGACGGCCCCGACGGCAATGGGGATGAACATGAGGGCCGCCGCCCCGTCCGACATGGCGTACACGCGCCGGAAGATGACGGGGTAGGCGCCAAAGTAGAGGAAGAAGATGACGTACTGGTAGAGGATGAAGAGGTCCGTGAAGAAGACGAGGGGCTCCGACAGGATGCGGACCGGCCGGGCGAGGACCTTTGCGAGGGCGCCGAGGCCGACGGGCCTCGGGTTCGCGGCGGCCTTGGCGCGGGCCCGGAGCAGGGGCGCAAACGTCTCGGGCATGACGAGCAGCATGGGCCAGTTGAGCGCGGCCAGGATCAGGCAGCACCAAAACTGCCACTGCCAGGTGCTCGGCGACGTCGAGGTGAAGCCCGAGACCATGGGCCCGACGAGCGGGCCGACGTTGCTGGTGAGGCCGAGCACGGCCACGGCCCTGCCCCGGGGGCCCAGGTCCGGGTACACGTCGCAGAACAGGCCGCCCGAGACGGTCTGGGGCGCGGCGGCGCCGCAGCCGAGCATGAAGCGGAAGAAGAGAAAGGCGGGCCAGCTGGGCGCCAGCGCGCAGGCGAGGGTGAAGACGGTGTGGACGGCGAACGAGGCCAGGAAGACGGGCCGGCGGCCCCACGACTCGGACAGCGGCGCGGCGACGAGCGGCCCGACGATGTAGCCCACCAGGAAGACGGCGACGGGGAGCGGCCGCTGCAGCTCGGACGTGACGCCAAAGTGCGCGCTCAGGGTCGGCTCGGCGCCGCTGGGCAGCGACGAGGCGAGCGTGACGTTGAAGTTGAGGAGGATGACGGTGGCCGAGACAAAGGCCTTTTTCGCCTACAAGTGCGTGTTATGGTGCCGTCGTGTTATGATGCCGAGGGGCATGACTTGCGCTGGACATGCCCGCGGCCTCTTGGGTCGCGGGAGGGACGGCTTCAGGGGCTTCAGGGGCTTCAGGGGCTTCAGGGGCTTCAGGGGCTTCAGGGGTCATGATGGAGACGGTGATGGAACGGATACAGCAACCAGCCTCTAAAGATAAAGACGGCACACTCTAAAGGTAAAGGCATCAGACTCTGGTAAAGGCATCAGTCGGTGAAGGCATCAGTCTCGTCCATCCTCGCAAGACCATCAGAGAACGCCAAGGACGCCAAGGACGCCATTGTCTTGTCCATGTTGCCTCGAGGAACCATGGGACCAATGCTGTGCTCCCGAGTCGCATCGATGCCACCTCGCCATTACTATTCATGCAATATAAGATCCATGTAATATCCTACATCAACTCACAGCACACCGCGTTTGCCCGACCCCCCCGTTCCGCGCCTCTCCCTCACCACCAGCAGCGCGTACCACAGCGCCGTCACCAATCCCAGGGCAGCCACGGCCATGCATATGGCGTACCCAGGGCGGTAATGCGGTGCGTCGCTTTGCAGAAACGCAAAGGGCGCCAGGATGCCGCCCGTGTTGCCGACGCTAATCATCCACCCGGAGCCGATGCTGCGCTCCTTGTGGCCGTGCAGGTTCATCATGTACCAGCAGATGATGGTGGGAGCCGCGCTCAGGGCGCCGGCGCAGACGAGGCAGAGGCCGGCGTACTGGGCCGAGAAGCGGCCGTGGGTCGTCATGACCAGGGCCAGGCCGCCCATCAGGAGGGCGCCGGAGAAGAGCACGTAGGGCAGACGCATGTCGGTGCGGTCCGACAGGTAGGCCAGGACGAGACACAGGCCCAGGGCGGCGGCAAAGGGCGGGACCGAGTAGAGCTGGGTCTGGACGGCCGAGTAGCCGAGCGTCTTGACGATGGTGGGCGTGAAGTAGGCAAAGGCGTAGACGGGCACGACGGCGCCTGATGGTGTCAGGGGGATCATCTTCAGGGGCACTCATATAAGGGGGAACAAACTCACAAAAGTACAGCAATGCCCCGGCGTGATGCTTGACGTGGCCAAAGAAGTCTGCGACATCACGCCGTGTGATTCTCTCGTCGTGCCGTGTGCTCTCGTAGTCCCGTGGGCTCTCGTCGTGCCCCGGGCTCTCGTCACTCCGTGTGCTCTCCTCCCGCCGCCCTCGCCCCGTCTTATACAGGACAAACTCCCTCTCCCTCGCCGTCAGCCACCCGGCCTGGTCCGGAAAGTCGCTGATGCAGAAAAAGGCGGCAACGGCCACCGCCATGGTCAGGATGCCCTCGAGGATAAAGACCCAGCGCCAGTTGCTCAGCCCCCGGACGCCGTCCATGCGCGCAATGGCCGAGGCCAGCAGGCCGCCAAAGGCCGAGGCGACGATGACGGAGCAAAAGTAGACGGTGAAGCGCTTCTGGGCCTCCTGGCGCCGGTACCAGAAGCTGATGAGGTAGAAGCTGCCGGGGAAGATGCCGGCCTCGAAGACGCCCAGCAGGAAGCGCGTGGCGAGCAGGCCGCCGTAGTTGCGGACGAAGCCCTGGCACAGCATGACGACGCCGAAGCCCAGGATGCAGAGCGACAGCCACACGCGCGGCGTCACGCGCTTCAGCGCCAGGTTGGACGGGATCTCCAGCAGGATGTAGGGCACGAAGAAGACGGCCAGCGCCGCGTTTGGCTGCTGGCCGCTCAGGCCCAGGTCTCGCGGCATGCCCATGGTGAGGGCATTGGCTATGTTTGCGCTGCGCGGCACGTCAGACTGCCATTGATGCGGGCATGCGACGACGACGGGAACCTACCGGTCGAGAAACGCCACGACGTAGACGAGGAAGAGCATGGGCAGCAGGCGGACGTCGGTCCTGCTGAGGAGGCGGGCGGCCTCGGCGTCTGACAGGCCATGATGGGGGTCGACGGCGAGCTGAGGGCCGTCAGTCTTGGCCGTTGGTGTCTGGGGGCTCATGGTAGAGGCCATTGGTTCTTGGGGGTTCATGGTAAAAGCCATTGGTTCTTGGGGCTTCATCGTAACGGCCATTGGTTCTTGGGGCTTCATCTTCAAGGCCATTGGTGTCTTGGGGCTCATCCTCGAGGCCATTGGTTCCGGCGCCGTGTCTCTGCGCTGCTGCTTCTGGAATGATTCGCGCAGGTGCATGTTCGATGCAGGCGACTGAAATGAGGCCGGCTCGAGCCTTCAAATAGGCAAACCTGGCCGCTTACATGTGTCCGTTCTCGCCCGGGAGGTTCGCCACAATGTTTCCTCACGACGCAACTCGACGCCCAGTTGCTTCAGCTCTCCTATTTCTCTGGGGACTGGGGAGTGTTTTGAGGGAGTCTTCTGAGGGAGTGTGCTCTGAGGGCGCATCTCACGACGAATGAGGGGAAAAGGGGGTCGACAGGAGCGCCTCCCCGAGCTGACCCTCCCTGAGCTGACGGCCCATGAGTCCAGTGTAACACGTCAAGGGTCATTCTCACCCGCATGGCGGCAAGGGTTCGCGCCGTCGCCAACGGTTCGCTGCCGCCGTTGCATCGAGTCCATGTAAGCCAGCCATCTTGCACCAAACACGACGACTTCAGCCGTCATGTCGTCCCAGACAGTCAGTCCCAGACAAGCACTCAGTAACTCGTGCGCTCTAGTATTCGAGTCTTAATCGCGGCAGACCCACTCCAGTTCGTCCCCCTCTGGTGTTTCTCACCCCCTTTCCCCCCTTTCTCCCCTTTCTCCCCTCACCATGACGCCGCAGGTGTCGCCATCGCCAACCACCTTTTCGCCCAGCCTGCCCGCCCCGTCTGGAGTCGTCCCCAATCCCCGCGACCCGGCCTCGCTCGTCGGGCTCGCCGGCATCGCGGCCGGCATCGGCGTGTCCTTTGTCACCGTCTTCTTCCTGCTGCGCACCTACGCCCGCGTCGTCGTCAAGCGCATCTGGACCTTTGAGGATGTCCTCGTCACCATCAGCTGGGGCGGCACCGTGGCCTACTGCGCCATCATGAGGGCCACCATGTCCCACAACGGCGGCAAGCACGGCTGGGACATCACCAAGGCGCAGGCCCACGAGGCCGCCTACTGGTTCAACGTCGCCTCCATCGAGTACGGCGTCATGATCGGCATGACCAAGCTCGCCGTCCTCTGGCTCTACCGCCGCGTCTTCTCGCCCGCCCGCGGGTCCCGGTTCGACAACGCCTGCCTCGGCCTCGTCGTCCTCATCGTCGGCTTCTACGGGAGCACCAGCGTCGTCAAGATATGGGAGTGCGAGCCGCGCCAGAAGATCTGGGACAGCTCGCTGCCCGGCAAGTGCCTGGAGCTGAACTGGATCCTCAACATCAGCGGCGGCTTCAACATGGTGACGGATTTCCTGATTCTGCTGCTGCCCGTCCAGGCCGTGCGGAAGCTCAAGGTCAACAGGCTGAAGCGGGTGCTCATAGTCTTGACCTTTACCTTTGGTCTCTGGTAGGTTTCGTTCTTTGACCCGAGACTTCTCGTGACCCCGAGATGCCAACCCTGACCAGCGCCCCCATCTTTGCCACCATCGGCTTCGTCGTCCGCCTCCGGAACAGCGCCAACCCCGACAAGACGTGGAACCAACCCGAGATCCTGCTCTGGGGCGCGGGCGAGCTCGTCTCGGGCAACCTGTGCGTGTGCTTCCCCGAGCTGCCCTTTCTGTTCCGCAGCAAAAAGCGCGCCCAGATTCGACGCGACAGGGGCCGCAGGCGACACCCGACGGCGTCGCAGGTCGAGGCCTGGCACGAAGAGGCCAACAAGAAGGGGCCGCAGCCCTCGTATCCCTACTTTACCAAGAGTCTCATGGGGACCGCCTTCACCGGCACCGCCGCCACCGGCACGACCGTCGATCAACCCTACGTGGAGCTGCGGGACCAGGCCAGCGTCGCCAAGGCCCCGAGTGCGTGATCTCGAGGCCAGGAGCCGTGGCTTGACTTATGACTCTTGGTCGGATGAGGGTGCAGGACGACGGGGCTGGTATGGCAGTGTCAGCCTAGGAACCCCTGAGATGCAGATAGGGGCAACCCCTGAGATGCAGATAGGGGCAACCCCTGAGATGCGGATAGGGGCAGACTTTTATTTTCCCCGTCACAACATGCAGCCATCGGTAGTTTTACTTGCCTTGTACCAAGTATAATTCAAGTATAATTCATTCCTACGTCGGGTGTATAATTCATTCCTACGTCGGGTGTATAATTCATTCCTACGTCGGGTGATATCCTTGTTTGTAGTCGTCACATGCAACAAACTATCCAGCTCGCTTAAACGACGCTCTTCAGACAAAATGCAAACCAAACTCTGCCAACCACCCGATACATTATGAGACAGGGCCAAGTTCTCGGGGGTCAGTCCTCGTCTCGTTCAATCTTGCCTGCCCAAACATCAAAACCTGCGAGTCCGCGTCGAACACGACGTACATGCTCTGCATGGCGGGCGCTCCGAAAATCGACAGGCTCGAGCCGTCTTCAATGGGGAGAATGGGCAGTAGGCATCCCCCAGGCGCTCTGCTGCCGTTTCCACCGTCACGCCCCTGAGGACCGTCAATGGTATTGCCGCCCCGAGAGTCTTGATCAGCATCATCGCCGCGAGGGCCTGGACCGCCACCGGACCTGCCCGTTCGGCCCTGGTTTAAGAACTCAGGCAGGTCTTTGTCAAAGTCGGGTCCGAGAACCATGAGTTCTAGAAGGATGTTGATCTTGGCCGCGTCATTGCCCATGCCAACGGTGAGCGCCATGCCCTGGATCAGATCGCAGTTGACTCTCATCCATCCAGTCTTTTGGTCCGGACCCCCTTCGAGCGTCTCTGCGATAAATTCGACAACGTTCAGAGGAAGGACGAGGCTTTGGTCGCCCGTGTCAACCAGGACGACTTGTTTTCGCTTCCTCAACAAGTTCCCGTTCAGCTGCCGCTTCTGGAGCTCGTCTTCGGAAAGGGGCTCGCTGGCCCGCTTGTAATTGTGGCGAGTCTGGAGCTCGTCTTGAGAAAGAGAAAGAGGCTCGCTGGCCCGCTTGTAATTGTGGCGTGGACTCAGGCGCCTGACGGGTCCAGAGCGTCGACGTGGTAAAGGCTCCTTCTGGTTGCTTCGACTGGCACCGGAGCCATCCTTGATGTTGGTCATACGCACAGAAGAAAGGCTGACCACAAAGGATGCCATGTTGCCGTCCAAATCCGGCTCCATGTCTACTGTTTGCAACTCGCCGTCGAATTTGGCGGCATCAAAACCACCCCACACAATGCTTCCATTATCGGGCGATTCTAGGACGGGACCGTCAGTTTCCTCTTCTTCAAGTTTGGAAACCAAGGCCACTCACGGAAATGGCCCAAGTACAGGCCAAAGGCATTTCTTTGGATCTGCCCTTCCTCCTTCAAGCGCACCAGGAGATTGGAATAAGTACTACCATTATTCCGAAACGTGGATTCGCCCTCTACGGGGCCGATGCCGAGGACTGGGAACAAGACGCTTTGAGGCGGCGGGTTTCCCGTCTCGATGAGGCCCGTCTGCAAGTCGATTGCATTGCCGTCGCCGAGCCGGAAAGGCACCTCGGCGAATTCCCCCTGAAACGCAGCTCCGCCGGTGAAGACGGCGTCGAGGGGGACGCCGAGCCCCTTACTGTTTTTTGCTTTCTGGGCATCAAACGCCCCAAAGACTTGGCCAGTCTTGGATCCTCCATCGCACTGCTGCACGGGGTTTTTGCAGATTTCGCTTCCGCTTCGCTGAACCGTGAGGTCGCTGCTGCCCGTGTCCAGCAGGGCTTTGATGGGCTGATTATCCAGGGTAAAGGTCATAAAGGTCATGAAGCCTCCTTGAATAGGGTCCTTGACGGTTTCGACCATGCTGGATGCGAGCTTCGCCCCGTCCTGCGCCACGGCCAGCCCGCCGAAGACCAGCAGGACCAAGTCGGCAACCTTCATGGTTTCTGTCTCCCTTGTTCTCTTCCCCGGTTCCAACGACTGTGAAGCTTTTCCGGAAAACAAAGGAATTAAAGATGAGGAAAATTAAATAGAACAAAACGAAACGACATATATGAGATGGAGAGGTAGTGGTCAAGTCTCCTTTATAAGGTTTGCCACCAGGCCTACCATCTACTCCAACTACGTGAACCATGGATCAAAATCTACAACGACCTATCCCTGTTCCCCCGCTGAAAAGGGGCCACCTAGGGAGGCGGTGCATGACTTGCGAGACGACATATGACGGAGCAGGCTGACTGGGACTGACTGTTGTTGCGAGTCGGGCGTGCTCGAAAGACGCTTGACGCTCTGAGAGAGCTTGACGCTCTGAGAGACGTCTATTATGAAGCCCCTTTATCCCTCTTCCACCGTGCTTCGAGACTGATTCAAGCCCATCTCCCGACATCAGAGCCCACGACTTCAGCCGAAATATCATGTTCCGCAAGTCTTCCATGGTGGCAAAGTCCAAGGGGTTCATTAGGGCAGGACAATGTGTCGCCGTAAAGGCAGGGGCTTATCCGCGTCGCACCACGAGAGGGTGCGTCGACTTGTGTGGCCCCTTTTGTGGTCCTTGGGAGAGCCTTTCCAGGGTCTCCCCTCGACAGCTTACGCCGACAGTCACCAAGCTTGCCTGGCTGCAAACATGTTCCCTGGTCTCGATACACGCCACGCTAAAAGAGTCAAAACATCTTGATCAAGCCGAGTTTGAGTGAGCTTATGAGCGATTGATCATCGTTCCGGGAGAACGCAGGGCCACAGTTCGCCAAGGGATATAGGACGCTAAATGTCAGAGCCAAGCTCACGAGTCATGGCCTCATGATGTGACGTAGGCTAACGAGACTAAACCAAGTCTGCCTTGTCTAAAATAATGCCGTTCCCATCCCCGTTGGCTCGCTACTCGCTCCATCACTCCCTGCTCCATTACCATGGACATGCCATCGACCCGCGTAAGCATTTCCGTGGAGTCGGTTCTTCTTGACCGGGTTATGGGTAGTTGGTGTCTCTTTGCTGAGAAGAGTCCGATAGGGTAGTTAGAGTACTTTAAAATCAAATCGAATCACTTGTATATTGGTAACATGATTGATTCGTCATGAGTGCGCATCTTTTGCCGTTTAATTCATTAAACTCATTCAGCCCAACCTAGCTAGGTCTAGGCGCTTAGTCGTTGTAATCCTCGCCCAATGCTCCTCGCATGATGCTCCTCGCCTAATACTCCTTGGGGTGATACTCCTCGCCATGGGGCTCCTTACCATAGGGCCCCTTACCATGGTACTCCTCGCCGTGAGGCTCCTTACCATATGGCTCCTTAACATAGGGCTCCTTACCATGGTACTCCTCGACGTGAGGCTCCTTACCATGGTACTCCTCGACGTGAAGCTCCTTGCCATGGTACTCCTCGCCATGAGGCTTGCCGCCGTAATGCTTGCCGCCGTAATGCTTGCCCCCGTAATGCTTGCCCCCGTGATACTGGCCGCCGTGATAGGCACCGCAGAGAGCGCTGAGACCAAGGCCGCCGATGTCTATCATGCTTCTTTTAGCAACCATAAGCTGTAGGGGGCGAGGGACTGGCGCTTACCGGCTCCGACCTCCTTGATAACGTTGCTAAAGGGGGCCTTGGGGTCGATGCAGACGTTAAAGTCGCGGCGAATGTGACTTTCAATCCTCTTCTGGTTGTTGCAGACGCACGAGACGAGGTTGTTTTTATGATTGTAGCCGCCCTTGCCGCATTTGCCGCAGTCGATGTGCTGGGCGTCTATCCAGATGCGCTGGATGAAGCAGCCGCCGGCGCGGGCGACGTGGTGGGCGAGCACCTTGAGGCTCTCCGGGATGGGGCCATTCTCCACCTCGGCCATCTTGCCAGCGTCCTGAGCAGCCTGAGCGAGTTGGGGATTCATCTCGGCAGCCTGGGCCAGGGCGGCGAGGGAGAGGGCGATGGAAACGGTGAACTTCATCTTGAATGTGGGTTTGGAGACTGGACCTTGAATAAGAGAGTTGTTGAGCTGGCTTGAGGCTGTTGAGATGCAAGTGTGATGATGATGTTGAATCCCAAGCCTTTCGGAAAGCACGAGGGCTTATATAGTCGATGGGAGGCCTAGCTAAATCTCCCGCTGTCGTCTGCGTACTTTTTAAAATTCCAATGGTGACGAGGGCATACCTCGTCGTGCCTAGCCCGACAAAGGAGGCTAAGACTCTTACTCCCAGTGCTCAGTCTCATCTTTCCATACTCAAGGTTGGTAAAATAAAGCTAGTGGCTATCTACGCTCCTAACATTGTCTTGCTCAGCCATACTAGTAGTACGGATTTCTTGACGATAACTCATGTTTCAACAGTTTAGCCTGGTCTACTAGAGCGAACCATGCCAACGAGAGGAGAGGTCATCTAGTAAATATCGAAAAACAGAAATTACCTTGTAAAACAGCCACTTATTTCTTCGTTCCCTTTTAGGCGAGTTGGCCGGGGCCGAAAACATGCCTAGAAATCCGCAAA
The DNA here is from genome assembly GCA_012934285.1 of Ophiocordyceps sinensis. NCBI lineage: Eukaryota > Fungi > Ascomycota > Sordariomycetes > Hypocreales > Ophiocordycipitaceae > Ophiocordyceps > Ophiocordyceps sinensis. The sequence goes on from JAAVMX010000007.1 coordinate 2,562,858, forward strand.
AGATTAAGCAGAGGATGGAGAGACAGCATAAGATGTCAAGATTGCGGATCGCAAGAGACACTAGATTGAGCGAAGGTCTGGAATGTGGAGGAAGATGCGTCGTCCTAGCCGTACTTTGCCAAACTAGGTAATAGCAGTAACGGTGAGTCGAGTGTAGACCGGCTCGACTCAAGAATTGACACTGTTTTTCCAAAATGCGATGGCTGGCGTGGCGTCAAATCTTGTAAGATGATTAACATGGATCAGAGCTACTGCTTGGACGGCTGGGGAGCCACATATGCAACGTCTCCCGGTCATGGGCCGTCTGATTTGAAGGCCGTCTTTGATTTCGATCAAGACAGCGTACAGCAGCTCCAGCCCTCGAGAGATTGTCCCCTCGAAGAGACTGTCCTAACCCCTGATCCTGGACTCAGACAAGATTGTCCCCTTGAGGAGACTGTCCTAACCCCTGATTGGACTCAGACGGGGCTCGAGGCCGCCTTCAACCACCCGTCGCCCTCTGTCGTGGCCAAGACATCGTGCTCTGGGCTTACCTCTCCCTCAGTCACCGATACCTGGGACTGGAGCAACCCGCCATCACCGAGCTTGCAGTAGCGACTGTTCGGGCCACGCTTTCTTGCGCTGTCATCTCGCCCCGTCCGCGGCTGGTTTGGGTTTCGCTTCTCGGCAGAACTCGAGGCGCTGCCACGGCCCAATGTCGAGCGCAGCGATTTGACCAGCTTCGACTCCAAAACGTGCCGGCGCATAAACTTGGCGAAGCCCGGCGCCGAGGCGATGATGGTGGCCACGTTCATCTCGACGAAACTGTACGGGTTTGCGTCAGGTCTCGGCCCATCGGGTGCGCCAAGGAGCACTCAACTCACTTGCAGTTCACGATGGCGCCCCCTTCCCACATTCTATCCGTCTCCGTGAGGATCCGGACTCTGTACACGAGTGACACGATGCTGGCAACGACACCCCTGCGCCAGAATGTTAGCAAAGGGATCCGAAAACCTCTGCTCACACCTACAGAAGAGCCGTGAAGAAGATGGCTATAAGCTGTATCCGTCTTCTCGTGGACAACTTGAGCCGGAGAACGACCGGCAGCGGCAGTATGAAGATGTATATGTCGAGCAGCACGCCTGCCGCCCCTTGGGCTATAGTCCAGAAGACCGCGAATCTCAAGGTGTCCATCTCAATCGCAGCTATAAAGTTGTCCCAAGTACGACCGATACGCGGCGTTGTGCAGTACACAAAGACTCCGATGCTCGTTGTATAAGTGATGACGTTGGCAGCATGGCCGATTCGAATCGCCCAGCGCATTCGAGTCGAGACGACGGTAAAGAGCTCGTTGAATAGCAGCAAGGTGGCCGTCTTGGCACACAGCAACCCTAGGTGGTTCAAGACCGTCCATGTAAATGTAATCTTGTCTTGCCATCAGTACTACTTGTGAGCTTTCGTATCCACTCGGCAACTTACCTGTGAGAACTTTCCATCATACGCGCAGAGCGGCATGTCCCACATGTAGCGAAATTGTGAAGAGACTGCAATCGTTAGTTAGGCAGTTGGCAAGACTAAAAGCTCATCTTACAGATTATCAGAATTGCTGCGTAGGCGATGCCGAGGAGGAGAGCTATAAAAACGAGGCCTGTAGGCCTAATATTAGCGAGTTTATTCATTGCCCCTTCTGTTGACATGACGTACCATCGCTTAAGCCTAGCTTTCGCTTATTTGCGTATAGCCTCCCGAGAGTGAATATAGTAGCCCATGTTGTGAAGGCAACGCCAAGTGTAATGGTCAAGGTTCTAAGCGATGGCGAATCGATCAAGCTGGGGACTTTGCAAGGGCCTGTCCCCGGAGGAAATAAATCAGCTATTTTCATCGACACAGGCGACCAGACCAGGTTCCAGCAGCCCGGCAGGCGTTGAGGGAGCGGTGATGCGAAGACTGCACCCGTAGGTAAGGAGAGCAGATGAGAAGGCTTCCGGGTGAGTATTGGGAATAAACAAAGGAAAAGGCTGTATGTTCCGGGTGAGTATTGGGAATAAAGGAAAGGGGCTGTATGTATGCATGAAAAGACCTATTCCGTCTGACAGTGCTCCGTAAGGAGTAGTACTTAGGGGCTTGGAAGTCGGCTCCGCCACGCCTGAACGAGGGCGCGCTGACGGGTGAATGGGGTGTTTTCTAGCAATTTCGAGCGTCAGGAAGTCCCAGATACTCGGTACAACACCAGACCACAGTCAAACTGTGCCCCCAACGCTGATCCGGTGATAGTCAGCATACATGGTGGCTAACAAGCCGAAGATGACTTTGACAGGTGTGGCAGCCATCTCGCGAAAACGTGGTGGTGACACCCCCGGAAGAACCATTGATGGAAGGAGTACTGCAAAGAACATCTCCTGGTTGAGCTAGTGCGTGACACAGCTCCGACAATGTGGTGGGCGGAGAAGCCGGGGTACGAAAGACGATCGGGTTGGGGATGACACTCGATTGGGGATGGGCTTTCACTGCCCAACTATGACTAGGCCCGCTCTCGGGATGAATCCAAGGCAAGAAGGATCCCGTTTCTTTCGTTCCCTGTCTTCGAAAGCTCTCTCGAGAGTGTCCAGGAAACATGAAAATGGGCCAGACAAGGCCATGGAACAAGCAAGAGAGGTTTCAGCTCGTGATCCTACGTGGTACATTTCCGAGAAGCCAATCAGGGGCCTTGAGCCGGTCCGGTGACCCTGCAATGCTCAGCCCTAGCGGTCCGAATGTGGGTGAGGCTTGGGGGTATAAAATGCATATGTACGAGTATTCGTAGTTGCAGTCAGATAGGGGGTCGTCACCTCTGCTCACCAACTGGTGCACATGACGGAGGGAAGGCTGCTTTGTCTTTCTTGCTGTGGATTCAGGACGAGTCGGTCTCCGGAGTCGTCACGGTAGACTGATACTGATCCAGGGGTGCACTATAAAATGGAGAAGCTGATGTCGCCTATACCGGGTGGTCAAGGACAACCTTTGGAGAGACCGGCCTCATTCCCTCCATCACATATCAAGCTCTCCTTTGTACCAACCAAGTTCCAGTCACCCTGTTTACGGCTCTACTGGCCCTGCAGCGCCGACATAAATTTTGCCGCCAGTGGGACCGGCCAAGCAAGGTCATCTGTAGCGTCTTTGTTGACCTCGCCTGACGTTATCATGTCCACGACGGCGACGGCAGTGTATCCGCCAATAGCGGTAAAGATGTGCCACCTGTGCCACGTCATTAAGGTGTCAGAGGTCATGAACAGTGCTGGCACAGAGGAACAAACCATCCGTGCAATTCCAACAAGAATGCCCAGGGCAAGCCAACGGAATGCCTCGTCTTGGTCAATATGCGACACGCCCAGCCGTCCATGAGCCATACAAGGTAGCCAAAGATGAAGTTTGCTGACGATTAGCAGTGAGCTGAATGGTGCTCGACATGAGTTTGACCACCTACAGAAGCCAAAAAACGTTATCCGGCGGAGGCGTTTCCTGGCAAGAGCGTCGGGGACGTGTTGAGAAATGAGTCTCAGAACACGGCTAACGATCAAATAAACCGCCAGGGCAAAGGTTGATGCGTGAAGGAGAAACTCGTCCATGATGATATGTGTGAGCATGACTGCGGTGAAGATTGTTAAAAGTGCCAGTCCCATCAGCTTGGTGTGCCGTGGGCTTGTTCTAAAGGTCAGGAGGCGATAAACGAGCGGCGTGGTCAGGAGATGCATGGACAATTCGTCGGCTGAGTTGTTCGACACGGTGAGCAAGGCTGTGGGCGGAAAGGGGGTTCGGGCTCGACATACACATCTGAGTATGGTACTTCAGCGTCATATGGTAGCCGGCGGAGCAAACGCCCACGCCCATCAGCCCTCCGTATGAAACCAGCCTGGAGCCGGTCCGGGGCTTCTGGCGGTTGATGGACAGGCCATAGATGCCGTATATCACTTGGTTCAAACGTCAGCTTTACCCCCGAATGTGTCGATGCTCGAGAACCGACCAAAAGTCAGGCTGCTTAACGTGTTGATGAACTCGGCAATATACCGCGTGACGACATAATCCTAGAAAAAGTGTCAACTCTGCTGCGCCCGGAATAGGTACTTGGTGGAACGCCTTGTAGTACCTCCTCGCAGAAGCTATCATTGTGAGTACTCGGGTTGCCCGCATTGTCAGGGTTTTCAAGACATACTTCAAGTAAGAAGTCGGGGTGCCCCAGAATGGTGTCGTTGCCACACTGCCCATGACTCTCACAACTCCCGGCGAGCCAAAGGTTGATCGGGTAATAACAAGGGTAAGTTTCTGGCGACTCTGTATCCTGAACTACGTCTGTCCTTGTAGATGTATCTTGAGAACGTGGACAAGCTGACCTCCCCCTCCCCATGGTGTGCTTACTATTAGTAGCTATGCTTCACGTTCCGGCGACTTGATTGGCCCTCCGGATTGGAATGACGTCCCACTCCCACTAGTACTTGATGCGCCCCTTGCATGGAAGGGGGAGTACAACCTAGCAGTTATGAAATCATAAAAGCGGAGTGTGCCATTGAGACGTTGTTTCGGATTCTCCCTGGAGCGACATTGGTCCGAAGCCTGTTGCCCCTGAGGAGACCAGCTCCTGATGGGTGGCCCACGCATCTTTTCCAGTGTGAAAAAGCGGTGCGGGTTCGGGACGACGGCGATGCAAGCGTAATATAAAATATAAAATACAAACCATCTTGGACAATGTTAAATTCTTCCTGTGTTTTCCATGGCGAATCTCTGCCAATCTGGTTCCATTGTGGACTGCGAAGCTCCGTCACGATATGCTCTTTCCTACCGGCTGTCAATTCTCGCAACAAACAGGCCGCAGTGTCCGGACTTGATTGAAGAGTGTCTCGGTGGCCTTTCGTCATGCCACTACTTCAACAAGTGGAACGTGGGTTGCAGCAATGAGACTTATGACCAGTCCAGCAATTCTTCTTTTCTTGCTTACACTCCGTGTAAGGCGATGGGCAGTGACCCGCGCAGAATGGAGCAGTTCCGCTCCAGTAGCAGCCGGCGTTGGGAGCTGCAGCCTCGGCAGTGGTACGGATATCCAAGCCTTGGTTGTCTGTAGGGCTTGCAGTTGACAGGAAGGAGAAAAGCGACGAGATGATGATACTGAAACGCATATTGAGGTGTTGATGGCGAGCGGAACCGGTAGGTATCAAGGGGAATGTTGATAATTGAGAGGAGATGGAATTCGAGCTTGGCGAGCAAACTATAGTACAATATGTGGAGGAGTGTGAACTTATACTACATGCTATACGAAGTACCAGGGCGCAATTCTCAGTGGGGAACATATTAACATACCAGGCATCAAAAGTAGGGGCACCTCCCGAGAGATGACTGGCTATGGCGGTATATACGGCTCCTTTCTCCGTGCTGGGACTCGCTGCTGGTGAGGATCCCGCTGTGGGCGCATTAGTCAGCATCGCACAGGGTTTTCCCTGAAAACCCTGCGCGCCCACAACCTCTAGATAATCAATCAACACACAGAATATAACCTCAACGTAGCTTCCTTGCAACCACGCAACGCAAAGCCACGAGGTCTCTGTGCAGCTATTCCGAGGACTGAAAGCCTCACTGGGGGAAGGGGTTGGGCCACGTACATATGTATGTATGTATGTATGTATGTATGTACTTATAGCAGCCGACTGACCGTCAGCTTCGTATCGGGAGGATACTCCGTAGTAACCGGGCTGTTCCGATACGCTCTTCCGGGACCTACCCCATTCTTTCTGTCGACGAGCAGGGCGAAAAGCTAATACAGCCGGAGACACGACTCAGACAAGTTATGTACCAGGGGGGCCGTAAAGTTGGCCGAATCGGAGGCAAAGGACCGTAGAAAGGGGAAAGGTACACATTTGAAGGTATAGACGAAATTTTCGTCGTGAGTTACTGCATATCCGTCCCTGCAATAGAAACTCGTTGCAGTACAAATGGCAATACCCATTCATAAAGTAACATCGTGACAATGTACGCGCCGCGATGCCGTCGACGGTACGGCGTCACGCCAAGTGCCACCAACTTCACGACCCCTAGTTGTAGGAGTTGCAAGGTTCTATTAGTATGCATATACGGGTAAGTTGCTCCGTAGACTCATGGTTTGAATACGAGGGTATAGAGCTGCGAACATATATGTCAAGCCAGGAAAGAAAAAGTTTAAAGGACATGGTATCGTCGCGGAAAGTCTAAGGATGGCTCATTATCACTTGCAACATTACGTTTCCCTCCTTGTTCCAAACAGTCAAAGGAATCTTATCGTCAACCAAACACTCAAGGAACCTTGTCAACCAAACATCAAAGGAATCTCATCACCCAAAATGAAGTTTACCGCCATCATTCTTGCTATTGCCGCCCTATTTGCTGCCGGCGATGCATGCAAGTGCTTGAGGGACAGTAACATCAAATACCGCGACACTCGAGATTGCTGCGAAAGGGCAGGCGGGGACTGGGACGGCCAAGACGAGTGCGCCCGAAGCACGGTCAGGACTTTTAATGATTGTTGCGGGTTGCACAACAATACCTCGAACTGCTAATCCACGTGACACACGTTCATGGTCGGAGGAATCTACGGATATAGTCATAGCTTCGTGGGGGTCCCGAGTGGAAGCAATCAGGAGGAAGTTGATACGTATCGCGCTTTTAACCAGTTGCCGGATAGCATTTACGCCACTTTTCCTTGGCGTGCGGATTCCTCCCAATCAATCCGGTGTGGCGGGGCTATGGGGCCCCTTGTTTCCACGCTATCGGTACGTACACGCAGTGAGTCACCCCCTCCTGCAAGAGCCTGTTGGCCTTTGTCGAACCCATCATCCATGTCATCAATGTCGCCCCCAGCCCATCTGCCATGGCAGTCTCGTCAGACTCGACGGCTGGCTTGCGCACGGAGCTAGCCGCCGTGCTCCCCAAGGGCTGCCGCTTTCGCTTCCACCATCTCTCGACGCCGCCCTTGAAGACGGATGCCCTTTGCTCTGCGCCCCCCGACGAGCGGCCCGACCGCACATACTGCGAGAAGCACTTTCTCGCCGTGTCCGTCGACGCCAACGCCTCAGACCCCCAGAAGCGCGTCTTGGTCCTGGGCCTCGAAATCTTTGTCTACACGACTGCCTACGCCACGACCCTCTTCGTCTCAAAGGCCGACTCGACGGGCTTCCTCGGCCTCGTCTCCCTCCACAAGGGGCCGTCCGAAGGCACCCTGTCCAAGGGCACTCCGAGCCCCATCCGACAAGTCTGTGCCGCCTTCATCCGACACCTTGTCGAGACGAGGCGGCGCAAGGGCCTCCAGCTCGTCGTGAGCTTGTTTGCACGTGCCCAGGATCAATACCTTTTTCCAGGCAGCGCCAAGCACACCGGCAAGCACGTTCTCGACGATCGGGGCCTCGTCAAGTGGTGGTGTCGCGTGCTCGACCCCCTCCTGACCTCTCCCCCCGTCGGTCGCGCAGCCCTACCATCAAAAAACATCAAAGGTTACCTGGTCGTTCCCGGGCTCGACGCTCGCGAGACTCGTGCTTTCATCCCGCGCTCTTCGGCTGCCGCTTCTTGGCTCCTCGGTCATCCTCTGGAGCGCATTTCGCACTACCATGGAGAGTTCGACTGGGTGCCGCCACGATGCCTAATTCCCCGCTTCCCCGACGACCCCAAGTCCCGATTTCGCGACGAGCTCGACGACGAGGCGGCTCGATCCGGCTCCATGCAGACGCTGGGCACCTGGAAGAGTGTCAAGACGCTCGACACCTTCTGGGAAGTTATGGGCTTTCGCCAAGAATGCTCCAGCGGCAGGATGACTGGCTTCATATGGGTCGTGTTTGACGACGAGGACGACCGGGGCGGCGCGCGCCACGCGGCAGAGTCGACTCATGAAGCGCCCGTAACGCCCAAGAAGACGACGACGACGGTCGACGTGACGCCAAATACAACACCGAGGAAGCTGTTCCCGGCAAAGGCTGAGCCGACCAATGCCAAGCCGCCCAGCTGCAACAAGGAGAAGGGCAAGAAGAAGAAGAAGAAGCAGTTCAAGGGCCGAATCACGTCGCGCCGGCCGCGCATCAAGACCGAACAGCGAAACTACCTCGCCGACCGGCCCACGTCGAGCAAATACTACTACTGGCCCCCCCAAGGGCGGGGCGAGAGGCTCGTCGACGAGAGCGACTACAAGCGGACGGTGGAGCTCCTCTTGCATCTCGACTTTTCCACGCTGGACAAGGCCACGGGCAGTTCCAGGCGCTGGATCGGCGAGGCGGGGCTGTGGGGCCTCGAGGTGACGGGAACGAGGGAGCCATCCGGTTTCCAGAATGGCGAGGCCGGCGACATGTCTGCCCAGATCAACAACTTGTCCGGGCTCGTTAAGAGGAAGAGGACCGACACGGCTGAAAGCGAGGCACGGCCAGGCAGAGACGGAGAGGTGGACACGGGGGTGCAGACGCTCGGCCCACAAAGCCAGGACGTGGTCAAGACGCTGGGGTCTGGGCTGGTGAGGAAGAAGCCAAAAACTTGAGGCAGGCTTTACGGAGAACACGGTAGGCGTTGAGGAGCTTGTTGCTTGCTCTGCTTGTTGCTTGTTGCTTGCTTGGTGCTTGCTTATTTGTTGCTTGTTGCTTGCATAGAGTCGATGCTGCCGAGAAGGAGTCATCGACATCTAGACGGGAGTAGAGACGACAGACTCTCTACGAGTTACTCGGTATATATTCTCGTACGTCTTCTCCATTTTTCAGGGTAGTACATGCACGCAAGCAGCATCTTCATCTCCGACGCTGCAACGGATAGGGGAAACTGCTGCAGGCGTCGCCATTACTACGGGTGCGACGATGCCGGCTGGAGATTTGAGGCCCCGCGTCGAGTGTCTCACTTCTCACTCGGACACTTTTGACGTGCATATGTAGCAAGCAGGCACGTCTTTCGACCCTCATCATCAGTCTTGTCCATCCACAAGGCCAAGCCAGCACCATGAAGTCTCTCCTGACGTGCCTCGTGGCCGGCAGCCAATACCTCGTCCACCCAGAGAAGCTCGTACGTGCAGACGCCACGACGCCCAAGCGAAGCCTCACACACTCACTCACTCACTCACTCACTCAGGGCTCCATTCAAGAAACCATCAAGCCCGACGTCATCGTGCCCGTGACGGTGCTCTCGACGCGCGAAATATTTGGCAAGGTTGACGAGACGCTGCGCCGCTTCGACGCGCGCGACGACGTCTTCGTGCCCGACTTTGGCTTCGTCCTCGTCGAGAAGCCCGGCGGCAACTCGAGCAGCGCCGGCGATGGCCGTGGCCTTGGACGGCGCGGGGCCCGCCACTATCGCCTCATGGACGGCGCCGGCGACGGAGACGCCGGCTCGGCCCGCGTGGCAAAGGGCCTGGCCGGACTGCCGTCGGGCCCCTACTTTCTCCACGGGCCCAACCTGTACCAGGCGTGGCGGCTCTACGACGACGAGGCCGACGCCTTTGCCTTTGGCGTCGTTCCCGAGAACGTGACGGCGCCGACATCCAGGTAGCAGCGCCTCGTCATGCCCAGCACGCGCGCGTAGCATCGTCACTCACTCCTCGAGAAGCAGCACGTACCGCACCCTCGCCTCCCTCTCCGACTCGAGCGCCCACAAGTCCGTGGCGGTGCCCTCGCGCCTCTACCACGCGCCCCCGACGCGCGACAGGCCCCTGAGCGGCATGCGCGTCTCGGTCCCCGACGCCGCCGCCCTGCGCGGCGTGCCGACGACGCTGTCCAGCCGCGCCTGGAACGCCCTGCACTCCGGCCCGGACGCCGCCACCGCGCCGCTGGTCCGCCGCCTGCTCGACCTCGGCGCCGTCGTCGTCGGCAAGACCAGGTCGGCTCACCTCGGCGCCGGCCGTGAGTGGGTCGACGAGCCGGCCCCGTGGAACCCGCGCGGCGACGGATACCAGCGCGCGGCGGGGGGCGGCGCGGCGGGGGCGGGGGCGGCGGTGGCGGCGTATAAGTGGCTCCGGGCCGCGTACGGGCTCGACGGTGCGGGCCCTCTTTTTGCTGCGACTCGTGACGGATGACTGACGAGTCGTGACGGATGACTGACGAGCTTTCATAGGCATGGCCAGCGTCATCCAAGGCCCGGTCGCCACCTCTCACGGCCTCTTCTCCCTCCGCACCACGCCGGGCGCCATCCCCCTCGACGGGACCCAGTCCGGCTCCCCGTGAGTCCCCCCCCCCCCCCCCCCGTGACCAGGACGACGGGCTCTCTGACGCTCGACCCGAGGAGCTACGACTCGGCCATGCTTGTCGGCCGGGACATGGCCGGGCTCCTCAACACGGCCTGGGCGGTCTCGGACCAGTGGCCCCCCGGCTCCGACCCGCCCCTCCCGCGGCGCCTCGTCTTCCCCGTCGACGCACTGGGCAGAGACGCGCCCGAGGCGGAGCGGCGGCTGACGACGCAGTTCCTGCGCATCGTGGAGAAGATGGCGGGCGTCCGCGCCGAGCGCGTCAACGTGACGGCGGCGTGGGCGGGCGCTCCGCCGGCGGAGGCGCGGAAGCAGGCCCTGGGCGAGTACCTCGAGAATGTAAGGCCAACAAGTCCCACGTCTCTGTCGCGGTGCTGATGGGTGCGACCTTCAAGGCCGCCTTTGGCTCCTTTTGCTACGAGTTTTACCACGCCTACGACGCGTACAGGGCCGCCTACCAGGCCGAGTTTGGCCACCCGCCGTACGCCGAGGCCACGGCAGAGTACCAGTGGTGCGTCCGACGACTTCGTCATGCCGACTCGTCACGCCGCAGCGCTGACCGATAACCGTAGGCAAGTCGGCAAGTCCGTCTCCAAGGACGAGTACGAGGCGTCGCAGCGGAGAATCGCCGTGTTTCGCAAGTGGTTCAACGACGCCATCGTGCCCTCGAACCACTCCCGCGACTCGTGGGCGGCCGTCGTCTTGCCCGTCGACGGCCAGGCGCCGAGGTATCGCGACGAGCCATTGTCGGGGTGAGCATCGCCCGGCGCTTCAGGCTCCCTCCCCCCTTCTGACACCCCCCCGTCCTCTCCAGTGCTCCCACGGCGCCAAACGCCCTCGCGCCGGGGCTGCTCCCCCTGATGCTGCGCACGCCACAGCTGAGCGTCCCCTGTAAGCACCTCTTTTCCTTGGACCTCGACTCAGCCCGTGCTCACCAACAAGTCGCCAGTCGCCCAGCTCCCGTACGGCTCGCGCATCAGCTCGCGCACCGAGTACCGCGCCGTGGCAGGCTCCGTCATGGGGCCTCCCGGCAGCGACATGCTGGCCGCCCACTTGGTGCACCGGGCCCTCGACAATGCTGGCTGGCGCACGGCCGTGGGCGCGGGCAGGCTGCCGTTCCCCGAGGGCTATGCTCCGGGCGACGATGACGGCAAGACGCCCCGCGTTATTGGAGATCCGGGAGAGCTGTGAGGGGGCCAACTCACCTATAATAGGGGGGGTAATCACTGTAGACTGTAGCCCCTGCAAGCCCTACAACGGCCGCCTATGGCGTGGCCTCTTTAGCGGGGGACGGGCTTATCTCGTCACCACCAACAAAAAAGTCCCAATCGGTATGAAAATTGAAAAATAAAGCTTCACTCGCTCGACCATCGTCACCATCCATCAATTCATCAAACCGCAACCCGCAACCCGCAAACCACAACCCGCCACAATGGCCAAAACAAAATGTACGCACCGCAAACGCACAACCATCCCCGAGACGAGACCCCCCACTGACCCCCCCCCAGCCCTATCCAAGCACTCCCGCGCCGCCCGCCGCGCCACGTCGCCGAGCATCAACACAGACAAGTCGCTCAAGCAAGTCTCGCGCGCCCCGGCCGAGGCCGCCACGACCGCACCGGCAACCCCCCGCCCCTCGGTCCTCGCCGCCCACCGCTCCGCCGCCATCCAGAAGAAGAAGACGTCGCGCCCCGTCCGCAAGGCGCAGATGTCGGCCCGCGCCCGCCGCCGCCACGAAAAGGGCCTCGAGATGGCCGAGGCCGTCTGCGAGCGCACCGCCAACAAGGTCCGCCGCAGCGCCGGCCGCCAGCGCGTCGTCGATGCCCGCCGCAAGGCCTGGGACGACATCAACAAGTTGGCCGCTGCCGACGCCGCGAACCCCTTTGACGCCCTGGGCGGCCTTGACGCCCGGGGGGGGGATGACGGTTACGAGGACGTCGACACTGGGGACGAGGGCATGGATGTCGTCGAGGGCGCTGTCGAGGGCGCTGTCGAGCACGTTTCCAAAAACTCCACCACGCCCGACCCTCGTCAACAACTGCCCGACGACGACCAAGACGTCATTCTCTGACCTTGCACCTTTTTGACCCATGCATTTTCAACGCGGCGTTTTGGAGTTAAAGGGGAGAGCGTGTCCTGCCATGAGCCGTGGACATGGTATTTCAACCATTGCAAATAAAGCAAGCTGTACAGACCAAGAGCAGCTCTCTCCGGTCTGCCGTACGTACATAGACATCACTTGCCCTTGGCCTCAAACACAAACTTCATCGTCTTGAGCAACTCCCCCGCCGCCACCCCCTTCTCCTTCCCCCCCAGCGCCTCGGCCTCGTGCCTCACCCTCTTGACCAGCGCCGCCGCCTCGTCGGGCGTCGCCTTCTTGCCGCCCCTCTTGCGCTCCACCGCCACCTCGACCTTCATGCCCTTTGCCAGGAACTTGCCCATCTGCCGCAGCTTGATGCCCAGGTCGTGCTCGTCAATCGACCACGACAGGTCCAGCCCCTTGCTCTTGCCCTTGCCCGCCGTCGCCTCGGCCCGCCGCCGCTCCTTGGCCTGCTGCTGCCGCGTCCACTCGTCGCGCTTGTTGACAATCTTGCACACGGCAAGCTGCGCCCGCTTCGGCCCGCCGTCGGCGTCGGCGTCGGCGGGCACGTACGGCTGGAGCATGCGCAGCGACTCCACCTCGGGGTCCATCCTGTTCATCACGAACCGCGGCGCCAGCGGGCCCTCGGCCGCGCCCCCGTCAATCACCATGACGTACGGGTCCGTGATCTCGTGGTCCTGCGGCATGCGGTCGCGCCCCAGCTTATTCAGGTCCGCCTGCGTCGTGTACCGCTTGTCGAAGCCGCGGTAATTGCCCTCGTCGTCCATGGGGTTGTCTCCCGGTCTGCCGCCGGGCCGACGCGGGGGCGGTCTCGGGGGCCTGGTGAGGAAGCGAAGTTGCATGTGCTCGATGCCGCTGCGCCGTTGATACATGGTCGGGGCGGCACGGGCAGCCGGAGAGACAAAGACGTGGTAGAGCGCGCGACGGGCCGCGCTGCCGAGGCATTGCGGCGTTCCCCTCATGCTTTTCTACTGGCATAAACACCCAGGAGCGAACGCCTTGGTCATTTGGCAAGACGCGGGCAGCGAGGTCCGTCGAGTCGAGTCGGGGCGGCGAATCCGAGCTTCGGTTCGGTCGGATGCGGGTGAAAATTGTGTGTGAGAGAGCAATGTCGCGTCGAGCTTCTGCGGCCATTGGATTTTAGGGTCATAGGTAGCTCTTGCGTTAGACGGGCTGTACTTGACAGCCTTGTACTCGAACCACCGCAATTGCAGGCCTCAGCCGCCAGTCTCAGAGGCCCGAATACTTGACCACCAAGTTCCCTCAAGAGCCACAACTTAGCAGCCAATCACACGCCACCAAGCTCTCCCTGGTCCATCAACTCGGACAGGCTCGCTCGCACCGGCCGCCACTCCGACATCACCAGCCTCATCCGCTCTCCAGCGACAAACCCCAACCATGCCCCGACACGCCCGCCCGCCCAACCGCTGTGTCCCTTAGCCATGGCCGTATTCGCCCACCTCCTCGCCCACCCCCTGCGCTTCGCCCTCTCCGCCCTCAAAATGACCTGCCTCACCCACCTCACCTTCTCCCACCTCGTCCAGATCTCCCCCGCCCAGGGCCCCTCCATGTTGCCCACCTTTTCCGTCGACGGTGACTGGGTCCTCGCCGACATGACGGCCCGCCACGGCCGCCGCCTCAGAGTCGGCGACCTCGCCATCTACAAGATACCCATCTTCCCCTCCAGCATCGGCGCAAAGCGCGTCATCGCCATGCCCGGCGACTACGTCTCCCTCGGCACTCCCGGCGAAAAGGGCGGGCACCGCATGATTCAGGTATCCCCGCTCTTCTCCTCCCCCGGCCTGGGCCCTCTGACCCAGACCAGGTCCCCGAGGGTCATTGTTGGGTTGCCGGCGACAACCTGCCAGCCTCGCGAGATTCGAGGCTGTTTGGGCCCCTACCCCTCGCTCTGGTACAGGGCAAAATCGTCGCCAAGATTCTGCCCTGGAGGGAGAGGCATTGGATGGACAACGCGCTACAGCCCATGGACAATAATGAACCTTAGTTGCCATTCCAGGGCCCAAGCCTCTTGCACAGCTTCCAAGACCCAAGCACTGCGACAGCGGCTTAATGTAGTAGTATCCGTAGACAAGGGTCATTCCCGGGTATAATGAACGGAACGAAGTGAGGCATTGCAAACATCGTCGTCTAATTACAGCTGCTGCGTATGCCCCAGGCCCAACCCAGCCGCCTAGAGCTGGGTTTCAGCCCGCCAATCCACCAAGAATGCTTTGTACAAATAAAATTGGCCCTTGCGACAACGAGTCGCGCTACTGCCGGTCCGCCCCTTGTCGGCTGCTGGTCGCTCTCCGAGGTCAGTCTGGCCCAATGAGCAACTAAAGTCTTACCTCATCCCCACACAGGAGATGGGCATCAAGCAAAACGAGGACTTGGGCCGAGGCACCCAAGAGAATCAACCCCCAAGCATCGATGCGGTACAGATTCCGGACGCCCAAAACACCGGTGCCTCACCCGCCGCCTTCTTCAACCCCGGTCTCCGCGCCTCTTTCCCGCGAGACGAGAGCCACGACAGCCACGACAGTCACGAAGCGAATGCCTCGAGTTCCAACTTTGGGGCAATTAGTGCTAGACAGGCGACATGCTTCAACAGCCTATCCCTCGATGTGAGCCTTTGCCATGCTCTGTCCGAGGAGCTCCAGGCATCGCTGTGCCAGGTTCACCACCTCGCCCTCGTCTTCCTCAAAGTCCGGCTCGGCCTCGACGGGGCGGCTCGCTATGGTTCGAATGTGCTCGATGATGTCGTCTGCCTTGCCGATGAGCCCGATCAGGGCCTTGTCTTCCGACTCGAACAGCTGCAGCAGAGTCCAGACGGCAATGTGCTGAAAGGTGGCGTCTCCCGACTGCAGGAATCGGCCCAGGTAGCCGTGGATGCCCCCGTTGGGCTCGGTCCAGTTTTGCACGAAAATGGAGTAATCGCCCACTACCCACCCGTCAGTCAAGGTGCGCATGCCAGGTGGCCGAGGGACAACGTACCTTTGGAGGAGAGATTGCCAAGAGCAGCTGCGCTGTTTCCCTGGACTTCGATACTGGGGGAGTGAGTGAGCGGTATCAAGACGTCGCAGACGCCGAGGTTGAGCAGATGCGACTTGAGGTCGTCGCTAAGCGCGAGTACCGCAATGGCAGCCGTCATTTCCGACTGGACAGTTACGGGGACGTCGAGCACCAGTTGCTTGCACTTTTGCACCGCGCCGGCGTCCAGCACCAGCGCCTTGTTGCGGTCGGAGCTAGCGGCCAGGTTGCGCAGCGTCGAAATGGCGTGGCACTGGATTTCCTCGTTGTCCGTGGATCCGAGTAGGTCGACCAAGGGCTTGAGGAAGTTGGCCTCGATAATGGGCGATTCGTTCATGGGGTGAATGGAAATGTTTCGTATACAAGCGACGGCGGAAAGGATAAGGGGGAGGTAGGACGATTGGAGGAGGCGTAAGAGGGGTTGAAGGCCATTGGCTCTCACAATGTCCAGCTGGTACTTTTCGTCGGACGCGAGGTTCCGCAAGGCCAACGCTGCCTGACATTGAACCTTTGGGGACGAGGAGTCCATGAGATTGACCAGCGACTGGACCAGCTTGGGTTCCGACGTGGCGAGCTTCAGTCGGTTGTTGGCGTCGACGGCGATGTTGCTGAGGGCGGTTGTACAGTAGTACTGCACGTCGACGTCGGGCGACGAGAGGAGCTGGACGAGGACCGGAATCGCACCGGCATTAACGAGTTGTTGCCGGTTCTCATCTGCAAATGTGTGAGCAATGTGTGAGCGGCTGCGACGCCAGGGAGCAGAGGGCGATGAGTCTCACCAGAGTGTGTCATGTTGAGGAGGGCACCCGTGGCGTTCCTCTGCACCCTCATGTCTCTAGATTTTGCCAGTCGGGTTAGCGGGCCAAGGGCTCCGGACCGCGCAATCTTTGCCTTGTTCTCCTCGTGCGTTGCCAGGTTGGTGATGCACCCGACCGCATTGCACTGCACCTCGACATTCGGGGATAGCATCTGCCGGATCAGCGGGGTCAAGCCGCCTAGCTGAACAATCAGAACCTTGTTCTCAGCTGAGTCGGCCAGTTAGCACTCGGGGTGGACGGTTGGCTGGGGGGGGGGGGGCATACTGTTGACGGCTAGGTTGCCCAGGGCAGCGCTGGCCGCTCTTTGGACCTCGATGTCGGGGCTCTGCAACAGGAAGAGAATGGGCTCGAGGGTATCGCGGTCGACTTCTCGAACATCTATTTGCGGGGTGTCAGTTGCACGATGCGACGGTGGGTCGATTGGGGAGTGTTGCGAGGTGATGGGCGGCCGATGACGACAAAAGTCGTGCTTGGCCGCCCAGACCCGCTCCGTGGTCACGACATACCTCTCTCTGTAATCTCGGCAAAAGTAAGACTTGCGCTGCGTTGCAGGTCGATGTTCTCGGAAAAGACTAGAGTGCTAAGTGCGCGGAGAGGTTCGCCCGAAAAAAAGTCTGTCTCGCCACGCTGCGCAGCAGTCAGCTTCGAGGGGCTCATGGGGGCGGGAGTTTGGGTCAACAGACGTTTTCCAGGTACTGCAGCAGGTCGGCGACAGCTTCGCGTTCGCTGTCGGCGAGGACGGGTTCGTAGAGGCCATCGCGGGCTCGGCCTGCCAGCGACGTCAGCAATAGCCGGCGAGGGAGACGACGCGTCGGGCTAGCTCTACCTCCGCAGCACGTCGAGTGACAAATCCCCATGGTCAGAACAATGGCCGTGACGGCTCAAGGTCCGGGTCTGTATTATGTTGGCAGTGCGGAAAGGCGTCGGCGGATGTTGTTATTTTTCCCTCGTGGGAGGGAAGAGGTGACGACGACGGGGAGCTTCTTGACGCCAGTTGGCTCGGATGGCGGCGTCTAGGCTCGCCGCCCGAGCGTGAGCTTGATGGAAGTGGACTGCGCCAGCGAGGACAGGGGAAGCTCGTGTACCAGCAACGAAGAGAAGCGAGAAGGGGGGGGACGACGGATGGATGGCCCAGATGGCGATTTGCTGCAGGCCGGGCGGGCGGCGAACAATGGGCGAGGGAGGTTGACGAGGAAGGGATCTATGCGAGTTGGTGGTCGAGGTACGGAAGTACTGCAGTTAGCCTCTCCAGTTCCCTGAGGACCAACGGATTGGGATGGAACGGACGGGATTCGTCGGTGGAAGGTACATACGGTTCCACACAGTGGGAAGATACAACGCCGACGCAGATCTATGAGTTCCTCCCAGAGCTTCCTCCCCGAACTTATAGCCACCTTACCTGTACCTACCCACCTACCTAATTTATCTCGCTCTGGCACCGTCCATTTCTGGTGGGCAAGACTGGGGTCGAACCTGCAATCTCATGATTCAAAGTCACCTTTTAGAAGCCCGTCCACATCTTTGCCCCCGTCATTCGCAGTGGTCATGCTGGCTCAGTCGGCAGCTCATCTACCTTGCCAGCCTGGAAGGACGGCGTAGAATTTCAATGTGGCACGGGGAAATGTCGTGCATATTATTGGCTCCGCTTGTCTTGAGTACCTATCGGAGTAGGTCGAGGACGCTCACTCAGCGACGCGAGCTCTCTGTCAATGACGAAGCGGTGTTCGTCTTGTCGGCGCACATGTTGGTGGTTCTGGACAGGCAACTGGTAGGCAACTTGGTCCGTTGGCCTCCCGGGCCGCCAAGTGTTGCCCAGAGACAGAGCCCGTATTGCGTATTGCTCGGCCTCGACATGCAAAGATCTTTGGCAGTTGTTGACAGCCGACTCAATCCATTGGCCAGTGGGCTAAATGCAACCACCAGAGTGACATGACAGGGTGGAGTGAGACACACAAAGATGGCGAAAACGACGGCCATTCGTCCGAGAGAGGCCATGTGACAGGTGTAATTGGTAAAATTGGTAGGGTCAGCCATCATCTGGAGCCATCATCTGGACAGCCATTTTGCTCAAGAAAATGCCGAGTGTGCTGCATCACGGTCATGGGCAGCAGCCCGACATGTTGCTGGGACAATTGCCCTCGAGTCACCCGTCTCTCTGACAGACAGTGATGCCAAGAGCAAGGTTCACGCACACATCTGCCAGGCCGGATAAGGCACCAGGTCCCTTATCTTATCCGTCGATCCTCTCGCCTCCCCCTCCATTCCACCCTCCCCGGCACCGATTCAATCCAAGAAGCAACATCGGAAAACGAGGCTGCGTGAGACGCATCAAACATCCCTCCCTCTCTTTTCCGAATGGAAGACAAGGACACAGCCGCGCCTCCTAGCGCCCCGCCTGGCGCCGACGGCCCTTCTGGCGAGCCAATACCACCGTCTTCGGCCAGTGACCGTGTTGGGCCGCGACCCGCAATCGGCTCTGAGCAAGCAGCAGCAACCCAGACGACAACGGGCGCCGGTCGCGAGCAACTACGCGTGCCTCGCTTCGTAGCCCCCTCTTCCTACCTGCGCCTCAAGACGTCACACGGCAGCGGCCCCGCCATGGCTACCCCCGCGACGGCCCCCGAGAGCCCCCTCGACAAGGAGCAGCGACAAGGCCTGGTCCGTCCATCCCCCCCCCCCCCTCTGCTCTCCTGTCCCAAGACTGCTCTCCTGTCCCATGACTCTGGCTGACGGCCTGCAGAGAGCTATCCGCGATTTCCTCAAAGTCCGCACCAGCTACGATGTCTTGCCCCTGTCCTTTCGCCTCATCGTCCTCGACACGGATCTGCTCATTAAAAAGAGTCTCAGCATCCTGATCCAGAACGGTGCCTTTGCCCCCCGCCTCACCCCCCCGTTGTCGGGACATGCTGACGCCCAGCCGTAGCAATCGTGTCGGCCCCTCTGTGGGATTCGGAAACGTCGCGCTTCGCCGGCATCCTGACGGCCACCGACTTCATCAACGTCATCCAGTACTACTACCAATTCCCCGACGAAATCAGCAAGTTGGACCAGTTCCGCCTGAGTAGCCTCAGAGGTACGCGCGCCCCCGTGTGCCTGACTGAGCTCGGACAGCGCTGACTAGGGCTCAACGCCAGACATTGAAAAGGCTATCGGTGCCATCCCCATCGAGACCGTCTCGGTGCATCCCGCGCGGCCCTTGTACGAGGCCTGCCGCCGCATGCTCAAGACGCGGGCGCGGCGCATTCCACTCGTCGATGTCGACGACGAGACGGGTAGGGAAACCGTCATCTCCGTCATTACGCAGTACAGGATCCTCAAGTTCATCGCCGTCAACAATGAGCACAACACGGTGCTGCTCAAGAAGAGCGTCCGCGAAGTCATCCTCGGGTCCTACACCAACCTGGCGACGGCGCACATGAACAGCACGGTGCTGGACGCCATCCACATGATGGTGGACCGCAACATCAGCTGCGTTCCCATTGTTGACTCGGAAAACAGGGTGCTCAATGCCTTTGAGGCCGTCGACGTCATTTCGTGCATCAAGGGCGGCGCATACGAGGAGCTGGACGGCTCGGTGGGCGAGGCGATCTGCAACCGACCCGACGACAGCCCCGGAATCTACACGTGCTGCGAGGGCGACCGGCTCGACTCGATATTCGACACGATCCGTAAGAGCCGGGTGCACAGGCTGATTGTGGTCGACGACGAGAACAAGCTCAAGGGCATCATCTCGCTGTCGGACATTCTCAAGTACGTGCTGCTGTACGGGGAGGAGGCTCCATCATGACGCGACGAGACGGGGGAGAGGGATGGATTATGATGAACTTTATCAAGCCAATTTCGGCCCGCTGAGCAAGCGTTGGTTGGGCGTGACGGGCGAATCTGGTGGCGTCTGGGGATGGTATCAAATGGCACAGCGAATTAGCTAGGTAAGCGTGTTGGCATAGCCCATCTTGGTGGCAGAGTGTCGTTCGTCTTGTTATGTCTCCGCGGCCCGATGTTGTTTGTCGGTCGAGACGTGTAACGGGACGAGCCATGACTTGGGCAGCAGAGCTTGACAGGAGAGGTCGGTGGGCACCCTGGATCCGGGAGAGTGCGCCAGTAGAATGAGGGGCCCGAGGATGCGTCACGCACCCTGTCGCCTCATTTAATTGACGTTGTCGCCGGACAGGTCGAGGACAGACGGGCTTTGTCGACGCCGAATGCCATACCCTTGCTGCAATCATTTAATGCCACGAGCATCCCCGGCCGACGGAGCGAGTGACTACGGGACCCATCTACATATAATCTCTCTTTCTCTCTCTCTCTCACACACACATGGATGGTGTCTGTAGAGCAACTCCCCCAAATTCACTGCAACGGGAACAGGTATGTATGTACCTTCCTCGTCTGTATTCACTGCCCTTGTTGATCCGGCAAGGCAACAGCGACCAAGGCCCAAGGAGGCCCTTTGACACCGACTCGTGCACGGCCTCGACACCACCATCACTTTCACCGCAAGCTCAGTCTTATGCCATTGTTCCAGACACAAAGACACAACAGCATCACTCAATGGGTCGCACCAGGCCCCTGTCGGCTTCCAAGTCTTCGCAGCACCTGCGCGTCCCCCATGCCGGGCCCCATCACAGGCTGCCGACGTCGGTCAGCGCCGTCTCGCTCGCGTTTCCGCACAGCGCGAGCGTGCACAGTCTGTTGGCCGCCGCCGCCTCGCAGGTGCACACCAGCGGCACCTGGACCACGAGCAGCGGCGAAATCGGCCTCTTGAGCGACGCGGACGAGGTCGAGGACCGCGCCGTCTTCGTCCACGAGTACAACCGGATGGCGAGAAAGGTGCCGTCGTCCTTGCAACACGTGAGACGTGGCGACTGACTTGTTGATGCAGCATGGCGTGAGGCGCTTAGTCGTCGACGACTTCACTGCCGAGCAGCAGGTGAGCGCCGCCCCTTGTCACCCCCTGTTCTCTTGCATGCTGACAAGGCCTCTCAGGGCGATGCAGTCCGAAGCCCCTGGAAGCGAGGCTGGCTTCATCGGCTCCTCCGGTCCGGCCCTCATCGCCATCAGCCTGCCGCTCAGGGGCCGACCCCTGGGGGGCTTGGGGGGCCTGGGGGGCCTCGCCAGCTGCAGCCGCGCCATCAAAGGAGCGTCTCGGACCTCGCCCACATGATCCGCTCTCGCCATGAGCCCGCGAGGCTTCTTTGCATTCAGGAAATGGTGCGCCTGAGCGGCAAGAGCTTGCTGTACCTGCCCCAGGACTATTCCCCCTGCTCCCTCGTCCTGCCCACCTGTCTGCGCGCCACGGCGCAATACCTGGCCCAGAACACAAACGCGCGCGGAGTCTTTCGAGTCCCCGGCTCTGTGAGGGTCGTGTCGGCCCTGTTCGACCACTATTGCCACATGGAATCTGGCGGCGACGATATTACTAGAACGGTGCGCTCCGCCAACCTTCCGCTGCACATTGCCTACTCTGTCCACGACGTCGCGTCTACCTTTAAGCGGTTGCTGTCCGTCTTGCCCGGCGGCATCCTCGGATCTCTCGCTCTCTTCGACGCACTCGTCGCCATTCATTCCCAGCTCAACGGGGAGCCCGAGTTTCCGCGCACCAAGCAGACAAAGGTCCGCGCGAGGCTCATCGCCCTGGCCATTGGCGCCATCAAGTCTCAGTTCCGCCGAGAGCTCGTTTGCGCCGTCCTCGGCCTCTTGAGCTTGATCGGCCGTGTCGCAGAGCTGACGCCGCGCGAGGACGGCGACGGGAGACCGCTCCCGACAACCGACTTGATGGGCTACCATGCCCTGGGAATCGTCTTTGGGCCTCTGCTGATGGGGGACATGCTGGACCAGTACACCATGAAGCTGGCGGCCCCAACGGCGGGAATGCTTCTGCTCCCTCTGAGCCCCCAGAAGCTTCTCCGCGACCGACGCAAAGCCAAGGCTGACTTGGACGAGTCTGGCCCGCCCACAGTAAACAGGATTCTGGTGGCCAACAGCATCGCCGAGATGCTCATCGCCAACTGGCGCGACGTCGTTCGCCAGATGAAGGCGCTCGGGACTCATGACGGCAGAGACGTTTCGGTTGCCAACCTCACCAACCCTTCGCTGCGTCAGTCCGCCTCGCAGCCCTTTACCATTAGGATGCCACAAGAAACGGACGCGACCGAGGGGACGCCGAGAGAAGCCAAGGCGAAGCGCCGTGGCACCCCCGAGCCGGACACGCCCACTAGTAGACCGCGGATACGGCGACCGGTGTCTCTGATGCGCGCGGCCTCGCACAGACTACTGCCCAAGATGAGTGTCAATACGTTGAGCCCGACCAAGGAGGAGAGCTTGACAGATGACGACGAGGTGCCGGCCTACAGGGGCGCCTTTCGGCTGGCCAAAAAGGAAGCCGCAGTTGGCGGCCAACCGCCCAAGCCGACTGGGACCATGGTACTTGTCGAGGACGAGGATGCCGAGGCATTGCCTCACAAACAACATATGGCCGCGTCCAGCATCGTACGACAATCCGCCGACATCGAGGAGAGAAGGCAGCCCCTTCGGCAGCCGAAGGAGACGGCTCAGAGCATCCCGCGAGCACACACCGACACCGTCCCCCCGCGAGTATCCTCCAAGCCGCGTCACGAGCACGGCAGCTCAGAGACGACGCAGTCATACTCGAGGGGAGGACTCACTGAACTGCCGTCTCCTGACCACCCTGGGGGGCGGCCGGGGGGATTGCAGGGACGGTTTCGAAAGGCGCGGTCGTCGAACAATGTCGGCTCATGCGACGACTCAGAGAACTCTGCGGGCCTATTCTACTCTCCGCGCTGCGACACGAATGGGCACCAGTCTGGGTTCCTAAGCCCTGAGGAGAGGCGCATTTCTCGAATCTGCAATGCCCTCTCGCCACACCGACATGGCACGGCGGATTTCG
Organism: Ophiocordyceps sinensis; assembly: GCA_012934285.1. Lineage (NCBI taxonomy): Eukaryota > Fungi > Ascomycota > Sordariomycetes > Hypocreales > Ophiocordycipitaceae > Ophiocordyceps > Ophiocordyceps sinensis. The sequence goes on from JAAVMX010000007.1 coordinate 2,585,894, forward strand.
AGTGCAAAGCCGTCTGGTCCGTGACAGAGGCTTCAGAGAGCAAGGCGAGTCGCAATGGACCGCCGCACACGTCTGAGGGGAACAGTCTGGATGAAGGCGCCGAGGGAAGCGCGCCAAACCACCCAAGTACGACGCCCCAGAATTATGTCAATGGAAGACGCACAGATGGTGCTCGGAGAGACTCGATCAGCAGTACGCCCGAGCACCTCTATCCCCGGGCACGTGTGCGACAGCAACTTCAATGGACTCGGAGCCGCGATGCCCAGAGCAGCGCGCAGTCGGACAACGAGTCCCGGAGAGACAGGCCCTCGACGAGGGGCGCCACCAGCATTAGCGAAGAAGGCTCTGAGAATGCCGATGGCCATGCCGTGCCGCACGGCCTGGACTTGGTCAAGCACGTCGAGCCGGGACAAGAAGCCAAGCCCGACGCTCGCCGCGGCGATTATGAGCAGAACCCCCCCCAGGTCACGTCGTACGAGAAGAGTCCCTTGAGCAGCCGTTGTCGTACCTTTAGGTCTACCGGCCAGTGGCGCAGCCCCATCAGGTTCTTGGGGCAGTCGCCCACGCAGTCCAGCAGCTCGGCGCTCAGCAAACGCGGGTCCGTCAGGGCCATGGCCGCCTTGTTCAAGAGCCAAGGCTCGGCCGAGGACACGGCAACATCGGCCGGGTCGCCCGCCAAGGGCAAAAACACCGACGAGGCGTCTTTCAAGTACGGCCCAGCAGGGCTGGGGACCCGGCGCGATGACTCGGACAAGTCGGCCAAGACTTGCAGCGGTGGACAGGCCGCCGTCAAGAATTACACGTCCCGGACCAGTGACGGCAACAGCGACACGGACGACGGGCATAGCACCCGTGCCGTCGACGGGGGCACCTCGTCGGCCCCCTCGATTGGTGGCAGGAGATGGACGCCGGCACCCGAAGCTGGAGACCAAGGCACCATTCTCTGCGGGAGGCTCAAGCCCGCCCAGAGCCTGGGCACCATGGTCCCCTGCCGCGCGCAGCCCCCCATCGCGCAGCACTCCAACTTCGCGCAGCACTCCAACCTCGCGCGGCCGCTGTCGACGCCGGCCGCGGGCCGCCCAGTCGTCGACGGAGCGCCCACGGCCTTCTTCACGCCGCCCGCCATGTTTGACGTGCCCACGCGCAGCACGACGGTCCTGTACGCGCAGGTGCAGAGCCTGCAGCGGAACCTGAGCGCAAAGGCGGACGAGGCGTCGCAGTTGCGCAGGCAGCTCGAGGCGCAGGAGAATGCCGAGGCGGGGACGCTGAGCGAGCAGCTGCGCACGGCGAAGAGGGACCTGTCCATGTGGCGCGAGCGGGCCGAGGCGGCGGAGAGTAGGGTCCAGGTATTTGAGCGCTTCACGGTGCGCCTCAGGGGCATCAAGGCGGCCATGTCGACGGCGCAGCAGAGGCTTTCTGGGAGGGACGGAGACGGCCACGACGGGAAACACGACGGAGCATTGTCCCAGCCCATCTTGGACCAGGGCCAGGCGTCAGGCGCAAAAGAAGATGGGCCTTTGCAAGGGGCCTCGCCGGAGGATGCGGGCGTCGTCTCGGCCCGGATGAGGAGGTGCCTGCACGGCCATTCGTCGGCGGCGGCGGCGGCCCACGGCGACGGCTTGGACGCAGGCGGGCCCGGCGTGAGCGGCGTGGACGGGGCGTCGTGTCCCGGGGGGGAGCACCGCTGCATGGACGCGGGGGCGGCCGAGGTCTGGGCGGCGGCCGAAGAGCTGCTGCGCTTGGGGGAGCTCTGAGACGGCTCGGCGTCGTCTTCTTTTCCGGGCAAAGGGGCTGGCTGGGAGGCTTGGGGTGGAGGGCGTAGACTTTATATATCCATGTAATGATACGAATAATGAGGCATGAACAGGCTCGCCGTGTTGTTTGTCCGTCCAAAGACAAGAGAAAGGAGGCGGCGGGCAATTAACGGACAGAACGAAAAATAGCTTGGTGCCGCGGGCACAACTATAAGCAAAGCTTTGCTATGCCCGCGGCACTAAGCTATTTTTTCCTATAGCCAGGGCACCTATGGCAGGCAGCCAATAGCCGTGAAGGATGTCATTAGTCAACACCGTTTAGACTCCATTGGACAGGTAGCCAATAGCCGCACTGGATTTTTTGGCCGGTTTAACCCCGGCCCTACTATAGCCAATAAGCGCACTGGATTTTTAGACTCTATCCAATCATAGCGTGTTATTTCGCGATAGCTAATCGCCGTACTTCGTTTTCTAGCAGGGGACCCTTACAACAAAAAAGCTCACTACACATATTAAGTAAGCAAAGCGGCTTGCCGCAACTTGCACACATTCTGTGTTCTTCGTAGCGCAAAGCAAGCTTTGCTTAATTAAGTAAGCAAAGCGGCTTGCCGCAACTTGCACACATTCTGTGTTCTTCGTAGCGCAAAGCAAGCTTTGCTTAATTTAATTAACGGGGCGACAGTTCGTATTCGTATATTTATGCAAAGATCCATCGGGCACCACTCCGGTCATCATGTGACCTTCCCATCCGTCACCGTAACTCGTACTTTTGTAACTCGCAGTCCTTCCATCATCCTCCTCCTCCACCAGGGGAGCTCTGTTGTTGACCTACTTCCCCGCCTCCTTTGCAATCTGCCTCAGCGACACCGGATGAACGACCCTCCCTGCGAGCCCCAGTCGCTGAATGGCCACGGCGTGCGACTTGATTGACGCCTCGGACATGACGTCGCGGCGCTCCACGGTCAATTCCCACCTCGTGTTTCGCAGGGCGACCTGGCGCCAAACGTCGATGACTTTGGCGCCGAAGACCAAGTCTCGAGTGCCTTGCCACTTGATGGCGGTGTGATGGTCGTTGGCCTCGTACGTAAAGGCGCAGGCGTTTCCCTTGGTCCCGTACCAGACGGCCATTGTCTTGAGCCGAGGCATCTGGAGGGCAGACAAGCCGGCGTCGATCAAGAGGCAGTGCAAGGCATCTTCCGCCGTCTCGGGCACCATGAGGTACGACGTCAGCGAGAGCGATAGCAAGCTGTCCCAGACCCAGGCTGGGTCTCGTGCCGCAAAGAAGTCGCTGGCCTCGGCAATGTAGGAAGCCGAGAGGCGGACCAGACTCAGGCTTCTCTTGGCCAAGGCTGCGCCAATGTCGGGACTCGCCCTCATAAAGATGCCCGGTGTGGACATGGTCCGGAGTTCCTGCAGGAGCTCAGGCTGGCCCTCGAAGTCGTTGTCGTTGCCGGTGTCGTCGGTGATGACGGTGTCGTAGGCCTCGTTGAAGTCCCTAAACAGCATCAACTCCCTCAATGACTCGGGCAACGCGGTTGACAAGGCGTGACAGTAATCTGATGGACAGGAAAGATGAGCTGCCACGTCTTGGGCTGGGAAAAGCAAAGGCCAACTTACCTTGATCACAATACCACGGCTCATAGCATACGGATTCGAGGTTGGGGAGTGCCCTGACAACCTCAGCCAAGATTTCGGGGTGCAAGGTTCGTCGAGTTTGCCGGCGCAAGACAAGGCCTCGGACCATGTGGACCCGACAAAACGTATCCATGGGCGGTAAAGAGAAATCGCTGTAGGTGAAGAGCTCTGCTATCCTTTCCAAGGACCGCGGTGTCGTTGGTCGACTGGCGTCATCTTCGGAGCTGAAGTCGACTTCTTGTTGGGCCGCCCAGGAGTTCGAATCAAAGTCCAGTTCCCCATGGCAGTTGCGGTCGCTTACAGAACAGGCGCTCACCTCCAACGTCAAGCTCTTCGGGCAGGAGGCGCGGTCGTGGTCCTCCCAGTCGGCGAGTGTTGCGAAGAGACGCCTCAAGAAACCTCTTACGCCCATGTTATCAGCGGAAGATCGTACAGCCTGGAAATTGTGGTTCTCGCGCGGTGTGTACTGTAGGAGGTCCATCTGGAGCCAGATATGCTTGACGGATCGCCTCCGCCGGACCGGAACCTCCTTGAGTCTATGGAGCCAACCTGATTTGATGGTAAGGTGCTTGTAGAGCATCTCCTCGAAACAGCACTGCCACTCCTTGCAGACGAGGGCATAGCGAAACAGGTCCCCATTTCGCTGGCGTGACTCGAGTCCTGTGTCATTCTCAGCCAGAAACTCGAAACAATGTCCTGGACGAGGGCCGGGAGTCGCGAAAACTGCATGATGGCGGTTATGCGAGCCTGTTGAAGCGGCTTGGAGTCCCTGGTTGAGGATATCTGTCTGTGGGCATCATGGCTGAAGCTGCTACTCGCAGACTATTTATACAGAACTGGAGGCTTGACGGCCACATTCAGGTCACAGCACGGCGGCGGAACAGGGCGGGAACAGGGAGCAGATCGATTGCTCGTTCAACACGTCTCGCGAGAAGATTGACCACGGCGAGACTGCGCACCCTCTCCTAGACGGCAATGGCGACGACGGTTGTCGAACAATCAAACCCGTGCGTGGAAGCCATTCCCGTTGGAGGTGCAGACCACGGCGAGAGACCAAACGATGCAATGCTGTACAGAGTACGAAGTATGCTGTACAGAGCAGAGTTTGGTTTACAAAGCCGAGCTCGACGCAAGGACAAGCCTCGTGCAACCATGTAGTCATACTCGGGGACAGTGGACAGCACGTGTGCGTGTATGCGGGCGTATCCCGTGCAGTCGGTCTGGCGTGTCTCAGAGTTGAGGAGGAATGGAGGACCGCCACGAGCCACACAGCTACGTCAGTCAACCTGAATGCAGGCCAGCGAACAGGGGCTCGCGAAATGATGTCTTGGGAGACGTGGCTCCTCCGCCTTAACACGGGTCGAGCATTCAGAGCCCCCCTCGAAGCGTTTATAAAAGCTCAACGGCTTCTATTATTCGTACATGGACATACACAAATTATGCGGACCCAACTCGCCCTCTGCGTCCTCGCCGGCGCCGCCTCGGCAGCCCGGCAGGCATCCAACTTCAACGTGACGGCCGCCCAGGCGCGCGCAGCGTCGTGCGGCGACGAGTGCCTGGAGGGCATCCGCCTTGGCACCGTGGCCGACGTGGCCGCCACGGGCACGAGCTTCGACTGGGACTTTTACGCCACGGCCGCCAACATGACGCGCAGCCGGGCCGGCGACATGCTCAAGCTGGAGGCCGTGCAGCCGGGCCGCCGCAAGGGCGTCAAGGCCGGCACGAGCGTGTGGCGCTTCCAGTACACCACGGTGGACCTGGACGGGACCCTGGTGCCGGCCACGGGCTTCATTGCGTTTCCCTACGGGGCGCCGCGACGGCCGGGTGGGTACGACGTCGGGGCCGGCGGCGGGGCCGACATCCGGGGCGACGACACGGCGGCGGCGGGCGGGGCCGACGGCCGCAACAAGTTCCGGCTCGTGGCCTTTGCGCACGGAACCCTCGGCATGTATCCCGGGTGCGCGCCCTCGACGGGGCCGAGCCTCTTCGACTACGACAGCTGGCAGCCGCTCGTGGGCCGGGGCTACGCCGTCGTGGCCACCGACTACGCCGGCCTGGGCAACAACGCGACGCAGCACAAGTACTGCAGCTTCAACGCGCACGCCACCGACGTCTACTACTCGGTCGTCGCGGCCCGGCGGGTGTTCGGCCACGTGCTGACGCGCGAGTGGATGGCGGCCGGGCACTCGCAGGGCGGCGGCGCCGCGTGGAAGCTGGCCGAGAGCGAGTACGTGGCCAACGACACGGCATACCTCGGCACCGTGGCCCTCGCGCCCGCCACCCACGCCGTCGACATGCTGCAGCTCGTCCTGGACGGGGGCGCCCGGCACTCCGCCTACCTGCCCTACCTGCCCGAGGCGGTGCGCCGCGCGGACCCGAGCTACCGCGAGACGCTGCTGTCGGACACGGTGCGGCGCCGGCTGCGCCTCGCCGACGAGGCCCAGCTGTGCAACTCCGCCCTCCTGGCCATGACGCAGGACCTCACCGGCCGGCCCGACCGGCTCGTCTCGCTGCCGGGCCTCGCGCGCGACTTGCCGGCCCTGCGCCGCTGGCAGGCCGCCGTCGCCCCGGCACAGGGCGCCCGCGGCCGCTCGCCCGCCCCGGTCCTGGTGCTGCAGGGGCTCAACGACACGGCCGTGCTGCCGCCCACGACCATGGCCGCCGTCGAGTCCAGCTGTCGCGAGGGGGGCAACGAGATCCACCTGAGCCTCTACCCGGGGCTGGAGCACTCGCCGCTGCTGCAGGCCGGCGCTCCCGAGTGGCTCGGCTGGATCGACGCTCGCTTCGACGCCGCCGCCGCCAACAGGGCTTCTGCTCCTGCCGGGAGGGGAGCCAAGGGGGGGAAGTGCTCGTGGCGTACGAGAGAGGCCTTCCACCTGGAGCTCGTCAGTCTGCCAGGAGACGAGAGCAGTCCCCAAAAGGGGGGGAATGCCACGCCCCCATACATGTAGGCAAATAGTACACACGCCCTGGACATGTCAATATAAAGGCTCCCATCTCGGCATCATGTCTTGGAAAAGTGCGAGACTGTAGACACGTATGTTTGCTGTCCCGTCATGACTCAACTTTCAAGAGATCCGCCGCCTTATCACCCTCCCCGCTCTGCGGCAACGAATGAAAAGAAAGGAGCCAATGGTTCCGCTAGGCACACCATCTCTCGATGTGGCAGGTCGATTGGAGTCGCCATTCGCTCGCCATCGGGGCGGGACCTCTATCAAAAGGGCCGCCCACTCTCCCCCTTAATCTTGCTCGGCCTTATAGTCGACGAGCCGGGAAGAGACAGCCTCGAGCCTCGGCCAGACTCGACGCATCCACAGCTTCTAGTTTGGGCCCAAGCCGCTGGCCAGCACCGCACAGACACTAGCGAGCCGGGGCCGGGCGGCCCGGAATTGCGTGGAGAGCCGCCGCCAGTGCCGGCCCCCTCCTTGGTCCGCGACGGCGCTAGAGATAATCATGGTCGGCGGGCCTGTCCCGAAGTGGAAGGTCTTGGCCTCCGAGGAGCTACTCCACGCGGGCGTGGCCTGGGCTACTTGTCCTGCCCCATTGGCGTGTTACTCGTCTGGCTTGGTGTTACTTTGCAGCTCGTCACCTTGCTTGCTGGCGTGATGGAGAAGGTGCTTGCGCTGGTGGAGGAGCCGAGGGCGACACAATGGCAAACAGAGTGGAAGAGGGGGGGCATAAAAGAGATGTCGAGGTCCTCGTCCGTCTCGCTTGATGGCTGTGCCGTCCCGTTTCCCTGCGCCTCCCTGCTTGGATCCTACCCACTCGTCTGACCACTCAGTCTATCCAGGTGACGACAGAGACAAGGAGCAGTCATCCCCCAGAGCGTCAAGATGAAGGCCATGCTGCCATGGCTCCTGGCCGCCGCCTCCTGGGCCGCCGCCGCGCCGCCGCCGACGCCGACGCGCGTCAGCTACGACGGCTTCAAGGTGTTCCGCGTGCCGGTGGGCGGCTCGGCGCAGCGCGTCAACAATGTCGTGGCCCGTCTCGGCCTCGACGTGTGGCAGCCGGCCTCGCGCAAGGGCGCCTTTGCCGACATTGAGGTGCCGCCCGCCAAGCTCGACAACTTCGGCCGCGCCATGGCCGGCCTCGAGCTCCTCACCATGCACGACGACCTGGGCCGGTCCATTGCAGACGAGGCGTCCTTTGACGTCTATGCCGGTACGTGACCCTCCCGCTGTGGCCGTGGCGCACGTCGACGGCTGGCCAAGGAGCTCACCCTGGCCTGGGCAGAGGGTTCGGCCAACGACACCTGGTTCGACTCATACCACCCGTACGAGGCGCACCTGCAGTGGCTGCAAGCCCTCCAGGCCAAGCACCCCAACAACTCAGACGTGGTCAGCTCGGGCTTCTCGTTCGAGGGCAACGCCATCACGGGCATCCACCTTTACGGCAGCGGCGGCAAGGGGCGCCGGCCCGCCGTTGTCTTCCACGGCACCGTCCACGCCCGCGAGTGGATCGCGTCCAAGGTGAGGAAACGAGCCCGTTGGAGCTTAGGGGGGACACATCTGCTGACGGTGGGTGCGGCGTGGGCGTGGTAGGTGGTTGAGTACTTTGCCTATTCGCTGCTGAGCGGATACGAGGGCGATGCCGAGATTCGGGGCTTTGTCGACAAGTACGACTTTTACCTGTTTCCCATAGTCAACCCAGACGGTAAGCACATCTGATTCTTTGAGAGAGGGAGAGAGAGAGACAAGAGAGAGACACACACAAAGAGAGAGACACGCAAGATGATGACTCTCGCAGGCTTCAAGTTTTCGCAAAACACCAACCGCATGTGGCGCAAGAACCGCCAGACCAGCTCGCAAGGCAACTGCTTCGGGCGCGACATCAACCGCAACTGGCCCTACAAGTGGAACGGCCCCGGGTCGTCGACCAACCCGTGCGCCGAGGACTACCGCGGCGAGAGCGAAAACGACGCCCCAGAGACCAAGTCGCTCACGGCCTTTTTGCAGCAGGTCAAGCAGGCCCAGGGGCTCAAGCTGTACATCGACTACCACTCGTACTCGCAGCTATTCATGACGCGTGAGTCTTGTCGTCTCTTTGCTGTTGGGGACTCCAACTTGCCTGTTGCCCCTTTTCGTTCTGGTCCTTCATCGCTCCCCCGCCGGCAGACGTAGCTGACACATTCCACGGCCCAGCCTACGGATACACCTGTGACGGCGTCCCCCCCAACAACGACGAGCTGCAGTCGCTGGCGGGCGGCGCCGTCGAGGCCATCCGGTCCGTCCATGGCCTCGAGTTTGGCTACGGCCCCATCTGCTCCACCATCTACCGCACCGCCGGCAGCAGCGTCGACTACGTCAACGACGTGGTCAAGTCCGACTACTCCTTCACCTCGGAGCTGCGCGACACGGGCCGCTACGGCTTCATCCTGCCGGCCGACCAGATTGTGCCGAGCGGCGACGAGGCCTTTGCGGGCGTCAAGTACCTGCTGCAGAACATGAAGTAGGGCCTGGCGTCGTCTTTCAGGCCAAGAAAAGCTTTTGTAATGATGCGTGTCTGAAAGAGGCAAGTCGGGGGTTGATGCTCCAAGAGAATGGCAACGAAACCAACATGGACCAGTGTCCGAGTGCGAATCCAGACTTGAATCAACATGTCAAAATCCGAGGGACAAAATCCGAGCGACTTGTCCTGTTCGGGCAGTCTGCTGCCAGCCAGGCTACTACTGGCCCTGCGGCAACTGATATGTACACTGCCAACAGTTGTGGCTCCGGATTGGGAGCCGATGCTGCTCGACAACGGCCTCAAGCTCAGCGTGGCCTGCCATTGCCTTGATTCAAAGCATTGCCACCTAGTCGGCACGACTGCGTAACTCGAATGCGTAACTGCAATTCCACATGTTGATATACCCGTCTCGTATAGCTGCAAGGGACAGCAGCCATCATCGACTCCGTGAGGTAGTCATTGTGGCCAACTGACGCCGTGCTCCCCGAGTCGACGTCCCTCTTTCGAGCCAGAGCTCTAACAGGTCGGCTAGTCGGTTATGAAAATGTCCTTGTGCCGGTGGGTTGCTTCGACGACGGCGGTGCACAGGGCGAAATCTAGAGAGGAAGAGTCGAGCAGTTAGCCAATTGTCCAGCGAAATGCCATGGACCGATGATGGCTCTGACTGGCCACTGTGCTCACCAACATCGGCGCCCAAGTCTCGTGAGCTGAGCACCTTGATGGACAAGTCCGCGTTCACCTTGCCAATGACTTGGACAGCGTTGCCGTTGACCAGGTGGGCGTCCTGCAAGAGAGTCAGCTAGTCACGGAGAAAGGGTTGACAAGAAGAAGAGCCACCCTGTTGAGGACGACGGTGACGGTGCCGTCGGCGTCAATGGTGGCGTGGTCGCCGCGCAGCTGCGTCACCTTGCCGACAATGGTGACGGGGCGGCCGACGAAGCTGTCGAGGTACTGCGTCGTGACGCGGGGGGCGCACATTTGATCGGCCATGATGCGGTACCGGTGAAAGTTGGTGAGTGTTGAGATGACGAAAGAAACGCGCTTTTCGAGCCCCTCTGTCGCGAGGGTCACTTCACTCCGATGCAGTGGGGTGTACTTCGTAACTCGTACCTCGTCTACCCCCCACTGCATGTGCGTTGTGTGACGGCACGTGCATTTTATGCATTGCACAAGTTGCAACACCCATCGCCATCTTGCCGCGTTGACTCATCGACGCACCGATCGATCGACTCGACTTGTTTTCCCCCTCAGCCCGAGAGCAGCCGTGTCTGCTCTTCTCTAGGCCGCAGCACCAGCACAGCACGCACCGTGCTCCATGCCAATCTACCCGGAGCATCGGGTCCTGAAGCAACGCCCGGTGGAACCTCGTCGTCGTCGAATCGGCAAGCCCTGCGGCATTGCCTTGATTGGCCCACGGGACCCTCTCCGACCGACCTGCGCCGACTGGAGAGAGCTGTGGTCCGCATCAACGTACGAATACAGCTTCCACAACCATCACAAAGAATTAGCACATGCGGCATCACGAACAACTACGAGTTAGCACATGCCGCCGCATCATAAAGAACTAGCATATGCGGCATCACAAATAACTCGCACATGCGGCATCACAAATAACTAGCACATGCGGCATCGACGAGGCCCAGAGTCGACGAGGCCAAGCGTCGACGGGCGTTCTTTGGCCCCTCCAATCATGGCTCCGGGATTCGTGCTCACAGTCAGCCGCCGCATCGGAGTACGGATACTAATAAAAGTTACAAGTTTCCCATGCCGGGAATAGCCATCGTCATCCAGAGCTCCGTCTCGGCTTCGGAGCCGTCAGCCTGGCCCTCTGATTCGATGGTCGCCTGCCTTCGAGCTTGGCCAAAATACACGTCACATCTGATGGGCCGCTTCTCTTTTTACCACCACTGGCCTTGATGCCAACGACGTCTTGCTGGCCGGACAGATGGCTTGCTTGGACGACTGCGTATGACGAGGGTTGAATTGATCCACGTGTGCTTCCCGTATTGTCATGGCTCTGTTTCCTCGTCCCGAACAGTGCTAATGGCTTTTTGTAGGGTGCTTCCAGTCGGAATCGCCTCGTCGTTGGCTCACCAACCGACACCCCCCCTTGTCGACATGGGCCTCTGCAAAGAGGCACTCATCGACGGGAACATGCCGCCTTTGGAGCGGGGGCTCGACGATACAACATACCTCCATTCGCACTACCTACGAATACATGCACAGACACGGAAGCAGAGGCAAGACGAGCATCCAACAAGCTTTTTCTCGACATCAATGCCAATGCATGCCATGCCCGCAGGGTTCGCTCCGGACTCGCGAGACTAGGCTTCGGCTCGCAGCCATGCACATCGACTGCTCGCCTCGGCGCCCTCTGTCGCCCTGTCTCTGTCGTCCCGGTCTGTCTCCCGTGCTGAAAAGGCATATACTACGAAGTAACTCGTACATACCTACATACGTGCGTGCTTGGCTGCATGTCATGTCTTGGTGCAACGGCAGATTGCATGCACTACTGGCTCGGGACGAACCATTCGACGACTTGAGACTACTACACAAATCATTGAAAGCGCCCCCCAGCGGATAAGCCCGCCCCAAGGCTCGCCCTCCAGGCCCATCGAGTGAAAGGGAAGAGAGCAAGTCGGGATACTAACCGCGATCCTTGGCCACTTTGACCCCTGCCGCCGAGCGTCGTCTTTTCGTCTACTCGTGCGGAGCATCTCCTCCATCTCTCCATCCAGCTCATTTTCCTTCTCTCGTTCTCTCTCTCTACATCTCGTTTTCTTTCTCTCGTTCTCTCTCTCTCTCTCCCTCTGCCCCCCTCTCCTCCCTTCGCCATCCGTCGAGCTCGTGCTCTGCTAAACGCGGTGCATGTATGGATGTCTGTTTATGTATGAATGAGTGTGAGTACTATATGAACGAGTGTGAGTACTATATGAATGAGTGTGAGTACTATATGAGTATGTGTTATACATTTGCAATGGATGCCCGGACTCTTTTTCCGCATTTCGTCATCTCAATAATAGATAGCATTGATACACACACGCACGCACACACACACACACGCACACACTCACACTCACATGCGTGCCGTACGTACGGCTGCATCTTATGCTCGCGTCACCGCATTCATATATATTGTCCTCGCAGCCCCCTCTTCATGTCCCGTTACATTGCAGCAAGCATCCATCCATGGCCCTCTGCCCTATGAACTGTATAGCACCAGGACTGACCCTTGCACTCTGCCGCCAACGCGAATCGCTTTGCTCCCGTCCTGTTCTTTCCGAGGCTCCCAAGAAGCCGGCTCTTCGTCCAAACCAAATTCGTCGTCGGCGAGCATCACCGAGCCCGACCAGAGCACCGACGGCCACTCTTTGATCTAACCTCGACCCAGCTCGCTGCTACAGCCACTTGACAGCCCCCCTGGACAAGATAGAACGAGACACGCCGAGGACGAAGACCTTGTACACGGACGGCATGGCCGCCGGCGCCGGAATGGCCAGCATGGACGTCGGGATGCAGGCCCGGGCAGGCGACGCGACGACGCAACTGGACCTGGTGCTGGACCCGCGCATGGGCCTGTCGCTGTTTGACATCAAGACGGAAAAGGAGCGCGCCGAGTCGTCGTCGTCGTCGTCGCCCGCCGCCTTTGTGCTGACGCCGAGCATGTTCGACAACCCCCACAACCCCTTTGACTGCGGCCCCATGTACGCCGACGCCCTGTCCTCCTCGGACGCCGCAGCCCTCGTCGCCATGCCCGAGACGAGCCGCTCGACCTCGTTGACGCCGACGACGCCGCCGCCTAAACCATTGCCCCGGGGCGCCAACAAGCCCCGAGACAGGTCCAGCCACAAGAGCAGCAGCACCGCGCCCTCGACGCCAGCCCGCGACAAGCCCCTCGTGAGGAAGAAGGCCAAGGCGCGGACCGGGACGGAGACGTCGGAAGCGCGCTCCTCGACGGCGAGCGGGCCAGACGCCAAGCGCACCCGGTGCCTGGAGCGCAACCGCGTCGCCGCGTCCAAGTGCCGCGAGAAGAAGAAGCAGTGGGTGCACGAGCTCGAGGCCGCAAAAACCGAGCTCGAGGACCGCCACGCCCGCCTGCAGCGCGAGTACACCGGCCTGCTCGGCGAGGCCACGCTCATCAAGACGGCCCTCATGGACCACTCCGTCTGCGACGACCGCAACATCGACATGTGGATCGAGAGCGAGGCCGTGCGCTTTGTCCGCCGCGCCAACCAGCGCCATCGAGACGTCCGCCGTGGCCCCGACGACGGCCGCCACTCGAGCATTGCCAGTCTGGCCTCGCTCAGCAGCCAGGGCGGTATGTCGTCTTGAGCGGACCCTTTGACCCCTCCCCATCTGACGATCCTTGAACAGAGTCGGTTGCGCAGTCCTCGACGACGGCGCCCACCGAGTACTCGCACCTGTCGCCGCCGGGGCTCAAGGGCGACGCCATCAACTTTGACTACATGCCCGACGACATGTTTGCCGACACTGGCTAGCCGCTCTCGTCCAACCACGAGACAACGAACCGAACAGGGGCGGGGAGAGGTGGGGACCGCGTTTGATGAAAATTCCGGCGGAAAAGTCGCTATACGACAGGGCACACGGTGCAAGTGAGAGACGCCGACACATGAGAGGGAATGGGCGAGGGGAACAAGATATATGCCTCGCGGCCTCGGGGCGGGACTCGGCCCGGCGTTTCTGGAGCGTTTCTGGAGCATCACGGCCTGCTATTATACGGCTTGGGCTCGTGGCAGGGACTGGGAAAAGGGGGCCTGTGCTTGATCCATTTTGTCCTGTACAAGATGAGACGCTAATGAGACTGACGACTTGACGACTCGCGCCGACCAGAGGACCGCCGCGCCCGAGTCTGGCTGAATGTACACGCCCATCGTACACCACGCGCAGGACGCATGACCCGTGACCCGCCCGTCTCCTCCTACCGCCTCTTGGTCCACCCCCGGGCATTGGACAGACCGCGGATGCGCTTCGTGTACTTCCAGAGGTGGTGGTACTTGAGGCCCTGGCGCTTGGCCTCCCAGCCGCGCGCCTTGGCGGGCGGCTTGAGGCTGTAGACGCGCGTGCGACGGAACTCGACGTCGGCGCCGGGCGCGTCCTGCCGCGCCATGATGCCGGCCGTGTTTTCGTCCCACACGGAGCGGAACATGGTGAAGCCAAAGGGCTCGAGGCCAAACTTGTCGCGCAGCGACTTGAGCGATATGCCATCGCGCTTGGCGTACAGCCGCCTCATCTTGGCCACGTCGAGCCGCACCCCGTCCTTTTGCTGGAGCAGGTAGATGCCCAGGCGGTGGTACGGCGCGCCCTTTTGCGAAAAGGCGGGCAGCCAGGGCACCGCGAGCTGGTCGTCGGCCCTTATGCGGCTCAGGGGCAGCGACGGGTCGACGGGGCTGAGGGGGATGTTTGCGGCGAGGAAGTGGCAGCGCTTGGTGAAGCCGTCGTTGGCCACGTCGGGCACGTCCGAGTCGATGACGACGACGGTGACGAGGCGCTCGCCCTTGTCAAAGACCTGGACGCGCAGCCGCGGCGGGTTCTCGCTGACGGCGCTGTCGACGATTTGGCCCGGCGGCACCTTGAGCTGGCGAAAGTAGAGCTGCACGTCGGCCGTCGGCTCCAGCCTGGGGAGCACGTCGGGGACAATGTTGAACTGCTTGATGCGCTGCGTGATGAGCCGGTGGTCGTAGGAGCGCCACTTCTTTTCGGCGTAGTAGCGGTAGATGGGCTTGTTCATGTCGCCTGCCCCCCTCGTCAGCCCCGAGGACATTGGAACACAGGAGCGCACTCACCCAGTCCATCCTCGAAGCGCTTCTTGACCAACGGGTCGTTGACGTCGGCCAAGATCTTGAGCCGCGTAACCTCCTTCCTCAGGCTGGCCAGCCGTATGTCCTTCATCTTCTGGCCGCCCCCGACGTCTGCGGGATCCGCGCTCTCCAGCCGCGCAATCTTGGCCAGCTCGGCCCTGATCATGGCCAGCTTGTCCTCGCGGTCGGCGGCGAGGATCTTGCGCGCCTCCTGGAAGGCCTGATAGGGCAGCTGCTCAAAGGGGATGCTGTCGGTGGTGCGCATGGCGACGCGCCGCCGCCGCGAGCCGACGGGCATGATGCCGGCCTTGATGAGCTGGGCCTCGAACTCGGGCATGACGGTGTTGGGGTCGAGATCGGCGGCGCTGGCCTCGCTCGTCGTCGGCTTGCTCTGTGGCGGCTGCGGCCGAGCAGCGCGGACTACGCCGGCGGTAAAGTAGCAGCATGGCTGCTGCAATTGACCGAGCAGCGGCCGCGCCACGGCCCTACATCGCGACATGGTGCGCGAGACGGTGGTGGAATTGGGTGTCGGTGGGCAGACGCAAAAAAGTGTCGACGGCCTTTTCCCTGGACAAAGGGTAGGTGGTGAGTGAGGGCAGAAAAGGCTCAGAGCACACCGACGTCTCCACTATAATTCACGGGCCGGCGCGGCGCGCGGCTCGGAATAAGTGGAAGCCGCCAAGGTACAATTTTCAATTTTCGAACAGCTTCATCCTTCCTCGACCCTTCATCCCCTTCCTCGCCACGGCCCGCACGCTCGCCCATTCGCTACTCCCCGAACCGGAGCGGCCCCGCCGAGGCCCGTCCACCTCGTCATGGCCTCGAGAGGCCTGAGCCTCGGCATCCTCAACGACGCCATGGCGGCCATCAAGGCGTCCTCGGCTCTGGTGAGTCGAGAGCTGCCGAGAGCAGACTCGAGCCCGCCAGCTGACAGACATTGGGCCCCCAGACGTCGAGCTTCTTGAACGAAATGGCCGTCTCAGCGCCCGTATCTGTACCACTTGCCGCCACGCAGGTCGAGCCCTCGAAAGGTGTGCGGATGCAGCATCCGGTCCAGCAGGCACGCTCTTCCGTGGTGCAGTCGTGGAATCCAGGTAGGACCCCGGCACGAACCCCCGTCTCTGCCTCTTCCCGCTCCGGCTCGGCGTTGACGCGCAACCCCCGCAACCTCCAGTCTCGACGGTGCCCGTCACCATTCACAACTTCCCCACCCTCGAGCCCGTCCATCTCGAGCATTGGTCGGTGCAACACCTCTACCTGCCCCTCCGGCGCGACATCCTCCACCATGCCGTCGTCTACGAGGGCGACAAGACGCGCCAGGGCTCCGCCTCGTCCAAGACGCGCTGGGAGGTGCACGGCTCCCACCGCAAAACCGTCCCGCAAAAGGGCACCGGCCGCGCCCGCCGCGGCGACAGGCAGAGCCCGCTGCTGCGCGGCGGCGGCAAGAGCTTCGGCCCCCACCCGCGCGACTTTAGCTCAAAGCTCAACCGCAAGGTCTACGACAAGGCATGGCGCACCGCCCTGAGCCATCGCTACCGCCAGGGCGAGCTCATCATCTGCGGCAACGCCATGAACCTCGGCCTGCCCCGCGACTTTGTCCTCGCCCCCGACAAGGTCCTCCGGGACGGCCTTCGTGAGTCCTATCTCGAAAAGTACATGAGGGGTGTCATGGACAGGCTGTGCCTCGGACGCGACTACGGCCGCACCCTCTTCGTCACCAGCGAGCGCCGCGACGTGCTCTTCGAGGCCATGGGCCTGGTGCCGTCCGAGGGCGTGGCGCTCGACATGGACGACGTCGACGTCAAGGACCTGCTCCAGACGGGCAAGGTCATCATGGAGAGGGCGGTGCTCGAGGAGCTGCTGCGGCGCCACCAGAGCGACCTCATGAGCAACGTCGTCGTCAACGGCCTCGTGCGGCCCCCGCCGGCCATGGGTGAGAGGGTCCTGTGGCGCTGAGGAGGACTGCTCGCTGGGCGTCACAGAAGCCGGCAGCTGTGCCTCAATGTCGTGTATAGTCATTTGTATCGAATACCCGTCGTCCACTGCCGGCGTCTGATGGAGTGAGCAGCTATCATGACAGGCTACGGCGAACCCCTGGCCTCGCATGTTGTATAAGGGGTATCTTGAGAGATGAGAGACAACAACAAATACTCGCCCGCCCACCCCGCGGCCTCTGCGAACCGTGCATGCACATCTTCTACTTTACAGGGCCCCCCCCAGCAGCCGGACAATCCACATGGCCACGCGCACGTGCAGCCCGACGCGCCTGTCGTTGCGCGCAAAGTCGTCCCTCGAGACGGCGCGCGCGTGCTCCTGCAGCCAGCGCTGCTCGTCGGCGAGGCGTCGGCGCAGGGCGTCGCTGCGCGTGACGACGAGGGCGCCGACCTCGAGGTCGAGCGAGTAGCTGCGCCGGGTGTAGTTTGAGCTGCCGACGAGGCTGAGAGCCGGGTGCGCGTCGCCCGGCATGGTGACCCACAGCCCCTTTGCGTGGTAGGACCAGCCGCCGGGCGCGCCGACGGTGCCGCGGCGCCACTCCTTGACGACGATGGCGCCGTCGCGGCCGGCGCGGCGCACGCCGTCGACGAAGCGCCGGGCCAGCAGCACGTAGGCGTCGGGGAGCATGCCCGAGACGCCGCGGGAGCGGTAGAAGCCGTTTGCCTCGGGGGCGGCGGTGATGACGGTGTTGCGCGCCGAGGCCGTGGCGACGAGCAGGCGCGTCAGCGAGGCGGCCGGGTTGAAGTAGCCGGCGGTAAAGGTCCACGACGAGCCGCGATAGGCGGGCGACGACAGCATCTCGAGGACGCGCGTGATGGCCGGCAGCTCCGTCGACGTGTCCGGGCGGAGGAGCTGCGACATTTGCCCGAGGATGTAGACGCGCGTGTCGGCGAGGGGGCCGGGGGGCGCCCCGTTGCCGACTCGTTGTTCCCCGTCGCCATGGGCCCCGGGCGAGAGCAGGCCGCGCAGCAGGGTCGTGGTGCTGTCGACAAAGGCCTTCGGGTCGCGCAGTGGCGAGGGCCCCGCGTTGGCGGCGGGCCAGGCGAGGGTGAAGCCCGAGGCGTCGGCGGCGTCGGGCTCGACGAGGAAGCTGCACGAGCAGACGGCGCTGTGGATGCGCCAGAAGTAGTCGGTAACGTGCTCGCAGGAGAAGAGGTGGTAGCGGTCCTGGCGGTTGGTAAAGTAGTCGGTCGACAGGTTGGCCCTGTACAAGGCGTCAGTCCAAGAACTCGAGCTTCGGCACGAGAAATGGCCCGGCGCATAGCCGCTGCAGAGAGACAGAAGGCGAGTACGCACCCCGACAGGATAATTTCGTCATCGACACCGTAGAGCTTCATGTGCTGCAGCCCCCAGCCCTCGTTGATGCGCCGGGGCATATACCGCTTGCGCAGCCCCGTCAGGTTGGGTGTGTGATACATGCGCACCTCGACGCGCGCGGGCCCGAACTCGGCCACCAGAGGCGCCAGCAGCGACGCGCACGACGGCTGCGGCGCCTCGCGCGTGCCTCGGAGGGCGTCGGTCAGCACGCTGAGGCGCAGCTCTGGGTTGCGCCGAAGCGCGTCGCGCAGCGTCTCGAGCAGCTCGCGCTCCGACTTGCCAATGTAAAGCGTCGAGAGGAAGATGCGTCGCTTGGCGTTGCGTATGCGGTCCTGGCAGGGTGCTCGAGTCGGTCAGCCCTCGTCGGTCTCGCCTAGTCTTGTCTCTTGCGCCCTCCCGGTCATTGACTCTCTGGTCCATTGACTCTCTGGTCCATTGACTCTCAGGTCCATTGACTCTCTGTTCCAGGCCCGGGGCATCATGAAGTACCTTGAGCGTCTCGTAGAACTCGGCCGGCGTCTGCAGAATGCGGATACTCTCGTGGTCGACGTCGAAGCTGGGCGCCAGGCGGTCCAGCTCGCTCACAATGGGCGCCAGGGCTCCCGCGCCGCTGCCGGGACTGCTCGGGGCCGAAGCGCCGCCGCCGCCGGCCGATGCCGAGTGTCGTCTGCAGGGGACGCGCATCGAGGACGAGGCAAACTTGATGCTCGTGGCGGGCCTGAGCCCTCTGCCGATGACGGCGTAGCCGAGGGTGCAGCGCCGGGCCAGCATCTCGCCGAGTGTCCCGTAGCTCTCCTTGTTGCCGTTTCGCCCTGATCCAAAGGCTACCTGGTTTTCGTCTCGCGGCTGTCGTCGAGGAGCATGGCGGAAACGGTCGTCGTCGCTTTTCCGGGGAAATGTCAAGGTCGTACTTCGAAGCTTGAAGAAAGCCAGCTAAAAAGGGAACCGCCGAGGTTTTGCCGCCCCTCGGATGCCGTAGTAACCTCACGCAACCTCAAACCATCACGTCTCGCCTCATCGCCATCTCCCCAAAACTCGAATTGCCTCGCCGTCGCCCGCCATGTCCACCATTTCGCGGACGCTCAGCAATCTGCGCAAGGTGGGGATCAAGGTACGTCGTCGGCGCCGCCGCTGCCCCCCCGAAGCGCCTCGATAACCGTCTCCCCTTCTCTTGAACAGGATTACTTCCGACAGATGCTGGTACGTGACCCCTCACCGCCTCGGCCGTTCCCGTGACAGTGAAGACGGCATCGCCGGGTACTGACCGTCGATGCGCCACGAATCAGTACATCGGTACGTCAGAGAAACAACCTCCACAACACCCGTCGTCAAACGCCCGATGACTTCGGACTGACCGACCCTGTTCTCCGCAGGCGACACCAAGCACGGCCGTCTCGTCGGCCAAGACCGCGCGGGTAACAAGTACTTCGAGAACAACGAGGAGCTGCCCCTCCGCACGCGCTGGGTCGACTTCGCAAAGCACGACTACGACGCTGCCCATATGGAGCCCGGCTGGCACGCCTGGATGAGCCACATGGTCGACCGTTCGCCCGCCGAGGACCCTCTGCTCATCGTCGGCACCCGCCCCTTTGAGAAGCCCACCCCCACCCCAAACTACACCCAGACGCGCGGCGCCTTCAAGACGTACAACACGTGAGTCTCCGGCCGTACCTACACACGCAAGGAACCCTGATGTACTTTGCCGCCATGCTAATCTTGGGCGTCATCCAGGACAAAGCCCAAGATCCAGGCGTGGGAGCCCGTGGCTGCACAACGATCATGAGGAATCCATGACCGCCGTGGAAATGGAGGAATACCCCAAGATGGGGCTGCGCCGCTGTACATATAAAGGTGTGGCTACCCAAAACTAGACTCTCGTCCTCTTCTGTTTTCCTGCTTCCGCCAGCATTGCCTCGTCACATGGCAACATGCACGACGCCTCGGCCCGTACCTCAACGCTCACTGCCAAAGGGACCGCCACGTCGCATGTATTCGCTATATCGCTAGGCGGCTATGTCGGCCAAGGCGCCATGTCAAAGAAAAGCCCCCAGGCCACATGCATCCAGCCCATCTAATGCTAGGTCGCAAAATTGTCAAATAACTCTCGGGCGGCTACGATGCTCATGTGGAACAAATCAGTAACGATAAGGGTCAATGCTAGATTTCTACTGCAGCTTTGCCTCGACCGCGCTCTTCATTGCTATTCGGTCATTAGCAAGTCTGGTTTTATTCGACGCTGAATCCACAAAGGCATACCTTCGCAACTGGTTCGCGCGTCTCCAAAGAGCATTCGGGCGTTTGGCATGTAAAACATTGGGTTCGGCACGTCGGCTGTGGCCGGGTCAGATATTCTCCCCTGCAAAAGGGGCAGGGGCCCGCTTACCGTAGCCGCTCGCCAGACTCCGCTTCATGACCACCACCTGCTTGCTCTTCCAGGCCTGCAGCACCGGCATGCCCTCTATCGCGCTCCCCTTTTCCAGCGCAATCGGGTTGACGGTATCGTTGGCCCCAATCACCACCGTCAGGTCCGTGTCGGGGAAGTCGTCGTTGATCTCGTCCATCTCGAGGACAATGTCGTACGGCACGCTGGCCTCGGCGAGGAGCACGTTGCACTGGCCCGGCATGCGGCCGGCAACGGGGTGGATGGCGAACCGCACCCTGATGCCCCTGGACCGTAGCAGCGACACGATGCTCGAAATGGCGTACTGCGCCTTGGCCACGGCCATGCCGTAGCCCACGACGAGAATCACGGATTCGGCGCTTAGCAGGGCCTCGGCCACCTCCTCGACCGACGTCTGCGTTACTTGTCCCTCGGGCTTGTACTCTTGGACGGCCGTGGGGGTCGACAGGCCGCCAAACAGGACGTTTGTCAGCGACCGGTTCATCGCGACGCACATAATGTACGACAGGATGGACCCGGACACTCCAATCAGGGCCCCCACCGATGTGAGGAGCGGGTTGTCGAGCATGAAGCCTTCGGCAACGAGTGCGAAGCCGCTATAGGCGTTCAAGACGGTGATGACAACGGCTGTGCGCAGTCGGCGGTTGTCAGCTCGTCTCTAGGCAAGGCACGGGCTCCGAGCTTACGCATGTCTGCGCCTCCAATGGCAGCCGTGGTGGTGTATCCCTTGGTGAAGCTCAGCGCCGTGTTGGCCGCTAAAGCTGCGGCGGCAATCATGGGGCTGCCCGGGGCCATGGTGATAAAGGCCCCCATGGTGGCGGCGTTGGAGGCCAGCAAGCCCGCGTTGATGGCGTGGCGGCCCGGCAAGATTTTGGGGCGCGAGGACACGCGGCCGGCGAGCTTGAGGAAGGCGACGATGGATCCCGTGAACGTGATGCCACCTCGGTCGTGTCAGCATTCATGACGGACAGCGTCTTGGGGAGCAAAGAGAAGCCGCCTACCGACTACGACACCGAGGTAGGCCGTGACCATGTGCAGCATCGACACGTCCGATATGTGCGCCATGACGCTGCCGATGCTGGTCAAGACGGCTGCGAGGCCGACAACAGAGTGTAAGGCGGCAACGGTCTGCGGGAGATCGGTTGGCGTGATGCGCTTGCCAATCAGGAGCCCTGCGGCTCGTCAGCGCCCGGTCCTTGACGTCCTTGACCCGTCCTTTCGCAAGCCGACCATACCTGCAACTGCTCCAATGGTTGCGAGGCCACTAAACTGCGCCAGAACCTCGGGAGAGAGGCCAGCGGCCAGCAGACTGGCCAGGACGCCGGTGCCGACGCCAAACATGCCCAGCATGTTGCCCATTCGCGCCGTGGTCTGCGACGCCAAACCGGATAGAGACCCGATGCAGAGGAGGGCACTGGCGAGATAGCCTGCCTGCACAAGACCTGCAGTCCCAGTCGCGGCGGCCGCGATGAAGCCGCCGCCAAACAAGACGGCGGGAATGGCATACAGCCACGGGTACTCGGGGGGGTCGGTAGGCCCTGCGAGCCGTCAGTATCTTCAAGCCCCCGAGCCTCGGTCCGGAGCTCACGTTTGAACATGTCGAGCATTCGCTTCGTGATGACGAAGCCGCCGCCGACGTTGACAAAGGCCAACAAGACGCTCGCGGCTCCAAACAGCTGCGGGATGGTTTCCGGCAGGTAACCTCCGCCGAGGACAAAGACCCCTCCGATGCCCACCATGCCGGAAATGGCGTTTGTGACGCTCATCAGGGGAGAGTGCAAGGCCGGGACCACGCCCCAGACGACACGATATCCAATCAAGCTGGCAAGCGCAAAGGTAAAGGCATTGGACATGAAGAGTGGCCCCGTGAACTTGCCCAGGGCCAGGACGCCGCCCAGGCCGGTCGTGACGGCTGCCACTTGGCGTGACTTTTTCTGCCACGGCGTGAGGGCCACGGGCTCAGGGACGACGGCAGCGGCTGGCTTTGCAGGAGCCGGCGTCGGCGTCGGGCGAGGAGCGGGCGGGACAATTTGTCCGTTTTGCGTGACAATGGAGCCGCGCACAACTTCATCGGAGAGATCGATGCCAAACTCCCTTTCCTTTGGGGCCAGCGAGAGGAGGAACTTTGTGATGTTGTTTGAGTAGAGCGTCGACGACTGGGTTGGAAGCCGAGAGGGCAGATCGGTATAGCCTTCAAGTCTACGTGAGCCTTGATGGCAGAGAGCATCGGCTGGGCGGGTGCTCACCTATAACCTTGACGTCGTTGTACACGGCCAGCTCGCCCTTTTTGGTTGCCTCGCAGTTGCCGCCGGCCTCGGCAGCCAGGTCGACAACGACGCTCCCGGGCTTCATGACGTCGAGCATGTCCATTTTGATGAGCTTGGGGGCGGGTTTGCCGGGAATGAGTGCCGTGGTGATGATGATGTCGACCTCCTTGGCCTGGTCCTTGAACAACTTCATCTCGGCTTGGATAAACTCTTTGCTCATTTCCTTTGCGTATCCTCCAGCCCCGGAGCCGTCCTCGCGGACATGGACCTCGATAAACTCGGCGCCCAGCGACTGGACCTGCTCTCGGGCGGCGGAACGCGTATCGAAGCCGCGGACAATGGCGCCCATGCGGCGAGCCGTGGCAATGGCGCTCAGGCCGGCGACGCCAGCACCAATGACGAGGACCTTGCAGGGGGGGATCTTGCCGGCGGCGGTGACCTGACCGGTGAGAAAGCGGCCAAAGACATTGGAGGCCTCGAGGACGGCCTTGTACCCTGAAATATTGGCCATGCTGCTGAGGGCGTCAAAGACCTGGGCGCGCGAGATGCGAGGAATCATGTCCATGGCAAAGGACGTGGCCTCCTTGTCGGCGATGCGTCGGACGAGGTCCTCGTTCTGGGCGGGCTGCAGGAAAGAAATGACGGTCTGGCGCTTCGCCATCAAGGCGACTTCGTCGACGGACGGAGCGCGCACCTTGAGCACGATGTGAGCTTTGGACCAGACGGCGGCGGCATCGTCCACCATGACGGCGCCAGCCTGTCGATAGGCATCGTTGGGAAAGTCGGCAGCGGCGCCGGCGCCGCGCTGGACCAGGACTTGGGCAAAGCCCTTTTTGAGCAAGAGTGCAACGTTGGCGGGGCTCAAGGCGACACGGCGCTCGCCGGGGAAGATTTCACTGGGGACGCCGACGGAGAGGTGGCTGTAAGGCGTCGTGGGCGGCACCTGGACCGTCGCGGGCGGCACCTGGTCCGTCGAGTACAGCCTGGGCGGAGAGGCGACGGGCGAGACATGGCGAGGCAGGGCAAGGCAAGTCGGGGCGGCGGGCACGAGGGCACGGCTGGGCGAGGGACACAGGGTGCGCAGCCACTGGAGCCTCGAGCTCGGAAGCGGCCTCGGGCGCAGGGAGGCTTTGATAGCAAAGACGGTCAGCGGCTGGGTGCGTTTGGCAACGAACCATGGCAGACAAAGGCACCTTGAAGAGGACGGCGGGCCACAGACGAGGGCGACAGGCAGAGCTGGGGAGCGAGCGGGCGGACGAGGTTGGAGGCCATGGCAAAGGGGAGCTCAGGCCGTCATGACGAGGAGGCGCGGCAGAGGTGAGACGACAGGCGACGAGTTGCGGGGGATCGATGACGGCCGCGGTGCGGATCCCGGGTTCGGAGGTTTTCGAGGTTCGAGGTTCGAGGTTCGAGGTTCGAGGTTCGAGGTTCGAGGTTCCAGGTTCCAGGTTCCAGGTTCCAGGTTCCAGGTTCCAGTTTCCAGTTTCCAGGTTTCAAGAAGACGTGGCAGTCGAGGTTCCCCGCTCCCGCACCATCAAGTTCAAGGGGGGGCGGTGGGTTAGGTGGGCGGGTGGGTATGTACCTAACCCGCTTTGCCATTGTCCGCCCGATTTGGACTAGGGCCTACTGTATGTATGTATGTACCTCATACTAAGCACGTTGTCCTTGACTCCCAACTTCTAGCGTCTCTTATTAGCCTCCTCCATCCTCCATCCTCCTCTCCTCCATCCTCCTTCTCGGCCTAGACCAAGTCTTTCGACCCTTTGCCCCACGCGTCGCCACCCTCGGTCGAGTAATAGCAGAAGCCAATTGGCGTCGTGTCAAGCGCACGTGGCGTGGAGTTTGGCGTAGCGCAATTTTGATGCTCATGGGCGGCCTCATGTTCGACTCGACTTCATGCTCGACTCGATTTCATGCTCGACTCGAGTTCATGCTCGAGTCACCGTGGGCTCCGTCCATGTCCGCACCCGCCAGATGCTGCCGGGCTGCCTCGGATGACCTTGATCCCCACCACTTGATGCTTGGCCAGCTCTTGCCGGACGCGTCGTCAAGTCCGGACGTGTCGTCAAGTCTTGGTTACGGCATCTTCGGTTGGCAAACATCTGGAGCCCCAGGATCGAAGATGTTGGTGCCTGGCAGGCGGTTTGAGCACACCAGGTGGTCCCTGCAGTCGTCATCGGTCAGGCACTGTGCCGTGTGCCCTTTGGCGTTTTGCTGCCGCTCTTGGGCGTTTTGCAGCTGGGGCCTGGCCGCAGCCAGTCCAACAAGGACGGAGAGCTGGAGCTTCATTTCTTCAAACGTACTTGCAGCTGGTGGCAAGTGGTTGATGGAGGGTGCGGGAGTGGTTGTAAGAGAGCGTTGGGTTGGTGCCGGGAGGTCTTGGTTGGGAGGCTGCTGCTTTATGTACATGGATGAGAGCCCGAGTCAGTTGCCACGGATAACTCGTCGAGTCTGCCAGGTTGATGCACGGACTGAGAGTCGTGCCTGACGGGGGTTTCAGGCAAGAGGGAGCCTTGGCGAGACAGCCCTGTCGCCTTTATGGAATGGAGGACGCAGACTTGGAAGGCTACGGAGTAGGGTCATGCAAAGAGATGATGAAACTGCCCTTTGATCCGGCTGGGCTTGTGGACGGCCAACTATTGACTCTCGAGATACAAAGAGGCACCAAGCCCGACATGGAGCGGCACCGTCTCCTCCACGGCGAGTCTCGATGCGAGCAACATCATGGGAGACGACAGGAAAGACGTCCAACACTTCAGCGGAAGCAACAAATCCCACCTACTTGCACGGTGCGGCATGGCAAGGCGAATCGCACCGGCCACGGTAGTCGGGCTCGACAACCAAGCACTTGTCGCAGCCGCAGAGCAGGTGCAGCTCGTTGCCGACGCCCTGGTTCGCGTTGTCGCAGAGGCACAGGTACAGCGCCGACTTGACGTCGGTGCCGGGGGTGCCGCCGCTGCAGGGCGCGTTGGGCGTCTTGCAGTAGGCCTCGGCCAGCTGCTTCTGGTTCCAGGGCGTCTCTGCGCCAATGTCAGCTCGTCAGCTCGTCCAAGAGGGTTGAAAGGGGAAACATACTCATCTTCATGAGCACCGCGGCGCAGTACGTGTAGCCGCACTCGCAGATGGGCCCCGACGGAGCCCCGGACGTCTTGGCCGGCGCCGGTGCCGGGTCCGGCGCCGAGCCGGTGGCGACCGATGAGGGGGGCAGCAGCGGCGGCAGCGATGAGGGGGACACGACCTGGGGCTCGGCGAGGGCCTGGGCGGCGAGGGCCAGGGTGGCGAGGGTGATGAGCAGCGAGTTCATCATGGCGGTGTAAGCGGTGGGGGGGGAGACGAAGAAGACGAACAAGACGAGAAGACGAACAAGACGAACAAGAGAGACGACGACGGATGTTGAACGGTTGCAACCTCACGGTTTTTATCCGTCCGGCAAGGGAAGAAAGGCAGGCATGCCGGTGCTTTGTCTTTTATACCAACACTGGGCTGGCAGATGTGCTTGACACACGAAACGGACGCAAACAGTCACCGGTTCTCGAGGCGTACAAGCTTGCTACCGGAATGCGCTTCAGCCAGCCCAAAGTCATGCCACCGAGGAACGAGTCCGCGTCAGCCTCCCGTGACGTGAAGCGGCAACGGTCGAGGGACGGGGTGGTTGTCGATGACTTGATTGTGCGTGTTTGCCTTTCACGCCTGTCTAGCCCCGTCTTTGAGTCGGTGACATTGTACTCGTCTGGTGCAGCGGTCCATCAACAGACTTTTTGCAACAAGTCTGTCAGCTGTTCATGATGAGGTTGGTCAAGAGGAAGTGGGCGAGGTGATTGACATCGAACCGGCTCTCGTAGCCATCGTGTATGGAGTCACCATGATACCGCCATCTGTGACCGGGACGTCAATCACAGGCACAGCGTCCCAGCTGTTCACCTCGTCAGCTGCTTTTCGAACCTCGCTGAAACTTCCGAGGTCGAGTCGCAGCAAGCGGTTTGAACCCCCGGGTGTTTGGCGCTGATGGCGTCCGCAGTTTACTGGAAGCTTGGAAATGCTTGTCCCGGCCGGAACGAGCCGCGCCGGAACGGCTGGACGAAAGATATGCCGATGCTGGTGGGCGAAACACCGGTTGTGAGTATTGTCTTACCTTGATGGCCTCTGCGTAGTACGCCACCAGGTCGACGCAACTGGATTTGCTGGATGAGAAGCCGGCATTCTGCTGGCTGTTTTGGAGTTGGTTGTTTGCGAGGATTGGAGTACTTGGCAGGCTTCGAAATCTTTACTTCGTACAAGGACGACCATGACAGCATCATATTAGACTGGGCATTTCAAGGCATCACGTATTCGTACTTCGTATTCGTAGGTCTGAGACAAACCAACCAGCCGCCCATGCATGACACTGCAGACCGCTTGATCAACCAGTGCTTACCTCGAGAAGCAGGTCTATGATCTAGGCCGTAACTAGAGAGACAATGGTCATGACGAAAGGGGGCATCTAGAAAGCAATCATGTGGAATATCGAGGCTCTTGACCCATGATGCCCCTTGCCCTGCCTCTTCTTCTGTCTTCCAAATATAGGCTCCCATCTCTCCACGTCAGCATGCCACGTCCTCCCGTTCCTATACCTTCAGCTGGCTGTCAGGCTTCCAGTCATTGACCCGTCCCAACCTCTTGGGCTTTGCTTTTTGTGCTCGCGCTGACGTGAGGGGGGAGAGACGCGGCAATGAGCTTAATTCTGAACTGAAACCTCAGCTTCAGGGTACGACAATGCCCAATGAATCCCAGGTCTTCCAGCCAAGTATACGAAGTACGAAGTATTCGTATAAAGCCCAGAAATGTCCTGCTCAGCATGATTGTCAGACAGCTCACACACCTACGCAGGCACAGGCACGTCTTCTCTGCCATCCTTGCCCGCACAGGCAATAATTTCCATCCTTGCCCTCAACTGGCAATAATTTCCATCGTCGGTCCCCTTTTCAATTTTCGAGAAATGAAGCCTTCTCTCTTCTTGCCGTTGATCACTTTGGTCATCTCCGTGAGCGCCCGGTGCGACGGCGGTTCTCAACCCGGTTGGGAGCTCATAGGCAGTTGCAGTCGCCTCGGCGGCTCCGGCGGCTGTCACGTCAACTGTCGAAACAAGGGTTATGGGTGCGGAGGCTGCGGCGGTTTTGGGTACACCGAGTGTTGGTGCTGCAACAATAGTTGCTAAGGAAACAAGCAACAACTCATTTGGAAGAAGAGGAGCTCGGCCCCATGTTTGTTGGCGATGTTAAGGGATGGCCTCGTTGACGAGACGGTGTCAAGGTGTAGCAAATATAAGTATAAATAGAGACATCTTTGCGTACCCGTTAGACCAAGCCAGCTGGCATAAGTGATATGTGATTCCCTGACAAGCTCGTTATTGGGCATTATAGGGGTTGCACATACGAATATAGCCCCCTTATACAAGGACGGAGGGTATTTAGGGTAGCCACGCTCAGCCAATTTCCATCGCACATCAGCATCCCCATTGAGAATTGCGGGACAGCGTGGATATTCGTGCCCTCTTCCTATAACTTTAGCTGCGGCTTAGCAGCTGATTTAGTGTTCTCGTGTGATAGACCTCCCTTGGTGCTGTTGTCAGACTATATATGAGGATACGGCAGGGGAGGCCTGGCTACAGCTTCGTCAGGGCGGCTCGCTCCGTTAGGAATAGCAACACGTGTGAGTGAAAACCCCCTATTGGCAGCATCACCCTACACGTAGATCCGGAACACACTCCGCCTTGGCTAAGCCCGACTCCTCTTCGTAAAGACACATTTCAAGCTCCCGAGCTTCAGAATAACTCGGAATACCTCATTGTTCCGAAACGTGGCTCCATCCTCCCCAGGTGCGAACTCGAAGTCGTATTTCCACAGAGTGTATGCTACGGCCAGCCGAAGGACGTTTTTAGCCAGCCTCTTGGCGACGCAGTCGTAATGGCCTGCCACGAAAGAACATCAGCGATGGCCAAAACACATTTAAACAGGTCATACCGAAACCGAAAGGCTGAAAGGCCCTCGTATCGATGACGAGGTCTTGTCTTGTTGTCCAGCGGTCAGGGATAAACTCCCCCGGTTGTTTGTAGTACTTGTCGCTGATGTTGTACACGTGAGACGGAGTGAAGACGTTGATACCCCCGGGGAGAAAGGTCCCATCGACCTCAATGCCCTCCGGAGGCACTGATCGGGGCCCGTTCAGCGGAGCGGGGGAGTGCATTCTCATGGCTTCGTTCGTGATGGAGTCTAGTAGCTCGATACTGCCAAGGTCGGATGCCGTGAACTCGCCTGGTATCGTCCGCCCATGGAGCGGGGCGATTTCATCGTACACGCGCTGGCGGAGATGAGCGTCACGGGCGAGGTAATAGAAGACGAGGCCAAGAACGCAGCTGGTTGTGTGACTATAGCAATCAACGAATCAGCTCACCGCGGAGGTCTTTCCTAGAGAGGACTTACACGGAACCACTAAGGATAGACTGGCAATCCGCATACACGGCATTGAGGTTCGTCAGCCCCTTGGGGTTCTCCGACATCAGATCCGCAAGTAAGAAGCTGAGCATGTCATGCTTGTCGTCGGGATAGTTCTGTTTGGTGCGATTAGCCCACCAAGATATGTAAAGTAGATGAATCAACACATAGTCACCTTGATTCTATCATCCACCATCCGCACCGCAAGACGCTCAAACTCCTTCTGCATCCCGAACTTGGGCAAGTCCATGATCAGAGCCTGTGGCCACGAGAGTTGGCCCATCATGGCGGCATTCTGGAACGTAATCTCAAGCAAATGCATCATGCGGTCTTGACGGCCCTCACGGACGGTGCCAAAGTCAGTCGAGAAACCGATGTGGCCCATGTTGTCCAAGGCGATGAGTTTTGCGTACAATGTGGTGTCGATGGGAGCACCAACGTGTTCGTCGAGGCGGGTGAGCCAGTCATGCATCACGCGACGGGTGCCGAGTTCGTAGCCTTGGAGGGCTGGGGATGTCAGTCAAAGGAGCGTTTGGGAACAGTTTCAAGGTGAGAGAACGTCTGTTACCTTTTGCACGAAGTGACTTGTCCCAGATCCGGCGTCTCTTGCGATGCTGAGCATTGTCCGTGATGCTGACGAGCCGGTGCTGGCCGTTGTAGTGTAAGCTGTCGAAGATGCCAGTATCCCGTTTGGAACATGGCGACTGCGGGCCATGGACCTTGGCGTAAGCATCCGGGTTGACGATGGATATCTCATTTGGTCCTTGACAAGCAGGTCAGTCTCACCAACGTCTCCTCCGCTTGACGCCAACTCACCAACGCGAACAAACTCTCCGTACCGCTGATGCAGCTTGGCGTACTCCCAATGTAGCTTTCCGTGTCGGGCAATCCAAGGCGTATGAAGCTTGGTGATCTTGGCTGGAAACGGACCCGGGAAGTGACGCAGCGGGTGGAAAAACAGCCGGTACGTGACGATGCTGAGGAACAGGGCGGCGAAGTAGGCGGAGGATATGGCGACATAGGCGACAAGCCCTTTCCAGGGGCCGAATGTCGATGTCGTCTCGGCAAGCACGAGCCCAAGCCCAACGAGGTGAGACACAATCATGTTCTTGACCTGCAAGACGCGGAACCCGTGTATAAAGTACAGTAGATGCAGCAGCAGCCCAACAACAGCCGCGACGGCGCAGAAAGAGCCGACGGCGGCCATGAAGCGGGCGTCGGAGCGCAGGAAGAGTTCCAACATGGTCGATGCCGGTGCTTCGATGGTTGCAAACTTGAGTTATATTGGGCAATAATCCGTGATTGGTACGTCCAAGTCGTAGTCCAACTGAGGACCAAGACCAAGGACGGCAGGAGAAGAGGTCTCGAAGCTTCAGAAGACGTTAAAGACGTGTTCGCTGACTCTTTTAATTACCAATTCGAGACATTTGGACTGCTCCAACGCACAACCCCTGTGACATTGTCACATCATGACTTGGGCCAATATAATGGTCGTGCTAGAGTCAAGCTGATGTTGGTTCACCGGTGCATGAAACTAGACTAATAAAGGCTCCCCGTTAGTGCGGCCTGAAGATAACCAACCCTTTCGAGTGTAGAGGATGCATTAGCTGAGCTGCTAGTAGAGGGCGTATCGCTCTTGTCCCTTTGAAGCACCGAAGGCTGAATGCCCTTTCATCAATATCAGTATACTTGGCGTGACTGTCCGACGAAAGCTCCTATTCGATGTAGTACCATGTACTTCTTAGGCAGCGAAGATCAAAGACTTCTATTGAGACGTGAATGAGGCGGCAAACGATATACCCCATAGACGCGGTTTCTCAGGGGCTGGGAACCCCGAGATACATTGTACAGGCGGCGAGACTGACCAGGGCAAATGTGACCCCTAGTGACTGTGTATTCACTGCAAAGGTCACTGGGTTGGAGTGACCCTTTGGTGACTTACACCGTCACTGTGTGGTCTCTCAGGGGTCCAGGTGAATCCTTCACACTTGTCAGTGGTTCTGCAGCTCGGGCCCAATAAAGAAAAGGTCATAACGATAACAGTTAAATACCGAGACATCTGGAATAAACATACGCGTGTCTCACCAGGACCACTATACGGCGTATAGCTGAAATTCTGCACAAACTTCCCCTTTCAGTTTCACCGCAACTTCTGACGTCCTTTCAACCTGCATTTAGATGCAAGTCTCGGCAATCCGTTGCAGAACTTACAAATGATTTTACATCTGCTCACGTGGCCTTACTTACCAGTTAATCGCTCAAGGAACCGCAAGTTTCACCATCGGGACTATAACTCACTGGACAATACTCACTAGACACGTTGAAGAAAGATCTGACTGAGCGTGTCTGGCAATGACACTCAACACCGACCTTGACAGTGTCGGCGGCGGCAACATGACCAAGACAAACGGGAATGGCAGCGTCTTTGACGACGCCGCAGTCTCCAACAGCCCGCTCCAAACGCCCATCGCCATCTGCGGCATGGGAATGAGATTGCCCGGCGGGATTCGAAACGACCTGGACCTCTACAGCTTCCTCATCGCGAAGAAGGACGCGCGGACGACGGTCCCAGAGACGCGGTACAACGTCGACGCCTACCACAGCACACATGGCAAGACGGGGACCGTGGCAACCAGGCAGGGGTATTTTCTGGAAGACGTCGACTTTTCCAATTTCGATCTGTCCATGTTCAGCATGACCGCACAGGAAGTCTGCCGTCTCGACCCGAGCCAGCGGCTGCTCCTCGAGGTGGTCCGGGAGGCGTTTGAGAGCGCTGGGGAGAGCGACTTCGGCGGCAAGAACATCGGCACCTTTGCGAGCGTCTACTCGGAAGACTGGCAGGACTTGCAGAACCGGGACGAGCACGACCACTCCCCGTACGAACTCACGGGCACCCTGGACTTTATGCTGGCGAACCGGGTGGCGTACGAATATGACTTGAAAGGCCCCAGGCACGTCTGTCCGATCTAGACTTGGTAGAGCAGCGCTTACCAGCCTCCAGCGTCACGCTCAAGGCCGCCTGTGCCTCTTCGGCAATGGCTCTCCACCAGGCGCTGCAGGCGATTCGCGTGGGCGAGATCCCGTCGGCCATCGTCGCGGGGGCGAACCTGATGCTCGCGCCGGGCCTGGGCATCACCATGTCAACGACCGGGCTGCTGTCGCCCGACGGCTCCTGCAAGGCCTTTGACGCGTCGGCCAATGGATTCGCCAGAGCAGAAGCCGTCGCCTGCCTCTACGTCAAACGTCTCGACCACGCCATCAGAGACGGCAACCCCGTTCGCGCCGTCATCCGCGCCTCGGCGAGCAACAGCGACGGCAGGACACAGGGCAGCCTGGCGTTTCCCAATGCGTTGGCGCATGAGGAGTTGGTCCGTCAGGCTTACCGGAACGCGGGCCTGGACTTTTGCAACACGGCCATGGTCGAGTGTCACGGCACCGGGACCGCCGCGGGAGATCCGCTGGAGGCGTCTGCCATGGCCAACTGCTTTGGCGAGCGTGGTGTTTATATCGGTTCCGTCAAGCCAAATCTCGGCCATTCGGAATCTGTTGCCGGCATTGTCAGTGTTCTCAAGGCTGTTGCGGCCCTCGAGCATCAAACCATCATCCCCAACATCAAATTCGTGACTCCCAACCCCGCCAGTAAGTCTGCTCAACGTCCAATGACCCGTCATGTTCCTAACCGGCGCCAGTTCCCTGGGCAAGCGGCAAGTTGAGTGTCCCGACAGAGCCACAGCCGTGGCCAAGAGATCGCTGCGAGCGGATGAGCGTGCATTCCTATGGCGTGGGGGGTTCCAATGTCCATGTAAGTCTCAACTCAATGTATAACCACTCAGTAACGGTGTTCCATCCATCAACCACTCAGTCTAAACCGTCTTTTAGCTCATTCTGGACTCGCCAAGGGCATTTCAAGTCACTTCACCCGCAGAGGTGCGAGGGTTCGCCGAGAAAAGACTCCTCCTGTTCTCAGCAAACAGCGCAGCCTCGCTGCAGGCCGTCGCGGACCGACACCTCGAGTATCTGGAGAAGGCTCCTGCCCAGTTGGAGTCCCTGGCATACACCCTCGCAAAGCGCAGGGAGCATCTCAAACTCCGAAGCTTCTGCGTAACCGACGGCCTTTCCCCTTTCAAAGTCATCAATCCTGCCGTGGATTCCGGACGGCGACCTGGTCAAGTCGCATTCATCTTCACCGGACAAGGTGCCCAGTGGGTGCACATGGGGCGGCGGCTGATTCAAGAGTATCCAACCTTCAGGGAGGGCATCAAGACGATGGACGCAATCATCCAGTTCCTGGAACATGCCCCTCCGTGGACAATAGAAGATGTTCTTACGAGCTGCGAGGACGAAAGCGTCATTACCCAGCCAGCCGTCTCACAGCCCGTCTGCACAGCCCTGCAGATTGCCTTGGTGAACCTCTGTGCCGCGTGGGGAGTCACTCCCGCAGCCGTCATGGGGCATTCCAGCGGCGAAATCGCGGCGGCTTACGCGGCGGGTGCTTTGTCGATGAGGGAGGCCTTGATCGTCGCCTTTTATAGAGGCCATGTCTGCAGCAGGCTTCAGAAGCGTGGGGGCATGGCGGCGGTTGGCATGGGAGCTGAAGACGTGCAGCCCTACCTTGTTCCAGGCGTCGGCATCGCATGTGAGAACAGCGTCAGCAGTGTGACCCTGAGCGGCGACATACAGTCTCTGGAAGGGTGCCTGGATGCCATCAGGAGGGACAAGGACCATGTGCTGGTCCGCAGGCTTCAAGTGGCGGTGGCTTACCATTCCAGTGAGTGGGCCTTTACTGACAGAAGACACATGCTGACCTTGTCGAATAGGTGACATGGAAGGTGTCGGTGCCGTCTATCACGACCTCATACGCAACCATGTGAAGCCTCAAGCTCCACAGGTGCCCTTCATCTCCAGCGTCACCGGCAAGGCACAGGCCCAAGCAGGCGACTTCGGACCCGAGTACTGGCAGAAAAACTTGGAGATGCCGGTCCTGTTCCGTTCGGCGGCGAAGAGGCTGCTCCATGAATCTTCCCATGTTTCCGTACACGTCGAGATTGGGCCTCATTCGGCCTTGGCCGCCCCGCTGAGACAGGTCTACACGGAACAAGGGGCGTCCATCATGTATGGGTGCTGTCTGGCCCGTGGAAAAGACGACGTTGGTGCATATCTGGAAGCCATGGGCCGGCTGCACTGCGCTGGAGTCACAGTCTCCCCCGTCTTCTCTCCCCAGGCAAAGGTCCTGACGCATCTCCCGACCTACCCGTGGCACTACGACCAAAGCTATTGGGCCGAGACTCGAGTCATGGCAAACTGGAGGCACCGTCAGCACGGGCGCCACGACCTGTTGGGGTTGCGGACGCTCGAGTCCCCCGATCTGGAGCCGACGTGGAGAAATGTCCTGCGCCTTGTCGACGTGCCATGGCTCCAAGACCACGCCCTTCACAACGACGTGGTTCTTCCAGCGGCCGGATTCGTCGCAATGGCGGGCGAGGCCGCGTCCCAGCTTATGGAGACAAAGCTTCTGGAGACAAAGGACGCCCTAGTGGGTTATACGGTTCGGGATGTGCACCTGAGCAAGGCCATGTTGCTGCGCGACGACCAGCCAACGGAGGTCGTGACGACGCTGAGGCCACAGAGACTCACCACAACTCTGGACAGTCGGTGGTACGAGTTCACGGTTCTCTCACACGGCGACAACGGCTGGACCCGGCACTGTCGAGGGCTCGTCAGCAGCGGCCGCGCCTGCGGGACACCAGGCGCCCAAGTGAAGACGTTTAGCCGCAAGATATCTCCTGGCCGTTGGTACAAGACAATGGCTCGAATCGGCCTGAATTACGGGCCACGATTCCAGGGCCTCCACGACGTCACCGCCTCCGTCGTTGACAAGGTTGCCTCTGCCAGGGTCACCGACAGGCGGGAGGACTGGGAGTCGTTGTATGCCATGCACCCTGCAACGCTGGACGCCATCTTCCAGTCTTGGACCGTGGCGCAGACAAACGGTGTCCATCGCCACGTTACAAGGCTGGGCATGCCGACCCGGATCGAAGAGCTTTACGTCGGATGCGCAGGCTCGGCAGCCATCGACCTGAACACCTTTGGGGGCCGGCAGGGGTCGTCCCACGGTGTTGTCGACGGCGACATTGTCGTCTCCCTGCGTGGACTCGAAGTCACGTACTTGAATGACGAGCGGGATGAGCTCCCCGAGCTTGACGTCCAGCACCTGCAGTGGAAGCCCGACTTTGACTTTGCGGACCACGCGAAACTCATGAGACCCCGGTACAGCGGCAAGACGCAGCTTGGGCCAGTCGAGCGGCTGTTTGTCTTGTGTGCCATCGAGGCCAAGCAGCAGCTGGGAGGCGTCACGCCGTCTCAGCCCCATTTCGCGCGTTACCTCGCCTGGCTTGACGGACAGGTTGAGCGATTCGGGCAGCCCGGATACCCCTTGGTGGAAGACTCGGCCAGCCTCGTGGAGCTCAGTAGCGCGTCGCGAGAAGAAATGATGGCCGACTGTCTCGAGAGGATTCAAACCATGGACGCTGTCCCTCTCGGAATGGCTGTGTGGCGATCATACAAGCATCTGGCTGAGATTTTGCAAGGCCGCACCGACATGCTCGATCTGTTTCTTCAGGATGGGCTTCTGCAGCAAATCTATGACTGGATGAATGACTTGCAGGACGTGACTGACCTCTTCCGCCTTCTCGGCAATGCCCGGCCGCAGCTAAAAGTCTTGGAAATCGGGGCCGGCACAGGAGGCCTGACGTCCAAAGTTCTCTCAAGCCTGCGGTCCGAATATGGAGAGCGCCTGTATCTCAGCTACACCTTTACCGACGTCTCCTCGGGCTTCTTCGTCAAGGCTCAAGATCGCTTCAAGGACTACAGTGGCGTCGAATACAGGGTCCTGGACATTTCTCGAGACCCAGTCCAGCAGGGGTTCGGGGAGGCCGAGTATGACCTGGTTGTGGCGTCGAATGTATTGCATGCCACTCCCTCGCTCGTGCAGACGCTTCGACACTGTCGGAAATTGCTTCAGCCAGACGGCCACCTGTTCCTGCAGGAGCTCTCACCCGCCAGCAAGAGCGCCAACTTTGTCATGGGGCTCTTCCCTGGATGGTGGCTAGGCGTGGACGATGGTCGACTGGACGAGCCGTACGTTTCTCCCGAGGAGTGGGACGCGAGGCTTCGCGAGTCTGGGTTCGACGGCATCAGCTCCGTCGTGTGGGACGGCGAAGCATTCAACGCGAATATGGTGGCGCAACCGGCAACCGAGACGACCTTGTCGAAGCGGGTAACGCTGCTGACGGGCCCAGAGGGATTGGGCTCAGCTGCCCAGGCCACGCAGCGCATCATGGTCGAGGAACAAGGCTTCGAGGTCGACCACTGCATCTGGAGACGGCAGACCCCCCCGGCGGATCAAGCGCTCATCTCGTTTGTGGACTTGGAGGGCAGCGCAGACCCCCTGCTCAAGAACATACAGGAGGAAGACCTGAGCCACCTGTTGCAGGTCCTGGACAAGGTTGGGCAAGCCAGCATGCTCTGGTTGACCAAGCCGGCGCAGATCAACTGCGAGGACCCGCACAACGCGCAGATGCTCGGCATGGCAAGGACGGCTCGCGCGGAGCTCGGGCTGCACTTTGCCACCATGGAGCTGGAGCACGCGGGGGACGGCGCGGCGGCAGCCATCGCCGGCGTGTTCCTCAAGCTGCAGCGTACGTGTGCGCAGGAGGTGCATGGCGAGCTCGACCCGGACCTGGAGTATGCGTGGAGAGACGGGTGCGTGCATCTGAGCCGCTTCCACTGGTTCCCGGTGGGCAAGGCTCTCGCTGCCGCGGCCGCCGTCGAGGCCCCCGAGGCGAAGCGGCTGGTCGTGGGCCAGTGCGGCATGCTGCAGTCGCTGCAGTGGCGCGCACAGGGCTTTGGCGACGTCGGGCCCGAGCAGGTGCGCGTGCGGACGCGTGCCGTGGGCATGAACTTCAAGGAAGTCCTCCTCGCTCTGGGCGTGCTCGCAACCGACGGCGTCGACGAGCGCGCCGGCGGCATCGACGCCACGGGCTGCGAAGGAGTCGGCGACGTCACCGCCGTCGGGCGCGCCGTCCAGCACGTCCAAGTCGGCGACCGCGTCATGTGGGGGAACACGGGCTTGCCGGGATTCGCGACAGAGGTCCAGCTGCCGGGCGCGTGGTGTGTCAGGGCGCCCGGACACGTCAGCGATCACGAGGCTGCGACCATGGTTGTTGCTTACTACACCGTCCTGTGCGGCCTCGTCGACAGGGCCAATCTGCAGCGGGGCCAGTCGCTGCTGATCCACAGCGCGGCCGGCGGGGTCGGCATCGCCGCCATGCACGTGGCGCGGTGGCTTGGCGCCGACATCTACGCCACGGTGGGCACCGACGAAAAGGTCGACTTCCTCATGCGCGAGTTTGGCCTCCCGCGCCATCGCATCTTCCGCTCCCGCCATGACAGCTTTGCCCGCGACGTCATGGCGGCCACCGGGGGCGTCGGCGTCGACGTCGTCCTCAACTCCTTGTCGGGCGAGCTGCTGCACGCCTCGTGGGGGTGCGTGGCCGCCGACGGATGCATGGTGGAGATTGGCCAGCGAGACGTCGTTGGCCACGGCCAGCTCGCAATGTCCGGCTTCGCCGCCAACCGCACCTTCATCGGCGTGGACGTGTCCATCTCTTTCCTGAACCTGTCCAAGACGCAACGAAAGCTGCAGCAGATTGTTGACCTCTGCCAACAGGGCCACATCCACCCGATCCGTCCCATCACCGTCTTCGAGGCCGCCCACGCCGAGCACGCCTTCCGCCACATGACGCAGGGCCAGCATGTGGGCAAGCTGGTCGTGACCTTCCCGCCACGCCATGTCTTGCCACTGGCACCCACCGTGCCCGAAGCCTCCTTCAGGAGCGACGCCTCGTATCTCCTCGTTGGCGGAATGGGCGGCTTGGGCAAAGCCGCCGCGTCCTGGATGGTGGCGTGCGGCGCCAGGAGCCTCATCTTTCTATCACCCTCGGCCGGCCGGTCTGCAGCCGACCAACAGTTCCTCGACGAGCTGCGCGAGGCTCGTTGCCACGTGCAATGCTATGCCGGCAATGTGGCAGATGCAGAGCTCGTCCGTGCCGTGGTGCGGGACGCATACTCGCCCATTGCCGGCCTTCTGCAGATGGCCATGGTTCTCGACGATGTTGGTCTGATGGACATGGACGCTGCCAGGTGGGCCGCAGCGACCCGACCCAAGGTCGACGGAACATGGAATCTGCATCGCCTCCTCCCAGCCCGTCTTGACTTCTTCCTTCTCTTCAGCTCCATGGCAGGGTTGTTTGGCCACTTTGGCCAGGCCAACTATGCATCCGCCAATGCTTTCCTAGATGCCTTTGTCCAGTATCGCCACGCACGCCAACAGGTGGCGTCTGTCATCGACCTTGGCCCCATAGGCGAAGTGGGTTACGTCGCTCGTCTGCCGGGCGGTGTCAGGACGTATTCAGATGTCATCAGCGAACAGGGCTTCCTCGACGTGTTGCATCTGGCCGTGTTGCCGCAGGAAAGCAGGCGACAGGATCACCGAGGCAGCTACCAGAACTCGGACCAGATTGCACTGGCCCCTCGCTGTACCTTGTCCATCGCAGACCCGCAGAACACGGCTATTTGGAAACGGGACCCGCGCATGGCCATCTATCGCAACATTGAAAGGGTATCGGCCTCGAGCTGCAACGTCGACGTCTCAGACACGCTTCGCTCTTTTGTGAAGTCGCTGACATCTGAACCGGCCATACTCGACGACACGGCTTCGTCGGAGCTGCTGGCCCGCGCCATCGGAGCACGAGTCTCGAAATACCTGATGATGAAGGATGCCCAACTTGTAGACATGTCACTGAGCCTGGCCGCCATGGGTGTCGACTCCCTAGTCTCAATCGAGCTGAGGAACTGGTGGAGGCAAGCTTTCGGTGTCGACGTGTCGGTACTGGAGCTGATGAACGGCGGAAGTATTCGGCAGCTCGGTGACCTGGCCGTTGTTCGCCTCAAGAGCAAGCATGGCGCGGAGAAGATGAGGCAGACGGCATGAATACGGGGGAGGAAATCTGTTTCCCTTTCCTTTGGCCGGATTTGCCTGCAATTCCTTGGCACCGTCATGATCCTACGAGTACTTCGTAGACAGCTCACAATCGAGCGTTAAGGATGAGGAATATCTAGTGGATAAGTCCGTCCAGTTATGGACGGCACAGCTTCACAAAAAGCAATTGCAATTGCTCACTTATCTGGCAAGCATCCCAGTAGCAGCTGAAACCCTAGGAACTGGCTAACCCGACAAAGGTCTGACTGCTTTTTTATTAAAGACGTTGGCATCCCACCTCTGCTGTCGCCCAGACTTTCCTCCTCTATTCTTTCCTTTTGCCTGTATCTGGCGAATAACCGCCTCTCTCCAGCATCAAGGACAATGGACACCAGCAAGTTCTCAGGCTTCAGCAGGCGTGACCTGGTTTACTCCTGTGTCAATGGGCATGATATCCTTGCAACCGTCCTGACTCCCAAGGAATTACAAGACCAACCACCTTGTCAGTATCCTGTACTGGTGCACTGGCATGGCGGTGGCTTCGTTCTTGGGCATCGCATGTATGCGCCGTGGTGGCCGGATTGGTCTGCCACCTCTTTCACCCAGAGAAAGGAATTCTGCACCCGTTAATCAACGCTACAGGTCCCTTCAGTTTGCACAATCACAAAGCGCCCTGATCATCAGCCCGGATTATCGCCTCCTCCCCGAAGCCAACGGCAGTGATATCTTGGCCGACGTGGACGAGTTCTCCAACTGGATGCGTGACGAGTTGCCGTCCATTGCCGACCGGGAATCGTGGCATGCTTCACCGGACCTCGGCCGAGTCGCGTGCATTGGTGAGAGCGGAGGTGGCTGGCTGGCCATGCAGTCGGCCTTGTTGTTCTCCGCAAAGATAGACATCAAAGCCGTCATCAGCATATCTGCGCCCTTGGATGGTAGCTGTACTGCCAAGTACACGGTCCCCGGCCCCAAGGTTATTTTGGGAGCCCGGCCGCCACCGCCTAGGGAAGCCGAGGCGCTGATTAGGGAATACATGCGCAGCATCAAGCCCGGTGCTGTTCGATCCGAAGGGGACCCGGCTGAGATGTGGCAGCTATTGCTTTGCATATTCCGTGGGTGATTCTCTTTTCTTGGATTTCCGTCCTCTTCCTCAAAAATGCCAGCCAACGCTCTTCTTTCTGTGCTGATATTCTCCAAGAACAAGCGTGGCTGCCCCGACTCCTAGGCATCAAGGCGAATCCGCTGCTCAATCCAACGATGACGCTGAACAAACCAGACATTTCGCCGCCACCTTTGTGGATCATCCATTCTGAGCAGGACTCTGTAGTGAGTTCCCGCAACTTGATTGCAATACCTCTTGGATTTCTGATTGCATTAGGTCCCAGTCGAATGCTCTGTTGAATTTGCCAAAGCGGTGCAAAAGACACATCGTGCGGTGCCTTTGCTCCTTACACTACAACCGGGAGATCATGAATTCAGCTCCTCCTTGACTATGTGTACCCCCTGGATCCAAAATGGATGCCAATTCATTCGGCAGTTTTGGCCTTAGCAATAATCTGTCAGAACCGTAGGCTCGTGGTGATGCCCGAATTGGAAAGTCATACGAAGTACATACGAAGAGATGTAATAACGATGAACTAGAGCAAGCAATTTCGTACCCTTTGCCATGGAGAGTTGCACGGCGTTCCCATGCTAACGGCGGCAGGGCTCGGGGGCCTGGCCCGTAACAAATACATACTAAACCAGGGTACTGAGACAGCGGTGAGGAGATAAAACGACTAGGGAAACCCGTGTCTCGGCGGCATGTCCCCTCGGAGTCAGCTGGAGGCAAGCACGATTACTATTTGCCAGGTCCTGCGGCCATGGCTGCAAGTGGTGTCGTGGAGGAAGTTGACCCAATACTATTGAAAGGGGCGTATGAAACAATCATGAGGTAACCGGTGGATTAGAATAGTAGAGAATGGCTTCCAATGCAGATGCAGAGGAAGAGGCAGGGTAGTGCGTCGTTGGGCTCGCATATGTCTTCGCATAATCGGCGATCCTGTCGCTAATTTTTGGGCCTGATTCTACTCTTTGAGTGAATTAAATACTCGCAGTTCTTCTTTTGTCGAAGTAGAATAAGCATCGGTAGGGTTGTTTGGCGTCTTAGTTCCTGTAATCTTCCACACCACGATGTCGGTCATCACGCCATGTCGGCGACCTGTCGGGGTACGAATCCCCAAGCTATTGCGTTAGCTTGGGCGCCAATATTTAGGTACTCGGTTATTCACTGATTTAGACACCCACGTTCACTGTGCGGCAACTGAAAGTCAAGGGTTTAACTCGTATATAATGTTCATATTCCTCGCATACTGTATTATCAACACTCATCTTTTGTTCCCTGGCCGAGCTGAAACTTGTTTGCTGCCGCGTCGACTGATCATCTTCATTCATCGTGACATCTCACTCCTACACCATGGCAGAGCTGTCCGAGGTTGACGCTGGTTCCACTGAGGCTCCCGTAGGCTCACTTTGGTCGATTCTACAGCGCGGAACCGACCTCAACCCGGATAACACGGCCTTGGTCGCTCCGACGCAGCCGCCCGATCATCTTCAAGGGCTGGTTGGACCAGCTCCGACGTCTTCCGGGGGTGACCTTTTGGAGTTGCCGGGATCAGCCTCTTCGCCAACCCATTGTCTGACCTGGTCCTTTACTCAACTTTGGCGTGCTGCAGCTCGACTCGCATCTGTCTTGGACGCCAATCACATAATGCCGGGAGCGACCATCCTCGTACTTGTCCCGAGCTGCGCCGAATGGGCCCTTATGTTATGGGTTTCGGCGTTGAGGTGCTACACTCTAGTCACCCTGGATACTAAAGTGCTCAAACCAGGCCATGAGCAAATGTTGCACGGCTATATTGAGAGGTTGGCGCCGTCAGTCATCATGGTGAGAAGCCAAGATGATGCTGTGGCCGTTGACTGTTGCAGAGGCAAGAACAGGGGCCCTTTCATGGGCTTAACCCTGAGTTTTCTTGCGGAACCACTGTCAGGTTGGACCAGCATGTCAGACATTTCTTTCATGTCTTTTCCCGACAACATCAAAGCCGTCCCGGTCTTGGACAATCTTGACCGAGTTGCCATCATCATCTTCACCAGCGGCACGTCGACAGGCACGCCGAAAGGCTGCCTGAGGACGGTTGGAGAGCTGTTGCGTACTTTCGCACTTACTCTTGGCTCCCCTCCGGGACCGCCGTTTGTGCTGGCCAATACACAAAACTACATGGGTGCGCCATACCTCCTGTATTGGTCCTGGCATGCAGGAAACGCCGTCATTCTTCCCGGCGGGGAATTTTCTACAACCACAACATTATCAGCAATTACCACTTATCCATCCATGACTATTATACTAGATCTCCTCAGGATGAGTCTGATCGCTGGACATGCCGACTACTCCCGAGAAAAGGTCAGATCCGTGAGATATATACTCGTGTCCTTTTCAGT
The DNA here is from genome assembly GCA_012934285.1 of Ophiocordyceps sinensis. Lineage (NCBI taxonomy): Eukaryota > Fungi > Ascomycota > Sordariomycetes > Hypocreales > Ophiocordycipitaceae > Ophiocordyceps > Ophiocordyceps sinensis. The sequence goes on from JAAVMX010000007.1 coordinate 2,628,519, forward strand.
CACTACAGTGGGGGCGCTCAGGAGGGCCCAAGAAATGTTTCCAAACGCCGAGATTTGTGCAACTTACGGGATGACGGAGGCATCATACTTATTCGGGTGGCCGCAAGGGCCGCCAAAGCCTCAAGATATCCCATCGTTTCAGGGTGTCGCCGCTTCTGGAACCGCACTGCCCGGCATCAAGCTCAAGGTTGTCGATGAGAACGGTCATGTCGTGAGACGAAACGAGCCGGGCATATTGCACCTTAGTAGTGAGAGGGTGACGAAGGGCTACCTGGAGAGCGTGCGGGTTGAGGCGTTCTATGAAGAAAACGGCAGCAGCTGGTACATCACCGGCGACTACGCCGTCCTCGACGACCGTGGGCGAATCTACATCCTTGGTCGAAGCGAGGATATGATTCGGACCGATGGCATCACTATCGCTCCCGCGACTATTGAGAATCTTCTCACGACGTTCTCTAAATCCATGGTTTGTGTACCTTTACCCGCGCTTTCTCTGTTTCAGTACGCCGTTTTCTGACATTTTGTTAGGTCGTTGTTGTAGGAATCGCGGCCTCCGGGGGTAAAGAGATGCCATACGCCGTCTTCGACACGTTGGCTCCGATGTCTGATGATGACGTGGAAGAGCTTGTCGTGAAGGAATTAGGCCCAAGTTACCGCCTCGGTGGTGTGATGGATCTGCAACAACTTGGTTTGGGAGAATGGCCACGCACTAGGAATGCAAAAGTATCCATCGCCGACGTCAGGCGTGCGGTAATCGATTATGTGGCCTCGAAGGCGGCCAAGATGTAATAGTTCCCAAGTGAAGAAGAAGGGGAAAGAAATAGTTGTCTCCAGCAGGATAAGTTATAGACGAGGATAGCCCGATAATCGTTAGATGACATAATCGTTGTAGCTACATGGCCTTACCGGCTACCCTAGACGGCACCCTGCCCCGACCACCCCCCCTAATAAAAGGCAAAAAAGTCCCAAGATTCAACACGCGCCGCCGCGGCTAGCTACTCCACCCGAGCTCCTCTTCCGCCGACAGGCCTCGCACGACAGACTCGACAGGGAGGAAGCGGCGGAGGGAGCGGAAGAGGACAAGACGACAAGGCACGACATGGCAGAGGCTCCGGAAGAGGCTCCGTCACGAGCTCCGGCAACGGCGCCGGCAGACGACGAGGCCACAATCAACGTGGGCACGCGCAAGTCGCCGCTGGCCCTCGCGCAGACGGACATGGTCGTCTCGGCCCTCCAGGCCCTCTTCCCCGCGCACCGCTTCCCGATCCACAGCATGACGACGACGGGCGACCGCGACCAGAACACGGCGCTGTACAACTTTGGCGGCAAGGGCCTGTGGACGTCGCAACTCGAGGACCGCCTCGTCAGCGGCGAGCTCGACCTCGTCGTCCACTCGCTCAAGGACATGCCCACCACCCTGCCCGCCGGCTGCGTCCTCGGCTGCGTCACCCAGCGCGAGGACCCCCGCGACACCCTCGTCGTCAAGCCCGGCCTCGCCTGGACGCGCCTCGACGACCTGCCCGACGGCTCCGTCATCGGCACCAGCAGCGTGCGCCGCATCGCCCAGCTCGCCCGCCGCCGCCCGGGCCTGAGGTTCAAGGACGTCCGCGGCAACATCCAGACGCGCCTGCGCAAGCTCGACGAGGACCCGGACATGGCCGCCCTCGTCCTCGCCGCCGCCGGCCTGCAGCGCATGGGCCTGGGCCACCGCATCTCGCAGTACCTCGACATGGACAATGGCGGCATCCTCCACGCCGTCGGCCAGGGCGCCCTGGGCGTCGAGTGCCGCGCCGGCGACGACCGCGTCCTGCGCGCCCTCGCCCGCCTGCAGGACCCCGACGCCGCTCTGGCCTGCTGCGTTGAGAGGAGTCTGATGCGCACCCTCGAGGGGGGCTGCAGCGTGCCCATTGGCGTCGAGACGCGCTGGATCGACGGCAAGCTACGCCTTCGCGCCACCGTCGTCTCGGCCACGGGAACAGACGCCGTCGACGCAGAGGTCATCGAGTCCGTCACCTCCGCCGAGGCTGCCGAAGAGCTTGGCAAGCGCGTGGCGCTCGATCTCGTGTGCCGGGGGGCCGACAAGATCCTCGACAAGATCCACGCCGCACGACCGGCCCCTGAAACGACCAAGTAACATACAGTGGTGCCCTGTGGATCGGGGCCAATGTAGCAGCGAAACAGGGGCAAAAGTGAGCACGAGACACGACCTGCCAGAGGCTTTTGTTGGAAGCCGCCGACAGACATCAGATAGTAGTCAGACTGCCGCCCAGAACATGTCCATGAACAAAAAAATGGCACGTATGGTACATTTTTGCCCGCTGCGCCCCGTCGCCAGGTTGAACTGACCCGCCCCTGCCGCCTCGCATTGTGCCTCAGAGGGCGGTGAAGAGATGGAAATCGTGAAGCATCTATCCCGCGCTCCCGCCTCAGCCTCGTATTTTCCAGTCAAAGAAGTTGAACTGTATTCTACGCCGAGGTAAAGGCCTTGTACGCCTCGGCATCCATGAGCTTGTCAAACTGCTCGGCACCCTTGTCGTCGACTTCGATCTTGGCGATCCAGCCGCCGCCGTGGCTGTCGTCCTCTGGGACCGAGTTGATGGTCGAGGGCTTCTCATCGAGCAAGGTGTTTGTCTGGCTGACCTTGCAACGGATGGGCGCGTTGATGTCGCTAGCACTCTTGACCGACTCGACGGCGCCAAAGTTGTCGCCCTGGTTGATCCAGCGGCCGGCCTCGGGCAGTTCGACGTAGACGACGTCGCCGAGCTGCTCGGAGGCAAACTCGGAGATGCCGACGATGCCCGTCTTGCAATCGGCCGAGAGATCAACCCATTCGTGCTCCTTTGTGTACCTGCGCGCCAAGCCTGCGGGCGAGCATGTGGGAGTCAGCGATGCACACGCGGGCATGATGTTGGCGACCACAATGGCATTGCTGTGCAAAGGTTGCCGACGGCCACGAAGCCCGCCAGATATTATGGGTGAATATTGCAAGGGAAGAGCATGGGGAAAGGCGCGGGCGTACTCATCGTCGTCGTCGAGAGGCTCCGGGCGGCAACGAAAGCTGGGCGGGGAGCAGCAGCAGCCATGCGGAAGACGGCGGGCCGGGCGCCGGTGCGCAGGCAGCGAGCAATTGAGGCCATGGTAGGGGGTCCGAGGCGAGAGGTACGGCGTGTCGAGGTGTGCGAGGCCGGGGGGAAGAAAATGGGAAAATGTGGTGATGGGCAAGGCGGACCTCGTCCCGACGTCGGGTGGTGTGGTGGTGTGTGGATAAGATTAGGTACGAGAAATGGTGGTATCGCCCCGGCGAAACAATGGGGAGGCGGTACTTGCCCCATCCGGAGCGCCGGCGACTTTGGGAGGCTTGGCCTTAGTCATCACTGGCCTTCGGGCTCGGGCCGACGCGTCCCGTCCGGGCGGCGAGATGAAACTCTACTCTCGAGCTCTCGAGAGGCCTGCCCCAGATAGAATGCTGGGGACATGCCCGTGACGATATTGATGCTGCCCAGGGTTTTCTTTTACCGGTTCGTGAAGAGACGCCCCCGCTCTTTAGACTGGTTCAATGGACAGACGACCGCCTCGGGTCGAGCCTTGTCCGTTTCGACCATGGCCTCCTTGGCGCAATGATGCCCGAGTCAGATCGAACCGCCCGCAGCGGACGCAGAGTCAACAGCAGCCGTTAACATTCGTGTCCATTGCCGAGGTCAGGATTGTCTGCAGCCAATGGCGGAACTTTCTTTTCGCACCGCCGTCACCAACGCCGCCAAGAGCACATCGGACGAACAGAGTCATGCATCTTCAAAGCTCATGGGGATTCGCCGCAACCGTGGGAGACCTGGCTTCTCACGTGCCTTGAAGACCTAGACGCGGCTCTATGGAAGTTCCGGCCCCCGCCTTGAGATTGGAGATGAGGTAACCAGGGCAGACTGCCACCCGCCGCTGAGGGTACAGGTTTCTCGGAAAATGTACCTGGCGATGGGTTTTTTAGAATCTCGGAATATCATTCATCGCCGACTCGACCCTCTCCCCTCGTATCTTTCCCGCCCTTGTGCGGCCCAGAGGTACGCGCCGCTTGAGCAGTGCCGGACCTCGCCACCCGTTCGCCCAGCTGCGGGTTACCTCTGCACATGTACCCGCGTCCCAGCTCCCGTAGCCCCCTTTGCTCTCTCTGCCCGGCTTCACTACATTCCGCCTTGTTGGTTGGAGGAATCGACCTCGCCCCATCCCATATCCCATCCTGCCAGCATTCATCTTGACTCTCTCATCGTCCTCCCCTTTTCGGCCTTTGACTTTCTGTCTCGTCACCAGCCCGGCGTGCATTTGCCTTGTTTCCATCTTCCTCGGTCCTCGGCCTCGGTGGGGGCCCTTGCTCAGCGTGCGCTCTTCGGCCGCTGCCCTCTGCTCAAGGTATCAACAAACGCTGCTCTTCTCGATGCATCCGTCCGCCAGCTGAAGCCTCACCTGGCCTTCCCCTCCCCTCTCTTGATCCAGGCACGTTTGTCGCGCGCGTGCCTCCACCACCATGGATCCATCCACCGAGCCAGCGGCACCGCCCGACCAACTCCACGACGCCATGGAAAACATGGAGATGGATCAGCAGCAACCACCACCCGACCAACAAGTCCTCCCGCCGCCGCATGCCGCGCATGACAGCCTCGACGATACCCTCGGCGGCATCGAGGGCTCCCCCCATGTGGCCTCGAGCAGCAACGGCCATGACCTCGGCCAAGCTCCGACCCTCGACCCGGCCGTCGCGCCAAACAGCCCTCGCTACGATGACGACCACGTCAGCCGCCTCACGCCGCCCGTTTCCGGCGCCCACTCGGTCTCGCGGCCCGGCAGCCAAATGTCGAATCCATCAAGCTCAAACCCCCTCCACCAGGCCAACGGCAGCGAGCACGGCGGCCAGGCATCGAGCGAACCCCCCAACGGCCGCAACCACGTCGTCATAAAGGTCGGCATGGTGGGCGATGCCCAGATCGGCAAGACGTCTCTCATGGTCAAGTACGTCGAGGGCAGCTGGGACGAAGACTATATCCAGACGCTGGGCGTCAATTTCATGGAAAAGACGATATCCATTCGCAACACGGAAATCACCTTTTCCATCTGGGACCTGGGCGGCCAGCGCGAGTTTGTCAACATGCTGCCCCTCGTTTGCAACGACGCCGTCGCCATCCTCTTCATGTTTGACTTGACGAGAAAGAGCACCCTCAACAGCATCAAGGAGTGGTACCGCCAGGGCAGAGGCTTCAACAAGACGGCCATTCCCATCCTCGTCGGCACAAAGTACGACCATTTTGTCAACTTTCCCATTCAGGACCAGGAGGAGATTTCCAATCAGGTAAGGCCCTGTTGCGGCATGGCAGAAAGGGCCGTGCTGACGAATCCAGGCGCGGCGGTTCGCCAAGGCCATGAGAGCATCTTTGATCTTCTCGAGCACCAGCCACAGCATCAACGTACAAAAGGTGGTTCCACGCCGAGTACAGGTCACGAACATGGATGCAGGAACTGACCAAACTGGCGCAGATATTCAAAATCGTCTTGTCCAAAGCGTTTGACCTCAAGTGTACGATACCCGAGATCGAAAACGTCGGCGAGCCGCTGCTGCTATACCAAAACGTCTGATCAAGTCGCCGGTCTTGCGCATCCGAAGACTGGCTACAGTTGCTTCATGCCGTCGGACCGACCCCGCGGCACAATGACTGAGGGTCGGGGAGAGGAGCCCTGCACAAACTACTTGGAGCTGCGAGCTCCAAAAACGGGCCGGGGCGGGCTGGGCCGTCGGCATCTCGCCGGCAGACGTGACGACGACGCCGGGGCGTGGCCGGCGACAGTTCTGGTATAGCATCTATTGAGTGAAACGATGTCATGTTGAAGCTCTTTGTAACCATACCGATGGCGCGCATTGGTTTTTCTTTGTCTCTTGGCGCGCGGCCCATGGCCCAGCTTGCCACTCCTTCAAGTTGGCCACGGGCACCGGCACCTGGGCATGTCATGCTAATAGAGGAATACGGGGGCGGACGAAACGGGAGCCAGCAGTGGGGGATGGGACGACGACGTCGGGGGCCGTCGACGGCGACTGGGCGTGGCTTGCGAGTGGCCTTGGTACAGGACAGGAAGCGGTGCGCGTGGTTTGGATCGGGGTGATGATCCAGGGGAAGCTCTGCCATTCTAGAGCAAGCATAGTGAAGAGAGGTGGCACGGTCGATTGGACGGCGACGGTGCCGAGAGGATGTAAATGGCGTGGTCTGCGGACGGGCCGGCCACGGGGAGGACGGGTGTCGACGAAACGAGGCACGGGTTGGACACTTGGCCAAGCTCGTGTCTGTAGCCGCATGATTCCAGGACTAGGAGATTGTTGCCACGTGCCACGGGCTGGGTGCCGGCCGACGGAGGGCCAAAAGTGATCGAGAGCAAGGATTACCTCGGTGTACCAGTGGTGACGGCCAGAGTCACGATGCCGAAAGGAGAACCCGTCCCGTCGTTAATATGGGCCCATGTCTCCTCTGGTCCTCCGTTTCCCCCTGCCTCCAGGACCGGAGTAGTGTGTACACAGTACATATGTACAGAGCAAACCGTCAATGCGTGACCCTGCCTTTCTTGTTTGCCGCCCTTGGTCCCATGTTTAGTCGCTCACAAAGGGAGGCGGTGCCGAGACCCGGTGCGACGAGGCGGCGCAGGAAAAGAAACAAAGGGAAACAGGACGGGTGAATCACGGGGGGGAGAGGGCGTCGACGAGCTTGGGTATTCAGTATTCAGTACTTCGTACGATTCAAAGACTCCGCCATTCAGGCATTCAGGGTTACCGCACATGATACTTCGTACATGATGTGCATGCCACAGTGCGCAGCGCCGCGGGCCATGCACGGCCCGACCCGCGGCCAGTGCAGTGCAGTACGGAGTGTGCAACTCGAAATAGTACTCGCACCAGGCAGTGTACCAGTACCTGGTGGGTGGGTGTGGATACTCCTCATAGAGTAAAGCCCACGAGTTAGAAGCTACAATTTCCCAGTGTACCGTAGAAACTCATAGAATTGGACCGGCCTTGGCAGTCTAAGGAGTGGGGGCCCCGCAGGTCTCAGCGCCACCATATTTGTATTGGGCCAGTATCTGCCTGCACTAAAGTCGAATGTTGATGGCGAAGCCGGGCAGGGGTACTTCGTAGATACCGGCCTAATACAAATTTGGTGGCGCTGAGACCTGTGGGGCCCCCACTTCCCCAGACCGCCAAGACCGGTCCAATTCTATGAGTTTCTACGGTATTCGCGGATAACCTGTGGGAGCCCATCTCAGCCCGCCTACGAAGTATATGCATGTATATACGGAGTCATACTCCGTATACGACACGGTATATCTTCTGCCGGGTTTCCGGGCCTTCACCGGCCCTCTCCTCGTCCTGCTACGACAAGTTGGTCCTATATCCGACCGTTGGGCCATGCAAGAAACAGAAACAGGCGGCGCTCCCCCCTCCCCCACCCCCGTGATGCAAAAAAAAGAAGGGGAAAAATAATTCCCCCACAAAAGTCTGGCCAAAACTCAACCGGTGCGCCAATGGTATGTACAAACTACAAAACATCATGGGCCGCGCTTACGCAGGAACCGGGCGTCGTCGGCCGAACCAGGCCCAACCAGGCCCTGGCCGATTGTCAAGCTCAAAAAATGTCTGCTATTGGGGCCGGCGACAAGCTCATCCACATCGACGGCGTTAAGCGTCCAAAACCGAACAGTGTAGCATCCATGGTCCATGGGTGCCCGCTATCTAACTATATGCCTGTTCCCACACAAGTATTAGCTTTCCCGGTAGATGGACACTCGCCCCAGAGCGTCTCCAAGCCTCGCCATGCCCTCGAGCTTTCGACAAAGCCAATGCGCCCTTTGCATCTCTCCCGTCTCTCTCAAACTGTTCCGAAGTGCTCTCCCCATCGCACGCAATATCAAACTCCGCAAACGCCAGGCTGTGCTGTCTTTGAGAATCCTCTGCTGCGCCCGTCTGGTCCACCGACTGGCCAGCGTCGTGCCAGAGGTGTATATACAACGATTCATCTGCCTGTCGTCAAGGCACATACAACGATTCATCTGCCTGTCGTCAAGGCACAGGCGGGCCGCATCTTGTTGTCCATGACCAATTCCAGACGCCAAAGCAAAAAAGCGCCCAGGTGGAGACGGTGCCGTTTGGCCCGGAGCAGGCGCTGCTGTCCCGACAGTGCCAATCCATCATGAATTGTTCTTCCCCCATATGGGAGCCCCGAGGGGCTTGCTCACGCCAAAGCCGACGCCGACGGCCACTCCCACAACGAGTACGACAATCAAAATCTTGACGGCGATGCGTGTGCGGCGGTCGAGGCGCGCCAGGCAGGCACAGCTGCGTTGTCTCTTGGCCGCCTTGGCTCGTTGCTTCCAGTGGTCCTTGCCCGGCCAGACCTGGCAGTCGTCTCTCCTAGTCAAGACGATGCTGGACCGCGGGCACTTGTCCGTCGAGACGTTGGTCATCATGGCTTCAACGTCCGTGTCAAAGGGGTTGGCGCTCCTCTCGGATCGAGGCGACGTGTGGCCGCTGGGGCATGGCGACCTGTCAAAGGGACTCGGGCAGGATGCAGTTGTAGTTGCGAGGGCCGCCTTTTCCATCGTGGCAATCGTCGTGTCGATGTGGATGCCGGCCGTCAGAGGGGGCTGGTCTTTGGTGGAGGGCGACGCCATGGTTGCAGCGGCGCGAGGCAGTTGCTTGTCGTCGGGGGAGCGTTATGGGCCCGTGATGAAGTACAAGAGGCGAGCGGCGAGAGGTTTGTATGTCAAGAAACGAAGCTCCCTAAAGTCGGGGTGAGCTGTCAGCGGGCGGCAAAACGGCTGGCATTCAGAGCGTAGGAGGCGAATTGGGAAAGGAATGCAAAGCAACAAATGACTTTGAGTGGACGCCCGGTCCAAGACAGGCAGTGTTGGCTCCAGGACGCGCAACCAAGTTGAAACATGCGACTTGACTTACGTAGGTAGGCTGTGACTTGACTGACTCGAGGGGCGATGCCAGTGACACGACGCTGCCAGGACGTCGAGGGCAGCGGGAGCGGCTTCTATCGCCAAGGTCGGCTCGACAGGCTTCCGGAACCGTGTGCAGAGCCGATTGACTTGGGCGCGAGCAACGTCAGAATCAGGGAGATGGTTGTTTGACCCCTTTGCGCTTGTGGAGGAATCAGCAAATCGACATTGCTCGCCCCGAGGCGCCGATTCGAGTCTGGTAAACAGACGACAACAGTAGATGCTGAGAGGAGACGGGAAGTGAAGAGATGCAAAGGGGAGTTCTTGATGTTGGTGAGGCTTGGCGAAATGTAGTGAAGGGAAGGGAGGTCCAAGGCTAAAGATGAAGAATCTTCAGATACCAGACTTGCTGAATGCGAAAGGAGAGGAGGAGAAGGGGGGGGGTGAGAAGGAAAAAGGGAAGTAGCGGCGATGGAGGTATTCGTATGTACTCTGTATTCGTAACTCGTACAGAGATTGTGGGTGTGGAGTGTGGAGAGAACAGAAGGAGCCAGTGACAATGCGACAAGATGAGCACGGGGAGGTACGTACCTTGCTTTGGGTGTGGAGTACGAAGTATACCTGCAGAATACGGAGCAACTCCGTACGATAACTCTTACTGCGGCCAATGGCGCCCGTCCATTATGTACATGCATACGGAGTACAGTGCAAGCCACAGCTCGGGCGCTTGGGCCAATGCCGGACAGGACTAAAACGCCTCCAGCTGCGTCGGCAAATGACGGTGGCCTTGTCCGGCTGCGTGTTTGGGATCCGTTATCGATCAAGCGGGCGATCTGCCTCGGCCACTAAGATGCCCTAACACCGCATCAGGCTGGCCAGCGCTATTCATGGTGGCTCTGCTGCCAAGCAAGGGCTAAACATCTAGAACAAAACACTTGTAAGGGGCAGCCTGTGCTCAGGGGGTAGGTAGTATCTGGCAGTTAGGCAACGCAGGCAACGCACATCACACATCAACGAATACCTGGTCCGGCCCAGGCCCTTTGGAGGCGCATGCAATGACACGCCGACTCATGAAGCCTGCAGACAGATTAGGCAAGGCGACAACTCACGCCCCAGGGTTTCTTATACTCTGCCGTGACGGAGCCCATTTTGAGCCTCCCGGAAATTGTGTCTATTGCGTGGATCCTCAATGTCCATTCCATCCACCGAACCCTGCCCGTGCAAGATGCTGCGCCCACAAGATGCCGGCAGGATAAACACTCGTCGACGCATGCATAGACACAGGACAGTGCCGATGGAAGCGTCGGTGTGGTGGAGCTCTATAGTGGCTGGCCAGGCCAGGTGCTTGACAAGGGAGGAGTTGCTTCTCCGTCAGCAGACTTCCCTGCCACTGCACGCGGACTCGGCATCTTGAACTCTCTAAGTACCTGGTACCTACCCACTACCAGTAAAATACAGGTAAAGTGCGCGGAGCGTCCGAAAGACAGGATACCACGAGCATGTACTGGTACATTTAAGAACGTTTAAGAACGCTTACTTTGCTCGTCGAGTCGTCGAGTCGTCGAGCCTTGCACTGCGCACTGCTTTTCCGCCATCAGAGTTTGGCTCCAAACACGCCTCGTCAAACAGACCCCAGGTTTTTTATGCTGGTGGAGCCGGCTATCTGTCACATCACGGCGGCTGTTGTCCGAGTACGGAGTACGGATGTCGTAGCTTATTATTTGACGCTCGGCTCGAGTGGCGCCGATAATTTCCCGTGGGCCCAGGCAGGTGCAACAGGTGATTTCTGCACGACGTGGCGAAACTGCGCCATCAACGCTGTACGACCAATAGCGCAACAGCCCCAGGCGAAGGGAGCAAAAGAGCAAAAGAATGACGCTCTTGATTTTAGTAAAGGCTCGCTCGGCCTGCCACAGCCTCGTGCCCCAACAAAGCAGAGGGCGGCCAGCCGCGTCTTTGTCTTACTCTATTATATGTAACTTTGTGTGTCTGCACCTGATGACTTGGTGATGCCTTGGCCTTGGGACAGCAGGCAGGCGACCGAATGGCCCGCCTGGCAGCGCCTTTCTTTGCACGAGCCTCCAATATGCATTGTACATACATACGGTACACACCTTGTCAAAGCGTCCTCGACTTACTAAAAGTATAGGTGCTCAGGGGCACTCGCGGCATCACGACCCGACCTGGCATCGTTTTCGCGACATGCTTTTCCGACGAGCTATCCGTCGAGACAATGCCAGTTTTGTGACCTTACCTTGCCTACGAGTTAAGGTACCTACCTACTTACCAGCCAGGTCACAAGAAAGACCTCGATCACCACCATCCCACACCCCTTTACACGCCGTCCCTGCTGCCAGGATGGAGAAGCAGACTGCCGAGGAGCGCAGGAGGAAGTGGCAGTGGCAGACTGCCGACGGCGCCCACGCCTTGGTCAAGTCTTGCCTCGGGGCCACACTCTGGCCATGCGGCGTCTACTCCCGCACCTCGTCCCGCCTCAGTTCTTCTCTCGCGGGCCTTGGCACGATCTACGATCAGGGCTACTGCAATCCCGACGGCATGTCTTCAGGACACCGGAGTTCGCCGCTCTCGAGCCGGAAGGACAGACTAGGTTGAGCGAGAGGGGGTATATAGGGTAGCTCGCCTACCCTATACCGCCTAAAGGACCCTACAGGTCGCAACGAGGGCAAGTGCCGCCGTGCCCGCGCAAACGGGCAGAGTTGTACCTCTCGTTACCTGCTGGAGCATGATGCGCTTTACCCCAGCGGCACAAGCCGGGGCGTGCCTCGCTTGGACAGCGACCCCGCAACAGCGCAGCCAGCGGCCGCTTCTCGGCACAAACTGACGGACGATCAGGCTGCCCAGGCGGACGTGGCCACCCGCTCTCACCTCCAAGGACGATGCGGCGTTGGCGACCAAGCAGCGGCGTTGGCAACCAAGCAGCGGCGTTGGCGACCAAGCAGCGGCGTTGGCGACCAAGCATACGGGGCGGGAACACCGTCTCGAGGCGAACCAGGCCGTCGGCACGCCTAGACGAGAGGAGCCCCAAGCCCTCAAGGACGAACCGACCGTGGCTGCGGCCAGGAGCGACGGCGGTGCAGCGCATGGGCTCGATCACGACGTCAAGGTGGATTCGGCTAGCCTGGACGCAAGACATGGCTTGCGGTCGGACAAGGAGTTGAAGACGAAGCTCCCCGTGAAGAAGCCGCAGGCGTCTGGGGGGGGTTGAGGAAGGGGACACGCCGGCCGGCCTTGGACGAGAGAGAGCTTGGTGCCCTCGACGACGAATGACGCTGAGTAGACTATGAATAGCAGTATTCGGCAATTGCCGCAAACACCTTTAGCACCGTTAAATGCAAGACCTTTCTGCGTCTCGTGCTTTGCAATGAGCTGTGGGCTGGTAGGCTGGTGGGTCAGTGATGGGCAGTGATGTGCGCCTGATTCGGGAGTTGCGGCACGTCATGGCATAAGGGCGTAAGGGCGGCCGGTTCTGCTTGCAGGCGCGAGAGCATTGTGGCCTTGACATGGCCTCCTGCCGTTTCGCAAACTCGGCTGAGGTGTAGTAAAGCGCCGAGGGGCTCTGCGGACGGAGTTGGTTCAGGACGAGCTTCGGGGCCGGGCGTTTGCGTTCCGAGGAAACATCAAAGCTGCGCAGCGAGTGGCATGGATAGGGCGGAGGGCGTGGAGCGAGCCGCCGAAGAGCAGTTTCAAGATGACGGGTGGCAAGGTGGCCGGGCGAGGTTACCGAGGCCTGATGAGACAAGGAGTTGACGGGGAATGCGAGGGCGGCTTCGGTCGAACCGATGGCCGGCTCTGTCTTGGGCGGCGGGACGGGGGGGGCTGGACAGATGGCGTAGTAAGGTAGTCGCCGGCCATGGTGGCCTGACAGCAGAGCCAGTCGATTGGCTCAAGGGCAGCTGCGTCTCGGGGTGGAGGTGGAAGAGGGCTGTCGCAGGACGACGCAGGCCCGGGGATACAGGGCGCCACAAAGTTGACCGGTCTGTCTGTCCTTGTCTCGTCTATGGGCAGGGTGATTTCTGGGCATCGGGCAGCTTTGCATGGGGGGGGGGGGGCGCCGTCGAGGCCGGGCAGGTGGTCTAGGCCGGGCAAGTAGGCCGGGTAAGTGGTCTAGGCCGGGCAGGTGGTCGTGGTGAAGGCCGCGTCTGAGGTGGATGACCAAGTGATGATGGCCTTGAGACTTGGCTCGCAAGTATTTCTAGTGCGGATGAGGGAGGGACGGGGAACGGAGGACGGAGGACGGAGGACGGAGGGACGATGACGGAGGGCCGGGTCCGTCCGGGTCGACGCGGTGTGGGTCGCGGGGGGGATGCGTGCTTGTCGGTGGAAAGTGACGGACAGATAAGACGCGGGTGGTCGATGGGCGGAGGGCCGCTTCGTGTCGCGTGCATACGGAGTGCCGCTTCTGGACGCGTCCTTTTGCGCGGCACGCGTTGAGGGGGCGCGAAGCAAAGCGGGAGGAGGGCGCTATAAGTCAAGGTCGGTAAGAATTTGGCTTCCGACAGAGGCGTGTACAGTTGCTTCTTCCAATGGCTGATGACGAGGGCCGAGTCGCGGGGTCTGCTGCTTCCCATTGCCATTGAGCCTGGGATGCAGCGCCGAGGGAGGGTGTGAGCCGAGGCGAGGTGTCAGCTGGCGCTCGAGTCGACAACTTACATATTCGTACATACTTCGTAGATGTTCGTACATATGTACGAATACAGGTCGTGGGGATGATAAAGGGGACGAGATGAGGCTCTAGATGCGAGGCAAGATGTGAGGCAAGATGCGAGGCAATTAAAGAAAAAAGGAATGCGCCGAGGCAGGGAGGGAGATTTGGTACGGAGACGGGCTGGCATGTGCGCGTGCGTGATGGGGCTGAACAGGATCATGATGCTTTGCGGCCATGGCATTGACCTGTATGTACGAAGTACACGACTTGCCCTCACTCATCAAGATGGGAAATGGATGCCCTCAACTCGCTTTAATGTTGTAGGCCCGTCGGTAAAGTCATGAGAGGTGAAGAGGGGAAAAGAGGTGGTGGTCAATGATCCAATGACGCGGATGGTGTGGGGTTCACGAGTCGGGGGGGCTATGCAAGCACTTATCTCTGCAGGGAACATGGCGAGAGGGGCCGGGCGAGAGGGGCCGGGGTTCACAGATGGCATACATGGTATGGCACGGCGGCGACCCCGGGGCGCTTGCGTGCCAGTCACTTTTTTCCTTTCTTCTTGTTCGATCCGGGCTGGGGTATAGATGGCAGTTGAGCCGGGGGTTGTTGAGCAAGAGTCGAGGAAGAGAGGAGGAGGAGGAGGAGGAGGAGGAGGAATGGAAGAGGAGGAGGAGGAGAGACGAACATGGCGGGAAGAAGAGCAGGGTACGAAGTACGAATTAAGGGTCAAGAGTGAAGAGTAGAGGGGACAAGAGGACATTAAGTACTGGCAGGTAGAGAGCAGGCAGGCAAGTGCTGCGTGTAACGGCCCATTAAGGTAAATGTACCTTGGCGGTACTACTCGTCGTTTGCAAGGCCCGCGTGTCAAACCTTTTAGGCAGGGCAGGCAGCGGAGCGTCATCGGCACGAGAAGAAACGAACAGGGCCCGTGTCTCCGTCGCCTTGCATGCAACAGTCGGTTGCTTTTGCAACAGTCGGTTGCTTTTTCTCCAAGACGGGGGATTGATGGCTAGTATGTATATTGCTTGCTCTCTTGGAACGAGTTGGTGGCGGTTTCATTCTCTTCATTCTCTAGCTTCTTTGTCTCTTGCGCCGTTGCCCTTTCCTCACTCTTTCATTTGGCTGTTGGTTAGACGCAGACTCTTTCCTTCCCTCTCCCTTTCTGCATTCTCCCTTTTTCTACGCGCCAATTCTTCGTCGTCTGGTCTCCTATTTCACTGGGCAACAGAAAAGTGACTCCTGATTGGACGCACCGCCCACCCGTCTCCACCCGCCAGCTGTTGGCCGGGGGCTTCCCCACTCCTTCCTTGATCGGGTCGCGCGAACAAGGTGGAGACGCGTCGCAGCCCGTCGCCTCTTTGAGGCCCCAGAGTCACATCACCATCTCTCACCCACCATCTTCTTCACCACCACCCAACCCACTCAGTCAATCAATCACTCAATCTATCTCCTGCGGTACCTTGCCTTGGCCCTTATGCAACTGCTCTCTACCGCCCGCCATTCGTCGCCTGCCTTGCTTTCTGCACCTCGACTCGACCCGGCGCTTGCTCAGTCCAATCCAGTCCATCTCTTTCCCATCCTTCCCCTCTCCTCTTTCTCCCCTCCCACACTCTCCCACTCTCCCACTCTCTCTCTTCTTCACTGCACTCCCCCCTCCCTTCCTCTCCCACCTCCCACATCCCCCCTTCTTGTGCGCCAATAATTGCGCCTCTACTCGGTACTCTTCCCGCCTTTTCCTCTAAACTCCCTCTATATCACCTCTCCTCTAGCCCTGGCCATCCAGCATTCGCCATCCAGGGAGCATTCGCCCCCTCATCACCCTCGTGTGCGAACAACAAAAGGTGCCTGTGGGACGCCCATGACAAGAGGCAGCATCAGTCAAGAACAACAACAATAACGCGCAATCCTCGGCCTCGCCCACACCCAAGTGCGTCAACATCGCCAGCGCCCGCCCCCTTGCTTGGTCCCGGTTCTCGACCAACGCTCGCCGTGGCTTGACGACACCCATCGACGTGCCCAATTGCCATCTTCTTCCGTCATGGCCACCGTTACCCGCCAGCCATTCGCTCCCCTCGACGGAGCTCGCCTCCAGACCCTGACGAGCCTCAAGAACAGACAAAATGGTACGTTGGCTCCTCTCTCCTGCCTCTGTGCTTCACTCCAAAGCGTGTCCCTCGCCAAGTGGCCAAGCCTCGGGTTTCACTGGCCCTCGTCACACGACAGAGCCTCGGTAACCGAGTCGAATCGTCTCAGCTCAACTCACTCCCTTCTGTCTACCTTGAATCAAGAGGCTGACTCGGAACCCGTCTAGCACCGACTCCCACTGCCTCCAATGGGAAGCGCAAGGCGGAGCTGTTTGACACCGACGACTTTGAAAACGTCGATCCCCTCTCCGCCAAACGCTCCAAGAGTGCCAGCTCCAGCACCCCTTCCAAGGATATCCTCACGAAGCCCTCGGCCTTTCTCCTCACCAGGCCCGCCTCGACGCCTCGACGCCATGACCGCCTCGTCAACAGCCCCTCCAAGCCCGCCTCGACGCCGCGCCGCGTCCTGCAGGCAAAGTCGGTCGCCAGCCTCCACTCGGGCATCGTCAAGTCGTCGCCCATGTCTGCGCCGGCCGGTCGCTCTCCCACCCGCGGCAAGCGGTCCGGCATCCTCTCCAGCCGCCGCCGCACCTCTGGCCTTTACGCCCGCGTTGAGCCTCCTCCCTTCAACCTCGACGCCGCCGCTCCCTTTTCCCTCGACGCGGCCCTCAAGGGCACCATTGCCACGTACGGCGCCCGCCCATGCCCGGCCAACACCACCGGCGTCAAGGCAACCCCCAGCCTCCAGCCTCTGGGCGAGCCCGACTTGAAGGCTAGCTGGTTCTTTGACATTCACGAGGACAGCCCCGAGCAGGAAATGACCAACATGCTCCAGCACAGCACCTGCATCCTCGACATTTCGTCCGACGAGGAGAGCGAGAAAAAGGCCAAGCGCGACCGCGACGAGGGTCGCGACAAGGAAAACATTCCTCCCTCGGACGACATGTCGCAGACGTCGACTCGCAGGGCCAACCGGCTGCCTGTCGACGACATGATGATGGACAAGGAGCGCGTGGCCCTGGGCGAGATGAACACGGCCGACTTTTACCCCGAGGGCTGCGACGAGTCTTCGGTCGTCATTGTTCCCGGCGACGGCGAGGAACTGCAGGAGCCTCCCCGCGGCGCCCAGGCACCGGAACGTGCTCCTCTAGCTGCCGTCGAGGTTGACAAAGATGCCGTCAGCAAAGTCGAGCTGCTCATATCGTCGCCGTCGGACGGGTCGTCCAAGGCGGCTGTCTTGCAGCCCATTGAGGGCACGGGCGAGAGCTTTGAGCTCTGGGAGAGCGGCAGCGCCCAGGACGAGACGGAGGCGCCGATTGCGGAGTCATGACGGGTCAAAAAGGACCAGTGTGCAAGTAATGCTGCGACGCGGACTCTGGCTTGGAGCGTGACTTATGAAAGTGGATGCGGTATGATTACCTGTGTGATATGAAGTCAATGGACAAGGCAAAGGGCCCGGTGGATGGCGGGATATTCGACGGCGTTGCGGGTCTCTTGGTTGATTGTTTAGGGGGGGACTGCAGTATATGCGGTATCCCGAGGTGTTTGATGTGGTTTTGAGTATTGACAGGCGGTGCCGAGGCGGTGCCTAGGCGGTTTGCCTTGAACAGGCGGTTTTGCCCATTTCATTTGTGCGCGACCGAGCAGGCGCGTTGGACCAAAGCATAGGAATCACACCTAATTGAGTCTTTATAATTCCTTGAGCCTGAGAACATGCCACGACTGTGATTGTGAAGCCACGTTGATGGGAGGCGTGGATGAGAGGAGGCCGGGGATGAGATGCTGAGAGCCGTCAAGTGAAGCCGACCTACCCTACACGACGCCACACGACGCGGTTCGCGCCGGATAACGCGGTTTGCGCCGGATAGAACCGCGTCGGATAAGTATAAAGTAGCGCTCCCCCCTCCCAAAAAGTTTGCCCTGCGACTTCCCAACGTCATTTCCCGCCTTGGATCCCTCGAAGCCCGTGATTCCTCTTCGCCCGATGGCCTCCATCAATGATCTCGCGACGGCGGCCATTGCAAGCTCGTCGTCACCCAAACCGGCGGCGAATGAGGCATCGACAACAAGCACCAAGAGAGGCGCCTTTATCGTGCTCGAGGGGCTGGACCGCAGCGGCAAGACGACGCAGGCCAAACTACTGGAGCAGCGGTTCGTTGAAGAGGGGAGGCCGGTCAAGGTGATGAGGTTTCCGGGTGAGTCTGGGACGCGGCGTGGGAGCGGGGGCCGTTGGCTGACCCGGCCGCACGACAGACAGGACGACGCCCATCGGGCAGATGATTGATGGCTATCTCCAGAGCGATGTCGAAATGGAGGACCACGTCATTCACCTACTCTTTAGCGCCAATCGGTGGGAGGCGGCGTAAGTTACACAACCCCAGACGCCTATTGGGTGTGGAGAGCTCAACGTTTCGGCAGCACCCAGATGCACACGCTGCTGGCGGCGGGCACGAGCATCATCTGCGACCGCTTCTACCACTCGGGCGTCGTCTACTCGGCGGCCAAGCAGAACCCGACGCTGGGGGCGCAGTGGGCGCGGGCGCCGGAGCGGGGGCTGCCGCGGCCCGACGTGGTGGTGTTCCTGGACCTGGACGAGGAGCGGGCGCGGGAGCGGGGCGGATGGGGCGGCGAGGTGTACGAGCGGGCCGTGATGCAGCGGCGGGTCAAGGAGCTGTTTTGGGCGCTGAGCCTGGGGGAGAAGCATGAGCGGCACGGGGAGCTGTTGGGCGGCGGCGAGGCGGCGTGGAGGCAGGAGGAGGAGGACTTGGTGGTTGTGGATGCGGGGGGGAGCGTTGAGGATGTCGCCGAGCATGTCTGGCGGAGGGTGGAGGCGAGGGTTTTGCAGGTTGATGGGGGGGAGGTGGGGAGGGTGGTGAGGGTGGTTGTTTGACGTGGTGGTGAGGGTGGCACACGACACGGAAGCATGATACAGGAAGCGGCCTGCTCTGGCTTGCTCTGGTGCTCTGTCTTGCTCTATTGGGTTGTCTATCTATCGAGGGACGATGGAACAGGGTGACGACCAGAGGCGACGAGGACGTGTCAGTCGAGGACGTGTCAGTCGAGGACGTGTCAGTCGAGGACGTGTCAGTCAAAGACGACCGTCTTGGCGCCGTTGAGAAAGACGCGGCCGTCGGCGTACCAGCCGACGGCGGCGGCGAGCACCTGGCTCTCGACATTGGAGCCGTGCTCGGCCAGCTCGCGCGGCCCCATGCCGTGGTCGACGCGGGCAACGCGCTGCTCGATGATGGGCCCCTCGTCGAGATGGGCCGTGACAAAGTGGGCGGTGGCGCCGGTGATCTTGACGCCGCGCTCGTAGGCCTGGTGGTAGGGGCGGGCGCCCTTGAACGAGGGCAGGAAGCTGTGGTGGATGTTGATGATGCGGCCCGACATGGCGGCGCACAGCGTGGGCGAGAGCACCTGCATGTAGCGGGCGAGGACGACGAGCTCGACGGCGTGGCGGCGGATCAGGTCCAGCACCTGGGCCTCCTGCCGGGGCTTGGAGTCGGCCGTGACGGGCAGGTGGTGGAACTCGATGCCGTAGCTCTCGGCCAGGGCGCGGTAGTCGGCGTGGTTGGAGACGATGACGGGCACCACGACGCGCAGCTGGCCGGCCTTGACGCGGAAGAGGAGGTCGTTGAGGCAGTGGCCGATCTTGGACACCATGATGAGGACGCGCGTGCGCCGCGCCGTGGGCCGCATGTCGTAGCTCATGTCGTACCGCGTGGCCAGCGCGGCAAAGGGCGCGACGAGGTGGTCGGTGCCGGAGCCGGAGCCGGAGCCGGAGTCGGAGTCGGCCCCGGAGTCGACGGCGGCGGCGGCGGGCCCGAAGTGGACGCGCATGAAGAAGCGCCGGGACACGGGGTCGCTGAACTGGCGCAGGTCGAGGATGTTGTGCCCGTGGGCGGCGAAGACGGCCGTGACGGCGTGGACGATGCCCGGCTTGTCGGGGCACGTCAGGGTGAGGATGTGGTCGACGGCCATGGCGCGATGAAGATGAGGGGGAGAGAAAAGGAGGAGGGGGGGGGGGGAGGATGAGGGTTTTATTGGCGGCTGCTTGGGACCAAAGGTTTGGCTTTGCTTCTTTGACTGCTCGCTCGTCGAGACGGTCTGCGTGAGCCGATCTCGGGGAGCGATGATGAACAACGGCGTTGGCAAGACGTCTTTGCCATCGAGGACCACGTCTCTAACATTACCTATCTCTGCTTAACGAAAGGCTAAAAGGAAAAAACCCCACTACTATACGGAGTTATTTCGTAAGGGATCCAGTAAAAGAGGTGGACTTTGCTCGGGGGTTCGGGGTTGCGGAGGTCAGTCGAGACATGCCCTCACCTCGTGAGCACCGGTGAGAGTCAACAAGATATGTCTCTGAAAGTTGATTGAGAAAGGTTCCCATGCCTGTTGTCTCCCCCCTTTATTAATGCCAAGGCACTCTCGCTGGCCACTCATTGCGTCTTTGTCTTTCCGCCTCCTGAACCTCGAGGTTGGAGATTTGGGCCCATCGTCGGCGCTCAGGTCGATTCTCGGGGTGAATTCGTCCTGGGCGGCCGAGGAGGGGACGGGCATGGGCACGCGCGGGCCCTTGGGCTTGAGCCGCGACGCGCCCGGCACGGCGACGGTCGTGGCGTTGGTAATGGGCAGGTCGCGGGGCTAGCCCTTCTTTGGCCTGAATACCCTCACGGGGACGGGCTGGGACACGCCGGGGAGCTGCGGCTTTTGACGACTTGATGAGGTTTGGTGGGCGAGGTGACGGGCTTTCTCTTCTCCTGCTCGATTTGTCTGCTCCCCGTGGCTGTTTACCTCGTTCTTCTCCCCGGGGCCTCCAACACTCGGACAACCTCAAGAAGCCTCAAAGTATTTGCACGGATAGAGCCGCAAAGCTTTATTCGACCTTGATCGTCGCGTCATTAACACTATTAAGCTGGTATCGATGCCCGATAGACTCCCCCTCCATGACTCCCAATCCATTACTGACCTCCCGAGCCTAAACCACGTCCTCGGGGTGGCCCCCTCCGCCCACGGCTCGTCGAGGAATCGCCGGGCCCGCACCGTGCTGCCCGTGGCCGTCCATGCCGTCGTGGCCAGGGCCGCCGGCCGCCGCCTTCTCGCCGCGCCTGCCAAGGAGGCCGTCCCCGGTGCCGACGCCGCCGCCGTGGCCCCATCCGGCCTTTCTGGTAAAGACGGCGTTGACGGGCTGGTGGCCGGCAGCGCCAAGGTCATAGGAAAATGGGTCGCCGCGGCTCAGGGGGATGTGGTTGTAGCGAAAGTCCCAGATGGCGGCGTACGTCATGCGGTAGCTGGAAAAGGCCATGACGGAGCCGATGACGGCGCCGGCGACAATGTCGTACCAGTTGTGGAACTCGTCAATGGTCAGGGCGCCGCCGATGAGCACGGCGCCCAGCAGCGGCGCGTACAGGGCAATCAGCTTCCACATGGCCGGGTGGTAGTTGGAGAAGACCTTGAGCTTGGCGTTGAGGTACAGGTACAGGTAGACGAAGCCGGCAAAGGCGGCCGTGGTGTGGCCGCTCGGCATCGACTCGAGGCTGTCGTTGATCTGGTTGCGGTCCCCCGTGCACACCTCGCTGGTGAAGTAGATTTGCCGGAATCCCTTGTAGTTGTATCCCGTCGTCGACGCGGCGGCGGCGACGCGCGCCACGTCGGGCCTGCAGACGTCGAGGAAGTGCGGGCGCAGGCCGCCGATGAGCCACTTGATGAAGACCTGGAAGACGGCGGCGGCGATGAGCGAGTACAGGAGGCCCATGACGGCGTTGTTGACGTCCCAAAAGGACCGCACGCGGATCTGCATGGCGAGGATGACGACGATGGGCACCATGCTGGCCAAGAAGGCGGCCAGCCAGATGGGTATGATTTCCTTGCGCAGCGGGTACGCAAACTCGGGATAGACGACCTCGCCGTCGGAATAGGTGACGGCAAAGGACCGCGACGGGGCGGGATGCGCGTTGTAGACCTGGGGGGTTTGGTTAGTATTTGGTTACCGTTTGGTGTTTGGTCAACGCCATCGACTTACCCCGAGGCCAACGGCACCCATGGCCGCCATGGTCAAGAGGTCGAGCCAGGTCGCCTTGAACCACTGCCCAAACGTCGGCCGGGAGCCCGACTGGTCCCGCGTGTGGTGCGTCGGCTCACCGCTGGTGGTCGCGGTGCCGGTGGCCGGAGCCCGGCGACTGAAGAGGCCCATGATGCAGGATGAGATGCGCGACTCTGACTTTGTGAGAGTGTCGGCAAAGACTCGGCGTGCAATCAGGGAAAGAGAGGGAATAAGGGTACCTGTGTGCCTGTGGGCGCTGGGGGGGGGGTGAGCAGGCACCAACTTATAGATGAATGCCCGCGTCTGTGCATCACGGACCAGGGGAAGGACCTGACGTCACTACCCATTCACTCTTTCTCTCTGATGCTCCTCTGATGAGTCCTTTGAGTGGGGAGACGAGAGAGCCCGTGTCACTCGACATGAAGCTCCCTTGATCGTGCCACCTGCCTGCATCGGGCCGTCACTCTGTCCTGCCGTTGGTTGGCCTTTTAACACCCCGGCAACTTGCTGCATCCCAACGTCATCCCGTCTCGGGTGCCTTGGCAGCTGCTCGAGTTGCCGAGCTTCCGTCTCCAGTCCAATTTCTTTTCTTTTCCTTCTTTTCGCTTCCTTGCTCTTCTCCCATCGTCAGTCAGCCTTGCTCGTCTCTGCACGGCCTGAAAACTCTTTAAGTTTCATCAAGGGAGATGGGGGAGGCACCTATTGTGTGACGGCTGTTCCGTGGTGTGACCTGTTTGTGCCCTGTTCTGTAGTGTGTGACGGCTGTTCTGTAGGTGACGCCTGTCTGTGTGTGACGCCTGTTTTGTTGCCTTGCCATTGCTCAGTCGTCGTCCTACATACCACAACCGTAGCTTCATCAACTGATGACCCTCCCTCTGCACGAGGCCTTGCTCCGTACACGTGTCGTTCCCGCCATGGCCTCTTGGCAGAATTCTAAAAGTCGGTTCCCCAAACGCCCATCCCAATGCACCCCGGATTGCTGCAGGTACAACATGGCCTCTGTCAGACTCACCTCACCTCACCTCACCTCACCACCTCTCACCTCTCCTCACTCACAACCCTCACCGTCGCCCGCGGCCACGGCCCCCGGGCGCCCCCGGCATCCCTGGCATTCCGCCGCCCATGCCCATCTGCCGCATCATGGCCTCGAGGTCCATTCCGCCGGGCATCCCTCCGCCCGGCATCCCTCCGCCGCCTCCGCCCCCGCCCAGCATCCGCATCAGCGAGCCCATGTCGGGCATGCCGCCCGCGCCGCCCGCGCCGCCCGCCCCTCCGCCCATGCTCTGCAGTCGCTTCTGCATCGCCGCCATCTGCTGCGCCTTGTTCCCGCCGCCCATGGCCTGCTGCGCCCTCTGCATGTTCTTCATGTTGCCTCCCATCTTCTTGGCCATGCCCGCCATCATCCGCTGCTGCGTCAGCAGGTCCTCCACCTCGCGTACCGACGTGCCCGAGCCTCGTGCTATCCTCGTCATCCTCGTTGGCTGCTCAATCAGCATCTTGCCGTCAGAGTCCAGCTCCTTGTCCGTCATCGAGTCGCAAATGTAAATCATGCGCTTGAGCTTCGCCCCGCCCTCGTCGTCGTCCATGCCCTGCATCATGTTGCTCATGCCGGGAATCATGCCCGCCATCTTGGATAGGGGCCCCATCTTCATAATGTTGGACAGCTGGTCGCGCAGGTCTCGCACCGTAAAGATGCCCTCTTGGATGTGCTTGATGGTGTCCTTTTGATTCAGGTTGAGGCTCTGCACGTGCTCCACCAGGCCCGCCATGTCGCCCATGCCCAGCAGCTTCTGCACAAACGGCTGCGGCGCGAAGCGCTCGAGGTCCAGCATGTGCTCGCCCGTGCCGATAAAGACAATGGGGGTGCGCGTCGCCGCCACCGCCGAGATGGCGCCGCCTCCGTGCGCGTGGCCGTCCGTCTTGGTGATGATGATGGCTCCAAAGTCGGCCGCCTCCTTGAAGGCCTTGGCCTGCGACTCTGCCTGCTGACCGATGGACGCATCGAGCACCATGATGGTCTCGTCGGGTCGAATCGCCCGCTGAATGTCAACCATCTCTTGGAACAGGGCCGCCTCTTGACGATGCCGACCCGATGTGTCGACAATGATGACGTCAAACTTTTCCTTTTTAAACTGTTCAACACCGGCTCGGGCCACGGCGGCGGGATCCGTCTCGGTGAGGGAGCCGTAGTACGGAATCTTGGCTTTTGTCGCGTTCTGCTTCAGCTGATCAAAGGCTCCGGCTCGAAACGTATCGGCGCACACGAGGCACGAGCGCAGGCCTCGGGTCTGGTAGTGGCGCGCCAGCTTTGTGCACGTCGTCGTCTTGCCGGCGCCCTGCAGGCCGACAAACATGATGACATTCGACCGGCCCTTCTTGGGCTTGAACGGCTCGGCGTGCGGGTCGACGAGCTGGACGAGTTGATCGAAGACCGTCTTTTGGATGAGCCGCTTCTTGTTGACGGCGGGGGGGAGGTCTTTGAAGTTGACGGCGCTCTTGATGGACTTGCGCAGCTGTCCGACCAGTCGCACGTTGACGTCGGCCTCGAGAAGGGCGGCGCAGATCTCCTTGAGCATGGAATCAAAGGCCTGTATAGTCGCGTCAGCAAATAGCACGCATGGGACCTGGACCCATCGTTCCTGACCTTTTCGTCGAGGTTCTGGTCCCTCGTCAGGTTGGTGACGGCGGCATTGATGCGGCGGCCGAGATCTTGGAGAACCATGGCCAATGGTGCGGAGCCTCCCGGGCGTCAAGGGCCGCAGGCGGCAGGGGCTTGTTAGGGATGGATGGCAAGGCCGAGCTTTTGAGATGCTGATCGTGTCATCGTCAAGTCGCTGTCCGATGTGGGGAGTATGCTTCGGATGCCGCGTCAACTTTTTCCCGCCCCGCAAAGGTACTTGGTACGCAGAGCCTGACGGACGAGCTGGAGGGTAGGCTGGACCCAGGTATAGGGTAGGTCAGATTTAGGTGTAGGGTAGGCTGCCTCAGGAACAGACCAGACGTCAATGAGTCGTCAATTTTCAGTCGATTGTCCGACCTCAGCCGATCATCCGACAAAATTCCTCTGGGCAATTGGTCCCGGGGCCCGCACAGCCACCGTCTCGCCCCTGGGTTCGCGTTGCAGGCGAGGAAAATACCCATCAAGAGTCCGTTCCTGTCGCTAACAATACAGGCTTTAGCATCACTCCGCACACGTCGTCGTGTATCCATCTCATCACAAGGCCAGACCCCTGGCCCCCTTTGTCCACCGGTACAGCGACAGCGCTCTGCGTCTTGCTCGGTGCTCCTCCCAGTTGGTCGTGCCTGATCCCCGAACGCTGTACAGGGTAGATCGTACGACCTTGCGGAAGTTTCTCTGATGACCGCATCAGATTCTTGCCCCAGGAGCTCCATGGAACTCTACTTCTTACCTGGAAATCCGTGCTGAGGGTGACGACGCACACCTCGTGGGCCCGGATGATGTTCTCGCATGCCTGCTCGACCGACTCGTTGGGCCCGAGCTGGGGCATGCGGTCCGCGAAGAGCAGGAGGATGAAGCTGCCCTGCAACAGGTAGATGCCGAATAGGTACGACATAAAGGTGAGCTCCGGGTCGAGTGCCAGGATGGTCGACACCGACTGCGACGCCGAGATGGCGTGGGCGGCGCACTCGGTAAAGCGCTTCGACGTGATCCAGTCGTCGCCGTCGTCCAGCATGGATATCGCGTCCCACTTGCCATGCAGCAGCACGTGGAGCACGTGCAGGATGTGCGTGCTGTACGCCTTGACGAGACGCACCTTGGTCTGGTCGGCGGCGTCGTGTGTCATTCTCATCCCCTCTTGGTACGGCGCCGGTGTCGACAGCCCGGTGACGACGTCTCTGTTGGCATGGACGGGTGTGCCGAGCGAAGAGAGGGGACTGCTGACTGGCGCGTCGGTGGCCAACGAGGCCAGGCTTAATTCGTAGCTTGCCAGGAGCCCCTGAAGGACGCCCACGGAATGACCGTCTTGTTGTGCGCCGAGCCGAGGGTGGCGGCGGCGCTGGTGCACCTCGATGATGTCGCCGAGAATCGCCATCATGGGCAGAAAGTACTCAAAGAAGGCGGTGCCGCTGGCCAGTGTCGGCGGCCCCAACCGTCTCATTGGCAAGTCTCTGAGCAAGACTAGGTCGAGGCTCTCCCACACTGCTTCCGGCAACGGGGCTACCGATTCAGTCAGTCACGATGCATGCCGAGGGGCCGCGGCGACTCACCATAGACGTCGCAGTACGAGTCCGGCATGGAGAGGACCGTGTTGAAGGACAGACTGAGATGTCGGTCGAGGCTGTAAAGGAGCCAAAAGACCCTCCTGCGCTCCTCACGACGCTCCAGGTTGGCCAAGGACGTGTCTCCATTGTCTCTGTGGCATGAGCAAAGGGGGTTTGCACACGGCGAGACGGGAGCCGAGCACCGCTCGTCCTCGCGGTTGAGGCGCAGCGAGAGGGCCAAGCGGACCGCCTTGGACCACCACTTGTAGCAGTCAGACTTGAAGTCGCCCCCGGACACGGCAATGGACAGCAGGATGAAGGTCAAGACGTCGTCAATGACGCCCGCGGGCTCGTTGGCCGCCGTCGTCGTGGGGACCGAGGCCGGGTTGGGAAGACTGGGATGCGGCGTCTCGTTTTCGGCTCGCAAACCACCTGGCCCTTGGTGTGAGCTCCGACGAAGCAGTCAAGAACGGAAAGGTTCCCACCATGAATGCGCCTCCACCTGTCCGGGTCTCGCTCCGAGACGAGCGAGGTGGCAACATCGTACAGGTCGTTGACAACCCTGGCGCGAGTGCCCGGGACGTGGAGCAGCATGACGTCGGCGGTTTGCGCAACGCACCAGAGAATGGTGGCCAGGAGAGCGGGCGTCGTGTGTCTCGGGCTCGTCGGATGCGTAATGGACCTCTTCCGAAAGATTCGAGTGAGAATGTAGGGAGAGGCGCCCCGGAAGAGCGAGCTGCCCGGGTCGGTGAGGAATATGTCGAGGAGCTCGCACGCGACGGAAGGGGGTATGATGGGGCGGATGAAGGGGAGGACGGGATCGAGGAACCTGTAACAGCACTCGTCGGTCGGCGCTCGGGGCATGGCGTCGGGGAGGAAGCCGTCGGGGGCCGTCGTGGCGGTGCTGATGGACGCCCTCGGCCTGTCGGTGCTGGCTGGCGAGCGAGACGAAGTCCGGCGGCGGCGGGGCCGGCCAAACTCGGCCGACTGCCCTGCGGTGGCGGGCGAGGGATAGCCGGCGCTCTCGTCCGAGACGAGCATCTCCGACTCGGCCATGTGACCTTCTTCGGCGCCGACGGAAGAAGATGCGGCGCGTGGCCGGAATGCGGGGCCGTCAGCGGACGCGGGGGCGTCGGCGGATGCGGGCCCGCGCGGCGACTGCTGGATGCCAGGCTGGGTCAGCGACGGAATCGACATGGCGTGCATGGAACGAGGCGGCGTCGCCTGCGGTGCGTTGTCGCTGTTGCGCCGCGGGAGATGTCGAGGAGCAAGGTCGTCTCGGTCCATGGGCTCCGGGTCCATGGGCTCCGGTTGCCCGAGATGGGCGGCGGCCGGCTCGCGCGAGGGCTCGGCGGCGCATCTCGGGGCGGACGAGGGCGCGCTGGTCGCGGGCGGCGTCGCAGGCGGCGACGAGTGACTGGCCTGGTAGCTGTCGCGGCCGAGGCTTCCGCCTGAGTCGGGTCTGCCCCACGGCGAGCCGAGGGAGGGCTGGATTCGCACATACGCAGAGGCAGGAAGCCGGCCCCTCTTCTTCACCTCGCGAGTGTACCGACAAGTGTATCCGTACTCTATTGGGATGACGGACGAGTCAGCTTGCCGCGGACCATCAGGGGAGCCACTCGGACCGAGGGGAAGCCACTCGAACCAAGGGGAAGCCACGGGAAGCCACTCGGATCAAGGCCCGGAGATGCGAGAGGGAGAGATGGAAGAAGCGCACCTTGACAGCGGCGACATGGACTATCGCATTCGCAATGTCGTGTCAGCGATTAGGCAAAGACGACGAAACGGCAAAAGGCCGACTCACGACTCGCCGTCGCATCGCGTCCTGGAAGTGCTGCACTTGTCGCACGCTCTCCTTGTTCTTCTCCTCGGGCGCGCATGCTCCTGCTCCTGCTCCTGCTCCTGGACCTGCATCGGCACCGGCTGGACCTGGACATGGACCCGGTCCGGCACGGGACCGAGATGAGGGTCGGGATCGGGAGAGCGCGGCGCATCCCTGGCGCCGTCCCTGTCACGGATCTGGGGCAGCGCCATTGTGGTTGGCGGAAGCGAGTTGTGGCTGGGGACCCGTTGGCGAGCGACGACGGGCTTTCACTGTCCGGACTCGGAAGTCGGGCCCTCTAGCCGCCATGCGGAGAGACCGAGGGCCGGAGAGCACACGAGGACGGGCCCGGGGGTACCGTGTCGGGCGGGGTAAGGAGACGGCGGCGAGGCAAACGAGTTGGACCCGAACTGGACTTGGGGAGCACTCGAGGCCAGATAATGTAGACAAGGGACGGGGATCGGGACGGGGATCGGGACGATGCTTGCTGGCGATTGCTTGAACCGGATTCTCCGCCTTGATCGCCGGGAGCGCGGGGAAGTCGGTAATGGGACCGAGGGCGATGAAAGATGAAACTTAAACAAAGTCGTTTGGTGCGAGCAGGGAAGCTCAAGGTTCTGGGGCCTCGGACGAGTGAGCCGAAATGGGAGGGGGACTTTTGCCAAGCAAACCATCCGTCTAGTGCCTTCCTGTACCCGTTACAAGTCCTCCCGGAACGATGGACTTGTATATGAATCGAGGGTTAGGGTTGGATAGATGGAATGGTTCGCAGGGAGATGGATGGATGACGACTTCACAACAGCCGAAAGGAGTCTTCCACGCGTCCATGACGCCCTGGTGGCGAAGCACACAAACGGCAGCTCCTGGGCCCCTTTGGCCTTTGCTCAGGTCGCACCGGCGGCGGCAATGACGGCTGCGGCTTGTGGAGAAGGTATCTTGAGCGGATGCCACGAGTCTCGCTGCCCGTCTGTGCAACGAGGCATTGTCAACACGTGCCGTTGATTGCACGGCGCATTCGATGCTGCTGTGCGAGCTCTGCTTGCCGCTTACCCGTTGGAGGACTAATAAGTGTCAGACCGTCTGCGCAACTCCTCGTCGAGCATAGACTTTGGCTGTCGCACGACGGGGGCTGAAGGCCCGTCTATTACCAAGGCATAGACATGACTGGCTGGACCGCCGTTTCAGTCTCCATCGGCAGCCTCCACCGTGAACGGATCCTGCCGTTGTAACGAGGTAAACGGGGCATCATCGTCTAGAACTTTTGGGCTCTCTCCACCCCCTTGCAACGTGCCATTATACAGCCGACGTCTCTACCGACAGGCACGGCAGCGGCCCGGCGCAATATACTGTTTCGGTTACTTGCCCGGCCCCCTTGGCTGCCCCCGGCTATCGTCCCGCCGACATCTTGGCTCCTCCCCGCCGAGAGAGTCACATCCACCCTCCATCGACCCCATGATGCGGTCCGTAAGAGACATCGATGGGCTGGTGTACAGACTGGGCCAGCAACGGAGAGACGGGCTCGACACGGCGTTTATGAAGCACGTATTGGACCATCTATAACAGCGGGACAAGTCTTTGACCGACGGTAAGTAAAAGCTATCCGAGGACATGGTGAAATAAAGACATGATTTGATCCCCAAAGAAGAGAAGTGAGAGAAACTCTCGGAGCCACTGCTCTACAGAAGCGGCCATGCAGTTAAACAACACCGTGTAAAGTGTAAAAAGGGGCGAATATATACATGAGCTCGGGAGAAAAGGGGGCTCAGTGTTTCCGGGACTCGCCCTTCTTAAAGGCGTTGTTGATCAACAGGTTGGCGGTGCCGCTGGGAACCCCTGAGACGACATCCTTGAGCGAGGTCTGGGCCATCAGCTCGCAGAGGCCCTCGGCCCTCTGGCCGGTGCCGAGGAAGTAGGCGGCGAGGCCGGCGACGTGGGGAGTGGCCATGGAGGTGCCCGAGATGGACCTGACCTGGCCGCCGATCCAGGTGCTGGTGATGGCGGTGCCGGGGGCGAGGACGTCGACGACGGCGCCGACGTTGGAGTAGGTGGCGAGGCTGTCGGACTCCGTGGTGGCGCCGACGGTGCACGCGCTCCTCTCCGAGGCGGGCGAGAAGCCGGCGGCGTCCTGGCCGTCGTTGCCGGCGGCCACGGCGAGGAAGAGGCCGGCGCTGACCATGTTGGCGGCGGCGGCGTTGACCGTCTCGGAGAAGCCGCCGCCCAGCGACATGTTGACGACGACGCCCCGGGGGCAGTGCTGGCCGGCCACGTCCTTGACCACAAACTCCATGCCGGCGATGATGCCGGAGCTGCGGTTCAGGGGCTCGTCAGTCGACCCGTGCTGGGCGGGGAGTGGCGGCCTCGACTCACTTCTGGCCCGAGCCGTTGGCGTCGAGCACCTTGACGCCAAAGAGCGTCGTCTTCTTGGCCACGCCGTACGTCCTGGAGCCGATGGTGCCCGAGACGTGGGTGCCGTGGCCGTTGCCGTCGGTGTCGTCCTGGTCGGCGTAGTTTGCGAGGAGCCTGGCGCGGCCCTCGAATTCCTATGGGTGTAAGTGGACAAGACTCTTGCACGACCAACGGGCTGAGCGACTTACAGGGTTGGAGGCGTCGATGCCCGTGTCGATGATGTAGGCGCAGGTGCCCTCGCCGGCGCTGTCGTCGAAGCTGTAGGCGCCGCCGTTGGCCTCGTCGTTGGACAGACGGGCCAGGCCCCAGTCGGCGTCGGCCTGCGTGGCATACAGGGTGACCTTTGTGTCCTTTTCAATGTAGTCGACCTGCGTGGCATATGTCAGTGGCACGAGACTTGAAAGCCCTTGAAAGGAGCCTGAAGGAGCCTTGAAGCCCCTGACATGACAACTTACGTCGGGATTCCCCCGCAGCTTCTCGACCTCTTGGGCGGTCATGGCCGCGGCGAAGCCCTGGAAGCAATGGCTGTAAGTAAAGTCGGCGTCGGCGGCAATGGCCGAGATGGCGCTGGCAACGGCCTTGCCCTTGGCATGGTCCTTCATCCTGACAATGTACTTGCCCTCGACGGCCTGCGCGTTGCGAGGCACCAAAAGGGGCGCTGGAGTGGCGCGCTTCGAGGGGGCGGCCAGAGCCAGGGGAAGGAGAGCGAGGAGAAGTGCCGAGTGCATCTTGACTTGTGTAGGACGGTTGATGAAGAAGAAGAAGAAGAGAATCAAGAACAAGAATAGAAGCCGAGAAGAAGAACTCAAGACCAGCAGAGAACAAGGAGTCGGCAGGAACTCAAAGACGAGACTGGCTCGGAGGAAGAAGAATGCGGATGAGGCTGGAGAGACGAGACGATGATTGAGAGACGACGAGCCGTCTATTTATGAGCATGAGGTTGGAGGCTGGCCAGAAATTGGAGGAAAATGAAAAGAAACATGGCTCCCTCGCCATCGACGTCCCATGCCCCCCTGTGGCTGCCAAAGCTTGGCCGGGCCTGGCCATCTCGTGAGGTCCTGGTCATCTCGTGAGGTCCTGGTCATCTCGTAAAGGCGTCCATGGTTGGACCGCCTCCCCGAAGCGGCGTCGCGGGTGCTGATCCGGGAATCTGGTACGACCCTCGGCCGACGGGTCGCGCAGGCACCTGACCTACCTAATGGAGATGGACGTGTGTAGGAACTTATGCCGGACCCGATGCCCCTTGTTTTTTGTTGCTTCCATGGACATTGTGTGTACGGTTTTGATGGATGAGGCGTCGAGAGGGTTGATGTGTCGACAGACCAAGTATGAATGAAGCATGGTGTCGAGGAGGATAGTGTCGAGGATAGTCGTCAGACAAGTCGTCAGATAAGTCGTCAGATGGTCGTCAGATAGTCGTCGTCTGATAGTCAGAGATGGCCAAGAACCCAAATCGGAAACAACAAAAAGCAAGGAAATCCAGGGACCGTCGACATTAGCCGACGAGCCTTTTCAAGGATCAATCAATTTCCAGTCCTTGACCATGACGGGAGGAACCCTCGTGCTCGGCCGAGCTTCCGTATTTGGCTGTGGCGTCGCCCGTTGTCGGCTCCGTCTCAGGTTTGCCCCGTCTCTCATAAAGGCTGTCAGGGGCAGAGCCACGTCTGCAGACACTCTCTGCGGTGCACAACCAACGGAGTAAGCCGCCATCTTTCAGCACGTGCATCGACTATTGTTGGACGGTGGCAGTCAGACGCCGGCATCCGTCATGCATGTTGTACGAAGTAGTTGCAGTATATCTCCTCTTTCGTCCACCCAAGTTTTTAACCCCTGAGACTCAAGACTTGCCCCTGAGACTCAAGACTTGCCCCTGAAACTCAAAACTCACCAGACTTTCCCAGACTAGAGTCTAGACGGCCCCCCATGATTATACATAGTTCAGGCATCTGTATGTACATGCATGGTGACTTTTTGTTGTCGTTTCCATCTTCTTCACCGTGTCAATGGCTCCTCGTCACCAGGGGTAACCACTAGGCTTACCTTTGTCCCTATACCCTAGACCACCGTCTCGACCATGTCCGAGATGGCGTCTCTAATTCGTCAGATGGCCTCGTGTTATCGGGGGTTCCGCTTTACAAGGTTCTACGAGGGGGCTGACTCTACGAAGCCCGAGTCACGCTCTTCGGAATGCGTTATGTAAAGGCCGTTCCGCAAAAGGATACATGCATGTAATAAAAGGGTCGCGGAGTCTCGTGTAGGAGGTGAGGGGACGCTCTGTACAACCTCTACAACACGTCCTCACCCATCGACGGCGAGGCCATCCTGATAGCTATCCTTGACTATCCTGACAACTGTCCTGATAAATGGTCGGTGCTCATTACGGAGGCGCGCGCGCAACCGCCGCCCGAGCCTTGATGGACCGCCTGAAGCCGCTCCTGGACCAGTCACGGCAGCAGCGGCAACGGCGAGGAAGCGTGGGCGAAAGCGACATGAGAGACGACGACATCGGCGAAGGCGACCTGAAAGACGACGACATCGGCGAAGGCGACCTGAGAGACGACGACCTCGGCAAAAACGACACGAAGAAAGACGACCCGGGCGAAACCGACATGAGAACAGACGACCTGCGCGCCATGCTCGCCGCCATCCGAGCCTTGGTCCCGACCCTGCGGCCTGAGCGCCCCCTGTTTGCCGCCCTCCACGATGGCCTGGTGCATCATCCGCTGGGAGGCGCGGCCTATGCCTTTGAAAAGGACCTCGTCGGTCCTCTCTTGTCGGCCTTGGCCATGGACGAGGAGCCGCCCACGGTCAGTCGAGCGAGCAGTGTCCGTGGGCTTGACTGACTCTTCCGTGGACTTGACTGACTGCTTCCGTGACTGACTCTTCCGTGACCTTGACTGACTCCTTCCGCAGAGCGTCGCCTGGTCCTCTGCGGCCACGCCGACTCGTCCCGTCATCGTCCACGCCGGCGCCCAGCCAAACAACTCCCCCCACGCGGGCACCCTCGTCGTCTTTTGCTATGCCTTCCTGCTGGCGCGCGACCTGAGCCGCCGCATCCAGTCTCTCGGCCCCCGACGTGGCGCGCTTCCCGCCGTCGTCGTCGAAATCTCCATTGTCGACACGGCCCCCGTCGCCGGCGAGGCCGTCGAGGTTGATGGACTGCACTATCAGCGCTCGTACCGCGACGTCCCGGCCGCCCTCGAGGCTCACATGGACGATTACGTCGAGGTGTTGCGCCAGATGTCTGCGTGGTCCGAGATCCCCTTCCGCATCACCCGCCAGGCCGACTTCTCCGACCCGTCCATGGCGTCGCTCGTGTCATACGCCGTCGAGCACCGGGCCCGCCTCGCCTCGCAGCTGTCGCCGAAACACAACGCCCTCGCCATCCGGGCTGCGTGTCCCGTCTCTGGCTGTGCCCTGGCCGAGAAGCACAGCCGGCTGAACCGCTATCCTGCCGGCCACATCCACTTCACCTGTCCGCGCCACGGCCAGCACTCCGTCTCCCTCTCCGACCCGCAACAGGTGGCCCGCCTCGAGGCCAACGCCCCGGCGCGCAACCTGCTCCGCTCCATGCTGCACCTGGTCGACCGGCACGCCCATCATGTCCGCATCACCGGCTCGGATTATGCAGCCACCTACCAGGAAGCCCTCCTCCTCCGCCCGCTGGCCCAGTGGTCCGCCGCCACGGGGCTGGCCGTCGGTCGAACCCCCCACATCCTGTATGCGCCCCTCGTCGTCGACTGGAGCGGCGCCAAGCTGTCCAAGGGACTCTACGTTCGCCAGGGCGGCTACGACGCCATGGAGATGCTGGGCACCGACGGGCTCCACAGCTTTGCGCGCCTCAAGTCCAAGCATGGGCCTGATGGCCTGAGGCGCATATGGACCGAGGTTGAAACCTGGCTGGCTGAGCCGCACAAGCTGTTCCGGGCCTCCGTCTCCGTCGAGTACCTGCAAGGCCTTCTCGATGGGAGACCGTGGCAGTAGGCCATGGCCAAGGGCAACACGACGTTGCGCCATACTATTCGCACAGTTGAAAATGTGAATCAAAACACCTTTATGACTTTATCCTCGCGCCCTTCTTCGTCGTCACCCCATCGATCTTGCCACATGGGCGCCTTGACATAGCACCATCCCATGGGGGCGCTACCCATTCCCCATCTAGTCTTCATCTCGCCTAGCGTGATGGGCTTGACAAGTTGGTACAGCTCGAGTATCGGGTATCCGTATTTAGACTGCTTTTTGCCTTCGTTAAAGTCCGCGTTGCCGATGCCGATAGGCTCCTCTGGGACAGTGCCTGGCGTGCGACGGAGGTCGGGAGGAATCATGGCGATGTGACTGCAAACGATATGAGCGGTGAGCCCGACATGAGCCCTATGGGCAGGTGAGAAACTTACGTGATTGCCGTAGAGCCCTTTTTTTTCCCGTCGCCTCGCGTCTCGTACAGCCAGAGCCGCTCGACGCCATCGCGGAGGCGGTATGTGCGGTACTCGTGATTTTTCCGTCGGGAGATGATGTGGTCGAGGTGGACGGGCTTGATGGCCAGGATAACGTCCGTCTGCACTCGGTCAGGCGCCACCTTGGATCGAGGGCTGCGGGCGTTGTTTTTCGCCGCGCCTTCAACGCGAGCCCGGGACGGATCCGAAGACGTGCTCTTGAATGGGCTGCGGTCGAGGGTTGACTGCCTGAGAGCGGGCTTGGACGGCGACGGGACTGCTGGAGCCATTCCGCAGGGCGTGTGTGACTGGGCGCGTCTCGGGAGCAGTTTCCCCCGTCCGAGGCGAGAGGAGCAGGCGATGGTAGCAGGTGGGCGATGTTGACACTGATGGGCGAGTTTGACACTGATGGGCGAGCTTGACACGCGTGGATTGAAGGGTGCTTGTTGGAGGCGTGAGGGAGAAGCTATGTTAGAGCAGAGCAGAAAGTGAGTGAATCACGCATCACGCATGGGTTACCTAGGTACTCACTCGTAATGATAACGGATATACGAATAGTCACGCCGATAACGAGGGTAGTCACGTGCGAGGCCCCGCCTCCCAAGACTATAAATCTCTTCTCCCCGCCTCCTCCCACCTCCCACCTACCTTGTTTTCTTTCCCCTCTCGCATCCACTTTTTTCTTTTCTCTCACGCATCCACCTACGAGTCGTACCTTCTTTTCTTTTCCTCTTTCCACACGCATTCCTCCACTCCATACTCTCGCAGTTCAACGATCCTTCAACAAAGTCGCTCTCCACCTCGCCACAGTACGTGCGCTGTCATTCCCTTTGTCCCGCTACTCATGTTACGTACAGTACACGACTTGCTAACTTGTTAGATGCTCAACTCGATGACGCCGGCCCAAATTAGGGCCTTTATGGGCCACACCACTGGCGGCGACAAGGGCGGCGGCGGAAATGGCGGCGGCGGCGGCAAGAAGGGCGGTGTTGGAAAAAGTGGCGGCGGCGGCAAGGGCCGCCTACAATGCCATCGGGTATGTCTGCCTTCTAAAACGTCCGTCAAAGTTATCCACGCTGACCTAGATACACTAGTGATACACTAGAGTCGATACACTAGTGTCATGGCTCTCGCGTTTCCGGCCTTGACGAGCTCACCCGGCTCATGGTCAAGGACTACCATGGCATCGAGATGTGGTACCTCGCTGGAAACTGCATTGACGGCGACGTCATGCGCCGCATGGTTGATGCACTCCCATGCCTACTTTATCTGCACCGGAATCAACACGCCGAAAGACTTCTGCCACCAACGTACGTGCGCTGTCATTCCCTTTGTCCCGCTACTCATTACGTACAGTACACGACCCTTTGTCCCGCTACTCATTACGTACAGTACACGACTTGCTAACTTGTTAGATGCTCAACTCCATGACGCCCGCTCAGATCAGGGCCTTTATGGGCCACACTGGTGGCGGCCGCGGCGGCGGCAAGCGTGGGGGGAAGCGCGGCGGTGGCCGTGGCGGTGGCGGTGGCCGTGGCAGGCAGGGGCGGCGGGGTCTCCAGTGCGGCGGGGTATGTCTCTCTGCCTTCTAACACGTCCGCCAAAGTTCTCCACGCTGACCTAGATATACCTAGTGCCATGGCTTCGGCCACCTACCGCACCAATGCCCGACACCGCGCCGCCGCCAAGGCAGAGGGGGTGGTGGGGATGCACCATAGGTGGGCGCGGCCGACGACGAAATGGTGGACGCAGTGGGCGCGTTGGCCCTCGACAACAACCCGGGGAAGCGGCGGACCGGCTACAAACTTGGGGTCCACTGATATTTTCAGTTGCGACGTGGCGACCGTGGCGGCGGCGGCCGGCAGAGGCGGCGAGGGCTCCAGTGAGGTCGGGTATGTGCCTCTGCCTCCTAAAACGTTCACCAAAGTTCTTCACGCTGACCTAGATACACATAGTGCGGTGGCTTCGGCCACCAGCCGCATCAATGCGGCACACCGCGGCGGACGACCATGCCGCCGACGCCGGCGGTCTCCCCACCGCCGCCCCAGGTGGTGGTGCCGCCGCCCCAGGTGGTGGTGCCGCCTCCCCCGGCGGTGGTAGTGGAGGTGGGGGAGGAGCCTGCTGGGGAGGCTGAGGGGGAGGGGGCCGTTCCGACCACGATTTGACATTCTTACGGCCCATCACGACCTTTGTCTTCTTGCCGCTCGTCTTGGGGAGGTTGAGCTCGAGCACAGACAGCTAGGATAGAAGAGGCAGATACGCAACCCTCGAAGATGCTACGGATCTTATCGAACGATAACTGATTCCGTACATCCAGAGAAGGTTATCTGTGCTAAGAACAAGGAATCTTCGCTACCCAGAACGATATTGCTCTCGGAGGCCGCTGATAGATTCTTTCCAAGCTGCCAATTGAAGTCACCGCTTTCAGCGACTGCAGAGCGGCCCAAATGACAGTGCGTCCACAACGCACGACAAACATGGTGAAAACCCTCACGATCCCGACAAGCACGAGCTCGAACCCCGCCTCATACGACACAACATCGCGAAGAACCTCGCGACTACGACAAACACTGCGCCGCGTGCTGCTTCAAGCCCGGCATCCGCACACACACACAAGTCCGCTTGCTGCTTCAAGCCCGCCCGACAAACAAAAGTTCGCCAGTTGTTCCAAGCCCGCTCTCGTTGCTTCAAGTTCGCCGCCACCCTCTGTTCCGAATGCCGACTTCAACAAAGGCATGAAGCTCCTGCCGTACGACAAAGAAGACGAGCTCCAGAAGCACTTCAACGGCACCAAGCTCATCGGGGACTTCAACGGCACGGCACCAAGCTCATCAGGCTTTGACAGGTGCCGCCAAAGCATGCCCTGCAGGACAACCTTCTTGTTCCGCACGACCAGCCTCGCGGCCGCCCTCCTGACCCCGGACGGAGGAATACATCTTGGCCACTGCTGGCCCTTCCGAGAGCGGTGATTGTCAATTGGAAGCTTGGGAGGAATCTCTCAGCAGGCAAGCCAGCGGAGACGCCTTGTTTATAGCACAAATAACTCTCTGTGTGAACGGAACAGGATCGCTGAAGATGAAGATCCGTGGCACCTTCGAGAGTTGCGGAATTTGTCCTCCTCTCCCTTGCTGTCTGTGAAGGGACTGTACGAATACTATAGGAGCTCCCAGACTCACATAACGAGTTCACTGCACCCATTTCTGAAAAAAACAGCCGTCCTCCTCCCCTTCCTCCCTAAGATTGTCACGGAGTATACAAGTACACGGAGGAGATGTTAGGCAGTGCCTTAAGAACACATGCAGGGTTCGATCCCTCGAGTTATTCAAGACATGTAGAAGCTCCAAACATGAAAGACTGTGTGACACCCTCACGAGCTGCAACCCTCAAGCCACGCCTCGCCTGGATCGACGTTTCCTCCGCTCACGACAACCTTTGTTGCACCGGACTCCGCGTTGGTGAAGACGGCCTCGAGTTGAAGCTTCTCCCGTGGCCACAGCGTGACGTAGTTGTCTGACCATCGCACGGGGTTGACGTCGGCTCCCTCCTTGTCGACCAGGTTGAGGCGAATAAAAAACGCCGGGGTCCGGGACAGGTTCTCAAGCTCGAGGAGCTGTGATTCCTGCGTCAGGCACCGTCGCCTGATGCTGATTGTTGCCGTCCTCATGCTGGCGAGGGCAGTCAAGTCGGCAAACTCGGACACTGGGGTGTGGCGCCAAGTCGACTCGTTCCAGCTCAGCCTGTCGACAGACTTGGCTAGCCAGTACACGTTGCGACTCAGAGTTGCGCCTTGCTCGTCGGAGAGGAGCAAGCGGAGGAGACCAACGTTGCGGATACTGCCCATTCCAGACATGTTTCCAGCCCGGGCCGCCGTGTTTGCCCGGGTGTGAGCATGGAAGCTCTGCGTGGAAAGGACGTTGCCTTGGAGATCCATCAGCTCTGCCGCGATGCTCCGCTCGCCCCGTCCGTCGAGGGAGTGGTTTATGAGCCAGACAGTCTGGTCAAGGTAGTCGTACGCGACGTGCTCGACCCTGCACCCGGTCTTGGTGCCAAAGTACGACGCCGCCGGGTGCATGTAGTTGTCGAACAGGTTCCAGTGGAGACCGGGCCAGGCATTGTTGAGCATCCAGTAGATTGTACCCGTTGCCGGGCGAGGGGCGTTCCATCGCGACGAGTAGGCCTCGTGCTGCGCCCGGGTCGCCTCGTAGTCCATCATCTGGGCTTTGAGCAGGTAGTCGTCCAACGATGTCGGGGGCCCATATCGCCGGAAAAGGCCCTGGTTGTAAATCGCTCGGTTCCGAAACGACGACTTGTTGGACGACATGTGGAACACGTCCTTGTCGGGCCGCATCCAGAGGTCCTCCATGTCGCCGTGGGAGAGAAACCGCTCGAGGCTCCCCATCTCAGGGGTTCCCACGCCCGCCCCCAGCTCGGACCCGAAGCCGAACGCGGCGCCCAGCCGCTCCGCAGAAGGCTCCGTGTCGAACCAGTAATTGGGAGGGACCCAGTCGTACGGCCCGTCCATCTTCATGCCGCTCGGTCCAAGGAGCTCCGGATACCCACGCTTGGCTGCCGACGCAATGATGGGCGTCTGCCAGTGCGCCCCCTTCAACGCATCGACGTAGATGCGCGTGGCCCGGTCGTCGGGCCACGAGTCGCTGCCGACAAGCCAGGCCATGACGCTGGGATGGGGCTGGAGCATGGCCGCCTCGTGCCTCATGCTGGCGTTTGCCGTCTGATAGTCCTGCTCCACCCAATACGGAACGGGGTCAAGCTGCAGGTCGTGATTGTGCTTCCACGCTTCCCACTTGGAGCAGCACACCCAGCCGGCCATGATCATGATGCCCAGCCGGTCGGCAATCTCGTACAGCTCGGGATGCTCCATCATGCCCTCGAGTCGGATCGTGTTGAGGCCCATGTCGAGGGAGTAATTCGCCATCGCCATGAATCTCTCTCTGTCCCAACGCAGGAACTGGTCGGCAGCGTAGCCCCCCCCGATGACCTGGAACGGATGGCCGTTGATCCTAAACAGAGTATCATTGTGGCTGTTTACACTTGATGTCACGGTTCGGATTCCGAACCACTGCCGGGAAATGTCGGAGAGCTTCGAATCGACCAAGAAGACAACTTTGCATTCGTACAGGGGCTGCCCGCCCCATTGCTTCGGCCACCATATCTCGGGCTCGTCAACTGTGTGAGCCAATTCGACGAGTCGTGACTCTCGTGGACCAAGCTTCACCACTGTTTCCTCACGCCCGCTCTCGCCAGAGGGGCTCGTCACGATTGTCTCGACCTGGAATTGCACCGCATGGCCTCCCATATTGCGTGCCATTGTGCGCACAGTCACCTCGGCAGGGTGTTTTTCCAATGGAAACTCCACGTCTACGGAAACACTCACCGGGCCCATGGACACGGGGCCGGTTTGCCTGACGGAAATGCCTCGCCAGATGCCGGATCCGTTGTCCGGCGAGGGCGGGTTCCAGTCGACGAAGCCCTGGACGAGATCGTAGTTAAAATCGGCGGCATAGACCTTGACAACGAGGGCGTTGTCGCAGTCCACCAAGCAGGTAATGTCGTACGTGTGGCCCCCGTATGAGCCACTCTGAAGCTCGTCGTGGGCAACCTGTTTGCCGTTGAGAAAAATGTCGGCCCTCGACGTGATGCCGTGTGTCTCCAGCACATAGTGCCGGCCGTCGGCTGGCTCGAGCGAGAACTCGTTCCTGTAAGCCCAGGGCACCGAGAACTGGCGCGTGTCGAATCTAGCGAGGTTGTCAGAGTACCAAAGGTCCGAGTCGTTGTAGATGCCGGCCGCCAAGAGACACCCCATGATTGTACATTGCGATGCCTCAATGTGGTGCCACGCCGAAGTGTCAAACCCGTGTTTGGATACCCGAGTGAGGTTCCCGTCGACGAGGGAGGAAGACTGCAAGTCCCAGTGGGGAATGACTGCTTTCTGGCCTGGCAAAGTGGTGAGACCGGCGGTGACTGCTTTGGAAAGTGAAGCCGCCGCCTCTATAAAGACACTGCCGACGAGCAAGAGGCACCCTGCAGCCGCGTGTCCGAGCATGATGTATCTGGATGAAGCTTTTAGGGTCAGGTTTCATGAAGCAATACCGACGACATTGGCCGAGAAAATGTCACTTGTAGCCGCACCCGGCTCTGCACAACGTTACCTTGAGACGTTACCTCGAGACGTTTGCGTCGTGCCTGGGAGGCTTGGAGCGGGGTTGTTGCTCCTAATGGGGGTAGAATGGTCCCGGTGTAGAATGGTCTCGGTGTAGAATGGTCTCGGTGTAGAATGGTCTCGGTGTAGAATCGGTTAGAATGGTCTCGGTGGTGACTGGCTTGTCTCTGATGACGTTTCTGACATGTGCCAAATATGCTGTCTTCCATCCGCCGCTCATCCATCAACCTAAGCAGAGAAGCCTACTCTCCAACAACCGCAACACCAATGGGAAGGCCCAGGACCTGCTCGTTGAGCTTATACCCACACCCGGCAGCAACCGCAGCCCCGTCCGTCCTCTCAGTCAAGCAGAGCTTCGTCTGGGCACTGACCAGATTGCCCGTCATGTGGTAGACCCAAGCATCGGACCGACAGCCGGACTGGCGGGAGACAATCTTGCCCTGCGCGTCCGCCATGCACTCGTTGGGACGGAGCAGGCTGTTGATGTGTCCGTCCGGGCGAACTCTCCACGTCTGCGCGTCGGAGCCGTCGCACACGGCCCAGGACACCTTTCCGGACCTGTCGTCTGTGAGGCACTTGAGGCTGTTTGTGTTGAAGATGAGGCCCGTGGGCGTGACGGGGCTTGCCGGCTTGGTGATGCGGAAGACGCCGGTGCCGTGCTGGGGGATGGCCTTGGCCGTGATGCCGCTCTCTTGGGCGGCAACCGTGTACGTCTCCCCGGTCCAGAGGTTCTTGACCGACACGTCTCCCGCGCGCCGCAGAGCCGGTGGGGAGAAGCCGAGCCGTTCCCACGACACGGTCAAGTCGGCCGCCGAGCCGCCTCTGTTCAGGGTCACGACCAGTCGATCACCCTTCTCCAGACTCTTGGTCAGGACATGCCAGTTTTCGTCGCTGCTGACGAGGGTCGCCTGTTGCACGAGCTTGTCCTGATTAACGGCGATGAGGTCGCGGTTGGTCAGGTACTCGACCTCGTCGTCACGAATCGCAGCCAAGTCGGCACTGAGGATGAGCGGCGCCGAAAACGCGCACCAGAGGGCAAAGTGGCTCTTCTTCTCGTCCAGGCTAAAGGAAGGATGGTCGACGATGAGGAAATCCGGGTCGTTGAAGAAGCCGGGCTTCTGGAACCGGG
Organism: Ophiocordyceps sinensis; assembly: GCA_012934285.1. Classification (NCBI taxonomy): domain Eukaryota; kingdom Fungi; phylum Ascomycota; class Sordariomycetes; order Hypocreales; family Ophiocordycipitaceae; genus Ophiocordyceps; species Ophiocordyceps sinensis. The sequence goes on from JAAVMX010000007.1 coordinate 2,670,474, forward strand.
CTAGGCCGAGGTGCTGCGCGTAGTTGTACAGGACGCTGTTCCAGGCATTGCCGTCGGGGTAGTTGACAATGTCGGCAGAGTGCCTGGCCAAGTACCCGATCTGCCTGGCCCAGCCCATGACGGTGTACCAATCGGTCAAGTTCTTGCGCCCGGAGAAGTAGGCCGGGGCCGAGTTCGAGAAGACCATGCGGCCCCCGCATTTCAAGAGGAGCTGGTGCCATCGGCCGTAGACCTGGCGATACGTCGCCTCGCTGCCGTCGGGGAGATTGCACCCGTCCATCTTGAGGTATTCGAACCCCCAGCCGGCAAAGTCTTTCAAGTCCAGCTCCTCGTGGCCCAGAGCACCCGGGTAGCCGCCGCAGGACAGGCTGCCGGCATCCGAGTAGATGCCCGGGATGAAGCCCTTGGACTTGAGGTGGGCCGCGAGCCAGGGGAGCCCCCTTGGGAACTTTGCACCGTCCCAGACCATGGATCCGTTGGCAGCCCGGCTCTTGGTGGACCACGCGTCGTCAAGATTGACGCGGTTGTAGCCCGCGGCGAGCAAGCCTCTGCCTGCCATGGCCTCGGCGGCATCAACAAAGATGGACTCATTGATGTTGCTCGTGAAACGGGCCCAATTGTTGAAGCCCATGGGAGGCAGAGGGAGGGCAGCCTCGGGGGTCAGGGCGGCCGTGCCGACGAGACCGACGGCGGCGGCCAGGAGCAGCTGGGACATGATGGCCATTCGACTTGATGGCGACGTGATGGCGATTCGACTTGATGGCGACGTGATGGCGATTCGACGTGATGGCGATTCGACGTGATGGCGATTCGACTTGATGGCGATTCGGATTGATGGCGATTCGACTTGATGGCGATTCGACGTGATGGCAACGGGAGACCATGTCAGGGGGAGGGGAGAATGAGGAGCTGCAGGTCGTTATGTCCAGTCCACTCTTTGCCATCTGGTTCCATGCATGAATATAGCCGCTTGCCAAGAAGCTGTAATCACACGTTGGGCTCGTCAAGCCGTCTTTGAGTCAATATCCAATATCTTCCGCCTTTATACATGCATGTGCATACATATGCACATGCCTCGGATATGTTTGCCGAGGATAGCGGAGCTGGAACCGAGGTTCCTCTCCGTGATATAATAGTGAGGTTAGCAAGATGGATCACGGATTCGACCGTCGAGTGTACAGATATCCGGTCTTGTTTGCGAAAACCACGCTCGCTCAACTCTGACAAGCCGTCGGATACCTGTGCTCGTCGACCAAGAGCTTTCATATCCAGGCTGCTCTCCGCCTCGACCGGTGCGGGGGACATCTCCACTCGCCCCCCGGCTTCCCGAGTCTGGCTCATCCCGTCTCCGCCGTGACGCAACAAAATCTCACGTCCTTTACAACAGGTACCTGAACCCCTTCCTCATACGCAAAGCCTCGTCGGGGCTTGCAATAAACTCGTGCTCCCCGGGCTGCTGGGCCACATCGCGGTCGAGCTCTTTGTTCAGCCCGGCCAGCGTCATTCGGAAGACCCAGCAGCCGGCGATGGCAACGCAAAACATGACGAGCACGATGCCGTAGCTTTTCCGGTAGCCATTGTCCTTGAGATCCCAGACGTAGGACCCGGCCACGTTGCCAAGCTGGCTGAAGCCGTTGATCATGGCGATGGCGACGGCGCGTTTTGCAGGAGGGCGGGGAAAGGAGGAGCTGATCCACGAGTAAAATACAATGTATCCCGCGTACGACGACGCCTGGAGGAAAAGGGCCACGTAGCGGGCTGCCACGTTGAGCGTCGCCATGCTGATGGCGAATCCCGCCATGCCGAGGAGAAGGGGTGCGACAATGTGCCAGAACTTGAGGACATTGTTAGCATTTGAAGTATGGGCGGTAGGTAGCCACATTCGGTTGAAGGCCGAGAGACAGTCGAGGGTTTAGGGGCCGACTAACCTTTTCTTGAGTTCTATCAGAGTGCCAAGAGACGGCAATGGAAACGATGCAGGCACAGACCCAGGGGGGAGAGCTCATCAAGAGAGTTGGGACGTAGTCGAAGCCCAGGGTCCCGGTGAGCGTGGGCTAGGCAAATGTTAGCCGGTTCATCTCGTCTCCTGTTGAGCAGCCCAAGGGTGCGCGACATACAAAAAAAGCGTTAAAAGACAGGCCCACGACGTAGGCGGTAAAGGTGAGCATCATGATGTAAATCTTTGCGTCTCTCAGGGCCAAGAAGAGACCATCAAAGACTCCTTGGGCGGCCGAGTCGGCATCGGCCTCACCCACGTCTTCCGTCATGCGCAGCTGAGCAACGAGCTTCTCCTCGTCGGTGAAGCCGCGCGTGTTGTGCGGCAGGTCGGGGAGGATGAAGGCGGCGGCGACGGCAACGGTCATTGTGGCGGCCCCCTCGATGAAGAAGAGCCATCGCCAAGCAGCTTGGCCGAGGATGCCCTGCATATTGGAGAGGACGCCAGCACCGACGAGGGCGGAAAAGGCGTTTGAGACGAGGTTTCCGCAAAAGAGAAGGGCATTGCGAGTCGTCAGCTCACGGCGAGTATACCACTTGGACAGCAGAAGCAGGGCGCCCGGGAGAAAGGCAGCCTCGACAAAGCCGAGGAAGAAGCGCGTGGCCACCATGCCGGCAAAGCTGTGGGCGACGCCGCTGAGGGTGGAGATGATGCCCCAGAGCAGCATGGCGCCGGCAATGTAGAGCGAGGGGCGCTGGATGCGGTTGATGAACATGTTGGAGGGCACCTGCATGAGGATGTAGCCGACGTAGAGGATGCTGAGGCACGTGGCGTACTGCGTGTTGTCGAGGCCAAGGTCGTCCTGCAGGCCCTTGAGGCGGGCGGCGCCAATGTTGTTGCGGTCGAGGTAGTTGAGCACGTAGATGAGGACAAAGACGGCGCACCGAGCGTCGAGCTTGCGCTTCATGCGCTTCTCGACGATGCCTCGCCGCGTCGGGTCCATGGGGTGAGAGGCTTCGCGGCGAGAGTCAGCCGCCTCGAGGCTCTCAATGTTTGGCTTGTGCAAGTCACTGCCGGCTCGGGCCTGCACCCCGACAATGTCGTCGCCAGCCATGGCCGAAATGGGGGGGGTGACGGGGCAACGTCTTGCAGCCGAGAGTCGAAGTGGTGAGGTGGTGCGGTGAGCGCGTGGTGGGTGCTTGCAGGCAGGCAGGCAGGCAGGCACGTGACGGTGAAAAAGACGTCTTGTTAAGCAAAGCTTGCTTTGCGCTACGAAGAACACAGAATGTGTGCAAGTTGCGGCAAGCCGCTTTGCTTACTTAATATATGTAGTAAGCTTTTTTGTTGTAAGGGTCCCCTATATTAACGAAGTACGGCTACTGGCTAGCCCTAAATGACACGCTATGATTGGCTAAAGTCTAAAAATTCGGTGCGCTTATTGGCTATATTTCTCCCGTGGTTTAACCGGCTAAAAATCCTACGGTTCCTATTAATAGTACGTCCCGTAGGGCTTATCCCGACATATTAACTAATAAAATCTAATACGGTTATTAGCTGCTATACTCTTCTGCCGGGGTTTAACCGTATTTCGCGATAAGTAGGAAAAAATAACGTAAATAATAATAACGCGCCTTTATCGCGGCTTCTTTATTACGGTTTATAATAGCTTTTATAGTAGTAGCCCCCCCGCCTCTACCTCCGCCTCTATAACCGCTTGCTAGCCGCGATAACAATATTTATGCTTTACCCGATCGTCGTTGCTCTTATTATCGCGTATCTAAGCCTTATAATTAATTTATCTACCTTAAAGACCTAACGAAATAGACTATAAAGTGCCTTATATATCGCTAGGGATATTCTACTTTTATATACTGCCCTTTCCCTTTCTACGTCCTGCTTTACTAATTATTCTTAGGCTCGAGGCCTCCTTACGCCTATTCGTACGAACTCGACTTTATATAATTTATATAAGCGAACGGCAAGCAAAGTATAGTCCCTCGAGATATAGAGCCCGCGCTCTCCTCGCTTGCCTTTACTATACCCTCGCCCTAAGTCTCCCGGGCTCCTAATAGGCGGAATACAGTCACCTAAGCTCCCGATAGGCGGAATACAGTCACCTAGGCTCCCGACAGGCGGAATACAGTCATCTAAGCTCCTAATAGGCGGAATACAGTCACCCGGTCTCCTAGTAGGCGGAATATAGAGCCCGCGTTATTGCAATAAGTATAATATAACAAAGCCTAATAACTAATTTATTAGTATTAAAGACCTAATAAAGCGGACTATAAAGTGCATTATATATCGCTAGGGTTAATCTACTTCTATATATATACTCCTTAACTTCCCTTTTCTATCTATTCCTACGAATACTAATTATAAATAGGCTTAACGCTTCGGTATTTATAGCCTCTTCCGACGTAGTGTTTACTTATAGGATAGCTTAGGCTAGGCTTAAGCATACGCCCGCTAGGCTAATATTAGTCGTTATTATAGGGTCTAGCGACGCGTAGGTAAAGAGCCTTCTCTAACACTAAGTATATCGTAGCTACTCTCTTTTGCTAAGCCTTCCTCTTAGCTATAAGCTTAGCCGTCCTCGCACCCGGATTTAATATAATAACCTTTCCCGTCCTTATAACCTCTCCCGTCCTTACTACCTCTCCTATCCTCGCCTCTAGCCTCGATATAATAACCTCCCCTATTACCTCTTTACTAGCTAGACTTTATAGGTAATCTCGATATACCTACTATATCTCCTTCTAACTAAGACCTTATAGGTTAGTAGAATAACTATCTTAATGCCGATATCCTTAAGTACTATAACCGCTATAAGGAATCCTAGTTTAGTATATAGCTTATAGCTTCTATCTGCTAATACTATCGTCGTTTAGATAGTAAGATATAGGATAGTTAGCCTTACTTCTTCTTATAAGAGAATAACCTCGACTTTAGCAGCGTCTTAAAGCATCTTCTAGAGCTCTTATAAGTCGAAGAGATGCTCGTTGCCTAGGTCTATATATATATCTAGGTTTTTTAGTATCGTAGTTAGTAATATAAATATCGCGGCTATATTATTAACTTCCTACGAGATATTAGCTATATATATATATAGCTTCCGCTTCTACCGCGCGACTTAGATATTATTGTCCTACGACTACGGGAATTAATAGACTAGCCCTATCTTATTCGATAGTTTAGACGTTAATTCCGCGTTTAATAAGCTAACATCCGTGCCTAGCTTATACATCTTTAGCTTAATTACCCTAGCTACCGTGATATTATTATCGACGAGGACTATATTAGCTAATTACCTATTAACGGTGACGTTAGTAACTAGCTACTTAGTAAGGTAGGCGACTTTAGCGACGCTATAAATAACGCCGCGTATCCTAACCCTAATGCTGCTTAAACCGCTAAGGCTGCCGACATTAATAATTACGATACCGCGGCTATCTTAAACTTTATTATAGCGTAGCTAGACCTTAAGCGTTTACGGGCTTAGCTTAAGGGTTAGGTTATACCGGAATAGGTCCCTTTACGCAAGCAATAGCTATATATCTAGATGCTAGATATATAATCTACCCTTCTTAATAAGTTTAATCGCTTATAGCCTCTCCTATCTCTCGCCTTTCTAACCCTCTACCTTACCGGGCAAAGAGACTATATAGCCCCTCGTTAGTTAAAGAATAATTCGGTATAGCGAGTATATCGAATACGCCTTAAAGTACTACGACGGCCGTTTTGCTAAGCACCTACGCTTTCGTTATATTAGCTTTAATACGCTTATGCGTTAGTAAGTTAATTCTTAAAGCTCCTTTTACATTAAGAGGTTACGGTCCTATCGCCTAGTGGAAATTAAGGAGCTACGCGCCGCTTTTAGCGAGGATACCCCTAATTCTCGAGCTCTACTTAATTCTATTATTCGCTTCTCTAGCAGCTTAAGAGGCACGCGGGCTTACTAAGGTAGCTAGAGATATTAACTCGAGGCTATAGTTTATAGCCTAAGCTGCCTAAGAGTATTCCTAACGTTTTCGGCCGCCGATTTATATTAGGATAGCCTATAAAGGCATATGCCGTTATATCACGAGTAGTATAAAGCCGACGCTTAAGGCAAGGCTATAATCGCGTTTAAGAACTTACGAGAGAATCTATATATTGCCGCCTACTACTTCTATAGCCGATTTACCTCCTTCCTTAAGCTCGTCTTAACGCCTAAATTTAATATTATAGACTACTAGTTTCGGTATAAATAGTAGGCCTATAGGAGCACTTATATATATAGTCTCTACTAGGTTAACGGAAGCCCGCCGCCTAATATATCTACCGATTCTACTTAAGAGGATTTTGCCTACTTTTAGGGCAAACACGTCTCTGCCTTTAACCTAGAGCTATAACGAGTAATATAGTAAAGGGAGGCGAACCTACTAGTAGTAGTTCGCCTTAGGTTTAACTTCTAATTCCTCTCTAAGGTTATTAACCGAGTGTAATATTACCGCTGCAATAAGGCGTATTGCCTACGCTTTCGCCGTCTCTTAGATAGATCTCGATCTAATTCGAAGAGCTGCCGTTTCTATTTCCTACGTGCGTGCTACGTAAACGCCTACGTCGCTAAAGATCTTAATCTATAATACTTTATATTCGATAGCATCCGGAACGATCCTCTTTTTAATAACTATAATCCCGCCTTAGCTATTAGCTAGCTAGCGAATTACGATATATCCCCTTATACCTTTATATATACCGTTATTAACTATATTAAGAAGTACTGCTCGAAGGGAGAGACATAGTTAGAAAGCTACTATAATATTGCCTAAGCTATCCTGCCTAAGACTAATATATAATAGGGCCTTATTAGCTTTATTACTAAGTTTATAAATAAGCTTACTATAGAGCGTAATTAGTCTATAATAGAAGTTAGTTACCTATTGCTAAACTTACCGCTTTAAAAAGGCATAAGAGCTTTTTAGTCTATTAATTACCGCCCCCTTAGGCTTTAATAGCAGGCGGATATTATTAATGCGATAGAAGGTATAGACGGGGTTTATATATCTCGCAACGTCTATTAGAAATACCTTATATAAGACGACAAATAGGCTGATTTAACCTTCTTCGAACTATTAGCTAAGTTCGACTTTACGCATACTCCCTAGCGACCCTTTCCTTAAGCGGCCGATCGTATCTTAAACTACTTTCCTCGCTATAAGCCTTAACGGGGGCACGACTAATACTAGGACTTTTGCCGGGTTAAGTTAACTCTTTACTATCTTTATCGATATACCTAAGAGGTTAAAGAGGTTAAAGGCATTACGTTTAAGACATTCTCTAAAGCATATAACTATTGCCTCTCTATCTATAGCAACGCTTATCCCGACGATTACTATAGTAACCTTCCCTCCCTTATTTAAGACGAATTTAAGGATAACCTTTAGAACGATAAAGACATTACGGCCGGGGAGTAGGAGGAACTTACTGCTCTACTACTATATCGTGGCCTTAATACGGAAGACATTAAGTTACTTAGAAATCGCGACCTTAATCTTTAGCACGATTAGCAGCCTTATATTAGTAAATATCCCGACTTAAAGGCATAAGGGAACGACTACTAAAAGTTAGTTAAATTATAGTATACCTTTACTAATAAGCAAGATAATAATATATCTAATAATATATTTGCTCGTCTTAACGTTAAGCAACGCACGGTTTTCGACCTCTTTACTTAGCACTTAGAATAAGCCCTCGACCTTAATGAGTAAGACCCGGCGCCCCTTCTTATATAAGTAGATAGGCAAGGCGGTATAGGTAAGTCCTTTATAATTTACGCCCTCTATGCCCGGTTAAAGCAGCTCTCCTTAGGCTACTTTATATAAGCGGCGCTTACGGGTGTTACTACTAACGTAATTAACGGCGTAACGTTATACTCCTTACTACACCTGCCTATCTTTAAGACTCTTAAAGAGGTGCCTCTATTACGCACTATAGAGCTTAGTAACCTCTAGTCCTAGCTACGCCTCCTACGTTACCTTATTATCAACGAGAAGTTAATAATTAGCCTACGAACCTTTTCTTATATCGATTCCCGCCTCCGATAGATCTTCCTAAAGCATTAAGATAAGTTCTTTAGTAGCTATAGCGTTTTTATACTTAGTGACTTCTATTAGCTTCCGCCCGTAATAGAAAAGCCGCTCTTTACTACGGCGGCTCTTATAGCGCTACCTAAGATTTATAGACGCAACGCCTACTACGCCTTTAATAAGACTATTGTATTATAGTAGGTCTTACGGTAGTAAGGTAACGACTAAGCTCCTTTCCGGATAGCTCTTTAGGCCCTACGTATTAATGCCCCCTTTATTAACGACTAAAAGCTGCTTTATACCCGCGTGTAGGCAAACCTACTACTTAGGGAGGTAGCTTACTTCGATAGGGCGGTCTATATTACGGTATAGGACCCTAATAGGTACGTACCTATATAGATATAGGTTAACCCCGGACTACGCTAATATTGCCCTACTATATTTTACGGGTATTTTACAGGTATTTTACAGTTATAGCACGGTGATATTACGGTGAAATCTAGTATAGGTAAACCCCGGCATTACGCTACGACTCTACGGCTATTTCGCGACGCGTATTATAGGGATTTTACTATAATACGCAAAGCGTATAATAGGGGGAAATCACCGCGTTAAGGCATATATAGGGAGAGGATTACGCATATACGGTAATACGTGATTAGGCATTATTAAGGAGATTCCCTAGGGAAGCTATAGTAATACGCTAGGATTTTATAGTAAAAGCCCGGATAGTAATATAAGTATATAACGGGCATCTTCCCTAGCCTAAGAATAGAAGGGATAAGTAATTATTTTCTATATTATTTAATAGTTAAAAACCTACTTTACCTTATACTTACCTTCGCAACCGGTAGATAGTCTATTACTAATAGAACTATTAGCTAGCCTAACTCCCTTCCTAGGCCTTATTGCGGCTAGTAGTATCCTATCATTTCGATAACCCTTATAGTATACTAATTATATTAGTCTATTATATAATAAATAGTAGTAATTCTCTTTCCTTAATTCTAAACTAACTTTAAGAGCGCCGCGAGTTTAAAGCCTTACGGTGCTAAGAAGAGAGGAAGCATAGACTTATGCCGATCGAGTACTATATGCTAGAGGATATCTTCTAAGGAAGAAAACTCCTGCTTATATATAGCTAGCTCCCGGAAGCTAACTAGTTCTTTACCGAACGACTTCTCCGGGATCTTTAGGAAGAAGCAAACGCCCGGACTAAGGAAGCCTAAGCGGTACGAAGCTTCTACGCTAACTACTCCTAATACCCTTTCGATAGATCGTATCTACGAAGGTTATATAGCGAACTTCTTATTAAGTTCTTAAACAGCTAGCGAAGAGACACTTAGCTAATCTAATAGGAAATCGCTAGTTTTAACTCCTCTCTCGGAAGATAATACCGAGACGCGCTCTTCTATCGCATTAACGAGCTATAGTACTACCCCGACGGACGCCCGTATAGGATAGAACTAGACCTCGACCCGCCGGCTAGTAGCTCCTATGGATCCGCGGAGTCCTAACCCGGCCCCGCCCTAGCGTTAAGCCCGGCCTAAGCGCTAGCTCTATAGACTAAAACAATGCCCGCGCCGGTTATAATAACCGAAGATATACTCGCCCGGCTGCTAGACCGTCTATAGATAGGGATATCTTATACTATAGGATAACCGAACGGCGCCGGCGATCGTATGCCGAATAAGCCTACGCCTTAAATCCGAGCTAAAGACGTCGGATTTTTTAATCCGGATAATCTATTTAACGCCTTATTTAATACCCTCTAAGAGACTAAGAAGACTATTATATACTAAAGCGTTAAGAGATTTATTAACGCCTTTAAGAGGGTTACTATCTACGGGACTAAGTACGCCGACAAACTAGCCGCCTTAGTCCCTAGCCTCCTTAAAGAAACCGCGATCGAATAGTACTCTAGAGACCTCTCGGAGTTAGACCGGTTATTGCTCTATACCCTAGGCCTAGGCTATAGGGCATAGTGCTAGAAGCTTAAGACTCGCTTCGCTACCTAGCCTAAAGTTATAGCATAAGCGCTCTAAAAGGAATACTTTTCTATCGAGGATATTATTAATAGTGCTAACTTTCGCGGATAGATATCGCGCTTAAAGCAGAAGGCTAAAGCAGCCTTATATACCGATTAGCACCTTACTATAATAGTCTATTAGCGGCTTAATACCTTACTTTAAGAATCCTTTAGACGGCCTATAGGAGCTAACGACCTTAATAGTTAGGTTATAGAATATAAACGGACGATTCCCTAGCTTTAGACTAAGCTTATAGCCGGATCTTAGGGCAGGCTAGCTAATAAGCTAGCCGCGAAACCCTAATAATCCGCCGGAGGTTAGCGGCCGAACTACGGCTAACGCAATACGTAGGGATCGCTACGATCTAATTCCGCGCTACGATCTAAGTATAGCACTAAAGCAAGCGGTTAGCGTTTAAATAAGCCTAACGCTACTAACCCCGGGAAGACGCCGACATTAGCCGTATAAGTCCCTCCCGCTCTAGTAATAACGCCCGCGCTTTAACCTTAGTCTAAGCCTAAGGACCCGCCTACGATTAGACCTATAAACGGTTCTAGAGATAACCCTATCGTTATTAACCTCGCTTAGGAAATCGAAGCTAGAGCAACCGACGGCGGAGGAGCTTACTTACCCTAGCACGTTATTAACTAGATTCTTTATACCTACGAAGACGACCTAACGCCGAGCGGCGAGCTAGACCCTATAGACGTAGACGAAGAGGACGAGCCCGACTATATTAACTTTACGATAGACGATCTTTTGCCTACGGGGCCTCGCGTTATCCTTACCCCGATCGGCGATATACTAATTGTATAAGCCACGCCGTTAAGGCCCGCCGACTCCTTAAATAGGCTATCCCGCTTTACGTACGCCTATATTATAGCATACGGTAAGGACGGGCCTACCGACTAGCATAAAGTATACGTTAATACTAGCGCCGATCGTAGTTACGTTTATCCGGACTTCCTTACTAACTTTAATAACGTCTTAGTCGACTTTACTAAAAAACGCCCTTTTACCGGAATCGGCAGCGCTACTATAGACGGATAGGCCGACTTCGATATATATATCCCCGGTAAGATTAATAAAGACCTCGCAGTTAGCGCTATATAAGTTAGCGCTTAGATTAACTATAACGCAGCTACCCGCGTAACTATAGAGCCGGGAGATAAGGATATATATACGATAGATAATGCATTTTAGCTTAGGGACTATTCGGCTATTAGTCGCTAACTAGTCCCCGACAACCCCTCTTAAGGCCTAAGGGTATATCCTTAAGGCCTTAATATATCTTAGAAGAGGGGCAAGCTTTAGTCTTACTATAAGAGGGCAACCGTATTGCAATAAAGGATTATTCGTACTTTTAACTATCGTTCCTACCTTCCTAAATATGCCTTTAGTCTATCTTCTTATAAGTTCTAAAGCTTCTCTTTTTTAGTTACCTAAGAGCGATAGCGCCGCGCGGTAGGCGCGTTTCCGGACGTATAGGCCGCGTAGGCCGAATAAGTCGTAGTAGCTATTAAGTCGCTAGCCTATCGCTATTACCTCGCGTAACGGAACTAATATTAGAAGATAAACACACTGACTTATATAAGGGCTATAACGAGCGTCTTAAGACGCTATCACTAATTTTTTCGCTACCTAAGGGGGCCCGATCTATCCCCTTACGAAGTTAAACGTAAGCCGGCCTTTTACGACCTACCCCTCCGCGTATAGATGTCCTCGTAGCCCTTTAAGCAAGAGCCGTAGAGCTAGAGGAGGAGAAAAAATTAAGAGATAGGATTACGGAACTTCGAGAGGAATTTTCGCAGTAGGGTAACTTATTTAGTAAAGACTTATATAAACGTCGCCGATAGTCTACCGAATCGAGGGAGAATCGTAGTAAGGAAATTAAAATAAAAAACATTCCTTAGTTATTATAACCGACTAACCCTTAAAAACGTCTCGATTAGATTAGCGATCTCGAGGATGCCTTTATCGCTGCCCTACGTCGTTTAAAGCGCAATAAGAATAAAATCTTATATATCTTTAACTATATATATATAGACTATAAGGCGAGATAGAGGCGATACCTTAACGAAAAGCTCCTTATAGAGAGGGAATTGCTTCGCACTAATTAGGATAATTTTTATAACTAAACCTTAATTTTAATTAAAGATACTACTAATCGCGAGACTCTTTTAGCTACGCAACTATAGGAAGCACGCTAACGAGAGGGTTAATCCCCCCTCGATTTTAGTCTTTACTTAGATTCCCTTAAGCAATACCTAAAACGTCCGCTAGAAAAAACTCGTATACTTTCCTTTTTTACGAAGTTACGTCCCGATCTTTAGGACTAAATCTCCCTTTATTTAGCGTCTATTTAGGATAACACTCGTAAGGAGATAGTCTAACTCGCTTAACGCTTTTAGGATGCTTTAGGAAATAAAAAGCGCCTTATAAAGCTAACTAACGACTAGTCGACCTTAACTTAAGGGGTAAGAGGCTCCCGTTCGATAGGCTATCGCTAACGTAAAGGCCGAAATAGATCTACTAATAACTATTAAGATTCCGACGCCGCTAGATCGACCTCGAATAGCCGTAGAAACGGTCGTAGTAACGGCTATAGGAACGGCCGAGGAAATAGTCGTAATATTCGCAACGGTAGGAATAAATACGGCAGGAATAGCTATAGCAATAACCGGGGAGGAAATTCGTATAGAAACGGCGAAAGCTAATCCGGCATAGTTATTTATTAGTATTATAAGAAACTAAGCTATATATAAGCTAATTGCTAAGCGATAGCGAGAGCTAACCGAGCTATAGCCGATTTAAAGATAATAAAAAAGGAGGGAAACGCTTAGAAGTTAAAGTAAATGCCTCTCCTTTAACTAAGCTATAGGTAGAGGTAGTTAAGAGACTACGTGCTATTAGAAAGCTATTAAAGCAAACACCTTATAAAATTATCGTTAATCTCGATTGCGGTAGTAAAGTAGACTTAGTAGATATAAACTTTGCTTAAAAATAAGGGCTACGATAGCTTCCTTTATTAACCCTTAGATTAAAAGTAGTTAGGAACACGCTTATAAAACGATTTAGAGTCTAAGAAGTTTCTATCTAACTCTAAGACAGTCGCTATAGGGAAAAGATAGTCATTCGCCCTTATATTAGTATCGATAACGGATTAAAACCCGACGACGTATTAGTTTTGCTTAATATACCCGTACTTTCTTAGGAATATATTTATCTCGTTCCTTTTAAGCGCGCTTAGTGGTTTAAACACTAACTTTCTAAGGTATTATTACGCTAACCGTAGAAACTTTTGCATAAGTGTCGGAATAAGGCATAGGTCTATATAGTTATACTAGACCTAAATTTTATGCTATTTCCCGATAAAGATAATAACTCGGCGAACCTTAAGCGAACGGGGGAGGAAATACCGGCGACTCTTTTAGACTTTAAAGACGTGTTTTCTAAGCATAAGGCCGATTTATTGCTAAGGAAGAAGGGCACCGATTATACGATTAACCTATTTCCCGACTTTAAGCTACCTTTTAGTCCTATTTACCCTCTTTCTTAATCCGAACTTTAGGTTCTTAAGGAGTAGTTAGATTAGTCCCTTAAGCGTAGTATTATTCGGAAATCCAAGAGTTTAGCCGGAGCTCTTATTCTTTTTATGCCTAAGAAAGACAGCACTTTACGTCTTTATATAGACTACCGGGGGGTTAATAGCATTACCGATAAGAATCGCTACCTACTCCCCTTTATTTTAGAGATTATAGACCGTTATTAAAGGGCTAAGTACTTTTCTAAGATTAACCTAAAAAACGCATACTAACGCATCCGGATTAAGGGAGGGGATAAATAAAAGACAGCCTTTCGTACTTACTATAGTTACTATAAATATTTAGTATTACTATTTAGATTAACTAACGCCCTTGCTATATTTTAGTTATATATTAACTAAGCTCTTAAAGGCCTTATAAATACTATTTACGTCGTCTACCTTAATAATATTTTAATCTTTTCTAAGACCTATAAAGAGTATATAGAACACTTACGATAAGTCGTCGAACGACTAAGGAATACTAAGCTATTCGCTAATTTATCGAAGTGCACTTTCTATAAGTAGTCTTTAGATTTTTAGAATTTATCTTATCTATTAACGGAGTTATAATAGACCTAGCCCGCGTTAAGGCTATTATAAATTAGGAAGAACCTTATTCTTTCTATAATGTTTAAGTTTTTCTCGGTTTTGCAAATTATTACCGACGATTTATTTTAGGATACTCTAGTATTATTGCCCCTCTTACTACGTTATTAAAAGGGAGCGTTAAGGGAAGAAAGCCTAGACGAGTATAGCTAAATACTAGCGAATTAATAGCGTTTTACGCTATAAAGAACGCTTTTGCAATAGCCTTACTTCTCTAATACTTCGACCCTTAAAGACCGATTTACATTAAGACTAATGCCTTAATTTTCGCAATAGCTAGTATTCTTTTATAGCCTAATAATAAAGGCTACTATTATCCGATTGCTTTCTAATTATAGAAGTTTACTAGCCTTAAGCTTAACTATAGCACCTTTAATTAGGAGATGTTTGCTATTATTAAGTTATTTAAACACTAGCGATACTACGTCGAAGGGGCGGCGAATACCGTTAAAGTTTTATTAGATTACTAAAACTTTTAAGGCTTTATAAAGTAAGTATCCCTTAATAAAAGATAAGCACGTTAGTATATATACCTAGCTCCTTTCGATTTTACGATTAAATACCGAGCCGGCAAATTAAATCCTACCGATGCTTTATTAAGGAAGCTAGAATTTATAAGCGAAGCCCTACCGTCTATAGAGCTACTCCCGGAACTATAATAAAAGTTAGCAGTTATTCGGCAGGTATATATAGCTATAGATTCTATAAAGAGCGATCTTAAGACGAGTTCTTAGGTCTCTACTATCTCTACGCTTAATAAGATGTCTTTACGTAACGAAAATATACGAGCTCTCTAAGATTCGATCGCTTAGCATTCGGGAATAAGTCCCGCTAAGTTAGCTACCTAGGTTAAAGATATCGTTAGTTGCAAACAACGGTGTTAAAGACAATTGACTAGGTTAGCAGCTCGTTATAAAGAGGTCTATAAGAGCAATGTCTCTAAGCCCCTTTTTAAGCTCTTTAAGAGGACTTAAGCGGAAGATCCGTAGACTATATAGCGAGTATAGGCCGAAAGTACCTTAGAAGAAGGGGTAAGTCTTTAGTTATTAAGCCTAAACGGACTTATTTTACATTTAGGAAAAATCGTAGTGCTTATAGAGGTTGCCTTAAGGCAAGAGCTTATTTAGCTCTACTACGACGATCCCTTTATAAGATACTTTAGAATAGCCTGTACGAAAGACCTCCTATCCCGGAAATTCTTTTAGGAAGGAATAGCTCGTAATATAAATAGCTATATGCGTTTATATTATATTTATTAAAGCGCCGTCCTAAAGCGGCATCGCTTATATAGTGCCCTTAAGTCGCTGCCTATTCCTATAAGACCTTAGGAAGAAGTCTCTATAGACTTAACTACCGGTTTTCTAGAGTTATAGTTCGATAGTAGAGAAGTTAACGCAATATTAGTAATCGTTAACTAATACACTAAGTATAGCGTATTTCTCGCGGTCTCTAAGACAATAATAGCGCCTAAGTTAGCTAAGGCTTTTTATTATAAGATTAAGCTTATCTATAGAGTACCGAGAGGCATTATTTCCGATAAAGGATCTTTATTTATTAGTAAGTTTTAGTTAGACCTCTATTATATATTACGGATAAAACGTAGGTTATCGATAGCCTTTTACCTATAAACCGACGGTTAGACCGAACGGGTAAATTAAATACTATAATACTACCTTCGGTATTATATAAATGCCGAATAAAATAACTAGCCTAGACTACTACGAGAGGCTTAATTCGCTTATAATAATGCGAAGAATATAACTATAGGCTTTTCGCTTAATAAGGCATTGTTCGGATACTAATTAGACTACTATATCTACCTTACGGACGATACTACTAATAAGGGAGTGCTTAAAGCGAGAGCTCGTATTAGTAAATTAGTAGACTTAAGGAAAAAGCTAGAGACTTATTAGCGATAAGCTATCGAGTCGTAAAAGAAATTCTATAACCTCTATTATAAGCCACTTACCTTTAAGGTTAAGGACTTAGTAGGACTCTTTACGAAGAACTTACGCCTTAAGGACTAAAGAAGGAAGTTATTACCTAAATATATTAGACCTTTTAGGGTCCTTTAAGCTATTAGCAAGCAGGCGTACCGCTTAGCCCTACTAGAGAAATACAACCGGCTTTATAATATGTTTTATATTAGTCTTCTTAAGCCGTAGGTAGAACGGGCTACTAACTAATACTCTAGCGAATTACTACCGATGCCTAACCTTAATGATACCGAAGGAGAATAGTCGGTCTAGTAAATTAAGGACTATAAGAAGAAGAAGGGCGTTACCTACTACTTAGTAAAATAGGAAGGTTAGCCAGCCGAATATAACGAATAGGTTGCTTAGGACGATATAGCGAATGCTTAGGAACTTATTAATAAATACCTAGAGATATAGCTAAAGAAACGGCGGAAATTACGTATTACGAAATAACTTCTTTTTAGCTTACCTTAACTTTTCTTTTGCTATTCCGCCGCTATTTTATCGTTATTCCTTAATATCTATACGGTAGAAGTCTCCTACTTTTATTTTGCTAGTAAACTCCGTAATAATAGGGAGACGTTTTAACTACTCCCCCCTTCCTTAGCGACCGCTCTCCTTAATTATTTCGTATAAATCATTGTATATATATTCTCGTCTTACCCGCTATAGGGTAAAACCTACGTCCTTAATCACTAGACGAAGCTTTTAGTCCCTATTATTACGTATAGCTTTCCGTCGCTTTATTAATGCCTACCGGTACTCGAGACGACGTTTCGTATATAAACGTTTAGCACTTAATACCCCTTATTCCTCTTAGTAGGCCGTTATTACGGCTACGAACGACGTATAAACTTAGTAGAAGATTAACTTTATCTTCTTCTTCTCCGTCTCGTCCTAAGTAGTTTATAACTTAGCTATCTTCGTTTAAATAGCGCATAGATTAGCTATATCTCCGGACATTATTGCCGGCACCTATAATTTTATTAGCGACTATATCCCGACTTAATAGAGAATAAGGAGCTTACCGATTCGTAGAGGTTACTACGTAAGTTATATTAAATATATCTGCTTAATCGTGCATACTCCTATATATAATATAGCTCGACTATTTTAGTATCGTCCTTGTTCTCGCTAAACCCTTATATACTGCTATTAAGGCACTTAATATAGTATAGCTCGGTGATAAGGCACCCTTTCGCCCTACGACTTTTTATATTCGCGGTCTTTTTGCCCTTTTTCTTAGGCAACGTCCCTTTCTAGACATTCCTCTTCTCGATAGTATCTCCTCTCGTATTCGCCTCGATGTCCTTATCGCTATCGTTTTTACTTAACGAAAATGTTTCCGATTTAATAAACTCTACCGTTATACGCTTTATATTTGCTTAATCGTCTTTAGACTCTACTATAATAGGTTTTTTTATGCTTATAAAGGGTCCTTTAAACAATTAGCGATATAGTTAATCTTCGGTTTCTTCCTCTAATAATATTAACTTCTTTAAGGCATCTCGTAAGTCTTTCTCTACGAGGAGTCGTTCTAATAGGGTGGTTTTCTCTCCGCGCGTCTTTTTTAGCTTTATCTCTTCCTATACTATCGCTATAGCCTCCTTAATCAATAATCTATTTACGGATAACTTAAGGACTTAAGCAATAACTAAAAGGCCTATCGGCTAGATATTTTCCGTCTGCTTTCCTCGCTTTCGAGGTATTTATACCGTTCTACTTGCCGTTCGCTTAAAAGGCATAGCGTTAAACTAATTCGGAATATACTCGTCTAATTCGGAATATGCTTATTAGATTTAGAATATACTCGTCTAATTCCGAATATACTTCTCTATAAGACCTTAATATAGTTATATAATAAGAGAAGAGAAGAAAAAAATCTTTATATATAAAAAGCAGCACTTTATTATAGTTCGCTAACTATACGTAAGCGACTAGCCCCCTATTGCGTAGTAACTATTATTACGCGTAACTAATACGATAATTATTATAACATATATAATAATAACTATTATCGTTGATTTTTACACTATGTTTAATCCTATTTTAATCCTGTTTTAGTCCTATTTGCTATTACGACTTTATTCGTACCTAAAGCTATCCTAGCGTCTAAGGCGTCCGCCTTAGAAAGGGGGGATAATTATAACGCAGCTACCCGCGTAACTATAGAGCTAGGAGATAAGAATATATACACGATAGATAATGTATTTTAGCTTAGGGACTATTCGGCTATTAGTCGCTAACTAGTCCCCGATAACCCCTCTCGAGGCCTAAAGGTATATCCTTAAGGCCCTAATATATCTTAGAAGAGGGGCAAGCTTTAGTCTTACTATAAGAGGGCAACCGTATTATAATAAAGGATTATTCGTACTTTTAACTATCGTTCCTACCTTCCTAAACGTGCCTTTAGTCTGTCTTCTTATATTAACCTTAAGCAGCCGACCGGGTTACTACTTAGCTAATCCTAGAGCATCCCGCACTAGGTAGACGTTATAAACTTATCGAGCTACGTAATTATCGGAGCCTACGGCAACTTATCCGTCGACGCTTGTTTAAAACGGGATAGACCTTAGGTCTATAGAACCGTCCGTAGCATAGCGGACATCTACGTTCCGCCCGGTATAACCGTAAGTCTTCTAGTTAATATTAAGGAACTTCCCGCTAATAAGGACCTAATGTTTTTCCCGATAAAGATAGAGCTCGCTTATAGCCTATTTTCCGGAGGCTAATCCCTAGTTACGGTAAATACCGGCAGTCGTACGATAAGGATTCGTAAAGGGCAACGAATTAAAACCGTCGTTAACCTTTACGACTAAATCTAGTTTATAAATATCGGCATATATACTATAATCCCTAATTCGTCCTTAGACGGCTAATCCGCTTTAGAATCCTCTAAAGACTAAGACGACTTAAAGTTAGCTAAAGCGCTAGATATCCCTAACGGGAAACTACCCCTATAGGATAGCGGCCTTAACTAGCATCTTAAGCTCGGCATTAAGCGCGAGACCTCGTTTCTAAAGATCGAGTTAAAGGATAGAGTAAAAATCTACGCTACCGACCCTAAGTTTGCCGAGAAAATTAAGCAATTAGCCGATAAATTCCCCTTACTTTAGACCGACTAAAGCATTATTAAGGTCTACCCGGATTACTATATAAAGATCCCGCTCGTCGATAATTAGCACTAAAAGAAGATCGCGTCTTATATATACCTTTTAAACCAACGGGATAGGGAATATATCGACGAGATATACGATAAGCTATACTAAAAAGGCCGAATAGAATAAGCTATAGAAGCGACCCCCTTCGCCTCCTTAGTCTTTGTCGTATAGCGGACCGTTAACGGTAAGGAAAAACCCCGAATAGTTATCGACCTACGCGTGCTTAATAACGTCGCTATACCCGATAGTTACCTTATACCGCTTTAGGCTAATATAATCTAAAAGCTTTAGGGAAAACGATTTATCTCCGCCGTTAACGCTTAATCCTTCTTCTACTAGTTCCTTATCTACCTTTATTATCGTAAACGCTTTACGATAGTTTCCTACCGAAGGCTAAAACGCCCTACGGTAGCCTTAATAGGATATAAAAACTCCTTTATATACGTCTAGCGATTTATAGACTAGATCCTCTAGGACTATATAGATTACGCAGCCGCGTATATCGAAGATATTATTATCTTCTCTAATTCTACTAAAAAGCACCTTACCTACCTTACGGCGATCTTTTAGCTATTCGCCGACTATAACCTCGCCCTATCCGCGCTAAAGTCCTTCCTTAGGTACCCTTCCGTATAGCTACTTAGCTTCTAAGTCGACGGCATCGGCCTTATAAACATAGACGAGAGGGTCTACGTATTGCGCTCTATCGCATTCCCTAATACTTTATAAGCCCTTAAGAAATAGATCGGCTTAGTTAACTAATTGCGATACTTAGTCGCCTACTTCTTATAGTATATCGAACCGCTATAGCGACGTAAGATAGACGAGCTTAAGTCCGCTCGAGACGAAGGAAAGCTGCCCTTTAGGTAAGCCTAAGTCCGCTTTACCGTAAATGCTAAGTTCGATCTAACGCCGGAGGAGCTTTAGGCATTTTATAATATTACTAACGCCTTTACCGCTAACGCTAAACTCTATTACTTTAACCTAAAAAGCTAGCTATTTATCTAGCTTAACGTTAGTTATAACGGTTTTAGAGTCGTGCTTTTTTATATCGCTCTTAGTATAACGTAGAACCCGGCGTAAGGCCCCCTTTATATAAGCATTCGGCCTATTCTTTACCTTAGCCGCTAGCTTTAAGGAGGCGAGCCTTAATACTAGCCTATAGAGCTTAAAGTAGGATGCTTTATCTAGGCCTATTATAAGCTTTAGTCTTACCTTATCTTTACGACGGAGCTAAAAATTATAGTGCTTACCGACTACGCCGCTATATACGCGATTATTAAATAGCAATTATTATTTACGACTAGCATAAAGAGTAGCAACCGCCTCGTCCTCGCATCCTAATACCTTAGCTAGTTCCCGCTCGAGGTTTATTATATTCCTAGCGCTAAAAACGTCTTAGCCGACTCGCTTTCTCGGCTGCTAACGACGGAGACCCCTCCCGTTAGGCCCGGCGAGCTCGATCGGATATAGGAAGACGAGGCCCCCGTCGATAGGGTTTACCTAATCACTAAGGCCGTTATAACTCCGGCGCTCCGCTAGGAAATTAAGGCGGGATACGCGGACGATCCCTAATAGTCTTAGATTATCGATTAGCTCGGCCCCGACGGCTCTAAGGAGGGACTCGCGTTTTTTATCCTCGACGGCCTCCTTTACCTTAAAGAGACCGACGGACGGCGACGCCTCTATATCCCTAAGACGTGCGTTAAACCGATAATCGAAGACGAATACTAGTGGAAATTCTACGCCGGCAGGCGCTATATATAGGAGGAGCTCTCCTCTAGCTTTATAATTAATCGGCTCTTTTATCGAATCGACGATTTCGTCGCGAAATACGATACTTATAAAAGGAATTAGTCGAACCGGCTTAAGCCCGCCGGCGAGCTAGTCCCTATCCGTACGCCGAGCGTCCCTTTCTATATAGTCGCTATAGATTTCGTTACTAGTTTACCTAAAGTCCCCTCTAAGGGTCTTCTATAGAAGACGCCTATAGGCGAATACTTTAATACTCTACTTATAGTTACCGATAAATTCTTTAAGATATGCCTTTTGCTTTTAAGCTACGACTAATTTACTATAAACGACTAGGCATAGACCTTATACTACGAGCTTATTCGCTATAATTAAGGGATTCTTAAGTAGATTATCTTAGACCGCGACCTTAAGTTTATATCTAACTTCTAGCGTATATTATAGAAAGCCTTTAGATCTAAGCTCTTAGTCTCTACCGTATAGTACTTTTAGACCGACGGCCTCTTTAAGCGCTAGAACTAGACGGTTAAAATCGCCTTACGATTCTTTACCGCCGACTTCCCTAATAAGCGCTAGGTCGAGGCCCTCCTACCTCTATATTTCTCGCTTAATAACTCCTTCTCCGCCGTTATCTAGACTTCCCTAAGCGAGCTTATTACCGGCTAACGTATAGACAATAGCTTACGTTTCCTTAGCGAGTAAGCCGGCGCTAGCGACCGATAGGTTCTCTAAGAGTAAGCCCGCGTATCTCTCGCCTACGCTTAGGCCGCTATAAAGCGGCGATATAACGTAAAGCACCGTAAGCTCGAGTTTAAACCCGGCGATTAGGCCTAGCTTTAGCTTAGTAAAGGCTATTCTATCGCCGACGGGCGCGTCGCTAAGCTTAAGGAGCGGCGTACGGGCCCTTTCTTAGTTATAAAGCGGATCGGCTACCTAGCATACCGCCTTAATATAGATAACTCTATAAATATTTACCCTATAGTATCTATAGCCTAGCTCGAGCCGGCGGATATACCTAACTCCCGCCTTAGCCTTAAACTAGACACCGATTACTAAGAAGTCGACTATATCCTCGATACGTATAAGCGTAAATATAATCGCGGTACGGCATGCGAAAAGTTCCTCGTTACTTAAAAGGGATAGCCTAGCAGTTATAATTCCTAGGTTCCCGCTTAAGACTTCGCTTAGTAGGATATTATCGACGAGTTCTATATGCAATAGGAGTTACTTACTATAAGGATTACTTAGACTAAGAAGCAACGCGCGCCGGCCTTCGCCGCGTATAAGCCCCTTTAGCCTAAGGAGAAATCCTTGTAACTTATAAGGCGTCGCTTGTAGACGTCCTTATTGGCTCGCCGTAAGTATTACCGCGTTAACTACCGATTTTTAGCGGTTAACCGTTAGCTATCTTACCTATTCCGTGCTTTTATTTTAAATTTCTTTTCGTTTTCCCCTACCGCTATACCTTATTAAGCTTCCTTCTTTTCGCTTATCGTTAAACGCTCCTATCTCGCTACTTCTCCCCGCGGCCTTATATAGTCCTTCGCGGTTCCTCCTATCCCTAGTAGTTGCGTTTTATCCCGCGACCTAGTATTTCGTACCCTCTTTAGCGACTAGGTCGCCCGCTAGCCTCCCTGCCTTACCTTACCTAGATTTAAGCGTACTATATAAATCTATAGTAGCGAGCTTTATCTTCTCTAATCGCTTAAGAGTACCGCCGCGTCCTTTATAGCGTAGAAAAACGTAAACTTTACTCTTTACTAAGATTTTATTAACGCTATTATAAAAGAAGGATATAATTGCCTATCTAGTAAGGCAGTCGATAGGTAATACTTCCTTAACTCCGACCTTTTTAAGGCCCTTACCTTTACCTTAAAGCGTCCCTATCGCCTAGCTATCCCTCTTATATCTTCCTTAGACGACCGCTAGTTTACGCCGATAGCACGCCTTATGCTTACTCGCCCCTATTATAACCCGGCGGAGCGCTTTCTTCCCGACGCGGCCTAGCCCCCCTTACCTATAATACTTAAAGGATTTATAAGGAATATCTTTTATATAACAGACGACCCTACCGGAAACGCCCTCGGTATAGCTTAGCTTGCCTTAACGCTAGCTAACGCCCTTACTATAGCTATATCTAAAGCCCTTTCCCTAGCCGAAGCTATGGAAATCTAAGCTATCCTCCGCGTCGTTTAGTACGCTAGGGCTATTACCGCGTATATAACCGTAGCCGAGGCGGCCTTCGCCGCTTTTAGGACTCCGGCGACGCCTACGGCCTTACTTTTTAAACGGCACGTCTAACGCACGCTTAGTATACTAGCTAGCGCCTTTCGTTCCTCCCCGGCCGACGCTAATAACTTATCGCGCAAACGACGGGACGCGTTACCTAATAATATCTTCGCGGTTTCTTATAGCACGCTCTATCGTCGTCGCTACGATAATACGGCCCGCTTTACTCTTATCGCTACGTCTGCCCCGCTAGTGCCTCTACGCTTATAGATTATTAAGTATAAGATCCTAACGTACGACGCTATTATATCCGCCGCTATTATCTATTTAAGCACCTTTATACTACTTTACGGGAATACCGCTATTACTATTACTTTAGCGAGCCTTTTTGCCTACACCTAGTGCTAAATCGGCGATAACCTTACCTTACTAGCATTCGCCGCTATAGCCGGGCTGCCGGGCTCTTTACTTATCTACTTTAATATACCGACTATACTAATCGACGATAGCGCCTTCGCCGCCTACGTCCTAGCGTCCGCCGCCTCGGCAATCCTAGCTAATAGGATAGCCGTAGTAGAATTCGCCGCCGTATACTAGACACAGCTAGTCGGCAACGGATTCGCCTTAGACCTATCGGTCTTTATAAGCTCCCCGCTCGTAAGCGATATACGCGTTACTATTTGCGCTACGCTAGTCCCGTTCCCTATTAGCCGCTATAGCAACCTATAGATTACGCGCGCTAGTAAACTATCCGCCGCTAACCCGCGCGGCGTTTTTATCTATAACGCGGCCGTACTCGCCGCCCTCTCTTAGGAAGATTAGGCCGAGTATTGCTCGTCGAATAATCCGCGCCCCTACGCGCGCCCGTCTGCTACTAGGATATAACGCACGGCATCCCCGAGAGCATTTGCTATAGCCCTTATTATTATTACCGGCGATAAGGTCCCTCGCGATAAGGCCCTTAGCGCCGCTAGCCTTACCCCCGCTTAGCCGGGCTCGTCCTTTATTTACTTAGTCTCGCCCTCTCGGCGTTTTTCCTTTTTCTTTTAGCCGTTTAATACGGCTCTTTTATCTTAGCGTTTGCCTCGTTATTTTAGCTATATAATACGGCTTTATACTCGTCTTTCCGCGTCTCGCCTCGTCTATTACCGCGTCTCGCCTTATCTATCTAGTCCCTTTAAGCTTTATATTTATTCGGCGGTCGCCGCCCGATACTCGCCTTCCGCTATAGTACCCCGCTTGCTTTACGTTAGCCGTTTAATACGGTTTCTCGCCTTTATCGCCCGCCGTCTTAATATAACGGTTTACCTACTTCGTGCCGGTCGTCTAATATAGCCTTCGCCCTTTCCTTACGCGCTTTATCTCTACTCGACCGTTCCTACGTCCTTCGTTCTTATATCTATACTCTACGCCTTATCTCCCGTCGCTTAGATCGCTTCCTATCGATCTATAAGCACTATAAGGGCGTAGTATATCTTTTTAAGGTAGGCATTTATTATAGTATAAGACCCTAATAGGTATATACCTATATAGATGCGGGTTAACCT
Source organism: Ophiocordyceps sinensis (assembly GCA_012934285.1). Lineage (NCBI taxonomy): Eukaryota > Fungi > Ascomycota > Sordariomycetes > Hypocreales > Ophiocordycipitaceae > Ophiocordyceps > Ophiocordyceps sinensis. The sequence goes on from JAAVMX010000007.1 coordinate 2,695,365, forward strand.
TAGACTACGCTAATATTACCCTACTATATTTCATAGGCATTTTATAGGCATTTTATAGTTATAGTATAGTAATATTATAGTAAAATCTAATATAGGTAAACCCCGGCATTACGCTATAACTCTACGGCTATTTCGCAACGTATATTATAGGGATTTTACTATAATACGTAAAGCGTATAATAGGGGGAAATCACCGCGTTAAGGCATATATAGGGAGAGGATTACGTATATATAGTAATACGCGATTAGGTATTATTAAGGAGATTCCTTAAGGAAGCTACGGTAATACGCTAGGATTTTATAGTAAAACCCCGGATAGTAATATAGGTATATAACGGGCATCTTCCTTAGCCTAAGAATAGAAGGGATAAGTAATTATTTTCTATATTATTTAATAGTTAAAAACCTGCTTTACCTTATACTTACCTTCGCAACCGGTAGATAGTCTATTACTAGTAGAACTATTAGCCGGCCTAACTCCCTTCCTAAGCCTTATTGCGGCTAGCAGTATTCTATCCTTTCGATAACCCCTATAGTGCACTAATTATATTAGTCTATTATATAACAGTCCGTATTTACTTTACTAATATATAGGTCCGCGACTTTAATATAGACTATATAAAACGCCTTAGCTCGCTATATATCTAGGTTTAAGCGACTAATATCGGACCTAACGCGTTATAAGCCGACTCTATTACTACCGGCAACCTATATAACTATCTGCCTATCTATGTTAGTGCTAGGGTAATATTAATAGCGAATATCTAGACCCCTCTTAGCCTTATTAATAGTGCCTTAGGGACTATCCACGACTTCGCCTAAAATGCTAATATAGATAACCCTTAAGCGCACCTACCTTTTATTATTCTAGTCCGCTTTAATCGCTATATAGGTCCGCCTTACTTTAACGACCTAAAGCTAGCGACTATTATACCTATCTTTTGGATAACGCGAGACTTCTTTAAGGGCGGTGCCTCTTACTATCGCACTTAGTTCCCTTTAACGATTGCGTATGCTATTACTATTTATAAGGCATAAGGTGCTACGCTTAAGTAGGTTATAGCGGATATATCCTATCGCGATTTCTAGTCTAGCCTTACTTACGTAGCTATCTCACGGGCTAAGACGCTACGTAGCATTATATTTAATGCCTGCTTTAATCTTAATAATATTATTCGAGGTAGTAACGTCTCTATACTAACGCGGGAGGCTAACGCTATTCGCTGTGCTAGTTAGGTTATTAGGTAATAAGGAAGAAGGGTTATTAAAAAATAGCTATAGTAAGTAAATTAACTATACACACTATATCTATTATTAGTTATACTGCTTTATTACGTCGCTATTATAGTTATACTGCTTTATTATACTGCTTTATTGCTTCGTTACGCGCTTGCTATTATACTGCTTTATTACGCCGCTATTATAGTTATACTGCTTTATTATACTACTTTATTACTTCGTTACGCGCCTACTATTATACTGCTTTATTACGCTGCTATTATAGTTATACTGCTTTATTATACTGCTTCGTTGCTTCGTTACGCGCCTGCTATTATACTGCTTTATTACGCGCTTGCTATTCTACTGCTTTATTACGCGCTTGCTATTATACTGCTTTATTACGCCGCTATTATAGTTATACTGCTTCGTTGCGTACTATAACTGCCTGCTTGCAATAGGGTTATAAGGGGGTATTATAATTGCAATTGTAATAACCCGAGAATATAGGATTATATTAATAGTATATCGGTAGGGCGCTAACCCTCTAAGAACCGGAAGTAGATAGGTAATAGCCTCTGCCTTAAGGTCTTATATTTCGAAAGGTTAAAGCATAGTGCTTACTACCTATTCGGTCTTTAGCCTAAGTCTACATTCGTATAGCTAGCTAGAGAGAAAAAACTTAAGGGTTTCTTTCGCTTAAGCGTCTACTATAATAGTAAGCCGGGTGTCTGGGTTAATTAATCTAGCCCGCAGAAATTAGTATATATTTAAGCTTAAGTTTTTGCTTATTTACCTTTTTAGTATTATTCCTTCCTTCGTTACGGCGTTAAATAACTTTCCGTTTCGGTAGCCGAAAATGCGTAGAGTATGCAACTCGTGATAACAACGCGTGGCCTCGTCTTCGCCTTGCATTTAATCACGCGTGGGGGCCTGCGCGTAGGGTAAAAAAATCTTGTGATAAGCCCCGCTTTTGTTAAGGCTTGGGGTTCGAATCCCGCTTATAGCTAAAAAAAAAGGTGCCCTAGCTACAGCAAAAAATTAAAGGTGCCCCGGCTATAGCAAAGCTTTGCTTACAGTTGTCTTGTAAATAACGATTCCAAACCACTGGCGGGGAAATGTCGGAGAGCTTCGAATCGACTAAGAAATGGAATTAACCAAGGCCTGGGCTGGGGACAGATCCCCGAAATAGGAACACCATGGAATTTATCAAGGACCGCAGATTCCATCGGCGCATTCAGATCTTCTTTTGGTCAAGGGACCGCAAAGATCTGGGGGGTGAGAGGCAGGCATACCATCTCGCCCTACTGAAAACACTAAAACACCAAGAGGTAAAAGTCACGATACTTGCGATATCTCAACCAGTTGGTGGCCAAAATGGAAGAGTATTGCTATTTGCTTCCACAGCACGAAATCTCTATTTGCACAGCGAGACGCTAAAATCCCCATTTTTTTCTACTCTTTCTGCACTGGCAATTACGAGGGCCGCGCAAATGGTGAATTCAATTCAACAGTCATAGCAGCGCGCGCGCAAGGAGCTCAAATAACGCATGTTTCAAGTCATCGCGAGATATGTGTGAAACAGGGCCGGACTGCGTGCCTTCTGCTGCGTGCCCTGCTGCGTGCAAATGGAAAACAAAAAAGGGCTAGCACGGGCAGCCTTGTTGTCACCTGGGATCACTCTTTCTCTTTCTTGCCAGCCCCCTCTGCCTCCTTTTCGGGGGCCGGTGTGTCCACGAGCATCGGCTCGCTCGTGGACACACCGGCCTCACGAATCGGGAGGCTCACTTCCCCCCCTTTCTCCGGCACCGGGGGCGGGGCCTTGCCGCCGCGGCGTGGTGTAGGACACCGGTTGGCCTTGTGGCCAAAGCATCGGCTCGCTCGTGGACACACCGGCCTCACGAATCGGGAGGCTGACCTCCCCCCCCCACTTCCCCCACCGTATCCCCCCCTTCCTTCGGGGGCGGGGCCTTGTCACCGCGGCGTGGTGTGGGACACCGGTTGGCCTTGTGGCCAAAGCCACGGCACTAGGTGTATCTAGGTCAGCGTGGATAACTTTGACGGACGTTTTAGAAGGCAGACATACCCGACTTCGGAAAACCCCAAGGCAGTCTTGCACACATGGCAGCACCCAATTGCACTGGGCTTGTTCCAGACCCTCCTGGCTGCATGCCTGCCCATGGTGTGCCTTGCAATTTCGGAGGGGGTTTTCCAGCATATCGCGCACCTGGACCGCCTCCTCGGGCAAGAGTTTTCCGAGCATGATCCGCTCTCGCATCTCGTGCTTTGCTTTCTCGGACTTTCCACCGTCTAGCGAGATGAGCCGGCGCACCCACTGCCCCCAGGCCGTGCGTGCCGCGCCTCCGATGAGGCTGTCCCGGGCTGCGTCGCGTTGCCTCTGGAGCTGTTCCCACCAGCCGAAGCGCTCCTTGGTCGAACCAACATTGACATGCTGGTGGGGCTTCTCCCCATGGAGCCCTCCCGTGCAGAGAAAATACACCCAAGGGTACTGCGGACGCCTATCGTTTTTTGCTCCCTTGAGCTTGTACGGCACAGGGATTGCTCCGGCCGAAATGATGTCTAGCATCGTGCCCGCTATAAGAACAAGTTAGCTAATGCGGAGCGTGCATTATGCAGATGACATACCCGTAATGGCCTCCAATGCCTCGACGGAGTCGGCAGCCCGAATTTGGTCGGCAACTTGCTTGGTGTTTAATTGACACCAAAGACGAACCTCCCTGAGGGAAACATTGGCCACTTCGGACACCACCTGCGCAGAGCCAACTTGCATCATGCCGGCCAGGGTAAACAGCATGCTGTTGGCGTCTCTGATGTTTTTGTGCACGGCGGAACAGATTGCCTTCATGGTGGTGTCACACTTCAAGAAAGGCTTCATCATCGGCCGTGACTGTCGTCTCGACAATCCAAGCAAGAGACCAAGGCCTGGGCTGGGGACAGATCCCCGAAATAGGAACACCATGGAATTTATCAAGGACCGCAGATTCCAACGGGACAATCCAAGCAAGAGATTCTTGACGGACCACTTGAAGGTAGGCCCGCGCCAGGAAGTAGAAGTCCAGGGGGGTGTACGACAAGTTCTTGGAGGCTTCAAGAAAGGCTTCATCATCGGCCGTGACTCTGTCGTCTCGACAATCCAAGCAAGGGTTTCTTGACAGACCACCTGAAGGTAGGCCCGCTCCAGGAAGTAGAAGTCCAGGGGGGTGTACGGCAAGTTCTCGGAGGCCAAATGTACTCTGTCGTCTCGACAATCCAATCAAGGGATTGTTGGCAGACCGTGTGAAGGTAGGCCCGCGCCAGAAAGAAGAAATCCTTGGGGCTGTAAGGCAAGTTCTCAGAGGCCAAGTGCTTCTAGCACTCGGACTCGTTGAACGCCTCAACCACCGCCTGGATGCCGATGGCCAGGTGGAGGATTGTTGGCAGGATCTGTAACGGGCTCGCTGTCGAGCGTGTCGTCGCCCTTCAACCAAGGACGATCGGGTGTGCCAAGTGTGCACATGTTGACGACGGTCTGAAGGAAGGACATTGTGGGGTCGGCGGATGAGAGTGGGATGAAGCTTCGGGTGAAGGGGCAGAGCTTGCAGAGATGGATGCGTGTGTGTGATGCGTGTGCTGATGCGTGTGAGACGAGGCTTGCAGTTTGAAAGATTTTTTTAGGAGTCAAGAAGACAATTGGGAGCAGGCGGCGGTCTGGTGGGCTTTTTATCATTTTCTTATCTCTTTATCGCACGTGACCCCTGCTACCACACTCGAGATGGTACCACGTGACGACGCCTTCCGTTTACTCCCTGTAACCATCGATACCTCTGAATCGCCTCAAGGCAGCCTTTGTCTCTTTGCCGCGTCCATCACAGGATCTGCAGCTCGTAACCATGGTCCACAAAGACCCTAACGACCCTCTCTTGACGGATGCCGAGCTCATCCAGACCTTTACGCCCCTCGAGCACCTGTTTTACAAATGGACCGAGACCAAGGCCCATAAGAGAGAGCTGTGGAGTAATGTCGGAAATATCGAGAGTTTCCTACGGAAAATTTTTCCCAATCAAGATCCATACCAGCCGCTGCTGCCCCTATATCGTTCCTTTTCGGAAAAGTGGCATGGGAGAGTTCGACGCAGAATGGTTCACGTCGTGGAGCGTGACCAACTTATCGCTCTCTACTCGTCAACGCCTTGCAAGGATGCCGATAGACTCGCCCAGAACCTATGGATCTTTAACGTCTGCAATGTTGCCGATCTCTTCCTCGGCGAGAGCAACTTTGGCGGAGTCTTGACCGGATACGCCGTTAGTACCAGCACCCGCATCCTCCACCCAGACATCCCCTACGACGAAATGAGCAGACCAAGCAACCCGCATCTCTTGGACCGCTCCGTTCTCTCCTTGGACCGGACCCAGTTCACGACGGCGCCGATCGGGCCAGTGCCTGTGGATGTCCCGGAACTCGTGAGCCTCAGAAAGCGCCGCCAGCAGAATCGCGGCGAAGACTCGAACAGTTTGAGCAGTTTAAGCAGTTCGCTTCGCAGCGCCAGCAGCTACGACTTTGAGGACCGCGAACCGTTTTGCTTCCTCCAGATCGGCGCCCTAATGGCCTGCACTGGTCAGGAATGGGCCGATGTGCGCGACAGAGGGCAAGAGGAAATCAACGAGGCCGAGTGGGAAGATACCGGCTACGGCGTTGTCGTCGAGCTTTCGCCTTCTGGTTACCCACAAGGCCCGGTCTTTGTCGTCTATAACTTCTTCGAGGTCCAACGGGGCACTGATGAAGGCCTAGTGACGGTCGAGATCGACTGGAAAGACGTTATGCTCCAAGAGCGGCCGAATATCCGACGCCTCTATCCCGACTGCAACCAAAAGTTCTTTATCGCTAAGATTGCCGACAAGCTCAACGACCTCGACACCAAGGTACACTTCGACTTTAACGTAGTCTGCGAGCCGAGACGCCAAATCACGCGTGCCAAGCTAGATGGAATCCCGCCTAGAATTATACCTAACGACATCATGGGATATTATGTCTGACGCGGGAAAGCGATTTCGTACCGTGAGCAGTTCTAGGTAGGCACCCATAGGTCTGGCCAGCATGGGAGGAGCATTGGGAACAAATGTGGGCTCGGGGCGCGACACCTAGCTTTGTACTCTGGGATCAGTCGTCCTCTTATCGAGATTGATTTACGAGCTTTCCCTCCCACTGCCCCGTCCGTCTATAGCGTGCTGCCCGTCGACGTGGAAGTGGCTGGTGATGCGATGCTGGTGGCACGTCTACTTTGATCCCGTTTACACGTCAGCGTCTGCCAGAGCCTTTGAGGTGTATTGATTCTGTCGGACGCAAAACAGACGTCAACTTTTCGACCTATTGTCGCGTGCCATCATGGACATGGCTGTTGCACGGGGCTGATTCACGTCCGCTCAACAACAACAGATGAATGCAACAATGCGAGCCTCGCTTCTTGAAACAAGTCAGTGAACTGTTGACTTGCCAACGCCTTCAAGCCATCGTTGATTGGTCCACGTGCCATCCAGCTTCTTTTGGAGATTTTCAAACGGCAAACTGCAGTTATGCAATACCCCGGGGCTCCCCTCCCTCCCGTTTGCCCACTACTATAAATACCTCGGCCATGCAACTGAAATTCTTCCTCACCATCTTTATCCCCATAACATCATCATCCCTGGCATGTTTCTACAGCAGACTTCCGCAAAAGCCATTTGGGCCAGGCTTTTCTCTAAGTCGAACCCATCGGTTGTTGCTACATATGCAAGACCGACCTCGGCATAAAGTCATCCACTCACCTTCTTTTCTTTTCCTCTTTCCACACGCATTCCTCTACAAAAGAAACAAGAAAGTCAAAACCATTCACACCCAGACGACGCGACACAAAGTCCTTCATCCAACCTAGCCCTATTGGAGTCCTCTGCCGACGACAATATACGTGCGCTGTCATTCCCTTTATCCCGCTACTTATGTTACGTACTATTCACGACTTGCTAACTTGTTAGATGCTCAACTCGATGACGCCCGCTCAGATAAGGGCTTTCATGGGGCACACCACTGGCGGCGGCAAGGGCGGCGGCAGGCAGGGGCGGCGGGGGCCGCAATGTGGTCGAGTGAGTATATGTCTCTGCCTTCTAACACGTCCGCCAAAGTTCTCCACGCTGACTCTAAAGCCGATGAGAAGACCGCAGAGGATGCTACTTCTTTTCTTTTCCTCTTTCCACACGCATTCCTCCACTCCATACTCTCGCAGTTTAACGATCCTCCACTCCATACTCTCGCAGTTCAACGATCAACAAAGTCGCTCCAGCTCTACGGTACGTGCGCTGTTATTCCCTTTGTCCCGCTACTCATTACGTATAGTACACGACTTACTAACTTGTTAGATGTATAATCTCACACCGGCACAGATTAGGGCACTCATGGGGTACTCCGAGAGTGGCGGCCGTGGTGGCCGCGGCGGCCGCGGCGGGAGACGCGGCGGCGGCGGGAGACGTGGCCGTGGCGTTGGCCGTGGCGGCGGCGGCAAGGGTGGCGCGAGTGCGCCGGGTATGTGCCTCTGCCTCCTAAAACGTTCGCCAACGCTGACCTAGATACATCTAGTGCGGTGGCTTCGGCCACTTGCCACACCAGTGCGGCACCCCGCGAGGGACGAGGACGCCAACGCCCGCCCATGCCGCCGACGCCGGCCGCCTCCCCAGGCGGTGGTGGTGGAGCAGAAGGGTGAAGGGGCCGGCCCAGGAGGTCGTACAGGAGGAGGTCGTACAGGAGGTCAAGGTGGATTCGGACGCCAAAGATGACAAGGAACAGGCTGAGGCTGATGTTGAGGCTGAGGAGGTTGAGGGTACACGAGATGCAAATAGCGTTGCATACGACTCGTAGCCATTGTCAGAACAGAGGTCCTGCGGCCCTGACCTAATGAGCAGAATATCAAGTTCACGAGATACAAATAGCGTCATGGCCGCTACAGAATGCTCCGTACCACCGGGCGGCGACGACCCTTTCTGGTGGACGGCGACTTGCCACTGCTACGGGCATGGTAGGCATGGACAGTTTCAACGTCAAGAGTTCTCGGGACAGCAAGATGGATCCAAAATAGTAAAATGCCTCCCGCCTTTATAAAATCTTGATTGCCCTCGGTTCGGGTTGGCTCGGTTCGGGTTGGCTCGGTTCGGGTTGGCTCCGTGACCACACAGGCGGGACTGACGTGTAGCCGTCGGCGAAGGCGTGTTTTCTGTCCCAAGTACTGCGTCGAGCAGCCAGTCAAGCAGGTGGACGACGGGCATCCAACGGCCAGACAGTCGAACCGACGTGATTCTCTTTGAAATGGGGCGTGTGTAACTCGTAACTCGTACGAATAGAGATGTGTGTGTGTGTACAAATAGTAAGACTCTAGATTTCTTCAGTCCTAGAGATCTATCGTTTTGGCAGAGTGGCGAGCCTCTCTTGATTCACGTACTTCACGTCAGTCTAACACGACAAGGCCTTGTTACATCGCTGCAAGGGAACGAAGGACAAACGCCCGTGTGTGCTAGGAGCGGGGTACCTGGCTTGCTCACGGTCCTAAATGCTCTCCAGGCATAGTGGTCGGGGTTTCGGTTTGTGAAAATTTTTCGTTTTCACGCATGTCACCTTCTCGTGTACGCCTCCAGAGAGACTCCTTCGCGTGACCAACTTCTACGGCCTTCCCTCAACGATTACTAGGCGTTTTGTAAGAGTAATAGTGACATTCAAGCAACTGATGCCATCAACTGATGCCATCTAGAAGTTGTAGTCGTTTGAATCGTGTATACACTTGAGGCACCGTTAACGTAACTGGGCGGTGAAGCCCCTTACCCAGGCACCCAGAACAGCTAGGAACAGCTGAGAACAGCGAGGCTCGTTACCCTGGCACCCTGAACAGCTGCCAACAGCTGGGGCTCGTCACCCGGGCACCCAGAATAGATATAAATTCTCTTCTCCCCCCACCCACCCACCTTCTTTTCTTTTCCTCTTTCCACACGCATTCCTCTATTCTATTCCCAGGGTACAACCACAAAAGTCAAAAGTCCATTCACACGCAGACGACGCCCGACATAAAGTCCTTCATCCAAACTCATTACGTACAGTACACGACTTGCTAACTTATTAGATGTTTCCAATGACGCCTGCCCAGATTCGGGCCTTCATGGGCCACACTGGTGGCGGCCGCGGCGGCGGCAAGCGTGGGGGGAAGCGCGGCGGTGGCCGTGGCGGTGGCCGTGGCAGGCAGGGGCGGCGGGGGCCCCAGTGCGGCCGGGTATGTGTCTCTGCCTTCTAACATGTCCGCCAAAGTTCTCCACGCTGACCTTAGATACACCTAGTGCCGTGGCTTCGGCCACCTGCCGCATGAGTGCCCGACACCGCGCCGCCGCGCCCCCTCCGCCGCCAAGGCCAAGGAGGTCAAGGAGGAGGAGAAGGAGGAGAAGGAGGGGGGGGGGGAGAGGGTGGAGGAGGAGCGGGGGGGGGAGGACAAGGTGAAGGAGGAGGAGGGGGAGGAGGAAGTCGAGGGGGGCATAAACTACGCGACTCAATAGGCGGCCGCGAGCGCTACCGCCTCGACATCATGCTCGGCACCGTCGAGCCCTCCCAAGGCCTGACGGCTGGCACTAATGAGGGAACCGCCATCTTTGCGGTCGGCAGAGGCCTCCTTACAGATCGTCACTCATTGGCTGAATTTGAGACTTCATGTGCGAAACGGTACAGAGCTCTCCCAACAAACATGTGTATACAGGTATGCTACATGTGTATATAGGTATGGCTGCGCTACGGTCCAGACTCCTGTCTAGACTCCTGTCCAGACTCCTGATAGACTCCTGTTCAAAACTCCAAAGGGCCAACCCAATGCCCGACCGACAAGTAAACAGTAAAGCAAGTTTTTCTCAGCCAAAATAATACCCAAGAAAAACGCCTCGCCCGACCAAGACCGTTTATGAAATCGGTGCACACGTAAAGACGCCCCCGACTTTCCCATCAGTGAACTTATGCACCTAGTAGATGGGTTAGCTAGTGAAGACAGTTGCTGAGAAGAGAGAACTCACAATATCGACAATGCTGGCATAGGTTCCGCAGACGAGAACAATGACGCCGAGGAGGAAGCAAAAGGCATTCATCAGAGTCTTGACAATGTTCTCGCGGGCGTACCAGCTGCCCTCGCGCAGCAGCTTGAACCACATTATGGCGGGCAGGTAAAAGGTGAAGCCCGAGATGAAGAGCGACGAGGAAATGGAGAGCAGGTCCGAGAAGAAGGGAATCACCTCGGCAATGATAAAGGCAATGATGGTGATGACGGTGATGAGGGCGAGCCAGGTGATCCAGCCGCGCGGAGTGTTGATAAAGCGCGTGACCGAGTCCTTGAACATGCGGCCGTGGAGGTAGCGGCCGACGACGGTCGTGTTGATGGAGCCCGAGATAAAGATGACGGGCAGGGCGATGCCAAAGGCAATCTTGGAGACGGTAGGGCCGGCCGACAGCAGGGCGGGCGCTTGGACTTGGGGGCCGACAAAGGCGTAGACGAGGGCGCCGGTGAGGGTGTAGATTGCGATTTCGATGATGCCGAGGGTCCAGATGGATTTAATGTAGTGGCGGGGCGTGTGCATCTCGTCCATGAAGGAGAACTGGCACATGCAGAAGCTATAGGCAAAGACAATGTTGGCAATGGCGATGAAGGCGTCGGCGAACGAGATGTCGGCCTTGGGCCAGGCCGACCAGTCGACGGCCATCATGCCGCCCTCGGCGCGGGTGGCCTGGATGCCCGTGGCGATGATGGTGATGCCAATGGCGAGGAGGATCGAGGCAAAGTCGATGTAGCCGAGAATGGCCACCTCGGCAAACGAGGGGGGGATGGCAAGGACAAGCAGTATGACGGCCGAGACGAAGCCAAAGATGACGGAGCAGGCGCCATTGTTGGTCATGTTGGCAAAGGCAATGGTGCCGGTGAGGGCGTGAGAGCCGACGAGAAACGTGAGCTGGAGGACAAACATGGCGCCGATAATCTCGTAGCCGACGCGGCCCATGAGCAGGCGACCAGCGTCGGCGTAGTGCTCGACCTCGGGGTACTTGAGCTTAACCTGGCCGACAATGTCACTCGTGTAGATGGCGATGAGGCCGAGGCCAATGGTGCAGATGACGCCCGCCACCATGCCGAGCGTGGCAAAGGCGGCGGGCAAACTGAGGGAGCCGAGGGCGACGGCCTCGACAATGAGGACAATGGTGAGGCGCTTCCAGCCGAGGCGGTTGAAGCGGGCGCTGCCCTCTGCCGTCTTTTGCTTTTCGAGGTCGCCGCGGCGCTCCTCGAACACGCTGGCGATGCCCGTGACGTTGTCGGCCGACGAAGCCGACGACGACTGCATGTGCTGGCGCGTCTGAGACGACGTCTTGGCCATGTCGGACGGGTCGTGGACCGGTTTGGCGTTGCCGTCAACGTTGGTAGCCATGCTCACGGTTGGTCGACGTGTTGGGAGAGAGAGAGCGAGCGACTGGGCGTCCTGTTGATGGTTATTGTAGTCTTGGCCAGCAGAGCCCCCTCAATGGCTGGAATGAAGGCGTTGAAGACTCGACTGTCTTCCGTCGAGGTCTCGGAACTGGATCAGGGCGAGTCCCGTTGCGGAGGCTCGAGGGAGAAGCTTGAACCACCTTTACCGTGGACAGAGTCGAAAGCAAGAGGACGAGAGGATGGGAACAGGCGAAACAAAGTTGGAGAGAGACAGAGAAAGAGAGAGAGAAAGAGAGACGGGGAGGAGGGAAGGGGAGGAATATGAAGACCAAGGACTGGGGGAGGGGCGGGACGACGGGGTAGAAGAAGAGATAGTGTAAACGAGGTCGTCGAGTCGGCGAGGCACGTGGAGCGACGACCCTGGACTTGGTCGACTGGTGCCAGGCGGGCCAGGAAAGATAAGGAATCGCCAGAGGCTCGGCGGTGGAGGCGCGAAGGGCAAAGATGCGAGGCAAAGGCGAATCTAATGTGCAGAGAAGCAGCTAGACCTAACTTTAATGGTCATGTGCTGCTGGCTTGTCTGTAGGCGGATTGTGGACAATGGAATTAATCAACGACGGCATTCATAGTGAAGAGAAGAGGTAGACAGAAGAAGCGTGGCGGAGAGGAGGAGGGAGGGAGAGCGAAGTGGGAGGGAGGATAGTGGAGGATCCCAAGGGTGGACGGTGGACGGACGCGCCCGCGCATTGTGGAATTTTAATTGTGTATCTTTGTGCGAGGAGCCCTAATGATAATACCTAATAATACAGGCCGAGCACCAGAGCGAAGGAGAGATGGCGCAGAGAAAAGGTGGAGGAGGAAACAGCAAGAGGTGGGTCAACGAGAAAGAACGGACGGATGGAGGTGGGATTAGCTGTGGGCTGCCAGAGTGGATTGCCGAGGCCAGTCATGCTGCGTCTATTTGGAAAGTCATTCCTCGTCTCCGCCAAGTGGCAAAAAGAATGGAAACGAAAGAAGGGAAACAAGAGTCGACGGACACGCACGGTACCTTTTGACATTTCCCGACAAGATAAAGCACATGTAGGTACGGATAACTCTGCTTGTAAAAAGGCAAAAGGCAAGATGAAATAAAGCGCACAACTGCCTTATCTCGAGGCGGCGGGCCAAGTCCCCGCAAATGGCGCTTTTCCCCCTTCCTTTATCAGCAGTGGCCATGGATCTAATTTTGCATGACTCCCGCCGTCTTCGTCTCCAGCCCGCACCCCTGCCTCGGCCGTGCTGCCTCTTTGTCCTTTGCCCTTATCTGTGGTGGTCGAGGGAGGGTGTCGTGGACGCAGTTTGGATGACGATGGAGCATGAGCATCGCATGTTGGCCCGTTGGGGCGGCGAAACGCTGGGCCCGAGTCGCGGGTGGGTCTGCCGGCGATTTTTTTTTCTTTTTGCGCGGCGGCCTGCACGGAGGAAATACCTACAACGTCATGTTCGGTTGATGACGGCACTGGTGACGGCGCTGTGTTGACTCTATCCATGTCGTAAATTGTCGTAGATTGTCGTAAATTGTCTCGTCCTGGTTGGCATGGCCCCGGGCAGCAGACGGGCGAGTGGCGAGTCATGATGGTTCATTTCATTCACGGGCGACGCGACAGGATGCAGCCGAGCAAAGCAATCCCGCCGGCGGACAATCCTGGGGTAGCATTCAATGCTGCTTCCCCGGGTAAAGTCAATGCATGCTGCAGGCACAGCGATACGAAGCGACCGAGTTGCGCGGGGCCAGCTGTGGGTTCCGGAGCGAAACGAGGGTTCCGGAGCGAAACGCCGTCGAGGCTGCAAGTAGCAACTATCGTGTCTGTCAACTATCGTGTCTGTCCTGTGCAGAGTACGGAATCGGCAGTAAATCGTGTCTCCGTGTGCTTATGATGAAGTCGCTCCAGCTTGTGTCTTGCGAGGCAATGACGACATGTGGCGCAGCCGAGAGTCGAAACCGTGACAAAACCAAGACGAGGGAGAAGAGCGATTTCGGGGTCATGGGATTCGGCTTTTGCATCCGAGCTGAGGGTGTGCAGCCGTCAATCGGCGAGGGCCGAGGAGCCCTTGGCGCCACTGCAGATGCGGAGCCAGGCCACTGGCACTCTATCTACATGCATATCCGTATCTCATGCCACTGCCCCTGCCAAGGAAATAAACGGCCACCAATTCGCGCAACAACCCATGTCACCGTGACTTTGCCGAAAAGTCTACTACCGATGCGTGGCTCGCGCGTCATGGCACTTTGGGCGCTGCTGCGTGTCTCGTGCACCTGCTTACATGCCTTTGACGCGCATTTACATTTTATATACGTGTCATGATGATGATGACGACGATTGCTGATGCTGTGCTTATCCTGCCCGTACAGGAGTACAGGGTAGCCACCCTCAACAAAACCCTCCGACCGCATCCCTTCGAAAAGAGTATTGCTATTTGCACAGTAACAAATTGCTATTTGGACAGTAAACCCACTTTTTCGGCGCGCACCCCGCGCGCCTATGTCCCGCCACTAAAATTGAGTGTAGGTACATGGCAATTGAGAGAGCCGCGCAAATCGTGCGAAGAACGCGAAGAACACCACCGACACGCAGTAAGGCACGCAGCCGGGCACGCAGAAGAGCCGGGCGCAAAGCATACATCAAGGAGCCGCACACACAGCAGAAGGCACGCAGCAGAGGGCACGCAGCCGGGAGCCGGGCACGAAGCATACATCGAGAAGCCGCCGAGCCGCACACACAGCAGAGGGCACGCGGCAGGGCACGCAGCAGGGCACGCAGCAAGGCACGAAGCATACATCAAGGAGCCGCACACACAGCAGAGGGCACGCAGTAGGGCACGCAGTAGGGCACGCAGCAGAAGGCACGCAGCAGGGCACGAAGCATACATCAAGGAGCCGCACATACAGCAGAGGGCACGCAGCAGAGGGCACGCAGCAGGGCACGCAGCAGAAGGCACGCAGCAGGGCACGAAGCATACATCAAAGAGCCGCACATACAGCAGAGGGCACGCAGCAGAGGGCACGCAGCAGGGCATGCACTAGAGGGCACGGAGCAGGGCGCGCGCGCGCTGCTATGGCTGTTGAATTAACTAACTAAATTGAGGCTATACACGATTTACGCGGCCCTCTTAATTGCTATATGCCTATACTCAATTTTAGTGGCGGGATATGGGCGCGCGGGGTGCGCGCCGAAAAAGTGGAGATAGTCGTAGTTTACTGTCCAAATAGCAATTTGTTACTGTGCAAATAGCAATACTCTTCGAAAATGCTTCCACGACGGCTCTCGGCTCAAGTACGAATAGTACTACAATGTACTTAGTACGAGTGTCGACGTCGCCGAGCCCGCGGCCACCACCGTCTGTCCTTGAATTGACCTTGCGTTTGTTTGTTTGTTATTCGCCTGTGCATACGGAGTACTCCGTACACACTATATATATATGTACATACACAGTACGAATACTTTAACACGCGCGCCATCTCCACCTTTTCCTTTCCCGAGGAGGACGAAGTCTAAAACTGGCAATCGGTAGCACAAAAGCCTATTAACAATGCGGCACTCAAATGCTAGTGGTATATCGATACAAAGTTATGTATGTATATATCCGTAATATGTTTATATATAGGCATGTTTAAGTGCAGGGCAGTGGAGCAGCCACGAGCACCGGCCATGCACCGCCAGAGTCTCTCACTCGACGACTTGCTGCAACTCTCACAACTCTCTCACACACACGCGCGACCGGTATGTACGCACCCCGCCACGCACCATGCATGATCCATCCATCCGCCTCGGCCCTCCGTCTCTTCTTCCCCATGGGGTCAGACCACGCCGCCTCTTCCTCTTTTCGGCTCAGCTGAAGCTGGACCGCAGTGGTGAAACCATGACTTTGGACAATGGCTTCGGCCCGGCTGCATCTCGCCTCAGTCTCCATCTTCACTCTCTCACTCACTCACACTCCCTCACACTCCCTCTCTCATGCCCTGTAATACCCGTCACCTCCACGCCAATCCCCCCGACACATAGCTCGCCACGCCAAAGTTCCTGTTTCACCCATCCGAAACAGAGCATTGCGGAATACTACTAGCCCCCCCGGGTCCCTTGCTCGCTCACACCGTCACTCCTAGTTCGGGCCATCCCACACACAAAGCGATCCGATCCCACCAACAAGGTCCGGGGTCTGGTAGATGCCGAGACATCCTTCTGACACCCGTGCTCGCACTCCCGCCCCCATGGCCGCGGGGTAATGCGGAGAGAACACCTTTCCCATGACTTGTCTGGGGCTGCCGTGTCGTCATGATCCGCGCTCGTGCAACGTTTCCGTGCCCAGAGACGCCTCTCCCTACATCAATACATGCACATGCAACATGATACTCGTCCATTGCATCGTGCCCGTGGGCTTGGTTCCGAGTATCTTGACGTCCGTCGCCTGCCTTAATGCTTGCGCTTTGAATTCACGTTGCGCCCGGCACCCACCCGGATCTTGCCTCCAGACCCACCCGATCTGTCGCCGCTCAGTATTCCCGGCAGATAGTCGTCGTCCATCAGGTCCTTCTTGCGCGCCCGCCGCTGCTCCTCCGACGCCCGCGCATACTCCTTCTGGTCCTCGGCCAGCATCAGCCCTTGGCCCCATCCATTCTTGCCCCCCGCGTTCCGGGGCACTCGTCCGTTGGCGGTGCCGTGCGTCGGCCGCGGCACGCTATAGACGTTGCCGCGGTTGTTCCACTGAAATTGCTTCTTGAGGTGCACCCGAAAGTTGCCATGCTGGTCCGTCGAGCAGCTCGCCCGCATCAGCGTCGGCTGCCCGCACGACGGGCAAAACTGCTTGTCCATGTCCTTTGTGATGGAGAAACATCCGTGACACCGCAGCACCCAGTTTTTGACCTGTGTGATGCGCCCCAGCGACGGCGTCACCAGGTTGAGGTTCATGCGCAGCGCCACATTTTGCATTGCGTAGTCCGACGTGAGGATTGCTGCCTGAAGCGTCTTCAGCGGCATCTGGGACGGCGTTGCCGCTCGCGCATCCTTGGCCTGTTGCTTCTTGACATTCCATGGGGTGATCCAGCCGCCTTCGTCGTCCGAGTCGTCCCCCGAGTCGTCGTCGGCTTGCCCCTGCGCTCTCGTCGTCTCATCGGGGTTCTCACCATTCACCATCTCCAGTGGTTGAGCGATTGCGTCCTCGCTTTCTTGTAGTATTGAGCAGCCGTCCGTGGGAGGGGCCTGTACCACTTCCACTGGCCTGTCTTGGTCGTCACCCTTTTCGGTCAATTCGAGCTGTGCCATGCTGGTGTCCAAAGGTTGCGGTTCTCGAGTGGCTGGGTCCTGGGTGTCACGAGCTTCGGACGCATCGTCATCACCAACAAGCTGCGCAATCTCTCCTGAGCTCGTCTCGGCATCAGCGCTCTTCGACTGCTCGGGATCTGATGTGGCTAGGTCCGCTCCCGCAGGTCGACCATTCAGCCCCTTTTGACCAGGCGTGTTCCTCAGCCTCCAATCACCGCCATTCCTCTCACACTCGAGCTCATAGCCGAGAGCCAGCACCTCCAAGTCGGGCCGACTGAGCACCGCCAAGTCGCCCGTCCTCCTGGCAAAGCCCTGCACGAACCGCAGGCTCTCGGGCCTGGGCGACCGCAGCGTGACAAAGGGGAGCAGCGTCGTCTCGACGCGGGACCGGGTAGCGGCGTCACGGATTTCGGGGATGATGGAGGGCAGCGTGTAGAGCGTCTCGGCCCTGGCGAGGAGGACGCTGGCGGGCGGGTCGTTTTTGATAAGGGGCCCGGTGTCGAGGACGAGGCTGTGGATGGGCTTGGTTGTCGTCGAGGTTGAGGGTGAGGGCGAGGTCGCAACAGCTGCACCAGAGCTGGTCTCCGGCGGAGGGGCCATGAAGGGCAGAGATTCGAGGGCCGGGGTTTGAACAGACTCGGGCGTCTCCGGGGCACAGAAACCAGCTTTGTAAAGTGGCAGATGTCGAGGTTGTGACGCACAAAGAAAAAGTCGGTCGCGATAAGATAAGAATTTCAAGCACGTCCAGGTATCACGTGATGGAAGGGCTCGCAGAGGCTGGGATGTCGAGGACGAAACGTAGGACGGCCAGGTCCAAGTCGAACAAGACGGGCTCAAGTACGTGGTCGAGTAGAGGCTTATGATCAGATATGCCTTTAACGTCAATCGGTGTCAAGTAAACTCCAGCGCCCGGTGCATATGTGTGAACGCCCGTCCCAATGTCCGCGGAACTCTTTCTCGACACCTGCACGGCAGCTTCAGTTCGCTGCCGCTGCTGCTTCGCCCATCTTTTCCTTTCTCCTCCTCTCCAAGGTACGCACGCATCCCTTCCACCCCGGAAAAAACCCCCAGCCAGCCCGAAGCCGCCAACCCGCAAGGCAGTTCAAAATCGCAGCTGCCGATCTACTACCGCCCCTCGCCCTCGCCCGCGCCCTCGTCCTTTTGCTGTGTCAACAGCAGGCCGAAGCGGCGCTTGAGCGTCACGCGCTGTCGTGACCACTTGTCGTCGGGCGAGAAGCGCGCCGGGTGCGCAGACTTGGTCACCTGCCCGTGGCCCACCTTTTTGAGCGTGTACAGGCGGGTGCCCTGCGCGTCGAGCGTGTACATGAGATGCATGTCGGCGGCGGTCTTTGTGCTTCTTGAATCCTCGTCGCCTGTATCTCTTCTGCTTCCGATCGAGTTCAGGGCTCCAATGGAGGCTTGGTCGTCGGCTTGCGGTGCGACACGAGTTGCGTGAAAGATGGTTTTTGGCGAGAGAGCAGGTCTTTGAAAAAACTTCCGCGTGCCGTATCGAAAGGATAGCAATGAAGCCTGCCTCTGGATGAAAGTGAGGGTAGAGATGAAGAGACGTTCGCTGGCCCAGCCCAGAAAAGCTCAAATGACAAATTTTTTGTCCCGGTGGAAAAGCTCCCGCCATCACGTGCATCACGACCCTTTATCGTTAATCCCAATTAGGTTAGGCAGGGTGCGCGCGGAGGGGTGCGCGCAGAAAAATCGGGTCCATCTTTCTGAACTGGTTGCTAATCGCCATCACGGTTGGCGCCGCGCATTTGCGCGCTTCGCCGGTGACATATGCTTCTACGCCCGGCAGCCAACGTCTTGACGTCTATACCGTTCCCTCCGAGTGTGCAGCTCAGCCGACGTTCGGTCCGGCCGTAACCGTTCCGACTTTCCTCACCACCAGGGTCTTGCCGTAGACACACCCTCGCCATAGCGTCTCGCCATCCATCATCCATGGGGCTGGACAAGGTCAAGCACGTGGTGCTGGTAGGTGGTGCGAGGCAGAAAGAGTCGGAACCGCTCTTGGCTGACAAGACACGCAGGTTCTGTCCGGCAAAGGCGGCGTCGGCAAGTCATCAGTCACGACGCAACTCGCCCTCGCCCTCGCCCTCTCCGGCCACTCGGTCGGCATCCTCGACGTCGACTTGACTGGCCCGTCGATACCGCGCATGCTGTCCATCGAGTCGTCCAAGGTCACCCAGGTCCCCGGAGGCTGGGCACCCGTGCTTGTTCACGAGGCCGACGCCGCCAAGGGCATCGGAAGCTTGCACGCCATGAGCCTCGGCTTCCTGCTGCCGCGGCGGGGTGATGCCGTTGTCTGGAGAGGCCCAAAGAAGACGGCCATGATACGGCAGTTCCTCCACGACGTGCTCTGGGACGAGACAGACTACCTTATCATCGACACGCCGCCGGGGACGAGCGACGAGCACATCTCACTGGTCGAGACGCTGCAGGCCGAAGCCCGGCCCACCCAGCTGTCTGGGGCAATCGTTGTCACGACGCCGCAGGCCGTGTCCACGTCGGACGTGCGCAAAGAACTCAACTTTTGCCTCAAGACGGGCATCCGCGTGCTGGGCGTCGTCGAGAACATGAGCGGCTACGTCTGCCCGCACTGCTCCGAGTGCACCGACATTTTCGGGTCTGGCGGCGGACGGTCCATGGCCGACGATTTCAACGTGCCATTTCTATGCTCCGTGCCCTTGGACGCGCAGTTCATTGCGCTGCTCGAGGAGGGGCGGAGGCCGCAGTACCCGGCGGGCACGACGATAGGCGGCCGCGACTTTTCGGGGGGCGGCGACTCTGTGCGAGAGGGGGACGACGACAGTGCCCTTGTCGACAAGTACACAGATTGCTCTCTGTCATACGTGTTCAGGGACCTGGCGACCAAGGTGGGAGATGCCGTGGGCGAGGCGACAGTTGAGGGGTCTATCTACCCAGCACCCAGACCAGCCTACTCAGCACACGAAAAAGTGGATTAGCATGGCTGGTCAAGGCGCAGCGCCGATACTCGACCGGCTGGTGTTGTGACGAGCCGGCTTGAGGCTCGCCGGCAGGCTCATCGTCATCGTCAGAGAAAGGCGTACGTATGGCTCGCTGGTATGCCCGTGGCATGCTTGTGCCTGCCTCGTTCGCGTCACCGTGTTGCTGAAGGTATTGCACGCCTCGTATAGCAGCTATGGCCGAATTCTCTTGGTGTTGAGTGCCGCGGGTGCTGTTGAGGGCGGCGGCGGCGGCGGCGCCCTTGTGGCCTCGGCACGTTCGAGGCCTTCCACGATCTCTGGTGCCGATGGGTCACGCCTTGTGCCGCGGGTCGTTTTCGAGGTTGAGAGCGCCCTTTGGCCTGCCTTTGCGAAAGATGCGGTGCGAATAGCGTCAAATTGATGATACTATGTGATGTGTAACAATGAGACCCGAGCCGACGTAGATTATCGCGATTGTGCCTTTGATCTTAATGCTGCAGGTGCTCGTCTGCACCCCTCACTGGGGCCGCCAATGACTGGATGAGGGCCTGATGCCCGTCGGCCAGCAGGGGATTCAGTTCCAAAAGTCGCTACATCTCGCAGTTTGCCTCAACAAAGCGGAAACTCGATTTAATAAATCAATTGTCGTCTCCGCAGTCGGCAATCGAGCTTCGCTGCTTGTATGTACTAGTACATAGGCTCGTGCCGCAGAGAGGGCCCTCGCGTACTAACTCGCCTACGTCACCGCGGCCCCCCCCCCGGAAGGAAAAACCGGGCAAAAAATAAAATAAAAAACTTCGCGTGCCTCGTCGCACACCTCTCATCACCAAGAGCTTCTTCAAAGCTCGCCCCAGCAGTGCAATCCACGTCGCCCGCCTTCTCCCCATGTGCCGCCCATAGTCTCTTCACACTTCATTCTGCTGTCTTCAGCGCAAAAAATCGCGGCCGTCTCTCGACGTTCGCAGTCCCGTTCCCGTCTCGCGCTCGTCAGGTTCTGGCCTTTCATGCAATTGACGGATCCTCTGCGCTTCCTCTTCTCCCGCCCTTCAAAGTACGCCTCTGATGCGCCCGTCGTGTCGTGTCACCACGGATACTGACTCCCTGTTCCAGGCCCCGATAGCACCCTCGTGCCACACGCGAGCTCTCTCACCTCGACGACCTTTCGAGCTTCGACCGGCAGATAGCTCTTGTCTGCTAGATCCGGTACTTGGCTGCGGGTATCGGACTGCAACAGATTGACCATCATTCCGTCCCAGAAGCTGTTCCTCCACCCCCTCCGCTTCCGACCTCCATAACGCCCCTCCACGCGACGTTGATCCTTGCACACGCACACGGCTCATTGCTGCTGGCTCTGCCAGCGTCGAGGGTGACTTCATCATCCTGTGGGCCTAGTCGCTCAAGCAGACGCCGCAAGGTCTGTTTGAGTGGCAGCTAGTGCTCCGCGGACTCCGCCAAGCGTGCGAGGGGGACGAGACAGCCTCCATCAAGTCGTACCCGAGCGAGCCCTCGCCGGGCCATTCACCCTGGGCTGCACTCCCGCGGCGCCAAGAGGCAGCATGGTCAACTATTCGGTTCCCGACAATTACACCTTTTCTCCCTCCGAGGGAACTCCACACTTGACCATCAATCACGATGTCGCCGCCGACTTGGACTCGAGCAATGCCTTTGAAGGTTAGTAACATCAATGGCCAGCTCCGTGCCCCTTCCAACTTCTCATCACTTCCTAGGGCCCGAGAAGCTGCTGGAAGTCTGGTTCGCGCCGAGCGCCGCGGCGCTCCCCGCGTCTGCCGCCCCCAGTGGCTTGAAAAGCGTCCCGGCCGAGACCTGGGTCGGCATGCTTGACATGGTCAACTGCAAGATCCTCTCAGTTCTGGAATCCGAGGCCGTCGACGCCTACCTGCTCTCCGAGTCCAGCATGTTCGTCTTCCCCCACAAGCTCATCCTCAAGACGTGCGGCACTACGACCCTTCTCCTCGGGCTCCAGCGCATGCTGCACATTGCCGCCGCCAACGCCGGCTTCCCCTTTCGCAACGCCGTCTCGGTCGACCATGTGCGAGCCGCCGCCATTCCGTACCGCGTCTTCTACAGCCGCAAAAACTTCCTTTTTCCCGACAAGCAGCGCGGCCCTCACCGAAGCTGGAAGCAGGAGGTCAAGTATCTCGACGACATGATTGAAGGAGGCGGCAGTGCCTACATGGTGGGTAGAATGAATGGCGATCATTGGTATCTCTACATTACATCGCCAAATAAGACTCTCACGCCTCCCCTCACCCCCAACTTGGAGGCCGTCAACGGACACCCAACTCCTGAGTCCATGTCCAATGGCGGCTCTGGAGCAAACTCTCCCGGGGCGCACCACAACGACGAGACTCTGGAGATTCTCATGACGGATCTCGATCCCGAAATTGCCAAGCAGTTTTTCTTGTCCAACGCGAGTGCGGTCGCGACCGACAAGCTTGCTGCCGAGACTCAGGAGGCTCGCCGCAAGGCCGCCGTCAGTCGCAATGGCCTGTCGACTCCAATCGAGGAGGTGGACGTTTTTGACAATCAAGGCGCAGACTGGCTGTCGGCCAAGAAGCTCGATGCAATCGAGGAGCTGACCACCGAGGGCCACGCGCTGGGCACCGTGGTCTCGGAGAGCTGCGGCCTGTCTCAGGTCTACCCGACCTCGGTCTACCCCGACGCTCGCGTGGACGCCTACCTGTTTAGCCCGTGCGGCTTCTCGGCCAACGGCGTCATCCCCGCGCCCGCAACGGCCCACGAGGACCAGCACAACTCGACGCACTACTTTACGGTGCACGTCACTCCTGAGCCGGGCTTCTCGTTTGCCTCGTTTGAGACCAATGTGCCAGGCCGGCAGAACGGGAAGACGACAGCGGAGATTATTGAGCACGTCGTCGGCATCTTTCGGCCCGGCCGCTTCAGCGTGACGGTCTTTGAGACCAAGGGCCGCAGCGCCAATCCATACGGCATGGGAGACGAGGGCTTCAAGAACCTGGCCATGCAGAGGCTCGTCGATCCCGTCAGGGGCTACCGGCGCATTGATCGCATCGTTCATGACTTTGAGGATTATGACTTGGTGTTTCGATTCTACGAGCGCGAGGACTGGCTTGGCGACAAGGCCGCGAGGGTAGGCGAGATGATGTAGGGACGTGGACCCTGAACAGTAAAAGCGGTCGTGCAGTGCCGACACCTGAGGAGAGCATGTCCTTGGATTTCAGTCCTTTCTGACACGAGCAGACGACGGACTTGTGTTTTTTTTCTACTATTCTGTATAGTTGGTGGTCGAAAACACAGTATTTACTTATTTATTCATCCAGTCGGTCCGTTGTTGCTATTATGCTGTGAGTTTTTGATTACGTTCGACTTTGTCTACGCGAGCTTGCGGGCCGTATACTGATCTTGTCAGGTATTGGCTTTGTTCGTGGTGATGGCTCGGCGACATGCCGATGAGGCTATCGGGGTCTTGACGCGGATCATGCCGAGGTCATGATGCTGAGCACTGGCTCTGCACCTAGTTGGTCACAAATGATGTTTCAATGATGACCTGAAGACTCCGCTCAAGTATCCGCAAATGGTCAGTGGATGAAAAGGTGAAAAGAGACCCTTTTGAAGTTCGTAGGGGGGGACTACAATTCGTCCCCCCTTACTTCGTAGTATGGTTTGAGAAGCACTACGACTACATAGGTACGAATACGACTGCCTGAGGTAAGCAGCCGTGCTCCACGGATGTATGTACTCCGTACCTATTCGCAACTCCCTCTCTTGCGTTTTTCGTCTCTCCGACCTCTATTCCGACGCCCGTCTTGCCAGACGACCCTCCAAGGTGATGCAAAATGACCAGCCTCATGTATCCTTTCCGCCATCGTTCGACTCTTGCGTCGAGGCATTTTCCATGTCGTTCAATCATGCGCCGGCCCCGTCCGGGGGGCCAATAAAGCAAGGGCAATATGCAAGACTCGCTCGAAACCACAAGAGGACACTTGCGTCGAAGCATCCATGAGTCAAAGATGGCTCTCCCCTCCTCGCGCTTCTCTTCTTGCGCGAAGCCGGCGTCTTCATCACGCTGAACATGGAGCTCGGCTCTGTCATCGATCTGCAAAGCCCCATTGGGCTTCCTTGCTTGGAGCTGTCGGCTCCGGCTCGGGCGCACATGTGACGACGCCCCTTCGATACGCCATAATGGGCCGATCTGCATCGCTGTATCCGATAATGTCTCCCTGCTGACGCATCGACTTGGGCACAGGGCCCAGGAACCGTACAATGGGGCCTCCGTCGAAGGTCGAGCCGATCAACTCGACTCGCAACTTGCCGTATGCGTCTGCGTCCGATGAGTCGACGTCGCGCGCCGTTTCCATTGTGTCTCTGGAGTGGCCAGTGTCAGTCTCTTTGGACATGCCAAGTGGGAGGATCGAGGTTTCCTCACTCTTTGCTCATCGACGGGCCACTCTCAGTCAGGCCCGACGGCCTGCGTCTCATCTGCTTTATCCCCCTCTTGGTGCAGTCGTGGAAGAGGTGAAGCAGTCCGGCAATGACGAGAACCGGCGTTCCCATGGCAAGCGCCCAGGGCCTGTTGTGGCGGGGTCAGCGTTACGCAGTGGCCGCGCGTCTTGTTTGCTGTGACGTACGGGTGTTTGCTGTCCCACAAAGAGTGCAGGAGGGCAAGGATGATGCCCACCATGGCGATCAAGGAGCCAACCTGAAGCATGGTCCACGTCGACCAGTAAAGCGACATGAGGTCTTCGCCATCGCAGAACTGGAGGGCCAGGAGCGTAAAGGCCTCCAAAACGACGACGGCGGTCGACACCATGACGCACCCGGCGCAGAGAAGGACATAGGTCCGCAACGTTCTCGCCCGTTTTTCACTGTGTATTGAAAACCTCTCCAACACTTGCTGTCCTCTGCGAGCAAGACCAAGATCAGTATCGGTGGCGACTCGAGGCTGCGGCCAAGGGCGGCACCCACTTTATGTATATCCACGAAGCAAGGAACAGGATAATCAGGTTGGTCCCAAACATGGCCCAGTATATGATCTTGAACTGCCATCGGTCCAGGTTGGACGCAAACTGCGCATACTGACGACATAGCGCCGGATCGGGTTCGAAGTGGCCGACCATGGCGAAGCACTGGTGACGAGACGGGCACAGTTCTCGACGTCGGTGTTTGCGACAAAATGAGGCTGTTGGGGGTCCGCGAGGCTCGAGTCGATGACGGGTCGTCGTGTCGAGGAGTCGTCGTGTCGAGGAGTCGAGGTGCGAGGTGCGAGGTGCTTCTAGACTCGACTCGAGAACGCAATGCCGGACTCATACGGCGTCCCGCCCCGATACATATACCTTTGGGCTGGTGTAACACGGGGTCCAGGGTCGGCCCCGCACAATGGCTTTACCGGGGTGAATGTGACTCGCAATGGCAAAGGCTCGTTGTGCTGCCCAAGGCCTGACTGAGGGCTACATGTCGGGGCTGAGACAAGATTGGTAACGGGGCAGGGGTCGCGCAGCAGTGCAAAGAAGCGGGCTTGGCTTGGCCGTGAGCCGGATCGGGGAGACGACAGCAAACACACTCGCGGCCGGAAACCGACTGGGGTCCGGGCTAACGATGCCTCCGGGCTCTTGGGGGCCAAAGGGCCAGATAACAACCCGGGACCTCGTTGAGATTGGGGAGCCGGTAGTTGGTCACGTCGCCAAGCCCAAAGGAGGCAAACTGCGCGTGCTAGCCAACCGCGCCAAGGCCATACTATTCCGTGCTCCATGGGGGGGGGGGGAGCCTTTGGCTAGATGGACCCCCCTCCTCTGCCAATGCAAACAAGAAACAAGCTCGTTTGCCTTTGCTTTCTGCTTTCTGCTAACCCGGCATCTAAGGTAGATCTGACGGGCGGCCTCTCCCCTTTCGCTCAAGGGGATAAAGAATGGGAGACTGGCCCCACACGGAAGAGCCACTTGTCATGAAAATCAAACAGACGCCGCGTGCAGGCATACAAGGCAAAGATAGCAGTGGTCGGCCGTGGGCTCTGCCATGGCGCCCGGCTCAGCACAGTTCCTGCTTGGCGCCTAGAGCCACCCTAGGGCTGATGCCAAGAGCGCCGAGGCAGGCTGATGTGATGCCAAGAGCGCCGCGGCAGGGGGTGTCGGCAGCGGCGGCGATGGGTTGACGACACAATGTCGGTGTCGCCATTCAACGGCTGCGTCGGGTCGGACTTGATTGGCGTCGTGATTTGCTCGGGCAGAAGAGGCTGCATGTCATACGAATACCTATACTTCGTATTGGGTGCCCAAAGGACGGCTTCTTCTGCGCCGCAGAGACTTGACGGGGGACAGGACACGGAACGTTATGCTTAATTTAAGGTTGTGCCTTGGTCGAGGACAGAACGGATGGCTGGCGGTCTGGGTCGTCTGGAACACGACGCAGAAATGGCGAGTACAGACTTTGACATGCACGAACGCTGGCTAACTTGCGGCCGTTTCCAATCACGGACACAGTTGGTGTCGGACCCCTGTGTCGGACCTTGTTTGTGTCGGACCCAGCACAGCCCGATGGAGCGAGGTGAGACACGACCCTAGACTCAGCCACGGTGCTCCATGAATCTGATGCGAGATAACGGGAGCGACGCCACTGCCATGGAAGCCGGCCTCTCGACTCGACCCGATAAGCCGGAAGAAGAAAGCACAGGCGTTGGTTTCCGTTGCCATGGGATGAGAGGTGAAACGGGGCTGAATGACGGCTTGCCGTCTTTGCTTTTTGCTCGTTCTCGTTTCCTTTCATCTCTCTCCTCGATCAGAGATTCGGACAACTGCTGCACAAGACAGCATACGCCATCCCGCCGTCATTCACAATCTCAGACGTCATCGAGTCAGTGGCTGACGCCTTGGGCGTGACGTTGCCTTCGTCTTTATCCCCGTTCCCTTCCACGAAGTTGTTTGCTGCCGCATGTGCACCCTGTCGAATCCCTGGAGCCATAGTGATAAGGGATTAAGGTTGGTAAATCAGGCAAAACAGTCGCCGGGGTGTGTCCTTGACTCCCAATCACCTTGCCCCCCCCCCCCGTCACCGCCTTTGGACGTGGTCGGAGAGGGCGTCCGTCAAAACGTTTCTCCCATCGTCGACAACATGAAGCTACTAGTCTCCTCCCGCACCTCCCGGCTCGGGATTTGCACTTGTTGGCCGTTGACAGCGTGCCATGGCCTCCTACTTAGAGCGTCCCTGGGGAAACTTTGCTCACCCCCACGCGCCGCTGGCGACAAGGGGCCGGCGCCCCACGACGTCCCTGCCGCCGGTGAGCGTCGGCCAACGTGCGCCCCCCTGTCCAGGGCGTGGCCCGGCCTTGCTGACGGCCTCCGGGCCGGATGGACAGGGCATGGGCGTGCATGCCTGTGCAACCCTATAGGTGGCTGTTGGCCGGTGCCGGGCCTCTGGGAAGCGTGGGGGGAAAGGGCTGTACTCGGTACAATCTGACTCTCGAGCCCGCTGGTGGCGGCTTGGCCCAAACCTTGTCCTCCGTCCAACTCTTGTCCACGATTCGTCGACAGTGGTGACGAGGCCCAGGGGCTGTGGCACCCTCGCGCCCTCACTCCATGTACCGAGCCGCAACGGCTCCTTGGCCTCGTCTCGCGCCTTCCGCATCGATTCGTCGTGTTATCTTGTCATCTTTGGTCAGCCGCCATCGTCATGACCCGGATGGACTCTGTAAGATGGCCGTGACGTGCAGCAACGCGTCCAACGACTTGGCGACGACGGCCTGATGTTACGCTAGATATCGGCCGTGGTAGCATCAAGTGAGTCTCTGACGTGTGGTTTTTTTATTCGCTGGCCGGAAAATCCGTCGACGACAAATCCAAGGCCTTTGCTTCCCCGGAAAGAGTCGTGCTTCCCCCAAGTCCAGTCATTTCCCGGAAAGAGTCGTGCTTCCCCCAAGTCCAGTCATTTCCCGGAAAGAGTCGAAGCAGTACGACCCGTGTCAGAGGGAATTGCAGTACCAAGGCTGTGCGAGATACGTGGCCGCAGGGAGACTCGTGCATCTTGGCCGTGTTGGTCATGGCCGCATGCATTCGATATCAATGGCGCACAGGTCATGCTCACCATATTCGTGTCTGACCGTCGACACCTACGAAGTACCTCTCTTGTTTCGGAAACAGCATGGATTCGGCTTATTTCTTCGGTGATCCATTGACGGCAACAACATTGAAACGTGGCAAGGCTTAGCATACCTTGGCCCTTCTTCCACCATTCACTGCATTGATACTTGCGAAAAGAGCCCGTCGAACACGACTTGTTTCAACAAGTCCACCGTCTCCCGACGTTGCCGCAATTCGTACTCTACGGCGATGTCGCCATTTAAATCAGGTAAGGCGCAATCGTGTTCAAAAAGAAGAAGCTTTTACCAACTGACTAATTACCCTTCTTAGCGATGTATCAAGTGGGTGTTTGTAGTAGTCAAAGGTCGATGCTGGCCTATTCGTACTTCGTACACGTCGATTATCTATTTGGCTGCAAAGTGTCATTGCAAGAGTCATTCGAAACACCGACGCTGCCATGGTCGAACAAGCCGAGGTTTTGCATACAATAGGCTCCAAGGGTCACTGTCGAGATCTCCAACCATTCCTTTTTCTCCAGGAGCGCCTACCTTTGTCCAAGACAAAGACGTTTGTCGTAAGCCCGTGCGGAAAGATGTCAAAAAGGGGCGTCGGAAAGGGTCCACGTCAAGGGAGTCGTCCGAGCCAGAAGAGCCAGAAGCATATTTCTTTGGTCCACCTCTTACTTCATCTACTCCAGGGTGCGTTTGGAATGCCCGTTTAGCCCCGTACTACCGTTCCATCCGCCAGCCGGCACAGGCTGCAGCAGGCGGCACTTGAGGATCGGTGCGGGCCGCTTTGACCTCGAGCCCGGCGTAGTATCCTGGCCGGCATAGTCAATGGGAGCTGACTATACAATCCTGGGAGCTGACTATAGTCAATCTTGGGAGCTGACTTCTCGCAGAAGTCGGCTTTTAGGGTTCGCTGCATGTACTGGCCCCCTACTAGTATGTTCTCGGCCCCATCCAAGCTGCAGGACTGTGCATCAGTTGGTTTAAAGCGGTTTAAACCCGAGGCGACATTAAGCGCGAATCCGAAACGGGCATTGCCGCCCAGCCATCGTCCTCCGAAGCCCTCATGTTCATCCTTGTTCTGCTCAGAACTCCTCCTTTCAAGTTGAAGGACTGGCACGTTGAAGACGCGACTCGAAAATGCGCCAGTGGAGCCATACTATGAAGCCGTCATCGCTGAACTCAACAAGGACACAAAATGGACAAGTTGAAGACTCTTGGGAACGAAGGCGTGGTCGACTACGACTTGCGGTTCGAATAGTGGGACCAGCTTGATGAACATTGCTCATATGATGGCATTCGCCCGTGTTCCCTCTGGCTTCATAATGGTTTAGGCGGCTGGGCCACGGACAGTCGGTGCTTGTCGAAACCGAATACACCGCTCCACCGGGGAGAATAGGGGCACCCCCTATAAGCCTTGTTATTCTTTGAGGGCACGTTGCCATGGCTTGTCCATACCCATCTACGTCTGCGTCATTCGAGGCCATGACTGTCTCGTGGGGCTCAGTCTCTTGTCAAGCTTCGGCTTGGGCGGCCCAACCCTCGCGTCTCGCAGCCGCACACCAGGTGAGCATCCAACGGCCGACGCATGCCTCGCACTCACACTCTGGACAGTCGACCCGGAGACGTTCCAAAGGATGACCTGGCACGCATCGTTCCCCCCCCTGACCCAGCAGTTGACCAAACACGCAGGCTGCCGTGTGGAAGGCCGACGGCACCAGGCAGATCGTTCTCGGGTCCGGCACGGACAGCCGGAAAGACTGGGAGTCGTGGCAGTGCCGTTCAAGAGCGGCAACGTCGACTGCCCCGGAGGCTGCGCCGTCCACACGGGCTTTCTCCAGTCGTGGGAATCCATCGCCTCAGAGGTCATGGAGACGCTCGCGGCTACCCTCGACGCCTCCGTGGGCTACACCACGGCCATTAGCGGATACTCACTCGGCAGCGCCCTGGCCTGTCTGGCAAGGACGTCGACAGCTTGCTGGAGCTTCGGCCGGCAGCCCGGGCGTCTTCCATCGCGTTACCCACGCGAATGGTGAGTTGGGTCCCGATACGGAGTATGCAGCGCTGATTTCGGCAGACGGCGTCCCGAATCTCCCCTTTGGCATCATGGGCTACGTCCACTCACGGGCGGAATACTGGGAGTCGACCGATGCAGCTGATGTGCAGTCAACGTTTGTCTGCGCCGCCGAGGAACAGAAACCTCTCGACTGCAATCTCTCCGTGTCTTTGTTTGGCATCAATGCAGCCCACAGCAGCTACGCAGGCTTCAAGTGTCCTGCTCGTAGCTGTATATCTTATTGTAAAAGTCATATCTCCCTAGTTACTGTGTACCACTGTCATTTACAGTCAATTTCGATGAAAGTTCATTGGCATCAACAGTTGAAGTGATGGATCGCCAAAAATCGTCGCCTCATTTCGTTCTACTTGGCCGTCTCCTTCCCGCTTCTTTTGCTCCGTTTCTTCTGCTCGCGAAACAAATTCGGGGCGAATTCTGCAAGCATACCAGCCTATTTCGTCCAACAGCAATCAAGCACAAGACTTTTTCTTTCCTTCCGCTCCTGGCTGCTTGGACAATGCTTGCGACAATGCTCTAGTCGAACATTAATGGCGAATCATGGAGTGGAAGCAGGGAAGCATACCACACATCTCATTTTGACTTGAGAAGCAAGTTAGCATAGGACCGTGAGCACAGTTTCGGCCGACTTACTGCGATTTCTGCAGTGTGATGTTGATGGGACAGTCCTGCATTGTCGCCTTGGAGGGTTCGCACTGGGACCAGACGAAGACGTGTTCATGTCCGCACCCATAGTCAAGCTATCGAATCATCAGCGGGGATAAGAGGAGCGGGTGATGCGGTGCCTACGCGGTAGTGCTTGCACATGGCTGAATTCTCTTGCTCGACAGATGCTTGAGTGCGGAGCAGGCAGATTCGGCGCCTGGGGTATTTTCCGGTGAGGTTGATGTTGGCAGAGAGAATGAGCGCAGATGATGTCGAAGTAGATGATTAGTGTGAGTTGATGGTGCGTTGCGTCAGATATCTCGTAAAGGGTCGGAATATAGTTTTCGTTGCTCGACGCCACCGCCACTGCGAGCTCGCCGCCGCCCACGGCGTCAGATACTCTCGAGTCTAATTAAACTCGTGGGGAACACTTCCCATGACCTTTGCCTGTTCTCTGTTTCTCTTGAACTGGGTTCCCGCTCCGGACATTTCGCGGCTCAGTGAGCCTCCTTGAAGCACCTGTGCCTCATTCTCTCGTTTCGAGCCATGACAAAGGAACACTCGAGAGAGAGTCCTTGGGCCATGGCACGTTTGTGGAGGAGACACGGAATGCAAGAGTTCAATTTACAGTGCCTTGAGTGGCGGTTAGAACCCTTGTTGTATAGCTATCCCCGATACTAGTTGTAGGGGCCTGAGAAGCTCTAGAAAGGTATAGCAACTACTCATCAAAGTCGTCGTTACGTTTATCAGATTCGTCTTGTTCATCAAAGTCGTCTTGTTCGTCAAATTCGTCGTCGGTGTTACTGTCCTCTTCCGGGTCGTCCTCATCAAAGTCGTCCCGTTCATCAGAGTCCTCTTCCGTGTCTTTTTCGTCGTCGCGTTTAGCATTTGAACCCTCTTCCGGCTTGGAACCCGAGTCACCCTCCGAGTCCCGGTCGTGCCCGTCAGAGTCTGATTCGTGGACTTGCGACTGCGAGTCCGGATCGCACTCGGTCGACTTCTGGTCCGCCTCGTCCTGTTTCTTCTCCCCGTCTATCCTGTCCAAGGCCTCGAAGATGGACGCCTCGTCATCAAAGTCAGTATCCCGGAGCAGATTCTTGACTCGTTCTGTAAAGTCAGGAGAGCTCGACTCGAACAGCTTGATAATGTCCTATCGTCTTGGGTTAGAGGCGTGGTCTCCCAAGCTGCGGTGTGTCTTACAAGTCGCGTGGCCACTCTGCCATTGCTGGCGCATCTCAGCATCTTGTCTGGCGCCTGTGACCTGGCCGCGACATCCAGCATGACATCGATGCGCCCTGAGAACTCTTGGGGTTCCCAGCCGAGGTCCCGAGGGAGCTTCTCCTGCTCGAGGACCGACCTGATGAAGTTGAGTTGTGCGCCCTCGGCACTGCCCAGCATGAGCAAGAGCCTGGCCGACTCGACGGCACCGTGACCGGCAGCTGCTCTGTCGTAGTTGGCCGTCGAGACTTTGCTTCCGTCCAAGACTCGGGCAGCCCTCGCTCTCCCGAGACAGTCGGTGGTGACGAACCCCCCCCCACAGCCCTCGAGGACGCGGAGAGCAACGTCCCAGGCCTGTTGCTGGAAGCGAGAAGACGCGACGGGCGGAGGGTCGCTGTCGCCCGAGCCGATGTCTTGGCGGGTGAAGCTTCGGGAATGCTCAATCTTCCACGACGAGCGGTCCGCGTCGTGTAAGTTGAAGTTGTCGTTGATCCCGAGGCCGGCGTCTTCGAGGCCCTTCAACACGATGATGGCGGGCACCTCGGGCGACATGCCGAAGCCCTCGAAGCAGGCTCGCACAACCGACTGAGCGTTGATGCCGGTTCCGTCGTGCGGCAGGAAGCCGTGGTTTGCCAGCGAGTTCAGTCCGGGACACGCGCTGCGAGCTGTATATCGTCAAGGCCTCATTCACGGCTTCATTCACTGTAGCTTGGAGCGAGGCAGCTTACAGTCACCGTCCCCGGCAGGTTTCCAGTCTTTGAACCGTGCGTCGTCGAGGTCGAGCCTTGGACGCTCAGCCAACGAAAGGCCCGAGGCCAAGAGCCAAAGCAGAAACGTATGGGGAGTCTGAGGTTTCATCTCGAGCTTGAAGAACTGTCAGGCCGGGATGATGGTTCTACGAAAAACTCTGCGAGAAACAACAGGAGGGATTGCCCGGTTGATATGTATCGACCGGCGTGAAACCGGCCCCAGTCTTGCATGCCTGCCGGCCCATGGTGTTTTAAACCAGGCACATTGAGAGACATTCACGGCTTTGAGCCATCTTGACCACCTCGAGGGCTCAAAGTCGCAACAAAAGTCGTCGTGACGAGTAGTATATAGAACAGTTCTTCATCAAGTGTCGAGATATCTCCCATCTTGGCCCCATTTCTGGCCCGATGACTTCACTCGACCGTGAAGCTAAGCGCAACGGTATAAGGGGCTACATCAATTGCGTGCATTTTAGCGGCATGAGACATTCCTCATCTCACTAGCATCAAGTCCTCTGACACTCCAATCGAATCCTTCTCATTATTAACTAACCAGGCTCATCAAGGACAGGACAGATAGGTCGAGTCCATACCAATCCTCCCCCTTGAACAGCGAGAGGGGGGCTGGGGATTCCTAAAGGCTTGGGCACCAGGGGTGTTGAGACTGTCTTTGAGTGGTCACACATGGGCTAATTCTACATCGTTTTCATCAAGTCCCTCGCGGCTTGATTGCCCAGACGGTCAGATCATGACATCATGGGTCATGGAAGGACACCATTGACAAGAGCTACCCCGAGCCCCGTCGACGTTGCTTACCGACGAATTCCAGTCGTGAAACCGCATATATACGTCACTGAGGGACGAAGCCCAAGTTCCCAACGGCTATCTGCACCCGCAGCTGTCAAGTTTGCCAAGTGACCACTACCGTTGGGCTGCTCGGGCACATTTCCCACCACAAGACAGTCAAGATTACCAACGGCGGTGGCCTAGATCACACGAGAGCGATGCCTACTTACGTCTACCGAAGGCCTCTCAGGTCTGGAATCAAGTAATGACCATTGGCTTGCCAACTCTCATCACCCCCTGAGGGGAAACGCCATACTTGTCCTGCAACGCTACAATGGCCATCTTCCCAAGCCCCTCGATTGTGCCCATTCTCAAGAACAGTAATGGTGACGCCGAGCTTTCTGCGCAGCCAATTGCGAATCTCGAGGGCGGCCGGGGAGTCGACGCATGGAAGCGTCATGGTCACGTCCAACGTCTCCTCTGGCAACAGCAAGAAGCTGAAGAGTGCGGCCAATCTCCCATAACTGTCTCAAGGTGTCCTTTTCCATCGGATTGCTGGACCTGGGCGAGAAGCTGGAGGATCCGGTGTGTAGGTTCCAGGTGCCCCTGACTTTGGCCCCTGACTGGCCCCTGACTTTGGAGTCTTGAGCAGCCCTCCAGGCCTCGAAGGGCATCTCGAGGAGAGAGTCAGCAGAAGTCCGCATGTCCTTTACCGGAGCAATAGAGCGAATTTACACGAGTTCTGTTTTCATCTATTGCCTGACACAGGATCTTGTAAGCCAAGACCACACCGCAATGACTAGTAGGCAGCAGGCCTCAAGAACGGATGTATACTACGTTATACTGGGTAGAGTAAAGACTCAATGGAGAGCATCCTTACAAGTCTATCACAAGGAACAACGATGCCATTTCTAGCGTTCAGTCGAGACGATAAAATATCTCTAAATACCGCCACACCCTCCCCCCCCTGTTGAAGGAACGGGGTCAACATTTCCTCTACTAGATTTCCTCTCCTTAAAGGACTAGATTTCCTCCTTTAAAAAGGGCTAGACTTCCTCTCCTGTTAAAGAAAAGGACTCAGCTCTCCCACATCGTCCCTATACCGTCGCCACGAGCCTGGATCCATATGCCTAGCTTGACCACGACGCCCCCTCGTACGCCTTGATTCCTCGAACAAGATGGCTTTCGACGGTTTGTCCAAGAGCCCGAGCCGCCTCTCGGTTCTCGACACTGGCCCTGCTGCCGTATGCCTGGACGAAGCGGCTGGACGCGCCATGCAGCTGTCTGAGCGCCACCAAGGCCACGCGACTGGCAGCGGGGATCTCGCTCAACTTGGACTTCATCTCAATGGACGCGTCGACGGCATCGCCCACGTCTTTGGTCAGGCTCCGGGCGACGTCGAGAACCCGCGCGTTGGCATCGGCGCTCCTGGCCGCCAGAATCTCTCCCACGCCGGCCCGGGGGGAGGTCGCCGTGGTGATGATTTGATGGAGGCGGACGGCGCGGGTGACGATGGGCACGGCGTTGGCGTAGCCGCCCTGGTAACGCGCCATGGTGTCTTTGATGTCGACGGTTGCGTGCTGGATCTTCTCCAGGGTCGAGAGGATGGCGTCGCTCGCCAAGGCGGCGGTGCCGAGGGCGACGACGTAGAGGGATCCGATGCGCATGATGAATCTTCAGAATGATGAGAGTTGCTGCCTTTCTGATGGCGTCCTGTTCGATCTTTGGCGTCCTGTTCGATCCTACATATAACTATTTCGCTGTTGTCCAGGGAGTGGTGACAACATTCCGCGTCCTGTTTCCTCCGGCCCCTGGTGGATTTGGAATGCCGTGTCTAGGGGTCCAGCGAATGGCAGTCGAAGTGCAAGTGCCGAGATTGAGTCCGTCTCAATGAGTGTTTAAAGGGCCATCAAGTCCGCCTCAATGGTTTAAAGGGCCATCAAGTGAGGAACTCGAGATGTGAGATTCCAACTGGGCCAACGTCGACTCAAGCAGACCATGTCGCCGCCGACCTACTTGAGACCGTCTGCCCTTGAAAGAGAGCCTTTGCCCCCTTTAATGCTCTTCCCCGTATGTTGAACTCTTCATGAGAGTGTAGACGAGATTTATACTCCGCCTTGCAGAATTCCTAATAGTCTGGATACCAACCAGACTGTTGCCAGTCAACCATTGCCATGATACAACACGGCGAGTCTCGAGACACTCGAACGTTGCTTGGATGTAGATGGGAATGATTAAGACAATATTGGAGTCGTCGGGTAAAAACTCCCGATACACCTCCTGTTTTCCGAGGCTAGGAGGGGTAGGTCCGGAATACCAGTCTTGTTCTTTTCATCATCCAGACAGCCAATTGCGGAATTCTTTGACAGAGCCAAACGGTCCCGCTCTGGGTAAAACTCCGTCTGTGAATAGTTGGTCTCCTAGAGCCCCCCTTGCGTCACCGTGTCTTTCAACCGCGTCTCTAGCATCACGGCCTGGCCATCTTCGGACTTGTGCACCTTGACCAGCTCCAGGCCAACCTCGTCAAAGATGTGCCTGTGTTCGCCGATGGACCGCGCCTTGCCACCGGTGGTCAGGAGCACAAAGTCCAACAAACACGCCATGGTCGAGCCGCCCACCGTCACCCGGTCAGGCGGCAGTATGTCGTTGACTATGAGCCGGGAGTCGGGGCTCATGGCCGACACCGTGTTCTTGAGTATGTCCACGACGACGGCGTCTGGGTGATCGACGAGAAGGTTGCGCATGAGGTAGACGTGAGCATCTGGGGGGATTGTTAGCTGGTCTCTTGATATCGTATTTAGTCTCTCAGGGGGGAGTCGAAACGACGCACTCGTGACGGGCTGGGGGGTGAACATGTTGTACGACATTGGCTCGATGCCAGGAATCTCGTCCGGCTTGAGGGACTCGATGACGATGGGGAGATCCTGCAGGAGCATCTTCCCGCCAAAGGACCCGCAGCAATGCTCCCGTATCGCCAGGAGGGCCTGGCCTCTTCCGCCCCCTATTTCGACGACGAATGGGCGTTGGGGCTCCCTCTTGACCTGCGCCTCGAGACGCTCGAAAGGAAACATGCCCAGGATGGGCACGAGTTCGCCCGTGATCTGTATCGTGAGATTCCACATCATACGTCGCGCAGGGTCCATGCTGATGACGTCGTAGAAGACGGTGCTCTCGCTCTCGAGGCCCATGGCAAAGGCAAAGGGGCTCTTCCTGTTGTCGTGCAGTTCTTCCGGTTCGTGAGACTTGCTGTAGTCCGGGACGGCGCCCCACGCCCTCATCAGGTCGCCGTACACGAACATGATGCTCCCGAGGGCGTCGGGCTGGAAGGCGCGAGACAGCGTGTTGTGGGCGTACTCGTCTCGCCCGGTCTCGTGGGCAATCCCGTGGTTGACGAGGACCCGCATGGATCTGGTGATGACGGAGACGTGCACGCCGCACGCGGTGGCCATGTCTGCGGCCGCGACGCTCCCCTGGGTCGGCAGTTTGTCCAAGGCCTTGATGTGGATGAGGATGTAGAAGGCTGCCACTATGCTCGTGGAATCCACCAACCGGTTGGCCATGTGAAAGGGCTCCTCCAGGGCAGCACGGATGTTGTTGGCGTGCTTGAGCAGCGAGAGCTTGCTGTTGGATGTGCCGTCAAAGGCCTCGAGCGACGCCACCAGCTGCCTAGCCTCGGCAAGGGCGCCATGGATCGTGGCCTTGTCGTTGGTGTTGAGCATCTTGTCCATTTCTCGTGGTGTCGACCCAAGCGTTGAACTGTGTTTAGGTGTATTCGAGGGGCCTCGGTAGGTGTATAGGGGCCTCGGTACGAAGTAGGTGTGTTCAAGGGGCATTTCAGGGTCATATTAGTATCAGCTCAAGTGCTCTTTGTACACGCCCCTTTTCTACTTACACCACACCCTTGATATACCCTTCGGAGCTCGAGATTTGTGTGTATAGCTGATTGGCCGTGCCCATGTGACGGATCTGCATTCAGCTACTCTAGGATAGTCCGGTGAGATCGGCATCTGTCTCAACTTGGCGGTGTGACGGTTGAGATTCCACGTATGTGTTTGGCTTCGACTTTATGGATATCCTCTCTTTGGCTTGCAACCTCACTCACCATGGATCCTCTCTTTGGTCTTGTTCGGCTTCCAACCTCATTCACCATGGATCCTCTCTTTAATCTTGTTCGGCTTCCAACCTCATTCATGGATATCCTCTCTGAAAATGCGTTGCTCCTCGTATACGGCCTCTTGAGCCTCTACATTGTGAGAAAGGTCCAGGTGTATGCAAGACTGCGGCACATCAGCGGCCCCTTTTGGGCGGGTTTCTCGGACTGGCCGCACCGCAAAGCCATGCTTCAGAGTGACTGCGAGGCGTGGTACGCGGGCATCTCCGAGGAACACGGTGCGCGACAGCTTCATGGGCCGCTTGTCACGGCGCGGCAGCTGATTCTCCGCAGGGCCGATGGCGAGGGTTGCGCCCAACGTGGTCATGACAACTTCTCCCGACGTCTGGGCTCATGTCACCAACAAGCCCGGCTACAAACGCTCCGACTGGTTCTTCAAGGCCATGCGGAGCGAGCATCGCCGGGACAACGTCTTCACACAGACCGACGTGGAGAAACACGATGGCAGGAGAAAGCAGTTGGCGCCAGGGGTATCGTGACTTTACCCAGCACCGAGAGAGCCAGCTGACGTTTGTCACCAGGTGTCTGGGAGCGGAAACCCCAACATGGAGATGGCCGTCA
This sequence comes from Ophiocordyceps sinensis, assembly GCA_012934285.1. Lineage (NCBI taxonomy): Eukaryota > Fungi > Ascomycota > Sordariomycetes > Hypocreales > Ophiocordycipitaceae > Ophiocordyceps > Ophiocordyceps sinensis. Next base: position 2,733,580 of record JAAVMX010000007.1, read on the forward strand.
ACGAGTGTCTCGAGGAACTCGTCCATCTCATCAGGTCCAAGTACATGTCGTCCGATGCCGAGATGATACCCATGGACTTGGCGAGGAAGCTTCAGTACTTCCTCCTCGACAGCATCAGTGCTGTCACCTTGGGCGAGGCGTTGGGCAGCCTCCAAGGCGATGGCGACACACACGGCTATATCAAGTCAACCGAGGACGGGCTTGTCATGGGAACCACGGCCCTCGCGCTGGGCTTCAGCTGGATGTGTCAAGTGCCCCTTTTCGGCCGCCTGTTGACTGCTTCGCCGAAAGACGAGGCGGGCTTCGGCAGGTTCATGGCCGCCTGCTTCGCGTCGGTGGACGAGCGTCTCGCGAACCCGACCGACGAGCGGTCCGACGCGCTTGCCTCTTTTATCCGAAACGGGGTCACGGGCGATGACGCTCGCTCCGAGGCGCTCATATTCATGACGGTGGGCGCAATCAACCCCCTTGCGGCCATGAGCGGCATTCTCCTCCACGTCATATCCAACGCCCGAGTCTACGCCTTGTTGCAGCGCGAGATTGACGATGCGGCGCGCCACGGCAAGGCGCCCTCGGCAGGCAAGGGGCTCATCACCAGCGCCCAGGCCAAGCAGCTCCCGTACCTCCAGGCCACGATACGGGAAGGGATGCGCTTCTGGCCGCCCGTCGTCGGTCTCTTCCCGCGCCGTGTTCCGCGTGGTGGCGACACGGTCGTCGTGGACGGCAAGCCCGTGTTCCTGCCCGGCGGCGTCTGCGTCGGACGGTCGGTGTCTGCCATGTACCGGAGGAAGGACATTTACGGCAACGACGCCGATTCCTTCCGGCCGGAGCGGTGGTTCGAGCCGGATGCCGGCAAGCTCGCCGACATGGTCCGCGCCAACGAGATGCTTTTCAACCACGGCAGGACGCAGTGTCTGGGAAAGGCCATTTCGCAGATTGAGATTGGAAAGACGATATTCGAGGCATGTCGATTGTCGATTCATTCATCCGTTGCCGTGCTGATTCAGAGTAGCTGCTGCGCAACTTTGGGTTCGCCCTCGTCAACCCAATCCGTCCGTGGAAGACGCGGAACACGCTCGGGATTTTCCTGACATCGGACATGTGGGTGCACGTGACGGAGCGCCTCTAAGCCGGTTCAGTTTCACAAAGAATCCACTTTTATTCACAGAATTCACTTCACAAAAGAACACTTTTATTCACAAATGAATTCACTTTTATTCACAGAATTCACCTTTATTCACCTTTATTCACCAAAAAATACTGTCCTCCATCAAGACATCAAGCCTCTCTCTGTTCAAGTCGCATCTCCAGCACCGCAGACCCGTCGTTTCCGCCCCAAGTCCGATGTCTCACTAGCCCCTCGCCGGCGCCCCGAATCAGCGCATCCCATTCTGCTTCGCGTCGCGAGTGCGTGTTCAAGCTCGCAATCATGTGCAGGTCCAGCATGTCGAGAGGGCGGGGACGGTCCTCGCCAAAGGTCGGCGGATCGACAAAGTCGTGCACCAGGAGTCTTGACGAGGCGCTCATGGCACCGGCCACGGCTCGGAGCATCTCGACACACTTGCTGTCGGTACGTTAGCTCACCGAGTACATGGCTCGCCAAGAAAAAGGGAAGCAAGTGGCATGTACGCGTCGTTGTTGTCCATCATGACGTGGCTCAACAGGTAGATGGCTGCCCCTTTCCGAGGCTGCGACGTGTAAAAGTCGTGCGCCTCCCAGCTTACACGACCCGCGACGCTCTCTGGAGCCGCCTTTTCGGCGGCGGCCACGACGCTCGCGTGATCCTGGACCACGCAAGACATGTGTGGGTACAGAGATGCCAGTCGGATCGCCTGCTGTCCGTTCCCGCCGCCAATGTCGACGAGCAGGGAGCCAGCTGGCATGTCCTGGAACGGAAACATGGATTCCACCGGCTGGTCCAAGGGTCCGTCGTAGTGGCCCGCCATGGCACGCGAGAATCGTTGGCCGCGGTCACGGTCGACGGTGTGGTAGTACTCGTAGAGCGGGAGGTCGGCTTCGGCGTCGACATACGTCAGCTCAAGGCGTCAACTGGCAGTGTTGACTGACTTTGAAATGCCGTGCAAAACGCGGCCTCTCTGGCATTCTCGGCGATTTGAAAGCCGTTTCGGGCCATGGTGCGTGCCAGGTAGGCGCCACAGAGCAGGCCATCATCCACCCTATCGTCTGTTAGCCTTATATCCAAGTCGGCGACAATGCGGTGCTTGCAAGTAGTGTATCAAACTGCCAAAGTTGCCGTCACGCAGGCGAAGCGAGTGCCGGTTGTGGCGATAGCGCCCGGGCTCGGTTTCGGTGAAGATGGACCGGTTTACACATTGTCTCATGGTTCGTTCTGCCCATCAGTAACGCCCAGCAGTAACGAGCCCGCATGTCTCTCACTGATCAAGGCGGGCGATGCACCCGTGCACTCGGCCAGATGGTCCATGGTTGTGCCCTCTTCGCCCGGCTCAATATGCGTGGGAATGCCCATCTCGAGACTGAGAGAGAGCGCCACCGAGTCACAGTACGACCACGCAGCTTGTGCCATCCATTGGCTCGGCTCCGATATCAAGGCCTGGAGCTGTGCGCTTGATCTCGTCACCAGCTCGGCCTGCTCTCGTAGGCTCTGCCGGTTCTGCACCCAAACCTGTCCAGGGGCCCGCTGGCAGTCCCGCACCATGTCGGCATACTCGTCGACTTGTTTGGCGATGAGACGGGTCAAGGATATCAGACCTTCAACGTCGGGGACGTCGAATGATGCCATGACTTTGAAACTAATGCTGCCAGAGTAAACTGAGATGTCGGAGGAAAGAGGAAATTCCTCACCACAAGGGGTGTATTTAACTTGGGGGTTTCTGCAGGGGAATCTTCACCACAAGACAGGAAAGCACGGCTCAGGAGAGATGAATATGCAACTCGCCTTCCTTTTGCTCACCCCGTCGTCTTGACTGCGAATGGTGCCGTGCCACGCACTACCTATGCCGGAGAGACCCAACCTTGGGGCCTGCAGAGGCAGTGCAAACTCACCGCTTTTTCGAAGCGTCTCTACGCCGGGGAATAAATGTCTCAGGCCGGGGAAAATGGTGAACAACACTAGACCATACATACGAATACACTACCGGGATTTGCGTGGCCAGACGTCTACGAGTTATGAGTCGTCCAGAGGGGACAATGCCAGCAGGAGACTACATAATCTCATAGCGGCCCATCACTTTCACTCGGATATTTGCACTCGTCTCAATGGCCGTTGTCTCAATGGCTGTAGACACGAATTTGACCGCCGAGGTCCTCTTTGACGAAGTCGCCGGATCCTATCAACAAGTATACGGCAACAATGACGGGCTCAATAGAGCATTGGACCGGCTGAGAGACTACCAGGGCACCGGGGCATCCGTCTTGGACGTCGGATGTGGTCCCGGAGGCCCAGCCGCCTATATGGCCAAATCGGGATTCAAAGTGACGGGCATCGACGTCTCACAAGTCGCCATTGATATCTGTCAAAGGAATGTTCCTGGCAATTTCTACAAAGCCGACATGACCGATTTCGAACCGAATCAGCAATTCGACGCCATCATTTCGCTCTACTCCATGTTCCAGATGTCACATTGGTCTACATGCTCCGTCTTGTTCAAGTTTGCGTCCTGGCTACGCCCCGGCGGCACCCTTGTCCTGGCAACGATTCCAGCCGAAGACCTGTTGGAAGACAAGTCTCAACTCGACACGTCCGACTACGTCGAGCGATATCAAGCGCCGTTTATGGGGAGGAGCATCGCTGCGACGCTGATAACCATGAAAGGGTGGCTCGGCATTCTCCAACGGGCAGGACTCACGATTCAACACGTCGAGCGTCACGGCCTTGAGATTGAAGGCTTTGGAACGAATGAGCATCACCTGTTTATCACCGCTCAGAGGACGAGCCTTGAGCCTCTGTATGGTCCTCATCCCGTGCCGGCGTTTCGACGGCCCCCTCACTTGCTTAGCCAAGACGCCTGGCAACCATTCGCCGAAAGGCTCACTCGTCACGAGCTCGATGCCGTGCTTGAAGCCGTCGGGCAGAACAAAGAAGTTCTTGATATCGGTAGTGGACATGGTGGTGAGTTGTCCAAGTGTTGGGTGACAGAGTAGCATCTGACCATCAATAACTGCCCGTGGCCATTGCCAAACGCCTTGGCAAGGCATACGCCATCGAGCCAAACGGCGAAAGAAACAAATTGCTCGTCGACAACAGTCATCAATCAAGCGTTGAGATCAGGCACGGAACGGCCGAGAAGCTGCCTTTTGGCGACAAGCGGTTTGACGCCGCCGTGGCTCTCTGGATCCTCCATTACGTCCACGACCTTGAGCAGTCCTTGTCCGAGATGGCACGAGTCGTGGACCCAGCTGCGCCCAACGCTCGTATCGTGATTGTGCAAGGCGCGCCTGACAACGACGTTGTTGGTCTCATCAACAAGGCCTGTGCTCCAATTGCAGGACAAGGCATGACCGATCACCAAGGCGTCCTTCTCGCCACCGCCGCGAGGGTCTTTACGAATCGTGGATTTGGAAACATTTCCCTTGTGCGAGTTGACGCACGTTGCAATTTCCCAGAAGAGGACATGTCGACACGCTGCCAACGGGCAGCTGCCGTGCTCACCGGCTTCTGGTACTTGGACCACCCGCGATCCGGCGAGATGAGAGAAGCCTTTCTGCCCATCTTGCGGGAGCATTTCGCGGACCGACCCTTTGAGGTCGGAGATCAAGCCGTCATGTTGGTCGCGCAACCAACCATGACGACGGAGAGGCACATGGCATAGGACAAGGATCCTGGGTTAGCTAGTCAGTTCATGGCATTGCTCATTACATTGGCCTTTTGTCAAACATCATCATCCATCATACGTCCTTGGGCTGGTAGAACATGCCTCCCAGCATTCTTATGTCTTCGTCCTGTCCCTGAGACATCTTGCTTCGGCAGCTGACTACCAACGACGATTTGCCACGTTCCTTCGTCTCTGGCTGTCGACCTTGCTGGTTAGCCATCACCTGAGCCAAAGGAGGTCGGGCTGGGTTGAGCATCATGGACCGCTCAAAGTCAATCATCATGACCCCGTCGACCTCGTCGTTGAACAGCATGTTCGGCTTCCGGACATCCCGATGGGCCACTCCGGCCTCATGGATGGCGCGTAGTGTCTGTGCCGCCTTTTGCTTGACCTCTTGTCTGGACGAGTCGGACGAGTCAATCTGGCGGCCGCCCCAGGAGAGAAACGTCATGTGGACCACGTACACGCGGTGGTCGTAGTAGTAGATCTTGTTCATGGGTCGCAGGTCGACGGCGCCCAGGAACACGGGAACGCCCACGCCCTGGAGGGACTGCAGGCGCTCATAGATGGCCGCCTCGTACTCGAGATCCTTGATAAAGGCCCGGACGGTGCCCTTGCTGATGAAGGTGTAGCCGTAGGCCAGCAGGGTGACCTTGAAGAGGACGCCGCGCGCTCCGCCCATGTGCAGGGGGATGATTCCGTCGTCCAAGGATGCCTTCAGCTGCTTATGGAGCAGGTCGAGGAACTGGGAATGATCGATGGGGTGACGGCCGCGCGAGTGTTTTGTGAGACGGCCACGGCCCCGACCACCGTCTTGCACGCGGTGGAGTGCCACGTTGGGGCAGGCTGGGTCGAGCAGATGGCCCCTGACGAGTCCCAGCAGGCACTTTTGGGTGCAGTGCTGTTCTTCGGCCGGGCGGGTTCCTGAGTCGTCTTGGGTGTGGTGCTGTCCGTCTGCCGGGCCGCGTCCTGTGCCGTCTTTGGCGTGTTTCTTTCCGTCTGCCGCGCCGGCTCCTCCGCCGGCTCCGCTCCCCTGTTCCCTTGCCCTGATCCGGCGGCTGCGTCGAGCCTCGCCCGGGCAAGGCGTGTCCGGTGGTGGCGGTGTCGACTCGTCATCGGACGAGTCCTCGGAATCTCGCAGCGGCTTTTCCTTCACAGGCTCGTCCCAGATGATCTGCTTCTTCTTTCCCCGCATCAGGTACGGCGATCGGTCGACACCCACGTATGTCACGGGCACGTAGCCGGGCGAGCTCATGGGGGCGCGCCTTTGGTCGACGGGAATCGAATGCAGGGTTGCATCGAAGTCCTCGGCCCACGTCTTGAGCTTGGCCGTGGCCCGTTGGCGCTCTGCTTGGTTGTGCAGGCGTCGGTGACCCGAGGAGCCGAGGGCGAGAAGACTCAAGGCCAGATACTGACCGACGGCAGTGCAAGTGAGAAAATGGTCCGGATGGGCCAAGACTTCGGCCGCCGGCTCGGCCAGGTGATACAGCAGCGTTCCGGGGTCGTTCCAGTCGATTCGGAGGAAAACGATGATTTCTCCCGTGGTGAGCAGACCAAACTCAAGTCCGCCCTCGACCATGTAGTGATACGTCTGCGTTATGGCCGACGCGGTCAGTCGCTCGGCGTGGTACTGGAACAAGGCGTTCTCGTCGAGGGACGTCGGAATCTGCTTCCGGTTGACGACATCCCTGTAGATGCTCATGGGCTTGAGGCCGAGTCGTAGGTGTGGTGCAGTGAGCTTGTGGGGAGGCTTGTACTCGGAGATGAAGAGCATTGTGCGTCCCGCCGGGGATCCGTCTGGGCCTTCGGCTCGGTAGATGCATATCTGGTCGGGTCGCAGCTGGTTCATGTCGATGCCGTGCGGGCCGGGCTCGATGCCGAGCGGGCCGGGCGTCGACGGCGGCGTGGCCGGCGCCTCGCTGTCGACGACCTCAGGGGAGACATCGCTGATGGCATGCGGATGGTTATCGAACACGACGCCGTGTCCGAGCTGGAAGAGGCTCCTGACCTCGTCTACCTGCCTGAGCTTCTCCAGGACGGCTCGCACCGGGTCCTCGACGCTATTATGCAGGAAGTACTCGAGTGCCTTCTCGTCCCCTATCACTCGGCCAGAGATCCTCGCTCCCAAGCCAACCAGGAAAGACCGGCTCTCGAAAGCCCGCGTCTCGGGACCGAACGTCTCGTACAGGGCGCCAAAGATGGCGCGCTGTTTGTCTACCAGATCGGTCCATGGCTTGAGCACCGTCGGGCACCACTTGTGGCGAGGCGAGGTGATGGTGCCCTTTGTCGTGAGTTCCGGGTCCGTCTGGACTCGGAATTCCGAGAAGACGGAGACATGGCAAGTGGTGATGTATTCCTCAAGCGTCGTCGGTCGTGTGTGCTGCTCCGACTTTTCGGCTCGTTGCTGTGCCTCGTCACGCGCTCTGTCTGCTTCCTGGCGGGCTCTGTCTGCCTCTTCGGCTCGTTGCCGTTCCTGGAGGCGCCCTCTTTCTGCTTCCTGACGCGCTCTGTCTGCTTCCTGACGCGCTCTGTCTGCTTCCTGACGCGCTCTGTCTGCTTCCTGACGCGCTCTGTCTGACTCTTCGGCTCGTTGCCGTTCCTGGAGGCGCCCTCTTTCTGCTTCGTCTAAGAGCGCTCTGAGCTCTTGCAGACTCGCTAAGTCGTCCATGACGAAGTCGACTGGGTACTGGCGGGAAAATGCTTGCAAAAGATGGGCACTGGGAAAATGCTTGCAAAAGTTGGGTATGTACTAGGAAAAGCTTGCAGAAGATGTCTTGCTCAAACGGCGACATTGTGATAGAGAGTCAGGACGCGCGTGTTTACTTATGTGAATCCGCAGGGGGGAGTAAATAGAGCTGGTTGTGGAAAATGCTCCGATGAATTAAGAAGAGAGAAGAGCTGAAAGCTAGCGAATTGTGTGTGTGGGCGACTAAAGCCCTGAGCGAGGTCCGTGCACGAATTGCGACAGTGGTTGCTACCGCAACAACCGTCTTGGCGGCCATGGATCAGCGGGGTGCAATCTGGGCTGACTTGCAGGCCAGGCCTACCCTGTACAGCGCCATGACCGATATCGTCGAATCATGCCGACTCCTTGGCCGAGGCATTGTATCGTGCTTTCGGTCGACCGCCTGTATCGCCAGGCTCCAAAAGCCCAGAAAAGAGTGAGTAGTGTCTGATTGCTGATTGATGAAAAAAACTAGGAGGGGAAATGACTCCACCTCTCCATCGCACGTGACCCTTGTTCTTCATTTGAAGACGGCGGCTAAACGACGCTTCAGCAAAACAATGCAGGGGTCCTGCGGACGGGACAAGGGTTTCTCGTATCCACGACGAAGTTTCTCGTATCTACGACGAAGGATGGGACACAAACGTTCAACAGCGGGGTCCGAGGAAACAAACAACACACCTCTCGGACAACAACATCGCCATGACGCCCCAACCCCAGACGGCCGCCTACGGTGAGCCGGCGTCGCCCGTGGAATCCGACTCGGACCACGCGTCGGCCGAGCTGCCCGAGGACCGCAAGATTGGCGTGGGCGGCGCCATGTTCCTCATCTTCAACAAGGTCATCGGGACTGGAAGTGAATAAGTGGCGCGTCCAGCATGGCAGGCCCGGCTGACGCGCGGCCAGTCTTCTCGACGCCCTCGGCCGTCTTCGCCGCCACGGGGTCCGTCGGCGTCAGCTTCATCCTCTGGCTCGTCGGCGCCGTCGTCGCCTTCTGCGGCCTGAGCGTCTTTCTCGAGTTTGGCCTCGCCATGCCTCGGTCCGGCGGCACAAAGGTCTACGTCGAGCGCGTCTACCGCCGTCCGCGATACCTGGCCTCGTGCCTCGTCGCCGCCCACGTCGTCCTGCTCGGCTTCTCGTCGGCCAACGCCCTCTCCTTTGGCCGCTACGTCCTGCGCGCCGCCGACGGGCTCGAGACGGACGCCTGGCAGGCCCGCGCCGTCGCCGTCGCCGTCGTCGCCTTTGCCGTCGCCCTTCACGCCCTCGTCCCCAAGTGGGGGGTCAGGCTCTTCAGCGTCATCGGCCTCTTCAAGGTGGCCGTCCTCGTCTTCATCGTCCTGTCCGGCCTGGCCGCCCTGGCCGGCCACCGCCGCGTGCCCGACCCGCACAACTTTGACCGCCCCTTCGAGTCGGTCGGCGCCGGCGGCCCCTACGCCTACTCCCGCGCCCTGCTCAGCGTCATCTACAGCTACAGCGGCTGGGAGAGCTCGACGTACGTCATGGGCGAGCTGAGGCACCCGGGCAAGACGCTGGCCGCCGCCGCGCCCCTGGCCATCGGCAGCGTCGCCGTGCTCTACCTCTTGGCCAACGTGGCCTACTTTGCCGCCGTGCCCAAGGCTCAGCTGGCCCGCTCCGAGGTGCTCGTGGCCGATGTCTTCTTCCGCAACATGTATGGCGACAGCGCCGCCGCCCGCGTCCTGCCCATGCTTGTCGCGCTCAGCAACCTCGGCAACATCCTGGCCTCGAGCTTCGCCAACTCTCGCATGACCCAGGAGCTGGCCAGGGAGGGGCTGCTGCCCTTTAGCCGCTTCTGGGCCTCCAACAAGCCCTTCAACGCGCCGGCAGCGTCGGTAAGGCCGCGCTGTCGCCGACGGCCGCGCTTCGTGTGCTAAACGAGAACAGCTCCTACTGCACTGGATCGTCACCGCCATGGTCCTCGTCGGTCCTCCGGTGGGGCGGGCCTACACCCTCCTCATCAACGTGTATGTTGGACAAGGGCCTGTTGACGTCGCGCGACGGGCACTGACTGCGAGGTGCTACGCAGGTCCTCATACGCCAACGCCTGGATCAACGCCGCCGTCGTGGCCGGCCTCTTGTGGCTCCAGTACAACAAGGCGGAGAAGTGGTCCTCGCCCTGGCACACCTGTCTGCCCGTGTCGGTTGTTTTCCTGTCGGCCAACCTTGTCCTCATCATTGCACCCTTCATCCCGCCTCAAGGCGAGCGTGCGCCAGGCGAGTACCCGTACTACGTCTTTCCCGTGGTCGGAGTGGGCACGTTTTGCCTGGCCGCCGTGTATTGGCTGCTGTGGAGAAAGGTGATACCGTACTGTACCGGGCAGAGGCTCGCGTCGAGGCGCGTCTTTGACGAGAACGGGGTCGAGGTGGCGCGTTATCGCAGGCTTGCGGCGACGCCGCATTAGTCGTCAAGGCGTCAAGGGGGCAGCAACTGAACAGGCGGCCAATGCGTCATGCAACACCACACCATTGGCAAGACTGTGACTCCTCAAGTCTTGTCAAAAAGTTGACAAGCACTCTGTGCTATAGGCAAAAAAAAGCCCTGGGGCAGCTCTCCCGCCGGGAATTGAACCCGGGTCTCAAGCGTGACAAGCTTGCATACTGACCACTATACTACGGAAGATGAATGGCTGTTGGAGCCATCGTAGCGAGTTTGGGTGGGCCGTAATGGAGATGGGACGAGGCGAATCCACTTATAAGGGCAGGTTCCGTTTCCCTGGAGCTATGGAGTGTGCCTGTCGTGGCTGGACGTGGCTGTGACTTGCCGGAACGAGCAGTAAAACCACTGTTCAACGTCTCTCGCCACGAGAATAGAGGCCATGTCTCTTAAGAATTGTCCCTGGCTCATATATGTGTATGTGAATGGAGAGGAGAGAACAAAGCTCCCTCGGCTTCTTCCCTCCAAGTGATATTGAATTCCCCATTAGGATAAGCGTCTGCGGGCGGCTCCCCACAAAGCGGACCGCGGTCCCTGCCGAGCACGTGACGTGAATGAAAACGATGCCGCCGTGTCACGACGAATCCAAATCGTCGTCAAACCACGCCTCCAGCCCTCAACATTGCAGTCGCCCCCCCGTCGCCGCCCGCACCCGCCCGCCCATCCAAAATGGCGCTCCAGTCCTGCCGCGCAACGCTCGCGGCGGGCCGGCACGCGGCGCGAAGCCCGACGACGCGCAGCAGTCTGCGCCCGCTGTCCACGGTCGGCTCCTCGCACAAGACGGAGCGGACGGGCTACGACGACATCTCGACCCCCGTCGGGCGATGGAGCCAGACGCCGCCCGCCATGAAGGCCCCGATGAGCATGAACACGCCCAAGGACGAGGTCAACCGGGTCTGGCACGTCAACACGAGCCCCAAGCGCCTCGACGACATGTACGATCGCCTGCTGGGGCCTGGCGGCTCCGCGCTGCTGCCCAACGAGCTCAAGTGGCTGGCCGTCACCCACAAGAGCTTCGACTATGGCCGCCGCGGCTTCAACGACCGCCTCGCGCTCTTGGGTATGGCGCCCCCCCTCGTCGTGGCCCCGCCCCCTCGTCGTGGTCCCGCCCCCTCGTCGTGGCCCCGTGCCGGTTTGGCTGACGCAGACTGACCTGCCCAGGCCGCTTGATGCTCATCATGGAGGCCACAAAGGACATCGTCAGCAAGCCCCCGCTCGCCAAGCAGCCCTCCCCGGACGCCAGCGGCAAGCTGCCCTTCCACCACCCGCAGCTCGCCGCCGTCGACAGTCTCTCCCGCTCCGGGCCCAAGGACCTGGCCAGCGTCGACAAGCTGTACAAGCTGGCCAACAAGATGGGCATGCTGGACGTGGTGCGGTGGAAGCCCCGCCTGGTGCGTATCGCCCCCCCCAGACGCCGGACCCGGACCCGCCTGGCTGACCTGTCTGCTTGATAGACGCAGGAACTGGAGCAATCCGGCGTCCAGGCCGTCCTGAGCGGCGCCGTGCTGGCAGTCATCGGCGCCGTGGTGCTGCAGCACGGATCTGTAGTGTCGTCGGATATTGTGAGGAAGCGGATACTGGATAGGCTGGCGAGGCTATAACTGCTGAACCGGCAGATGTTGATCGTCTCACACGACCGTGTACACTTGTTTTCCGTTCTCCTTGTCCAATCAGCCAAGCTGAGAGCGAATAAACAAACGTCAAAGGGTGACGGGGCTGCGGCAGTCAGGCCTGTTCTCATCATCATCGCCACCTATAGCTAAGCATCCATCATCGAGCCACGCAGCAAACGTTTACAGCTAGATATACACGCACACAGACTACCCCCTCCGCATCCGCGTCCCCGTCACCCCCATGCGCACCCCAAGCGTCGCACTGCCCGCGCCGCCAACGGCTCCCGTCCAAGCCGTCGACGCCCTCGCCCGGTTTGCCTCGGGGATGTGGTAGCCCCTCTCCCTCTCGAGCCGATGCCGCTCCCAGAAGTCGCTCGCCTCGCGCTCCGGCCCCCTCCTCTTCCTCCTCCCGCCTGCCGCGCCGGGCCCCTCTCCCCAGGGGCCGTCGTCCCACGCGCCCTCGGCCCCTGCGTCCGCGTCGCCGCCGCCAGAGTGGCCGTGGCCCGTGGCCCGCCGCGCCGCGTCGTACAGGCCCCGCGCAAGACGGCCGTGGGCACGGCTCAGGTGGCGCAGCGCCTTGCGCGCCCCCGTGCTAAAGGCAATGAAGAGGGCCGTCACGACGAGCACCAGGCTGGACGGCAGGGCGACGAGGCCGATGGTGCGCAGCGGGAGGTTGCCGGCGCCCCCCCACTCGCGCGTGTTCATGCCGAAGAGCCCCGTGAAGAAGGTCAGGGGCAGGAAGATGACGGTAAAGGTGGTGAAGATGGTGACGCTACGGCTCTGCGCGCTGGCCAGGTCGGCGTGCAGGCGGCTCAGGCGCACCTCGTCGACCTGCGCCTGGCGCTGCACCATCTGCAGCAGCTTGTCGTAGTCGTCGCGCGTGCTGCGCACCCGCTGGATCATCTCGTCGGCCTGCTGGGCGTAGTCGCGCAGCCGCTTGAGCGCCTCGCCCAGGAAGACGCGCCCGTTGGCCGTCTGCTCGCGCAGCTCCGGCCGCGCGTACGCCGTGTGCATCGACGACAGCACCTTGGACTGCCGCTCAAACAGGTGCACCAGCGTCAGCAGCTCGTCCTCGATGTCCCGCAGCTCCAGCAGCGCCGACGTGTTGTCGCGGTTGTCCCGCTCCGCCCGCCGGCCCGCCTCCTTGTGCCGCGCTCGGATCGACCGCGCCTTGTTCTCCACCGGCTCGTAGTCAAAGGCCTTGTCGCGGACGCCCTCTGTGCGAAACGCCTTGAGCGACCACGTGAGCTTTTCCGTCTAGCAGGGGGGCAGTCGCGTCAGCCGAGAAAGCATCCTCACAAGGGGGGGGGGGCAACGGACCAGGGCACTGATGGCCTCCTCAAAGATCCTAAACACTTCCAGGTCCGGGTGCGAAGAGCGGTCGAGGAGGACGCTCACGGCGTGCAGCGCGGCCAGGGCGGCCAGGTCCAGGGCGTTCTGGCACTGCCGCGTGACGTCGACGCTGACGTCGTTGAAGATGCTGTCGCGGAGGTCCGCCTGCTGGAACAACGGGCCCTCGATGGGGTCACTCTCTCGCTTCGGGAAGAAGGACGTCAAGGTATCTATAGCACATGTCAGATACTCTGCGACGCAGTCTTCCGGGCCAGACGGCAACTCACGCGAGTCAATGACCCACAGCCAGAGCTGGTCGACGACGAGGACGTTGCCGTTGCGCACCGTCTCCTCCTCGGCCACGTCCTCGGCCGCGCCGCCGCCCGCGCCGCCGCCCGTCTTGCCCATCAGCCGGTCCCGCCAGCTCCCGGACGTGGTGCTGGACCCGCTGCCGCCCCCCTTGCCCGTGCTGGTGCCCGCCGACGACCCCTGGCTGTGCATGTCGCGGCCCGGCTCCGGCTCGGCGCAGCCCCTTTCCTTGGTCAGCTTGTACAGCATCTGGTCGTCGTCCCTCGACCGCGTGTCCCGCAGCGACGGGTACGCAAACTGGTCCAGCGTCCGCCGGCAGTTGATGGGCGGGTCGTGCCCGAGAAACTCCCACACCACCTGCAGCTCCAGCAGGTCCGACTTGGCCACCGACTCGGGCACCGGCCGCGACCGCCCGTAGCTCAGCCGCTGCAGGATGAGGTTGCGCCGTCGGATGAGCCGCTTGTACGAGTCGAAGTGGAGATATGGCAGGAAGAGGCACGTGTACATGGCCGCGTCTGCGACCGCCGTGGGCGACAGCCAAGGACTGGCGAGCGAGTGACGGGGTGACACTGCTTGTAACTGCCGTCAGCGCGTCTGAGCTCTCCAAAGGGGTCGGGCAAGACTTGCGTGTCCGCGACGAGGTAAAGTAGAAGCCCGGCTTGGCAAAGTATGCATAGTGCTGCGAGTGTCGACCGCGCGTGTGCCGCGAGGCCCAAAAGTCGTGGCCGTACAGCGTCGACAGGTCCATCTTGTACGAGACTTCCAAGGTTTGGAGGACGCTCTATGATTGCGCCGTGTCAGTGGACTTGCTCCCGGACGGGGCATCTCTTGGCCGTGTATGTCGAGCACACTCACACGCCTCTTGGAGAGAATAGGGGTAAACAGACGGAGCTCACCTTGACCCAAGTCGGGTTGTTAAAGGGCACATGCACCCACACAAACCTCCGCGCCTTGAACCCCGGCCGCGCAAACGCCGCAGCAGGCATCTCGTCCACCACGGCGGCATCACTGCCGCGGATCCGCCCAACCTTGGCCGCCACCTTGCGAATTGCCAAGACAGCCTCGGGCAGGCGCGGCAACGCCTCGATGTCACCGTCGTCGTCGTCGTCGTCGTCGAGGGCCTCGTCTCGCTCGTGGACAAAGGCGCTGCGGCTCCGCGGCGAGAGGGCGAGAAACTCGCGATACTCGAGGCGCGGGCGGTCGCCGCTGCCGAGACTAAAGGAGCGGCTGATGGACCGGCCGACGCGCGGGCGCAGGGGCGGCGAGAGGCGGTCGATGGCCAGGTCCTGCTCCAGGTCGGCCTGGATCAGGGAGGGCGGCCGCACCGGTGGGCTGCCGGACTGGCGGGTGTCGGGGAGCAGCGCCTGCGACGGGGGCGTGGCCAGGCCTCGGGGGGCGACGGCGGGGGCCGGGGCGTCAACGGGGCGGATCATGGGAGACCCGGGCGTGACGGTTTGTCGTGTGGCGGCCTGTCGGTCCTTGATGCCCAGCACGCTCTTGACCGTCATTGGCATCGTCGGGGCCGGGGCAGCGGCAGAGTCGCCGGCCTCCTCCCTGCTCATCAGCGTAGTCCGGCCCCTGCTCTGCTCAGGGGCGCCCTCGACCTCGTTGAGCCTCTCGCTCAAGACAACCTCGGGCCCCTTTTTGAGAAAGTCGTTGAGCGGCAGACGCGTCGACCAGGCCCGGATAGTGGCAACCGCCTCGGCGGCCTCGCCGACGGCAGGCGAATCGTCAAAGAAGCCATGCACCTCGACGCTGACCTTTTGCTCCAGGCCCAAGGTCCAGCGGCCGCTGCCGTCGCCGTCGCGCAGCGTCATGTCGGCACGGCCGATCTGGACGGCGAGCTGCCTCAGAAACAGGCGCAGCGAGGGCACGTTGTGGCGGCCAAACGAGGCAATGTTGGCGTGGTCGCTCTGCAGGGCAAAGATGGTCTCCTGTCGCATGCCGAGCACGGCCGACTTGATGGACGTCAGCGGCGCGGTAAAGTAGACGTCGCCGGCGCCGGCAGCCCCCGAGAGGCGCGACTCGATGGTCTCGTAAAAGGTCCAGACGCGCACGTCGTTGGACACGGCCTTGAAGTCCTCGTCGACGCGCTGCAGCAGCGTGTTGCCCACGCGCAGGGCGTCGGTGATGGAGGCCGGCAGCGGCGACGACAGGCCGAGGAGGGACTGGATGCTGGGGGCGAGGCTGGCCATGGCGAGGTAGCTGGATCCCTGGTGCGGCGTTGCTGAGCAGAGGTCAGCATGGGCATGTAGTTGATCATCTCAACGTCACTCAGGGGGGGTCAGGCATATAGTTGATCGTCTCAACGCCACTCAGGGGCATATGGTTGATCTCTCAACCTCACTCAGGGCTCGGGACGAGAACAAGACATACCGAAAAAGGCCACGCCGTAGCACTCGCGCAGCACCCCCTCGTACCTGGCATCGCGACTCGCCCTGGTCAAGGCCATCTTGACCACCAGCCCCCCGACACTATGCGCGACGAAGACGACGGGCCTCGCCCTCCCCGCCCGCCCGCGCAGCGCGTGCAGCTCCGCCAGCAGCGCGTCCGCCAGGCCGGCCAGCGTCGTCGCCTGCGTCACGGCCGGGTGCTCGTACAGCAGGATGCGCGCGCGAGGGGCCTCGCGCCGGATGCCCTGCCGCACCCACGACGGGCTCGGCGCCGGGTCGGGCCTCGCGCCCGCCGCCTCGCGCATCGACGGCGCGCCAAAGTACCGGCCCATCAGCCCGTCGCGGCTCCAGCTGCGCAGCGCGTGCCCGCCGGGACACGGGACCGTCACCACGTCCACCGTCGTCTCGTCGTGCGTGAGCTCGCCTGCCGGGTCGACGAGGAAGCGGGTTGCGCCCTGCCGCGTTTTGTCGGCGTCGCCATGGCGGTGCTGCTGATGGTGGTCGTTTTGATGGTGGTCGTTTTGATCTTGGTCGTTTTTGAGGTCCGTCTCCCCGCTGTCCTCCGAGGTCGAGGTTTGCAGCGGCGACGGCGGATCCCGAGGTTTGGTCCTTGGAGGTTGTGGTGCCCGAAAAGTCCCCGCCATCAGTGCTACAGGGTAGGTACCCGTAGCTTGAGGTGCGCTTGGCTGGTGCTATAGGGTAGGCAGCTCGAGAGTTGGACTCGAGAGTTGGACTCGAGAGTTGGACTCGAGTTGGAAAAAGAAAAAGACAAAGACGCCAAGGCACCACATGTATGATAAGACGGGCCGTCTGCCGTCGAGATATATACCCGGCAGGGATGAGATGTATGTCACGGCTCTTCACAAGTCATACACGCATCTGCCGTCACTGTGGCTTCGGAACCAGCCCGCCGCAATCAGCTGCCGCATCGCGCCCGACACCAACAACAGCCAGCCTGACACGCCGGGCTTTCATCATATTGCCCCCTCGAGTTTCTCTCACGAGCTTGCTCATTTAGGCATCGCCTTCATGGTTGCTCGTGATGCCGCTTCACTGTGGCTCATGTGAGACATCCCGTCGGCGCACGCGTGATCACGGCACATGGCCCTTTTGTGTGCGGATAGAGGACATACAAGACCCCGTACCCCCCGTTCCCTTGCCGCTGCTAAGCAACTCCCCATTACTAGAGCCGCCTCCCTTTCCTTCTCCCATCAATACTGGTTATAGAGCGCGTTTGTCATGACGCCTCTTCGCGTGATGCGAGGTTGCCCTGCCCATTCCTGATTGTCGAGTGCCCCTGGCCCCCACGCTGCCACCCCGACCCATCAGCAGAGTGTGCAGCATGACCCGGCCCCGAAAATGCAAGACATGTGCCGGCAAAGAGACCGAAAACCCTCGAGCTCCGACGCTGTCTTCATTCGCCGCAATGGCCCCTTCTCAAACGCCCCAAGGGCAGACGACATCAAAAGCGAGAGCAGCCACGGAAAGCATGCAAAGCAATGCCTCTGCCACCCCTCAGGGCTCCGACCCTCAGGGCTCCGGAACAAGCCCGTAGTCGTTGACGCTAAAGCAGTGAATCGTCGCGTCGAGGTAGAAGCGATTCTCCACCAGGCAAGACTGTCCTGGCTTGATGGTAAAGGCCCCGTTGAGGCCGATGAGAAACGACGTCTCTCCAATCTTAACCCGGACCTTGCCGGCCGCCACCGTGCAGGCCCTCACCGTGTTGGCTTCCGCGCCCCAGCGGTTGCTGGTGCCGGGCCTGACGACGATGACGTGGATGCCAATGTCCGGCAGTGTCGGAACGGGCTGCGCGCTGGTGAGAAGGGCGCCAGAAAAGGCAACGTCTAGCATCGTAGTCAGCTCGTATTCGCAGGCAGGGGGATAGTAGCACGGACTCTCGTTGCCGCTCTCCTCCGTCACCCGACCCGGAGCCATCTCCCACGACTCCATCTCCAACATGGACTCGGGCCGCTCGGCCGACTCCACCGACAGTTTGATGGCCTTGGGCGCGTGGTTCACGTTGGCGTCTGCAGCTCGCCGCTTGAGGGGCCGCGCTCGACTTCGCGTGCTCGCGCTCGCGCTCGCCAGAGTCTGCGCGGTTGACCCATCACTCTCTTCCCCAGCCTTATCGTCGCCAACCTCCTTCTTGGAAACCCTAGCGGGACCCTCCTTGGCGAGGCCAGGCCCAACCCTTCCCGGAGCGGCAGCGACACCGCTCAAAGCCGCCTCGGCTTGGGCCACCTCGGCTTGGGCTTGGGCCTGGGCTTGGGCCTGGGCTTGGGCCTGGGCTTCAAGCGTGTAAGAGCAGATGTTTCTCTGCCGCATCGTAGTGCAACGATAGAAGCATCCCAAGCAGGTAGGGAGCTTGAAGAAGATGCGCTTCAACGACTCGGGCATGGCACTTGGCAGGACAATGCAGGGGGATGATAAGCGACCCGCTTGTTGGTACGTCTGCGGGCAGGCGTCGGCGCCCTTGACCTCGTCGCCAACCAGGTAGGCTAGTGAAACCGCGTAAATAGACACGACAAGCCTTTCGCCCTGGTGGCGCTGGATCCAGCATTCTGGCATGGCGCGGCGCTTCGGGAGCCGTATCATGTACTGCACGTCCCCTCGGCTAGGTATCTCCTGCTTGCCGGATAGGAACCCGTGGAGGTATCGGCAGACATCGCTGGGCAACCCGTCTTTCGGGGGCGGGGGCGGGGACGGGGTCGGAATGTCCGAGGTGATCGAGGTGATCAGGGGGGTTCGCACTGGGGCAGGAGTCGACGGCTCGGACACGGACAAGCCCAACTCGAGCCTGCGCCTTTTCTGCGCCGCCGTGACGATGGGCAGGCTAGGCTCGACGGCAGGCGGCGCGTCTGGCGCGGGGCGGTTTCGCGACACAACAATAGCGGGCGATGTGTTTGAATTCTTGTACCTCGCCACCACGCTAAGCGTGCCATCGAGGTTGTCGTTGAACTTGGTGTAGCAGTGCTTTGCACTAAAATGACCTCCAAGGGCCAATACACTCCTCATAAGGCGGCGGCAGTCGCGCACGGGACAGATGTACTGAGGCGCGACGGGACGAATCGCGTAATTGGTAGGGAAAAGGGCGCCACGACCGAGCTCATGGCAGCCGTCAGCCCCTGGATAGGCTCGAGTTAGCACAAGGTCCCGGCTACTTTAGATGGAATAGAGAGATACGAACTTGGGAATTGAGTGTATAATCGCCCGTCGAGCGTCTCCAGCAAGATGATGTCTTTGTCTTGAACAAGCTGGCTCTTGTCGTCGGAACCCGCGAGATGGCCCCTGTCACCTTGGTCGTCTTGGCCATCAGTGCCGTTGCTGGATCGGCGGAACCCTCTTGCCCTCGAACCTAGAGGCGTAGGGCTGGAAGCGGCACGCTTGGTTTCGGCCACGCCCTGCCGTATCTTGGCGAGAAGCTCGCTTGGAGTCGGGAAGTGCATGTCCGACGTGGCAGTCTGAGAGTTGCTCGTGGCCTCGTACGCCTGTGTCTGGCGAAGATGCTTCAGCGCAGACTCTGTCGTCAAGCGTAGCGCTTGAGTTCTTGCGACCTCTATGTTGGCGGAGGCGGGGACGGATTTGGCGGGAACGGATTTGGCGGGAACGGATTTGGCGGGGACAGAGGAGGCGGAAGAGGAAGCGGAAGAGGAGGCTGGGCCTGAACCGGCGACGGCTCTGCTGGCCGTGTGAGAGGAAGAGGCAATATGAAGGGGCGGAAGGAAGTTGGGGAGCGGCACGCGCGTCCGGGAGATGCAGGGTGCGCCAACCGGGCGATTTGTGACGACGACCAGGTCTGAAGCCAGGTCTGAAGCCAGGTCAGTTATGCGGCCAGGGCGTGTCTGCGGCAAAGAACAAGGCAACTGACCTGGCGGAGAAGCAGCCCGCGGCGTGCCAGAGGGCCTGGGCACGGGCTCGGAGGCGGGTGGCAGCTCGGCGGCAGGGGGCGAGTCGGAGTCGGAGTCGGTATCGGAACTAGAGGAGGCATATAGGGGAACACTGTCCGCGCTGCGCCGGGTGCGCCTGTCTTTCCAGACCTTGTTAAGGGCCAGGATGCGGCGGTGGGCTGCCATTTGCTCCGTGCCGTTGGACCGCTGCGAAGCGAGAGTTGCCGGCTCCAGAGAAGGGCTCGAGGCGCCTGACGGCAACGCTAGGGCGTCGCCCGAGGAATGGCCCTCGTCGTGGTCGGGCGGCGCGTCCATGATGGCTTACCGCGCCAGGCCCGGGCCTGTCTTGCAGTCGTGCCGAAGCCCTCTTTTTCCCGTCGAGACAAAGAACAAAAGGACGCGGATGATGATAAAGGGTAGCCAAAAGCGCGGCAGAGGGTTCGCGCCGACGCTGGACACTTGGCGGCGCGTCCTACGGGGTCGAGGGGAGAGGTGCGCGAAGCCGTAGACCTCGAACGCGGAACAGAGATCTCGGACGCGGTTATTGGGACCAGGGTAGGCGGTGAGCTCATAATAGATGGGCAGCTGCCAGGCACCCCATTGGCTGGGAGCCGGCGCTAGCGGCGAGGGGCCTTTACAGGCCTCGAGGCAAGAGGGGCTTCTAAACAGCAACAACCGTAGAAAACAGCCTTAGGCCTCAAGGTATAGGCGACTTTTCCAACTCGTAGGGCCTCTAGTCATAGTGTCACGTACTGGGTGGTCTGCTGCGGGCCTTGGAGCAGGCCCCGGCCGAGCGCGTAGGGGCCTGTAAAGCCAGAAAGCCCTCGCGACTCGCAGGGCACATGGCATGGCAGCTACGGGGGTAAGTACTTGGGGCGCGGGGCGCCTTGCTAACGGTTACCCGTTGGGGGACTGATAAGTGTCCACAGGGTAAGTTTTCAGCTGACGTATCCGTGCGAGTATGTAAGCAGGCTCGGCCCGCGCCGTGCCTGCGCCACTGTTCACTGTGTTGCATCCCGCAACCAGATACTTCTTCAATGAGTCAACAAGTGGCTTCGTCTTTTGTTTCCCGATTAATCGACACGGCCCCGAGTCAGACTTTGTTGGCCTGGGTCTGTACTTCGTACGTTCCTTTTCCTCCTGTATTTTTTTGCCAGCCTCATGGTCCGCCACCTGCAGCACCCACAACGCCGACCAACGCCGCCAAGGCAAACAAGACAAGCAAGACGCCAGCGCCGTCGTCGAAAAGACTGCCCAAAGTCACGACTTCCATCAAGAGTCCCGTCATCCTCAATCAAGAGCCTCTGATTCGAGAGTCCCGAACCAGAGGCTCCATCAAGAGTCCCGTAATGATCTATCAACAGTCCCGTAACGAGGCTCTATCAAGAGTCCCACAATTAATGGAAACAACCAACAACCGCAACTTGCTTCCCCGACTCCAAAGTTATGGCGTCGAGTCCGACTGGAACTTTGCCCAGCCACGCCGTCACTCCCAAAAGCCACGGACATTCGCGTGGCGAACTTGTTTGATTCTTTGCCTCTGCTCTATCCACTTGACAAAATGTCCCGGACGCCGTGGGGTCCCGAGTGGAAGCAAAGCTTCCATGAGGAAGTTGGCGCTTTTAACCTGTTGGCGGATAGCATTTACGCCACTTTTCTTGGCGTGCGGATTCCTCCCATTAAAGAAGCAAACTTGCCGTTTTATTCGTCGCGAGCTCGTAGCTTTGCTTCATTAGGCCGAAACTATGCTACTTCCAGGCAGTTGCTCACGCCTCCAAACCATGATGGGCCGGACGTAATGGGCCTCCGCCAACCTGGACCAAGGTCTGTTTGGAGGTGGCGGCCGTGACGCCTAGAGTCTAACTCTGTCGACCCGGGAAGCGCACTTACATGGCAAAGGCAGACTTTGGCACGAGAAGCCATGGCGACGCCCGTGAAAGTTAGTCTAGGGACTGACTGACTGACTGAGACCGACATTCTCTTATAAAGAGCCTCTCTGATCCATGCCAGCCAGTCCTCAATTTCTCCGGCATCGATCCAGGACAGCAAACACCCGTCTTAGTCCGTGATCTTATATACGCCAAGACACCAAGCAAGCACTCGTCCAAGTCCGTCTTCCTATACACGCCAAAACACCATCACCACCACCACCATGACGGCAGTTCTGGACCGCGGAACAAGCCCCTCCGTCCGGCCGGGCGAGAAGCAGCCATCGCCGCTCTGCCCCCTTACCCAAGTCCCAGCCGAAGTCATCCTCCTCGTGACGGACATCCTCCCGCCGACTAGCCAGATGATCTTCGCGCAGACAAGCCGCCGGCTGTGGGCCATCTCCCATAGATACGTCAAGCACAGGAAGCTGAAGCTGAACCTGGAGTGCGCGGGCACAAAAATGTCACTCGGGCGCGACAAGCACCTCGAGTACCTCACGTGCCTGGTGCGAGGGGACCCGAAGCTCTGGCTGTGCGACTCGTGCCGAAGGGTGCGCCACGTCACCGACCATGTGCTGGCGAGAAAGGACGATGGTTGCTGCGTCCGGTCGGCGAGATCGGTGTCGTTTCCGGAACTGGAATTGCAGTACCACCACGTCCAGCTCGCACTCAAGGCGAGCCGCATCGGCGACGGAGACCCGGCCTGCCAGAACCAGCTCCGGCACCTGCTGGCACCGCACCACAGCACCCAGTGGTGCCCGAACCCCCAGGACAACCTCACCGTCCTGCCACGCATCGTTGCCGGCAAGTTCCTCATCCTGTGCACCTGGAACTACGCCCAGGGCGACCCAGACACGCCCGTGACGCTGGACTCGGTCGGCGGCGTTTCCGTCTGCGTCCACCTGACCGCCAACGGGGACCCGTACGCCAAGGGAGACCCGACCCTCGCCAGCGCCGTCGACGCCGCCATGGCCATGCCCGACGGGGGCGAGGTGTGCGGATCCTGCCCCATGTGCGCCACCGACTTCGCCGTCGAGGCCTCGGCCCGGCACATGAGGCTGCGCTGCTGGCGGAACCTGGGGGCCGAGGGCTCGCCGCAGAACCCGGAGTGGAGGGCGCAGGTCGACAGCATCACGAAGGAGAGGAACCGCCAGCCGGGCCGCGTTCGGGAGCTGTACGAAGGGGAGGAATAGCCGTGGCCGTGTTAGCATGTGCGGGCCATGTTGGGGGCCTTGTGAGAGGGACACTTGTCTTTGATTTTGATTCGTCGCACTTTGATTCATGATACCCGGCGGCTCAGCAGGCTGGGACCGGCTGAAGCGATAAAACGTGTCGGACGTATGCAGTTGGACATACTGGTTTGGAATGATGAATGAGTTAATAAAGAATGCATCTTGGCGGATAGAATGCATGTTGGCCTTGGCGACCACCATCCGTGACGAGACGCCCATCTTTTCCCGGCCCCTCGCTCACCAGAGCCTCACAGTTCGAGACCCCAAGCGTAGAACTGGCCGATAAGAACCCCGCACGCAACGCATGTAGTGGCCAGACGGCCCGAGGGCCCAGTCGCGAGAGGCGAAAACTCACTCGGCTCCTTTGCTAGAATCTTATACACAGCAGCCATGGTACAAGTCAAGACGTCGCCGGCCCTCCCGTTCACACAGCCAAACCGGCTCACCTCTTCTTCTTGCCCGTCTTCTGTGCCTTCTTTGCCTTTTTCGCAGCCTTTTTGCTAATGGGCTTGGGCGCAGCACCGCCGCCCGCAGCAAAGCCAGCCGCGGCATCCGCCTCCCTCCGCACCGCCGCCTTGCGCTGCCCCTCGAGCTCGCGCTCCCTCCTCCAGCGCCGGTGCCGCAGCCACTGCTTGCGCGTGCGGAAGCGGCGCGTCCGCAGGCCCGTCGTCTTGACGAGCTGCCCGATGCGCCAGTTGTCCTCGCGGTAGCTGTAGTCGGAGCGCAGCCGCAGCAGGCGGTCGGGCTCGCCCTTTTGCAGGCGGCGCACCTCGGTGGGGATGCCCGAGGGGGACATGGCGGGCTCCTCGGGCACGACGCGGATGGCGTGGGCCGTCATGCCGAGGCGGCGCTTGCGCTCGGCGTGCTGCGGGTAGGGCAGGGTGTCGGCCTTGTCGAAGACGACGCCGATGTACTTGCGGTCCGGGTGGCGGGCGGCGTCGCGGTAGTACTTGACGTAGCCCGTGGCCATGGCGTGGATGGTGTGGTCGCGGCCCATGATGCAGTTTTCGCCGGGCCACCAGAGCGTGCCGCGCTGCTTGTAGAGGATGTTGCCGGGGATGACGAATTGGTCTGTTGCGAGGAAGCGTCAGCCGTGGTGCAGTTGAGTGGACGAGGCCCGAGGCCCTCTCTTGGTCCCCGGCCCTCTTGATCATCGTCCCCGGGCAAGCATCAAAGCACAAACGTCAAAGGACAGAGCCCACGCCTACCTCCAGTCCTCTTGGCCCCGAGCTTGTTGGGAATGCCACGCTTGTTCTTCTTCTTGTACGCCCCCTGTGCCTTGACAGACGCGTACCGCCGCCCCAAGGCCAGCACGCCGCCAAGCACGCCGCTCGGTGCCCACGCCGCTCTCGCCGACGAGGCCGCCGTCGCAGAAGGCCGTGCCGTCGCTGCCGCTGCGCGTGTCGAGGCGGCTGCCACGGCCCGCAGCATGGGCCGCCGCATGGTGAAGAGCCGCATGGTGTGCTTCGGTCCCGCTTCCTCGACCTGTGGTGTCGAGTGTCTGGCACGCCTTCCTCGTCTCCCTTGCTGGCAAGCTTTCTCTGCTGTCGTCGTGCGAGCTGCGCCAATTGGCTGATGGGTGATTAGTCAGGTCTTGTCTCGTCAGACATTGAAGTGGGGTCTGCCTACTTCGTACGAAGTACGAATACTTCGTATCGATAACCGCAATGGCCAGCTAAGCCTGCATTCCCATCGCCTCACGCCCAACAACACTTCGCCCACCTCGCACCAACAAACGATCCCATCTCCTCTCACGATGCGCCTCCTCGCCTTCCTCCTCCCCATCCTCCTCCCCCTCGCCTCCGCCCAGTTCAACTTCTTCGAGCAAATGTTCAGCGGCGACGGCACCGGCGGCCACGACCACCACCCCCACAACCACCACCACCACCACCACCAACAGCAGCGCGGCAACCCGAGCGACGCCTCGTACTACCACAAGAGCTATCTCGGCTGTACGTTTCCCCTCTATTTTGCTGTTCAAGGCCTTGTCGTCGCGCATGCGCTGACGGCGCCCACTCGCGCACGCAGCCGTATGCGACCGCTACCTCTGCCCCGACACCCTCGCCTGCGTTCACTTCCCGCACCACTGCCCCTGCGCCTGGGACGCAAACGAGGACAAGTTTGAGCTGGGCGACGGCCGCCGCATCTGCCCCTCAAAGGGTGGCTTCAGGGCCGGCGAGGCGGCCCGCAAGGTTGAGCTCGCCCGCAAGGGGCTGCTGTAGCTGCTTCCCGATGCGCCATGAGCAACGGGCCGAGTCCGACGTGTGTACGTCATGTAGTTGTCTCATCCGTCTGTGAGTCTGGGAGTGCGCGGCGCATGGCATTAAACAGGTTGCTTTGACTACGTTTTCCTCGATCCGGGAGAACAGCACCCATAGAGGGACAAGTCATCAAGAAAGGGGGACATTCAGGCAAATGCAGTGGTAAACCATTGCGAGGTACATTGTGTGCGACACCGCGAAAGAAATGACGACAATGGCCTCCCTTTTCTCCTAAGCGAGTTGTCTCAACAACAACCAGCCGCCCAAAACAAATGCCGCCCCTAGTCAACACGCAAACTCCTCAAGGCAAGGCATAAGCAGCCAGCCCCACGCCTCTAGCCGGGGAAGAGAGGAGACAACCCCCGCGAGGCAGGTAAACGTAATGAAAGCAATCGCAGCCCAACCCGTTCACTCCCTGATTCATCAGCCGTATCTTCATACCCCATGCTATGCAGCAACCCCCCCCCCCCCCCCAAGTGCAGCTTTTGGTGAGGCGGTATGTACAGGCTACGCAGCCCCGCCGTTGGGCATGGGCGGCATGGGCGGGGGCGCGTCTGCGTCTGCGTCTGCGTCGTCGTCGTCGTCGTCGGGGATGGACTCGGGGTGGCCGAGCAGCTGGGCGACATTCTTCATCTCGTAGTGCTTCTTGCGCATCGCCTCAAACTGGCGGTGCTTTTCGCGCTCCTCGGGCGACAGCAGCTGGGCCGCCTCTGCGCTGAGGGCGACGCTATCGTCGTCGACGTGCACGCTCTTTTCGCTTGAGCTGCGGGGGAGGCCTTGTGCGGCATCGGGGACGGCCTCTTCGGGCTCGCCGAGGCAGAGGCCGGGAATCTCGTCGTCGTGGCGGGCGCGCGGGGCCTTGCGGGCGCCGTCGTAGGCGTCGCTCATTTCCACGCCCTGGAGGACGTCGTCTTTGTCGTCGTCGGAAGGGTCCTCTGTCGGGTCGTAGTGCTTCGCGTAGGGCGTCTTGGGCTCGTCAATCTTCATGGTGGAGGAGCGCTCCTGCTCGGTGAGGTAGAGGTTGGCCTCGTCCCACTTAAGGCGCTGCGACGACTCGTTGAGCTCCGACAGGTTGGCCGACTGGCGCCGCGAGCCGGGGGGGCGCCGGCCGACCGACGAGGAGCGTCTGCGGCCGGCGTTGATTTGCGTGTTTGCCAGCGTCACCTCCTTGCCTGACATGGAGCGCTCGCGTTGCATCGGCGGAGGGGGAGGCGGCGGGGGGGACTTTTGGTGCGAGGGGTTCTTGAGGATGCCTGACCGGACCTTTGGTGAGCAGAGTAGGCTCAAGAGAATGGGGGTTGCTGCTGGGCTTACCCTTTGGCCGTTTGACGTCTGGGCCGGGCGGTGAGTGGACGGGTGATGACTCTACTGCGGACGCCATGGCGGTGGCTGGGAGAGAGACGGAGAGAAGTGCTTGGTCGGGTGGGTTTCAAGACGAATATTCGTTTGCTGAGAGAGAAAGAGGACGAGACGGTTTGCGGCGGCACGGGGGTATCGCAAGAAGGTTTGTCGTCGTGATGTGGAAATGTCGCCGGAAAAGTCGCGGGGCGAGTCGAGGGTTAAAAGTCGCTGCTGACTGATTCAACTTACGTCACCCGGCTGAGGTGCGGAAAAATCTTTCCGGGGCGTTGGAATGCACTGTAGCGCGCTATCTGCAATCTGGGGCCAGCAAGCATGGCAACCTCATCATCATCATATCATGATATCATCATCATGGTTCCATGATTAAACCCCCCTCACCCACCCAGCAAATGATTCGGAGGTAACAGGAAGCAAAGGACAAGGTCCAAGGAAACACACCTTCGTCTCTTGTGGATACTAGGTACTAGTACCTACTGCATGTCCACCCCCCCAGACGGCAATCCAGTCGTCGATCCATTGTTTTTCTTTGTTTCTCCCCGCACTTCTTCATCGAACCCATCAGGAACTAATACAGTTATTTAGGCGTAATGCATAAAGTCTTGTGTGTCTTAGAGTGTGTGTATTGCTCTATCTGATTAAATCTAGGGACCGATAGGGGTCTAGGTATTTATAGGTACCTTAACCTCCCTAGCCTAATAGCTTTACATACATTTTTAGTAGGTAGTCGTTTAAGGTCACCGTAAAAGAGACCTACACTAGCCTCTTGCCCTATCTAGACTACGTTTTCCTTCGTTATACTAACGCCGCCCCGTACGCACTAAAGCCGTTATACATTCCTACGTGCAATACACCCCTTTAGGTCTCGAGATTATATAAGGCCTGCTAAATAAGCGGGATAACGGGTAAATGCGAGGGTTATTAGTATTCTAATAAGAAGGGAAAACGAAAGGAAAAGGGGGTGCTTAATCTAGCCTAACTAAGACGAAGAAAACGAATAATAAACAATAAGTAAGGCTATTATTAGAATAGCCTTATGATAAGTAGTGTTAAGACTATAAAATAAAGCAAAATAAAGGAACGATCGTAAAGGGGATCGTTAGGAAGGGGGCATCTTAACGAGTCCGATTTAACGCTAGAACTCGGCGAATTTCTATCCTTAAAAAGGCTTCGTAAGACTATTAGCGGCTATTTAAGCTATCGGTATCTAGGTTACGTCGAGGTTCCCGGTCTAAACCTATTCCCGAAGCTAATAGTAATGTATATTAACGTGCTAAAGCTTTGTAATAAGGGTAACGATTTCCTTCGTTAGGAGGCGAATAGTCTGCTAGTTATCGCACTAAATTATTTAATCCGTCCCTTCTAGCTTTAGCGATATCTCTTCGCAGAGCCTATAAAAGGCTATTAGTTCTTTTAAAGCCTGCGATAGAGCTAGCAACTTAGCCTCTATAGACGAGGTTATTATAGTCTTCTATTTCCCGGACTTCTATATAATAGGGCTACCGAATAGCTTAATCGTATATCCTTAGGTGCTCTTACGGTTAACCTAATTGTTAGTAAAAGATACATCGGACATAGCCTCGCAAAGGGCGGAGCTATTCCCGTTAAACTTAATAATACGGTTAATATCCCTATATAGGAATTCGATAGCCTCTTTCGCCCGCTTAATATGCTCCGGGCTTAGGTTCGTTAGGAATTAGGAGAATTTCCTAGCCGCGTACGCTCTATTAACCCTTATAATAACTATAGCATAAAGAAGCGAGCTAATTAGAGCTTAGAATAGGGAGACGTCGTTGCTTAAAGCAGTCCCTTTAAACGGCTTAAGGCGCTCTAGACCGAGGGGCTGCTTTCGCTTAGTTAATAAAGATAGATAGTTAAACCGTTATACGATCTTTTTAATATACGATTCTTGCGATAGCTAAAGCTTCCTATTTAGACGGTCCTAAATAACCTCGATGCCGATAAACTACTTTAAGTCGCTAAAGACTTTAACGTTATACCCTTTAACGAGGGCATTATAGAACGTCTAATAACTAGCTTCCTATCCGTTCCGAAAGAGGGCGATAAAGTCGTTAATATAAAAGAAGACGATAATATTGCCGTTATGCATTACGTAAGGGTCCTTTATTACGACGATAAAGTCCTAGGCCTTAAGAAAGGTAGCGAGCTCCTTATACTATAATAAGGGAGATCGCTAAAGACTATATAAAGCCTTTAAGAGTAGCTAAAGCTTCCCCTTCTGCTTAAAGCCTTCTAGTAGCCTATAATATACTACCTCGTCTAGGATTACGTTGCAAAAAGCACGAATAAAATCGTATTACTTCGTATTAAGATCGTAGTAGTATACAACGGCTATTAATAGTCGAAAAGTCCGGGCCGCTAGCGTATAAGCTATAACTATAAGCTCGTTCTTCGGTTATTAATCGCCCCGGACGATAAAGCGAGCCTTATATTCGATTATAAAGCCCTAGGCATTAAATTTATATACGTATACCTATATTAACGGAATCGTGCTATATTCTCTAAGGTCGACGGTGTTTTCGTCTACGATCCTATAGACCCTTTCCTCTTTAAGGCCTATAATCTCGTTTCCTATTCCTATAATCCATCGAGGGCTATTAGGTCTTAATATAGCCTCTTTAAAGCTCGTAGGAACCGGCAGAATATAGTCTCGATATAAGCGCGCTTATAAGTCCGAAGTAGCGAAAACCATACTATCTTCCGGGCTAAGGTCTTCCGGGTTAAGGATATTAGCGAGGTCTATTTAATTAGGCGGTTTAAGGGTCTATTCTAGGGTTAATAGTTAACTTACCCCTTAATCTTCCTATAAGTCCTTCTTAAGCGCTAATTTAAAGGCGGCAGACTCCTTAAGGTCCGGAATAGCCTCTTCTTCGTCCTTAGGTTCGCGAATTAGCTTATCTATAAAGTTAGGGAGGTCTTCTAATAGGTCGATCTATATAATCTGCTCCTACTATTGCCTTTCCACCCCTTTACGCTAGTCCCGGCCGAAGAAGACCTTCTCGTTGAAAATAACGTGTGAAGTATTAAAAAAGGCGTTTCTTTATAGACTATGCACTTAAATAAGGTACTAAGTGCTAGAAATATAGCCCGTAAGGTAGCCGATGTGCCCTCTTAAATTAAGCTTGGCAGAGGTCTTATTAAGTCTCTAACGGGTTATAGGGAACGCCTTATAGCCGAAACACCGGATATACTATTTTCGGGGTTTAACCCTAATATATGCCTATTCGTCGCGGTTATCTTAGAGCTACTCGTTAAGGCGCTATAGCGGCGGCTTCTACCCCTTAGACTTAACGGGTGTTTAATTAAGCAGGTAGACAGCTGCCTCTATCGCTAATAGCTATATCGTGTGCGGGAAGCCGGACTAAGCTAGTAGGGTTATTATTAATTAAACTACTATGCCCCCGGACCTCTCGGCATAACTATTCTAATACGGGTGTAATAGCGATAATTCCCGGACCTTTATTCCTACTTCGTGTATATCCTTAATGTATTCCTCGGTTAGGAAAGCCGTCTCGCCGTCTAACATTAGGAACGCGATCTTAATCCCGAATTTAGCGTTAATAGTCTCCTTAAGGCCTCGGAAGATGCCCTAAAGCTCGGTCTTTTCACCTACCTTAAAACAATGCCTTATTCCTATATTAAAATAGGTAAACACAGCTATATTGTTAATGCCGTAATACGCTATTCCTAGATAGAATAGGTCGAAAGAGACCGCGCTATACGGCCTCTTTAGGTATAAGGGGTCTTAGTATGCCCGCGAAATCTGCCTCTTATTCTTCGTCGTGTAGTAGACCTTATAGTCTAGAAGGTCGATGCCTTTAAGCTTAATAATATTATCGTCCTAACCGCTAAAAAGATGCCTTATCGCACCCTTTCCTAGGTGGCTTATTCGTACGTGCTATAGGGCGTCTATAGTCCCGGTTAGGGTCTTTAGGAAGCGCGGAAGAGCCTTTAAGAGCCCTTTAGAATAATATGTCGGGAAAGCCCTGTCTAGGGCTGCTTAAAGCGGGATCTACAACTATTCGTACAACCGGAACGTCGTAAACACGCATTTTCTAGCCGGGTTAAAGAGCTCGCCTATAAGGTTATTCTAAAGGTAGCCCTTAGCGGTGAATTTATCTATAGAGACTACATTCGTATAAAAACCGGGAATATAGCGGGCGTTCTTAAAAGTTAGGATAAAGCCTACATCTGCGATAACCCGGGCTATTCTAATAGCTTTAGCACCGACGGTCTAAGTGCTTAAGAGGAGCCTCGAGCTCTTCGAATAGTTAAGATTGATAAACTAAGCTAGGTCGTTAAAAATATGCTTAAAGGCCCCTATATCCTAGAGAGCCCGATCCTTAATATCGCTCTTAGGGCTATTGCTCCCGAAGTCCCCTACTAGAAACGCAGCTTCCTTATTAGTCGTTGCGAATACTCCTCCCTTAAGGGCTAACTCTACGGATTTCTTAGGGTTCTTAGCCTTCTAGGCGTTAATCTTAGCTCTAAGGCCTATTTCCTTATTAATCTTAGCCTTAACCTTCTTTAAAAGCTCTATATCTAAGGGTCGATTCTAAAATTACGGCTTCTAATTAAGGGCATAGAAATAGCTCTACTAATAAGGTTAATCCTTATGCTTAACGGGATTTACGTAGGACCTATTATACTATTTATATTTAGTGTATTTAGACCGTAGAACCCGCTGTCCTTAACCTCCCGATGGCTTATTAGTGCTACCGCTATTATTATTGCCGTTGCTATTACTTACCTCCTTTCTATCCTTATCCCGGCCTTAATAGGTCGCTAGGAATACTAAATCTTATTATATTAAATTAGCGGCAACCTAAATGCGGAAATTAAAGGTAATCTCCTTAAATATAGGGATTTCTTTCCCTTCTTTCTTAGCCCGTTAATAGGTTATAGTCTATAGGTTCGACTAAGCCTAATGTTAAGTAGCGATAGCGTCGAGGAATAATTCGATAATTTCCGACTCTTCGCCTAAGATAGACCCTATATCCCTATAGAGGTTAAAGCTATCTACGATATAACTAGTCTAAGCCGTTAAATTAACCTTTCGAAGGTCTATCGCGAGGAGTTTCCGTAGGAATCTCTCGGTATACTTCTTCTTATCCTTAGCCCTTAGATAGACTTAGATAAAGAGTTCCTAGAGCTTTCCTTAGGCCGCGGTAATATAGGTAATAAAGTTATAGTAGTCTTAAGAGATACTAGCTAAGATATATAGACTAATATCTTTAAGCGTAGTTATCTTCTTCTTATAGACCTTAACTGCCCGTTCGTATTATAGGACGATAACTCTCTCGAAGTTGTATATAGCTTGGCCTAAAGCACTAGATTTAGTCGCCTTAAGGGCTGTAGCCGAGAGAAAATTAGATGCCTAGAGCCCTAATTCCTCTTAGTCTTCCTAAGGGACCGGGAGTCCGAGTTCTTAAGGTCTTAGCTAGGTTAACCTCTCCCGCGGTTGTAATGCTGCCCTTATAGCACCTCCCTCGGCAGTAGGGCTTTCTGCCTCAATCTCTTTCTTATTAAAGGAGGGCACTTTAGGCATTTTATAGACGATGTTTAAATAGGGGTCGACGTACTGCTAAACCCGACGTAGCTCGGCCATAGTCTTAACCTAGCTATACCACCTAGTCTAGTCCTTAGGCTTCTTAAGGGTGTACTTAGGGGTTATAAAGGTAGACCTTAATAAAGAGTCTATAATAATTAAATAGTTATTATAGTTGTTTGTTTAAAAAAGGGGTTAGTATTAAAGTAGTAATAGCTTTAAAACCCGTGATAAGAATAAAGGGATAAGACTTTAAATTAAAGCAGTCGGCGGCTTTTAACAAAAGGAGGATTTAATCTCTAAAAAAGCGTCTATTACAAAGCCACGGACCTTATCCCGGGCTTATAACTAATATAGTTATTTAGGCGTAATGCATAAAGTCTTATATGTCTTAGAGTGTGTGTATTACTCTATCTAATTAAATCTAAGGACCGATAGGGGTCTAGGTATTTATAGGTACCTTGACCTCCTTGGCCTAACAGCTTTGCATACATTTTTAGTGGGTAGTCGTTTAGGGTCACCGTAAAAGAGACCTGCACTAGCCTCTTGCCCCATCTAGACTACGTTTTCCTTCGTTGCACCAACGCCGCCCCGTACGCACTGAAGCCGTCATGCATTCCTGCGTGCAATAGGAACCCATCAGGAACCCATCAGGACCCATCAGGGTTCGTTTCACCTGCACGTGGGCAGCGCCGTTTCGCCCGTCCCTGCCTAAAACAACCTCACTCCAAAGATCTTTCCATTGCACGCCTCGCCAGAGTCTTAGTCCGGGCCCCATCAATAACCGCACTGCCCAAACAGATCGGGGTATCCTGCCATTTCATTATCCCTTCCAAGTCGGTTGCTTTTTCCGTCCGTTGCCTGCGTCGCACTGCCCCCTAGGCGTGCGTCACGCTGCCAGATAGCCCTTCCCGGACTCGCATGCAAAAAGCAGATTCAAACGAAGAGGGGGCACAAGTACCCAAGAGACGCGACCACCGGTGTACTCGGTGGCCGCGGAAACGAAGAAAGAAGAGACGACGCGCCAACACGTCGCCCAATGTCGGGGGAGTGCTCGCCGTTGCCAACGCCACGCCGTCGAAACCGCAAACTCTCGTGCGCTCGAGGGTGACCTAAAGCTATTGCGCCGCCGCCGCCGCCGCCGCCGCGAGCTGCTGCTGCTGGCGGTTGCTATGGGCCTGGGTTCCGGGCAGCAGGGCAAGCACCGCCTTGAGCAGGTGGTATCCCGTGCGCCAGCAGACGCTCTTCTCCTGCTCGCCGCTCCATATGTCGACGCAGATGCTCAGCGTGTCGAGAATGAGCTGCCTCGGCGGGATGCGGCACCCAGTGGCGGCCGCGCCGCTCAGGGGCGCGTCCTCGCGCAGCATGTGCACGCACGTCGTCAGCGTCGCCGAGAAGAAGTCGAGCACAAAGGCCCGGCCGACGAGGTCGAGGCGCAGGCCATCCTCGTTGCACCACAGCTCGCGGTAGTGGACGAGCAGCGCCAGCGAGCACTCGAGCGACGACCAGTACGACTCGGGAAACAGCGTCGGGCCCTCCGGGTGCAGCGCAAAGGGGCGGTGCAGCACCATGAGGCAGCGCCGCAGAAAGATGTCGACGGTGATGCGCTGCAGGTTGGCCGTGCACACGCGCTGGGCGTGGCCCATGAGCTCGCGCAGCTGCCCATTGTACCGCAGCACGTCCGGGTACGAGATCTGGTCCTTTTTGGAGTTGATGAGCGCCAGCACGTCGAGGACCGTGGGCAGCGACTGGAAGAGCACCATCTGCAGGCTGTTGGGGTCGCTCCACTGGGGCGTCGCGCGCATGTTGCCCAGCTCGTCGGGCCGCGTCAGGGGCGGCATGCCCGTGCACATGGACACCTTGATGTCGAGGTAGAGGATGGTGAGCCACAGCTTGCGGCGGGCCTCGCGCTCGACGGGGTCGCGCAGCTCCTCGTCGTTGTCGTTGCGCTCCTGCGGCAGGCCAAAGATGAAGGCGACGCGCACCAGCAGGCCGAGCAGGGTCCAGCACGAGTCGACGGACCAGCACGTGGCGTTGCACACCAGCTTGGCCACCGACATGAGCGACAGCGCCCGCAGCGTCATGAGCGTCGGCCGGAACATGAAGGGCGTCTGCATCAGGCATGCCTCGGCCGCCATCATGAGCTCCGTGGCGATGGGGGGCTCGTCGGCCGAGGTGAAGCAGCCCAGGCCCATGACCATGAGGAACTGCGACAGCCAGCAGAGGCTGACGGCGTTGGGGTCCTGCCAGTAGCGCTCCACCTCGTCGCGGAAGACGGGCAGGTCGAGGATGGGGTTGACGACGTCGAGCAGGTCAACGTAGCGCTCGAGGTATTCCTCGGCCCGGGTCCGCTCCCCGGCCAGCAGGCGCGTCACGGCCTCGCGTGCAAAGTACTTTGCGGCTCCCGGGGTGCCAAAGGGGAAGTTGCCGGGCAGGCAAAAGTTGGCGAGGCACGCGTTTGTGCCGACGCCCTCGAGGGCCGCCGCCAGGGGCGACGACTCGCCCGTGGACGAGGCGGCCAAGCATCCGATCTGGCACACGTCGTGGTCAGCACGGTGGCCCTCCATTCGGACTCTTCCCCCCTCGGCCGTCGTTGGCATTGCCGCTCTGGGAAATCAATGGCCCTGGGCCTCTGTCTGCTCATCCCCCAGACTGGTTGATGGCCAACGTACCTTGGTCATGAGCTCCCGCCAGTGACTGGAGCCGCGCACGCGATGCTGGACCTGCCAGGTGGCCATCTGGGGCTTCTTCTCGTCCTTGCTCGAGGGAACGGGCGCCGTGGGACAGGGG
Source organism: Ophiocordyceps sinensis (assembly GCA_012934285.1). Classification (NCBI taxonomy): domain Eukaryota; kingdom Fungi; phylum Ascomycota; class Sordariomycetes; order Hypocreales; family Ophiocordycipitaceae; genus Ophiocordyceps; species Ophiocordyceps sinensis. Next base: position 2,768,223 of record JAAVMX010000007.1, read on the forward strand.
AACTTGCCGCCGTTGGGCCCCTTGTTGTAGCTGTAGTAGCACTCGCGGCCGTTGCCGCTGGTCTTGCAGCGCCCGCACGGCAGCTCCTTGTCGCACTTGACCTTGAGACGGTGGCAGCGCAGGCAGCTGAGGCAGTTGCGCTTGCGCTTGCGGACGATTCGCTGCTGGTGCGGGCCCGGGCGGGCATGGGCGTGGTCATGGGACGAGCCGACCGAGGCGGGCGAGCCGAGGGTGGGCAGGCCCGGAGGCGGCGGTCCATCGACGACAATGGCGGCCGAGGAGGCGATGCCGGGCTCGGGGCTCTCATTGGACGTGATGGGAGATATGAGGCCGTGGAGGTTGCCGTGGAGGTTGCCGTGGAGGTTGCCGTTGCTGTTGGGGGTGGCGCCGAGATCAAGGTCCTCGTGGGCGGGCGAGGCGGGAGAGCCCGTCGATGGGGCCGAGGGCACGGGTCTGAAGGGGGGCATGGTGGCACTGGTGGGGGTCGGAAAGGGGGGCGAAGAGGCCTGTGGTGCCTGCGGTGCCTGTGGTCGAGGCTGGTGGTGGATCAGGTGAGGAGGAGGATGGTGTTGGTGTTGGTGTTGGAGGCGGGCGAGGTCCGGGACGACTCGGGCCGACAGGGCGTGCAGGGCGGGCAGGTGCTGCTGCCGCGGCTGCTGTAGCGGCGGCATCGGGGGCGGAAGCAGAGTCGAGGCCAGCGAGTCGAGGTGAAATGCCGACGACGGCTGCAGCTGGGCAGCCGACGCGTGGGCCACGTTGTTGAAGCTGCAGCGCACGCCGGCCTGGTTGCAGCGCGTGCACGAGGGCTTGACGAGGTCGCAGCGACGCTTAAAGTGGCGGCAACGGTCGCACGTTTTGACCTCGCGCATGTGCGGCATGGCGGCGGCGGGTCTTGTAGGACGACGTCGAGGGTGAGGCGAGGCCGACTAGACTTATTCTTGGTCAAGGCTATCAGATCAACATGGCGTGGTTGCAAGACCCCATGGCGGCTGCGTCGCGGTGGCTGGATGGTGCTGCCAATGCTGTACTATGCAGACGTCGTCTTCTCCATGCGCAGTCGACGAAATCAAGGTTGCAAATGGATACCCGAGTAAGCCAAGGTGGTCGTCGTCCCTTGGTGGTGGTGGTGGTCAAGAGGCGCAAGACGGGCGAAAAGGCGGTCGAGAGGCTTGGATGGGGGGGTGCCTTTACGGGAGGCCAATCAAGGCGGGCGAGGCTGGAGAAGAGGGCGACGAGGACGAGAAGAGAGGCAAGAGAGGAGGCGAGGCAACAAGACGTGTGAGTGTGAGGGAGAGAGGGGGGAGAGAGGGGGGGAGAGAGGGGGGGAGAGAGGGGGGGAGAGAGCGAGAGAGCGAGCGAGCGAGAGAACAAGCGAGCGAGAGAGAGAGGGAGAGGGATGGAGATGGAGAGTCCGATGACTGACTGAGAGATGACGGACTGGAGAGGGAGGGAAAAGAAGAGAGGCGACAGATGGTTATTATTATAAAATGGGGGAGGCTGCAGCGAGGCCAATCAAGCCATCTGCAGCCCCGTCCCCTTGTGCTGTACGAGCTTGGCGGCGAGCGGTACCTGGTGAGCGGACAATGGCGGCAAGCCGATACTCGAAGCCTACCCGGGCTTCCGTGGGGGCGGCGCGGGACCACGGCGGTACCCCCCGAGTCTCTCCCCGTGTGCAGGTGGGCGGTGGCAGGTCCCCGCGTCCGGCTCCATGTACCTGCGAGGTCGGGAGAGGGCCAGCTGCCTGCCTGCGAGGCGCGCGGGACATGAGCTTGTCCTGCCGGTACTTGCGAGTTGGTGCAGATTGACGGCCACGACGCATCGAGCAGCGGCGCATTATGCTTTGGCACCGTCGACTTGCTATTAATACCTGCGCCGGCTGCACGCCTGTTTTACTACATGGACACGAGGCCAAACGACCAACACGTTGCGCGCCTTGCCCGGTACGGCACAGCGTCTTTACCAGCATGTACATACAAAGGTAGTGGTAGTTACGGGACACTGTGCCTGGATAGTGCCCTGCACAGTGCTGAGCGCGTGACCGACCTGCTAGTGCATACCGCCTACTAGGGGTTCATGAGCAGCTGGCAGCCGGCATCATCAATCCTCGGATGCCTACCTCGTAGCAGACGCTCATGCCGCAATCGTATTCGTCTTCCTATGACGGGGGGAAAAAGAGGACCGGCACCGGAGCATGAATGTTGCTCGGGCCACGGCAGACGGGCGGGAAGGGTTCGAGGTGGGCAGCAGCATCATGCGCACCGTACGAAGTATAGAAGGTGTCAATCATGGTTCGGGAGGAGCACGAGCGTTCAAGGGCGAAGGATGAACATGTCGACACCAACGGGGCGATGATGCAGTCATGAGGCGCAGGCGGGACGGCTGGCAGCCATGGGCTGGACATGGGCTGGGACTGGGGAGCCAGAGGTTGTGGGGAGGCCCTAGACCGCGAGTGAGAGACTAGAGAGTGAGAGAGTGAGACTCTTGGACTTTGATTCGTACATACGGGGTTGAGATGAGATGAGATGGGAGAAGAGACGAGAGCGGCTTTTGTCACTCGGCATCACCATGTAGGCCCGAGACCGGGGCTGCAAAACATACTCCTGTTACGGAGTACTCCGTATGTACAAGGTGGGTGCACTGGCAGCATCTTCAGTGGACTGGTGGTGGAGCTTGCCCCGGACGGACGGGCACTCGACGATCCAAGCCCCTCACTGGAACCCACAGGGACCGGAGCGCCGCCCGAGGGGGTTGTTGACCTGCAGCGCTAGCCAGCAGCGCTAGCCTGGGCCCGTCCAGCGCTACTACAGCCACTGTACTTCGTACTTGCCACTACGAATACAGGGCCTTGACAGCCCGGGCTCCGGCTGCCGGCCGTGGATGCGCGTGCGTCCCCGGAATGGACGGCCAAGCACACCGTCTCGGGCTTGCATTCAAGACCAGCGACGACGGCCTTTGCCCATGGCGCAACCCGGAGGCGTCAACCTCTGCGTCGGTTCGTGGCCAGCGTTGCATCGGGGCGTCTCGAGCCCGGGTCAGAGGCACAGCGTCAGAGGCGATTAAGGTTTGTGCGTGCCAACGAGTAAAGTGCCCGCATCGTCAAAGCAACTCCCAAGAACCCGGCCCGTCAAGGACCGCCAACTTGCCCGAAGACCTGTCAGGAAACGACCATTGTACCCCCCCCCCCCCCCCGATCAAGACACGGGCCAGGCAAAGGGCCGAACCAAGACAACAATGACTCGGCACGGGAGACCCATTTCGGACTCTGATGTTGCCTCGTCGGTGTGATGCAGGGCGGTTGATGATGGCGCCCATTCACCACGTCTTTTACACGCACTTGAAGCACGCTTGCATACCGTCAGCTCGGCCAACGGCAGAGCATCGTAGGCAGCATCGTCGACAAGAAACACCATCCGACATGCTTTATCCGGTCCCATCATGTACTGAGAGACGCAAAACGCGGAGCCAAGATGATCAAGGCGCAGACGTGGAGATTTGTATGTATATACATACATACCCTGCTCGTTCGCCCCCCGTCGTCCAAGAAGAGAAGATGGCTGCTGACGGGCTGGCTGACCTCAATCTCGACGGTGGGGACCCAAGCTCCGGGGGATACTCTGTACATACATGTATGTGCATGCATAAAGGTAGGCAGATGAGGCCTCTTCCTGGAGTGCCCTCTTCCTGGAGTGTCACCTCTTGAGACCCTTTTCCCCTTTGCGGCCTTTGCATCCATGCACCGCGCATGTACTTGCAGCGTCGTCGTCGTGTGCGCCGCCGCTCTGGTCCCGGGCCGCCTTGCTGTTCCCCGTAAAGGTCGAGAGCCGGGCCCGGGTTTGCTGAGGCGTCTTCTGTTCCGGTACTCCGTATCGACCCGACGACACCCCACGGCATGATCCACGAGGTACGCGAGAAGGATAATGCCCCCGTCGCACCGCCGTAAGCCTGCGAGGAGTAGCACGTAGGGCTGAGGCAAAAAAGCAAAGCCCGTTCCGGCAAGCGGCCTCCAGCCCAGACGTCGATGCACGTAGAGCTGCGTCTCGAGCACAAGTATCCGGACCTCACGTAGCAGTACGGATACGGAAGGTAGTCGCAACAAGAAACTGCAAAAGAAAAGACTGGTCGAGCACGTGTTGCGCCGGGGTGGCACAACCAACCGCCCCCCGGCAGGCACACAGGAGGAACAGGTGGCCCAGCCGACGGGAAGTCTATTCTGGGCTGCTCCGCCGGATCGGGGGATGCTTCTATTGTCAACCTTATAGACGAGTGCTTTGTCATGGCTCGACTTTTTTATGCGCCCCCAGGAGTGAGAGCAGTATGTGGCCGGCGTCTTGGCAGCCGACCCCCAGACATGCCGCAGGCATGTACGAAGTACGAATACGTAGTATACCCTATACTCCGTACTCTATATTGTGGATATGTATTCTTCGTATAGTATGTACATCAATACGAATACGCACAAACACCACCGTCAGGAACTGCAGCATGATAGTTGCAAATTTCCGACTCTCGTGTTCTCCGTCGTTTTGGAACGGGGGCGCCCTCTTCCCCAATCAAGTCACTCGGGCGGGAGAGCAGTGTGGACGAGAATCAAAGGGAAGCAAGTTGCATTCGTCGAGCAGCCTCGACGGCAACAAGCTCGGGCACTGCAGCAACATCATGCCATATCGGCGGCGGCCATTTCGCGGCATGAACTCGTTGATCCCAAGCCTCTTTCCGTTTCCCCCTCTTCTTCCTTTGTCAAAATTCAAAAGTCTGCCGCACTTGTTAACCAGGTACTCAGTCCAGCAACTACTATCGTCAGTCGTCTGCCGTGCATTAGCACCCGGTAAAGCTGGTAACAGCTGCCGTGCATTAGCACCTGGTGAAGCTTTAGCACCTGGTGAAGCTGATAACGGCTGCCGTGCATTAGCAGCTGGCAACGGCTCGGCTTCGGGGCGGGCCAGCTCCGGCGCTAGCTGACAAGCGCCGTGCGGCAGTTGCAGGGTCCCGATACGCCGTGTCAATGCAGCTGCCATAGGCACTGTGCCGCGATGTACGGACCCATGGATGCTCTCCCAACTACAAAGAACTCGTCGTGGAAACAACGAGCATCCAAAGTCGGACGACGAGGCTGGACGACACCAGCAACGCTTTGCCCTACATGCATACGGCTTGTCTGGGTCATCAGGGTAAGACAGCATCTCGACTCATGCACAGACGCACGACGCACGCACGCAGATGCTGTAAATGCCGTGGTTCCGTTGCCGTCACCCTCCCTCTCCGGGATACGTGACCCTCCCTCTCGGGCAGGTTCACATGATTTCTCTCTAAACATGATTCGCCTCGGCATCCTTTGTCCACTGCCAACAACAGCACAGACAAGACGCCCAAGTCTTCATCTCCCCCTCTTCTCGTCTTTCCACCGTCTGTCCCTCGCAGCTCCTTTCCGGGCTGCCTGCTCATCCCTCGGCATATTCCCGGAGCCCGTCCGTGCCCAAAATGCTCGGCCCTCCGGTCACGGACCACGCCGGGACGGGACAGACCCCCGATCGAGCCCGGCAAGGCTCTCCTCGGAAGGAGTCGTTGAAGGGAATACTTGCAATGAAAGAAAAGGCCACATATGTATTCGTACATACAACACACTCACATGTAAACTCTAAAGCTGCGCCCCAGTCATCCACTAACTAACTCACTCACTTACAACCAACCAACCAACCAACTAACTCACTCATTCACTCATTCATTCACTCATTCACTCATTCACTCACTCACTCACTCACTCACTCACTGTACGCTCTCCCTCTCTTTACTCGCCGTTCCATCTACATCGATGCCCCCTTTCTTCTGCAGAGCGTGTAGACCAGATCTGCCGTCCCCCGCGCTCGTGGTCCCTTCTCGCTCTCTCTCCTGCATGAAATGTGACGGCACAATGCAGGTTGGCCCGGCAAGTCCTTCATGCACCACCCACCACGTGTGCCAAAGAAGAAAGCTGCCCACCAACAAGTAGATGACCTGCATAGTGCATGTATGTAGTATGTAGTATGCATCCTGTACGAATACGTACATGTAAACGGGAGTACAGACAGCCACTCTGTGGTTGGTCCTTGCATGAACCTCTGGCCAGCCCTATCCATCCACGGCCTCTAGACCCCTCGTCCCTGCCCATGTTCAAGCACTCGTGGGAGACAATGGCATGATGCAGTGGCCTCTGATTCGACAACTACCAACATTACTGCCAAATACCAGATGCCTACTGATACTCCTCGCACCCTTTCCGCTCCACAGCCTTGGGAAATCGTTCCCACCTTCAACAAACTCACCTTGGTGGCTGGGCCCGTCCATGGTAGCCCATGTGAGCATCATGACGCTTGCCATGAGCCCCGCCACTTCGGCCACCGTGGGCCTGGCGGTAGCGCTTGTTGCGCCGCAGCGCTTCGTCGCCGCAACCTCTACGAGCAACGGCCCCTCGTTCCCTGTCCAAGGCCTCCCCGGTCCCCCCTCATGTCATTGAGCTCCCCGGTCACGCTCGCCGAAGCCGCGAGTGCTCTTCTCACCGGCCGGGGAGTCGCTGTCCTCGTCGCTGCTGACGCCGCCCTTCTTGAAGTAGCTCCCAAAGACGCGGCTTTCCAAGTCGCCCTTGGAGACGCTCACCTGCTTGCCCCAGTGGCGGAAGTAGACTCGCTTGGCCCACTTCCAGGCCTCGATGCCGAGGAAGAAGAGAAAGGCCTCGACAAAGACGATGCCCCACTCCCAGCTGATGCCCGAGTGCCTGAAGACGACCGTGTTGAGCGTCGGGATGTAGATGATGGGAAACATTGTGAAGAAGCCCGCGACGACGGCCCAGAACAGGAACTGGTTGCGCCACACGTCCGACATCCACTGCGTAAAGTATCGCTTGCTCTTGGGCTGCATGCGGAACAGGGACCGGCGCATGTTGACCATTTCCCAGGCGAGAAAGAGGGCAAACCAGGTGAGGGAGGCAAACGTCGTGGCGCGCGCTCGGAACACGACCTCGCAGCCGGCCGAGTACTCGTTGTTGCAGTCGTCTCCAATGTCCGCGGTGCCGTTTCCGAAGCCGTAGAGCACAAGGACAAAAGACGACAGGCAGAGCGCAGCCATCCACAGGCCGTAGACAACCATGTCGAGGAGCAGTTCGGGGGTAAAGACTCCTTGCCTCAACTACACCAACAGGTCAGCCATGATTCCAGTCGAGTCTTGACGTCACGCTCGCACGTCATGTAATGGGAGGGATAAACTCACGTTTTGAGGAGGCCGCCGCATAATGTCCGGGGCGGCAATCTCAAAGCCGAGACCCATATCAGGCAAGCCTGACGTGACCATGATGATCCACAGGATCTCGACGGGTGCCAGCGGGAACACGGAGATGCCGCGGCTGTCCTTGAAGGCTAGACCAATCAAAAGCGTGCATGCCTGCGCAATGTTCTCGGCCAAGACGTGAAGGATAAACTTTTGAATGTTGTCAAACATGCGGCGGCCCTCCTCCACGGCGTTGAGGATAGAGGCAAAGTTGTCGTCGGTCAGGACAATGTCAGAGGCCTCCTTGGCAACGTCGGAGCCAGCCTGGCCCATGGCGATGCCCACGTCGGCCCGCTTCAGGCTGGGCGAGTCGTTGACGCCGTCGCCCGTCATGGCAACGAAGCACTTGCGGCGGTGGAGAGCTTCAATCATGCGAACCTTGGTGTGGGGGGCGCAGCGGGCGACGACGAGGGGGAGAAGCGCGAGGCCGTCGATTTCCTCGTCACTAAGCTTGTCAAAGTCAGATGCAGCCATGACCATGGTCTTGGCCACGTCGGGGGCAATCTCGTTCATTCTGGGCGGCAGGATGCCGACTTCAAGGGCAATGGCACGAGCAGTCTCCGGGTGGTCACCAGTCAACATGTGCACGCTGATTCCAGCCTGGTGGCACATGCGGACCGAAGGGGCAGACTCGGGCCGCGGCGGGTCGTAGAGTCCGATGAGTCCTCGGAAGACAAGATCGTGCTCAAAGTCTCGGCGCTCGAGCTCGGCCTCGTTCTCCCCGACACGGCGCATGTCGGTGCGGCTGGCGAGGGCGAGCACGCGGAGGCCGAGACGGGCCATGGCTTCCATGTTCTTGAGGACGTCGGTCTGGACGTGCTCGTCCAGCGCCTCAACGCCATCGCCAACGGCGTAGCGGGGGCACGAGGTGAGGAGCCTCTCGACGGCCCCCTTGGTGAAGAGCCACTGCGTCTTGGCCTCCCTGTTCTCGAAAACGACCGACATCTTCTTCACGTCCGAGTCAAAGGGAAACTCGGCGACCTGGTGCCACTGGGCGCCGTCACCAGACGTGAGCCGCTCTCGGTTCCAACCAAAGCGAGAGGCAAACACTTGAATGGCAATCTCGGTCGGGTCACCACGGCCGCGCCACTCACCATCAACCTGGTTGACAGACGCGAGATTGGCAAGCGAGGCAATGTTGAGGTACTCCCTGAGGGTGGCGTCCCTGGCCACGAGCTCCGGGCCATCGATGGCGTCACCATCGGCGTCGGCGCCGCCGAAATCGATATCCTTGGGCTGAGCGGCCTTGAGCCCCAGCTGTCCCACGTGGGGATTGAAGGGCTCGTTGGTGGTGCCGACCGTGTAGGTGCCGCGGCCAGGAATCCAGGCCTTTTTGACAGTCATGGTGCCCTGGGTAAGGGTGCCGGTCTTGTCCGAGCAGATATCTACGGGCAAGTTAAGCGATTGACAGAAAGCGGGCATGTGCGACGCTTACTAGAAACCGCACCGAGTGCCTCGAGGCTCTTGAGGTTGCGGACAATGACGTTGCGCTGGACCATGCGCTTGGTGCCGGCGGCCATGGTGATGGTGAGGACGACGACGAGCGAGGCGGGGATCATGGACAGGCCCGTGGCGACGGCGTAGATGATGACCTCTTGCTTGGCATCAAAACTGTTTGCGGCGAGGACAATGATGGCGCAGACAATGGCGGTGGCGAGGAGGACCAGCGCCAGCTTGGAGAGCTTCTTCTGGAGGGGGGTGCCGACGTTGACGCCGAGGAAGCGGCCGACGGCATCGGAAAGGGTGAGGGTCCAGGCCTGCAGCCAGCGGCCCAGAGGCGTGGTGCCGTCCTCGCGGCGCTTGGGCTGGCGGCGATGGGACGTCTTGCCGCGGAGGGCCGCGGCGATCTGGCCAATCTCGGTGTAGAGACCGGTGGCAAAGACGACGCCGCGGGCGCGGCCCTTTGTCACGGTGGAGGAGCTGTAGGCGACGTTGAGACGGTCGCCCGGGCCCGTGTCGGCGGCAAAGGTGGGCGACGGCTCCTTGCGGACGGGAAGGGACTCGCCCGTGAGGAGAGCCTCGTTGGTCTCAAAGTTGACGGCCTCGACGAGGCGAATGTCGGCCGGGATGGTGTCGCCCGTCTTGAGCTCGACCACGTCGCCAGGCACAATCTCGGCCGTGACGACGGTGGTGCCGTTTCCATTGCGGACGGCCTGGGCGGTGGGCGAGCTGAGAGAGCGCAGAGAGTCCATTGTCTTTGCCGCCTGCAGTTCTTGGAAGAAGCCAACGATGATGTTGAGCGCGACGACGGCGGCGATGACGCCACCCTCGATCCATGACTGGATGCCAAAGGAGGCGCCCATGGCGAGGATGAGGACCTGAGATTCGGGTTACACGGTCAGTCGAGGTTGCCTGTAGGCTGCCACGTTGCGCCTACTTACCAGAGTGAGGGCATTGGCGATCTGGCCAATGAAGATCTTGATGGGCTGGACGCCCTCTTGCTCGCCAAATTCGTTCCGGCCGTAGTCTTGCAAGCGCATTTGGACTTGGTCGTCAGAGAGTCCGATCTGGACGTTTGTCTGGAGCTCTTGGATGACCTGATCAATGGTCAAGGCGTGGGCTGGAGCCGACATTGGCTTATTGGCCTGGCCGGAGACATGCTCCCTGACGTCGTCATCTTCTGGACCGCCCATGGCGAGCGAGGGCACACAAAGAATCAACGGCGATTGATTGATGGTCTCTGCTTGTAGTGCTTGAACAAGTGGCACAAGATGTGACAGAGACCGGGTAAGGCGGACAACGTCTTTCAACGTCCAAAGTATAATACTGGTAGCCGAAAGAAGTAGGTACAAGATTGAGTTCTGGAGGGGGGGGGATAAAGGTTTAAGAACGGGCGCCGAGAGGGGGGCGTGGATGGTCTAGAATTAGACTCGCGTGCAACAGCCGGTCCCCGAGTTACTATCAGCGGAAGCACGAGTCGCCAATAATAGTGGTGCCGTGACGGGGATCTAGCACCATGGCGTGTGTACATGGTTTTATGCGGTAGCCGTCAAGATTGAACGAGGATGGTGCGCCGTCAAACCTAAACTAACAATGTCGCCACGTTGGTCGCAGATGTTGGGCTGTATTCGTACATATGCGGTGGACGATCAGGGACACGGCGACGTTGGCCGTCACAGCCGGCCAAGGAAGCGTCGAGCCGGTCAAGAAAGAAGTCAAGACGACTCGGGGCTAGTCGGCACCATCGTGGCAGCATGTCGTCGGTGGCGCTCCAGGGCTGAAGAGGACGAGCGATAGCCGCTAGTAGCCTTGGCATGGGTTTCATGGCAAACATGAAATGTTTTCAGGGGAGCAAACGGCCGACCATGTCATGGCAGTGTCTATTTGCAGGTCAGCGGCTTGCCACGGCGCTTCTTTGGGGCGCCGTCGGGAGAATGGAGTGGAGACGAGGACGAGGTGCTGCGACTGCGACGACTTGCCTGCAGTGCTGGCTGCAGTGCTGCAGTGCTGCAGTGTATGCCGTGTATGCGTCTTTCCCGGCGTTCTGGACCTCGACGGTGCAACGGGACCTCGACGGTGCGACGCGTCGTCGTCCAAAAGTCTTTGTCGAGTACAGATACGAGTTGCAGACGAGGTAAGTCGACGCAGCCATTAGCTAATCACGCAGTCAACACAAGAGATTGCCCTGACCCCACGTGCGTCGCGTCCTGCCGCTTAGCAGTGTCTTGGCTGGTCGCCTGTTTCCGCTCTTGGCTACGAAGTACTAGGGTACTTGCTTCTACCCATGACACCCATGACAATAACACAGCCCTAGCCCGGCAGGTTCCGCTTATTTCCGCTTATTTGCCCCGCTGCCAAGAGCGGCGCCATTCATGCGCAGCCACATGGGGGGGGGGGCAAAACAAAACAAGCGTAGCCTTCGAGAAGCTATTGTTGCCTCTTTTCTCTTTTACTTCGTCTTTTACTCGTGGGTCAAGGTTGTTGTACAAACAAACATCACCCACTTTCCCTCATCTTATTGATTCGCCGTCTCGCTCATGTCTCGGCTCCCTCCCGTGATACTCATTGTCGACGTCTTGTTCGTCCTGTCACCTCGGTCGTGGCAGCAGAGCCCAATCGTCAACGAGTGCCCTCGTGGTGCGTTCTTCGACGATTGCTTCTGCCCAGAAATAGACGGGCATCATGCAAGGATTTTCGTCCATTCGTCCTGCCCTCCCGGCTTGTCATTCATCCTGCCATTCTTCCTGCCATTCGTCCTGTCATTCTTGCACATGCGGGACCCAGGCTGCGCATCCCACGGCTGTTGTCGATCTTACGCCAAGTCCCGATCCCCTCGAGTTGGCCGGTGACAAGTACACCTGCAGCCATAAATTAAGAGTCACACCACCTTATGCTAAGCATTCTAAAAGTTGTACGAAGTAAGCATCTTGCACTGAGAGACGGCTGACCTTGACCTCTCCCTTTGTGGACACAGCCAACGGGCCGCACGAAAAACATCATCAAATGTTGGAAGCTAAACGCTGGAAAATGCCCCCCTTCGCTTCCCTGACTGCCTGAAACGATGCGCCGAGTCCCACGAGCATTCGAATTTAGCCAAAGAGAGTCGCCGATTCACTAAAGACAGTCTTCGATTCACTAATGACAGTCCTCGATTCGCTGTATTACTACTCGTTTCGACATTTTTCGGTTGAGCTACAAGGATTCCTGAAATCATTCCTCACTGTTAGATTGCCTGCAATACGACTTGCTCGAAGATGCGCTCCTAACGAGAGGGGAAGGAAGATGCCCCTATATCCGCATTCCGTCTCCGATATTTGGTCAAGTCTGCTGTTGCCAAGTCTAGAAGGCGCATTCTGGAGCCCGCCAGAACCTCTCAAGAAGACTTTTTAAGACTTTATAAGCCTGGATCCAAGCATATACGTACCCGGCGCCAAGCGAGCCAACGGGTATGTATTAAGGTGGTGCATAGGTACATATGTGCACTGTCGTGGGGAAAAGAATTAGCGGGCCGTCCAGTGTTCTTTAACGAAAAAAGGGCCTAGTATAACACATACTTAATACTCCATCGTGGGGTTGCCCCTACTATTTTGCCCGGTGGAGTACTATATGGTCTAGTATATGGTCAAAGACAGTTCTTGATACTAGTACTATTAACCTTTGGAATGCCTTGCGGGTCCCGGGCCGTGTGGATAGGCGGGACCCGGATGCAGTCATGAACCTGTTATACGACATGTTGCTCCGTCCAAAAGGACGTCGGGACTCGGGCTAGTTCGCAATACAGACACCGACTGCATTGCGAAAGGTTACTGGGCTTGATTCCAAGGCACTACTCGGCCCTACTTCATCCAGTCCGGGCAGAGCTGACGGGACGGGTTTGAGCCTGAGTTGGGGTTGAGTCTGGGTCGGGCTCACACAAAGTTTGCCTGTAATTCCCAGCAGCTCCATGTAACACGAATATTAGCACAGCATATATAACAGCAGTCGGGGTTGGATGATCTGTTTCGTCAGAGCCCCGTGGGCAACCCCAGTTTCTCACGTTGCAGCAGTACAAGTCTCATGTGCCCTGAGGGTTGCAGCGGCTAAAAGCACCGTGATGCCATTCAGTCACACGGTTGCAGGCAAATCTGGACTTCCTTCCAGATGGCTCTCGATTCCTTCCTTCTTGGCTTGTAAACGTGTCAAGGTGACGGCAGACACCTTCAACGTTAAGCCACCATCAGAGCATAGAGCTTGGTGATCATCGTCCAACGTAATATCAGGGTAGTCCTGTGAATTGTGTCACACCGTGAGTCGCTCGAGATTTATTAGCCACGTCCATTGGCACTGCTGCCGTCTCTGCCAAGCAACGTTACACCTTGCGCTGCTAGAAAATATCTCTACTATTAGGGTTTCTCCACGAATTATGTGTGTTCCAGGAAAGGGCTACCGGGGCGAGGCCACATTCACATGGACTTTCGGGTCCACATGTCGCGAGACTCTTGATTCTATCACCGAAAGCATCAGGTGATGGATCCATGTTGACAAACCCTACCGCTTCGGCTCTCAACCTATATTGACAACCTCCTTAGCAGGGACGTCGCTCAGTCTGTTGTTATCTTGCCCAATGCAAGGCAGCAAAAAGCCCCAACCGACGAGAGGACAATACCGAGCACCGATGGACAATAACGGCGACCTGATTTCCATCTTTTCATCCCATCCCGCTGAAAGGGCCTGTCCTGGGAAAAAGGTAGAGCTTTTGGCATGTATGTAATATAATATATCAAGCTACTTCTTAACTTACAGCTTGTCGCTGCGGAATGGATCATTATATGACAAATAATATGACGAAAAAAACGGACCATGCCGGATTATACTAATGCATGGTCACCAATGTATAGTTGAAATAATGGGGGCTCGAGCATCGTCCATGTCTATAAGAAGTTGCACTCCTCTCTCCCTTTCATGGTGATCCAAGCAACCTCACTCCCCCCTGACTTTTTCTTGACACTATTCTGATACGCGAAACTTCGTTCAACCTTCAACATGAAGCTCACCGTCGTCGTCGCCACCCTTTACGGGCTTGCCCTCGCCAGCCCGACACCACCAGCCGCTGAGAAGAAGCTCCCTTGGCACGAGGCAAACTTGGGAATTGCGACCAAATTATCGCCCTTGGAGTTTGCGAGACAGCCGGAGCACATCCAGGGCACCTGGTTCTACTGCTGGAGGTTCGACGGACCCCGCCGACTGTGGCCGGATGAAAATTACACCAGCTTCGAGGACTGCCGGGCCAAACATTACAAGGCGGCCTGGGTTCCAGGAAACTCTTCTGCACCGTGCGACAGCGACACAGGCTACAAGCTCGAGAATTGCGGCACTATCGCGTATTGCATGCAGTACGACATCGAGGGGGACCAGCCCTTCCCAGCATTGTTTGACAGTTCAGATGAGTGCTCGGACTTTTACGAGTCGGGACCGACCGTGGAAGCCTGAGGAGTTCAAGGTTTGGGAGAGACCATCATCATGAATGAGTTGGAGCGATGAAGTCTGTCAGCTTCCGTCTAGCCACGAACACCCAATCACCCGGTTGATATGCAAACAAATGAGCCTTGAGTCTATCACCGTGTGCTTGTCATGACGTCTTGTTCCCTACTCCACTTAGAGAGAATTGGGCCGTGTTGAATGTTGATGGAGCTTGTATTCGTATTCGTAGGTACGGATAGTACAATCCCAGTCCATCTGATGAGCTCGAATAGCCTTTGTCTTTACCAACCTCACCGGTTGCTTTGCCTCTTGGCATGAGGACTCAACTTGAGAACCATGCGGGTAAGAAAGTGGTTGAATAGTCATACAGCACCAGACCTGCTCCGGTATTCCACATGATGCGGCGTGGGCCGAGGGTGCCCACTATTGAGCAATAGAAGAATAGAAGTGGCATCGCCAAATGGGCCACCCTAGCCGGACTGTGTCTTATACCCTAACCGGACTGTGTTTAGTCCCGATTCGGCAGGACTAAGGGGCAGGCTGCAGGAACACAGGGTATATAAATTTTGCCGAGCGCAATAGCAAGACTAATGAGTAAAATAGCTTGGTGCCGCGGGCATAACTATAAGCAAAGCTTTGCTGTGCCCGCGGCACCAAGCTATTTTTTTTCCTGTAGCCAGGGCACCTATGGCAGGCAGCCAATAGCCGTGAAGGATGTCATTAGTCAACACCGTTTAGACTCCATTGGACAGGTAGCCAATAGCCGCACTGGATTTTTTGGCCGGTTTAACCCTGGCCCCACTATAGCCAATGAGCGCACTGGATTTTTAGACTCTATCCAATCATAGCGTGTCATTTCGCGACAGCCAATCGCCGTACTTCGTTTTCTGGTAGGGGACCCTTGCAACAAAAAAGCTCACTACACATATTAAGTAAGCAAAGCGGCTTGCCGCAACTTGCACACATTCTGTGTTCTTCGTAGCGTAAAGCAAGCTTTGCTTAATTACTATTCGCACAGTTGAAAATGTCTATTCGCACAGAAGGTCCGCTTTTTCTGCGCCGACTACGGGCGACTATAAGAGAGTTAGAGTTAAAACCCTAAATCGTGTTTTTAAACCTAATACGTAAACGCTATAGTAGGGGGAGTAAAATTGTATGCTATAAAACGTAATATTATGCAGTTAAAGGAATGAGATTTTTTTTTAGAAAAGAAAATAGATTTTTTTCTCTTTTTAATACTATTTTTTTTTCCCGATTAGCTAAGGTATAAAAAAGATAAAAATATTTTAAAAGTGTTAGTAGGTCTTTAGGTCGACCTTATAGGGTAAACGGTGTGGTTGTATTAGGTTATTGCTAGCTAGGTAAGGGGAAGCTATCGCAGTAATATAGCCTTCCCGGATAACACGTAATCCCTACGATTACGTGTGTGTGCGATAATAACGTCGCACGTAGCTAGCTATTCCTACACTCGTAGTTTTTCCTTTATAGAAATAAACCGTAGAATAAAAAGAAAGAGCCTAGTTGAATAGGCTGTTGCAGCTGCGCGGGCGCGATCGCGCGGGCGTAGGTATAGCTGCGCAATGTTAAATTAATAAGGTTAAAGCTATATTATGATAGCTATATAACTATTAAATACGCAGCTAGTTTATAACGTAATAACGCAACGCGAGAAAACACCCTTCGTAACGTAGTGGTTAGGCTAGTAACCCTATTAATAATTAAGCGGTCTAGACCACCGCTTTGTATTAGTAACCGTGCTTTAGGGTAGCCTTGCTAACTATCTTACCGAACGTTATAGTAGGAAGGAAAGTAACTAAGGAAAAAATAATAAAATGTTCGTCGGGGCTGTTCTTTCGGGGCTATTCGTACTAGGGTTATTCGACGGGGGCGGTTATAAGGATTAGACTTATTAGACTCAATGTCTAGGAACCCCTTTAGGGACGATTCTTAGTTAAGCATGTTAATAATATTACTCTACTAAAAGATTATTCTTTTTATTGATTTCGCTATATTATTTATTGTAATATTTACAGCGAATTGCTAGAATATGTTTAACCGAATAATAGCATACGATAAAATAACCTTCCCGATTAGTTTAAACATAAAAAAGCTATAGGTCTAGGGTTTAAACCGTGCCGACGTCGACGAATTCTTTTGTTATAGTTAATTAAGCAATAGAATAGTTAAAGGAATAAGTACGCGTGCGTGAATAAGCGCGCTATTAAATAATAAAGTGAGTGTGTAACTAAATAAGGAAAGAGTGCGCAATTAAATAAGGAAAGAAAAGACCGTTAAAGATTAAGGCCGCACGACGAAAGCTTCTATTCTTACGGTTAGCGCGTTAGTCTTAACGAAGCGTTTAAGAGACTTATTTAGGAAGGACTTCGTTAATACATTAGCTAGGTTGTTATTCCTATTAATCTATCGGACTTCCGTAATCTCCCTTCGCTTGTATAACTAATGAATCGATATAACATCGATTATTAATCGCTTTTCTTTCGTTATAGTAAGCTTTTTAAGACATTCGTAAAGCGAATACGAGTCTATATAAAGGATTAAAGGCACCGGAGGCAGCTATAGGCGTTCTATAATTATCTTAATCGTTATAGCGAGGCAAATGCCGATATTAACGCCTTTAACTATGCCGTAGACCTCTAAGGCTAGAACGCTGCGTGTAACCCTTTTGCACTTAGTAGAGCTCTAGTGCACGATATTGCCTTTAATCTCGAAGTAGCTATTAGACCGGGTCTCTATAATAAGCGCAATAATAAAGCCTAGCTATAAAGAGAGGTCTAAGTTATTTGCAAAAGAGCCATCCGTAAATACTAGTAGCTTAGCATTAGTAAGATTAATTAGTTCGTATGTTAGGCCGCGTTTCTTATTGTCTATTTGCTATTATAGGCGTTTGTTAATTATTACGCAATCGTTCTCGTTAGGGTTTTAAACTTATACTGCTATAGAAAGGTTAAAAGAAGCTTCCGGTTAGCAAATTAATACGACGTATGCTCCTTAGGCTCGCTATTCTATATACCTCTACGTATAGTTATAATCCCGAGCGATAATAGTCTTAAGCTTTTCCGATTAACCCTTTTGCTAAAGAAGAAGATCCTAATCTTAGAGTGTTAGCCTAGCCCTATTGAAATCAAGCACCGAGCCGGAAGACATCTTAGTCTTCGGCTTCGCTTTAAACTTAGCCTTTTAAAGCTGCTCTTCCTTAGCATTTAAGAAGGTGTGTATGCCTAGCATTAACGTATTATCCGTTTATAGGCTAACTATCCTAAATCTATTAAGGGTCCTATTCGCGATTAATAGGCATAAGTCGTACGTCGAGGTTAATATATTAAGTCGGATAACGTAATACTTATAATACGTTCGGAACTAATGCAATCCTAACTCCGCGATTCCGTAAAGGGGTCGAATTACACGGATAATAGTCTCTTCCGGGTATCGTCCTTATATTTCGGCGGGCAGCCTAGTTAGGATAGTCCTAAATAGCTTAGTTTCGGCTTATAGGTAGGCCTAAGTAATGTCTCGTAATAAAAGAGTTATGCTATAATAACGAAGGAGTCCCGGAGTAAGGGCTAGGATTAGCCGCTAGCTAACGCGTTAAATCGTCGGTAATTGCGTTAATAAGGTCGTCTTTTCTTTGTTATTATATCCTTAAATAACGAGTCGTGACTTCTCGTAGGGTTTCTTATCCTTCCCTTTTACTTTACGTACTATACTCGATTTAAAGATATAGTAACCTCCGTAGATAGCTTTATTATAGCGTTTAAAGCTAAAAACACTATAGGCAATAAGGTTATCGATCTCTTGCCTATCTAACTCTTTAAATAGGGCTCCTAAGGTTATAATAACTCCCTTTTCTCGTAAATTAAGTGCTAAATCGTAGGCATCTTCCTCCTTAATAATAAAGGCTTAAGGAGGGGGAAGGGGAATAGAGAGCTTTAGCTTATTCTTTATACCGGGGGGACGGCTACGTCTGCGTAGCATTAGGGACGTAGGAGTCGGAGCGGGAAGTATAGTCCCTAGTGTATAGTTAGGGGTCGGGCTAGGAGGAGTCTCTTTATTTAGACTAAGAGGAGTCGGTTTAATCGCGTGAAGTAGGGGCTAAGGAGACGAGTCGTCTCGAAGGTAGGGCTATACGACTATAGACCGAAAGACTTAAGGTCCGTTGACGGTGTTAATAGTAATGTTATAACCGTTAATTACAGCAATCTTAAATAGGCCCTACTATCCTCCCTTTTCCCGCTAGACTTAGACTTTACTCTATAATAGGAGAGTAATAGTTTTAACTATTAACGGACCGTTCCTTACACAAAGAGTATCTTATACCTATCTTTCTATAGAGAGTTATCGAAGCAATTTTATCGCCTTTTGCATAGCTATAGACCTTTTTAGGGTTATAGCTAACGGGGGCGAGTTAATAGTTATACGCGGGTACGCACTAAAGACTAGAAGTATAGGGATAAGGCCGTAGGGTCCGGCTGTATCGTTAACGGCTTTTACGGCTATCTAAAGGACTGCTTTAGGTGACGTAATAGTCCTAATCTCTGCGTAAAGGATTTTAAACGCACGGCGTAAAGGAGCGTAATACCTTTCGACCTTCCTAATCGACGTATATAACTCTATAGGGACCTGCTTGTAGGTTATCCCTATAATCTTTGCCTTATTGCGGAACTCTATTAAGGCAAAATTAGTTCTTACGTCGTGTTTAATTATATTAGGAGGTCTAAGGTAGCTATCGATCTAAAAGGCACGAAGGACTTCCTAAGTGTCTTTAGCTAATATAGAAGGAAGGAACCTAGCCCCTTAGAACGCTATTTTAGAGTTAACGACGTATAGAATAGGTCGTTAAAGGCTCTTAAGGTATATTACGTCTACTATAATCTCGTAATTAAATTCCTAGTTATCTTTTAGCGTGAACTTAAAACGTCTAGGTGCCTATAAGTGCATTTAGCAGTAATAATAGAATTTAGAGATTGATTTAAGCTGTATAGTCGTTATATTATAGCCGGCCTGCTTAAGTAGGTAATAGAGTCTTAAAACAGCTAGGTGCCTAAAACGGCGATATAGAGTTCGTATCTTACTCTCTATTAGAAAGGAGATCGTTTCTTCTGCTTTAGATAAGAAGAACTATAGGTGACCCTATTTGCGGATTACTAGGATCCGGTTGCCTTTAGTCCTTAGTATATTCGTTGTGTTATCGAAGTAGATCTTAAGTCGGTCTATATTAGTAAGAGAGAGCAGAAAAGGGGTATAGGTCTTAAGAATATAAAAAGTCACTCGACTAACGGGGGTTTCGAGGGCGATTAAACTAAGGGATTAAATAGGAGTGCTAGTTCTAAATCAGATGCTAGCTTGCCCGGCTATAGAGCTATTAAGCATAATAGAAGGTTCCGTTCGCTATAAAGCGAAGTACTGCTCCTATCCTACTATTAATACTCTAGCCGCACTAGTGTCGATTATAATTCCCTAGAACTATTAACGGGAGTAGCGATCCTCGATTAGGAATTAGTCGGCAGGGATTAATTAATCTATCCCGTAGACGTCTTCGCCGGTCTAAAGGTGTGTAAAGGCGGCTTTACAAAGCATTTAAGTTACTGCTTGCTTTAGATCGGTATTATTAGCATCTTCTACGTCCTAGTACTCGTTAACTTCTGTTTCGTCGGTCTCGTAGCCTTTAAACTCAGTCACGTATGCCGTAAAGTTAATTATTAGGATGCTATCGTTAAAACACTACGTAAGGTATTAGTCTTTAGACCGTTAGCGTTTCTTAGGCGTGTGTTTAGTAGACTAATAGCCTTCCTTATAATAAACAAAACATTTCTTAGTCTATATTAAGCGGTTGGAACTATTGCTATAGCTGCCTCGTCCTCGTAGGCGAAAGGGTGTACTACGGTTGTATCTAAAGCCTCGTGGATAGCCTCTACGTCTACTACCTCGTCCGTAGCTTCGTCTATAGAATCTACCTCCTCTACGATTGCTTAAGTATCTTCGGTCTAGGTACTATTAATCGTTATAATTAAATGCTTTATCTTATAGGAACTAGCTCTAGCTAGACGGGTTGCGTGCTAGGTGTGTCTCGATGGATGTACGTAAGTCTGTAAATACGGTTTCGACCTTCTAGGCAGGCTTAAAGAGAGCGTATTCTAGCTCCGGGACACTACGGCACGCGTTAATAAATAACGTACGAAGTAGTATATTACCTTCGTAGTCTTTTCTAAGGGCTCTCTAATATAGCTAAAGCTTGTTAAAGAGAGTCTATAGTACCTTATAAAGCGGCATCGTAGGATTCTCTACGCGGACCTTATTAAATATAGTTATTGTCTAGTCCGTAAAGTAATAGCTATAGTTAATATCTATATTAAAATGTTGCTTAATAGTATTATAGGTTGCACGGAACGATGTAGTTAACTTAACGTAGTAGATATAGAAGGTCTCGGCTCTATCCGTTAGGATCTAAGAGAATAGGTTATAGAATTAACCTAGTTAGACCTTAAGCTTATAGCAGGTCCTTATAAATATATAGACCTTATCGTCGAATAGGTTATAGGGCTATCCCGTATAATACTTATCCTTCCTCTATAGCTTTGCGAACTTCTGCTAGAGGTCTATATCTATATTAACGTTCGGAATATCGATTAGAGGGATCGTAGTATAAGCATTAAAGGACGGCAAAGGGGCAATAGTTATAATAGCATTAGTAGGGGGAATAAGAGCTTAAGAAATAGGGGCAATAGTTATAGTAGGCATATCGGGAATAGGTGTAGGCATAGGGATAGTCGGTTAGTTAAACTAATATATTATAGGGTATATAGTCTATTATTGTTGCGTTGCACCGGGGATAGTTATCTAATCGGTTAGAGCCTAGTCTAGGGCCGGAGTCGGTAGTGTAAATGCAACGATCGTGCCCTAATTAAATGTCTAATTTATATACTCCTTTGCAGGCTATTATAGTGGTTCTAAGATAGTCTATAGTTTGAGGAACTATATGTTAAAGCCTTAATTGTCTAGGCCGGTGTAGATCCTACGTCTCTTTAAGAGCTTACGTAAGGAACGTTTGTAGGTCTAGTATACCCTATCCTATATCTATAGAAGCCATCCTCGAAAGTATTCTTAGAAGAAGGCAATGGCTTCGTAGCCTTAGTTGTCTTTATCGTACGCACACTTATAGAGGAACCTTACAACGTATATAGTAGCCTCTGCTTTACTTAGGTTCTTAAGATCGGGTTATTGTTATACATCTTAGATACCTATATAGGTGTACTAGTAGTCGTTTTCTAGGATAGGGGTGATCGTTAACAGCTTATCGCGCCTTGTGTTGTCTACGCGGGTAGGGCTTAATAAAGTTATATTATTATATGTAATAGTCTTTACGTGTTTTATCGGCGTAAGGGATTTTCTCACGAAGTTGTCTTTTGCGTTAGGGACGTACTATAGGTTAACGTTACTCTTCTTCCTTTAGGAAGCGAGACGGGATTAATAGATAGCTTAGGAGATCTCGAAATAGCCTTAACGCGGTAACGTTATAGATAAGAGAGCTCGTTTAAAGCATAAAGATAACTACCTCTAGGTGTTCCCTCGTAGGGTGTTTTACACCGTCGATAATTAAGGATCTTGTCTCTTCTACCTAGCTGTCTGTAATTAACTAAGTCAACTACTAATTAGTATTAGTAGGTCTTTAGGTCGACCTTATAGGGTAAACGGTGTAGTTATATTAGGTTATTGCTAGCTAGGTAAAGGGAAGCTATCGTAGTAATATAGCCTTCCCGGATGACACGTGATCCCTACGATCACGTGTGTGTGCGATAACAACGTCGCACGTAGCTAGCTATTCCTATAAAAAGGTTACTATTTATTATTAAATAAATATATTTATAAATAAAAGAAAAATAGCTATAAGTTATAACCTTATTAAAACCTAAATAATAACGTTATTAGCTATATTAAATATTTTTATAAGGCTTTATTAAAATCTTATTATAAGGCTTTATTATTAATTATATTAATTATATAGGAATAAGTATAGGTGTAGGAATAAGGGATAAGGGATACGTACGAAGCAATTGCAGCTAAGTAATCCTATGTAATTACGTGCGTGTAACGAAGCTATATCACCTATAAAGGCCCCCTTTCCCCTTCTTCCTAGCTAGATAAGACACATAGAATATATACAATAGAACGAGTTTTTGCGAATGTAAATGCAGGAGATACCTACTAACAATAGGAATTATAAATAAAACTCTACGGTAGAAGGACTTCCCTTTTAAAGTAAATTCTATAGATAGAATTCTACCGTAGAAGGACTTCCCTTCTAAGGTAAATTCTATAGATAGAATTCTAATAGAATTCTACGGTAGAAGGACTTCCTTTCTAAAGTAAATTCTATAGATAGAATTCTACTTCCTTCTATAGACTTCTATAATTATCCTAATAGACGCATCTATCTATAGAAGGTCTTCCTTAAGTAATACATCCGTCTATATATTCTATTTACGGATCCCTTTTTATTCTTAGCTACTAAGGCTTCCCGGAGGGAAGGCCCGACCTTTTTCCCGTCTTATCTATAAGAAGTATAAGAGAACGAGCTTAAGGGGGGTATATAATTATTATTAATCTACGAAAGGATATAGCTATAGACTAAGTCTAAATATCTATATATACGATATAAAGGTTACGTAGGATAATATATAATATAACCTAATACTATAATAGTATATCCCTTTAAAATCGGCGTTTGACTTAAACGCCTAAAAGGGGCGATAGGCTAATAATAACGAAGGAAATCTATATTAATTAGTCCTAAAAGCGGGCTTAATATAAAACGAGAGAAGAATAAGGAAAAACAAAAGGTAAAATAAAGAACCTAACGTATGCCGTCGTAACGTAAATTATATTAATAAATTATACTTATTATTACTTAGGCGAAGGTAAAGACGTAAGGAAGGCTATATAAAAGGCCGGTTTAAGCTTAGTCGGGTTAAAGGTATAAAAAGCCTTAAGATCGTCTTAATAGCTATTAAGGCAGAAGGAGTCCTCTTATATAAAGGGGCTATAACGCTATTAAACGCGATACTTAATCTTCTTAGAGGCGTATTAGCGTTACGTAAGGATAGAAGAAAACTCTTACTTAAGGTACGCGTCGTCGCCGTCGTCGTCGCTAAGGGAAAGGAAAACGCCGTTATCGGCGGGCCGGACGTTAAGCTCCGACTAGCTAAGCAAAAGGGGCTCTTAGGTCTTAGTAAGGAGGGAGTAATAAAAAATAAGGTAAAGGCGGCTGCCTTTAAGGAGATAAAGAAAATACGCCGTCTTATATACCTTAAGGACTTTATATAGGCCCTCCCGCTTATAGTCGAGCTTCTTTATAAGATAGAGAGTCTAGATCTAGCGGGTGCTAAGGAATACTATATCGCCGGGCTAATACGCTAAGGCGGGAGTCCGCCGGGCGTCCGCGTAGTAAGCCTAAGTGACTTAAGCATCCTCGATCGTATCGCGGAGGAAGTTAGAGATACGCTAAAGGCGGGAAGCGAGCGCGTTACCGCGGAGGTATTCCTTCCGCTGCTAAGGGGTTATACTAAGCGGGGGGGGACCGGAGGGCTTAGTGCTAAGCTTTAGGTAAAAGCTATAGTTAGCGAAGAAAGGGGAAAGGCCGGTAGATTTAAAGACTTAATTATTAATAGTAAACTTAGCGAAAGGAAGGAGGTCGACTTAATCGTCCTAAAGGTAGGTAGTATAATAACGAAGGTAAACCTATTAGTAGGGATTACACGTGAGATATCTTATTAGGTCTTTTAGTTAGTATTTAAGTATGTTATTCTGCCTAGCTAGAAAGGGGGGGGGGAAGGGGCCCCTTTTATAAGTCCTTTAAAGAACCTAACCTAGGCCTGCCGGGCTCTTAATAAAGCCCTGTTAGGAGCACGTGACCTAGCTGCTAACGCTATTATCCGAGTTATAATAAGGCTGCTACTAGGGTTATAACGGGGCTAATAACGCTGCCGTTAGGACCGTCGGGGTTATTAAGGGTTATAACTTATAACCCTTTTCCTTATAGTATTTATCCTATATTCCTATATTCCTATACTAGCAGTTTTCTTTAAAGCTTCTTCTTTAAAGCTTATAATAACTAATTAAACAAAAGAACGCGTATTAAGCCGAATTCCCTAATAAATATAAAAAAATAAATACAAATAAGATAATATAAGATTAGCGGAGGTCTAGGCTCGCGAGGCTGCTGTTATTGCCGTGCTATTGTTATTACGTAGAGCTATAAGCGCTTTGCTAAATCTCGGGATAAAAAGAGTATAGTCGTTAGCCGGGCTTTAAGCGTAACGGTCTTAAAGGAAGTCTATATACGCTTTCGTATAGTAATATCCTTCGTTAAGGTATCGGACGGGTGCGCGCGAGACTTCGTGGATTTTATAGTAACGGCTTTTCTGCTAAGGGCTTATTAGTGAAGCGTCTGTGTATTCGGCGGCTTCGTTAAGTGTTTAAGGGAGCTGCTTCAAGAGCTGCGTTAAGAGCTGCTTTAAGGCTTGCTTTAAGGGCTGCTTCGCTCGATAGTATAGATTTATAGTAATAGCATTCTGCTAGGGGGTTAAGTAAAGCGTCTGTGTGGGCGGCTTCGATAGTGTCGAGGGAGCTGCTTTAAGAGCTACGTTAAGAGCTGCTTCGAGGCTTACTTTACTCGACGGGGTAGTTCGCAGTAACGGCTTTCTGCTAGGGTTTTACTAGGGGAAGCGTCTATATAGGCGGCGGCTTCGTCGTTTAAAGCGTCTATTAGGGCGGCTTCGATAGTTAGTTCGCTTTAGAGGCTGCTATAAGAGCTACTACTGCGAGAATTAATAGGGGAGCCGAATTAGTCGTAAAGGCCGGCATTAGGGCCTCGAGTCGTTAATTAAATAGTGCGACGGGGTTATCTACCGCGTCGGCGGCTACGGCGATAGTCGGGCTCGTTAGTGTTATCGTAATAACTAGGGTCGCGAGGGTCTTCGCGATGATTATCGTAACGGTCTAAAAAAGAATCTCTTAGTAAGTAAAACTAACGGTGTTTCTTTTTCTTCTCGTCCTTACGGTCCGAAGAGAACTCCTATAGGTAAAAACCAGCGGTATTCTTCTTCTTCTTGCGTAAATGCGTTGCTAACGCGCTTCCTATCGACGTTTACTCTTCCTATATTAGACGAGAACGGGATTAATAGGAAGCTTAAAGGGTCTGGTTACTAGTCGAGCTCGGTTTAAACAGTCTTATTCTAAGTATAGATAATCTTCTCTAGGTGTACGCAATAGAACCCGAGGGTAAAGATACGTAGGAGCCGCGTTCTTATAACAACTGCCCTTTTTACACTTTCGAAGATTAAGATCTGCCTCTTCTAGCCTTACTATTCTATAGTTAAATCTATTTAACTATTAATTAGTGTTAGTAGGGATTATACGTAAGATATCTTATTAGGTCTTTTAGTTAGTATTTAAGTATATTATTCTGCCTAGCTAGAAAGGGGGGGGGAAAGGGGCCCCCTTTATAGGTCCTTTAAAGATCCTAACCTAGGCCTGCCGGGCTCCTAATAGAGCCCTGTTAGGAGCACGTGACCTAGCCGCTAACGCTATCATCCGAGTTATAATAAGGCTACTGCCGGGGTTATAACAGGGCTAATAACGCTGCCGTCGGGACCGTCGGGGTTATTAGGGGTTATAACTTATAACCCTTTTCCTCGTGGTGTTTATCCTACATTCCTACATTCCTATAAAACCTCTATTTAAGCGTTCGCGATCTTAGTCTAACCGTTAGTCTAAGGGTAGTAAGTAGAGCTAAGGTAAAAGCAGTAACTAAAGCAGCGATTAAGCTACTATTAAAAAGCCAAAATAAACTAAGTGTGTTATAGTATTAGGTTATATTATATATCATCCTAAGTAACCTCTATATCGTATATATAGACATTTAGATCTAGTCTATAGCTGTGTCCCTTCGTAGATTAATAATAATTATATACCCCCCCTTAAGCTCGTTCTCTTATAGTTTAATCTACTATTTTATCCTATTGCCCTTAATTAATAATCTCGCTATCTTACCTATTTCTTTTCTAATCTCCCCTCTTCGCGACGTAAGTCCGCCTCCTCGCTAGACCCTTTTCGACTGAGTTTTCCTCGATTGTTAGAATTTTCCCGGTGTAGATACGCCGTCTCGACGCGAATTGCATAAAATCCCCTCCTTCCCCCCCCTTTACCCTTTCCCTATCGTCTTCTTCGTTGCCCTATCTAATCTACGATGTCCGACCTCGTTATAGAGACCGATCCCTCGTCCGCCGCTACCCTAGCCGTTACTCCGCCGGCTCCCGCCGACCTAGAGCCTTAGAACGACTACCTTTCCCGCTATCCCTGTCTTACCGCGCTACTTTAGGCCTAACGGCCTATATTCGACTCGTTCGCCTATATCTAGGCTTACGCTACCCTTAATTTCCGCGCCTTATAGGCCGAGTCACTTACTTACCTTAATAATGCTTACGCCGAGTTAGATACGGGAGTGCTTATCTCCTAAAAGCACGCCGCCGACCTTTAGCGGCAGCTTAACCGTGCTACGTCCTCTCTCCTCGTCCTTACCGAGCGTAACGTAGCCTAGGACTAGGCCCTAGCCCTTGCCTTTACCCCTTCCCGTTCCTATATTGCCGACCCTAAGAGGTTCGCCGGCGACTCTAGCACTTAAAAGCAACGTTAGGAGGCTTTCCGGACCTAGCGCGACGGCCTTACTATTAAGCTCCGTTAAGACGCCGCTTTATACCCTACGGAATAAGACTATATTCTCTACGCGGCTAGCCGGCTTATTAGCCGGGCCGCCTCTATTATCGCTAGCGTTCCTTAAGACGTCCTCGATAATAAGTCTTTCGCTAATTAGCAGTATACTACTATTAAAGCCCTTACCGACGACCTTAGCCTAGTCTTTTGTGCTAATTTTACCCGCGCTTAGTCGGAGGCCGACTTTAACGCCTTATCGATAAAGAATATCTCTTAGCCGGACTTCTATTCGAAGTTTACCTAGCTTTAAGCCGACTTATCGTTTAATAGTACCGCTTACGTCGCCTACCTTTATTTAAAGGTCTTTATCGAACTTACTAACGCCGCCGCTCTATAGGTCGAATGCCCGGCCTATAATAACTTTACGGCCTAGGCTAAGATATATTCTACGCTTTAAGACAACTAGCAGCGTATTAAGGCCCGTTCTTAGCTCTAGCCGCCTCGCAACCCCGCTTATACTAGCCCTACCTCGCTTACCCCACCCGCGTCTCCTACCGGCGACCTAATACAGCTTAATATATTCCGGGCCCGGCTTACTAACGCTAAAAAGCAACGGCGGTTTAAGAACCGTCTTTGCCTTTACTACGCTTAGCCGGCTACCGCTACTTATACCGCCCGGACCTACCTTAATAAAGGTATCGGTGCTAATCCCGGCGCTAACCCTAGCGCTAGTCCTAGCGCTAGTTCCGGCTCTAGCCGCGGCCGTAGCCGTAGTAGCGGTACGTTTGCCCTACGCTTACTTAAACCCCCTCCCCCCCGCTACTAGGTTCGCGCTATTAAGTAAGGCTTTATCGAGGGCGAGGTAGACGACCTCCCCGCCTCTTCGTCCTTAGGAAATACGTAGCTCCCTCGCCCTATCGTGCGATAGAGCTCTTAGTATCTAAGTTTATAGCTTTATTTAATACCGGGGAGGATCTTTACCTCCCTACGGGAATATAACCGCGTGCTCTACTTATGCCTTTATTCCTTATATCCGCCGATATCGTTATAAGTGCCTTAGTCGACTCCGGCTGCTTTAGATACGCCTTTATATACGCTTAGACTACGTACCGCCTTACCCTTCCTATCCGCTAGCTTTAGTTCCTACGCCGGCTTTCTTTCGCTAATAGTAGCGACTATAAGTCCGGCTCCGTTACTTATTACGCTTTTTTAGTCTCCCGGATTAACGCCTATACTAAGTCTATCTACTTCTTTCTTACGAAGCTTAGCTATAAGGTTATTCTTAGCCTCCTTTAGCTACGCCGGCACGACCTTATTATTAGCTAGTATAGTAACTCCCTTTCCTTTTAGTCCCCCTTTTATCTAGCCTTCTGCCTTTTAGACTACTAGCCTTATCTTATCCTAGGCCTTTCGGCTACCCTTACCCGCTCTACCCGCCCTATTTTAGCTCCCCTTGCCTTTATCTCTAAGGGAATATAATTAATAAATATAATTCGTTTTCCCCCCGCCCCTTTTATCGAAGACTCTAACGACGAGGGCAAACCCCTTACTACCCCCTCCGTCGAAGACTCTAACGACGAGGGCGAACCCTTTAACGCTACGATCCTTATTCCCGTCCGTCCTCCGGCCTCTGTCTGTTCCGTCCGCTTTAGCGACGTTCTTAAGTTTATTCCCCCGTCCCTTAGCCCGTCCCTCTCTACGTTTTTCAAGGATACTCCTAACGTAGGTAAACCCGCCTATCCGGACTCCTCCCGCTAGATTAACGATATTAACTCCGACTCCGGCTATAACTTAAACTCCCCGGCTACCCTTTACCCTTACCGCTACGTTCGGCCTCCCCGCCCCCGTCCTATCTATAAGACCGCTAGCTACCGCCGCCTTATATTATAGCTAAGTCGTAAGACTATTAAACCCTAGCCCTTCCGCTTCTTATTCTTTAACGACTTAGCGTTTAACGTCCGGATGCTTAACGTTAACGCGATAGTAATATTCTACCGGTAGCCTAAAGTCTAGGCCTTTTAGACCTTAATTAAGGCCTTTACCGCTAAGCCTTTGCCTACTAAGCCCCCGCTACCTATCGACTAGAATATCCTTAAGGACCTTTATTAGGCCGTTTTAATTAGGTATATAAATGCCGAAGACGTAAAAGCCTGCCTTAACCCCCGCCTTTACGACTTTATCGACGACTACTTTAATAAGATCTGCCTTAATAAGATCTCCCCTAACGATATCGCTAAGTTCTTTAAGGAGTAGGAGAAGGTCCTTTATACACTCGACGAGCTCTAGGCTAAGGTCCTTAAGGAGCTTTATTATATAATCTATATATAGCTTAAAAGCGAGGCCGATAAGCTCGCTTTTTACCGTGCCGTTAATACTTAAATTAACCTTAAAGAAGGGATATAACCTCCTTATACCTACCCTCGCCCCTTTAGCGAAGCTAAAAACCGGATCGTCCGCGCGTATATTAACGAGTAGCTTAGGAAAGGCTTTATCCGCCGCTCTACCTCCTTTACTACTGCTTTTATTATACTCGCCCGTAAGCCGGGCGGGGGCGTTTATTTTTGCGTTAACTATCGCGGCCTAAATAAGGCTATAATTAAGAACTATTTCCCCTTGCCCTTTATCTATAATACTCTCGCCTATATCTAGAAGGCGAAGTTTTTTACTAAGATTAACGTTATCGTAGTATTTAATCGCCTTTATATTACCGAAGGATATAAGTAAAAGACTATATTCGCTATATAGTATAGGCTTTTCGAGTATTATATTACCCCCTTTAGCCTTACCGCCGCCCTATCTTACTTTTAGAGTTTTATTAATACGGCTATTTATAGTATCCTTAATAAGTTCTACTCCGCTTATTTAAACAACGTTTTTATCTTCTTAAAGACGTAGGAGGAATACTAAGCCTACGTTAACGCGGTTTTTAAGCGCTTTAATACCGCCGGCCTTTAGCTTAATATAGATAAGTATAACTTCTATATTACTAAGACTAAGTACCTCGGCCTAATTATCTTAAATAAGGGCATTCGTATAGACCTTAATAAGGTTTATATAGTCTTAGACTAGCTTACCCCTTCTTTTATTAAAGACCTTTAGCGCTTCTTAAGATTCGCTAATTTTTATCGGCGTTTTATTTACGGCTTTTTTAGGCTTACGAACCCTTTAAACGCTTTTACTAAGAACTCTATCCCTTAGATTTAGTCTCCCGCCTATGCTTACGCCTTCGAAGCCTTTAAGCACGTCTTTACTACCGCCTTAGTCCTTATATACTTCGACCCCTATCGTAAGTCCGTAGTTTAGATAGATGCTTCTAACTAAGCCGCTAAGGGTATACTAATATAGCTCTTCGACGATAGTCGTTACTATCTAATTGCCTTTTTCTTATTAAAGCACTCCGCTTAAGAGTATAATTACGAGATCTACGATAAAGAACTCCTTACGATTATAAAATCTCTTAAAGAGTAGCGCTTTAAGCTTAAAGGCTTACCTAAGTTTAAGATAGCCTTAGACTATAAGAATCTTTAGTATTTTATAACTACGAAGCTCTTTAACTAGCGATAGGCCCGCTAAGCCGAATTCCTTAGTCGTTTTAACTTTAAGATTGTCTTTTAGCCCGGCTCTTAAGCTATTCTCCCCGACGCTTTTAGCCGCCTACCTAGCTCCCGCCCTCTCTCCTTTACCGACTAAGCCGACGAAAGGATTAACCACCGATATTAAGTTATCCTTCCTAAGTCTAAGGTTAATGCCTCCCTCTACCTTAATACTACTACCGCCTTTAATACCGTTAAGGAGTCCGATTCGTTTATAAATATAATTTATAAATATAATTCCGACTGCTTTAACCTCTACGCCCTTAACGACTTTAAGCCGATCGATAATTTTATCGACTAGGCTTATTCCTCCTCCCCGCTTATCTCCGCTATTCGCGTAGCTCTTTAGTCCCCTTAGCCCCGCTAGCTTTACCCCCTTCGCGCCCCCCTCCGCTCGATCCCTAAGACCGCTCTCTCTAAAGTCCGGGGCCGGTTCTATTTCTAAGGCCGGCTCTTCGTTCCCCCTAACGACGCCCTAATTCTTTAGATCTTCGTCCGCGTTTATACCTCCCCCCTTACCGGCTACCTTAGACATACGAAGACCGCTAGCCTCTACCGCCGGTCCTATATCTAGCCCGGCATACATAAGTCTATTTCTAGTTTCGTATAGAACTATTATATATACCTACGTGCTAAATCCCCTCGTTCCTCCCCTTAAGGCCTGCTTTAGCCCTTAAGTATTCCCTTCGCCCTATAGACCGATATATCCGTCGATTTTATTACCGACCTCCCTATCTACCGTCGCAACGGCGTTAAGTTTTCTAATATCCTTATTATCGTCGACCGCTTTATAAAGATACGCTACTACGTTTTAATACCTTTAATAACCGTTAAAGACGTTATTAACGTATTTATTTCCCACGTTTAGTCCTTTTATAGCACCCCGGCCTTTATTATTAGCGACTATAGCACTTAGTTTATTTCGGCTTTCTAATAGTAGCTTAATCGTCGCTTTAATTACCGTTTCTACCTTAGCTCTACTTACTACCCTTAGACCGACGGTTAGACTAAGATCGCGAACGCTTAGATAGAGGTTTACCTCCGTTATTATATTACCTACCTTTAAGACGATTAGGTCGACCTCCTCCCTTTCGCTAAGTTTACTACTAATAATTAGGTCTTTAAATCTACTAGCCTCTCCTTTTTCTTCGCTAACTATAGTTTCTACCCGAAGCTTAGCACTAAGCCCTTTAATCCCCCCCCGCCCGGTATAACCCCTTAGCAGCGGAAGGAATACCTCTACGGTAACGCGCTTGCTTCCCGCCTTTAGCGTATCTTTAACTTCCTCCGCGACGTAATTAAGGATGCTTAAGCTACTTAAGCTCGCTACGCGGACGCCCGGCGGACTCCCGCCCTAGCGTACTAGCCCAGCGATATAGTATTTCTTAGCACCCGCTAGATCTAGACCCTCCGCCTTATAAAGAAGCTCGACTATAAGCGGGAGGGCCTATATAAGGTCCTTAAGGTATATAAGACGGCGTATCTTCTTCGCCTCCCTAAAGGCAGCCGCCTTTACCCTATCTTTTATTACTCCCTCCTTACTAAGACCTAAAAGCCCCTTTTGCCTAGCTAATCGGAGCTTAACGTCCGGCCCGCCGATAATAGCGTTCTCCTTTCCCTTAGCGACGACGACGGCGATAACGCGTACCTTAAGTAAGAGTTTTCTTCTATCCTCGCGTAACGCTAGTACGCCTCCGGGAAGATTAAGTATCGCGTTTAATAGCGTTATAGCCCCCTTACGTAAGAGGACTCCTCCTACCTTAACGGCTACTAGGACGACCTTAAGGCTTTTTACGCCCTTAACTAGACTAAGCCTAAACCGGCCTTTTATACGGCCTTCCTTATATCTTCCCCTTCTCTTAAGTAATAATAAGTATAATTTATTAATATAATTTACGTTATAATAGTATGTATTAGTTTCTTAGTTTTACCCTTTATTTCTTTTTATTTCTCTCTCTCGTTCTATATTAGGCCCGCTTTTAGGGCCGATTAACATAGATTTCCTTTGTTTTAATTAGCCTATTAACCCTTTTTAAGCGTTTAAGTTAAACGCCGATTTAAAGGGGATATACTATTATAGTATTAGGTTATATTATATATTATCCTACGTAACCTCTATATCGTATATATAGACATCTAGATCTAGTCTATAGCTATGTCCCTTCGTAGATTAATAACAATTATATACCCCCCCCTAAGCTCGTTCTTTTATAAAGTGCTATAATTACTAATAATAAAGGCTAAGGTGCTATAGAAGGACTAAACGCGGGAAACAAATGCGTTAATAACGTCTTTAATAGTTATTAAAGGTATTAAAATATAGTAGCGTATCTTCGTAAAGCGGTCGACGATAATAAGGATATTAGAAAACTTAACGCTATTATAGCGGTAGATAAGGAGGTCGGTAATAAAGTCGATAGATATATTAGTCTATAGGGCGAAGGGAATACTTAAGGGCTAAAGTAGGCCTTAAAGGGAGGAACGTAGGGATTTAGCATATAGGCATATATAATAATTCCGCATAAAGCTAGAAATAGACTTATATATACCGGGCTAGATATAGGACCGGCGGTAGAAGCTAGCGGTCTTCGTACGTCTAAAGTAGCCGGTAAAGGGGGAGGTATAAACGCAGACGAGGATTTAAAGAATTAAAGCGTCGTTAAAAGGAATAAAGAGCCGGCCTTAGAAATAAAACCGGCCTTAGAAATAAAACCGGCCTTAGAAATAAAACCGGCCTTAGAAATAAAACCGGCCTTAGAAATAAAACCGGCCTTAGAAATAAAACCGGCCTTAGAAATAAAACCGGCCTTAGAAATAAAACCGGCCTTAGAAATAAAACCGGCCTTAGAAATAAAACCGGCCTTAGAAATAAAACCGGCCTTAGAAATAAAACCGGCCTTAGACCTTAGAGAGGGCGGTCTTAAGGATCGAGCGGAGAGGGGCTTAAAGGGGGTAAGGCTAGCGGGGCTAAAGGGACTAAAAAGCTACGCGAATAGCGGAGATAAGCGGGGAGGAGGAATAGGCCCGGTCGATAAGGTTATTAATCGGCTTAAAGTCGTTAAAGGCGTAGAGGTTAAAGCAGTCGGAATTATATTTATAAATTATATTTATAAACGAATTAAACTCCTTAATAGCGTTAAAAGCGGTAGTAGTATTAAGGTAAAGGGAGGCATTAACCTTAAACTTAAGGAGGATAACCTAATATCGGTGGTTAATCCTTTCGTCGGCTCGGTCGGTAAGGGAGAGAGGGCGGGAGCTAGGCAGGCGGCTAAAGGCGTCGGGGAGAATAGCTTAAAAGCCGGGCTAAAAGATAATCTTAAAATTAAAACGACTAAGGAATTCGGCCTAGCGGGCCTATCGCTAGTTAAAGAGCTTTATAGTTATAAAATACTAAAGATTCTTATAGTCTAAGGCTATCTTAAACTTAGGCAGGCCCTTAAGCTTAAGGCGCTACTTTTTAAGAGATTTTATAATCGCGAGGAGCTTTTTATCGTAGATCTCGTAATTATACTCTTAAGCGGAGTATTTCGACGAAAAGAAAGCAACTAGATAATAACGACTATCGTTAAGGAGCTATATTAGCATACTACCGGCGGCTTAGTCGGAAGTATTTATTTAAACTATAGTCTTACGATAAGGGTTAAAGTATATAAGGACTAAGGCGGTAGTAAAAGCGTGCTTAAAGCCTTTAAAGGCGTAAGCGTAGACGGGAGACTAGATCTAGGGAATAGAGTTCTTAGTAAGGGCGTTTAAAGGGTTTATAAGCCTAGAAAAGCCGTAAATAAAACGCCGATAAAAATTAGCGAATCCTAAGAAGCGCCGGAGGTCTTTAATAAAGGAAAGGGCAGGCTAGTCTAAGACTATATAAACCTTATTAAAGTCTATACGAATGCCTTTATCTAAGATAATTAGGCCGAGGTACTTAGTCTTAGTAACGTAGAAGTTATACTTATTTACGTTAAGCTAAAGGCCGGCGGTATTAAAGCGCTTAAGAACTATATTAACGTAGGCCTAGTGCTCCTCCTATATCTTTAAGAAGATTAAAACGTCGTTTAGATAGGTAAAGTAGAACTTATTAAGGATACCGTAAAGGGCCGTATTAATAAAACTCTAGAAGTAAGATAAAGCGATGGTAAGGCTAAAGGGAGTAATATAATACTTAAAAAGCCCGTACTATATAGCGAACGCGGTCTTTTATTTATATCCTTTAGTAATATAAAGGCGATTAAACGCTATAATAACGTCGATCTTAGTAAAAAACTTCGCTTTCTAAATATAGGCGAGAGTATCGTAGATAAAGGGTAAAGGAAAACGGTTTTTAATTATAGCTTTATTTAAGCCGCGATAGTTAACGTAAAAACAAACGCCCCCGCCTAGCTTATAGGCAAGTATAATAAAGGTAGTAGTAAAGGAGGTAAAGCGGCGGATAAAGCCCTTCCCGAGCTACTTATTAACGTACGTATAGACGATCTAGTTCTTAGCTTCGCTAAAGGGGCGGGGGTAGGTATAAAAAGGCTATATTCTCTTTTTAAAGTTAATCTAAGTATTAACGGCATAGTAAAAGGCGAGCTTATCGGCCTCGCTTTTAAGCTATATATAGATTATATAGTAAAGCTCTTTAAGGACCTTAGCCTAAAGCTCGTCGAGCGTATAAAAGACCTTCTCTTACTTCTTAAAGAACTTAGTAATATCGTTAGGGGAGATCTTATTAAAGTAGATCTTATTAAGGTAATCGTCGACGAAGTCGTAAAGGCAAAGGTTAAGGCAAGCTTTCGCGTCCTTAGCGTCTATATATTTAATTAAAACGGCTTAGTAAAAGTCTTTAGGGATATCTTAGTCGATAGGTAGTAAAGGCTTAATAGGCAAAGGCTTAGCGGTAAAGGCCTTAATTAAGGTCTAAGAGGTTTAGACTTTAAGCTGCCGGTAGAATATTACTATCGCATTAACGTTAAGCATCCGGACGTTAAACGCTAAGTTATTAAGGGATAAAAAGCGGAAGGTCTAAGGTCTAATAACCTTACGACTTAGCTATAATATAGGACGGCGGTAGCCGGCGGTCTTATAG
Source organism: Ophiocordyceps sinensis (assembly GCA_012934285.1). Lineage (NCBI taxonomy): Eukaryota > Fungi > Ascomycota > Sordariomycetes > Hypocreales > Ophiocordycipitaceae > Ophiocordyceps > Ophiocordyceps sinensis. Next base: position 2,803,803 of record JAAVMX010000007.1, read on the forward strand.
ATAGGATAAAGGTAAGGAGGTCGAATATAGCGGCGAGGGTAAAAGGTAGCTAGGGAGTTAGAGTTATAGCCGGAGTTAGAGTTAGCGTCGTTAACCTAGCGGGAGGAGTCCGGATAGGCGGGTTTACCTACGTTAAGGGCATCCTCGAAAAACGCCGAAAGAGAGGGGCTAAGAGATAGGGGAATAAACTTAAGAACGTCGCTAAAGCGGACGGACCGAATAAAGGCCGGAGGACGGGCTAAGGCCGTATAAGCGGGAATAAGGATTGTAGCGGCAGGAATAAGGATTATAGCGGTAAGGGGTTCGCCCTCGTCGTTAGAGTCTTCGATAAAGGGAGTAAGGGGAAAACGAATTATATTTATTAATTATATTCCCTCTAAAATAAAGGTAAGGGGAGCCGGGATAAAGTAGGTAAGGTAGGTAAAGGTAGCCGAAAGGCCTAGGATAAGATAAGGCTAGTAGTCCGAGAGGTAAGAGGCTAGATAAAAGGGGGACTAGAAGGAAAGGGAGTTACTACGCTAGCTAATAATAAGGTCGTGCCGGCGTAGCTAAGGGAGGCTAAGAATAACCTTATAGCTAAGCTTCGTAAGAAAGAAGTAGATAGACTTAGTATAAGCGCTAATCTAGGAGACCGAAAAGGCGTAATAAGTAATAGAGCCGGACTTATAGTCGCTACTATTAGCGAAAGAAAGCCGGCGTAGGAACTAAAGCTAGCGGATAGGAAGGGTAAGGCGGTACGTAGTCTAAGCGTATATAAAGGCGTATCTAAAGCAGCCGGAGTCGACTAAGGCACTTATAACGATATCGGCGGATATAAGGAATAAAGGCATAAGTAGAGCACGCGGTTATATTCCCGTAGGGAGGCAAAGATCCTCCTTAGTGTCGAACGAAGCTATAAACTTAGATATAGAGAGCTCTATCGCGCGATAAGGCGAAAGAGCTACGTATTTTCTAAGGACGGGGAAGAGGTAGGGAGGTCGTCTATCTTACCCTCGATAAAGCCCTACTTAATAGCGCGAACCTAATAGCGGGGGGGAGGGGGTTAAAGCAAGCGCGGGGCAAACGTACCGCTACTATAGCTACGGCCGCGGCTAAAGCCGGAACTAGCGCTAGGACTAGCGCTAGGGTTAGCGCCGGGATTAGCACCGATACCCTTATTAGGGTAAGTCCGGGCGGTGTAAGTAGCGGTAGCCGGCTAAGCGTAGTAAAGGTAAAGACGGTTTTCGAACCGCCGTTGCTTTTTAGCGTTAGTAAGCCGGGCTTAAAATACATCGAGCTATATTAAGTTACCGGCAGGAGGCACGGGTAGGGCGGGCGAGGTAGGGCTAGTGCGAGCGGGGTTACGAGGCGGCTAGAGCTAAAAACGGGCCTTAATACGCTGCTAGTTATCCTAAAGCGTAGAATATATCTTAGCCTAAGCCGTAAAGTTATTATAGGCCGGGCACTCGACTTATAAAGCGGCGGCGTTAGTAAATTTAATAGAGACCTTTAAATAAAGGTAGGCAACGTAAGCGGTGCCGTAAAACGATAAGTCGGCTTAAAGCTAGGTAAACTTTAAATAAAAGTCCGGCTAAAAGATATTCTTTATCGATAAAGCGTTAAAGTCGGCCTCTAACTAAGCGTAGGTAAAATTAGCACTAAAGACTAGGCTAAGGTCGTCGGTAAGGGCTTTAATAATAGTATACTACTAATTAGCGAAGGACTTATTATTAAGGACGTCCTAAGGAACGCTAGCGATAATAGAGGCGGCCCGGCTAGTAAGCCGGCTAGCCGCGTAGAGAATATAGTCCTACTCTATAGGGTATAAAGCGGTATCCTAACGGAGCTTAATAATAAGGCCGTCGCGCTAGGTCCGGAAAGCCTCTTAACGTTACTTCTAAGTACCGGAGTTACCGGCGAACCTCTTACGGTCGGCGATATAGGAACGGGTAAGGGTAAGGGCGGGGGTAGGGGTAAAGGCTTAGTCTTAAGCCGCGTTGCGTTTAGTTAAGACGAGGAGAGAGGACGTAGCGTGGTTAAGCTAACGCTAAAGATCGGCAGCGTGCTTTTAGGCAACGGCTACGTGCTTTTAAGCGACGAGCACTCTTATATCTAACTTAACGTAAGTATTATTAAGGTAAGTAAGGGCCTTAATCTAAGGGGCGCGGAAGTCGGGAGTAGCGTTAGCCTAAATATAGGCAAACGTGCCGAACATAGGCCGTTAGGCTCGAAGAAAGGCGGCGAGGTAAGGGTAGTAAGAAATATACTTAGTCTAAGGCTTTAGGTCGGTAGGAGCCGGCGGGGTAACGGCCGGGGTAGCGGACGGAGGATCGGCCTCTATATAGTCGGTTATTATAGATTATAAGGCAAAGGGTAAGGGGGGAAATCTATGCAATTTGCGTTAAGATAGCGTATCTATACTAAGAAAATTCTAATAATCGAGGAAAACTTAGTTAAAGGGGTCCGGCGAGGAGGCAGACTTGCGTTACGAAGAGGGGAGATTAGAAAAGAAAGGGGTAAGATAGCGAGATTATTAACTAAAGGCAACGAGATAAAAATAGTAGATTAAACTATAAAGGAACGAGCTTAAGGGGGGTATATAATTATTATTAATCTACGAAGGGATATAGCTATAGACTAGATCTAAATGTCTATATATACGATATAGAGGTTATATAGGATAATATATAATATAACCTAATACTATAATAAATAAGGGATATCCGTATTATTAAATTAGTTATATATACGTAATCCGTAGGATTACGTATACGTAATAAGGCTATATCTCTATAAGGCCTTCCCTTCTTCCTTAGCTAGATAATAGATTTAATAATATAATAAATTAATAGATCTATCTAGCTTAATAGATCTATCCGGCTAGTTAGCGTTATTAAAGCCTTACTATTATTAGTCTTATAATAGCTTATATTAAAGGCCTATTTATCGCCCTTTAGTTAATAGCTTTTATAGACTAATACTTACTAGCTTATAACCCCCTTTTATTTTATTAATTAACTAATAATAACCTTTATTAGTAAGTGTCTTTAGTGTAAATGTAAATATAGGTCTAGTAGTCTTATTAGAATTGTTAATACCTATCTAGCTAAGGGCTATACTACCTTCTTTATAGATAAGACAAGAGAAGGGTCGGAGCTACCCTCCGGGAAGCTTCGGTAGCTAAGATTAGAAAGAGATCCGTAAATAGAATATAAAGACGGATGCGTTAGTTAAGGAAGACCTTCCGCGGACGGATGCGTCTATTAGGACGACCGTAGAAGTCTATAAAAGGAAGTAGAATTCTATCTATAGAATTCACCTTAAAAGGGAAGTCCTTCTACCGTAGAATTCCACCCTTAGAAGGGAAGTCCTTCTACCGTAGAATTCTATCCTTAGAAGGGAAGTCCTTCTACTATAGAATTCTATCTTTAGAAAGGAAGTCCTTCTACCGTAGAATTCCATCTATAATTCCTATACTAGCAACTTTTTCTTTATGCCGTTTATAAGAACCTCTCTTATTTTTCCTTAAATATTACCTTTCTTTAAAAAGGAAATAAAAATGCATAATAAAATCGACTATTCGTTATATTAGAACAATTTGTTGTAAAATCATATAGTATTATAACTATATAACCGTTAAAAGAAAGAATATATTAGAAGGGTTATAGGCGAGTAATAACCCCTTCTATTCTAATAGTTAATTTGTTTATATCGACGAAATATTTAAGGGCCTAGTTTAGTAATGCTTTTGTTATTGCATTAGCTAGGTTATCGGCTCCGTTAATCTATCGGACCTCTATAATCTTACGGCGTTTGTATAACTATCGCAAAGCTATAATATCGATTATTAATCTTTTCTCTATTATAATACCTAGTTTAATAAGGCATTTATATAAGGAGTACGAATTAGTATAGATAATTAATAAAATCGGAGGCAGACTAAAACGATCCGTAATTATCTTAAGAGTTATAGCAAGAGATATCCTAATATCGAATCCGTTTACTATACCGTAGATTTATAATATAAGGACGCTTTAGGTAACTCGTTTGTATTTTATAGAGTTCTAGTAGACAATATTGCCTTTAATCGAAAATTGCTTATCTATTCGGTCGGTCTCGTAAACTAAAGCAATAACGAATCTAAGTTATAAAGATAAGTCTTTATTATTTATAAACGATTTATCGGTAAAGACTAAGAGCTTGGCCGATGCGAGGTTAATTAGAAGATATATTAGTCTACGTTATTAATTGTCTAGTTGCTACTATAGTCTCTTATTTAGGATTATATAGTCTGTTTGTTCTAGGTTCTAGACTTAAGCAGTAATAGAGATATTAAACAATGCTACCGGTTGATAAATAGATGCAACGTATGTACTATAAGCACGTTACTCTATATACCTTTACGCGCGGTTAATAGCCTATAGTTTTACGGTTTTAATCTTAGCTGCTTAACCCTTTTATTATAGTAGCAAACTTCTATCGTATTATAGGGTTAATTTCGCGCCGTTAAAGTCTATAGATTGTCTAGCAGTTATTAGAGTTTTCGGTTTAGCTCTAAATTATGCTTTCTAAAGCTCTTTTTCTTTATAGTCTAGAAAACTTTAAGTCCCGAGCATTAACGTATTGTCTATCTATATCCCGATAATTCTAAAAGAGGTAGGAGGGCTATAGTTAGAAATAAGCAAGTATACGTCGTATAGTAAATAAGCTATATTAAGCTCTTTAATATAGTAACTATAGTATATAGAAAACTAATATAGTCCGGATTCCGCGATGCCGTATAAAGGTCTAATTACATAGAGAATTATGCCTTCCGGATACTTCTTTACTAGTTTAGCGGGCAGAGCTATTAGGATTATTCGGGATAACTCTATAGTAGCCTAAGGATATACTTAGGTAATATCTCGTAAAGACAATATTATTCTATATTCTTTAAGCATTCCGGCTGCAATTGCTATAATTAAACGTTAACTAACTCGCTAGATTATTAGCGACTATATAAGTATAGATGTCTTCTTAACATTACTATATTCTTAGATTACTAGTCTCGATTTTTTATATAGTTTAGTATTACGTCCTTTAACCTCTCTAACTATCTAAGAACGGAAGATTTAATGCCCTTTATATTTTTCTTTATTATATTATTAATGCACTTAGCATAGAGAATATATATATAAAGAAGGATAATTCTTATTAAGTAAGCGTAAGCCCTAGGAGCTAAGAATAGCTCCTTACTATCTTCTCTATAGCTAATTATATTAGCCCCGGCATATAGCATAGAGGATGCTTTATATATATTAGAATACCGGCTCGAAAAAGAAAATACTACTACCTATAGCAGTTATAAATATAATCCTAATTAGGCAATTAAGAGGAATACTCCTATTGCTTAAATCCTTCCTTTTATTCTTATAAGTTATACTTATACCTACTAGTAATTATTCCTTTAATCGTTCCTTCTACTAAGCGGCCTTCTTACTTCGTATAGCGTGTATAGGAGGGCGACCTTAGAACTCCGTAATAGCTTTAGCGGAGACCTAGTCGGCTCGGACCTATTAGTTATATATAGCAGCCTATACCTTCTATCGTACGAGGTATTCGGTTATAAGTATCTTCGACCGACCGATGCGACGGATATAGATGTCTATTAAGCGTTCGACTTCGTAGTGCTAATCCCCTTCGTTAGGTGCTTTAACGTCGCGAGCGGCTTCTATAGGTCTAGGCTCGAGCTCGACGTAATATCCTTCGTGTATAAGCTTAAGGTGCTAAATAAAGACGACTAGGTGGATTTAGACTTAGCTAAGGAGGTCGAGCTCCGCCGCGAGGTTATTAACTATACGCTTAATAACGAAAGGACCTTCTCATTGCCGCGACTATTTCTTTAGCGGCTAGCTAGGCTTATAATAGCTCGTATATAGCTTTAGGTTATAAGAGAACGAGCTTAAAGGGGGTATATAATTATTATTAATCTACGAAGGGACATAGCTATAGACTAGATCTAAATGTCTATATATATAATATAAAGGTTACGTAGGATAATATATAATATAACCTAATACTATAATAGTATATCCTTTTTAAATCGGCGTTCGACTTAAACGCTTAAAAGGGTTAATAGGCTAATAAAAACAAAGGAAATCTATATTAATCGGCTTTAAAAGCGGGCCTAATATAAAACGAGAGAGAAATAGAAAGAAATAAAAGGCAATACTAAGAAACTAATACGCGCCGTCGTAACGTAAATTATATTAATAAATTATACTTATTATTACTTAAGCGAAGGGGAAGATATAAGGAAGGCTGTATAAAAGGCCGGTTTAAGCTTAGTTAGGTTAAAGGCGTAAAAAGCCTTAAGGTCGTCCTAGCAGCCGTTAAGGCAAGAGGAGTCCTCCTATATAAAGGGACTATAACGCTATTAAACGCGGTACTTAATCTTCCCGGAGGCATACTAGCGTTACGTAAGGATAGAAGAAAACTCTTACTTAAGGTGCGTGTTATCGCCGTCGTCGTCGCTAGGGGAAAGGAGAACGCCGTTATCGGCGGGCCGGACGTTAAGCTCTAACTAGCCGGGTAAAAGGGGCTCTTAGGTCTTAGTAAAGAGGGAGTAATAAAAAACAGGGTAAAAGCGGCTGCCCTTAAGGAGGCGAAGAAGATACGCCGTCTTATATACCTTAAGGACCTTATATAAGCCCTCCCGTTTATAATAGAGCTTCTTTATAGGGCGGAGGGTCCGGATCTAGCGGGTGCTAAGGAATACTATATCGCCGGGCTAGTACGCTAGGGCGGGAGTCCGCCGGGCGTCCGTATAGCGAGCCTAAGTAGCCTAAGCATCCTTAACCGTATCGCGGAGGAAGTTAGAGACACGCTAGAGATAGGAAGCGAGCGCGTTACCGCGGAGGTATTCCTTCCGCTACTAGGGGGTTATACCGGGCGGGGGGGGACTAAAGGGCTTAGTGCTAAGCTTCGGGTAGAAGCTATAGTTAGCGAAGAAAGGGGAAAGGCCGGTAGATTTAAAGACCTAATTATTAGCAGTAAACTTAGCGAGGGGAAGGAGGTCGACCTAATCGTCCTAAAAGTAAGTAGTATAATAACGAAGGTAAACCTCTATCTAAGCGTTCGCGATCTTAGTCTAACCGTCGGTCTAAGGGTAGTAGGCGGAGCTAAGGTAGAGGCGGTAACTAAGGCGACGACTAAGCTACTATTAGAAAGCCGAAATAAACTAAGTGCTATAGTCGCTAATAATAAAGGCTAGGGTGTTATAAAGGGACTAAACATAGGAAACAAACGCGTTAATAACGTCTTTAATAGTTATTAAAGGTATTAGAACGTAGTAGCGTATCTTCGTAAAGCGGTCGACGATAACGAGGATATTAGAAAACTTAACGCCGTTACGGCGGTAGATAGGGAGGTCGGTAATAAAATCGACGGATATATTAGTCTATAGGGCGAAGGGAATACTTAAGGGCTAAAGCAGGCCTTAAGGGGAGGAACGAGGGGATTTAACACATAGGCATATATAATAGTTCTATATAAAGCTAGAAATAGACTTATATATACCGGGCTAGATATAAGACCGGCGGTAGAGGCTAGCGGTCTTCGTACGTCTAGGGTGGCCGGCGAGGGGGGAGGTATAAGCGCGGACGAGGATTTAAAGAATTAAGGCGTCGTTAAAGGGAACGAAGAGCCGGCCCTAGAAGTAGAACCGGCCTTAGACCTCGGAGAGAGCGGTCTTAGGGATCGAGCGGAAAGGGGCTCGAAGAGGGTAAGGCTAGCGGGGCAAAGGGGACTAAAGAGCTACGCGAATAGCGGAGATAAGCGGGGAGGAGGAATAAGCCCGGTCGATAAGATTATCGATCGGCTTAGAGTCGTCGAAGGCGTAAAGGTTAAAGCAGTCGGAATTATATTTATAAATTATATTTATAAACGAATCGGACTCCTTAATAGTATTAGGGGCGGTAGTAGCTTTAGGGTAAAGGGAGGCATTAACCTTAGACTTAAGGAGGATAACCTAATATCGATAGTTAATCCTCTCGTCGGCTCGGTCGGTAAAGGAGAGAGGGCGGGAGCCGGGCAAGCGGCTAAGGGCGTTAGGGAGAATAGCTTAAGAGCCGGGCTAAAAGACGATCTTAAAATTAAAACGACTAAGGAATTCGGCCTAGCGGGCCTATCGCTAGTTAAAGAGCTTTATATTTATAAAATACTAAAGATTCTTATAGTCCGAGGCTATCTTAAACTTAGGCAGGCCCTTAAGCTTAGGGCGCTACTCTTTAAGAGATTTTATAATCGCGAGGAGTTCCTTATCGTAGATCTCGTAATTATACTCTTAAGCGGAGTGCTTTAACGAGAAGAAGGCAACCGGATAGTAACGACTATCGTCGAGGAGCTATATTAGTATACCCTTAGCGGCTTAGTCGGAAGCATCTATCTAGACTACGGTCTTACGATAGGGGTCGAAGTATACGAGGACTAGGGCGGTAGTAAAGGCGTATTTAAGGGCGTTAAAGGCGTAAACGCAAGCGGGAGACTAGATCTAAAGGGTAGAGTTCTTAGTAAGGGCGTTTAAAGGGTTTATAAGCTTAGAAAAGCCGCGAATAAAACGCCGATAAAAATTAGCGAATCCTAAGAAGCGCCGGAGGTCCTTAATAAAGGAGGGGGCAAGCTAGTCTAAGAGCGTATAAACCTTATTAAGGTCTATGCGAATGCCTTTATCTAAGATAATTAGGCCGAGGTACTTAGTTTTAGTAACGTAGAAGTTATACTTATCTACGTTAAGCTAGAGGCCGGCGGCATTAAAGCGCTTAAGAACCGCGTTAACGTAGGTCTAGTGCTCCTCCTACGTCTTCGAGAAGATTAAAACGTCGTTTAGATAGGTAGAGTAGAACTCGTTAAGGATGCCGTAAAGGGCCGTGTTAATAAAACTCTAGAAGTAGGACGGGGCGGCGGTAAGGCTAAAGGGGGTAATATAATACTTAAAAAGCCTATACCGTATAGCAAACGCGGTCTTTTACTTATGCCCTTCGGTAATACGAAGGCGATTAAACGCTGCGATAACGTCGATCTTAGTAAAAAACTTCGCCTTCCGGATATAAGCGAGAGTATCGTAGATAAAGGGTAAGGGGAAACGGTTCTTAATCGTAGCCTTATTTAAGCCGCGATAGTTAACGTAAAAACAAACGCCCCCGCTTAGCTTATAAGCGAGTATAATAAAGGCAGTAGCGGGGGAGGTAAAGCGGCGGATAAAGCCCTTCTTAAGCTGCTTGTTAACGTACGTACGGACGATCTAGTTCTCGGCTTCGCTAAAGGGACGAGGGCGGGTATAAGGAGGTTATATCCCCTCTTTAAGGTTAATTTAAGTATTAATAGCACAGTAAATAGCACGGTAAGAGGCGAGCTTATCGGCCTCGCTCTTAAGCTATATATAGATTATATAGTAAAGCTCCTTAAGGACCTTAGCTTAGAGCTCGTCGAGCGTATAGGGGACCTTCTCTTACTTCTTAAAGAACTTAGCGATATTATCGGGGGAGATCTTATTAAGGCAGATCTTATTAAGGTAGTCGTCGATAAAGTCGTAAAGGCAAAGGTTAAGGCAGGCTTTCGCATCCTCGGCATTTATATATCTAGTTAGAACGGCCTAGTAGAAGTCCTTAGGAATATCCTAGTCGATAAGTAGTAAGGGCTCGGTAGGTAGAGGCTCGGCGGTAAGGGCCTTAATCGAGGTCTAAGAGGTCTAGACTCTAGGCTGCCGGTAGAATATTACTATCGCGTCGACGTTAAGCATCCGGACGTTAAACGCCGAGTTATCGGGGGATAAAAAGCAGAAGGGCTAGGGTCCGATAGTCTTACGACTAAGCCGTAATATAGGGCGGCGGTAGCTAGCGGTCTTATAGACGGGACGGGGGCAGGGAGGTCGAACGTAGCGGCGAGGGTAGAAGGTAGCCGGGGAGTTAGAGTTATAGCCGGAGTCGGAATTAGCGTCGTTAACCTAGCGGGAGGAGTCCGGATAAGCGGGTTTACCCGCGTTAGAAGCATCCTCGAAAAACGCAGAGAGGGAGGGGCTAAGGGACGGGGGAATAAACTTAAGAACGTCGCTAAAGCGGACGGAACGGATAGGGGCCGGAGGACGGGCTAGGGCCGTACGGGCGGAAATAGGGATCGTAGCGGTAGGAATAGGAATTATAGCGGCGGGGGTTTCGTCCCCGTTGTTAGAGTTTTCGACGGAGGAGGCAGTAGGGGGCTCGCCCTCGTCGTTAGAGTCTTCGACGGAGGGAGTAGGGGGGAAACGAATTATATTTATTAATTATATTCCCTCGGAAATAAGGGCGGGGGAAGCCGGGATAGGGCGGGTAGGGCGGGTAAAGGTAGCTAAAAGGCCTAGGATAAGATAAGGCTAGTAGTTTAAGAGGTAGGAGGCTAGATAAAAGGGAGACTAAAAGGAGAGGGAGTTACCGCGCTAGCTAATAATAAGGTCGTGCCGGCGTAGTTAAAGGAGGCTAAGAATAACCTTATAGCTAAGCTTCGTAAGAAAGAAGTAGATAGACTTAGTATAAGTGCTAATCTAAGAGACCGAAAAGGCGTAATAAGTGATAGAGCCGGACTTATAGTCGCTACTATTAGCGAGAGAAAGCCGGCGTAGGAACTAAAGCTAGCGGATAGGAAGGGTAAGGCGGTACGCGGTCTAAGCGTGTATAAAGGCGTATCCGGAATAGCCGGAGTCGACTAAAGCACTTATAACAATATCGGCGGATATAAGGGATAAAGGCATAAGTAGAGCACGCGGTTGTATTCCTACGGGGAGGCAAAGATCCTCCTTAGTATCGAATAAAGCTATAAACTTAGACACTAAGAGCTCTATCGCGCGATAAGGCGAAGGAGCTACGTATTTCCCGAGGATAGGGAAAAGGCGGGGAGGTCGTCTACCTCGCCCTTAATAAAGCCCTACTTAATAGCGCGAACCTAGTAGCGGGGGGGAGGGGGTTTAAGTAGGCGTAGGGCAGACGCACCGCTACTATAGCCACGGCCGCGGCTAGAGCTAGAACCGGCGCCGGGACTAGCGCTAGGGTTAGCGCTAGGATTAGCACCGATACCTTTATTAGGGCAGGTCCGGGCGGTATAGGTAGCGGTAGCCGGCTAAGCGTAGTAGAGGCAAAGACGGTTCTTAAACCGCCGTTGCTTCTTAGCGTTAGTAAGCCGGGCCCGGAATGCATTAAGCTGCATTAGGTTACTAGTAGGAGGCACGGGCGGGGCGGGCGAGGTAGGGCCGGTGTAGGCGGGGTTACGAGGCGGCTAGAGCTAAGAGCGGGCCTTAACACGCTGCTAGTTATCCTAAAGCGTAGAATACATCTTAGCTTAGGCCGCGAAGTTATCGTAGGCCGGGCATTCGACCTATAGAGCGGCGGCGTTAGTAAGTTCGATAGAGACCTTTAAATAAAGGTAGGCGACGTAAGCGGTGCCGTTAAACGATAAGTCGGCTTAAAGCTAGGTAAACTTCGAATAAAAGTCCGGCTAAGAGATATTCTTTATCGATAAAGCGTTAAAGTTAGCCTCCGACTAAGCGCGGGTAAAATTAGCACTAAAGACTAGGCTAAGGTCGTCGGTAAGGGCTTTAACAATAGTATACTACTAATTAGCGAAGGACTTATTATTAAGGACGTCCTAAGTAATACTAGCGATAATAGAGGCGGCCCGGCTAGTAAGCCGGCTAGCTGTATAGAGAATACGGTCCTACTCTATAGGGTATAAGGCGGCGTCCTAACGGAGCTTAATAGTAAGGCCGTCGCGCTAGGTCCGGAAAGCCTCCTAACGTTGCTTTTAAGAGCCGGAGTCGCCGGCGAACCTCTCGGGGTCGGCGATACAGGAACGGGTAGGGGTAGGGGCGGGGGTAAGGGCGGGGGCCTAGTCTTAAGCCGCGTCGCGTTAGGCTAAGACGAGGAGAGAGGACGTAGCGCGGTTAAGCTAACGCTAAAGATCGGCAGCGTGCTCTTAGGCAACGGCTGCGTGCTCCTAAGCGGCGAGTACCTTTATGTCTTACTTAACGTAAGCATTATTAAGGCAAGCAAGGGCCTTAATCTAAGGGGCGCGGAAGTCGGGAATAGCGTTAGCTTAAATATAGGCGAACGTGCCGAATATAGGCCGTTAGGCTTAAAGAAGGGCGGCGAGGCGGGGGTAGTAAGAAACGTACTCGGTCTAAGGCTCTAGGTCGGTAGGAGCCGGCGAGGTAACGGCTAGGGTAGCGGACGGAGGATCGGCCTCTATATAGTCGGTTATCGTAGATTATAAGGCAAGGGGTAAGGAGGGAAATCTATGCAATTCGCGTCGAGACGGCGTATCTACACCGGGAAAATTCTAATAATCGAGGAAAACTTAGTCGAAAGGGTCCGGCGAGGAAGCGGACTCGCGTCGTAAAGAGGGGAGATTAGAAAAGAAAGGGGTAAGATAGCGAGATTTTTAATTAAAGGCAATAGGATAAAATAGTAGATTAAACTATAAGAGAACGAGCTTAAAGGGGGTATATAATTATTATTAATCTACGAAGGGACATAGCTATAGACTAGATCTAAATGTCTAGATATACGATATAGAGGTTATATAGGATAATATATAATATAACCTAATACTCTAATATAGGTAGACTTTATTACTAGCTTTAAGAAAAACCGGCCGGTGTTTTACGTTATACCGCTACTTAGCCTTTATAGCTACTAGGTCTATAGCTAGGCTCGCTTATTTATAGGTAACTTCTCGTAAGTAGGGCAATTCGTCCGTAGTAGTGCCTAAGACATTATCGGTAGCTTCTAATAGTCTATGTATATTAAAGCCGAAGATAGATTTATAGGCGGAGATCTTTATACTAGCGTTAAATACCGTATTTAGATTCTACTAAAGGGCGGGGATTATTATCTTTTAATCTAAGCTAAGATCCTTAATATAGGACATTTATAAAGCGGTCTCTACGGTCTAGTTGCGCCGTTCGGTAAGTCCGTTAGCCTATAGGTAGTAGGCAGTAGTTATTGCAATTTTAGTGCTAAATACGCTTTAAAGGCCTTTCTAAAAGTCGGATATAAATTTGCGATCCCGGTCGCTAATAATAGTTCTTAGTATACCTTAATCGGAAAGAAGCAACTAACGGGCTAGGCTTTAAGCCTAGTCCTTTATGCCGTACTTCGCGTTGCTTAAGATTAGCAAGCATCTTTTATTAGTTAGGCAAGTAACCGTAAGAAGTTAGTTAAAGATATTAAAGCCTAGGATCTACTATAGGGAGCTTGCTAAAGGTAAGGGCGGTATATCGGTTATAAAGTCTATCGCGATACTCTATATTAAAAGTAGCGGGGGGCGAATAGGCTTATAGCTGCCGGTAAGGGTCTAACGGTCTATTTAGCTAAGGCAATAGGCTTTATAAGCCGCGATATGCTTTTTTACCTAACGGGTAACTCTATAAATTAAGTATATCTCTAGGTCCTTAATTATACAGACAACGCTAAAGTGGTTTTTATCGTTATAAGCTGCTAAGATTATAGATAGAACGAAGGCGTTAGGGATATATAGCCGGGTAAAGCCGTTAGGGCCTCTATAGTATAAAAGCTTATCGACTATAAACAACGGTATACCGTAGCGCTTAAGCTATGCTTTCGTTCGTGCTATAGAGTTAGCGACTATAGCTCCTTTTAGGGGCGAGGAAAGACTCTTAATAGCGTCCTCGCTATCTACGATTATTTAAAGTATTCGCTTATAGTAAGGGTTATTATCGTATATAATAGCGAATTCCTTACGTTTCTTAAGAGCTATAATAGCTTCGGAGGCTATAAGCATATCGTTAAGCATAGTAAAGTTAGGACGACGACGATTAAGCAGCTAGTCGGACTCCTCGGCTAGTAAGCGACTAAAGGCGTCGGGGATAAAGTTCTTTTTGCTAAGGAGGTAATAAACCTCGATATCGTACTTAGAGAGATAAATTAAGGCTATAACTAAGCGACGGTTAGCTCGGTCTATGCTAAAAGTATCGAGGGTTTTTTTAGCGATAATCTACTTAATCGTAGAGTAATCGGTTAAGACTACGAGCGGGAGGGTTAACGACTATACCGTAGTGCGTATCTTTTTCGTAGCCTATATAAGATAGGCGACCTTTAGTTCTAAAGGACTATAGGACTACTCGGCTCTCGTTAGAGTATAGGAGAGGAAGTAGATAGGCATAATAGCTTTAACTAAAATAGGCTAGCCTAGTTGCTAAATAGTGCCGTCGCGGAGATAGAAAAAGACGGCTATAAAGCCTCGCTATAAGGAGGCGTTAATCTAATAGAATAGCCTCTTTTACAGGTCTATATAGTAAATTATACGGCTAGAAGTAATTTCCTTCTAAAGGGAGGCGAAGGAGGAAAGCTCGGCTAAGGTCGGCTAGAACGATATAACTCACGTATAGGACTTCCGCTTATTAAGGTTCCCGTTCTTAACTTTACTAATTAAGCGACCTTAAGCTAGAAGATTAGTCTTACGATCCTATAGAGGGGCAATAGAGGCGCCGTAGTACGGGATAAGGTTGCGAATATACCCTATAGCGCCGATATAGTATTTAAGAGCGGCGAGATTATCGGGAAATAAAAGCTTTATAAAGGCGGTAAGCCTATGCTTTATAGTGCTTATCTTAAACGCGTCGATACGAAATCTAAGTAACTCTACGGAAGGGTAGCCGATCTAGCTCTTAGTAAGGCTTATAGATAGATTAAGCGATATAAAGAGCTTAAAGATAGCCTTAAGATATTAAAAGTATTCCTCTTCTATAGCGGAATAAATAATAATATTATTAATAAACACACGGCTATAGCCTTAGTACGGACGGAGAACTTAGTCTATATAGCGTTATACGTACGCTAGGCTATTTCGGAAGCCGATAGGTATAACTATTAAGCGCTTTAGACCTTAATGACTTATAATAGTAAACCTGTCTTAATGCTTAAGTTTAACTCGAAACTAATAGAAGAAGGCGGAAGCGTCGATAGTAGTAATAAAACGGACGCTTAAGAGTTTAGCAATAATAGAGCTTTATAGCGGTAGAAGGTAAGAATCCGGGATAGTAATACTATTAACGGCACGTAGGTTAATAACGACGCGGCCTTTAGTCTTGCCTTAAGCTATACGCTAGACTATAAAGATAGGTGCGGCAAACGGCGTAGGCTCGTCGGCCTACTCTAAGCGACCCTACTTATAAAGTAGGTTAAATATATCGTCGATAACCTTTCTATCGCGAAGCCCTTATAGGTAAGGCCTTTAAGCGACTCGTTTTTTATGCTAATTATTAATAAAAGGGATTATTAATTCCTTTCTAAGTTCTATAACGGCCGTGCTTATATCTCGCTAGAGCTAGGAGTATTTTCTAAGAAGCTTCTTAATATAGCGTATAAAAGAAAGGCTATAGTCGAAAATATAAATCCCTTCCTTAGTGTATTTTTCTTAAAGCTCTAGCGGGCGCTAAACGTGCGTTTAGTATAGAATACGGCTAGAGAGGGGATCCTCGATTCTATCCGCGGCGTCTATCTCGATAGCTACGGCGGCTGCTATTACGTTAGTAGCGGCTACTACGAGGTTTTAGCGAACCTTAGACTATTTAGTAGGTCTTACCAAAGAGGCTATAACGTAGGCGTAGATAGAGTTAAATAGCGAAGGCGTTAGAAAAGAGCCTAGAATAAGAGCTTCTACGGGTTAAGATAGGGCGGGAGGCTATAGACACTCGAGGATCTCTTATATAAGCGGGAAGGTGCTTATAACGTTAACCGATAAATTAATAAAAGAAGTAGTAATAGTAATAGCGGTTCTTATAGAAGAGGATAGTATAATAGCGGCTCTAAAAGCAGGCGAAACTACTATAGCTAACGTTAAAGCCTTTATAGCTAATTTCTAAGATAGGGCGGTAAAATAGCTAGACTCTTAATACTCCTATATCTAGCTAAGCTTCTGCTTATGCTTAATAACAAGGTTAACGTTTATGCTATTAGTAATAAGGATAGTAAGAAGAGATTTAGCATCGATAATACTATAAATAGCATTAGCGTAAGAAGCGAAGAAAGTATAGGCGCGGTCTTTAGGAAGTTTTTTCTAAGAGGTAGGGACTATAAGGGTAGTATTAGGTAGTATAATAGTTTTTTAAACGGCTTAAACGCGGCGAATAACTTCGCGGGGCTATTTATAAATATTGAATAGGATTTTAAACCCGTCGAGCACTCTAATACGGATAACCTCTTTATTATAATTAAAGGATCCTCGGTATAGCTTAAGGAAGGCATTGCTAAAAAGTACGCCGGCCTCTACTTTAGAAACCTAGGCGGAGTAAGTAAATTTAGCTATAGCTATTTAGGCAGTCGGGCTAGCTATAGTACCACACGCGTAGAAGGAGAAAGTGGCTTAGTCCTCGCAAAAAGAGCGACCGTTAACTCCGTTAATAATAACGGGAGGCTTCTTCTTAACGGTATAGTTAAGAGTCTAAAGGAGGTTACGATTAATTATAGGCTTACTATAGCTAGAGTTAGGGCAAACTTAGACTTCCTGCCTACTAGGTTAAGCAAAGACCTTAATCCTTATATAGGAATATAAATGCGGCGGGGAATCCTAATCCTACTAAGGCTCCTCGGCTTTAGCTTTTAAGACCTAATCTAATCGGGGTGCTATAGTAAGCGCTATATAAAAAACAGGCTCTTTAATAATAAGTACGAGAAGAATAAGCTTTAATACGACGGGGGAATTAGGCTTAGTAGGAATAGAGTTAACGATATTCCCTACGGGAATAGTAAGAGTAAAAGGGGTCTTTTTATACTTAAGATAGAAATAAGAGAAAAGTACGTTATAAGAAAGAAAAAAGGCTTTATAAAACTTATAGGTTAAAGGCTTAAGCGCGTGCTTTTTACTATAGAGCTATTGCTTAAATATATAATAGTTAGCGTATATATGCTCTTTAAGTATAAAGGCGAAGGCGAAAGTACGGTCGTAGGTGCTATATTTAAACTTACCGGCCTATTCGGTAAGGTAGCGAGAGTTTATATAGCCTATAAAGTTAGCTTCCGAAGAGGCGTAAGAGGACGCGTCGTCTTAAGAATTATTTAAGTATAGCTTATTACTAGCTTTATTACCGCTAGGAGTAGTCTTTTTATCGCTTTAATATTTCTACTTAAAGCGTACTTTTTTCTTATTATTATTACCTTTATATTTACCTTAGCGGTATTCCGTTCGGTTATCTTATCGGTCGTCCCGGCGAAGGTAATGCTTATCGTAGTAGGGCGGGCGTAAGCTTAACTAATTACGGTTATTACTTAAGCTTCGACCTTTAGGGCTACGGTTGCGATTATAACCTTAGTCCCGATCTTAGCGGTTAGTCTATCGGTAGTTATTGCCTTAGTTACCTTAATAATAGTTATCGCGACGATTATTACGACGGCTATAATTACGGTTACCTTAACGGTAACTATTATTATAGCGATAGTTATTTTAACGATAGTTATTATCCCGACGGGAAAAGCTACCGCGGCGAGAATAGTCTTAGTCTCCGGAGATATATAGCTTAAGAAAGGCTATAATAAGGGGTTTTCGTTCCTTAATAATACGAATCTATTTATCGATCGGGGTCTTTTTTATAGGAATAAAAAGAAGCGAGGAGATCTAAACGGCAATAAGAGGATAGATAGCCTTAATAATTTAAGCATCCTTACCTATTAATATATATAAAGCATCCTCTATACTATATACTAGGGCTAATATAATTAGCTATAGATAAGATAGTAGGGAGCTATTCCTAGCTCCTAGGGCTTACGCTTACCTAATAGAATTATCCTTCTTTATATATATATTCTTAGTGCCTAGTGTATTAAATTAGTAGTAATTCTATACCTTCTGCCTTAAAGCTACTATTAGGAAAGCCCTTCCTATCTCTAGAGCTTCGCTCTACTACGACACGTTCGCTAAGAGCTTCTTAAAGCTCTCGCTATTCGTTAGAAGCCGCCTAAAGGCTCCCGACACCTATAGTATAACTAGCTTATACAACCTTAGCTAGCACGCTTATATAACCTCTAATATAAGCCTTACTATCCGACGAGGCTCGCCTTTCTAGGCATTATTAAAACTAGGGCCTACTGCCTAGTTCTCTATTTTAAGTCCTTACGCAATTAGCCGTAAGGAAAAATTTTCTCTCTATATTTTCGATTTCCTACGCGTACCCGTTCTTACGCTAAAATTAAAACACCTTATACCTCCTACTATAGACTTTTCTCTTCTCCTATAACTCTTCTTTCTTTACAATCCCTTCTCTTTTTTATCTATCGACCTCTTCGCCTTTTTCCCTCGTTTTATTAAGCTATTATCGCTATAGCTAGGGACGAAGAAGCCCGTTAAGCTATAGCGTCTGTATCTCGTTTAGACGACGACGTTTACCCTCGCTTACTAACGTAAGAATATGCCCCGCCGGAGAGTGTTTATAGCGCCGCTCCCTCTAAGGACTCTAAGAGTAATTATAAAGATCCTCCTCCTCCTGCCCGCCGTCGTCCTCGCTTATCCTTAGAAACCGAGGTACTACGTAAGCAATCTACTATACTAGCTATAGAGGATAGGGACTATAACAACCTATTAAAATAAGCCGTTCGCTACTTTAAGTTAATTAAGATACTACCTACGGAAAGGGTTATTAAGACCTTTACTAATATAGACGTAATATATATAAAGCAAGCCTATATTCTCTTAGGTTCTTTAGCCTTTAAGTCGGAGGTTATCTTCGATATCTTAGATCTTCCGTTTGTAAAGGAAAAGCATCTATAGCACGCCGATACTTAGCGAAAGGGAATTCGCTTGTATCTTCGTTTTATAGGCGAGCTTCCCGATAAGGAGACTCCTCTCTACGCTACGATAACTCTAGTATATCCGCTAGTCCGAGCCGTGCCTTTTAACCCGTAAATAATCGACGGAGACCCTTCTAACGGTTAATTAAAGGAATATCCTCCTCTTCGTCCGTAAGGAATACTTCGCTTATCTAAGCAGCGCTCTATTAGATAGTAGTATTACCCTAAGGAATAACCCTAGGTTCTATATTATTCTCTTTAGTCTAAGTTATTTAAGTACTCTTAGGCCTTTTATTCTCGTCGATAAAAGGATTCGGATAATAATAATAATAATTCGTCTAGGTCTAATAATAGTTTTATCCGCCGCCCCTTAAAATCCTATCTAAACCTACGTAAGCACCGCGAGGCGAGTTATACCTCCTCCTCGGCCTATAACGACGAGGCTATTACTAAACGCCTTAAATAGGATAATATTAGTACTTTTAACCTAGATAAGTATAATCCGAAGAACCTAGGCATTATCGCTTTTAGCGATAGAAAGAATATCTATATAGACGTCTATCTCTTTATAAAGCGTCTAAGGATCTATTAGGATAAGGATCTATTCGCCCTTTGCCTATATTACCTCTCCTTCTTAGTAGGAGGAGCTCTTATATAGTATATAAGTAAGCTTATAGCGGAATAACGCGATATCCTTAGTTCCTCCCTTTTTAAAACCTTCTATAAGTTCTTAACTAAGCGTTTTAAGCGTCTTAACGCCGACGTCTTAAAGGAACTTTATAAGGAAAGATATATAATATCTATATAGTCCTTTAGCTCTATTACTCTTACGTAGTAGATCTAGAGAAAGGTTTCACTCGCCCGCTAACTTAAGATAGGCAAGGATGCCTAAATTATTAAGGCTATTTATCCTCTTATTACCGTTTAGATCTCCTCGCTTCTTCCTATTCCTACGAAAAAGACCCCGATCGATAAATAGATTCGTATTATTAAGGAACGGAAACCCTTTATTATAGCCTCCCTTAAGCTATATATCTCTAGAGACTAAGACTATTCTCGCTATAGTAGCTTTTCCCGTTAGGATAATAACTATCGTTAGGATAACCGTCGCCGTAATAATAGTTACCGTTAGGGTAACTATAATTACAGCCGTCGTAATAATCGTCGCGATAACTATCGTTAAGGTAATTAAGGCAATAACTACCGATAGACTAACCGCTAGGATTAAGACTAAGGTTATAATCGCAACTATAGTCCTAAGGGATAAGGCTTTAGTAATAACCGTAACTAGTTAAGCTTACGCCCGTTACGCCGCGATAAGCGTTACCCTCGCCGGGACGACCGACGAGACAACCGAACGGAATACCGCCGAGGTAAATATAAGGGTAATAATAATAATAAGAAAGTACGTTTTAAGTCGAGGTATTAAAGCGATAAGAAGACTACTCCTAGCGGCGATAAAGCTAGTAATAAGCTATACTTAAACGACTCTTAGGACGACGCGTCCTCTTACGCCTCTTTAAAGGCTAACTTTATAGGCTATATAAACTCCCGCTACCTTACCGAACGGGCCGGTAAGTTTAAATATAGCACCTACGACCGTGCCTTCGCCCTCGCCTTTATACTTAAGGAGTATATATATACTAACTGCTATATATCTAAGCAGTAGCTTTATAGTAAAGAGCGCGCGCTTAAGCCTTTAACTTATAAGGTTTATAAGGCCTCTTTTCTTTCTCGTAATGCCCTCTTCTCTTACCTCTGTCTTAGGTATAAGAAATCCCCTTCTATTACCGTAGGGAACGTCTCCGATCCTATCGTTATTAAGCCTAATACCCCCGCTGCCCTAGAGCTTATTCTTCCTATACTTATTATTAAGGAGCCTGTTTTTCACGCAGCGCTTACTATAGCACCCCGACTAGATTAAGTCCTAAAAGCTAAAGCCGAGGAGCCTTAATAAGATTAGGATTCCCCGCCGTATTTATACTCCTATATAAGGATTAAGGTCTCTGCTTAACCTAATAGGCAGGAAGTCTAAGTTTGCCCTAACTCTAGCTATAGTAAGCCTATAATTAATCGCGACCTTCTTTAGACTCTTAACTATACCGTCGAGAAGAAGCCTCTTATTATTATTAACGGAGTTAACGGTCGTTCTTTTTGCGAAGATTAGGCTACGTTCTCCTTCTACGCGCGCGGTACTATAGCTAGCTAGGCCGCTTAAGCAGCTATAGCTAAATTCACTTACTCCGCCTAAGTCTCTAAAGTAAAGGCCGGCGTCCTTCTTAGCAATGCCTTCCTTAAGCTATACCGAGGATCCTTTAATTATAATAAGGAAGTTATACGCATTAGAGTACTCGACGGGTTTAAAATCCTATTCGATATCTATAAATAGCCTTAAGAAGTTATTCGCCGTGTCTAAGCCGTCTAAAAGACTATTATACCGCCCGGTATTACCCTTATAGTCCCTACCTCTTAGAAAGAACTTCCTAAGGACTATACCTATACTTTCTTCGCCTTTTATACTAATACTATTTATAGTATCGTCGATGCTAAATCTCTTCCTACTATCCTTATTACTAATAGCATAAACGTCGACCTTATTATTAAGCGTAAGTAGAAGCTTAGCTAGATATAGGAGTGTTAGGAGTCTAGCTATTTTACCGCCCTATCTTAGAAATCAGCTATAAAGGCTCTAACGCTAGCTACGGCAATTTCGCTTACTCTTAAAGCCGCTGCTATACTATTCTCCCCTATAAGAACCGCTATTACTACTACTACTTCTTTTATTAACTTATCGGTTAACGTTGCGAGCACCTTTCCGCTTACTTAGGAAGTCCTTAAGTACCTATAGGCTCCCGCCCTATCTTAGCCTATAGAAGCTCTTATTTTAAGCACTTCTCTAACGCTTTCGCTATCCGACTCTATCTACGCCTATGTTATAGCCTCTTCGGCAGGACCCGCTAAATAGTCTAAGGTTCGCTAAAACCTCGTAGTAGCCGCTACTAACGTAATAGTAGCTGCTATAGCTATTAAGATAGACGCCGCGGATAGAATCGAGGATCCCTTCTCTAGCCGTATTTTATACTAAACGTACGTTTAGCGCCTACCGGAGCTTTAAGAAAAATGCACTAAGGAAGGGATTTATATTTTCGACTATAGCCCCTCCTTTATACGCTATATTAAGAAGCTTCTTAGGAAATACTCCTAGCTCTAGCGAGATATAGGCACCGCCGTCGTAAAACCCGGAAAGGAATTAACAGTCCCTTTAATCGATAATTAGCATAAAAAACGAGTCGCTTAAAGGCCTTACCTATAAGGGCTTTATAATAGGAAGGTTATCAACGATATATTTAACCTACTTTATAAGCAGGGTCGCCTAAAGTAGGCCGACGAGCCTATGTCGTTTATAGCACTTATCTTTATAGTTTAGCGTATAGCCTAAGGCGAGACTAAAAGGCGAGTCGTTATTAACCTACGTGCCGTTAATAGTATTACTATCCTAGACTCTTACCCTCTACCGTTATAAAGCTCTATTATTGCTAAACTCTTAAGCGCCCGTTTTATTACTACTATCGACGCTTCCGCCTTCTTCTATTAGTTTCGAGTTAAACTTAAGCATTAAGGTAGGTTTACTATTATAAGTCATTAAGGTCTAAAGCGCTTAATAGTTATACCTATCGGCTTCTATAATAGCCTAGCGTACGTATAGCGCTATATAGACCGAGTTCTCCGTCCGTACTAGGGCTATAGCCGCGCGTTTATTAATAATATTGTTATTTATTCCGCTATAAAAGAGGAATACTTTTAATATCTTAAGGCTATCTTTAAGCTCTTCGCATCGCTTAATCTATCTATAAGCCTTACTAAGAGCTAGATCGGCTACCCTTCCGTAGAGTTGCTTAGATTTCGTATCGACGCATTTAGGATAAGTACTATAAAGCATAGGCTTACCGCCTTTATAAAGCTTCTATTTCCCGATAGTCTCGCCGCTCTTAAATACTATATCGGCGCTATAAGGTATATTCGCAACCTTATCCCGTACTATAGCGCTTCTATTGCCCTTCTATAGGATCGTAAGACTAGTCTTCTAGCTTAAGGTCGCTTAATCGGTAAGGTTAAGAACGGGAACCCTAATAAGCGGAAGTCCTATACGTGAGTTATATCGTTCTAGCCGACCCTAGCCGAGCTTTCCTCCTTCGCCTCCCTTTAGAAAGAAATCACTTCTAGCCGTATAATTTACTATATAGACCTATAGAAGAGGCTATTCTATTAGATTAACACCTCCTTATAGTAAGGCTTTATAGCCGTCTTTTTCTATCTCCGCGACGGCACCGTTTAGCAGCTAGGCTAGCTTATTCCGGTTAAAGCTATTATGCTTATTTGCTTCCTCTCCCGTACTCTAACGAGAGCCGAGTAGTCCTAAATAATAAAGAAAATAAAAAAAATAGCAAGCATAAAAATATAAGGTTATTAATAAAAGTTATCCTCCTCTATTAGGATTATAAAGTCATAGCGGACCTAGTATAGACCTTGCTATATTTGCTTTATATCTTTTAGGTATAAGTAGTTTATTAAGTGCTATTAACTTCTATATATTCTTTTTTTTATTGTTATTTAATTTTCTAAACATTGGATTATTATCCTTTTCTTTAGCCTTTTTAAATTTTACTATAGTATCCGTTAAATATTTAAAACCTAATAAAGATCCGGCAGTTTTTAAAATATTATATTTAGGTAAAATAGTCCCTTAGAGCTAAAGGTCGCCTATCTCGTATAGGCTGCGAAGAAGATATATACTATAGTATAGTCGTTAACCCTTCCGCTCGTAGTCTTAACCGACTACTCCGCGACTAAGTAGATCGTCGCTAAAAAGACCCTCGATACTTCTAGCATAGACCGAGCCAACCGTCGCTTAGTTATAGCCTTAATTTACCTCTCTAAGTACGATATCGAGGTTTACTACCTCCTTAGTAAGAAGAACTTTATCCCTAACGCCCTTAGTCGCCTGCTAGCTAAGGAATCCGACTAGCTGCTTAATTATCGTCGTCCCGACTTTACTATGCTTAACGATATGCTTATAGCCTCCGAGGCTATTATAGCTCTTAAAAAACGCGAGGAATTCGCCGTCGCCTACGATAATAACCCTTACTATAAGCGAATACTTTAAATAATCGCAAATAGCGAGGACGCTATTAAGAGTCTTTCCTTATTCTTAGAAGGAGCTATAGTCGCTAACTTAATAGCACGAACGAAAGCATAGCTTAAGCGCCGCGGCATACCGTTTTTTATAGTCGATAAGCTTTTATACTATAAAGGCCCTAACGGCTTTACCTAGCTATATATCCCTAACGCCCTCGTCCTATCTATAATCTCGGCAGCTTATAACGATAAGAACTACTTCGGCGTCGTCTATATAATTAAGGACTTAGAAATATACTTAATTCGTAGAGTTACCCGTTAGGTAAAGAAGTATATCGCGGCCTATAAAGCCTATTGCCTTAGCTAAATAGACCGTTAGACCCTTACCGGCAGCTATAAGCCTATTCGCCCCCCGCTACTTTTAATACAGAGTATCGCGATAGACTTTATAACCGATATACCGCCCTTACCTTTAGCAAGCTCCTTATAGTAGATCCTAGGCTTTAATATCTTTAACTAACTTCTTACGGTTACTTACCTAACTAGTAAGAGATACTTACTAATCTTAGGCAACGTAAAGTACGGCATAAAGGACTAGGCTTAAAGCCTAGCCTATTAGTTACTTCTTTCCGATTAAGGCATACTAAGAGCTATTATTAGCGACCGGGATCGTAAATTTATATCCGACTTTTAGAAAGGCCTTTAAAGCGCATTCGGCACTAATATTATAATAACTACCGCCTACTACCCGTAAGCTAACGGACTTACCGAACGGCGCAACTAGACCGTAGAGACCGCTTTACGAATATCCTATATCGAGGATCCTAGCCTAGATTAGAAGATAATAATCCCCGCCCTCTAGTAGAATCTAAACATAGTATTTAACGCTAGTACGAAGATCTCCGCCTATAAATCTATCTTCGGCTTTAATATACGTAGACCGTTAGAAGCTGCCGATAATATCCTAGGCACTACTACGGACAAACTGCCCTACTTACGAGAAGTCATCCGTAGATAAGCGAGCCTAGCTATAGACCTAGCAGCTATAAAGGCTAAGCAGCGGTATAATACGAAACACCGGCCGGTTCTTCTTAAGGCTAGTGATAAAGTCTATCTAAAGCTATATACGGGCTATTACGAGCCTAGCTAGCTGCTAAAGAAATAGTCGCGGCAATAAGAAGGTCCTTTCGTTATTAAGCGTATAGTTAATAACCTCGCGGCGGAGCTCGACCTCCTTAGCTAAGTCTAAATCCACCTAGTCGTTTCTATTTAGCATCTTAAGCTCGTATACGAAGGGCATTATATTAAGCTCGAGCCTAGACTTATAAAAGCCGCTCGCGACGTCGAAGCACCTAACGAAGGGGATTAGCACTATAAAGTCGAACGCTTAATAGACATCTGTATTTATCGCATCGGTCGGTCGAAGTCACTTATAACCGAATACCTCGTACGATAGAAGGGATAGGCTGCTATATATAACTAATAGGTCCGAGCCGACTAAGTCTCTACTAAAGCTATTACGGAGTTCTAAGGTCGCCCTCCTATACGCGCTATACGAAGTAAGAAGGCCGCTTAGCAAAAGGAACGATTAAAGGAATAATTACTAGTAGGTATAAGCATAACTTATAAGAATAAAAGGAAGGATTTAGGCAATAGGAGTATTCCTCTTAATTACTTAATTAGGATTATATTTATAACTGCTATAGGCAGTAGTATTTTCTTTCTTAAGCCGGTATTCTAATATATATAAAGCATCCTCTATGCTATATACTAGGGCTAATATAATTAGCTATAGATAAGATAGCAGGGAGGTATTCCTAGCTCCTAAGGCTTACGCTTACTTAATAAGAATTATCCTTCTTTATATATATATTCTCTATGCTAAGTGTATTACCTATCTTAAGTTAGCGGGCGAGCGAAACCTTTCTCTAGATTTATTACGCGAGAGTAATAGAGCTAAAGGACTATATAGATATCGTATACCTTTCTCTATAAAGTTCCTTTAAGACGTCGGCGTTAGGACGCTTAAAACGCTTAGTTAAGAACTTATAGAAGGTTTTAAAGGGGGAGGAACTAAGGATATCGCGTTATTCCGCTATAAGCTTACTTATATACTAGATAAGAGCTCTTCTTACTAAGAAGGAGAGGTAATATAGGCAAAAGGCGAATAGATCTTCGTCTTAATAGATCCTTAAACGCTTTATAAAGAGATAGACGTTTATATAAATATTCTTTCTATCGCTAAGAGCGATAATGCCTAGGTTCTTTAGATTATATTTATTTAGGTTAAAAGTACTAATATTATCCTATTTAAAGCGTTTAGTAATAGCCTTATCGTTATAGGCTAAGGAGGAGGTATAACTCGTCTCGCGATACTTACGTAGGTTCGGATAGGACTTTAAGGGGCAGTAGATAAAACTATTATTAGACTTAGACGAATCGTTATTATTATTATCCGAATCTTTCTATCGACGGGAGTAAAAGGCCTAAGAGTATTTAGATAACTTAGACTAAAGAGAGTAATATAGAACCTAAGGTTGCTCCTTAAGGTAATACTACTATTTAATAAAGCGCTACTTAGATAAGCGAAGTATTCCTTACGGACGAAGAGGAGGCTATTCCTTTAATTAACTATTAGAAAGGTCTCCGTCGATTATTTATAGGTTAAGAGGCACGGCTTAGACTAGCCGATATACTAGAGTTATTATAGCGTAAAAAGGAGTCTTATTATCGGGAAGCTCGCCTATAAAACGAAGATATAAGCGAATTCCCTTTCGCTAAGTATTAGCGTACTATAGATGCTTTTCCTTTATAGACGGAAGATCTAAGATATCGAAGATTATCTCTAACTTAAAGACTAAAAAGCTTAAGAGAATATAGGCTTACTTTATATATATTATATCTATATTAGTAAAGGTCTTAATAACCCTTTCTATAGGCAGTATCTTAATTAACTTAGAGTAGCGGACGGCCTATTTTAATAGGTTATTATAATCTCTATCCTTTATAGCTAGTATAGTAGACTGCTTATATAGTACTTCGGTTTCTAAGGATAAGCGAGGACGACGACGGGCGGGAGGAGGAGGATCTTTATAATTACTCTTAAAGTCCTTAGAGGGAGCGGCGCTATAGATACTATCCGGCGGGGCATATTCTTATATCGGTAAGCGAGGGTAAAAGGCGTCGTCTAAGCGAGATATAAACGCTATAGCTTAACGGGCTTCTTCGTCCCTAGCTATAGTAATAATAGCTTAAATAAAACAAGGGATAAAGGAGAAAAGGAGGGATTACGAAAAAAGAAGAGTCGTAGGGGAAGAAAAAGGAAGAGTTATAAGAGAGGAGAAAAGTCTATAGTAGGAGGTATAGGGTGTTTTAATTTTAGCGTAGGAATAGGTACGCGTAGGAAATCGAAAACATAAAGAGAAAATTTTTCCTTACGGCTAATTGCGTAAGGACTTAAAATAGAGAATTAAGCAGTAGGCCTTAGTTCTAATAATACTTAGAAAGGCGAGCTTCGTCGGATTATAAGGCTTATATTAAAGGTTATATAAGCGTGCTAGCTAAGGTTATATAAGCTAGTTATACTATAGGTATCGGGAGCCTTTAGGCGGCTTCCGACGAATAGCGAGAGCTTTAAGAAGCTCTTAGCGAACGTATCGTAGTAGAGCGAAGCTTTAGAAATAGGAAGGGCGTTCCTAATAATAGCTTTAAGGCAAAAGGTGCGAATTGCTACTAATTTAATATACTTAGCATAGAGAATATATATATAAAGAAGGATAATTCTTATTAGGTAGGCGTAAGCCCCGGGAGCTAGGAATAGCTCCCTACTATCTTATCTATAGCTAATTACATTAGCCCTAGCATATAGTATAGAGGATGCTTTATATATATTAATTGTTTAAAACTAAATATACTACGAATAACTAGGTCGTTAATCTCTTTTATATTAGATTCTTCGAATAGGTTACCGGGTGTTATAATTACGCTATCTACACGGAGTTTAAGTATAAGATCGTATGTATTAACCTCTTTCTTAGCTAAGAACTACTAATTCTTTAGTTTATTTTTCGCATTAGGTAGGCGACTACGTTTTTAAGGCATACGAGGAGGTTCTTTTATAGTTTTATATTCTTCTATTAGTTTATCGTCTTAAGAATTATATTCCGGTGTGTCCGGTATGTCTTAATTTACAGCTAGGAGTTCTTCTAATAGTAGTACTATTAGTAGGTGATTTACTTAGATTAATCTAAACAAAGGGGGTTGTAAATAGTTATAGTTATATCTAATCTAGCTAGAGAAGGGGGAATAAGGGGGCCCCTTTATACCCGTCTGCCGGGGTCCCTCTATAGAGCCTACTATGCCTTAACAATACATTATTAAGGCCTACGCTAGGGCTTACTACTCTAGTTATAACGATGCCCTTAGTTAATAACGCGGTTATTAACTATATAGGTTACGTAGCGTTATGCGCCGCGTGGTTATAACCCCTATTGCCCCTTTCCTATATATAGTCGGCAATATAGTTACGACTCTATCCCTTAGTTATATAACTATATTCCTATACTAGCAGTCTTTCTTTCTAACTACTAAGCAACCTTCCTAATCGTAAGGATAACGCGTATTAGACTAAAGGGGTCTAATAAATACAATATATAAGTATAAATAAAAGAGAGTCCTAAAAGGGGAACTAAAGGGCGTAAAACGTATGCTTCTATCCGAATAGTTAAGCTATTATTATCTACGAAGCGTTTAAGGGCTCGGTTTAGTAATGCCTTTATTATAGCATCGGCCGGGTTATCCTCGCCGTTAATCTAACGGATCTCTATAATCTCTCGTTGCTTATATAACTATCGAAGAAATATAATATTAATTATTAATCTCTTTTCCTTAGTTATCCTAAGCTTTACGAGACATTTATAGAGCGAATACGAATCTATATAGATAATTAATTAGATATTCGGTAGCTTAAGCCGGTCGGTAATAATCTTTAACGTAGTTGCTAAGGCGATCCTAAGGTTAACGCCGTTAACTATACCGTATATCTTAGAGGCTAGCACGCTTTAGGTAACTCTTTTACACTTCGTCGAACTCTAGTAGATAATATTTCTAATAACCTTAAACTAGTTATTAGACCTTTCGGTCTTATTAACTAATGCAATAATAAAGCCTAGTTGCGATAATAGGTCTTTATTATTAGCAAACGACCTATCCGTAAATACTATTAGCTTCGCCTTTATAATATCCTATTGCAAGCTTACCTTCGCGCTGTTGAAATCCGTAACGGAGCCTTAAGTTATCGTGGTTTTCGGCTTCGCCCTAAATTATGCCTTTCGGAGCTTTTCTTCTTTAGCGGCCGAAAAACTCGTCGTTCTAAGCATAAGGGTATCGTCCGTTTATATCTTAATAATGCTAAAGTGTTCTAATCCTATATTAAATATTAGAAGGCAAAAGTCGAAGGTCGATATCGCTATATCGAGGCCCTCGATATAGTGCTTTTAATATATATTAAATTAGTAGACTCCCGATTCTATAATACTATATAAGGGCCTAATAACTCGGATAATCGTATCGGGCGGATACTTCCTTTATAATTCGGCGGGGAGATATATTAAGACCGTTTGAAAGAGCTTTATATTCGCCTAAGGATATGCCTAGGTAATGTCTTAAAGGGACAACGTTATCCTATAGCGTATAAGGCTAGGAGTAAGGGCTAAGATTAGTCGTTAGCTAACGCGTTAGATTATCGGGGACTACGTTAGTAAGGAAGCCTTCTCCTTATTATTATAACCTTAGATAATAAGCCTTAATTTCTTATATAGCTTAGTGTCTTTGCTTTTAACCTCTCGAACTATACGGGAGTTAAAGATACGGTAGCCGCTATAAATAGCTTCGTTATACCGTTCGAAACTAAATACTCCTCGTGCTATAAGGTTATCGATCTCTATGCTATCTAACGCTTCGAATAATGCTACTAGAGTCGTAATAGCACCTTTAGATTAGAGCTTAACGGCTAGCTCGTAGGCCTCTTCCTCCTTTTTTATCGTAAAGGCCTCGTCCGCTTCTTTATCGCTTAAATCGTCGAGATCTATATCGTTTTCGTTATCTTTTAGGTTATCCTCTACGTTTAGTCCTTCTATAATTAACTGCCTAGCCTTATTCTTCGATCTAGGCGGGCGTCCTCGCTTACGGCGTGCCGGAGGGTCCGGTCGGGCGGGTTCGTCCGGCTGCTCGGATTCTAGTGCCGGAAGGTCGTTAAGCATTTAATTACGATAATACGGTTATACTAGCGTAGATCTAAAGACCTAAGGTCTATTAACTATATCGATCGTAATATCGTGCCTATTAATAGCTATAATTTTAAATAGTCTTTACTATCCTAACTTCTCCCTCTATACGCGGACCTCGCTTTAAAGAGGAAGGGTAAGTATGTTTACCGTATCTAAACCGTTACGGCTATATAGCGCTGCTTAGACCTATCGTTTAGCCGTAAGCTGCTAAAGTGCTTTTATCGCTTTCTATACTATAGCAGCTTGTTTAAAGGTTATTAGCGATAGCGGCGAATTAAGAGTTATCCTAAGATATACCTTAAATATAAGCAATATAGGCATTAGTCCGTTCGGTCTAGCAGTATCGTTAATAGCTTTAATAGCCGTCTAAAGGACTGCCTTAAGGGAGGTAAAGCCGCCTATTTCTACGAAAAGGATATTAAAAGCTTAGCGCAAAAGGGTATAATACCTTTTAACCTTACCGATAGACTAGTATACTTTAATAAAGACTTATATATATATAATCCCTATAATACGGGCTTTATTTCGGAATTCTACCGCCGCGAAGTTTATACCGGCATTATATTTAATAATGTTAGGGGGACTAAGGTATATATTAATCTAAAGGGCTCGAAGAGTCTCCTATATATCCTTAGCTAATATAGAAGGAAGGAATCGAGCGCTTTAGAAGGCCGTCGATACGTTAATAATATATAATACCGGACGTTATGCCGAATTCGGAACGTCTAAGTATATTACATTAACGATAACCTTATAATTAAAGTCTTAGTTATCTTAAAGGTTAAACTTAAACTATTTTAGGGTAGGCGAATGCATTTAGCAATAGTAATATAGTTCTAAGATATTCTCTAGAGTGCTAAGGGATATATCGCCGTAGCTTGCTTGCTTTAATAGGTTGTATAGTCTAGCTATAGCAGGATGTCCGAATCGACGGTATAGGGTCTTAATTTCCGTTTCTATAAGGAATACGGTCGATTATTTACTCTTCCTAAGGAAGAACTAAAGGTATCCTTATTTCCTAACTACCGGGATGTCTGCCTTAAGGCCGGTAAGGGTATTCGTCGTATTATTAAAGAATACGCCTAGCCTATCTATATCCGCGAGGTATAATAGGAAAAGGGTCGAAGTTTCTAGCATATAAAATATAATCCTTTTAATCGGAGTAATAAGATTAATTAATCCTAGAGACCTTATAATAGTGCCGGGGCCGAACCTAATTAATTCTTAGCCTACGGTCGATATGTTTAAACAGACGGAAGGGTTTTCTTATTAGAGGGCTATATACTATTCTTATCCGGCTATTAAGACTTTTGCTACTCCCGTATCGATTAAGATGCCTTAAAAATAGAGCTTTAAGTAGCGGTCGTCGATAAGAAACTAGTCGGCCGAGACTATTAGTTTTATTCCGTAGACGTTATCTCTTATAATAAGGTAGTTGAAAGCTATTTAATAAAGCATTTAACTAGCTTACTACTATTCCGGCTTATTATCCTCGCTATACTCTTCCTTCTTATCGTCCTTATAGCCTTTATAGCCTACTAAGTAGGCCGTAATATCCGGGGAAACGCCGGTATATAAATAATGCGAGAGATATTAGTCCTTAGCTTTCCGCCGTTCCTCTATAGAATGTTTCGTAAACTAATATCCCTCTTTTCTATACATAAAGCACTTCTTAGTCTAGGTCTTATTGCCGTATTCTTAACCGTAGCCTCTTCTACCGCGAGGTCGATAGCTTTATCTAAAGCCTTGCGAGCGAAATCCTCCGTTGCCTTTACTACGATTATTAGTATACCTACGGTCTATATAAAACTAACTATTAGGGTTCCTCGAATTATATTTATAATTTATATCTATCCTATCGTTATTACGATATCGGTCTTAGATAAATTAGCGTAAGGCATTTCTCGCCTATCGTACGAGGTACGTCGTAAGGGAAGCTCGGAGGTCGGCATAGAGCTCCTTAGCCTCCTTAGCCTATTTAAAGGAGGCACCTTTAAGTTCCGGGATACCTTAGCACGCCTTAGTGAGATTTACTATAAGTAGGGTTTTGCCTATAAACTTAGGTCTTAGAGTCTGTTAATAAAGCAATAGCTTATCGATTAGCAACTAAAGCACTTCCGGTAGGCCTTTCTTAGGGTTGTTAGCCCGAACTTAGTTAAACGTTGTATTAGTCTAATCGGTATAGTATTAAGCTTAGGTCGCTTTAGTATCGAAATGTTATTTAATCTTACCGTATGCGCTTCGGAAGGTAGTCGTCTAGGTAATATTCTCTATATAGAAGCGATCGGCTTATCCCTTTAAGATCTAAGGGAGGAGGGTATAGAAAAGCCCTAGCTTAATCTTAAGGTTATAACATACGCTTATAAACTTACGGATAGTCTTATTAAATAGGGCATATAGCTCGCCGGTATAGCTCTTCTCCTTATCCTATATCTTAACGAACTTAGTCTATACGTCGGGATCTAATAAGAGGTTCGGAATATCGGCCGGTAGGAGTGCTATATACTCCTTAATATTATAATTAAATGCTTCGATAGCCTTTAGGGCGATTGTTAAAGCAGATAGATCGAGCCTCGGTTTCGCCCTTAGGATATATAACGTTAGTTCCGGGAGAAATAGTAGTCGTAGCGCATAAAGCCGATTTATACGATTAAATAGTAGGAATGCCAGTGCATCCGTTATAGCCGTGTTTAGGTCTTAGTCTAGTTCCGGAGTCGGATCTATAGTCGCCGCTCGGGCCGGGCCGCTATATTAGAATCGGTGCAAAGTCGGAAAGACCGTTAACTAGTTCGTTATAGTCGAGAAACGATCTTTATCTGCCTAGTCTTAGGCTATTTATTCCTTTTCGTTTCTCCTCTTTTCTTACTTACTAAGGGCCTTTATACCTATATTAAATACCTCTGTTATAAACTCCTTCTCGTTCTAAGGGAGTAGATTATTAGATAAAAGCATTATTATATATAATCTTATAAACGGCGCGTTCTTTAGTCCTATCGAAACGCCGCGTCTTCGCAATAGTATTTTAAGGACCTTCTTATAGCTTTAGTCTACCGTATTCTATATAGATTTATTCTATCCTTATAAATATTCCTAGAATAGATTAAAGAGCCGTTAACCTTAATAGTAGATAGATACTTCGCCTATTATAATAAACTAGGCCACGAATGTTATAACCTCCGCTTTATAAGGGTCTTCTATCGTAATTTCTTTTATATCCTAGTATTATATATCTACCTTTATGCGAGCGGTAAGAGGGATGCTAATCTCCTTTATTTATTATATAATCGGTTCCGGGCTATTAGGAGGAGCCGGTGCGTTTGTATTCGATAGTAATCCTACTATTATTATTTGTTTTTCGAGTTTGTTTAGGGGTTAGTTAGTGTTGTAAGGATCTTTACGAAAAATGTCGAAGCGATTAGTCTCTATTCTAAAGGACGTAACTCTTCCTCCTTAAGGGAAGCAAGCACGGGATTAAATAGTTATAAGGGTTCGCGATGTTATTCTACGTTATAGACGCACTGCTTATTAACGTTTACTCTTTCTATAATAGGCGAGAACGGGATTAATAGAGAGCTTAGAAGGTCTTATTTACCGTAGAGCTAATATAAACAATCCTTATTCTTAGCATAGATAAACTTCTCTTAGGTATGCGTAATAGAACCTTAAGGGTAAAGATACGCGGAAATAGCGTCCGTAAGGAATAAAGATTCTACTATACTTTCGAAGATTAAGATCTATCTCTTCTGCCTTACTATTCTATAATTAAATCTATTTAATCACTAATTAGTATTAGTAGGTGATTTACTTAGATTAATCTAAATAAAGGGGGTTGTAAATAGTTATAGTTATATCTAATCTAGCTAGAGAAGGGGGAATAAGGGGGCCCCTTTATACCCGTCTGCCGGGGTTCTTCTATAAAGCCTACTATGCCTTAACAATACATTGTTAAGGCCTACGCTAGGGCTTACTGCTTTAGTTATAACGATGCCCTTAGTTAATAACGCGGTTATTAACTATATAGGTTACGTAGCGTTATACACCGCGTAGTTATAACCCCTATTGCCCCTTTCCTATATATAGTTAGCAATATAGTTGCGACTCTATCCCTTAGTTATATAACCACATTCCTATAAGTACCGATTTTTTGTCTCGGAAGTGTAGTTATATATATATTAATCTAAATACTTATAGTCTATTAATAGTATTAATTATCACATTATGGCTTTTAATTACTACGATTTTAAATAGACCTTGCCAACCGTTTTTTTCTCTCTAGACATAGACCTTACTTTATAGTAGAAGATTAAGAATCTCCTTTATTAATAGTCCGTTTCGGCTGTAAATAGCATCCTTAATTCGTCTTTTAGTAGAGATTTAGCGAAGCAATTTTATAGCCTTTTATATAGCTATAGCTCTCTATATCGTTATTATAAAAGGGGGTGATTCCTATATAATCCGGGGGTAAGCACTAAAAACTAATAATATAGGAACTAAACTATTAGGACTAGCTGTATTATTAATTGCCTTAACTGCTATTTAAAGGATGGCTTTAGCTAATGTTACGTTCCTAATTTCCTCTTAAAGAATACTAAATATTCGTTTAAGTAGTCTGTAATATCTTTTAATCTTTCCGATAGACTAATAGGCTTTAACTAGAACTTGCTTATATAAAATCCCTATTACTTTTGCTTTGTTTCGGAATTTATTAAAAGCAAAATTAGTTCTTATATCGTGCTTAAGAACATCTAGTAGACTAAGATATATATTAATCTATAACGCACGTAGTGGTTCCTACGTATCTTTAGCGGATATTAATAGAAGGAATCTTACTGCTTAAAATAAAGTTGCTAAATCTACTACGTATAGCACTAGTCGTTATAGGTTTCTAAGGTATATAACGTTAATAATAATCTTATAGTTAAATTCTCGATTATCTTATAGTATAAATTTAAAAAGTCTTAGAGCTTAAGAGTATATCTAGCATTAGTAATAAAATTTAAAATTAGTTTTAAGTCTTTTAATTAATATATTATTATATTAATGTATGTAAAGCATCCTCTATGCTATATACCGGGGCTAATGTAATTAGCTATAGATAAGATAGTAAGGAGCTATTCCTAGCTCCTAGGGCTTACGCCTACCTAATAAGAATTATCCTTCTTTATATATACATTCTCTATACTAAGTGTATTAAATTAGTAGTAATTCTATACCTTCTGCCTTAAAGCTACTATTAGGAACGCCCTTCCTATCTCTAAAGCTTCGCTTTACTA
Organism: Ophiocordyceps sinensis; assembly: GCA_012934285.1. NCBI lineage: Eukaryota > Fungi > Ascomycota > Sordariomycetes > Hypocreales > Ophiocordycipitaceae > Ophiocordyceps > Ophiocordyceps sinensis. Next base: position 2,839,284 of record JAAVMX010000007.1, read on the forward strand.
CGATACGTTTGCTAAGAGCTTCTTAAAGCTCTCGCTATTTATTAAAAGCCGCTTAAAGGCTTCCGACACCTATAATATAACTAGCTTATATAACCTTAGCTAACACGCTTATATAACCTCTAATATAAGCCTTACGATTTAAAGAGGCTCGCCTTTCTAAGCATTATTAGAACTAGGGCCTACTGCTTAATTCTCTATTTTAAGTCCTTACGTAATTAGCCGTAAGGAAAAATTTTCTCTTTATGTTTTCGATTTCCTACGCGTACTTATTCCTACGCTAAAATTAAAACACCTTATACCTCCTACTATAGACTTTTCTCCTCTCCTATAACTCTTCTTTCTTCGTAATCCCTCCTTTTCTCTATCTATCGACCTCTTTGCCTTTTTCCCTTGTTTTATTTAAGCTATTATTACTATAGCTAAGGACGAAGAAGCCCGTTAAGCTATAGCGTCTATATCTCGCTTAGACGACTTTTACCCTCGCTTGCCGATATAAGAATATGCCCCGCCGGATAGTGTCTATAGCGTCGCTCCCTTTAAGGACTTTAAGAGTAATTATAAAGATCCTCCTCCTCCCGCCCGCCGTCGTCCTCGCTTATCCTTAAAAACCAAGGTACTACGTAAGCAGTCTACTATATTAGCTATAAAGGATAGAGATTATAATAACCTATTAAAATAAGCCGTCCGCTACTTTAAGTTAATTAAGATACTGCCTACGGAAAAGGTTATTAAAACCTTTACTAATATAGACGTAATATATATAAAGTAAGCCTATATTCTCTTAGGCTCTTTAGCCTTTAAGTCGGAGATTATCTTCGATATCTTAGATCTTCCGTCCGTAAAGGAAAAGCATTTATAGCACGCCGACACTTAGCGAAAAGGAATTCGCTTATATCTTCGTTTTATAAGCGAGCTTCCCGATAATAAGACTCCTCTCTACGCTATAATAACTTTAGTATATCCGCTAGTCTAAGCCGTGCCTCTTAACCCGTAAATAATCGATAAAGACTTTTCTAACGGTTAATTAAAGAAATAGCCTCCTCTTCGTCTATAAGGAATACTTCGCTTATCTAAGCAACGCTTTATTAGATAGCAGTATTACCTTAAGGAGAAACCTTAGGTTCTATATTACTCTCTTTAGTCTAAGTTATCTAAGTACTCTTAGGCCTTTTACTCCCGTCGATAGAAGGATTTAGATAATAATAATAACGATTTATCTAAGTCCGATAATAGTTTTATCCGCCGCCCTTTAAAGTCCTATTTAAACCTACGTAAGTACCGCGAGGCGAGTTATACCTCCTCTTTAGCCTATAACGATAAGGCTATTACTAAACGCTTTAAATAGGATAATATTAATACTTTTAACCTAAATAAATATAATCTAAAGAACCTAGGCATTATCGCTCTTAGCGATAGAAAGAATATCTATATAAACGTCTATCTCTTTATAAAGCGTTTAAGAATCTATTAAGACGAAGATCTATTCGCCTTTTGCCTATATTACCTCTCCTTCTTAGTAAGAAGAGCTCTTATATAGTATATAAGTAAGCTTATAGCGGAATAACGTAATATCCTTAGTTCCTCCCCCTTTAAAACCTTCTATAAGTTCTTAATTAAGCGTTTTAAGCGTCCTAACGCCGACGTCTTAAAGGAACTTTATAAGGAAAGGTATACAATATCTATATAGTCCTCTAGCTCTATTACTCTCGCGTAGTAGATCTAAAGAAAGGTTTCGCTCGCCCGCTAACTTAAGATAAGCAAGGATGCCTAAATTATTAAGGCTATCTATCCTCTTATTGCCGTTTAAATCTCCTCGCTTTTTCTTATTCCTATAAAAAAGACCTTAATCGATAAATAGATTCGTATTATTAAGGAACGAAAACCCTTTATTATAGCCTTTCTTAAGCTATATATCTCTAAAGACTAAGACCGTTCTCGCTATAGTAGCTTTTCCCGTCGGGATAATAACTATCGTTAAGATAACTATCGCTATAATAATAGTTACCGTTAAGGTAACTATAATCGCAGCTATTGTAATAATCGTCGCGATAACTATCGTTAAGGTAACTAAGGCAATAACTACCGATAGACTAACCGCTAGGATTAAGACTAAGAGTATAATCGCAACCGTAGCCCTAAAGGTCGAAGCTTAAGTAATAACTATAATTAGTTAAGCTTACGCCCGCTACGCTACGATAAGCGTTACCCTCGCCGAGACGACCGACGAGATAACTAAACGGAATACCGCTAAGGTAAATATAAAGGTAATAATAATAAGAAGAAAGTATACTTTAAGTCGAAATATTAAAGCGATAAGAAGACTGCTCTTAGCGGCAATAAAGCTAGTAATAAGCTATACTTAAATAACTCTTAAGACGACGCGTCCTCTTACGCCTCTTCGGAAGCTAACTTCGTAGGCTATATAAACTCTCGCTACCCTACCGAATAGGCCGGTAAGTTTAAATATAGTACTTACGACCGTACCTTCGCCCTCGCCTTTATGCTTAAGGAGTATATATACGCTAACTACTATATATCTAAGCAATAGCTCTATAGTAAAGAGCGCGCGCTTAAGCCTTTAACCTATAAGGTTTATAAGGCCTTTTTTCTTTTTTATAACGTATTTTTCTCCTATCTTTATCTTAGGTATAAAAAGACCCCTTCTACTCTTACTATTCCTATAGGGAATATTATCGACTTTATTCCTATTAAGCCTAATTCCCCTATTGTATTAGAGCCTATTCTTCCCGCACCTATTATTAAGGAGCCTGTTTTTTACGTAGCGCCTACTATAGCACCCCGACTAGATTAAGTCCTAAAGGCTAAAGCCGAGGAGCCTTAATAGGATTAGGATTCCCCGCCGTATTTATATTCCTATATAAGGATTAAGGTCTCTGCTTAACCCGGTAGGCAGGAAGTCTAAGTTTGCCCCGACTTTAGCTATAGTAAGCCTATAATTAATCGCAACCTCTTTTAGACTCTTAACTATACCGTTAAAAAGAAGCCTCTTATTACTATTAACAGAGTTAACGGTCGCTCTTTTTGCGAGGACTAAGCTACGTTCTCCTTCTACACGCGTAGTACTATAGCTAGCCCGACCGCTTAAGCAGCTATAGCTAAATTCACTTACTCCGCCTAGGTTTCTAAAGTAAAGGCTAGCGCACTTTTAGGCAATGCCTTCCTTAAGCTATACCGAGGATCCCTTAATTATAATAAAAAGGTTATCTATATTAGAGTGCTTAACGGGTTTAAAATCCTATTCGATATTTATAAATAGCCCTATAAAGTTATTCGCCGCGTTTAAGCCGTCCGAAAAACTATTATACTACCTAATACTACCCTTATAGTCCTTACCTCTTAGAAAGAACTTCCTAAAGACCGCGCTTATACTTTCTTCGCCTTTTACGCTAATTCTATTTATAGTATCGTCGATGCTAAATCTCTTCTTACTATCCTTATTACTAATAGCACGAACGTTAACCTCGTTATTAAGCGTAAGTAGAAGCTTAGCTAGATATAAGAGTATTAAGAGTCTAGCTATTTTACCGCCCTATCCTAAAAATTAGCTATAAAGGCTCTAACGCTAGCTACGGTAGTTTCGCTTACTCTTAGAGCCGCTGCTATACTATCCTCCTCTATAAGAACCGCTATTACTACTACTACTTCTTTTATTAATTTATCGGTTAACGTTATAAGCACCTTCCCGCTTATATAGGAGATCCTTAAGTATCTATAGCCTCCCGCCTTATCTTAACCCGTAAAAGCTCTTATTCTAGGCTTTTCTCTAACGCCTTCGCTATCTAACTCTATCTACGCCTACGTTATAGCCTCTTCGGCAAGACCTACTAAATAGTCTAAGGTTCGCTAAAACCTTGTAGCAGCCGCTACTAACGTAATAGCAGCTGCTATAGCTATTAAGATAGACGCCGCGGATAGAATTAAGGATCCCCTTTTTAGCCGTATTCTATACTAAACGTATGTTTAACGCCCGCTAGAGCTTTAAGAAAAATACACTAAGGAAGGGATTTATATTTTCGACTATAGCCCTTCTTTTATACGCTGCGTTAAGAAGCTTTTTTAGAAATACTCCTAGCTTTAGCGAGATATAGGTACCGCCGTCGTAGAACCCGGAAAGGAATTAATAATCCCTTTTATCGATAATTAGCACGAAAAATAAGTCGCTTAAAGGCCTTACCTATAAGGGCTTCGCGATAGGAAGGTTATCGACGATATATTTAACCTACTTTATAAGTAAGGTCGCTTAAAGTAGGCCGACGAGCTTACGCCGTTCGCCGTACTTATCTTTATAGTCTAGCGTATAGCCTAAGGCGAGACTAAAGGCCGCGTCGTTATTAACCTACGTGCCGTTAATAGTATTACTATCCCGGATTCTTACCTTCTACCGCTATAAAGCTCTATTATTGCTAAACTCTTAAGCGTCCGTTTTATTACTACTATCGACGCTTCCGCCTTCTTCTATTAGTTTCGAGTTAAACTTAAGCATTAAGACAGGTTTACTATTATAAGTCATTAAGGTCTAAAGCGCTTAATAGTTATACCTATCGGCTTCCGAAATAGCCTAGCGTACGTATAACGCTATATAGACTAAGTTCTCCGTCCGTACTAAGGCTATAGCCGCGTGTTTATTAATAATATTATTATTTATTCCGCTATAGAAGAGGAATACTTTTAATATCTTAAGGCTATCTTTAAGCTCTTTATATCGCTTAATCTATCTATAAGCCTTACTAAGAGCTAGATCGGCTACCCTTCCGTAGAGTTACTTAGATTTCGTATCGACGCGTTTAAGATAAGCACTATAAAGCATAGGCTTACCGCCTTTATAAAGCTTTTATTTCCCGATAATCTCGCCGCTCTTAAATACTATATCGGCGCTATAGGGTATATTCGCAACCTTATCCCGTACTACGGCGCCTCTATTGCCCCTCTATAGGATCGTAAGACTAATCTTCTAGCTTAAGGTCGCTTAATTAGTAAAGTTAAGAACGGGAACCTTAATAAGCGGAAGTCCTATACGTGAGTTATATCGTTCTAGCCGACCTTAGCCGAGCTTTCCTCCTTCGCCTCCCTTTAGAAGGAAATTACTTCTAGCCGTATAATTTACTATATAGACCCGTAAAAGAGGCTATTCTATTAGATTAACGCCTCCTTATAGCGAGGCTTTATAGCCGTCTTTTTCTATCTCCGCGACGGCATTATTTAGCAGCTAGGCTAGCCTATTCTAGTTAAAGCTATTATGCCTATCTACTTCCTCTCCTATACTCTAACGAAAGCCGAGTAGTCTTATAGTCCTTTAGAACTAAAGGTCGCCTATCTTATATAGGCTGCGAAAAAGATACGCACTATAGTATAGTCGTTAACCCTCCCGCTTATAGTCTTAACCGATTACTCTATAATTAAGCAGATTGTTGCTAAAAAGACCCTTAATACTTCTAGCATAGACTAAGCCAACCGTCGCTTAGTTATAGCCTTAATTTACCTCTCTAAGTACGATATCGAGGTTTACTACCTCCTTAGTAAGAAGAACTTTATCCCTAACGCCCTTAGTCGCCTACTAGCTAAGGAATCCGACTAGCTGCTTAATTATCGTCGTCCCGACTTTACTATGCTTAACGATATGCTTATAGCCTCCGAGGCTATTATAGCTCTTAAAAAACGCGAGGAATTCGCCGTCGCCTACGATAATAACCCTTACTATAAGCGAATACTTTAAATAATCGTAGATAGCGAAGACGCTATTAAGAGTCTTTCCTCGCCTTTAGAAGGAGCTATAGTCGCTAACTCTATAGTATAAACAAAAGCATAGCTTAAGCGCCGCGGCATACCGTTCTTTATAGTCGATAAGCTTTTATACTATAAAGGCCCCGACGGCTTTACCTAGCTATATATCTCTAACGCCTTCGTCCTATCTATAATCTTAGCAGCTTATAACAATAAGAACTACTTTAGCATCGTCTATATAATTAAGGACCTAAAGATATACTTAATCCGCGGAGTTATACATTAGGTAAAAAAGCATATCGCGGCCTATAAAGCCTATTATCTTAGCTAAATAGACCGTTAGACCCTTACCGGCAGCTATAAGCCTATTCGCCCCCCGCTACTTCTAATATAAAGTATCGCGATAGACTTTATAACCGATATACCGCCCTTACCTTTAGCAAGCTCTTTATAGTAGATCCTAGGCTTTAATATCTTTAACTAACTTCTTACGGTTATTTACCTAACTAATAAGAGATGCTTACTAATCTTAGGCAACGCGAAGTATAGCATAAAGGACTAGGCTTAAAGCCTAGCCCGTTAGTTACTTCTTTCTAATTAAGGCATACTAAGAACTATTATTAGCGACCGGGATCGTAAATTTACATCCGACTTTTAAAAAAGCCTTTAAAGCGTATTTAGTACTAAAATTATAATAACTACCGCCTACTACCTATAGGCTAACGGACTTACCGAACGGCGTAACTAGACCGTAGAGACCGCTCTATGAATATCCTATATCGAGGATCTTAGCCTAGATTAAAAGATAATAATCCCCGCCCTTTAATAGAATCTAAATACAGTATTTAACGCTAGTACGAAGATCTCCGCCTATAAATCTATCTTCGGCTTTAATATACGTAGACTGTTAGAAGCTACCGATAATATCCTAAGCACTATTACGGACGAACTGCCCTACTTACGAGAAGTTACCTATAGATAAGCGAGCCTAGCTATAGACCTAGTAGCTATAAAGGCTAAGCAGCGGTATAATGTAAAACACCGGCCGGTTCTTCTTAAAGCTAGTAATAAAGTCTACCTAAAGCTATATACGGGCTATTATAAGCCTAGCTAGCCGCTAAAGAAATAGTCGCGGCAATAAGAAGGTCCTTTCGTTATTAAGCGTATAGTTAATAACCTCGCGGCGGAGCTCGACCTCCTTAGCTAAGTCTAAATCCACCTAGTCGTTTCTATTTAGCATCTTAAGCTCGTATACGAAGGGCATTATATTAAGCTCGAGCCTAGACTTATAGAAGCCGCTCGCGACGTCGAAGCACCTAACGAAGGGGATTAGCACTATAAAGTCGAACGCTTAATAGACATCCGTATTTATCGCATCGGTCGGTCGAAGTCACCTATAACCGAATACCTCGTACGATAGAAGGGATAGGCTGCTATATATAACTAATAGGTCCGAGCCGACTAAGTCTCTACTAAAGCTATTACGGAGTTCTAAGGTCGCCCTCCCGTACGCACTATACGAAGTAAGAAGGCCGCTTAGCAAAAGGAACGATTAAAGGAATAATTACTAGTAGGTATAAGCATAACTTATAAGAATAAAAGGAAGGATTTAGGCAATAGGAGTATTCCTCTTAATTGCTTAATTAGGATTATATTTATAACTGCTATAGGCAGTAGTATTTTCTTTCTTAAGCCGGCATTCTAATATATATAAAGCATCCTCTATGCTATATACTAGGGCTAATATAATTAGCTATAGATAAGATAGTAGGGAGGTATTCCTAGCTCCTAAGGCTTACGCCTACCTAATAAGAATTATCCTTCTTTATATATACATTCTCTATGCTAAGTGTATTATATATCCTACTTAGCGTAGTAGATAATATAGTCTTATAACTATAGGATGTCTAAAACGACGATAGAGTATTCGGATTATTATTATTATTAAAGTACTCTAGCTGCCCTAACGGGCCTAGTGCCCCTGCATTTAGCTAGCATAGGAAAAACTAAGCGGCTTAAGGGAAAACCTATATAATGTCTATCTATCTCGACGTCGGGCCGGATACAGCCTATATTCGCTATAGTTAATTAAGTTTAGTTACTGCCGTTAGTCTAGTGCCTAATAAAGGTTACCCCGCTTAAGCAGGCCTAGGGGCGTTAGGGTCGGGCGGATAGTCTAACTTAGTAAAGCCGGCGCGCAGACGGCACGCGGGCGATAGGGTATAGGCCGGGGCCCCGCCTAGCGGGTTAAAACGTAGAAAAACAAATCTTAGTAAGCGTATAATTAAATATATAAATATATATAAATATATACAAACGTTAAAAGGGGCTAGCTTTAAGAGCCTCGTCGTCCTACTCCCGGAGCTCCCCCCGCCGGTATTACAGCGGTCTATCTTCTCCGTAAGGGCTATTATAGCCTAGAACTACTATATTAGGCGGTATTTAAGGAACTACCGGACGAGCGGCTTCGCGGCGGCGGGGCGGTTAAGCGCCGCCTTAAGGTCGCTCTCTTATCGGATGCCTTTTAGTAAGGCCGCCCTTGCGTTAGTAAGGGTAAGGCACTAGAGGAAGAGGTAGAACGCGGTTTTACGCGCGGTCTTATACTAATAGAGCGGTAAGTTAACGTTAGGGACGTTTTAGTCGAAAAGGAACCCTTATAGACCGATCTTCCCGGTCTAAATCTAGATAAGCGTAGAGCTCTTATATTTATATAACCCGTTATATACCTTTAGTGCCTTCTTCGGCCGGTCGAAGTAAGGGTTAATATCTGCCGGCTATCGGGCTCTCTATAGTCGCTTTACCTCCGTTATTTAAAGATCCTCCTTCTAGCGCGCCTCTTAATCGCGGAGGACCGCCTCCTCCGTTATAGTGCCCTAAGGGCACTAGTCCTAAAGCTACGCGTCGTACGGCCGGCCGGGCGGTCGGGTCGGCCGATAGGGTTAAGGCAGTACTCTCGCCGGCTTCTCGTAGGCGCGTCTAATCTAGTCCGCTATACCCGACTCTTTAGTTCGCTCCTTATACCGCGCGAGGCGGTGGTTAAGGTAGAGGTCGAGCGGCGGGACCGCCGTCTATATCTCTAGGTTTTAGATCGGGGTCGCCTTAAACGCCTTAGCTACTACCCGTAGGCAGCTCGACTAATATACTATAAGCGCTTTTATTAGGCCGGTAGGTTTCCTTCCTCTAGGCGTAGGCTTATAGAACGTTAACGCCCTATAAGCGAGCGCGCTCCGAACTATACTAGCGTAGACCGTCCGCGCGCTTCGCAGTCGTATACCCTATATAGACGCCGTAAGCCCGGTAAGGGCTAGCGCCTATATGCTTATTTTCGTCTTAAGCTTCCTAACCTAGGCTTTCTATCGTAACTTTCGGTTAAACTAAACCCTTAGGAACCGCCCGTCCTCGACCGGCCGGACTATATTCGTCTTAAGCTAAAGCTTCGTCGGTATCGGCTTATAGGTCTACGTAAAGTAGATTAGCTCGCTCTTCTCTAGCTTAAACTTAGCACCGACTTCCCCTACCTATTTATCGTACTTTTTTTAAGCGCTCCTTAAACGCTATATAATCGCGGCTATAGTCTTACCGTAAGCTAAAAGGTTTATATCGTTAGCGAAGCCGATAGTAGTAACCCCTATATCCGGCTTAAGGTCGTCGTATAGTAGCGCGATATAAAGGAGGAAGAGGATTAAGGAGAGGGGCGAGCCTTAGGGCACGCCTATAGGCACCCCTTAGGTCTCCGCCGGCGCGCCGTTAAAGTAGAGCTAGGCCGTCCTTCTCTTAAGGAAGCTTTTAACCTACGCGATAACCTAGCCTAGGAAACCCTTCTAGTAGAGGGTCTCGACGAGGTACGTATAGTCTACCCTATCGAAAGCTTTTTTAAGGTCGAGCTAGAGGAACGACGCTACCCCTCCTTAGGCCTACGTCGTCTTTACGAGCTCCGTTATAAGTTATATCGCCGTCTTAGTAGACCTCTTAGTCCTATTCCCTATCTGCCCTTCGGGCAGGAGGCTATACGCCTCCGCCGCGTTTACGATCCTCCTTACGACTATAGCCTTAAGGATCTTCCCTACCGTACTAAGGAGAGAGATTAGTCTTTACCCTTAGGCTTATTAAAGCTAGGCCGCTGTCTTCCCGGGCTTCGGCAGTATAATAATAGCCGCGTATTAAAACCGTCTTAGAAAATGCCTAACGTCGTAGCTAGCGTTAAGCAATACCGTAAGCACCTTAAGCAATAGCTCCTTATAGGCCTTAATAAGCCTAACCGGGAGGCCGTCCTCCCCTACGGCCTTCTACGATGCTATCTTCCTAACCGCCGACCTAACGTCGCCGACTATAAAACGCTGCGATATTATATAGGCCTCTTAGGCGGCTCGGGGGCTCCCCTCGCCTCTCGCTACTAAGGGTAGGAAGAATCGGGCCGCGAGTATAAAGGTCTTTAACTATAGTAAGGGATTAGGCCTACGGCCTAACCCGTATTATTACGTACGGGTAAAGGCATAGCAGCGTATAGAGGGGTATTACCCGCACGCATAAGAGCGGGATACTTAGCTCCTATATAGATCGTTAACACACCTATATAAAGGGCAACTATGCATTTACTTTACTTACCCTATTATAGTACGATCTATTAAATATATATCGGAATAGACTAAAGCAACGATGCCTAGCAGTAGGCAGAGGCCTAGCGCCTCTACGAAGAGTAGCAGCAGCTGCTATAGGAGGCAGTCTAGCAGTAGCAGCTACGGGACGAAGCTTAACGCGTTTAAGCTACTAAGGATGCCCGCGTTCGGTATAAGATAGTGAAGGCCGCTCGCCTATAAGCGGCCGAGGAGGAGCAGCGCCTAATAGCGCTACTATAGCGTTTATCTACCGACCCGGATAGGCGACGGAATTTACTCGCGGTCTTTAGGGGCATACCGAGCTTAACGGGAGCTTCGACGATACCTCCCCCCCCCGGCCCTACGGAACGCGCCCCTAAGGGGCCGGCTCCTACGGACGTACGGACGGACCTCGAGGCCGCTTACAGTAAGCGGAAGCCTCTGCCTTAGCCTATATAGGACGGCAAGCTTAAGTCGTTCTACTTCTTCCTATACCGCCTAAAGAATAAATTTGCTATTAACGAGAAGTAGGGCCTTAACGGCTACCGCGATACCGCGTAGTATTCGCTCCTTTATACGCTGCCGGAGCCTTAGATACGACGGGTTTCCGGGTTTTAGGAAAGCGGCGGCCCCGGTCGTAGGCGCGACCCTAAGGCCTTCTTTACCTACCTTATGCACGCGTTTGGGAACGTATAGGAGTAAGAGAAGGCGTAGGATAGGCTACGGACCTTCGGCTAGAAGGACGGACAGGCGTTTAAGGAGTTTCTCCCCGACTTTAAGGAGACTATTACTCGCGCCGTAGGTAACACCGTTTAGGAGGATAGCGCTAAGCTTATATAGTTGCGGAATTCTATCTCCCTAGCCCTACGGGAGCTACTTATCCCTATTAAGATGCCCGTCGACTTTTAGGGGTACGTTAGCCGCCTAACGAAGGTCGCGTAGAACTACGAGCAGACTCCGCGCTTCTAAAAGCTCCGGAAGCGTACCGGCGGCATAAACGCGGGCGGGACTATAGCCCCCCTCCCGCTACCGAAGTCCGCTCCTAACACAACGACCGTAGACTAGGACGGCGACGTTATTATAACGGCTATACGCCCGGCATACGGTAGGAAGGAGAAGCCGAAGTCGCCGCCCGGAGCTTATACGCCTACCTCGTTTAATAGGCGAGCTCGGTAGGCGACTAAAGCGGAGCTTTAGAAGCGGCGCGACGATAGGCTCTACTTACGCTACGGAGTGCTCGGCTACTTAATAGCTGCCTGCCTATATAAGCCGGCTCGACGGCTAGTACGCGTATAGGCTACTTACACGCCGGCGCTTAAGTCCGAGGATAACGAGGAGGTTCCCGCTCCGCCTATAGCGGAGGGAAATATATAGCTCTAGAGCGTAGACGGGCCCTAGAGCCTAATACACTAGCGCTAGCTAAGAAAGAGTTAACGGACCGTATTAAAGATAAGCCTACTTTAATACTAGTTATCGTTAATTAGATAAACCTTCTCTCCGCTCTTATAGATAAGGGGTGCTAGTGCTACGCTGTAATTAACGAGGCATTCGCATACGACTTACGTTTACTAGTAGAACGAATACGCCTAAGGTAGGTAAAGGGAGCCTTTAGCGTAATAAAAGGTGCGGAGATTAAGGGTATCGCTTAAGTAGCTACGGAGGTCGACGGTTATACCTAGCTGCTCGTCGCGTATATAATTCCTTAACTTAAGTTCCCCTTAATTCTAGGCAAGCCTTAGCTTAAGCATATAGAATCCTTCTCTATGCCGTATAAAGGGAAGCTTTAGTACGGGCCTTCGCAACGGTAGGTGCGATACTAGACTAACGAAGACGAGGACGAGAGCGAGTGCCTAAAGGAGCTACGGACCGCGTAGGAGGTAATAGCCTCTATATTTATCGGTACTATTCGGCGAATTCGCAGACGGTAGGGCGCGGAGGCGGCGTCGGCGGCGGTCTACGCTATAAGCCTAGCGGACATCGAGAACGCGCTACGGCTTAAGAAGCCTAAGACGGAGTCCGAGCTACGCTAGATAATCCCGGCGTAGTTCTACGACCTTCTTCCGCTCTTTACGAAGAGCGAGGCTAATAAGCTTAACCCGTATAAGCTTAGCATTAACCACGCCGTTCCTCTCCGCTAAGATACTAACGGCAATAATATAGTTCCGCCCTTTAGGCTACTATATAGTATATCCCGGGACGAGCTGCTTGTCTTAAAGAAGACCTTACGCGACCTGCTAGATAAGGGGTTTATTTAGGCTAGCTCGTTAGAAGTAGCGGCCCCGGTCTTATTTACGCGGAGGCCGGGTGGTAGGCTGCGATTCTACGTCGACTATAGAGCCTTTAACGCGATAACTCGTCCGGATCGGTACCTACTTCCGCTAATTAAGGAGATACTCCGTAATATCGCGAAGGCGAAGTGGTTTACTAAACTAGACATCTATTAAGCGTTCTATAAGGTGCGAATCGCGGAAGGTAATAAGTAGAAGACCGCGTTCCGCACTCGTTATAGCCTCTTCGAGTGGATAGTAACGCCGTTTAGGCTTACCGGCGCCCCGGCTACCTTTTAACGCTATATTAATAGCATCCTTCGGGAGTTCTTCGATAAGTTTGCTTCCGCCTATATAGATAATATTCTTATCTACTCGAGCAGGAGCTATAAGGACTATATAGCTAAGGTGCGGAAAGTGCTTAATCGGCTGGCTTTATACGGTTTATACCTCGACCTAGATAAGTGCGAATTCGGCGTTACGCGGGTTAAGTATCTCGGCTTTATTATTATCGCGGGCGTTAGCATTTAAGCGGACCCTGTAAAGATCTAGGCGATTCGCGACTAAGCGGCGCCGACTTCGTAAAAGGGCGTGCGAAGCTTCCTTAGGTTCGCTAACTACTACCGGATATTTATTCGGGAGTTTTCTCGTATTATTACCCCGCTAGTCGACCTTATAGGGAAGGGCACCCTATTCGAATAGGGCTCTATATAAGTACAGGCGTTCTAGACTCTAAAGGATCTCTTCTCGCAAGCGCTAGTGCTGCTTTAGTAGGACTTTAATCGTTCCGCGATTCTTAAAGCGGACTATAGCGGGTACGCGCTTAAGGGCACGCTGTCCTAAGAGGTTAACGGCTAGCGCCGCCCTATAGCGTTCTACTCCCGTAAGCTAAGCCTAGCCGAGCGCAACTACGCAGTCTACGATAAGGAGATGCTCGCTATTATTAGCTGCCTTAAGCAATAGTAGGCGGAGCTCCGCAGCTATAAGGACTTCGAGATCCTTATAGACTATAGGAACCTTAAGTACTTTATAACCCGGCAGTACCTTTCGGAACGGCAGGCGCCCTAGGCCGAGTACCTTTCGCGCTTCTGCTTTTAGATTAAGTATAGGCCCGGTAGGGAAGTAGCTATACCGGACGCCCTCTCGCGGAGGGATTAAGACCGGCCTTCTAGCGATAATTACAAGGCTAGGGATATATAGATAATCCCGAAGGAGGCGCTCTATACGTACCTTAGCGCTACCCTTGTAGATATAGAGGACGCCGCTGTTTTAGACGAGGAGGTTACCGCCGTAGTACCGCTAAACGTCTAAAGTAGCGTTAGTCGCTATATCTTTGGAGATAACGACCTCTAGCGACTTTAGGACCGGCTAGCGGCCTAGGATAGCACGTACGGGAGCGTACGCCGCTCTATAGAAGCCGGAGCCCGGACCCTTAACCCTAAACTCGGGCTTAAAGTTTAAATCGCGGACTATTACGTCGACCCTAAGGGCCGCCTTCGGTTCCGGGGACGGCTTTAGGTCCCCGGCTCCCCTCTAACGACGGAGGCCGTAGCACGGGACTTACTACCGGAGCTTAAGGAACGGAACGAGCTTTAAGGGCGAGTAACGCAGCTAGTGTATAATACGGGCGTTATTAGCTACCCCGGCCGTAAGGGCATAATAGCCGCGGTCTCGTAAGACTTCTATTAGCCCCTTATATAGTCTTATATTCGCCGCTTCCTCCGCAACTATAATATCTACGGCCGCACTAAGATTTAGCGGGCGCTAAAGAAGGGGCTGCTAAAGTCTTTACCGATCCCTAATCGCTTCTATACGTATATCTAGATAGACTTTATTATAGACCTCCCCCTTACGGAGAGCGGCAACCGCAACCTCTAGGTAATTAAGGACCGTCTAAGCAAGGAGGTTATACTTAAACCGATGCCCTCTATAGAAGCGGAGGTATACGCCGAGCGCTTCCTTATATACTACGCCCGGTACTATTAGTAGCCGACGTCGATTACGAGCGATAAGGGGTCGAACTAGACGAGCCGCTTCTAGTAGCACCTATGCAAGCTGCTATAGATTATATAACTGCTAAGCATAGCGTACTACCCTTAGACTAACGGAGGACCGGAACGCTTAAACTAGGAGGTATAGGCCTACTTACGAAGGGTAATCGACTATAACTAGGGGGACTAGGATAAGTAACTACCCGTAGCTTAGATAGCGCTTAATAGGAGGACGTATAGCTCGATTAGCATATCCCCCTTTTTCGCCTTATATAGGTACGAGCCCTCGTCCCTTATCCCTATCGCCGCGGACGTAGAGGCGGAGAAGCATTTAAGCGCTACCTTAAAGGGCCGGGCGACCTTATTCGTACGGAAGCCTTAAGACGTTACCGACCTCTACTAGTCCTTTATAGCCTTAGCTGCTTAAGACTAGGAGCGGCACGCTAATAAGCGCCGGGACCCTATAGACCGGTTCGTAGTAGGCGATAAGGTATAGCTCGACCTCCGGAACTATAACTCCGCCCGGCTAAAGAAAAAGCTCGACTAGCTTTACGCGAAGTTTATAGTTAAGCGGGTGCTTAGCCCGTAAGTAGTAGAGCTAAAGGGACTCTTAACCGGCGTATATAATACGTTTAACGTCGACCTACTACGGCGCGTAGCTATAGACCTAATGCCCGGCTAAATCACCGTAGACCCCTAGCCCCCCGCTATTCTAATCGAGGGCAAAGAGGAGTTTATAGTCGACGAGGTCTTTACCGCTCGTTAGAAGTAGGTTAGCCGCGGTAGGAGACGCGAAGTGCTTGTCTAGTAGCGCGGGTATTACGACCCGACTTAGCAGCCGCTGTCTAAGTTATAGAATATAGAGGCCTTCGACCGCTTTAAGGCACGCTTTAGGTCGGCGGATAACGACCGCGATCCGCAACTAGCGGAAGGAGGCGCTCGTTAAGTACGTCGGTCCGCACGGAATAAAGCGGTACGCTTTAATACTATAGTCACGGTTTTTCCGTAGACGGGCGCTCCTATCGAGGCGGAACTAGCTCCTATTTATACGGTAAGCTATATTATAGCTAACGACGAGCGCGCTTTCGCACTAGGGTCTCCGGCTCCTCCCCTTTATCTCCGTCCGACTCCTCCCTATCTTACTCTTCCCTATCCGGGTTCTTTAGGGCGCTAATACGGCCCTCGAGCCCTACTAGCTAGGATAGCGCAGCGGCGGTAGCGTTAGGAGCGGCGGGCGATAGGCCGGCGAGGACGGCGGGCGATAGTACGTTAGTCGCGGCATCCCTATAGTCGTTAATAAATACCGCGGGAGGGGGAGCGGTAAGGATAGTAAGCACTTACTTAGGCAAAAGCCCGGCATATTCTAGAGTGCGTAGGTTGCGGTACGCAGCGGCCGTAGCGACGTACACTCGTTTAGCCTTAACCGCGTCTTTACCGACGGGCGCCGCCTTTTAGGCGGCGGCCGCCGATAGGAGGACGGCTAGAGCAGCCTCGCATACGCGCTTAGCTCGCGTATAATTAAAGCAACTTCCGGCAAAGCGCGCTATTTAGTCTACGCACGCTAAGCCTTACGTAGCGTACCGAACGTAAAGCGATTAACGGCTCGCGCCGCGAGTAATACTCCGCTTATGCTATAACGGTTAGCTTTAGCGATAGCGGGATAGAATAGTTAAACGCACTAAGGGCGGCTCCTCCTCCTCGTCGTCGTCTTCGTCGATATCCTTAGCGATAGGGGCGGCGGCGGGAACAGGCTCTAAGGTTATACTAACGGGAAGCGCGTTAACTGCTTAGAATCCGAGGGCCTCGCGCGCCTTATAGTCGTTTATTATTATTAGGCGGGTGGCCGTCGGCGCGGGCAATAGTACGGGTCGCGTAGCGTCCTCTATAGGTAGGGACGCGGGCGAGCGGAAGGCGGCATCGATAAAGGCATCCGCATCGACCTTAAAGACGAGCGAGATATCGGGTAGGGACGACTTCTTACGTTAGCTCTAACTACGGATCCTTATCGACGGGAGCGGCATATACTATATTTAACAGCGGCGGCGAGCTTATAGAGGAAGGAAAGAGGGAAAAGGCGCGGTTGCGAGATATACGGGGTAGAAGAGGGCGGTAGCTATACCTACGTAACGTTACTTTTTTTTTTTCCTTACTCTAACGGCCGGGTGGGGGTCTTATATAAGGGTCTTTAACTATAGTAAGGGATTAAGCCTACGGCCTAACCCGTATTATTACGTACGGGCAAGGGCATAGTAGCGCATAGAGGGGTATTACCCGCACGTATAAGAGCGGGATACTTAGCTCTTATATAGATCGTTAACATACCTATACGGAGGGCAACTATACATTTACTCTACTTACCCCGTTATAGCGAGGGTCTTTGCCTTCTCTACGTAAGTGCGGGCCGGCCCTATCGGGTCGCTCGGCCTCTTTAAGTCGGGGATATATATCGCCTATAGTAGGCTGCCGCTTTAAAGCCGCGCCTACCTCTCGATCTTCTAAAGGAAGGCTTAGTTAGCGGCTAAATCGTAGGTAAGCTCCCGCTAGGAGTCTCGTTATACGGTAGCGACGGCACGCCGGAGGGCTATCTTCGCCTCGTCTAACGTCTCCCGGGTCGTCTAGTTGCCGGACGCTAAAAACGCCCGGAGGGCGCGTTTAGCCTCCCTATCGCACCGGTCTACCTTTATAGTCTATTAGTCGGCGCGGCCGCCGTCGGCGCGGCCCTAGGCCTTAGGTGTATAGTCCTTCGCAATCTTAGTTAACTAGGTGACTACTTAGTCTAGAGTATTCGGATCTTAACCTCTATAAGGAAGTTAATTAATTCCTTATCTTTAGAAAGAAAGAACTATAGATATCTCTATTTCCGTATTATAAGAACTACGCCTTAACTAATAATTATATCTATTGTATTATTAAAGTATATACCTAGTCGGTCTATATTAGCTAAAGAGAGTAGGAAAGGTATAAGTGTCTTTAAAACGTTAAAAGTTATCCTTTTAATCGGTGTTTTAAAGGCAATAGAATTAAGTAAGTTAATAGTATCTCTACTACTAAACTTAATAAAAGCTTATCCTACTATTAACTTATCGATAGTAATAGAAGGGTCTTCTTTCTATAGGGCAATATACTAGTTAAATCCGGCTGTTAATACTTTTGCTATACTTATAAGTATTGCTATTTGCACGGATATAAATCTCTATTTGCACGGAAGTCTAGGAAATCCCTACTCTTTCTACGCGAACCCCGCGCGCCTATATCCCGCTACTAAAATCTAGTGTAGGTATATAGCAATTAAAAGAGCCGCGCAAATCGAAAAACACTACGGGCACGAAGCATATATTAAGGAGCCGTATATATAGTAGAGGGCGCGTAGTAGGGCATATAGTAGGGCACGCAGCCGGGCACGAAGTATATATTAAAGAGCCGCACACATAGTAGAGGGCACGCAGTAGGGCACGAAGCATACATTAAGGAGCCGTACATATAGTAGAGGGCACGCAGTAGGCCACGTAGTAGAGCACGCAGCCGGGCACAAAGCATACATTAATAAGGAGCCGCGCACGTAGTAGAGGGCACGCAGTAGAGCACGCAGTAGAGCACGCAGCAGAGGGCACGTAGTAGGGCACGAAGCATATATTAAGGAGCCGCACATACAGCAGAGGGCACGCAGTAGGGTACGAAGCATACATTAAGGAGCCGCACGCAGTAGAAAGCACGCAGCCGTATATATAGCAGAGGGCACGCAGCCGGGCACGCAGCCGGGAGCCGGGCACGAAGCATATATTAAGGAGCCGCACGTAGTAGAAGGCACGCAGCCGCATACATAGTAGAGGGCACGCAGCCGGGCACAAAGCATATATTAAGGAGCCGTATATATAGTAGAGGGCACCTAGTAAAGGGCACGCAGTAGAGGGCACGTAGTAAGGCACGAAGCATACATTAAGGAGCCGCACGTAGTAGAAGGCACGCAGCCGTATATATAGTAGAGGGCGCGCAGTAGGGCACGTAGCCGCACATATAGTAGAGGGCACGTAGTAGGGCACGCAGCCGGGCACGAAGCAGAGGGCACGCAGTAGGGTACGTAGTATAGCATATAGTAGGGCACGCAGTAGGGCGCGCGCCTATAGCTATTAAATTAACTAAATAAATTAAGGCTATATACGATTTGCGCGGCCCTTTTAATTGCTATATACCTATACGGAAAATTTAGTAGCGGGATATAGGCGCGCGGGGTCGCGTAGAAAAAGTAGGGATTTTAGCGAAATTCTATATAAATAGAGATTTATATCTATGTAAATAGCAATACTTATTTTCTTTATGTATTCCTCCGTGCTATCGTTAAATTCCTATGCTATTATATCTTCTATAGGCTATTCTAATAGTTTCTCGAGTGCTTATAATATTAGGAAGATCGTTATATAAGATATATTACTACGACCGGTATATATTCCTCTTTTCCTTATTAGAACTTTTAGCGCTTGTTTATAGTCTACGTGTATTAGACCTTATATATTCGCTATCTATCCTTAGAAGTAGTCTTAGAAGTATAATAGGATCTCGTTTCCTTAAAAATCGATCGATGCTTTATAGAGTATAATAAACTTAGCGACGGATGTTATAATCGCGATGCCGTTATTTTCGTCGGGTTTAATATTACTATCCTAATATTTTACGTTAATATATAGAAAAAGGGATCGGTAGATAGTTATGCCTTCTATCTATTCCCTAAGAGTCTCCTCTATTATATTGGATAAAGGACTAGTAGGTTAATATATCGAAGTTATAATACATGCTTATTTTTCATATAGTTTATCGGTGTATTCGTAGGGTTCTCTATAAAAAATTTATCGTTCGGCGTTATTAACGCACTTTCTATTAGTGCTACTCTTCTTCTTCTAAAGCGGTAATTATTTAGCAAAATTTTTAAAAAAGAGCTATACGTAACCCTTAAGGGCGAGCTAGACTTAGAAGGTAAAGTCTTCTTATTCTTAGTATATTTATCCTCCTCTAAGTGTATAGAATAAGATCGTCGGGCGGAAGCCGTTTGATAAAGATCTATAATACGTTCGAAGGATATAGAACTATTATTATAGTATTAGGTTATATTATATATTATCCTATACGTAACCTCTATATCGTATATATAGACCCTTAGACTTAGTCTATAGCTGCGCTCTTTTATAGATTAATAATAGTTATATACCCCCCTTAAGCTTATTCTATAATAGTTTAATCTACTATTCTTCTGCCCTCCCGCCGAGCTTTTACGATTCCTTAGTCCCCTTAGCTTCGCCTATACGCCTGCCTTCGTTCTTTATCTTATTACGTCTTTTTCCGCCTTTTTTCTACTCTCCTATAGATTTTTCTAGCCCCTTTTCCTATCGCTACCCTTTTTTCCCGCCGCTACGATAGCTACTCCCGTTTCTACCCCCTCCCTCTCCCTTTCGCCCGGCCCTCCGGCAGGCGTTCCCCTTTAGGACGTTCTTTAGCCTAACGCCCTCTCCGCCTTCCCTTACTTAGCCTCTATTCTCCGGGGTTCCTCCGTCGCCTCGTCTATCTTCGCCGACCTTTAGACGAATTTCCTCCGGTATACCGATTAGACCCGGTCTCTCGTCCTTCTTAAGTTTAGTTTCCTTAAGGCCGCTACCTCCGCTACTACCGCCTATAAGGAGGCCCTCGGCTACCGGCAGCACGTAGAGGGACTCTAAGACTAGCTTAATTAGTCTAACGCCGCCCTCGCTTACCTTACCGCCCTTTAGGCTGCCTTTACCCTTCTTACCGTAAGTCCTTATGCCTACTTCGCCGACCTTAAACGCTTCTCCGGCGATATCGGCACTTAGAAGTAGCGCTAAGACGCCTTCCGCGTCTAGCGCGACGGTATATCCCTTAAGATCGCCTCCGACCCTTATATATTCCCTACCGATAGGGACTAAGTCGTTTACGCGACCGGTAGACTTTCCGGCCGGGCCGCTTCTATCGCCGCTAGTATCCCCCGCTATATCCGCGATAATACCCCCTTTAAGTAGTAGCGCTTTTAGTCCCTTAACTCCCTTACCTATAAGCTCGCCTCTGTCTTTAGTGCCTTAAACCACCGCGCTTAGTCTAAGGCGGAATTTAATACCTTAGCTAAAAAGGGCACCTTTTAGCCGGATTTCTTCTCGCGGTTTACCTAGCTATAGGCCGACCTTAATTATAACGAGAGCGCTTACGTTAGATACCTTTATTAAAAGGTTATTAATAAGCTCGCCGATACCGCCGCTCTTTAAGTCCCTAGCCCTAATACCGACGACTTTTATAGCTAGGCTAAGCTTTACGCCGCCCTTTAGGAGAACTACGAGCGTATTTAAGCCTATAAGAGGCTCGTCTAGCCCTAGACTATTCCCCCCCCCCCCCCCCGCTTTTACCGGGTCCGCTAGCCCCGCCGCTTCTACGCTTACTAGCGACCCGATAGACCTTAACGCGTTCTAGGCTAGTCTTATAGACGCTAAGAAGCAACGATACGATAGTATAAGAACCGTCTCTATCTCTACTACGCCGCCTTAGTGACTTTAACTTATACGGCCTAGACCTATCTTAAGAAGGGTGCTAGCTAAGGTCGCGGCCGAAGCGGCGGTACTCCCGCCTTACGCCTCCTCGCGCCCCCTCCCTAGCTTAACGTCCGGGCGATTAAGTAAAGCTTCGTCGAGGGCGAGGTTACTAACTCTCTTACCCTTACCTCTAGCGCTTCTCCCCCCCTAAGAAACGCCTAGCTCCTTCGCCTTATCGCGCGACGGAGCTTTCGGTTTCTAATTTTATAGCTTCGTTTAATATAAGGGAGGACCTTTATCTCTTAGCGGGAATATAGCCTCGCGCTTTACTATTGCCCTTCTCCCTTATGCTTACTAACGTCGCCGTAAGTGCTTTAGTCGACTTTAGTTATTCCGGATTCGCCTTTATATATACTTAGACCGCGTACTGCCTTACCCTCCCCGTCCGCTAGCTTTAGTTCCCTCGCCGGCTCTCTCTCGCCGATAGCGGCGACTATAAGTCTAGCGCCGTTACCTATTGCGCTTACCTAGTCGCTTAAGTCGGCGCCTACGCTAAGTCTATCTACTTCTTCCTTATAAAGCTTAGCTATAAGGTTATTCTCGGCCTCCTTTAGCTATACCGCTACGACCTTATTATTAGCTAACGCGATAACTCCCTCTCCTTCTAGTCCTTATTCTACCTCGCCTCTTATCTCTCGGACCCTTAGCCTTATCTTATCCCTAGCCTCCCGGCCGCTCCCGCTATTCCTATTCCCGCCTCTAAGGGAATATAATTTATAAATATAATTCGTTCCCCCCTTACCCCCTTTATCGCTAACTCTAACAATAAGGGCGAGCCTTTTGCTTTATCCTCGCCTCTTGCCTTTTAGGCTTTTGCCTATACCGTCCGCTTTTCTAATACCCTTAAGTTTATTCCCCTATCGCCTTGTTTTTCTCTTAGCCTCCCGACGTCCCTCGAAGATACTCTTAACGTAGGTAAACCTATTTACTTAGACTCCTCCCGTTAGACCGACCTCGACTTAGGCTACGACTCCGACCCCCCGGATACCCTCTACCCCCGCCGTTACGTCCGCCCCCCCCCGCCCTCGGCCTATACGTTAGTATCGCATTAGAGCGTGCCTATAAGAAGTTATTAGATATAGCTCTATACTAGTATAGGTTATATGTCTGCTTGCGCACCTATTTAAAGTGCTTTATAAGACAGCTAGCCTACGACTATATATCGTAAGATTAGACCTTTTTCTCTTATTAATTAGTGCCCCTTTTTCGTAACCTTAAGCGCACTTATTAACCACTCCTCGCGCCTACGGGTGCGGGCCCTTATAGGTAGATGCAATAGTTATAAGCCCGGTATACAAACCAGCGCAAATTGCTACTATAGACGACGATCTAAACAAACGACGTATCTTCCTATAAGGAGCCTATCCTTAAAGATTTTAATCTCTTATTAATTAGTGCCCTTTTTTTATAACCTTAAGCGCACTTATTAACTACTCCTCGCGCTTACGGGTGTAGGCCCTTATAGGTAGATGCAATAGTTAGGCTACCGGCTCCCGCTACTTAGCTCCCCGACTTAGGCATCGAGCGTTAGGACCCCGCCCTTTTATAATCCCTCCGGGCGACCTTACGTTCTTTATCCGGATGCTTAATATAGCCGCTATAGCGGTATTCTACCGCTAGCCCTCCGTTATAACTTCTTAGACTATAATTAAAGCCTTAGCCGCTAAACCCCTACCTATTAAGCCTTTGCCTTTTATTAAATAAGAGATCCTTAAAGAACTCTATTAGGCCGTTTTATCTAAGTCTATTAATCCCGATACCGCTAAAGCCTAACTTAACCCTCGCCTTTACGACTTCGTCGATAACTACCTTAATAAAATCTTCCTTAATAAGGTTTTACTTAATAATATCGCTAAGTTTTTTTTAAAATACGATAAAGTCCTTTATACTCTCGATAAGCTCTAGGCTAAGGTCCTAAAGGAGCTTTACTCTATAATCTATATATAGCTCTAGAGTAAGGCCGATAAGCTCGCCCCTTACCGCGCCGTTAATACTTAGATTAACCTTAAGGAGGGGATATAACCCTTTTACACCCGCCCCCGCCCTTTTAGTAAAGCCGAGAACCGTATTATCCGCGCTTACGTTTACGAGCAGCTTAGGAAAGGCTTTATTCGCTATTTAACCTCCGCTACTACCGCCCCTATTATACTCGCTTATAAGCCCGGCGGCGGCGTCCGCTTCTACGTCGATTACCGTAGCCTAAATAAGGCTATAATTAAGAACCGCTTCCCCTTACCCTTAGTTTATAATACCCTCGCCTAAATTAGGAAGGCGAAGTTCTTTACTAAGATTAACGTTATTATAGCGTTTAATCGCCTTCGTATCGCCGAGGGCTATAAGTAGAAGATAGCTTTTACTATATAGTATAGGCTTTTCGAGTATTACTTTACACCCTTTAGTCTCTTTAACGCGCTATCCTACTTCTAGAGCTTTATTAATATAGCCTTATATAATATCCTCGAAGATTTTTATTCCGCCTACTTAGATAATATTTTAATCTTTTCTACTATATAGGAAAAGCACTAGGCCTACGTCCGGGAGGTCCTTAAGCGCTTTAACGCCGCTAGCCTCTAGCTCGACGTCGATAAGTACGATTTCTATATTACTAAGACTAAGTACCTTAGCCTAATTATCTCGGATAAAGGCATACGTATAGATCTTAAAAAGGTCCGCGCCGTCCTCGACTAGCTAGCCCCCTCCTTTATAAAAGACCTCCGGCGTTTCTTAGGGTTCGCTAATTTTTATCGGCGTTTTATCCGCGGCTTCTTTAAGCTCGCGAACCCCTTAAACGCCCTTACTAAGAACTCTGCCCCTTAGATCTAGTCCCCCGCCTACGCCTACGCCTTTAGAGCCTTTAAGCACGCCTTTACCGCCGCCCTAGTCCTCGCATACTTTAACCCCTCTCGAAAGACTATAGTTTAGACCGATGCTTTTAACTAAGCTACTAAGGGCGTGCTAATATAGCTCTCTAATAATAGCCGCTACTACCCTATCGCGTTCTTCTCGTTAAAATACTCTGCCTAAGAATATAACTATAAGATTTACGATAAGGAACTCCTCGCGATCGTAAAGTCCCTTAAGGAATAGCGCTTTAAGCTCGAAGGCCTGCCTAAGTTTAAGATCGCTTTAGATTATAAAAACCTTTAGTATTTTATAACTATAAAGCTCCTTAACTAACGGCAGGCCCGCTAAGCCGAGTTCTTAAGTCGCTTTAACTTTAAGATCGTCTTTTAGCCTAGCTCTTAAGCTACCCTCCCTAACGCCTTTAGCCGACTCCTTAGTTCCCGCCCTACCTCCTTAACCGACCGCGCCGACGAAAGGATTAACTATCGTTACTAAGTTATCCTTCTATAGTCTAAGGTCGACGCCTCCTTACTCCTTAACGGGTTTAAGGAGTCCGACTCGTCTATAAATATAATTAATAAATATAATTCTAACGACTCTAACTGCCTTACCCTCTATGCCCTTAACGACTTTAAGCCGATCGACGACCTTATCGACCGGGCTTATTTCTCCTCTCCTTTTATCGCCGATATTCGCGCGGCTCTCCGGTCTCCTTAGCTCCGTTAGCCTAATTCTCTTCGCGTACCTCTCCGCTTAATCCCGAAGTCCGCCCTCTTAAAGGCCTAAGGCCGGTTCTACTTTTAGGGCCGGTTATTCGTTCCCTTTAACGACGCCCTTATCCTTTAGATCTTAATCCGCACTTATACTTCCCCGCTAGCTAGCTACCTTAGGCGTACTAAGACCGTAAGCTTCTACCGCCAAACCTACGTTTAGCCTAGTATATATAAGTCTATTTCTAGCTTTATTTATAACTACTACGTCTACCTCCGCGCTAAGTCCCCCTATTCCGCCCCTTAGGGCCTTCTTTAACCTTTAAGCATCCCTTTCGCCCTTTAGACTAATATCTCTATTAATTTTATTATAGACCTTCCTATCTACTGCTATTATAGCGTTAAGTTCTTAAGTATCTTAGTTATTATTAACCGTCTTACAAAGATACGCTACTACGTCTTAACGCCCTTAATAACGGTTAAGGACGTCGTTAACGCATTCGTTTCTCGCGTTTAGTCTCTTTATAGCACCCCCGCCTTAATAGTTAGTAATAAGGGCACTTAGTTTATCTCCGCCTTCTAGTAGTAGCTTAGCCGCTGCCTTAGCTACCGCTTATACCTTAGTTCCGCCTACTACCCTTAGACTAATAGCTAGACTAAGATCGCGAACGCTTAGATAAAGATCTACCTCCGCTACTATACTACCTTCCTTTAAGACGATTAGGTAGATCTCCTTCCCTTCGCTAAGTTTACCGCTAATAATTAGGTTTCTAAGTCTACCGGCCTCTTCCTTTTCTTCGCTAATTACGGCTTCGACCTAAAGCTTAGCACCGAGCCTTTAAGACTA
The DNA here is from genome assembly GCA_012934285.1 of Ophiocordyceps sinensis. Lineage (NCBI taxonomy): Eukaryota > Fungi > Ascomycota > Sordariomycetes > Hypocreales > Ophiocordycipitaceae > Ophiocordyceps > Ophiocordyceps sinensis. The sequence continues at coordinate 2,864,864 of JAAVMX010000007.1, forward strand.
CCCCCCCTTAGTATAACCCCTTAATAGCGTAAGGAGTACTTCCGTAGCGACGCGCTCGCCTTACGCCTTTAACGCGTATCCGACTTCCTTTATAACGCGATTAAGGACGCTTAAGCTACTTAGGCCTAGCACGCCGATGCCCGCTAGACGCCCGCATTAATATATTAGCCTAGCGATATAGTTTTTCTTAGTACCTGTTAGATCTATACCCTCCGCCCGATAAAGAAGCTTAACTATAAACGGGAGGGCTTATATAAGGTCCTTAAAGCGTATAAGACGGCTTACCTCCTCCGCCTCCTTAAGGGTAGCCGTCTCTACCCTATTTTCCACTACTTACTCCTTACCTAGACCTAAGAGCCCCCCCTACCCGGCTAAGCCGACCTAAATATCCGCCCTACTAACGGGGGTATCTTACTTTCCCCGGACGGCGATAACGATAACGACGTATACCTTAAGTAGGAATTCTCCTCTATCCTCGCGTAACTTTAGTATGCGTCTAAGAAGATTAAATATCGCATTTAGTAGCGTTATAGCCCCCTTACGTAAGAGGATTCCTTATGCCTTAACGGAGATTAAGACGACCTCGAGTCCTTCTACGCCGCTAACCCGGCTAAGCCTTACCCCGCCTTCTATACTACCTTCCTCGCCTCGTCCCCCTTGCCTAGATAATAATAGATATAATTAATAAATATAATTTATCTTAGCGCGTATAGGCTTTCCGACCTCGAGCTTTGTTTTCTTTCCTTCCTTTATGTTATAAGTATTACTATTTGCATAGGTAAGAATCTCTATTTACATAGGAAATACATTTTTTCTGCGCCGACCCCGCCCTAACCCCGCGCACCCAGCCCGCGCCACCTAAATTAGGTATAGCGCTATGGCAATTAAAAGGCTCGCGCAATACTAGTACTATCTAGATTCGTATCTTAATTCGGCGTGCCTACGAATAGCTCTCTGCTATATGCTCTGCTGCGTGCTCTGCTGCGTGCTCTGCTGCGTGCTCTGCTGCGTGCCTTCTGCTGCGTGCCTTCTGCTGCGTGCCCTGCTGCGTGCGGCTCCTTGATGTATGCTTCGTGCCCGGCTCCTAGCTGCGTGCTCTGCTGCGTGCCTTCTGCTGCGTGCCCTGCTGCGTGCCCTGCTGCGTGCCCTACTGCGTACGCTCTGCTATGTGCGCGGCTCCTTAATGTATGCTTCGTGCCCTGCTGCGTGCCCTACTGCGTGCCCTTTGCTGCGTGCCCTCTGCTGTGTGTGCGGCTCCTTGATGTATGCGTTGTGCCCTGCTGCGTGCCTTCTGCTGCGTGCCCTCTGCTGTATGTGCGGCTCGGCGGCTTCTCGATGTATGCTTTGTGCCCGGCTCCCGGCTGCGTTTTACGCGGCTCTATTAATTGCTATAGCGCTATACCTAAATTGGGTGGCGTGGGCTAGGCGCGCGGGGTTAGCGCAGAAAAAATGTATTTCCTATGCAAATAGAGATTCTTACCTATGCAAATAGTAATACTCTATGTTATAAAGGCCTACTTTTTAGGTCGATTAATACGGGATTCCCTTAGCTCTTACTCTTCTACTATTGCCCCTTTTTAAGCGTTTAAGTTAAACGCCGATTTAAGGGGGATATACTATTATAGTGTTAGGTTATATTATATATTATCCTATATATAACCTCTATATCGTATATATAGACCCTTAGACTTAGTCTATAGCTGCGCTCCTTCGTAGATTAACAATAGTTATATACCCCCCTTAAGCTCGTTCTATAATAACTATCTCGTCTACCTTACTATCTATAATTAAGCCTTACAATTACTAATTAGTATTAGTAAGTGTCTTTAGTATAAATGCAAATATAGGTCTAGTAGTCTTATTGGAATTATTAATACCTATCTAGCTAAGGGCTTTACTACCTTCTTTATAGATAAGATAAGAGAAGGGTCGGAGCTACCCTCCGGGAAGCTTTAGTAGCTAAGAATAGAAAGAGATCCGTAAATAGAATATAAAGACGGATGCGTTAGTTAGGGAAGACCTTCCGTAGACGGATGCGTCTATCGGTACGACCGTAGAAGTCTATAGAAGGAAGTAGAATTCTATCTATAGAATTTACCTTAGAAGGGAAGTCCTTCTACCGTAGAATTCCACCCTTAGAAGGGGAGTCCTTCTACCGTAGAATTCTATCCTTAGAAGGGAAGTCCTTCTACCGTAGAATTCTATCCTTAGAAGGGAAGTCCTTCTACCGTAGAATTCTATCTATAATTCCTATAACCTTAAATAATATACTATTATATTTAATTAAAAGTAAAAATAGAGATTTTTTTTAAGATAGGTATAAATTATAAAGAGGAAAAAAGGAACTTATGCCTTTAGGCATTTTATGCTTTTAAGCGAATAGGTACGTACCGTTATGTAATTATGCGCCTACATCCTCGAGGGGCGCACTAGTATACCCGTATAAAAAAAACACGATTTAGGTTTTAACTCTAACTCTCTTATAGTCGCCCGTACCGACCCCGCGCGCCTATACCCCGCCACCTAATTTAGGTGCATATGCCTAGCACCTTAAACCGGCGTCGTCGGCTATAGAGGAAGTTATTCCCGCCACACAGCCTATATAGTCAGGCAGGCAGGGGCGGAGTAATTAACGGGCCGATCACGCGCGTAATTAACGGGCCGATTACGCGCGCCGCATCTTGCGATCGCCTTAAACATGCGTTATTTACACGAATTAAGCTCTCTTACGCGCCGGGCGGCGAGCGCCCCTTTAGTGTTTATATTGCCCTTTAGGGTGCTAGGCTAAATTAGGTGGCGGGGTATAGGCGCGCGGGGTTAGCGCAGAAAAACTAGGTCTCTCTATGCGAATAGACATTTTTAACTATGCGAATAGTAATACTTAGACGAATATACTGCTAGATCGGGCAGACTAGCCCGGCGGCTAGCGCAGCCTAGCGTTTCTTAAACGAATGTGCATTAATTAAAGATATTAGAATAGCTAGAAAGGCGCGAAATAAGGCTTATCTTACGGTATTATAGCTCCCGCTCCTACTCCCGCTCCCGGAACCTAGCCCTGCCACTGTAGTAGCGGCACTCTACCTTATGCTTCGCCGCCTATACGATTTAGCTACGTGGTCGGGATCCGAGCAAACGACGTAGAGGCGGGTGCCTAAGGTAGCGGCTAAAGGAAAGAACGAGGTCTCTTACGATAACCTCGCTAAGGCTCGCTAAGGCCGCCTACTAGCGGCTCCTACTGCTCCTAACGTAAGGGCAAGCGCCGCGGCGCTGTGTTTAATCGGAAGCTATGTGGCTGCGTGCGTGTAGGCGGTAGCATAGGTTATTAGAAGATTATAGGTTGTTAGAAGATAATCCTAGGCGTCGCGGCCGGCTGCCTAAGCTGCTGCTAAAGCTGCTGCTGCTATTGTTGCGGCAGCCCAAGCTGCTATTATTGCGGCAGCCTAAGCTGCTGTTGTTGCGGCAGCCTAAGCTGCTGTTGTTGCGGCAGCCCAAGCTGCTGTTATTGCGGCAGCCCAAGCTGCTGTTATTGCGGCAGCCTAAGCTGCTGCTACTATGCCGGCAGCCTAAGCTGCTATTGCTATGCCGGCAGCCTAAGCTGCTGTTGTAAGGGCGTCGCGGTGAGGAAATCGTATTACGGTGTTCTTATAGTGTTGTGCGGCATTAACTGCTACGAAGAGACTAGCCTAGTCGTATGGACGACGTAAGGTACGTAGAGTACATTGTGAATTTATAGGGAAATTGAAGTCCCTGCCGTCTATTGGCTGACGGTCTGGTCCTAGGGCCAAAAGGGGACTAAACACAGTCCGGTTAGGGTATAAGACATAGTCCGGCTAGGGTGGCCCCGCCAAATGATGAGACGTCATCAGGTATATATGTACCTAGTAGATAAGGCATGGTGGGGCTATTATACTACTAGGGGGGCCTTGAAGTCGGCATACCCGATTTAGGCATCTCCGGCTTATGAAAGCCTCGTTAAGTGCATGGCTGGACCGGTGGCAACCGATCGCGAGGCCTGCTGACGGCTTCCCGTGATCATGGCTTCTCGAATCGAACTATTCCTTACCCATCGCGCCCGTGCCGTGTCTATCCACCCCTTGCGGTACATGAGATGACATACATGGCAAGAGGCACGTCCTGTGGTTGGTTGTACCCACTGCCAAACAGAGCTCAAGGGGCACCCCCATCCTTGCTCTCCTCTTCGAGTCTCCTTGGCTGTCGTCAGTCAAGCAGCGCGGCATGCAGTCTTACGCCTATGACATACACGCAGCCGTCATATGACCTGCTCCACGGATAGAAGTCTCGGACCAAGACGTCCGCTTGTGCAACCACGAGTGGCATCGTTATAGCCAGGCCGTGCGCCGCTGAAGGCGACAGTCCAGACAGTCCCTCCCATGCCTCCACCCCGTCTCCTCTTCCGTTGCCTACATCGCTTCTGTTGCATCGCCGCCCTACAAACCTCGTCGCCGAGTCCCTCAGCCATTGCCAAGTTCTCCGCCGTCGCCATGCCGCTGAAGCGCAAGAGAAGCGGCCCCCAGCCTCCGCCGCCCCAAGCCGACACGCCGAGGAGGAGCAGCCGAAGAACAACAAAGGGCGCCGTCCAACTGCAAGGCGTCTCCTCGAATACGACGACAACAACGTTGACTTCAAAGGAAGCCGTCAAGCGTGCCATGCAGGACCTGAGTCAGATGGAGCAAAAGCTGCACGATGAGGCCAAGAGGCAGCGCCGGGCCGTCGAGAGCTCCGAATTGAACGTCCTCGCCGAGGCAGTCACCGTCCCTCTAGCTTCAAGCACCACGTCTACGACGGCGGCGGCGACGACGGCGAAAATGGCCCTCGACGACGATGCCGACGACGGCACGGGTGCAGACCATCTCTCACCAGAGCTCGCCCCGGAAGGGGACGTCCAGGAGAGGGGTGCCAGAAGACCGCCTCCCGTCAATAGTGAGATACTGCCTCTGCCCTGGTCCGGTCGTCTGGGTTATGTGAGAATGCCTGGACATCAGATCTGTGGCCATTTGCCAATCTGATACGCTGCGTCCATCCTCACAGAGCTAACCCAACTCCAGGCCTGTCTCAATACGTATCTAAGAGCCGCAAACCCACCGGTGTTTTGCTCGCGGACTTGTCGCCTGACTTCCATTATCGAGCACCGGCATCCGTTGCTGGACCCTGCTCAGCCCGAACACGCTACCAAAAATCGCCCTGACAAGACGCAGCCGGCCGACGTCAAGCGGGGCCTCGCCTACGTGCAGGACATTGGTCTCGCCAACGCCGCCGATGTCGCCAAGATGATTCGCTGGAACGTCAAGTACGGCATCAAGTTTATGAGGCTGAGCAGTGAAATGTTTCCATTCGCGAGCCACAAAGAGCACGGTTATCGTCTGGCCCCTTTCGCCTCGGGTGTCTTGGCCGAGGCCGGAAGGGTGGCGGCGGAGCTGGGCCATCGCCTCACGACGCATCCGGGGCAGTTTACGCAGATTGGCAGTCCGAGGCCCGAGGTCGTCGAGGCGGCGGTGCGCGACCTGGAATACCACAATGAGATGCTTTCCTTATTGAAACTCCCCGAGCAGCTCAACCGAGACGCCGTCATGATTCTACACATGGGAGGCACGTACGGCGACAAGGACGCTACGCTGGCCAGATTCCGCAAAAACTATGCCCAGCTATCGGACCCGGTCAAGCGTAGGCTGGTGCTGGAAAACGACGATGTTTCGTGGAGCGTGCATGACCTGCTTCCTATTTGCGAGGAGCTCAATGTCCCGCTCGTGCTCGACTTTCACCATCACAACATCATTTTTGACCCCAGTCTCCGTGAGGGGACGTATGGTATCATAAGCATGTATGAGCGCATCAGGGCGACGTGGTGGAGAAAAAATATTACCCAGAAGATGCACTACAGCGAGCCGACGGCCCCGGCCGTGACACCCCGGGACCGCAGGAAGCACTCGCCGCGGGTCAAGACGCTACCACCTTGCGCTCGAGACATGGACCTCATGGTTGAAGCCAAGGACAAGGAACAGGCCGTGTTTGAACTTATGCGTGCCTTTAAGCTGCCCGGATGGGACCTTTTCAACGACTTGGTGCCGCACGAGCGCGACGACGAGCCCCGCAAGGCCGTGCTCAAGAAGAGCAAGGGGGGCAAAAAGAAGGCCAATGGCGGCCAGATAGAGGACCAGGTTGAAATCCCGGCAAGAGAGGTGAGCCCTGACAGTTTCGGCATGGGCGGGCCGGAGAACAGGGTATACTGGCCCGAGGGGATGGAAGAGTGGCTACGGCCCAAGAAGAGAGAGGTGAAGAAGAGCAACAAGGACGAAGTAAAGCAAGAGGAATAAGGTATATAGCATGGGAGTCGTTGGATATTTCCCTTGGCTGTACGACTAGGTGGGATGGCTTGCCGTGGCCGTCGAGGCGTGCAGTCGTAAAGTCGATTTCGATATTCATGAGCGCGGATGTACAGTGTAAGATCCACAGCCTGTTTGGGCACCAATGCCGCCTATACGCACTGTGCATTTTTTTTTCACATGACATCATGCAAAATATCCTCTCACCACGTCAAGTCAAAGGGCCCCTGAGCTGCATTGAGCTTTATTACCTGCAGCACCTTGAGCTTCGTCCGATCTAGATTCCGCGAGAATGGCTTCGCCGGCCTTTTGCGACAAAACGACAGCATTCTTGCACTGGTTCCGGGCTCTTCCCGGGGCAACGTTTTCCGACTCGATTGAGATAGTCGACGTGCGCTCTCGCAACGCTGGCCGTGGTATAGGTGTGTTTGGCTGGCGCTGGCCGAGTGAGCTTGAGACGTGGCCTGCTAACCCGGCGTCAGTTGCCACGCGCGACATTCCCGCAGACGCCACTCTCTTTACGATCCCGCGCGGGGCCATTGTCAACACTGATACGTCGACGCTGCGCTCACAGCTTCCGCATCTCTTTGAGAGCCAAGGCGACGGGGATGATGAGCAGGGACTCGACTCGTGGAGCGCCCTCATCTTGGTGTTGATGTACGAGTACTTGATGGGCCCTTTCTCTGCATGGAAGCCGTACCTCGATGTCCTCCCCGATGCCTTTGACACGCCCATGTTTTGGTCAGACCGAGAGCTTCACGAGCTCCAGGCGAGTCCTCTGCGGTCCAGGATCGGCAAGGCTGATGCCGAGGACATGTTTCGGTCGAAGCTCTTGCCCATCATCCGGAGCAGGCCGGATGTCTTTCTGTCAAGTGACAACTTGAGCGATGAGCATCTCGTCCACCTCGCCCACGGAATGGGAAGCACCGTCATGGCGTACGCTTTTGATCTCGAAAACGAAGACCAAGACGACGACGACGACAATGCCGATGGCTGGGCCGAGGATCGCGACGCCAAGTCCATGATGGGCATGGTCCCCATGGCTGACATGCTAAACGCCGATGCCGAATTCAACGTCAGTCTTGCCCCTGAGCCGCGCAGGCGAAGCTGACCAAGGCCCAGGCACACGTGAATCACGGCGACGAGAATTTGACTGTCACGTCGCTGAGACAAATCAGGGCGGGCGACGAGATTCTCAACTACTACGGCCCTCATCCAAACTCGGAGCTCCTTCGACGCTATGGCTACGTCACCGCTAATCATTCGCGCTATGACGTTGTCGAGATTCCGTGGGCCACTGTCGAGGGTGCCGTGGCAGCACAGCTGAACATATCCAGAGATGCTTTGCAAGAGGTGGTGGGTCAATCGTCGAATGGCACAAACGATGGGAGTGACCGCTGACAGTACCAAGCGCAACCGAGTTGACGATGACGAGTGGGAAGACTCGTTTGTCCTGGAGCGAGAGGCAGGCGAGCCAAACGCGGATGGCACATTGCCCGGCCCGGCGGTCCTGAACGACATGCCCGCCGAGCTGCAAGACCAACTGAAGGTGCTTCTCAAGGCTCTGCAAAAGATTGACGACAGGCTTGTGCAAGATAAAAGGGGTCGGCAAGAAGCCTTGCAGCTCATAATGGCCCGGTCGGTCCTGGCTATAGAGTCGCAGTACCCGACGACGATGGCAGAGGACGAGTTGCTGCTTCAGAGAAAAGATGTCGGCCGGCGCAACATAATGGCTGTCCAAGTCAGGCTGGGGGAGAAGAAGCTCCTGGAGGAAGCCAAGGCGCTCCTGTCGGACTCGTCTGCAGACGCCATGGTCGACAATGAGTCGATGCCCTTCAAAAGACGCAGGCGGGGCGATTGAAAGTGGCCCTCGAAGTGACAGCTCTCAAATCGCCGGAGAAGATGCGAAAGATGGTCGGGTTCTCTGAGACATGTGCGCAGCCCCGGAGCCAGCTATACTGCCACGTATCGGAAGACCCGGGGCTGAACAGCCCCCCTGGCTGCTTGATGCAAGCCGCCTTCAAAGACACTCGATACGTGGACCGAAGTCGGCTTCTTGATCATCCCTCACACAAACCCTCCTTGGCCGGTGCGCCTGGTGCCGACTCCTCCGGTTCTTGGCAGCATTTACGCACTGGCAGGTGACTAGATTTGCATGGATCGGGACCATCAGACGGGGAGACACAACATTCACCATGCAACTTGTGCCCGTCATGACTGGACTTCGAAGGGTTTGCTCGTGAAGCAAGGGAGACGAAGCGCTGGGTGAAGATTAGGTAGCCCTACTTTCGCCGACGGGCCCAGAACATCGTCCGCCACTGGGACTTCCTCTGGCCTCGCCCTGCTGCCTTGATCGATCGAGCCAATCGTTGCCCATGGTGTCTGCAAATGGGATGCTCCATCTCAGACTGTGGACCAATCAGCCAACAAGGTTCACACCGACTCCAAGCTGGTGATTGCGTTTGAAAAGCTGTGTTACACGACAGCAGCCCGTCCGTTCCGTCTTACATATTCGTACATACTTCGTACATCACGGCACCTTGTGCCAACGACATGCAAACGACGAAGCACGGCCCGTGGGAGTGAGGAAAGATGACATGGGTTGGAATCTCAGCAGCGTCGTCGTCGCTGGCCAACGACGACGAGGATGCTCTCACCTTCGGCCGAGCCGTTGGTGTCCGTCTCTCAACGCATCATCGGCGTGACCCCTCTTTTCCCCACGTCGGTTGCCGATCTCGCGTTCCCGTTGTCCGTCTGGGGCGCCATCGATTCGACCCGGTCCGTGTCTCTGGCATGATCCCTTGTTGATGGCCCGTCCCCGGTCAAGTGGACTTCCTACGGAGTACTACATGGACGAGGCTGAGGTGAAACGGCCTTTTCCGCGACTTGGGGGTTAGCTATTGTCGACGACGCACGCATCGATCTGGCATCTCGACCGGTCCTCGCCGGCTCCATCTCTTGACAAGTCTAGCATCCGTCCTGCCATGTCACGTTCCGACTGGCAGCCCCTGCCGATAGAGCGCTGGACTCGCGCGCGGCCACTGCTCGTCGCACCAAGGGTCTGGACTCTCTCATTCCCGACGTTTGGAGTTCCTTTTCGTGCCGACGTGGCCATGCTCTCGGACGGACAGCGGGAGATTGTCGACCAAGTCTTGGGTGGGATGTGACGGTGAGGGTGCTCGGCAGCCCTTTGCTTAACCCGGATGGATCACAGCCCTCGATTGGTCCACGATGGCGTCCTGACCTTTTGCTGATGAGACGGTCTCAACCCCAATATGCGTCTGGCTCTCCATTCGCCGCCACGGCCGTTCGAGATGGGGGCAGGCGGCTGCACATTTGCCTCTCTGGGCGCAAAGACATGGTTACATGCATGGCCGACAAGCATATTCGTCGGTATAGAAGCCATGACACGGCTCATGGGTACTTGTCAGAGGGCGGGAGCGGCAACGGTCCCCACGTGGCCATGCAAACCGACACCTTTTGCGCCCAGGACGCCCATTGTCTCTGAGGCACGCGAGGACCCGCGACGTGCAGCTCACGAGGTACTCCCGCGTTGACGGCGTACCACTCCGACGGCTACGTCGACTGCATGAGATCTGGCGCTTCTCTTCTCTCACTCAAGAGCAGGCTACTACTGATGACGCTGCGTCGTCCCCCGCCTTGTCTGCCGGCCGACGTCAACACCCGTTCATTCGCGGCCCGAAATCGGGACGCTGTCGCTGGACGGTTGATGAGGCCGGCCTTTTGACTTCCGTTGTGTGATTTGCTTGATGCTGGTGCACAACATCACGACCTAATCCCACTAACGGTCCTGGCGAATACTCGGCCTTGGGCAACAATACCTCCTCCATTGACGGCAACACGTTGGACGTGAAGACGGGCATCCGAGGCACAATATGTAGCCCGGGTCCCCTGCGGCTGCTCTGCGTGTATCGTCTCCACGGCCGGTTTCGTGGCTGAGCAGCACCTCTGGAATCTCGGCTCAACGTCGCACGACGACGACATGTCCTCCATGCTGGACGCCTATGTGCGTGAGCCCCTTGAACCCTTGAACCCTTGATGCCGGGGCACGGTGTTGCTCTCGTTGAGAATGATTGCTGATGCCCCCCTGACGCAGACGAAAGGGAGGAAACAGCCGGACAAGCACAAGGCGCACAAGTCCAAGTCGAGCTCGAGCAGCCCGTCGGTCAGCTTTCTGTTTGTGGTCAACAAGCTGCTCATTAACCAGGGGGAGTCGTGTGATATGCACAGGGATGTCTGGCACAACGAGCTGCCACCACGCAACTGCTGGGGATATGATGGCGAAGCGGCAAGCCGCGTCATGCGGTACGAGGGCGGCCAGGTCACCGAGGCGCGCGGATATCGATGGTACCGGCCAATGGTGCGCCAAGAGGGCTTCTGCGTCGACTCGGCCTTCGTGGCCGTCGAGTGCTACAGCCACGCGGCCGTCTTCTCGTGCAACCCGCACCTGCCCGTCGTCATCATCCCCGCGGACCCGACGACGCTGCCGGACCGCGAGCAGACAATGCACGCGCTGCACTTTTTCCACCCGCCCGACCCCCTCCGGGGCCTGTCGCAGGCCACGACGCCCGACGCCTCGTACCTGCCGCCGCACGGCGGGGGGCCCGTCAAGTACGTCGCCGGGCGCAACCCGAGCTGGATCCCGGGCCTGGTGCCGCAGACGTATGCGGCCCCGCGCTCCAACGCCGGCCTGCCGCCGTCGCGCGGGCTCGGCGGCGAGTTGCCCATTGTCCTGGGCCTCATGGCCTTTAGCGGCGCGCCCGACCAGGTGTACATGAGCCGCAGCGACTCTGGCCACCGCGGGTACTGGCGCGATCGCGTCTGGACGCACAACCACTCCCCGCCTCTGTGTGCGCCGCCCCCGTGCCTCGCCTCCCCCCCGGGCCTGAGAGCAGCTACCCGGCTAACGCTGCGGCCATGCAGATCCAAACATCACACAGCCCCCCCGCGGCTTCTACGTCGCCGTCTTTTACGACCCGGAGAACCCAGACGGCTCGACGCCCGAGCGCATCCGCAGCTTCGAGTGGGACAGCCCCGTCGTCAACGAGTATCCGTCGAGCTCCTCCTCTTCCGCCGCCGCCTCGTCCTCGTCGCGCAGATGAACGGGGATTTCACCACCGCCGACCCCCGACGATTCTCCTTTCTCTGCCCCGTCCCCGCCCTTGTCTTCCGTGCTGGCCGTCCACCCCGCTCAAGTTTTCATCTCTGTCCCTGCTCTGCCTGACGGGCCACAGCGTCTTCGGCCCCATGGCGGGGAGGGAAAGGTGCAAGTCACGGAATCCGCTCTGCTGGGGGAGACAGGCAGGGCTGGACAGATCCTTGAGGGGTTTCCCGCAGACTCCCATCTCGTGTCTTGACATGGGTTCAGGCGCATGCCCGGCGTCACTTGCCTCGCCATCATTTCTTTTCAAGTTTTCATTTTTTTTTCATCTATTTGATCCCATGTTTTGTTTTCCAGCATGTTTTGTTTCCAGCCCGCCCCCCTTTCCTCACGAATCGACAATGCTCGCTCATTCGAAAACAACCCACGGCCTGCTTTGCGCAACACAGGGTGGCTGACTTCGTCATCCGCCACCCCGATCCACTCCTTCAATGTCCGAGTGCACAGCTTGCCTCGTCGTGTCATGGCGTGGCTGCAATGCGCGTCTCTGCGCCTCCGAACCGCGCCACCCGGGGGAACTTGACAATCCGTGGCCGTTTCGCAGCGCAAACGCTGTGCCCCATCTCCTTATCTCCCTCTTGGGTGCGCACTAGCGAGCGAGAGAAGAGCCGGAACCCGTGCCGCGCCATCATGTACACGGCCGCGGGCATTTGGCGGCGGCGGGCTGCACGGCGTGCATGAGCCGGCAGCCCGAGGCCTCATCCTTGCACAACCAGCTTCAGACGGCGTCGGGAAGCCGGACGGCAATGTCGCCCGACTGCGTGATGTAACGGACCCACGGAAGGGAGGGATATTGGAGCTGCGCGGCAGGTCAGCGCCGCGTCGGCGTCATGTACGGAAGAATAGCCGTAGTCGCTTACCTTTGGTTCAGTGATCTTAAGGTACCGCACTTGGATGCCACTCGTGGTGAAGTAGGGAATCTCAAACTTGACCTGAATGGGCCGCTTGGCACCCTTGCCCATGCCGCCGACGCCGCCCATGCTTCCGCCGAAGCCGCCCGTCATGCCGCCGCCGTGCTCGTCGTCACCCCGGACGCTGGGCAGGCCGAGCTCGGCGCGCATCAGAAACTCCTTTTGGCCCCCAAACTGCTTGATCTTCCAGACAATGGCGCTCTGCTCCGGGGCATAGTGGACGGAGCCAATGTTTGTGCGGAAGCGGGGCGAGTCGGCATCGTCGGGGACGGGGACGATGATCTCGACATTGTTTGCGGTGCTGCGGCGCTTGAACTGGGCCTTGGCCTTGAGCATGTACTCGATGCGTGAGCCCGAATGGGACTCGACGACGCATTCGACCCAGACGAGGGGCTTGACCTGGGTGTTGAGGCGGTACGACATGAGCTCAAACTCGCCGTCTGGGGGGATAAAGGAGATGGTGCGGTCGTTTTCGAAGCGCGATAGGCGGACGCACTGGTGAAACTTGACGTCCTCCATCTCGATGGCCTTGCCGCGCGTGGTCCGGCCCGTCGTCTCGAACATGACCTTGTCGTTGAGGCCCAGGCGCAGCTCGGGCATGCCGCTCAGGTAGCATTTCATCTTGATGGCGCCGAGAATCTCGCTTCGCAGGACGTTTCCGTTGGAACTGACGAGCAGGTTGAGGCTCTCGACGACGTCGAGGAAGACTTCGTTTTTGCGATAGCGGATGCCCTCTGAGCGCCAGGAGACGGCGTTTGTGACGGCGATGGGGGGCCGGGCTTGGACCTCGAGCTTGTGGGATTCTTGGGTGATGTACTCCTGGAGGATCTTGGTCTCGGTGGTCTGGGGATAGCCAAAGTCCATCATTTCGTCGAGAAGCTCGTAGATGACGACAAAGTTGTCGCGAATCGACTCTTCCTCGAGGGCTTTGAAGTACTCGGTGAAGACCTCGACGATCTTGTGGAGGAAGAGGAGGATTTCGGCGGCATTGGTGTTGCGCTTGGTGAGGGCGAGGAGGTAGAGGTTGTTGTGGCGGATGTAGAGGTACTGTGGCCGTCAGTTTGCTGCATGGCGAGGGGGGAGAGGCTGAGGAGTACGCACGTTGATGCCTTCGTGGGAGAAGCAGGGAGGGACGGCCGACGATTCTTCTTCGGCTTCGGAGAGGAGGATAGGAAACTTTTCTACCGCCGACATGGGAATATCACCCCTGTAGTTGCGGGCGAGAAGGGTCTACCGAGGGAAAAGGGGTTAGCTCGAGGCGCCGCTGTGAAGATCATCTCGACGGTCCCGTTTCACTCGGAGGGACATTACCTTGCCCTTGAGGTCTAGGAAGAAGAGCGCCGAGGCCATGGCTAGTACGCGGCCGCCGGGCGAGACAAGGCGGAGAGCAAGGGGCGGTGGTGGGGGGAGGCAAGCGATGAGGAGACGGAGAGAAGCGGACGCGGTGCGTTTTCCATGCGTGGGCCAAAGACTGTGATATGTTGTGCTTGCGCGAACGGGTGATGGTGGCCTCAGCGAGGAGTCATGTCGGGGACGCCCAGGGCGAGAGAGCTGTCGAGCTTGCGGCCGTGATGGTTAGCTGCCCGTGAGGTGGATGACGGCGAGTCGCTAGTTGGGCCGCCCATGGTTATGGTGGTTCGGCGCGGCAGAATCCCGGGCCATTCATTCACCAAGGTCTCAAGAAAGCTAAATGATGGCTCACGTGACTGGCAATTTCGGAGGGGTATGTGAAGAAAATTCACGCCGACGCTTCTCTTGTCTTTCTTCTTTCCTCTCCAACGCGCCCATTAGACAGTGCAGCCCATCTCCTAGCCCGCGCCCGGGTGGCATTCTGCCGCTCGGGATGCGGCGCCGTGGATGGCCAGCTGCGATTTGGTGGCGCGGAGAGCGGAAGGATTACACCTGATGGTTCCATTAAGAGCTGCCCAAGCATTCTGTCTGTTCTTGCAACAGCACCGTGGCTTTGGCGGCGTCAGAGGAGCCGCACATTATCGAGTCCCGTTGTGCTTCAGTAGCCGCCTAGTGCGCTGCTCGTCTTGCGTTTGTCCAGGAAGGGGCCTCACTTGATGGCGTCCGAGGTCATCCCTCACAGAGGTCAGCGCCCAGGACCGAGGTGTGGTTTTGGAAGACGGCCATCCAGCCGCGTTGACGGAACATTCCCCCTGCCTCCTGGCAAAGCCATTGTCGGGAACGGAGGCATGGGTGATGTGGTATCATTGCAACATTGGACTGCTTGCTGCCTTGGGGTGACGGACATTGTACATAGTATGTAGTAGTACATACGTGCCTGAGCTCTTGCTTTTGCAAAACCGCCGTTGGTCCCACGTCATGGTGATAATCGGCAGCCGCTGCCGAAGCCAGTCAAGACAGGAACAGAGTTTGTCCAGGCATCCAGGTCTTGGCGCACGGTCGAGCTGCAGACTAGTGTTGACGAAATCCAGGGCCCAGCTCAGATGCCGTCGAGAAGGCGTCGGTGGTATTAGTTGTCGAGAGTCGACGTATGTACATACGAATACGGATACGTCATGATATCGCTTGGTCATGACTCGGTGCTTGACGATGAGATTGCATGGCGACACAGGCAGCCAAGAAACGGGCCAGTTGGCATAGTACCTACTGCATGTATGCAACTCACGGTGGTGAGCAGCGTTACTTGCCGAGCGAGGCAAGGGGAGGAGCAAGCAGTCACGGCACCGAGTCTGTCGGCCGACGATGGGTCGAGTGCAGTCTGAGAAAGATCCGGGCTCCTCGGAGAGGCCCGGGGTGGTTTCAGGTCGGGCACATGCAGTTGTGAGTTGTGTCACCTTGGATGTCGGTTCAGCATATTAGAAGTACTATTATTAGTATTCGTAGAAGCCTTGGAAGCCTTGCCTGAGAAGAAGTGAAATTTTAGTCTCCTTTGCCAAGGTGGCTTCCTCTTGAATCTTCACATGCCGCGTACGAAGTAACTCGTACATGACGCCAAGAGAAATCGTCGGCACGTGCCACCAACCGCGCACAAAGCCCTGGCCCTGGCCCCTCCTGGCCTCACTGGCCTCACTCATTGTCTCAAAACACGGCGCCCGCCCAAATATTCCGCCGACACGTGAGATTGGCCCGCCATCACATGCTGCAACGGACGGTCGACCCCCTCTCGCTACTCTAACTCGCTCTCTCTCCCGCCCTCGCACAGATTCAGGATCCATTGTTGCCCTTGGGGCCGCCGCCACAAACTCCTCCACATTCAACACCACCAGTGCTGCGAGGCCATTCATAGCAATTCGCATCGCTGTTGGGCCACCAAACGCACCGCCCAAGACGCCCAATACCAGGCCGAGGTCGTCGACGACAACCATCACCACCAGCCTCGTCTGTCATATTTGCCCAACCTCGCGAGCCACACGCCGAGCCAGCACCGTTTCTACTTCTCGCATCGCCGTCCGATGATCTTTGGCTTTCCATCCTCGACAGTCCAGCCCCGTTTCAACGCCCGGACCGTCCACTCCCCCTCAACAAAACGGCTCCATGCAATTCTCGCCTCCCCCCGACATCGACCCGCTACCCACCAAGCTGCCTCCCCTTCACAGCCATGATGGCCATGTCATGCTGCCCTCCCTCAGCAGCCTGACCGCTGACGTCTTGCACGGTCTCCCGCCCCCCCCCCCTTCGCACTGGCCGACCCTGAACAGTCCGCTGGCCTACCGCCCACCCCAGTCTACCCTTCACCAAGTCGACAGTCCTGCCACCATGGACCTCGACGCCAGCAGTGTCGTCAGTACCGCCACCTCGGACCGCCAGTTCGATGGCGCCTCCAACAGCGGCCTCACCCTCGACGATCCAGACGTGCGCTTGGCCGCCGAGGCCTTGGGCGACCTGAGAGCCGGTCAGTGCCTGACGTAATGCAGTTCGCCCGTGCCATGCGCCCCTCGACTGATGAAATGCAGACTTCGTCTCGTCGCCCCCAGACAGTGGCTCTCTGCCTCCAATGAGCCCGCGCGCAAGGAGCGTCCAGCCAAGCCCCGCCTTTGCAAGGCCTGCGTCTCCTCAGCATGAGCCCCTGTTGTCCTTGCTCACCACCTCGCATCCGCTCCTGGCAAGCACCATTGGCGGCGCCAGCTCAGCGTACGGAGGAGCCAAGAACTTTTCGCCCCGCTTCAAGTCGAGCGCTGAATACGTCGAGGGCTACCTGACGCCCATCGCCAACACGGTCAACTCGGTGGGCCGCGTCACGGGTGTCGAAGGCGGCGTTAGGTGGTTCCTCGGCGCCAGTCGCCGCCATGCCCCTCGCTCGGATTCCGGCTTTGGTGCAAGCTCCAACAAGCGACGCAAGGTCGACAGCGCCCGAGACACTGCCGGCCTGGACCATGCAAGGGGGTTGCAGAAGCTTTGGGCCGAAGAAACTTGCCAATTTAGCCCCAGAAGCCCGCGTCGCCTGTCGTCGACGAGCACCGTAGACACCCTGCCGGCCTATGACGAGATGCGATCGCCGGCCTACACGGAAACCACGGGCCCGCCAACCTCCCCGCGATGCAGCCCCTCGGCCGCCCCGTGGCAGTCCCGCCTCATCATGTCCACGTCGGGGCTCAGCGTTGCCATGAGTGCCGAGAGCTTGCGCAGCCTAAAGTACTGCCTGCGATGGCTCCGGTGGACCAACGACCACATGGGCCGTGTCATTGGGACCCTCAAATCGACGCTGGAGGAGTACGAAAGAACGGGTCCCCAAATGGCCCGCATCCAAGGCTCGGGCGAGGCAAACTCGGATGACGGAGCCCCCGAGGCGGCACCGGAGCAGTCTCGCGTCGAGCTCGCCAACAGGATCAACTTGCTCAACGGCGACGTTCTCAAGACGCTCCAGGATGCCATCAACACGGTATCAAAGTATGCCGGTGGCGCTCTCCCCGAAAACGCCCGGGTGCTCGTTCGCCGTCATCTCACCAGCCTCCCCCAGCGCTTCCGCGTTGCCACCATGTCCAGCGCGGCCGAGAACGGGGACGGGGACAGCGAGTCGGCCATTCGCGACGGCGCCCAGAAAGTGCTTGTTCTTGCAAAAGAGGGGCTCGACATGGTGACGCAGATAAGCGGCGTGGTGGACGGCACCATTGTCACGGCAGAGGAGTGGTGTGAGCGCATGGGGAGGAAGAGGCAGAACTCGGGCCAAGACGATGAAGAGGCTGTCCTCTGTCGGCAAGAGCCGGATGGCGACGTCAAGGTGAATTGAGCCGAGGCTGATTGAGGGCACAGCACATTCAGGCCTCGATGGTCAGGCGTGCACTTGAAGCGACGAGAACCGACGGGCACGGTATACGAAATTGGGTACCCAACACACTGGCCGACTCAGTCTGGGAGAATAGCGAGCTTGGCGCGAGATGTCGACGACTTCTTTATGTCCTTGTCTTGTCCTTTTCACCGCATGCAAGCATTCCGTTGGTCCTGATTTGGTCTTGGACAATAAGCGGCACAAAGTACGATTGCATTTATCGGGAAATGATGGCTCATTGCCTTGGGCTCATTGTGCTCTTTGGATTAGGAAGGGTTGCTTTCATCTTCAAGCAGCAGGGAGCATCGGCCACGGCCGCCATTGACCAGGCTTGTTGGCCGGACATGTCTTTTGCGGAGGATGGCTGACGTCTGTAGGATACTCCAGATGTGCTTCAGTAGACGACGTCACAGGACAGGTTACTGTTTTTGTCTTGATAGCGTTTGAATCGACTGGCTTCTCAGGGATATGCTGACATGTGACTGATGACTGTCGTGGCTTCAAGGATTGGAAACTCAGGGTCAACTTGAACCAAGACAAGCTCGACTTCGGGTCTAGTGGCGTTTCCTTGGAGCATCATGCCCCTCCCCCCTCCCCCCTTTCCCAACATGTCTCCCCTTGGCTTAGTCGGTCAAGAGAAGCCGTCGAGAGGCTAGTCTTGGCTAGAGGACCTATTGGCTACGAGACCTCTTGGCTAGAGGAGAGGACCTCTTGGCAAGAGGACCTCGTATCGGACGGCGGCCGATGAAGAAAGTCTGTGCGGGCAAACTGTTGGTGGGCAAATCCCCAGTGAGTACACCAAGTTCGCGACTGACGTTTCATGACCGGATCCGAGGGCGTTTGGACTATTGATGGATGGACCAGCCGACCGGGACGACCGGGGGCCGCCCTCCCGGATGGCTGTGCTCTCTGATTTCGGCAAAGACGACGGCGTGGGTAGGATGGGCGAGAGCGAGCTGCCGGGGTCCGGGAGACCAGTTCAAGGCTATAAAGATGGTTTGTCCCCCTTTGCGTCCCTGTCGAGACGGCCAGCACTCTTCCAGTGTGACTTTTACCCTTGAACCTGTTTAGTTGGCAAAGACGCTCTCGAGACAAGCCAGGGGCCTCTGAAATCAGCCACGATGAAGTTTGTCGTCCTTTCAACCCTGACGCTGTTTTGGGCAGCCGTCTCGCAGGACATAGCCGGAGAGTCCGCGGCCATCGTGGTGGGTGACAAAATGGGCACCCTCATGAGCCTCAAGTCGTCGCACTTTGAAGACAAAATGGTGGCGGGCGCGTTTGCCGACGGCAAGTACAAGTCCATGGGGGCGACGCCGTGCAAGGACGGCAAGGCGGGCGAGTACAGCTGCGAAAAGGTCGATCTGCGTGCCTTTGTGACGCATGGAGACATGGGTAGCCAGTCCCGGGCGGGAAACGACATCTGGGGTGAGTGATTGGGAGACATTGCCGAGCGACTGTCTTGGCCATGATCTTGGCCCTGACGGTCTTGCCCCTAATTGTCCACCCCCCTGACCATATAGCACAAGCACAGCTAACCAATTTCAAGGATGGACTTCGGACGACGGCCGTGAGTTTGCCCTGGTGGGCCAGACAGACGGGACGGCGTTTGTCGAGGTGGTCAAGGACGGATCCTTGAAGCCCGTCGGCCGCCTCCCCACCCAGACCGAAAATGCCATCTGGCGAGACATCAAAGTGATTGGCAGCCACGCCTACATCGGGGCCGAGTCCAGGGACCACGGGCTGCAGGTGTTTGACCTGCGCAAGCTGCTCAGCGTGGACGGCGACGGGATCAAGACGTTTGACACCAAGACGGACCTGGCGGCGCTGTACACGGGCTTCGGCAGCAGCCACAACATTGTGGCCGACGCCGAGACAAACACCATCTTCGCCGTGGGAGCGAGCCGCCAGGCGGCGTGCAACGGGTCCAACGGCGGGCTCATCATGCTCGACGTCAAGGAGCCGTCCAAGCCGACGCTTCTGGGCTGCGCGGGCGACGACGGCTACGTGCACGACGCGCAGTGCATGGTGTACCGGGGCGTGGACAAGAAGTTTGCCGAGCGGCACATCTGCATGGCCTTTGACGAGTCCAAGCTGGCCATCATGGACGTGACGGACAAGGCGAAGCCGGCGGTGCTGTCGCGCACCTTTTACGACGGCTTCAACGGAAAGGGCGCCTACACGCACCAGGGCTGGACCGTGGACGCGGACATGCGCTACCTGGTGCTCGACGACGAGCTCGACGAGGTGATGCGCCGCAACGCGTCGCAGGACACGCACACGACCACGTACATCTTCGATCTGGCCGACCTGACGGCGCCGCGGTGGACGGGGCAGTACAAGAGCCCCGTGCGCTCCATCGACCACAACCAGTACGTCGTCGACAACGCCGTCTCGTACCAGGCAAACTACGCCTCGGGCTTGCGCGTCGTCGACGTCTCGGGCGTGCCGGCCGACCCGACGGGCGGCAACATGAAGGAGCTGGCGCACTTTGACTGCTACCCCGAGGACGACGCGGATCCACAGCCCGAGTTCAACGGGGCCTGGAGCGTGTATCCGTGGTTCAAGTCGGGGACCGTGGTGCTGAACTGCATCGAGAGGGGGTTGTTTGCGCTCAAGGTGAATATGTAGATTTGGTGTCGTTCACTTGCTTAATACCAGTGTGTCTTGGGGAAAAGGATAGTAATATAGACACTCGTCGACACACAATACTTGACGAGCTACCAGACTTGACGAGCTACCAGTCGTTGCCAAACGGTGTTGAGCGCCTCCCGGAGCTAGTCGAGAAGAGGGGAATCTGGAGGTGAGGCACCTGCGTCTCGTCTGTAGCCAGAGACGGGGCGCGCGGTAGTCGGGGGACGAGAGTCTGCTCCGAATCGTCTCTCCATCGTGCGTCAGAGAGAGACGCGAGCTCCTTGCAGCGGGCCAGAAGCAACAGACGGGTCGTTTGGGCTGACGAGATATCCGTTGGCGTGATAATGCGTGCCTGGAATGAAACCCGCGACGGGAACCACAGGTTGGTTTGTGGTTCAGGACACTTCGTATGTACGAAGTACGAATACATACCACGATATTGTGGTCCCTGCCACATCCGCCCCCCCTGAGACCGGACTTACATTTCGCCGATTACACGCCAAGCCAGTCCATCACCCTCTTCCTCAAGACAAGCCAGCATCATGTCGTTGACCGATCGTGTACAGTGGCGCCCCCCTCAACCCAGCTTGCTTGTGTTGAACTTCGAGAAAAGATGCCAGAAAGCGAAGCAGCAACCATTCCTCGACGAGAAGTTGATGGACGATAGCACCATCGCCTGCGCGTGGGCAAACTTCCGTCGGCCTCTGCTAAGGGTAACATCCACAATGCACCTGTTCGGCTTTTTTTGAAACAGAGGAGGATCTTCAGAGTCATCTCGATGAGATCGTAGAGCAACGGCGGGTCAGTTTCCCAGGATTCCCGTCGCCACATGACTGACGTAGGATGACCAGTTTCGAGACCAGTGGATACAATGGTTACAAACCGAAATACGAAGAAATTGTGCGCATGCGAGACTGGATAAATCCAACGAAAGCATTGGTGGACGAACCCATGATGATTGCCCCCCGACCTTGGAACCGAACACATTACCAACCGACCTTCGTTGTCCGTCTTGTTCGCGAACAAAACCGTTCGCTACGAAGCAGAA
Source organism: Ophiocordyceps sinensis (assembly GCA_012934285.1). NCBI lineage: Eukaryota > Fungi > Ascomycota > Sordariomycetes > Hypocreales > Ophiocordycipitaceae > Ophiocordyceps > Ophiocordyceps sinensis. Next base: position 2,886,213 of record JAAVMX010000007.1, read on the forward strand.
ACTTCGTCTGCACTATGAACAACGTAGTCACCACCCTCTGGCGGGTGACTAACATGACACTGATTTCGGCGAGTTACAGATGTCCCATGCCACGAAGTTTGTGTGTGTTGTACCAAGCTTTTTAGGTCAGTACGAGAAGTTCGAAGACACACGGAGACGTGCACCGACGAGAATAGGAGAAAGGCGGTGTACATGAAGCAAACAAGCGACCAACTTCGCGACCTGTCCGACAGGCAACTTGATTTGGCCATTGAACAGAGCTTGTCCGGCCAGGGCAAAGGCTGGAAGCGAGCCTGGAACAAGTCGGACATGGATGCTGAAGGGTTAAAGCTCGCAGATTCGATTCTGCATACTCGTATTTGGCCTATGGTCTGGTAGCAGGGGAGGTGTCATGTGCGATAAGAAGATAAGAAAATGATAAAAAGCCCACCAGACCGCCGCCTGCTCGCGAAATCCTTCTTGACTCCTAAAAAATTTCTTCACACAACAATTTCTTCACATAACAGCAACGTTGTTACGCGTCTACAAAACTGCAAGCCTCGTCTCACACGCATCAGCACACGCATCACACACCCGCATCCATCTCTGCAAGCCCTGCCCCTTTAGCCGAAGCTTCATGCCACTCTCCCTTCGGGCGATCTCATCCGCCGACCCTACTGCAACACAATATCCTTCCTTCAGACCGTCGTCAACATGTGCACACTTGGCACACCCGATCTCCGGTTGAAGGGCAACGACACGCTCGACAGCGACCCTCAGCATCGAGGCGGAGGTTAAGGCGTTCAACGAGTCCGAGTGTTAGAAGCACTTGGCCTCTGAGAACTTGCCTTACAGCCCCAAGGAATGTGTTTTTACCAGTAGGACCATGCCGCCATCCATCGCCAGTAGCATCGCCAGTAGCTCGGAAGGGTCGATTAACGCGGGAGGGGGCTCGGAGCGCGATATAAACACGACGGCGACGACGACCCGTATGATGACCCGTGAAGCCCTCATGGCCACACATACGGGGAAGACCACGAAAAATATGGCGCAAATGCTGGAGCTACCAGAGATGCGGGCTGTGACCATACGCCCAGGCAAGGAGCTCAAGCTTAACCGGCCGGGAAACTTCGAGGCGGCCTTGATCCAGATCACGGGCATAGGGTCGGCTCAATGCAGCAGCTGCGACGCGGGCCTTGGGCCATTTGCGGGTTGCTTCGCACACGCGAACATCGGGAAAGGAGTTTGCGGGAATTGCCATTACAACTCAGAGGGGGTGAGGTGCTCCTTCCGTAAGATTTCTTCTTTCTAGCGCGGGCCTAAACCCTAAGCCGAGGCAGCGCCGGGGGGGGAGGCCGACGCAGTGGCGGCGGGGGAAGCCGAGGCAGCGGCGGCGGGGGGGGGGGGGCGAGGCGGGCGAGGCTGCCATGGTGAACGCTGTGGAGGCAATGGCGATCTAGCCAACCAAGGCACAGCGACAAAACCGCCGAAAAAGGCGACTCTCTATGACCTCCAGCAATTGGGCTCGGATGACGCCACTCAGGCAGGCCCTTCAAACTACCAGGCAAGCCAATCGGAGGACTCGCAGGTCGGCCATGATAGTCGACTACCAAGCGCTGCTCAGACAGACCCATCAAGCAAGTATACCACGGTCCAAGTTGAGAAAAGAAACGGCTTGTTTTGCTTTTACAACGCGAAAAACCACTTGAAAAAGACAAAGAAGTCAGAATGGACTCGCCATCAGAATCTGGGCGGCTGGGTGTACCAAGGCGAAAGGCATGCTTACTTCACGGAGCATCTGCCATGAGACTGGCAATCCGCGTGTATATCGCACGGGACTCCGCTGTTACAATTGATGATTTCGTCGGGCTTGTTGTTCGTCACCTTGACCAGCTAGCTTCCCACAGGCCCTTCACGGGCGTCGGGCCGGTCTGATGTATAAGCCCTGTTCCGTCTGACACCACCCGACGAATCGACCTTGCTTCAGACACAGCTGTCGACTGCATGACAGGGTCAGGTCTTTACTTTTCCGAGGTGGGAAGCCTCGGATCGCCTCTCTCCGGCACATCAAGTTCTTTCCTTTTCCCCCTCACATCTCATTGGTGCGGCCGCCGGGTCTTGGGTCTGGGGTCTGGCTGGTCTTGATGGAGAACTCTCCGCATTGAACTCTAATGCAACAAATATCCCGATTCCGAGACGCCCTCTGGGTCCTCCCTGAGTGGGTTGAACTCCCCGGGGTTTGAACCCCGAGGGTTGAACCTCCCCGAGGGTGTAGAGGCTTCCATCTGTTACTTTACGTCGTGTCAGTGATTCAGAGGGCTGAAATTCTGATTACACGTATGGCATTGAAGCTTCAGACGAACAAGTTGAAACACGTCCCCCCATCGAGGTCAGTACCATATGAAGTGATCAGACGGCCAATGTTTCAGTGTCTAAAAACTGCAAAGTTTAGCCCGAGTGAGCCATGGCATTACAAGGCTATCATGAAAGCTCTTGATCATGTTCGTCGGGCGTTTCATGTCATCTCTCGTCTCCTAGCGTTGCTTCACGTTGTTATAGAGACTTCTTTTCTTCTCCTGATGGCCGTTAGGAAACCTTTCTTCTCCTCTAAAGTTATAGAACCCTCTCCTCTACACTCGGACTCCCAGCGGCAAGCCGTCATCCCAACAAAGATGCGCTTGAACAGAATCAGCACTCTAGCCGGCCTAGGGCTGGCCATGGTCGGCGGCGCTCTCGGGAAGCGTGCCGTCGTCGGCTACTTGCAATACTCGGACTCGACCAACCGTGACATGGACTTTGGCAAGTACACGCACGTCAACCTGGCCTTTGCCATCCCCAAGCCAGACGCGTCGCTGGCCTTTGAGGGCATGGCGACGCTGCCCGAGGCCGTGGACAAGATCCACGCAAAGGGGGCCAAGGCGCTGATTTCCATTGGCGGCTACGGGGGCTCGGCCAACTTCTCCAGCCTGGTCAAGGACGAGGCGCTCCGCAAGACCTTTACCGACAACATCGTCGACTTCCTCAAGACCAACAAGCTCGACGGCGCCGACATCGACTGGGAGTTTCCCGGCCGAGAAGGCGACCCTTGCAATGTCGTCGACAAGCAAAACGACTCGGCCAACTTTCTGACGTTTCTGACGGGTCTGCGCTCGAGGTTCGACACCGAGTTTGGCCCGGGCAACATGCTCATCACCATGGCGGTCCGCGTGGAGCCCTTTGACGGCCCCGACGGCCCGATGGCGGACATTTCGGCCTTTGCGGTGCCCACCGACCTGTTCTTCCTCATGGCGTACGACATCAACGGCCCCTGGGCCAACGTGTCGGGCGCCAACGCCCCGTTGTCCAACGAGGCGGGCAAGGGGGCTCAGTTCTCCGTCGGCTCGACCATCGAAAGGTGGAACGGCGCCGGCTGCCCACTCGACAAGATGGTCATCGGCGTCCCCTTTTACGGCCACGCGACTCAGCTGCAGAAATCGACGGCAAACGCCACGAGCATGTACCAGGACCAGTCCACCGTGGCCCCTCTAGGCGACCTGGAGGACAAGGTGGCGCCGGACGCCTGCACGGGCAAGAACGCTTCGTCGGGGGCTTGGAGGTGGAAGAACCTCAGGGGCCAGGGCATCTTGGACACTCCGACGACGGCCACGGCGCCGTGGGTGAGACAGGTCGACCCCGTCGCGCAGGTTCCGTGGCTGTACAACACGGACAACCATCAGTTCATCTCGTACGACGACCCGGACAGCATCAAGGCCAAGGTCGAGCTGGCCAAGACCAAGGGTTTGGCTGGCGTCATGATCTGGTCGATTGATCAGGACACGGACAACCTGGAGTTGACCAATTCCATTGTTGAGAACTGGGTCGAATGATGGTGGACTGGGAAGGGTCCTTGAGGGAGTTTAAGCGGGAGGGTCTTTTTCTCCCCAATCGGCTTCTATTTGTTAGCAGAAGAAAAGCTCTCGTATTCGGAACGGAGCTAGGATAACGCGATGGATGGGGCCTAGTGTACGTAGTCGACACGGTGTCCGCTGCCACGCCTATTTAAGCAGGCTCGTCCGACCCCTTGATTTGAGCCCTTTTCCCGTGACTAGTGATGCGACAAAACAATCATGTTTCATCCGCGGTTCCCAAGATGATGACATCCGTGAGCAATAAGCCAACTGCCCAAGGCGTCAGCTCGTGTTGTTCCTCATCCAGACGTCAGATTATTCTCCCGAAGCGGAGTTCCAACCACGGCCATGGCTCGGCCCCCTCTGCAATGCTAGGCTCGAGGCAGCCGTCAGCCTCCCCTGCTATCGGTAAGTCATCTGGGGCTGCTGTCGGTAATGTCATCTGGGGCTACCTGAAAAAGGGAGCGGCCAAATGTCTTTTGGCTTACTCTCCACCACCATGAGCGCCCGAGACACGCGAGCTGGGACAGTCTTGCGGCAGTCGTCGGGTGCAGGGGAAACGAGACATTGGCCTGCATGCGGAAAGTCCCGGCCGGACAGCTGGTCGAGGGCATGGCCAGGACAAAGATGACGGCCTGGCCTGTTGTCGACAACCTGACGGTTCCCGCGAATCGAGGGGCGGCCTGGAGGGAGGCACGAGTCGCCAAAGGTGCCCGTGTTGATGAGCAGCATAGCCCAGGAAGGACGGGCCCTGGTGAGCCGCAATATTACGATGCCGCGCTTCTTCGAGGCCCATCTCCCCGGGCCACTCGTCGTCTCCGGCAGCGCGACGCCATCTTGTCGCTGTACCGAAGCAAGCCGGGACTCGAGACCGACTTTGACGTGGCGGCCGCCATCTTGACAGACTCCGTCTGGCAATGCGTTAGTCTCGCTCGGTGTCTTCTCGACACGACTGCCACCAGAGCTGACACTGGAATCGCTCGTTAGCCGCAACAAATCCTGGCCAACGTCTCGGCATCCGCCGGACTGTCCGTATGGCGCTCGTACATCAACGCCACCGTCGCCGAGCTGCTCCCCGAAAAGTTCCGCTTCCTGGGCAGGTTCCACGGAAGCGACCTCGTGCTGCTATTCGGGAGCGCGACGTTTGAGCTGACGACGCGGCTATACGCCTTTGGCAACCATCTCCGCGGCGTCATTGGCCGTTTTGTTCGGAATCCCCACGGCGGTCCGGGCTGGCCGGCCGTCGGGTCCTCGTACGCGCCCTTTGACGTGGCGGTCCTCGGTGACGTGGGCGAGCAGCGCAGCGCGGGGGCGACGCGAACCAGACGGACTTGGACGCGGACTGTGCCGTGTTTTAGACATTTAAAGTCAAAGAGGGTCTTGAGCCTGAGACTCTTGAAGGTCTTGAGGGAATCGTCTCAGTTGTACTTCGTATGTAATCTGTAATCAGTCTCGTCAAGCTTCAATCGCTTCGTCTTTTAATGTGACGGACTATTGCGGGTATGACGACACGCGGCTTGATTGAGATGGTCTCGTGGCAGATGCCGAGAGACGGGAGCAGAGCTTCCGGTAGCCTTGAGGGCGAACCATCTCTCCACAAGTGCCGTGATCTGCATGTCGGAGGTCAGCAGCCCGAGACAAAGACGTCATGCTGCACCACGCCGCATACTATATAATGGCCTGTCGGGTCGCCTCGACTATGACTTGTAGCGTGGTCGATGTAGCGTGGTCGACAAGTTAGTGGTCGACAAGTTAAACTCGTCTCAGTCCAGCACCCTTTTCCATCATGGGCTATCCCGATAACTTTACCGGCTTCTGCGTCGACGGCCCGGACTCGTGGAACACATTCCACAAGGCCAACCTCCAGCCCAAGCCGTTTGGGGGCCACGACATCGACGTCGAGATCGAAGCGTGCGGCGTGTGCGGCTCCGACGTCCACACCATAACAGGCGGCTGGGCAAAGTACGAGGGTCCCCTTTGCGTCGGGCACGAGGTCGTCGGCAAGGCCATCAAGGTCGGGCCTCATGTCAAGAACATCAGAGAGGGTGACCGAGTCGGCGTCGGCGCCCAGGTCTGGGCGTGTCTCGAGTGCCAGCTGTGCCGCGACAGCAACGAAAACTACTGCCCCAAGCTCGTCGACACGTACGGCGCCCAATATCCCGACGGCTCGTGGGCCCACGGGGGCTTCGCCTCGCACATCCGTGCCCACGAATACTTTACCTTTTTGATCCCCGACGGCCTCGAGACCAATGTCGTCGCGCCGCTGCTGTGCGCAGGCATCACGGTTTATTCGCCCATGGTGCGAGCCGGCGTCGGGCCCGGCAAGAAAGTGGGCATCGTCGGCATCGGCGGCCTGGGCCACATTGCCCTGCAGTTCGCCAAGGCCCTCGGGGCCGAGACGTATGCGCTCACGCACTCGCCCGGCAAGGAGAACGACTGCAAGAAGCTTGGTGCAAAGTCAGTCATCGTGACGGGGAAAGAGGGCTGGCAAGAGCCCTACAAGTCCATGTTTGACTTCATCCTCAACTGCGCCGACATGACGCATCGCTTCGACCTGCCGTCCTACTTCTCGCTGCTCAAGCCCGGCTCCGACTTCCACATGGTCGGCCTTCCCGACGAGGCTCTGCCGCAGTTGTCGGCGCACGACTTTGCCGCCAACGCGCCCAAGCTGACGGGCAGCCACCTTGGCAACCACCAAGAGATGGATGCCATGCTGAAGCTGGCGGCGGAAAAGGGCATCAAGCCGTGGGTCGAGACGATTGACATTTCGGAAGAGGGCTGCAAGCAGGCCGTGGAGCGGCTCAAGGACAACAAGGTCGCGTACCGGTTTACCCTGACGGGCTTTGACAAGGCTTTTGGCAAGGCCTAGATGTGTGGGTTTGTGGGAGAAATGAGAAGTCCGATGTAGAAAATGGTCCAGCATGTCAAGAAGCTGGCGGCAATAGCTCTATATTCATTGATAAAGGGCTTTTGTGCCAGCCTGTAAGTTCCCGTAGCGGAGTGGTTACCGCGTGACTCTTATAGGATCAGAACGTCTTTTGATTTTATGGTTAGACATGTCAAGGTCCGGGGTTCGACCCCCCGCGGGAACATTTTTGCCGGCTTTTGCCCGCGTTTCTGGATTTATGCCTTGACAAGACCGTGCGTGTCCTTCACTTTGCCGTTGATGTCCAAAAACACTCTTTTTATTGGGGGGATGCCAAAAAACGAGGCCTATGCCAAAAAAAACCGAAGCCTATGCCATTGCAGCCGTCCGTCCTGGATCCCACGGCCTGACTGCAACCTTGGCGTGCGCTTTCAGTTTCACATTTCACATGTCGCCTGTCACGGTGCGGTGCGCCTTGATTAGCAATTCAACCACGCCTACATCAACCGGAATCGACCTACAAATGGCCCTAGCAATGGCCTCGCCGACCTCCTTGGCCGAGGCAGTGTTCTGGCCGGTGATGATCTGCCCATCAACGACAACCAGCTTTTTCCAATGCGGCGGCACGGAATCGAAATCGGCGCCAATCTCAGTGAGCGACGTCTCGACCAGCAGCGGCAAGACATGGTCGAGCTCGAGGTCCTTTTCCTCGCGGTTGGTGAAGCCGGTGACGCGGCGGCCATCGAGGAGCGGCTTGTCATGAATCTTGGCCCTGTAAAAGGCAATGGGCCCGTGGGACACGGCGGCGATGGTGTTGCCGGTCACGTAGAACTCCTGGATGAGCTGCAGCGAGTCGGCGTCGTTGGCGAGGTCGTACATGGCGCCGTGGCCGCCCGGGTAGAAGACGGCGGCGAACTCGAGGCCGCGGCCCAGGAATTCCTTGAGCGGCGTCGTATTTTCCCACAAGTCCTTGTGGTTTTTCAAGAAGTTAACGGACGACTCGTCTTGGGCAAACATTTCGACGGAGCTGGGGTCGGGAGGGGCGACGCCGCCCTTGGGAGAGGCGAAGACGAGTTCCGCCCTGGTGCAGAGGACGTCGTAGGTGTGGGCCAGTTCGGGCTGTTCAAGTCAGCCATGGTCTTACATCTCCGTCTCTTCTCTCCTGGCCACGTCGTGCTCTCACGTCGGCTTCGGAGCCGGGACCGACGCAGCGAGGGGCCGAGCCGGGAACTGCTCACCAAGCACCAGCCCGTGGGCTTGTCGAGCTGGTCGATGCGGTCGTGGCTGGTCAGCACGACGAGAATTCTGGGGGTTCCGACGGAGGGATTCATATTGCGCAGTCTAGACAGGGTGCTATCTAGGTTACGAAGGGAAAGGTCGAGGGGGTATCGACGGCCGTCTTTATACATGTTGTCGGCAAGAGTAATGCTAGAAGCCAAATGTCAGAACAAAGGTCAAGTGTCAGAACAAAGGCCAAGTGTCAGAACAAAGGGAGCAGGCGACAAAGGGGGATGATGGAGATGATGCCTGAACAAAAGGCATTTGTGCCTTGAGGAACCAAAGCCCTGTTCCCAAAGGCAAGCCCGGCCATTTGATAGGTCACTAAACGACTTCTTATGGTTGGTTCATGCCATGGGCTGTTGGTGTGACGTCGGTGCAGTCAGTGTGCGGCTGGACACATGTTGAGCATCGTGTAAGAATGTCTGGTGGTTTCAGACGAGACTTGCCAGCCTACCCTACACCCCCGAGGCTCATGCTTTACACCGCCACACTTGGCGCCTCACTCAGCCTTATTCAGCACCGCCTCTCCTCTACCTCTCGTTGTAGCATCACAAACTCCATCACCAACTCGCCCCTTCCTCCTGCGCTGCGACACCGCGCCCCCCATGGCGAACGACAACACCAAGCCCAAGCTCCTGTGGAACTCGGAAAACGTCAAGGACGTGGCCGAGTCGGTCGGCATCGGCAACCTCAACGAAGAGGCCCTCAAGGCGCTGACGCAGGATGTCGAGTATCGCGTCGGCCAGGTCATCATCGAGGCCCTGCGCCTCATGCGTGCCGCCCGCAGGACCACAATGACCGTCACCGACGTCTCGCTCGCCCTCAAGGTCCTCGACGTCGAGCCGCTCTTTGGCTACGACTCGACGCGCCCCCTGCGCTACGGCGAGGCCAGCCTGGGGCCCGGCCAGCCGCTCTTCTACATCGAGGACGAGGAGATTGACTTTGAGAAGCTCATCAACGCGCCGCTGCCCAAGGTTCCGCGCGATATGAACTTTACGGGTACGTCTGCGCTTGCGCCGAAGCGTCTGCGCCGAAGCGTCTGCGCCGAAGCGTCTGCACCTGCATGCTGATCGTCGTCCCCTCTGTCCAGCACACTGGCTTGCCATTGAAGGCGTCCAGCCCTCGATACCCCAGAACCCCACGACGGTCGAGTCCCGATCCCAAGACCTGCTGCCCAAGGGCCCCGGCACGAACCCGGCCCTGAACGCCCTTGCCGGCAACGACAATCTTTCGGTCAAGCCCTCGGTCAAGCACATTGTGAGCAAGGAGCTCATACTGTACTTTGACAAGATCCAGGCCGCCATCCTCGACGACAACCCCGACGAGGAAGTGGTGCGCCTGCGGCAGGCGGCCCTGGGCTCTGTGCGAGACGACCCGGGCCTGCACCAGCTGATACCATACTTTATCAACTTCATCATGGATCGCGTCACACACCACCTCGACGATACCTTTACCCTCAAGCAAATGATGGAGCTTACGCACGCCCTCATCGAAAACAAGAGCCTCTTCCTCGACCCGTACGCGAGCTCGCTCTCGGCGCCTGCCCTCACCTGTCTCATGGCCCGGAAGCTCGGCACCAACGACGGGACCGACGCCCTGAGGGAGCAGTACGAGCTGCGCCAGCTGGCCGCCTCGCTCGTCGGTCGCATCGCCCGCAAATACGCCGCCTCCAACACCCTACTGCGCCCCAAGCTGACGCGGACGTGTCTCAAGTACTTTCTGGACCCGACGAAGCCCCTGGCGGTGCTGTACGGCGCCCTCCACGGCCTCCTTGAGGCCGGCGGGCCCGAGGCCATCCGCGTGCTGGTGCTGCGCAATCTCAAGGTCTTTGACTCGGGGATCCTGCAGCCCTTCAAGGACAGGTCGGACGGCAGCATCGACCACGAGATGCTCGTGCAGGGCCTCGTGCAGGCCGTGGCGTCGCTAGCCCAGCACGGCGAGAGCCACGTCGCGGCCAACGGCGCGGCCGGCAGCGCGTCCGAGGCCGAGCTGGCCGAGCTGGTCGACTTTATCGGTCCCATGGTGGGCCAGAGGATCGCCTCGTCTACGAATAATCGGGGCCTCGTCAGGACGATTCTAGACGCCCGGCTCTTGGAGTGAGGGGCGTCGTCAGTGCGGTTTTGAAGGAGGGACGTCATGATATCCGGCGCAAAGGGGCGAATGGCGTTTTCAGGAGCAGATACCAAGAGTCCAAAAAGGGGTCCGACTTGGGATGCTGGACTGGACCAATAGGTCCTGATTGCTACAAATGTTTGAACATGGCTTGCGTAGATGGGAGTGCCATGCGCAACATGGACCCAGGCTCAAAAAAAAGCTGGACATTTTTATTTGAAACGGGACGCAGACACGTGAATCTGCTGCGCAACCAACCGTGTTCTCCCGTCTCTCGAACCCATCTAGACCCGTGGACAGCTATCCCTCCCTTGCTCTGAGATTGGGACATGTCTCACATGTCACGCCAAACACAGCCACGTTACAAGCCAAAAGCCAGGTACAGACCGCTGAGGATGCTGGAAGCCCACAGGGCAATCTCCCCCCTCTTGATGGCGGACTTGGAGAAGCCCTTGCCGAGGTCGTAGACGAGGTGCTTGACGCCATTGATGAAGTGAAAGGCAAAGGGGAAGCCGAGGGCAAACTTGACGGCGCCCTTTGCGACAAAGGGCAGGGTGGCAAAGGCGGCGGCGAGGCTGGCGCTCTCGAGGTGCAGGCCGAGCAGGGGGGCGACGAGGTACGAGGCAAAGTAGGCGTAGGCGGCGCCGGAGAGGGCGCAGCCGGTGATGCGGGTCCAGGCCGAGGCGCCGAACCACGTCTGCTCCATCTTGTAGATGCCGAGGTGCGGTGATATAGGGCGGCGCAGGCGCTGGTTGGCGAGCACCTGGTGGCCCTCGTCGCTGGAGACCTTTGCGGTGGCGACGAGGCTGTTGGGGCCGTGCGTCGGAGTCAGCCGCCGCCGAGGAGGAGGGGGTCCGGGACATGCTTGTCTGCGTGTCTGGGGGGCGCGAGCTTACCGGGACTGGCCGACGGACGGGTTCGAGGCGACAATCAGCCTGGGGATGGCCTGGTTGAAGAAGAAGACATTGGGCTTGGTAGCGCCTGCGCCAGAGGAGGATTGTCAGCTCAGCCGGCCCGCCACAGAAGCGCGGCCCAGGGCGACGGGAGGTGACGGAGAAGTTACCTCTGCGCATGGCAGCGACGCCGACCCGTTGGGCAATCATGTCCGGTCCGAGTGTGGTGGACGGGCTGGGGCTGGCGGGCTTCAAAGCTCTCAAAGCCGCGCCGCGTCGTGGTTTGGCTCTTCGCTCTGGCCCGCGTCGACGGTGCTCTCTGTCGTGGACGTGTCAGCCGGCAGGGACGAGGTCGGTGAGGCGGGCTGCGTTGTAGATCGTTTCGCTCCGTCGTTGGAGTGTCGAGCGATGATGCCTTCGACAGGGTCGAATCGGCTCCTCGGCCCAGCGCACCAATCACCGCCCCCCAATTCAATCATCTACCGCGTCACGTGAAGTCCCGCTAGTCTAGTACATGCCCACAAGTGTCACGTGCATTCTCCTGGTACAAAAGAAAACCTCGCGCCCTCGAGCTCCCTTTTCTTCTCCTCTTCTCTTCAGATAGCCACGAGCGCCCGCCGCCACGTCGTCGTTTCCACCTCCATGGGCGACGGCACTGGCTGGCAGGGGGGACTTCGTCTCCTCAGGGGCTGTCGGAGAGGAAAAACAGGATCCTTCGTTAATCTCGACACCTGGTGTTTGCCTTTGCCCCGTCTGGGTGTCGTTTCATTCTGAGATCTACATTTCGCCGCCATGGAGTGTCTGCTCTTGTCCGTGGGCCAGTGAGGGCAAATGGCAAATGGGTGAGAGACTACTTATTGGAGAAGCAGCAACGAGAGACATGCTGCGAGGGGCACTTTCCAATATTCGTTCTAGAAAACGGCCTCCAAGGCAGCTCTGCGCAGAGCTGCGAGGCACGGCGTAGAAGAGATTGCCGAATAGTACCTGGAGAAACAACATGCCAGGTACAATACAGTGACAAATCCGCTCGTCCACCCGAGCAGTCTGTCGGATTTCCCATCGAAACAACGCAGGTGAGAGGAGACGCTCCCTTCTCCGTTTCTATCAGCCCAAACGCCGCCAAAGCAAAAACAGATGCACGCGAGTTGACTCTGTCGTCGTGTCCCTCGTCTGTACATACGTGTACGTAGCCCTTTTCGTTTCCCGTCCCTCGACGTGTGCAGGACGTGTGCAGGGACTGCAGAGGTGCAACAGCCGTGGCTGCATCAAAAGATGCCCAGATTGCCCATGCTGTTGGCGGCGCTCGTAGGCCCCGCGCTGGGTATGCTGCCCAGGCCGAACATGGCCGCCGACAGCTGATCTCCGCCATTGCCCACCATGTCGCCAAAGACATCCCAATTCAGTGACGCCATGTCCAGGTACCCGCCCAGGAACGGGTCCATCTCTCCGTTTTGCTGTTGCTGCTGCTGCTGCTGCTGCTGCTGCTGCAGATTCAGCTGCGACGGCCGCTGCGGGTGCGCATGCGGTTGCGACGTTAGAGTCGGGGGCGTTGCCGATGACTGCACCGACGAGCGGCCGTCGTGCGACGCGGGGACGAGCTCGCGCAGGCGCAAGATAAAGTGCGGCGTCTCGAGGGCCCGACCGGCCTGCAGGAACGCCCGCTCCCGCGTCTTCCAGGCCTTGACGGTGAACTGGGCCTGGATCGAGTACTGCTTCTGAGACATGTCATACAGTTCGACGTGGTGATTGTAGACGCGCTCCGTCACGGCCCACGCCCGATCCGCGAGGCTCCCCGTTGGGCGCTGGCACAGCTGGCCCGTCATGACGGCAAACGTGTCGAGCTGAAAGTGCAGCTTCACAAACCAGACGAACCCCGTCTGCTGCAGCTTGTCAAAGGCGTCCATCCTCTGCTCGTTGCCCATCATGACCACCTTGAACAGGCTGTCCTTGGGGCCAAATATCTCCGTCCCCCACTCCGGCTGCTCGCGCACCGGCACCAGCATCTCGCTGAGCTTGTTGGTGATCATGGGCCGGATGGTGAGGGCCGCCTTGTGCACGTTGCCTGCACTGACGTCGACGTATTGATTCTCGAGCTCAATCAGCCTGTTCTCGAGCGCCTGGGCTTGCCCCCGAAACTTGGTCAAGGCCGTCTGGTGCGCCGAGTCGTCCAAGTCTTGCCCTAGCATGGCCGCTTCAAAGGCCGGCGCATCGTTTGCGTTGTCCGCCGCCATCTTGAACTTGTAAATCTCGTTGAACATGAGACAAAACGCCATCTCGGTCGGGCCTTGACGCGGTTGGGCGGGCTCGGTCGAGCCGGGGATTATGTCGGCGTCGTTGAGGTTTTGCGGCATCTCCGTGTCCCAGCGGAGCGGGAGCATGGTCTGCCGGAGCCCCGACAGCATGGCGTATTTGGAGTCTTGGATGACTATCTGCCACCAGACCCTGCGTCGCATCTCCGTCTCGAAGGGATCGAGGTCGAGTTGCTCACCGTCTCGGTGGTAGCCCATTTTCTGCGCGATGCGAACAATGGTGCCGCTCAGGATCCACGCCGCGTGCCGGTCGTAGCGCCCTTGGAGAGAATACTGGCCGACTGTTAGCCAGGACACGATTCGGGTAGAGGTCAAGGAGCCGTACCAGGTAGAGAACCAGAGCTTGCAGGACAGACATGTTGTAGTTTTTTAAAAAGTTGAAGCGCGACAGGGCGGCCTTTGTGCCGGCCGTGAACCTATGGATGGCCGCGTCCCTGGAGATGCCAAATGTCTGGACGCACTCGGGCTCGGAGAGGGAGATGACGGCCATGTTGTAAATGGAAAAGAGGAGAGCCTGGTAGTGGAGGGGGACGTTGCTTATGCTGGACGCCGCCTCCATGACGTATGGCTGGACGGTGGGCGCATGGATGACCTTTGTCAAGGGGTTGACGCGGTCGAGGAAAAGCTGCCATAGCTTGAAGCCGTGGATGGGATCCGGCTGCAGGTCGTCGAGGTTGACGGTGGAGAGGTTGCCGGGGAAGAAGAGGTCGGTGTTGTTATCCGGCGTCAGGTCTTCGGAGCCGAGAATGCTCGAGTCCTCTGGGTCCTCTGCCTCGACAATGTCGCGCATGGCTTGCAGCTAGAGACACAGTCAGCCACGGCGACGCAAAACAAATGATGCGGATCGCAGACTCACCTCCTCGTAGACGCTGGCCCAGATGTAGCTGTCCATGAAGCGGGCGCCGCCCTCTTCGTTGACCATGATGCATGCGGGCTTCCAGCTGTCCTGGCTGTCGGTGCTCATGGGCGTGTAGTCGGACGGTTCCGACTTGACCTGGTCGGGCGTGGGCGTCGGAGACGGGGCTGCGCCGTTGGCATACTGCTTGAGCAGCTCCTCGCATCGCGACAGGCGCTCCTGGAGATCTTGGTTCGGACGGCGGCGCTTCCGGGCCGGGGCGGGCGTGCTGGGCGTGCAGCTAACGTTTGCCTGAGGCGCGCGAAGTGGCGTCAGAACAAGCGACAGGGGGACTGGACTGGACGAACCTTGATGCAGTTTGCGCAGGGAAAGTGGCGGTCGCATTTGATCTTGCGATGCTGGCAGAGGACGCAGGCCAAGACTCGAGCGTGCCTGGGAGGCGGCGGGGGATTGGCCGACATTGTCTGCAGTGTAGCCCCCGTCTCGCATGCCCGTTGGCAGGCGAGGGTCCGAAGGCTCTCTCCGCGAGCGTGTGGACGCCGGCTCCAACGGGGCGCAGAGGAGGTGAGAAGGCGCACACCTAGGTGAGGCGAAGAGTCGCAGAGACTCGAGGCAACGAGGCAATGGATGCGCTGATCCGGACAGGCGCAGAACAATACCGGCGCTGTGATGTGAGAATGACTTGTGCAGAGCACACGGACCAAAGCAAGACGAGAGCAGTGTATCGTCGATTGTGAAAAGCGCCGGGTGGATGACGGGAGGTGAGGCGTGGAAATGCAAACGTGGGGTTGTAAGAGGACGCGGTGACGAGTTGCTAACAAGGCAAGGCAGTTTTGTATCCATGGAAGTCTGCCTGCTTGGTGAAGTATATGTACATACAAAGCACGCAAGGCAGGCCAAGGCGGGGGCAAGGCAGGCGATGGTGAAGCAATCCGGATGCTGGCCTTTTCCTTTTGTTGGACTCTGCTGCTTCTGCCTTGTGCTGAGTATTCGTAGATGTACTAAGAACCGACCTTACCTAAGCGGGTGAGGGGCGGATACTCTGTACTGGTACTTGCGGGCGGAGATTTTGCGGAGGCGATGCTTGGGGTAGCGGGCCTTTTGCAACGTGTTGTCGAGCCCTTTGGGCCTGCCGGCAAGAGTCGCCGACAAGAGAAAGTCTCCGATGTGGAAAAACAAGAGAAATGCCCTCCATGTATTCGTATGCACATCCGAACTGAAGCCGGAACAAGAGCCCTAGATATACTACTCACGTCTCCAACCGCTGCTTCTCATCCCAAAAGGACGGGCAGGCAGATGTGGTCCAAGGCGGCCCCGTGGCTCGGTGAGTCCGCAGGCAAGCTTCATGGCATCGAAACGGCGATTGGGTGCCAAACAACGTCGGCGTCCTCGTTTGGTCTGAGCTAGGCCGATATTGGCCAGGTCCGTCGCCTGTGACTCAGAGGCAACGCGGCGGACCGGAAGAAACAGGACAGAGGTGAGATTCCACCGAAAAGAAGAGTCAGCAACGGCCCGCGCTACACAAGCCGCCGCGGCTGACGAGTGACGCAGCTAGACAAGAAAGCTCGTCATCATCTTGCTCACCACGACGAGGACCGACGCCTCGCTATCCCGGTTTCACGCGAGTGCTGCATGCGCAAATAAGCCGCTGCATGTCCCCGGCCCTTGCGATCCTCGCCTCCGCCGTGCTGCTGTTGCCGCCATGCCTGGCTGAGCACGTCTCGTCCCCGGACGCTCACGGAAAATATTGTGCAGCGGCCTCGCGCCCGGCAGAAAGGTCAAGGTCGGCGACTTCGTGACGCTGGCGCCGCACCGTTGCCACTGGCCAGTGGCCCTCAAGTTTATGGTAATGGGCGCCTCGAGCATCCATGACAACCGCCAGGTCGCCATGGCGCTCGACCATGACGTCCAGAACCGCAGCGAGGCCAATCGAGTTTATCGGCTCCGAGGAGACGTTGCGCTCCATCCCCATCGAGGAGCGCCTGACCATAGCTAACATGACGACTGAGTGGGGGGCTCTCCCCGGCTGTTGGCCTATCGACTCGGTCCTGATGTCGTGGCTGCGCGCAAGGGCAACCGCTTCGGGTCACCCTAGGCGGCGTCAACTTCTACATGGCCGCCGCCTCCATCCCCGAGCGGCAGATTGCCGAGGAAGCCGGCGACTGGCAGGTTCTCATCGACGCGGGCGCTCAACCGCTCCCCGCCGGCTGCGGGCACCGGTCTGCTGGAGCCTGGCGAGGTCGGCATCAGCGCCAGCAACCGTAATATCAAGGGCCGCATGGGCTCGACGGATGCCAAGGCGTTTCTAGCCAGCCCCGAGGTGGTGGCGGCCAGCGCTCTCAAGGGTCGCATCGGCGGGCCTGGCTGGTACCAGAAGCCCGACGGCGTGGAAAAGGTCATTCTTGGCGAGGGCAGCGGTGACATGGCAGCCGACACGGCCGCCAGCGTAGGTGATGCCCTGGACAGGATCATTGCCGAGGCCGAGAGCATGATTGCCGGTGCGGAGAAGGATTTGGGCGGCGAGACGGCAGCCGAGCACGCCCCGAAGCAGGCGGACGAGACACTAACGGACATGCTACCCGGCTTCACCGAGAAGATTGAGGGCGACATCGTCTTTTGCGACGCCGACAACATCAATACGGACGGCATCTACGCAGGTAAGTCATCGCATGTCAGGCCTACGACAACGTGAAGCTGACGATAAAAGGCAAGTAAGTACACGTACCAGGACAACGTGACGACGGAAAAGATGGCCGAGGTGTGCATGGGAAACTACGACCCTGCCTTTGGCAGTGTGGCGCGGGCCGGCGACGTGCTCGTGACCGGCTTCAACTTCGGCTGCGGCTCCTCGCGCGAGCAGGGGCCATCCTGGCCAAGAAGATCTCCCTCGTCGTCGCCGGCAGCTTCGGCAACATCTTTAGTCGCAACAGCATCAACAACGCCCTCATGGGCATCGAGGTTTGGCCCGTCTCGTCCGCCGCCTGCGAGAGGCCTCCCCCCCTGGGAGCGGCGGCCATGTCGCCACCCGCCGCACTGGCTGGACCCTCGTCTGGGACCTTCGCCGCAGCAAGGTCGTCGTCACCGAGGGCGCGGGCGGGCCGACGTGGAGCCAGAGCGTCGGCGAGATGCCCCCCAATGTGCAGGAAATTATTGCCAGAGGGGGGCTGGAGAATCGGGTCAAGGTTGAGATTGCCCCGTCCAAAGTAGGGGGGGAAGGCATCATCGTCGGAGGAGGAGGAGAGAGGCGAGGGGGGGGGGGGGGGGGGGGGGGGGGGCATGGAAGAGAAGGGAGAGATACCCTACGCTACAACTGCGTCGTCCCCGGGCCAGGACTGCCCAGGGGGTTTGTGGACTCATTGCCCGCGAGAACTTGGCTTTAGAAGAAAGTGTCACTTGGGATTGCAATCGTTTGGCCCGAGTTTGTCTTGAAAAGTAGATTGATGGGTTTGGGTCAAAGGGCGCAGGCCATGCACCACGGGCGACAGCTTGCTCAAAACAACGACGCCATGTCGGGGCTCGACGGCGGCGACGAGCCCCCTGTCACGACCGATCTCTCCGGGGCCTCGTACGGCACAAGCGCCATTTTCTTCTTCTTCTTGACCACCTTTCGATGGGCCGCGCCCTTGACATGCCTCTGCCATGCCTGCTCCGTCAGCACCACAATCTGGCAGACGTCGCACGTCCGCCGATGCGGCGTCTCTGCGGGCGGCGGATCGCCGGCGCTGGTGAGCACCTCTGCAGCGCGCTGCGACTGCTCCGTAGCCGGCGGGAGGGACTCGCCGCGCAGAAACTGCTCGGCGAGCTTGGCGGCGGGCTCGACGACGTCGGCGTCGAAGCGGGACATGTCGGTGCTGTCGAGCAGATAGAGGCTCCGCAGTGCTTCCGGCCCCTGCTCTTGGAGGCGGCGCATTTGCTTGAGCCGGGTCCACCGCGTTTGGTATTTTGCGTAGCGTCGCGTCGCGGCCTTGACGTCGTCGAGGGCGGCCGCCTTGAGTTGCTCGAGCGTCGCAGCGTCCTCGCCCTCGTCGACGGCGACGAGGTACGGCTCAAACTGCCGGTAGCCTATAGACTGCCAGATGCCCTTGGACATATCCACGGGTTTGCCCTCGGCTGCCCTCTCGCGCTTGAGGCGAAACAACTCCTCGACCTCATCCACGAGGCCGGCGTGGAGCATCTTGTCTACACGCTTGTTCAACCGCTCGCACAGAGCCTCGCGGTCCGAGTAGACCCAGAACAGGAGCTTATCCCAGGGCTCGCCGGCGACGGCAGAAGCCTTGCGCCCTTGCTGCTCTGCGTAGAGCTGCGAGGCAGGCCGCCCGGTGTGCAGGTAGATCTCGAGGGAGCGGCGAATCTTGCGTCTGTCGTTGGGATGCCAACGATCAGCCATGGCGGCATCGCATCGCCTCAGCTCCTCGAGCAGGACATCTGTTGGCTCGTCGAGGATGGCAAAGGCTTCTTTCCGGTCGAGGGCAATATCGTCGAGGATGACGTCTGTGAAGAGCAGCGAGTCGACGTAGTAATGGGTCCCGCCGACGAGGATGGGCAGGTTGCCGCGCGCTCGGATCTCGGCCACGGCCTTTGTCGTCTCGCGCTTGAAATCCTCAACGGCCCAAGGCTGCTCGGCGAGGGAAATGTGGCCGAGCAGGTGGTGCGGGATGCCGCGCTGCTCCGGCAGGGAGATCTTGTTGGTGATGATGGGCAAGCCATTGTAGAGCTGCATGGCATCCGAGTTTATGATTTCGCCTCGGAACCGAGTGGCCAGTTCGACGGCTAGCTACCCATAGTGTCAGTGAAAGGGGACTCGAGACCAGTCACCACCAGCCACTCACCTCTGACTTGCCCGTGCCCGTCGACCCCAGGACGACCAGCAAGGGTTCGGCGGGAGCTTTGCGGGTGGCCATTGTAGCGGCATTTCGGCGGAAAGGGGGCCCTAGGCAACGAAGCATGCGCGTCTCGATTGGAAGTCCTGCTACGATCGAGGAACGAGGCACGAGTTACTTCGTACTTTGTACGAAGTACTTCGTACGAATAAGGTACCTCGTGCCCGAAATACCTTAGGTAATTTCAAACATTCTGCCACCGACCCAAAGAGAAAGTAGCTCCAGTAGCCTCACCGCCTTCGGGTACTAGTACTTATCGGACGTGGCCGTTCCTCTCTTCCTCTTTTTTTCTTTCCCTCTCTTCCACTTTTCTCAACAACATGGATCGTTTTCCTCTTTTCCTCATGCTCTCAACAACATACATACATAGACCGTTCCTCTTGTCCTCCTGCTCTCAACAACATAGACCCGTTCCTCTTTCCGTCTTTCCGTCTTTCCCTCTGTTCCTCTTTTCCGCTTTCCTCTTTTCCTCATGCTCTCGACAACCATGGAGTAAGTCCTCGGTCTATCTGTCCATCGGTCCATCAGTCCGTGTCATCAAGCTAACCAGCGCATCAGGATCTTCCTAGTGTTCAAGTTCACCTGGTCTAACGACGAGCCGGACACCCCGGCAGCAACCCCGGCCACCGCCCCCATCTTCTCTCCGTGGTCGTCCTGATTTTTCTCTCCTTAACCAACCGATACTATGGAAAAGTAAGTTATTTCTATCAGTCCATCAGTCCATCAGTCCATCAGTCCATCAGTCCATCAGTCCATCAGTCCATCAGTCCATCAGTCCATCAGTCCATCAGTCCATCAGTCCATCAGTCCATCAGTCCATCAGTCCGCGTCATTAAGCTAACTAGAGCATCAGACGACACACCATCCTCGGCTTTCAATATCACGCCGGCTCGCCTCTTTCACCCGCTGCGCTTGCCGCCGCCGCCATGATTGCCGTCGTGGCGCTTGCCGCCGCCCCACCACCTGCGCTCAGACCCGGGGCAACAGGAACGAGACTCCGGCGTACGAATAGAAGAGTACGAGTCTACCCGGGGCACACCACCGCCACGCACCACACTATACTGCCACCTGTCCCGCGCCACCGACGCATGGCGGTCTCGCTAGAGCTGGGGCTAGTGGCGGTCATTGTGACAACCGGGTCACCTCGACAATTCAACCAAACAGGTGGCAAGTGACATATTTGTTACATTCAACGGCCCTACGCGAGCTGTGCTTGCGGCCTCGACGATGACGAATCTACCCCATCGCCGCCGCCTGTCCTCCCGCGTCTACGACACACGGGTGTCCCTGGAGATGGGGGCCGGGGGTTTTGCCGCCTGGCTTTGCTACCAGCCCCCCGCCACGACACGCCGGATAATCAAGGCGTTCGAATAGGATTTACAGCGCAACTCGACGAGTGGTCGTTTTCATAGAATCTACAGCGCAACTCAACGGCTCAACTCGGAACGGAGCTAGGATAACGCCGGATGGGGCCTGGTGTACGTAGTCGACACGGGTGCCCTCTGCCACGACACCTAACCCCCGCAACAATAGGACCGGTCATTGCGGGCGCGGCCGGCCCTCGGGAGGGAGCCCGGCGTGGTCTCTCCCCTGGGGATGAGGGGGCGGTATGGCTCGACCTGGAGCTGGGGGAGATGGCGCTGGCGTCGGCGGTGGCTTATTGAAACAATTGCCGTGGCTTCGGCCACCGCGAGCACGGCATGAATGCCCGAGCCCGCGCCGCCGCCCCGCCACCACGACGGAGGTGGTGGGGGGGCCTCAAGCCATACCGAGGATCCCTTGATTATGACAAGGAAGTTGTTCGCATTGGAGTACTCGACGGGTTTGAAATCCCATTCGACATCTACAAACAGCCCCGTGAAGTTGTTCGCCGTGTCCAGGCCGTCCGAGGGAGCGGTTGTGGTGGATGGAGCACAGGTGGGCGCGGCGGAACGCAGTGGGCACAATGGCCCTCAACAACAACCCGGGGAAGCGGACCTCACCTCTGCTGCTGAGGGGCGGACAGGACGACAAACTTGTATAATTTCTTTTCTTTGGCGATAAAATAGCAGAGCACGCAGCAGAGCACGCAGCATGGAAATCATGGGCTTTGGCAGCGTGGGCAAGTTTATCGTTAAAAAAGCGTTTTTACATCCGACTGATGCCCACTGCTAGACTTATTAGTCGGACTCGGCACCCCCTACCGCCGCCGCCAACGCCACAGAAAGGACGTCCTCTGATCTCGGGATCTCTTCAGATCAGCTCAAAGGGATCCTTTGCGGTGACGACAATTCTCCTACTGCCCGTCGCGGCGCTGGTACTTTTGGTGGTCTGCGCCACCAAATCGAGGGGAAGGCTGAAGGCTTCTAGTCAGGCGTCGCAAGCAAGATCGCGTGCGCGCGCAAATACACGACGCTAAGGATCAAGAGGGAAGGCAGAGCTACGCCCGCGTCGTCCGCTGTAGAAGGGGTTATTCAGAGGAGGTTATTCCCGCCACGCAGCCTGGGGCCACGAATTGAGATTTGTTATTTGCACGAATTGATGTGTGTTATTACGCGACTTAAGCGTATGCGCCCCCCCTGGACTTTCCACTTTGCGCGGCTCCTGCTCCCGCCGTTACCATGTCATCATGGCATATAAATTAGGTTAGGCGGGGTGGTCGCGGAGGGTGCACGCAGAAAATAGTGAGACGACTCTTCTTTTCTTTTCTTTCAACCACCCACCATAACCATCATGGCTTCTCCCGCCGCCCCGCAGGCCGTCATGGCCCACGTTCGCAAGCTCAGCGACGCCGATCCAGACTTTCGTTTCATGTCCTTGAACGACCTGCTCCAGCTCTTGACCCATTCCAAGCCCGACTTTCTGCACCACGAGTACAACATCGCCGCCCGCGCTGTCGATAGCATCGTCAAGACTCTCGACGATCAGAATAGCGAGGTGCAAAACCTGGCCATCAAATGGTGAGTCGGCCTACTACCTACCGTTGGCGGTCTTCAAGTCTCACACTGCCCTCTCTCACAGTCTAGTGCCTCTCGTCGTCAAAGTGCCCGCCTCTATCCTGCCACCCATGATCGATAAGCTGTCGTCGCTCAAGCTCAAGAACTCGGTCGACAATACTGTCCCGTCCCTCGCCCTCCGGACCGTCATTACCGCCCTGCCTCGCCCCGTCCCGGGATTGCCTGTTACCGCCGATGTCAAGCACGCCTACGAGGCCATCCAGCGGGTTCTCATCCCCCGGCTCATCGGGCCCGGTCCCCTGACGCGTGTGCCCGACGCCAGCATCCCTCTTCCTCCTGTTCCCATGGGTCTCCTCCAGGACGAGGACAGTATCAACGCGGAGGCTGTCGATGTACTCATTGAGCTGGTCCGCTGCTTTGGCCCTCTCCTCCAGTCGGTCGAGGTCGAGGCGATCCTGCACGTTGTCATGCAGCTTCTCGACAGCGACAGGGGAACGTCGGTGGTCAAGAAGCGCGCGGTCGTCGCCATCTCCATGCTTGCCGTTTACTTGGCCGACGAGCAGCTCGACGTCGTCGTCCAAAGGCTCACCTCTGGCCTCTCCCAAGCTGGCACCAACCCCGTCACCAGGCGCCTGTACATATCTATCCTGGGCAGCATGGGCAGGTCCATCCCTGCGCGATTCGGCCATCATTTGCCCACGGCAGCCCCCTTTGTGCTGCAGGCATTGTCCGAGGGGGAGCTCCAGCAACACATGGACAAGCTCAGCGAGGGCGAGGATCCGGTGCAAGACTTCAACGAGGTCCGGGAAGCGGCACTGGTTACCCTGGAGGCCTTTCTGGCATCTTGCCCTCAAGAGATGCGGCAGTTTACCGACGAGACCATCGCTTCGTCGCTTCGATACATAAAGTACGACCCAAACTATGTCGTCGATGGCGACGACGACACGGAAATGGACGACGACGAACAAGAGGCTGACGAAGACGACGACTTTGACGACGACGACGGGTTCGAAGACGAAGACGATGACGCGAGCTGGAAGGTCCGGCGTTGCGCCGTCAAGGCGCTGTATACCCTCATCGCCACCCGGGCCAGTGGAGACCTGCTGGAAAACGGTGTGCTCTATGGCCAGACGGCGCCGATCCTCATCAAGCGCATGGACGAGAGAGAAGAGAATGTGCGGCTCGAGGTCATCTCGGCTTTGTCCCTGCTGGTTCGCAAGACGGGCGAGGGTCTCCACATGACACACCTGAGTCTAGACGACATGGAGCCTGAGGCAGTCGGCCGAATGCCACTCAGTCGCAAGAGAAGAAGGCAAAGCAGCGGCGGAAGCGCCAATGTCTCGCGGTTCATGGCCGGGTCTGGTCTGACGTCTCCAGCATTGGACAAGATCCCGTCCACCGGCCCCCAAGCCGATCTATCGCGCCTCATACCGACCATTGTCAAGGCCTGCACCAAGCAGCTCAAGGGCAAGACGGTGCCGACGAAGCAGTCCGTCATCAAGCTGCTGGATGATTTGGTATCGGTGCAGCGCGGGGGCCTGTCCGATTTTTTCCCCGACATTGTCGGCCCAGTGACCGAGGAGGCCAAGGCCTCGGGCACCGTGTCATCCTCGCTGGCCGCGGCCGGCGGCTCCGCCTCTGCGACTCCGAGCACCCTGCGCGTCGCCGCATTGCGACTGATCAGCAACATTTGCAAAACCCACTCGTCGTCCCTGTTGCAGCCCTACCTGTCCAGGATTGTCGCCGCCGTCACGTCGGCGGTCCACGATCGGTTCTACAAGATTTCCAGCGAGGCCATCCGCACTGCCGAGGAGCTTGTTAAGACCATAACTCCTCCACGCTCGCGAAATGCTGGCGCCAAGTACAAAGATGAGCTGAGCAAGCTGTACGACGTCGTTATGGATCGGGGCCAGGCCAATGACGCCGACGCAGAGGTTCGTCAGCGCGCGATACATGCACTCGGCGTCCTCGTGTCGAGAACGTCTACCGCCGAGGGCACTGTCTTGCTGTCGGCTGAGAAGCGCAAAGTCGCGCTCGATGTGCTCCGAGACAGACTGAGGAACGAGACGACTCGACTCGCTGCGGTGCGGGCAGTGGACAACGTGGCCGCCTTTGCCGCCACCCCCGGACAGCTCGACAAGGACTGGATCCAGAGCGTGGCCCTGGAGCTCTGCGCGCAGCTCCGCAAGGCGAACCGATCCCTGCGCGGCTCGAGCGTCACGGCACTCAAGCACCTGGTCCTTTGCAACGCGGCCAAGGGCCAGCTCGACCCGTCGACCGTCGAGGGAATCGTCTCGGCCTTGGTACCCGCCATCACAAATAGCGACACTCACCTGCTCGGCCCGGCCCTGCTCATCCTGGCCGAGACGGTGCAGGGCAGTCCGGATCTGGTGATCAACGCGGACATGATTGCGGCTCTTTGCCAGCTTCTCAAGTCGCACTTTGCAAACATCGTCCTGGAGCAGTTGCTTGAGCTGATGAGCAAGATGGGCCAGAGCGGCGCCACCAAGCAGCTGATGCATGGGATTCTCACAGACGTCAGCATTTTTGGAGATCCCACGGTCGTGGGCAAGGTGATTGGAACCCTTCTCGTCACGGGGGGCGACTCCACGGGCGTCTCACTGGATAGCTTCGTCTCGGAGCTGCAGACGAGCGCCGAATCCAAGGACGATGCGCGCGTGAGCCTTGCGCTCGCCGTGCTGGGAGAGGCCGGCATGAGGCTGGGTGCCAAGTCGCCTCTGAAGCCCAATATCTTTCTCGAACAGTTCCACTCGGAACCGGACAAGGTGTCGCTGGCATCCGCCATTGCTCTCGGGCGAGCTGGGTCCGGCAACGCGCCGCACTTTCTGCCCGTGATCCTGAAGACGATGCAAAAGGGGGGCAACATTCAATACCTGCTCATCCAGTCCATCAAGGAGATACTGCAGTCCATCTCGGTGCAGTCTTCTGAATTGCTGGACTATGCCATTTCCATCTGGAATGAGCTCCTCAAGGCGTCTGAAAACGCAGACAACCGAGTCGTTTGCGCCGAGTGTGTCGGGCGTCTGATCATACTGGACCCGGCCGTGTTTATGCCCAAGCTCGAGGTGAGTCCCAAGTCCCATCAGCGTGAACGTCCCACTGACCAGCTGCGCCTTCCAAGACTCTTCTCAAAGACCAGTCGTCTGGCATACGGGGCATGGCCGTCCAGGCAGTCCGATACACGCTCCCGGAAAGCGACGACGCGTTTGACGCGGTGCTGAAGAAGACGCTCATCAGAATGCTCCTGGTCATGTTGCAGGACTTTGACATGGAGATTCGACGCCTGGCCATGTTGACGCTCAACTCGGCAGCACACAACAAGCCAGATCTGATCCTGCCTCACCTGGGCGAGCTCGTGCCGTTTGTCTTGAGCGAGTCGGTAGTCAAGCCGGAGCTCGTCAGGGAGGTCATGCTGGGGCCTTTCAAGCACACGGTCGACGATGGGCTTGAGGTTCGAAAGGTTAGTGGACCCGTGGTAACTGTCGTGCCGGATTCCTTGACTGACGCATCAACAGAGTGCGTACGAGACGCTCTACGCCTTGATGGAGACGGCCTTTACCCGCATGAGCAACATTGACTTTTACGACCGGGTCATGGCGGGACTCAAGGACGACAACGATATCCGGCAACTGTGCAACCTCATGGTCACCAAGCTCATGGTCATTGACCCGGATGAGACGGCTCGCAGGCTGGACACCATGGCCGACGCGTACCGGGGCGTGCTGTCGGTCAAGCTCAAGGAGAACGCGGTCAAGCAGGACGTTGAGAAGCAGGAGGAGACCAACAAGAGCGTGCTGAGGGTGACGCTGTTGCTGGGAGACAAGATGAAGGCCAAGACAGGCAACGCGGGTGCGGCGACTAGCAATGCCGGCGCCACGGGGGTCTGGACCTCGTACTGGGAGTGGGTCAACAAGGAATTCGACAAGCAGCTTAGGGGGCTGCGGGAGGAGACCAAGGAGCTGCAAAGCAGGATGGTGTGACGGGAGGACAGGGCGAGACGGGGGGAGTTTGTGGGCGGTGCCTTTGAGAGAATGACAGTTTAAGTCTCATGATGGCGGTTAGTCTCATAGTCTCATGATGGCGGTTACTTTATTGAACAGCAGCATCACGTGGCGTGGAGAGGTGCACAAGGCGGTGTCTTGCGGACAATTGGCCTAGGCAAAGCGTTGTGGTGTGTACTTCGTAGGCAGTCGGACACGGGGCCAGAGAGCGGCACCAACCCTCAACCCTCTCTGTCGAGCACCCCATCGTCATCTCGGAGCCGCTTCATTTCCTACCATGGCCCGCTAAATAGAAGAGGACTTACTGTACAGCCTGGATATTCCATCCCGCTTCATCATACACTGTACATTTTCCCTTCCCATAACCACCACAACCCCTCGCCTCGCTTGAGCCTCCAGGGCTCGTCTCCCAGCCTGTCCTCGACGTAAAGTGTCCTCGACGTAAATCCCCGCAGTACCGTAGAAAAGACAAAAAAACAAAACCCAAAAGGAAGGAGGTGTCGCCCTATTACTCGATTATGCTTCAGTAGAATTATGTCATCCCAGGCCTTGCCGACTCCCCGGCACCCGAGCCGGACAGCCGCGGCCCTCGGAGGGAAACGAGACCAACAATGAACAGAAAATAACGGGCCCGCAAGAAACAAGAGGGAGCCCACGCTGGCTACCGGAATGAGACTGACGCCGGCGGCAGGCCATGGTCTTCCGCTCCGCTCTAGGCCACCAACAGATGTAAGATAATGTACCGTCGTCGTACCGGACAGGCATGGCCGATGTCGTATAGAGAAATCGTCATGCTAAATTCATCATGGCCGTTGAAGGCCGGAGGGGGGGGGGGGACCGCCGGCCTTGACGCGAGCAGTGTTGCGTGACAAGACTGAGCGACCAGACACCCAACAACAAAGAGAGACGCGGAAACCCAATAATCCCATGGTATCAGCCGCCACGACCCGCAAAAACGCCTTCAGTGCATCAGTCTCCGAGACCTATTCAGCGGCCGCCGCGTCGACGGCCTTGGATCCAACGTTTGCTCAACTGGCGGCAGTTGGCACCGTGGCCACATGCCGCTACGACAAGCGCGGCTTCATCTCGGGCGACAGGCTTGCATCGACGGCGTCAAATTGCACCAGCTGGTCCATGTCGAGGTCCCCGTGTTGGGGCTGGCCGTAGGCGCTCGGAGAGGGGGTGTGCATTGGCAGGTTAATGGTGTGTTTCGAGTACATTTCGTTGAGGCTGACTCCGTCTTCCGACACCGCGTACGACGACACGTCGTGCGCTGCGTACATGTCCGCGGCAGAGCTTGGCCGGCCCATCATTGACATGGGCGGCGACTGTTCCACAATCGACGGCTCCGTCGGCCCATTGAACGGGAGAGGCGAGACCGCCGAAGGGATATTATTCTCCGTATTCATCATCGGCGACAGGAAAGCGCCGCCGTACGGCGTGTTGAGGCTGGAGCCGTGCATCGCGCCGCCCTCGGGGTCGTGTGAGTAGTATCCGGGGCTCGGCGGGAACTCGGATGGTGACGCCGTCGTGGCCGACATGGGATACTGTCGCATCTCCAGGCCGAATCCCGCCTGCGTGTCGATGCGAAGATTGTTCGGCATCCCGCTGGGCGGCTGCTGTGGGACGGGGGCGTAGAGGGGGGTGTGCTGGGGAGGACCCATCTCGCCCGGAGGTTGAATGTAAAACGAGGGCATCGAGTGGTTCTGGAACATGGCAAAGTCGATGGGACCCGGCACCGATCTGCTGCGCTGCCTCTTGTGGCCGTGCGGCGGCCGCATCCCCGAGTGCATGTGGGTCATGCCCCAAGGCTCTTGCAGCATGCCTGTCGGCTGCTGAGCAAAGTTGGGCTGCGACGATGGCCGCGTGGGCGAGACCGGGGCCGAGGCTGGCAGTCCGGAGTGGTCGCCGTAGGGGTGAGGGCTGTGGCGGTTCATAAAGGACTCGAGCGAGACCAGCTTGGCCAGCTGGTTGGTCAGCACCTTGGGGCTGCCGCCGAGGTGGTGGATCATGCAGTGAGTCGCCTGCATGTCCTCGGTGAAGTCGCCCACTTGGACGAAGCCATTTGTGGCTGGCGAAGAGTCCATGAAGAAGTTGGGCGGGTGATTGAGCTCGATGACGATGCCGCCCAGCTTGTTCTGCTCGTCGTCGCCGCTCTGCAGCCAGATGCTCTTGATGTACGAAAATGGGTACTCGATCTTATATCCGGCCTGCTCGTTGTTGATGTAGTAAGTCATGGTGCACTTGTCGGGCGAGTAGAAGATGATGAGGTCCATCGTGTTCTGTCCCACCCGAGTCCACTTTCCGACACTGAGGGACCGGCATGTGAGGTGATGGATCACTGATGGGCGACGGTAAGTTCAGTGCCAGACGACAAAGGGGCCGAGCGGGCGACGACGACTCACAAACTTTGCCCTGGGCGCTCTGGTCGCCGCCAAGGAGCATGCTGCCGTGGCCAAAGGGCAAGAGTCCGGTGCGCCCCATGTAGCTGCCTCCCAGACCCTTGCCAGACTCCATTGCCTGCATGGCCAAGTAGGCGCGCATCGACTCGGGGATGGAGTCAATGTCTTCGCCCGTTTCCAGACTCTTCTTGGCCAACAGCTTGATCTTGGCGCGTCTGTCGCGTGGACCCAAGATTAGCGTCTAATTGGGGGCAACGTCGCCCAATTCACGGCGACATCCAAGGATGACTGTACCTGTTTTGGAACCAGATCTGCACAGATCTCTCCGTCATGTTGATCTCTTCAGCAATCTTGTCCCGCACATTGGCCGTCGGGGTCGGGTTCTTGTTGAACTCGAGTTCGAGAATCGAGAGCTGGTCCTGCGTCGCCCGCTGCCTCTTCTGGTTCTTCTGCTGCTGCGTCAGGGTGCTCTTGCGAGGGGGCCGTTTCGAGTTGCACGAGTGGCCGCCAGCGCTCGATGTGGAGTGCGTTGGTGATTGCTTGTTGGGCGTCGAAGCCGTGGCTGACGTGGGCGTCGCGTCGGCACTGTGATCGTGGGCGGGCGCGTGTACAGCGTGGGTCCCGTGGCCCAGAGCCAGCGGGTGCTCAATCTCGGTGGCCATGACGGGCTGCTTTTCAGTGCCGCTCGCGTAAAACAAACTGCCGACGCAGGGCTGTATGGAGCTCAATCAGCAAGCCCCAGAGCCGTGGGTGAGGCCGGTGAAAGTACGACGAATGGCGTCGGGAGCTCGAGCGATGAGGGGGTCGGGCGTCGCGATTCGGGTCGAGACAAGACAGGCCCAAGGCGAAAGAGCGAATGTAATATCGGTGCCGGAGCGAAAGGGATAGAGAGCTGTAGCCAGTGACGCTGGGATGCGAGGTTGTGATGAGCCAGTGAACGAGCGTCGTCTCCGAGTCCTCGCGCGGAGAAGGGGGGGGGGGGGGGGGGGGGGTGGGAATCGCCGATACGTGCGAAAGGCGTCGACGATGACGATTCCAGCCGAATGAATGTAATGGACCCGGAAAGAGTGACGGGTACCGAAAGGGCTGCGAAAGAATAAGAGAGTGACTCGAAAGAAAAGTGAACAGGGCAAGGGGAAAAAAAGAAGGAGATGGGAGAGAAGGATGGTGAAGAAGGATGGGTTGGTGACGGAGGAGACGAAGAGAAGAAAAAGAGCGGACGGAGAGAATCCAGGGGGTGGGGGTGGAGAGCCCAAGGAGAGAGGGGGGGAAACAGGGGGCTTTGCCCGGGCTGGCCAGGGCTTTGAGAGGGATGGCAGCAGGTGTGTGTGGCCAGGAACAGGCTGGTCCCAGCGCCCCAGTGGCCGCCCGCAGGCCTGCATCCGCCGACTGCGCGCCGCTGCATCGCTGAATGGTCGCTTCAGAGTTGAGCTTGGCTGGTGGGGTACTGGCCGACTACAAGCCATGCAGCCCCTGTCGGCACCCTCGACTGGGCGACGCGGCGGGCTTGCGGCTCGTATCCCACAGGTACTTGGTGCTGCGATTGGCGCTACTCTACTCCGTACTTTTTCGCTCGCGCGTCCGAGAGTCTCCTGACTTTTCGCAGGCCAGCCATCTCGATGCGCCCTCTCCACGCTGCCCACGGCTTCTTGTCAATCTGCTGCGTGCGCTCTTTATTCGAAGGCTCGCACCTAAAGGACGGCTTGCCCGCGACCTTGAACTGGTCGGGAAATCGAGGTACATACTCGTGCCTGGAGCGGGGTTACCGCTAGTAGAAGCCGTGCTTGTCGCGTGTAAGTCAAAAGATACTTGTACTGATGGTACCCGCAGCGAGGCATCTACCCCGAGAGAGACCACACTGACAGTGCGACTTGCACCTCTTGGCGGCCCGGCTGGTCGACCAGACGCACAGTGCGCTGGCTATATGAACCGTATGGAGCCGCAGATATGCATGTACCTGCGGTTGTGCGGTGGGTCCCGGGCCAAGTATCGGCCGCCGCATGCTAGACTCGAAAGCCGCACGACATGATGGGGCGAGGCCGGAGCTCGGGGTCGGGTACCTTTTGGGAGGTTGGCGGGTAGAGGGGCTCTCCACGAGCACCTCTGCTAAGACGTGTGGCCTCGCGGGTGCACTGCCGGTGCCAGTGTCGTCAATGTTGGCTCATACGTGCCTTGTGCTTTGCAGAACCAGTCGTTGACGACGGAAAAATGCGACAGCAACGGCCGAACGGAGCAGCACACCTCCCGCCTCAGCCAGGCTCATACATGCAGCCCGGGTACCGGCTACCTTGCAAGTTGGGCTGCTGAATGGTTGACCGCAGTACCTCGGCCTCACGAGGTACAGGCGGACGGGGTCTATGTACTCGCAGTCAGGCGGGGCCAGCCCACAGACCTCTTTGGTTCCTGGCTGCGACGGGATGAGACGGATTGCCGCTGTTAGTGCGAGGGGGGGCTTAGCCTTTTCCCTGTCGGGCGACGACCCGTTCAGATGGCCCCTTCCTGCGCATTGGATGGCTTCCTTGCACCGGGTGTAGGAAGGCGAGTTGCTTCCGGTCTAGGCATTTTGCTCATGTGTAAAAGGGGATGATGCTGCTCACCTCGTTCCAAGCCCGCGTCCATGCATGAACGATACCTTGGGTCTCGTCGTCGCGTGCGCCAGAGAGTGAGGGAGAGCACATTCGTCGGTCCAACATGGCACCGAGCTCGGGTCTCGTGGCAACTCGTACAGTAGGGTGGTTGTCCACGCACCGTACGTTGTTCTGGATACACTCATGGCAGCACTTTGAGCGTGGCTGATGAGAGTGCCGTGATTCTGGAGCCGTGATTCTGGAGCAGTGATTGATCGATGGTGGACCAAGGCGGGCGGACCCAAGTTGGTTGGCGGCGCCTGGAGAGGACAGACAAGGGGAAGTAAAAAAGAAGATTCCATCATCCATCGTCAACCTTGATTGACTTGGCGGCGGGCTTTTCGGCCCGTCGGCGGTCCTCGACCAACCAAGGAAGGATACGAGTTACAATAGGGGAGTGGGCGCAAAGTCTAGGTACATGTGGGCGCAACGTCCCCCCACCCGCCATCCGGGTACCAGAGCCACGCACACGTTCGTTTCCATCAGCGGCTGCAGGCTCACTGTACCTGCGTCAGTGCATATTCACGGGCCTGCACTCGACCTTGCAGCCCCCCGACTACGAATACCGTGCACAGCCGTCGGTGCTGTATCCGTATGTACTTCGTATGTCTCGTACGGATAACTCGTACAGACTGGCCAATTCCCAGCCATCACTGGCAGATTCTCTCGACTTCCCTCGGCGGCTCTTCTGATGCTGGTGCGCCGCGCCATCTGAGAGCCAAGGCGCGAGAAATTCTCCACCGACCACTTGTCGCTCTCATCATATTCGTACTACTTCGTGCGAGTACGAGTACTGATGGGACAATGGCCCCGCTGGTGTCTCGGGCTTGCATCAATCAGCTCTGCTTGGTCCTGTGCTGCACAGTACGGCTCATGCATTCATGGACACGCGCCCATCGGCCCAAGACAAGCGGCAGCCTCATAGTGGATACCGGCCCGTGTGACCACCAGCGATCCCTGCCCAAGAAGGTTGGTGCGCTCTTCTTATCAGGAGGCCGTTGTTGAACATGGCGCGTATTACGGGGCAGGTACCCTCGTAGTAAGAGGAGGTACCTGGCGATAGCCTCGTCGGTATCATGAGACGCCAGGTTCCAAGCACTACACCGGGGGCGCTGAATTGACCGAGGCGTTGCTTACCGCGGTCATCGTTCTAGCTGTAGGGTCCGGAGTGCGAATGGCTCCTGATCAATCTTGGACGGCTACCGCCTACTGTTGAAGCCTGGACCCTCGTGGGTCACGATGGGGGCGTGTTGCGCGGTGAAAATATACAGGCAAAGGCATAAAAACTCTTAACTGATCCCTTGGCAACTCTTCGCCCTCTCAACAAGGGTTCGCTGAAGCACTGGTAAGGCGGACACGTGTCTTGCTCGAGTGATGGGTACAGTCTTGGCTGCTTTAATCAGGTTTTGTGCATGATGCGGCACCCCAAGGCCAAGAAGACACATCTGGAACTGCATGCCTCATCCGGGCTCTCTGCAGGCACGTGTGTGTCTGTGGAAACTGTGGACGCATAGTACGAAGTTTGGGGCATGGATTCAATGTCTGGCGCAGTCAGCCTCCGTCCTGCGTCGTCGATTGATCCGCGCAGTCAAGAATGCACGACGACGATTTCTCGCGTGCCAGATTGCTACGCGTCACAGGCCATGCCGACAAAGCACATGCATTGACACGGACACAATGGGAAGAAAAGGGAGGGTGCGTGCAGCCTCAACTGCATCGGAAACATGGGGTCTGCCGACATGCTTCAGCGACGGCGACGCGCTCGGCACCGGCTGTCCATTTCGAGAAGATGGGAATTCTGTGTCGTGTGTCGTGTCTGCGTGGAATCCATATACTAGTCACATACTACCTAACTCGTACATAGCAAGACGAAGGTTCCAAGACAAACAACAAGAATGGGCCTAAACTTGACGAGGTCGGGGTATATATGTACATACATAGTACATACAAGGCATGGCGAGGCAAGCACGGCCTCACGTCATTCAGCCATTCAGCATCAGCTCACGGGAGTCTCGTCGAAGTACTACGGATAGTTGTCATCCAGTGCCCAGTGCCTCGGAGCAAGTACTTCGTAACTCGTATCCGTACCTCTATAAACAATGGGCGCGGCATCGGCCCGGCACTTGGTCGCCCCTGAACCGCCGGGGTACCTAGGACACCTCAGCTGGCACACATGATTGGATCTCTTGGACTCCGGGCCAAAAGCTTCCATCATCGGCGCCGGGGAAGGCAGAAGAAAAAACCCTCACTTCTCACCACGACAGCCCATCTTGGCTCCGGCTTCCGACGGTTCCCCCCCTTTTCCCAGTGGCACAAGCCGACGACGAGTGACGAGAGACGAGTCGAGGCCCGCCCGGTTCCTGCAGTAGCCTCGCTCGCCAATGCGCCCCTGTCGTCATGCAGCGGAGCAGTTGGCTGCTGAGGTCCCCGGACCATGTTCGTCCCTGCTCTGAGCAGCTTTCAACCGCTTCTCCGGTAGGGGCCAAGCGCCTGGGCAACACACGTACAATGGCATCCGACAGCTCTCAAGGTTGGCAAACGACGGGACTCGGCCTTGTCTACGTGCGACTCGCATCGACACTGTACCGCACACATAGGTACGTGCCATGGCGTCGATGGAACTACGTCCTCCAGGAACCGGCCGCCGACCCAGAGGCTCCTCTCCCCTGCAACGGCCGCGAGAGAGCGACTGGCGCATGTGTCGCGCCGAGGTCCGTGCCAGGCCAGCGGCAGAGTCCAAACTACTCCTGTTAGATACTAGTCGGGCCTCTGGCGTGTCTCCCACTCACTCCGTCCTCCTCATGCTCACGTGCATACAACGCAGGCTCTACAGTCGTCGACCTGCTACCCGGGCACCGGTCCGAATCGAAGCTGTTGTTGACTTGCCAACTTGGATTCCGACATGATTGCAGCAAACGGCGTCGGAACGCGCCTCGGCCCCGGAGCCTCGTGGTTTTTGCCACTCCGGTAGTGCGGTTCTGTGTCTTCTCCGCCATTTGCTCCCCAGAGCGAACACGAAAAAAAGAAGCTCCTTTTTACCCCTGACTAGTAGTACTAGTAGGACCCTGCCATGTCTGTGCCTCGCAGCACAGCACCCCACATCACGTCGGCCTGGCCAATCATGACGCGCCACGGCCACATTCTGGCCCCTGGGAGGCTGCAGCCTGCAGCGCACACATGCACGAGTCACGAGTACACACTTGTCACGAGTACACACTGTGCACACAGCACATTGTGCACACAGCGGCGAGAACATGCCGGGTACTACCTTACAAGCAAGCGTCTTGAATGCCACGCATGAGCCCATGGCGCGCATCTACTTCGTACATACTGGTCCCTTGGACTACGGATATCCCCATCTTCTCGACCCTTTTCCCAATCTTTGCTTTTCTTCTTCTTCTCCCTTGTTGCCCCAGCAGACTGGGAAGCTTGCCGTGTCTGACAGCGTACAGTAGTGTACTTGCAGCACGACGGCAGCCCTCTCGCCATCTTCAACTCCATGTCGTGATACACATCATCGGCCGTGCGGGCCTTGATTCGCCGACCTTGTTACGCCATGGTCCGACTTTTGGGCGAGTGAAGGATTGCCCTGCCTCCATGATACGTGAGAGCTATGGATGACATGGACGCTCGGCACTCGTCCCGGCCAAACTCTCCATCTCGCAAAACAGGCTCGGACCCCTCTATCCGGCCCCTTGCTTGCCCGGTCTCGCCCGGTCTCGCCCGGTCTCGCTGGGCAACGAGACCCGGCGTCGAGGGAGAGAGACGGGGCTCAAAGTTGCCGTCTGTTGGCCGGGCCGGGGATCTCGGCCCGCGCAGCAGTGTCGCGGCAGTCAGACGAACCCGGTCGAGCACTGAATAATAAAAGCCGCTCGAAATGGGCGAGATCTTGTTTGTCACCATCGGCTGGGGAGGCAAGCCTTTGTCGAGCCCTGCCATGCCTGCGAGCAAAGGCTGCTCCTGCTTTGTCTGGTTAGACTTTAGGGCAAAGTTGACCGATCAGCGACGGACGCATCCTCGGACAGCATCACATATTTGTCCCTGCATGGCGTTACTACTAGTACTTGGAGGGGATCGAGTTGCGTGGCATGTTGAACGTGCAATGTCTCGATGCTGCTATGCGAAGTAAGTGGCATTGCCGGAATCCATGATGAGCGGGCTGTGCGCGCAGCCTGTCCCGCGGCCGGATACGGGGGGCGAATCAAGTGAAGGCGCCGAGGATATTGCGGAGGGGACTCTAGCTCGCAGATGGGATACCGCAAGTCGAGAGGCCCTGGTGAAAGTCACACCCTCGCTCCAGTCGCTCACCGACAACGAGGTGGCCACGAGCCTCCATTCCTGCGCCGCGAGGCCCCTCACGGATTGGCTTGCCAGACAGATATTGCAGACACCCAGCGTCGGCTGGGCCGCCCTCTCCCTGACGGGCAGGACGGTCTTGACGCGAGCCAGGCCACTGCTTGTTGCCGCACTGGGATCCAAGACCGCGGGGAGCGATGTTCGGATGCTGCCCTTTGGTAGCACCTATCGCAGCTCTCATCGGGGTCAGCCCGACTCGTCCGATATCCGTGACGGCACATTGTTTCTTTGTGCGTGGTTAGTTAGCCCGAAGAGGATGCTGCCGCCGTGGCCTGGCAAAGCACCAAGACAGCAGCCCGTGCCGGCAAGAAGACGTGGCCTGCTCTGCCAGCCCTTGCCGGTTCATCAACTTGACCGCATGAGCCAGAACGTCATCGCTGGGCTGGGCTGGCGTTTTCCGAAGCAAAATTTCGCAGCGGGCTCGCGAGACTCAGAGAGATGAGGCACGACCACGGAGTCGGGCCTGGACCCCCATGCCAATAAGGCTTTGTCCTCCGTAGACCTCTCAAAGCTCCCTCATGGCCTCTGCCACGGCGTGCGCCGCCATCTTCTTCCTCTGCGCCTCGCCCAAGCCCGCGCCCGCTTCCCTCACGGCCTGGAGCTTCCTCATCATCCTCTCCAGCTTGACCACCTCGTCATCGTGCACGACGCCGGCGTCGTCGTCACCGTCCCTCTGCGCCTCGCCCAAGCCCGCGCCCGCTTCCCTCACGGCCTGGAGCTTCCTTATCATCCTCTCCAGCTTGACCACCTCGTCATCGTGCACGACGCCGGCGTCGTCGTCACCGTCGAGCCCCGGTGCGGGTCCCGTGCCCTTCCCGCAGGCGCCGTCACCGTCTTGCGCGTCGTCGCTGGCTATCATCTCTCGGATGCTGCTCGCCCCGGCATTCTCGGCGGGCGGGCTGTCCTGTTGCCCCGCGCTCCATATGGCCTTTCTGAGCCACTCAAAGTCGGCGCGGTCGAAGCCAAAGTCGAGGTTTTCGGGGTCAAGGTCCGCGTCGCTGATTTCGGGGTGCCCGTCCGATCCGGCCTCGAAGTCGCCAAAGTCGGAGAACGGGGGGCTGTCTGGCTGGGCCCAGTCGTTGGCCTCGAGAGCCTCCTTGACGCGGGCCATGCCGGTCCGTTCTGTGAGGCGCATGTAAGCGCCCTTAGTAGACAAAAGAAGGTCGTGAGGACCAAGCAAGAGACGTACCTCCAAACTCATTGAGGCCGGACTGCGTCTGCCGCCCAGGACCGACCTGGACAAACTCAAGCCCAGCCTCGGCACAGAGCTCATCCCAATCATCAGCCCCAGCCTCGCCCACCCCCACAGCAAGCCGCACGCCCTCCCACTCCCACCCGCCAAGGGCAGCGTTCACGACGCGGCCTACGTGGCGTATCAGCAGGCGCAACGCATCGGCCGGTGCCCCCGGGGCCGGAAGCGCAAAGACGACGACGAGCCCCCCGAGCACGGCCAGGACCTCGCTGGCCTCGTCGGAGAGAAACGACTCGGCCCACTCGGCGGGCGAGGCGACGAGGTCCAGCCAGACGGGGACCGAGGCCTTGTAGTACCGCGTGTCGAGGGCGACGTGGTGTGTGGTTCCGGCCAGCGACGTGGACACGGGGCTAGGGGCCGAGCCTGAGAGATCTGTGTACCGAGGGGGGCTGTGTCAGTCAGGCAGGCGAGCGAGCAAGGAACAATGAGCAGATGGCGCTTCGTCGAGGCCAACGGCTCAGGGCGGGGTTCGTCGTACCTCTGATGACTCGGCGGAGGTGGTTGGCCTCGTCGGCCAGGCTCACGGCCAAGACCCGTTTCGGGTTGGAGACTTCCATCTGCGGACGAGTTTTTTCTGGGTTATCGGGGCAGCAAAGAGGCGGGCAGAGAGGCGAGAAGCAAAAGACGTCGCAGGGCAAGTGGCTTCATTGCGCCCGTGGTCACGTGCTGCTTTTCACAATCTGCCATCTAGGGTACCTAGGTGCGTCTCGTTGAAGTGTCTCGTTGAATATCCAATGGGAAGAAACAGCCATCAGTATCCCAGCCAAACCATTTGTCACAGCAAAAGGGGTCTACCAACCCGAGCCCAGAAACAACCAACTCCAAGGCCCAATACAGGCCGAGACAAACCCTCTATTCGTACTAGTATCACATACGGCCATAGTATCCTGAATAATGTCGATCCCCTGCGAACCCTAACAAATGCCCCGACGAGATGCCGGTGCGAGTTGAAGAAGGTGGCTTGTACGTGGCGCCCCCGACTAGTATCGTGGTCGTTGAGGGCAATGGGAGCGTGGGGCTTATTATTGGGCTTCTGTACGAAGTAGCCAGCGACTTCTGTAGCCAGCGACTTCTGTAGCCAGCGACTTCTGTAGCCAGCGACTTCTATAGCCAGCGACTTCTGTAGCCAGCGACTTCTGTAGCCAGCGACTTCTATAGCCAGCGACTTCTGTAGCCAGCGACTTCTATAGCTAGCGACTTCTATAGCCAGCGACTTCTATAGCCAGCGACTTCTATAGCCAGCGACTTCTATAGCCAGCGACTTCTATAGCTAGCGAAATAGGAGAGTGACGTAAATGTTGCCCTCGTGTGCCTGCGGGCTTCTGCCACGATGCTAGAGCCTAAGGTACTAAGGGGGACTAAAAATTCGTCCCTACCCCCCCTCCTTCTAGGAGGGGGGGGACACCGACTAGCTAAAGAGTTTAGCGATAGGCTAAAAAAGGGTACTTAGTCGCATCACCTATTTTCCTAGTAAAGCAAAGTACCCCGATTTTTTCAGGTAGATATATATTTTCGTAGCTGCCTTAATAAATAATCGCGATACTACTACACATCGTATAATACTATATCGCATAATATATCGTACGTTAATAACTAGGTAGTAAATCTAATATAAATCTAACGTTCTAGCTTAAGAATAGGGAATAGTTCCTCCGCATCGGCTTCTTATTCTATTGTAATTTTAAGCCCGTTAACCTCTAAAGCAAGGAATTAACGGTTCCTAGCACGCTCTATAACTTTAAGGATTACTAATTTAGCTGCATCGCGGACAAGCTCCTCGTTATAGTCCTCGGGCTATAATTAACTACTTTAAAAGCCTCGCTAATAAATAAGAGTGTAGGAATAAGGGATATCCGCATTATTAAGGTGGTTGCACACACGTGATCTATAGGATCACGTGCACGCAATAAGGCTATATCTCTATAAGGCCCTTCCCCTCTTCCTTAGCTAGATTATAGATTTAATAATACAATAACTTAATAGATCTATCCGGCTAGTTACTATTATTAAAGCCTTACTAACACTAATTAGTAAAGGCTTCTCCGCTGGTTTTACCTACTAAGAGATTCCTTTATAGACAGTTAGGAAGAAGAGGCGAGATCTATAACCCTCGACGGTGTAAAATGCCCTCGCGCACACCTAAAGAGGATTATCTCGTGCTAAGAGCAAGGCATCTCTACTAGTCTTACCTAGCGAGAGATTCCTTTAGCTTCTAATTAGGCCGGTCACTTCTATCTAATAGGTAAGCTAATATCAATTGGAAGTGCGTTAGCAACGCATTCCTACGACAACCTCGACTCCTTTAATAGCTAGCTCGAGCAACTAGTGCCGCCGCCGCGGCATATAACCCTATCAACCGCCGAAGAGCTCTTCTAAGCGCTCCCTTAAGAAAAGCTCTCCCAACGGCACACTAGACAACCACGAGCCCGACTCTCGCGTCGGACCACTCGTTCCCACAAAGCCCGCCGCCTGCTTCGACAAGCATCGCGAAGACCCTCGCGACCATAAGAATACAGTCCGCTTACTGCCTTAAGCCACGAGAATACAGTCCGCTTACTGCCTTAAGCCACGAGAATACAGTCCGCTTGCTGCCTCAAGCCCCACGAGAATACAGTCCGCTTGCTGCCTCAAGCCACGAGAATACAGTCCGCTTGCTGCCATAAGCCCACCGCAAACACAAAGCCGCCAGTTGCTTTGCTTCAACGACTAGATTAATCACTGATCCCGCACGCTGCCGCACGCTGCTTTAAGCCCGCCTGCTGCTTTAAGCCCGCCTACTGCTTTAAAGCCCGCACGCTGCTTCACGCCTTCTGTTCCAATTCATTGGAAAGAGCTCTAGAGGGCGCAATACGGCATCGTTAGGGACTTTAACGCCGCGAGCCGCAGCCCGCAGCACTTTGGCCACTCGTTGCATCACTGGCCCTTTCCTTCCCAACGCTCGTTACCTCGAATTTGCCCTGCTTTTTGCCTCGAATTCGCCCTGCTTTTTGCCTCGAATTCGCCCTGCTTTTTACCTCGAATTCACCCACGCTCTTTACCTTGTTTTTCGCCCTGCTTTCTGCGCCTTAGCAACACTTGGCAACGCCCTTTGCAACACCCTTTGCAACGCCTTTTGCAGCCTTGGCAGCCTACATTCGTTGCGTTACTTTTCGCCCTTGGCTTGGCAGCCTCGCCCTGCGCCCTTGGCAGCCGCCCCGACGCTCTAACCGCCCCGACGCTCCTTACACCACACGGCTAGAACGGCCCTCTTTCCCTTTGTTCGTTGCGTATCTCTGTTTAGTAGGAAAACCGGGTTATTATCTTATTGCTCTTATTGTCATCTTAAAAGAACTGCTAGTGTAGGAATAGGGGATATCCGCATTGTTAAGGTGGTTACGCACACGTGATCCGTAGGATCACGTGCACGCAATAAGGCCACATCTCTACGAGGCCTTCCCCTCTTCCTTAGCTAGATCATAGATTTAATAACACAACAACTTAATAGATCTATCCGGCTAGTCACCGTTATTAGAGCCTTACTAATAAAAAGCATAATAAAAGCAATAGCGGTAATAGACCTACGCGATGTAGTTAAGATACGCTCGTTTATCTGCCTTAAGCCACCTACCCTAGGCCCGGTGCTTAGTACGGCTTGCCTTAGTAATGCTATGCCTAACGGTAGCCTTAACATCCCGAAGCTACCGGCGAATATAGGTAGCCTTATTATAGACCTCTTTCTTCCTAATTCGTCGGGCTTTATCCTTATATATATCCCGCCTTTATGTCTTATCCTTTGCCACTCGGCACCTAGCATCCTTAAGGGTTAATAGGCCGTGTTTTCCGACGACCGAAGTCTCCCTTATTCGCTTTAACTAGGATACCTGCTTTTCCTTAAGTGCTTTTATTTTAGCAGTAGCTATAATGCTATTAAGAGCGAGTATATCTAAGGCATTCTATACCTTTTAAAACACGTATTATACTAAGGGTGTAAGGGGTATTCGAGACTATAGAGAGACTATAAGTCGTAGGTTAACGTACTTATTATAGTCCCGGATCGTGCCTAGGTTAAGCTTCGGCGTCCGTATAGTCGTCTAATTAACCCGAGGTCTTACAACTAGTGTCTATAGTCTTAGCGGCAAAGGGGGTCTTAGCGGCAA
Source organism: Ophiocordyceps sinensis (assembly GCA_012934285.1). NCBI lineage: Eukaryota > Fungi > Ascomycota > Sordariomycetes > Hypocreales > Ophiocordycipitaceae > Ophiocordyceps > Ophiocordyceps sinensis. Next base: position 2,927,007 of record JAAVMX010000007.1, read on the forward strand.
AGGGGGCGTTCTAAAGGCAGGCTCTTTATCCTTATCGTCGTTATCGTTATCGTCGTTATCGTCGTCGTCGTTATCGCTATCTTCGTCGTCGTTATCCTCGTTACTTAACGACGTATATAGCCCGTTAGAAATATAGCTAGGAAGGTCTCTTTCCGCAATAGCGTATATAAGCGAGGATAACGCATCTTATAGCTTATCTAGGATAAAGGTAGGGTTATATAGAAAGAGACTATATTTCTCCTAAGTAGAGATAATCGTAGCCTTTTTAAAGGTACGGTTCCGGACCTCTTAAAGATAAAATAGAAAGTCGGTCTTATTAAAGTTAGTAGAGCCGTCTATAACTTCCCGATATAATACCTCTTAATGCTAGTGCTTATATAAGCGGAATACACCTATATTAAAAGGCTAAAGCAGATATATAAGGTGCGGCGGTAAGGGGAAAAGCTTAATCCTATGTTTTTTACAAAAGTAGACGATCTTAGTAGTAAAATAGCTCTTATAGCCGTCTATAAGTAGAGCCCTAATCTGCCTAAGGCTCTAGGGCCGTGTGTTCCGCTTAAAATAAGTGATTTATTTAATAGCGATAATATCGTTAATATACCCCTTTACGCTTATTGCAATTACCGTCTCGTCGTCGAGTGCGTTATTAGTCTATAAGAAATAGATATTAACGCTAGGAAGGATTAAGAACGAAGGGATAAAGTCCCTTAATATAGATATAGCCTCGACGGCTGTAATAGAGACTATATCGTAAGAATCCGTAAGAATAGGGTTATTAATCTCGTTTAAGGTCTATATAAACGTCCCTTTATTAAGATATCTAACTATAAAGCTAGTCTCGTCGAAATTCTAGATATTCTTATGCCGGATCTTACGTCTTTAGATATAGTCTCGCTAGCCTTAGTAAAACGCTTTAACGCGGGCCCGATCTTACATTGCCTTGCGCTTAGCGTCTCGTAATACTGCCTTTTTAATATAGAATATATATCGGTGCCTCTTTATAAAGCGCTTAACCTAGGTTCTTAAGACTCTTAACCTTTTCCCTTTAGTCCTTTTCCCTTTAATCCTAAGGATAGCGTTAGCATATTATCGTACGTTGCGGTTAGTAATATAATGCCCTTATATAATTCGGCGGTAGGCCTAGCAGATAATCTCCTTCTCTTTTATTAGCAAGAATAGCTTATTTATACCGCTATTCCGCGTTACTAGCTAGTGCCCTTAAGAGCGACTTAATAGTCGCGCATACGGTATATTAAGTGCCTATGCCGTAGCCGCGATCGACCGGTAGAATCCTTCTTAATAAAGCGCGACGCCGGCGATAGTCCGACTCTTAAGGTTATAGTACGTATTACGTTTAAAGTTCGGTAATTTAGTCTCTAGATTAATTTATTTTTCGACGGCGGATAGCTAAGGCTTAAGAGTAGACATAGCTTTAGTTTAGGTTCGATTAGAATAGAATTAGCGTATATAGCTTAAGATATTAGATTTTACAATATCGCGAAGTTATCGTCGCGACGCGTTAGTATTATATTATTACTATTACTATAAGCGGGCTTAATGCCGTAGTATACGGCATAGGCATTTAAACGAGGATACTTATATTTACGTAGGGTGCTTATACTAATAGGAGGTATCTTTTTTTTTAGCTTATCGCTAAACTCTTTAGCCGGTCGGTATCCCCCCCCTTTTAGAAGGAGGGGGGGTAGGGACGAATTTTTAGTCCCCCCTAGTAGTAGGCGTAAACATATTCCAGCGCTTATCGGCAGACCTAGGGTGTATAGATACTAGCTCCCTAAGCCTTAATGCATTCTTCCCCTCGGCACCTATTAGATCTTTAATCTACGGCTCGGACTAAATAGGCACGATTATAGGTCTTAATAGGTCTAATAGGTTGCATAGCAAAAGAGGTTGTATTAATGTAATAATAAAGATATATGTATAGCCTTTATTTTCTTAAGGGGCTTGTTTTATAGGAAATTTTCCACGAAGCCACGTAACGGTTATACTAACCTAATGTAGTGGCCTTTATATCACAGTGTTAGGTTATATACCCCCCCTAAGCTCGTTCTCTTACACTCTATTATGTGATCTAATACACCCCCTTAGCTTTAAACCTATATCCGCGGGAGGGAAGCTAGCGTAAAGAGGTCGCTAAATAGCTTAAATCCGATAAGTTTTTAATCCTCGTTCTATCGTTAAGCTATCGGGTCGGGATATTATTAATCCCTGCCCTTTTATTCTTATGCTTAAGCGCTTTAGAGAGTGCGGCTTCTTAAGCTCTTATACCTCTTCTTAATCCTTTAAGGACCCTTCGTCTTTATTATTTTTCCTTTTTAGCTCTTTACGCCTAATTAAGCTATAAAGCCTTTAAGCGCAGCTATACGTAGCCTCTCTAAGCCCTAGGTCCGTCGTCTCCCTAACGTCGTCGCGGGGCGCAAAGCATACTTTAAGGCTATCTATAGCCTTATACCTCTTAATCTTCCTACACTATATAATTATCGGTTTATATCGCTTCGTCGGTCGATTTAGGGAGCTCTCGATCGGCGAGACGTTATAAGATATCGTAGAGGCCGATTTATTTAATAAAAGCCTTAAAGGAGGGCCCTTAAAGCGTCTTTATAAGGCCGTTTGCTATTATCTTTGCGGTAGGAGTATACTTAACTTCGATAGTCTCGTTAAGGACCTCCTAATAAAGCTAGTAGTTGTAAATATCTATATAGCGAAGCTTCGTCTATAGAGTCGCGACTTCGGCCGTAATTAGTCGGATAGTCTAAGTATTATTATATTAAATACGGATTTAGGAGTTATCGAAAAAGACGTCGAGCTCTTTAATAAGCCTACTTACGTAGATCGACTCCTTTACTGCCTATAATAGAGCTAAAAGCTCCGCCTCTATCGTTAAAGTTATAATAGTATCCTATTTATTAGCTCTTTAGCCGATTAGGCCTCCGAATAGCTTTATAGCAAATGCCTAAGAGCTCTTACGATTAGTATTATTAGCGAAAGAAGCGTTACTTACTACCTTAAAGTCGTCGCTACCCTTTAGACGAAGCGTAAGCCTACGAGTGCGGTGTAAATAGTAGATAACTCAATTAATAGCTTTTTTATAGTTTAGTATAAGGTTAGTGTTATATTTATAGAGTTTTAATATAGTAAACGCGATACTAGGTCGGGTAATAACCGCCGCGTATAGTATAGAGCCTACGTTTACTTAGTAAGACTATATCTTATAGTATTTAGCGATCCCTTTATAGGGAAAGAGGTCGTTTACTCCTATCGGTGTATTAATAACCTACGTTTCTTCGCTAGTCGGTAGATCTTATTAATATAGGCGGCTTATAATAGCTAAATATAGCCCTATTTGCGATTACGTAGAATCTCGATACTAAGGAACTATTATAGGCTATTACCGCCTATAAGCTTATACTTTCCTTAGAGCTAATTCTAGAGTAATTTAGCCCTCTCTTAATCCTTCTTATAATATATAAATATAATATTATCTATAGAAGAAGACGATAATACCGTTAAACGTTAAGTAGTAAGGTTCGTGCGGTACTATCTAAAATCCTATCTCCTAGAGCGATAACGTAAGTTCGCGATGCTATAAAAGAGGGGATTTCCGTAGTCCGTAGAGTGCCTTATTAAGCCTAAGCACGATCGAGTGTTTCCTATATCCTAGAGGTATCTTTATATAGATAATCTCGTCGAGGGTAGTATTAACGAAGGCGTTAATAGCGTTATACTATATTAGCTTAAGATCGAACCTTACCGCGATTGTTATAAGTGTTTAAAAACTCCGTCCCGCGAGAGTAGCTGCGTAGGTCTCTTGCCTATTTCTAAGCTATTAATCTCCTCATATAACTAATCTCGCCTTGCATTTAGAGAGTCTCCTATGTTTGTCTATCTTATATACGTATACCTATATATAGTTAAGTATTTAGCCTTTCTTTATAAGTGTTTTATAGTCGACTTTAGTCTACGACCTTATTTCTTTATAGCTTTAAAGATATAATCGCTCCGCCTCCTTAAAGTAAGGGCCGAGTAGATAGTATTTAAGCTATCTATAATATATTAGCATAGCGGGAAGGTCTCGCTAATGCACCTGCCTTTTTAAGATTAAGCGGTCGAGGTAAGCCTTATCCTTAAATCGTAGCGTATTAGTGTCTCTTAAGGTCGGTGCGGCTTAAGTGCCTACTATAAATGCCGAGTGCTAGTAGGCGTATTTTTAATCGCGCTATAGAGGGGATTATTCCAAAGCTTTTAGCTTATATAGGCTTATTTTTAGTGCTACGGAGGGGTTCGCTTTTTATTTATATAGACTTAATTATTAGTTAGTTAAACAAACAAAGGGGTTGTAAACTAGTTGGATTTTAGTCTATATGTCTATTAACTAAGGGGCGATAAATAGCCCCTTTATATAGGCTACAAACGTGTATATTAATAGGGCCTAAAGCCGGACCTTTACGAGCCCTTACTTAGGACGTCGGGGCTATGCCTATAAGGGCGATTAAGTTAATAACTTAATTATCGTAAGGGCGGCCGAGTTAGTAACGCTATCACTAAGGTCCCTAATGTATACGATGTATCGTATAGTTAATAGCGCATCCGTTTAAGCGTTGCCTATACGTAATCTATTTAATTACGTAGATTGCAATCGTGCCTAAAGAACGGATATCCCTTATTCCTATACTAGCAACTTTTCTTTATAGTTGCTATATAGTAAGCCTATAATCTAAATAAGGGGAGATAGAAAGAATAATATATTAGGTAGAAGGCCTAATAAATACATTTAGTAAATATAAATAAAAAAGGGGGTAGAATAAAAGGAACACCGTTAGTCTTTATAGGCGAAGGATAAAGGCTTTTATCTTAATCGAGAGGCTGTTTGTATTAATAAGGCGTTTAAGGGCCTTATTTAGCGATGCCTTTATTATAGCGTCGGCGGGGTTATCTTCCCCGTAGATCTACCTAATCTCCTTAATCTCTCGTCGCTTATATAACTAACGTAACGCTATAATATCGATTATTAAGCGTTTCTCCTTCGTAGTGCCGAGCTTAATAAGGCATTCGTAGAGGGAGTATAAGTTAGTGTATATAATAAGAGGGATTAGTAGGAGCTAAAGCCGTTCCGTAACTATACGGAGGGTCGTAATAAGGGAGATACTAAGGTCTACGCCGTTAACTATGCCGTAGATCTCGCTCGTAAGAACGCTACGGGTTACTCGCTTATACTTCGTCGAGCTCTAATAGATAATATTGCTATTAACCCGGAAGTACGTATCCGTACGCTCGGTCTTATTAACGAGCGTAATAATAAAGCCTAACTAAGACGAAAGGTCTCGGTTGTTTGCGAATAAGCTATCCGTAAATACTACGAGCTTAGCGGTCTCGAGATTAATTAGTCGGTACGTAAGTCTACGTTATTAATAGTTAATCTACTACTAGAGGCGCTTATTAAGGATATTATAATCCTTCTCTTCGGGGGCTTAGACCTAGGCTGCTACGGAGATATTGAATAAGGCCTTAGGCTAATAGATAGAGGCGACGTACGTAGCACAAGCACGTTGCTTAAGGTACTACTAGGCTTTATCACGAGCCCGTAAGTCGACTACCTCGATCCTTAAGGCCTATCCCTTCTGCTATAGGAGTAGAACGTCGTCTTAAAGCGTTAGTTTTACTCTATTAAAGTCTATAGCATTCCTTAGGGTTATCTAAGCCTTCGGCTTAGCGCAAAATTAAGCTATCTTAAGCTCTTTTTCTTCTTAGGCCGAAAAGGTGTCTAAACTAAGCATTAGGGTATTATCGGTCTATATTCCGACGAGGCTAAAGTCGTCGGGACCTTAATTCGTAATTAGAAGGCATGAGTTATAGGTAGAGGGAGCTATATTAAGGCTTTTAATATAGTGCTTATAGTAGGTTTTCTACTAATATATACCGGCTTCTATAAGCCCGTATAACGGTCTAATAACTCTTATAATAGTGCCTTTTAAGTACTTGCCCTAGAGCTCTATCGGAAGAGCCGCTAATACTATATAATTAAGCTTTATTTAAGCTTAGGGGTAGGCTTATATAATATCGCGTAGAGATAAGCTTATGCCTCGGCGAAGTAAGGCAGGGGCAAGGGCTAGGATTAAGCGCTAGCTAATACGTTAAATAGTAAGGGAATAGGTTAGTAGCGAGCTTTTCTCTATATTGCTATAGCCTTAGATTACTAAACGGGACTTTTCGTAGGGTTTAACGTTACGACCCTTTACTTCCCGGACTATTCGTAATCGAAATAGACGGTATTGCCTATAAATAGATTCGTCGTACTATTCGAAGCTAAATACTCCGCGGGCTACGAGATCGTTAATCTTTTATTAGTCGGATTCTTTAAAAAGAGCGCCGGGTGTAGTAATAACGCCGTTATTGCGTAGCTTAATCGAAAGCCGTAGTATATCCTCTTCCTTCTTAACTAGGAATTAATTATAGAAGGTTACGGTCTTTAGCTTATTCCTTAAGCCCGGGGGACGTCCGCGTTTGCGGGGCTACGGCGGAGCCGGTAGTGCTTATACCGGAGAGGGGGAAGGATCTAGCTCGGGAATTTCGTCTAGAGTAGAGGAATCGACCTTAGAGAGGGTATCTATATTATCGAGGGTAAAGGGATCTAGGGTATCGTCTTTACTATAGTAGTACGGCTGCATAAGGGTAGAACGGAAGACTATAGGGCCGTTAACGGTCTCTATAGTAACGTCGTAGCCGTTAATAAAGGCAATCTTATATAGACCTTACTATCCTCGCTTCTCTCTCTAAACGCGGACTTTACTCTATAGCGGTAGTAATAGAGTGTTAAAGGTTAAAGGGCCGTTTCGAGCTTATAGGCTATCTTAGACTTATCGCGTAGCGGAGAGCTACCGTAAGGCTTTTATAGCCTTTTAGATAGTCGCGGCTCTTTATACCGTAGTTGCCGAAGGAGGGGAGTCTTAAGTTATCCGTAGGTATGCTTTAAAGATAAGGAGCGTAAGGACGAGGCCGTTTAGTCCTACTATATCGTTTACGGCTTTAATAGCTATTTATAGGACGGATTTAAGGGCTATTATCCTACCGATCTTAGCGTATATTATTTTAAACGTACGACGGAGCGGGCTATAGTACCTTTTAACCTTACCTATAGACTAATATGCCTTAACGGGGATCTAAGTGTATATAATACCTATAATGCGAGCCTTATTGCGAAACTTAGTTAAGGCGAAGTTAGTGCCTACGTTATGCCGGATAAAGTTAAGGGGGCCGAGGTATATATCGATCTATAGCGCCTTAAGTATCTCCTATATATCCTTAGCCGATATAGACGGGAGGAATCGCGCTCTTTAGAAAGAGGTCGCTATATCGACCGCGTATAGCACCGGGCGGGTGCTACTACCGACCTTTAGGTATATTATATCGACGACGACCTTAAAATTAAATTCTTAGTTATCCTTTAATATAAACCTAAACCTCTAGGGCGCCGGCGCGTAGAGCTAGCAGTAATAGCAGAATTTTAAGATATCCTTAAGTGTTTCTACTAAGATATCGTTATGCCTTACTTATTTTAATAGATAGTAAAGTCTATTAACGGCCGAGTGGCTAAATCGGCGGTAGAGCGTTTATATCTCAGCTTTAGTTAAGAAAGCGATTGCGTTCTCTTCCTTACTAAAGAAGAACTATAGATATCCCTATTTACGAATAATAGGGACGCTAATAATAAGACCGATAATCGTATCGGTAGTATTATTAAAGTATACGCTTAAGCGATCTATATTAGCTAGGCAAAGGAGGAAGGGGGTCGTTATTCTTAGCACGTAGAACGTAATACGGCTAATAGAAGTCTTAAGGGCAACGGAGCCGAGGGAACGTATATCCTCGCCGCTGCCGAATTTAATATAGGCCTAGCCGGCGGTAGACTTATCGAGCACGATAGATAGGTCTTCTCGTTATAGAGCGAGATATTAGTCTTAACCTACCGTAGAGACTATAGCTGCTCTAGTGTCTATAAGGATACTGTAAAAGCGGTCCTTTAAGTAACGGTCGAAGACGAATTAAGTAGCCGGAACGCTTAATTAGTCTATCCCTTATATATCTTCGCCTATAATTAAATAGTTAAAGGACTGCTAATATAGGATTAACGAGGCTTACTACTTAGTTAGTTCTTCGTCGTTACTAGCCCTATCGTTACGCTATTCGATAGCGGCTTATAGAGTCTCGTTACCTTTATATTCGGTAAGATAGGCCTTAAATCTTATACTAAGGTTGCCGGTTAGAAGGCATTACGCGTGGTATTAAGCCTTAGACCTAGCTCGTTCCTCTAGGGTATGCTTTATCGACTAGCAGCCTTCCTTCTAATAAACGAAGCACTTCCTCGACTATTAGCGGTTGCTAAAGCTACTACCGCCGCTACGAAGGCTGCGGTAGCTTTTCCCGCTGCTCCCGCTAAACCTACGGCCGTTGCCGCGGTTATTAGTATATCTTCGGTCGGTATAAAATACGCTTAATAAATTATATTTATTATTTATATTTATTACCTCGTTACGATAATATTGCACAAACGTGCCGGACATACTATTCTTAGCCTACATCGATAGATAGGTCTTTAGGGAGGAACGTAGCGTAGAGAATAGCTTTTCCGTAGTCTTAAGGGGGTTATATAACGTATAGCTAAATTCCGGGACGTTTCGGCATACGTTAAGCAATATAGTGCGAAAGGGAAGGTCTTTAGCGAACTTAAATCCTAAGGCGCGTTAATATCGTTATAGCTTATTAAAAAGGGTCTATAGGACTTCCTATTAAGTCTTATTTAGATGCTTAACTTATAGCTTTTTAAAAGTTATAATGCTTTAATTTACCTAATAGTGCTAATAGTTTACTTTAGTATCGAAGTAAGCCTTTAGTAAGTCGTAGGCTTGCCTAAATGTGCTATCCTACTCTATATGCTAGATATAGTAGTCTTAGGCTCGGCCGGTAAGGATCTAGGGAAAGAGGGCATAGAAATAGCTAGGCCGGGCCTTAACTATATAATAAACGTCCGTAAAGATATAGACTTTATTATCGAGAATATTATAGGGTTCCCCTATATAATTCTTACTTTTATCCTATAACTTAATAAACTTTTATAGAAGGTCTACGTCTATCTCCTTATTTAGAACGTCGAAGGGGGGCACTATTATATAGGCTGCCTTTAACGTTATATTAATCGGAGGGGTCTTAAAGAACTAGTACGAAGTCGGGTAAAGTGTTATTAGCGTTTCTAATATATATCGGAACGGAAGGGCCTAAGGGTTTAGGAACGTGCCGGGCATTTAATCTCGCGGGTATAAGCCGGGATCGACGGAGGTAGTATATATCGAGGTTATTAGAGCAAAAGAGGGTTCTAGCGCGAATATAACTGCCGGGGCGGTCGGAGGTATAAAAGGGACGGCCGCGAGCGTAGATAGTGCCGTCGCAAAGGTTGCTATAGGAGCTAGGGTTAGGGTAGTAAGAGGCGCCGTTAGGGCCGTGCCTAAGGCGACTAGAAAAGGAGGGTTAGTTACAGCAGCTAGGGCTATAACAGATGTATTTCTTACGAACTCTCGGGTTCGCTCGTCGTAGAACTTTAACTATTCTAAAGGTAGTTCGTCCTTAGGCTAAATTAGGGGAATCTGCTAGCGCTAAAGCATTAAAAATAATGCTATAAAGCTAAGGTTTAAGGCGCCGGTCTAGATCCTACGGGACTATAAGAAGGATTTAAGGGCCTTCTTAAAATACCTATCTCCTTAGTTCTATATAGCTTCTATCTACCCGTTAAAGTAGTCCTAAAAGTCTAGGAATAACTCGTATCTATAGATAGTTATACTAGCATTAATAATAATAAACCGGGCTACGTAAGTTATAATAGCCTTCTTATTTATATTATTATAGGTAACGTCTATGTCCTAAAATATAATATAAGTTTTATTTTAAAACGACCCGAAGATGCCGATACCGCTTAGCTAACCGGGAAAAGGGTTATTAGCAGTCTTAGTTACTTCCGGTATAGGACCGGGAGCGTTAGGGTTATCGGTAGGGTCCGATATAGTGTAATTAAATAGATTATACTATTATTGTTAAAAGGGGGTCGCGAGGGTCGTTATAAAGGTTGTCTTACGTTATAGACGCACTATTATTCGACGTAACTCTTTTTCTTCTCGAAGCGAGACGGGATTAAACAAAAGCTAGGAAAGAACTTATCGGCGGTCACCGAGAGCTAGCTATATCGTAATAGCTTCGTCGGCTCTAACTCGCGTAGGTTCCTTATTCTTAGCATAAAGAATCGTCTCTAGGTATAGGCAATAGAATCCGCGGGGGATAAAGATCCGTGTACTTTCGACGATTAGGCTCTACCTCTTCTACCTTACTAATCTATAATTAATCGTTTAATTACTAATTAGTGTTAGTTAGTTAAATAAATAAAAGGGTTATAAACTAGTTGGATTCTAGTCTATATGTCTATTAACTAAGGGGCGATAAATAGCCCCTTTATATAGGCTATAAACGCGTATATTAATAAGGCCTAAAGCCGGACCTTTGCGAGCCCTTGCTTAAGACGTCGGGGCTATGCCTATAAGGGCGATTAAGTTAATAACTTAATTATCGTAAGGGCGGCCGAGTTAGTAACGCTATTACCGGGGTCCCTAATGTATACGATGCATCGTATAGTTAATAGCGCATCCGTTTAAGCGTTGCCTATACGTAATCTATTTAATTATATAGATTACAATCGTGCCTAAAGAACGGATATCCCTTATTCCTATATTAATAATAATACTATAGAGGGGTTTACTCCTTATATATATAGACTTAATAAAGATACTACGGAGGGGTTTACTCCTTATATATATAGACTTATGTTTATATATAGTAAAGGAAGTATTCCCGCTTAGAAGGCTACTCGCGAGGGTTTATAATTTTCGCTCTATAGTTTTATCGACTAATTAGCGAGATATAATTAGATTATAGCTATAAATAGGGCCGCTAAGGGAGTGTTTAAAGGAGTAGGTAAAGGCTTAAATCTAGCTTTTGTATACTGCTTTATACTCTCTCGGTCGTTCTTAAGCGCTATTGCGTAGTCTATATCGTCTTCTTAGCTCGTCGCGTATGCTAGGTTTATATCTTTATAGACGAGAATATCGTTAAAGACTTAATTATTAAGTACCTATAGCGCGTTAATTCGGTTATTATCGGGAAGGCTAATATTCCTTAGGGCTAAGGCTAGCTCCTTAAGATTGCTCTCCTTAACGCTATCGGTAAGACTCTCGAAGGTTGTATCGAAAATCTCCCGCTCGTTAAACGTAACGTCTTATATAGTAATAACTTTTCCTTTAGTAAGCACCTATACGCGGTAGATATTAGATAATATATATCCTACTAGAAAGCCTACCTAGGCTTATAGGTCGAGCTTCTTAAGGCGTTGTCTCTTTTCCTAAGCTATAGTAGTTATCGCGAATACTTTACACCCGTAGGCATAAAGATATTATTACGCAGGCTTCCTACCGGTTAGTCTTTCGTAAGGGCTTTTCTACTTATAACTATACTTTAGTATACGGTTGTAGAGATATACTACTAACTTATATATCTCTCGCTAAAGTTGCGTTAGAAGTTTGCCTCGTATTGCCTACGATTTATCTTTAATTATACCCTTTAAGCGCTTAGCGCTACTATTTTAGTCCTATATATATAAGGCCGAGGGCTCGATTTTAAAGAGTCTCGCCTTAAGGAAAGCTTCTACTGCTAGCTTTTAACTAGTAATCTTATTATTATATTCGATAGTCTTAGTATAGAACTAGTATTAATGCGTAAGGTAGTTAAGGCCGGACTTAAGAGCTATAATAATAGTTTCTACGAGGCGGTCTTATAGGTAGAAATCCTATACGAAGCCGCTCGCCCTATCTATTAAGAGCATTAGTAAATTATAACCTTTATTATTAGGCATGAAGTTATAAAAGTTAATTATAATTCTCTCGCTTATAACGCTTTTATCTTAAGGAGCTCGTCGTATTATCCGCTTTACTTTAGCGGTGCTATAGTTATCGCACTAAGTCGTTATAATGCCCTTAATCTTAATACCTTTAGAGTAGTTAATAAGGTGTTCGAGCGCTCTTAGTCCCGGATGTCCTATCCGGAGATGCTAAAGTTCTACCGTTGCCTTTTATAGCTTCCTCTTAGTATAGCTATCGAACTTATTTCGGCGGGTATAAAAGGCCCGCCTTATTATATCGTAGGGGATATATTCTAAGACGAACTATCCGTAGTATTATTCGACGAGTCCGACTATAGTATTATTAGCTGCTTAAAGCGTCGACGGTCTATAGGGTCGTTCGTCCTACTATATGCCCTATTGTTTTAATAACCTATAGGAGATTAGGTTATACGCAAAGTTCTTATAGAATACGATATTAAGCAGCCGTAGTACTTAAGGCTTAAAGGAAGGGGTTTAAAGGCGGACGTTAACGTCGCTATATCCGAGGATAGGCACTTTTTCTACGCCTGCCTAAAGGAAGTCTCCCTCTTTAGCTATCCTAAAGTTCTTAAATCGTAAGATCTCGTTAAAGATATAGAGTATCGTTCTATAGTCTAGAATTACCGAGTAGTAGAGGGGATAAACGTTAATGCTAAAGGAGGCTTTAATAAAGGAGATAAGGAAAAAAGCCGAAGGGCATCTTCCCTTTTCCTATATTAGTTAATCCTTATCGTCTTTAAACGTTACCTTCTTCCCTTTTAGTCGTTAGACTTCTTTCGCGATCTTAGGGTCTTCTATACTCTTCGTAATAGCTTCCTATCTATTCCTAAGCTACTACTCGGGGGCTTTATTAGACTTAATCTCCTAATAGTTCTCGAGAGTATAGCCCTTAAGCGTGCATAGCCTACACTTAGGAATACCTCGCTTATCCGAAGTAGTAGCCCGTAATCTCTTTTTATTGTTTTTATTGTTTTTAGTGTTTTTATTTTCTAACTAGCTATCTTATTTATCGTCCTTTTAATCGTCCTATCCGGCGAAAGAAAGGCTAAAGGCGCCTCTCTTTGTATAGGACGGTTAAGCAGGTAGTTTATCGATAAAGACGGTAAACTTATTAATTATTATATAGATATTAAAATCTACGTTATTCTTAAGGTGCGAAAGGTTAAAGGAATTAACCTAGTAATAATAGTAAGGATTAATAAAGGATAGGAAGTTAGATACCTAAATACTCTTATAGGTAGCTTTAGGGAGTTTTTCTTAAATCCCCTTATATAAAACCTTCTTCTAGCTCTTAAGCTAATAGTGCTAGTTCTTCGGTTAACTTATAGAAGGCTTAACTACCGCTTTATAGCAAACCTAAATAGCGCGGAGGATATCTTCCGGCTTGCCCTTTGCCTACTTCTTAAGCGTAGCGTACTACTCCTTAAGGTCTTTATCCGGCTTATAATAGGTCTAGAAAAGGTAGTCGGAAATTGTTATAGTAATCTAAGTGCGTAGCTCTTTAATATCCTTTCTCTAGCTCTCCTATTTCTTCTCCTTATAGAGGAATACCTACTATTTCTAAGATCCTTTAGGCGGTTAGCTTTATTAGATTATTTCTTCGTCTACGGTATAAACGCGAGATCCCTTTATAGCGTTATCCTCGATAGGCATCGTCGGAGTAGGAAGGAGTTTTTCGGTTCTAAAGACCTAGTCCTAGAGGTTGCTATCGAGGGCCTACGCCTTAAACTTATTGTCCTAAAGGGACTAGTTAGCATTATCGTTAAGAATAACCTCGTTTTTCTTAGTAAGGGTAGATATAGTAATTGTTAGCCTAAAGGGAGCCTTTTTCGGTTTCTAGTTTATAGTTCCGGTAGATTAAAGTATAAGACTCTTAATTATTAGATCTTTAATCTACGGCTCGGACTAAATAGGCACGATTGTAGGTCTTAATAAGTCTAATAGGTTATATAGCAAAAGAGGTTATATTAATATAATAATAAAGATATATGTATAGCCCTTATTTTCTTAAGGGGCTTGTTTTATAGGAAATTTTCCACGAAGCTACGTAACGGTTATACTAACCTAATATAGTAGCCTCTATTATATAATATAATAGCACCGAATAGCAGGATTATTAGTCCGTCGATAATAGCGCTAAATATTTCGTAGGACGACTATAAGTCGGTCTACGAAAATAGTACGATATAATAGACTTTAGGGTTATCTACCTTAGTTAAGATATAGCGCTTTTAGTCTCTATGCTAGTAAATATAAGTTTCGCCGTTTAGTTATATTTAGTTATAGCGAGAGGACTTAGAGGAGCGATGCCTTCGCTATTAGTATATCTACGGAGAACCTATATAATATATCGTAAGTAACTACTTCGTATTTAAGTAGAGTCTTGCTATTAGCATAGCACGAAATCTCTATTTACATAGTAATATATCTAAATCTCCACTTTTTCTACGCCTACCCCACGCGCCTATATCCCGCTACTAAAATCTAATGCCGGTATATAGCAATTAAGAGAGCCGCGTAAATCGTGCGAAAAACACTATACCGCTACCCTAATACGTAGTAAGGCACGTAGTAAAGCACGCAGCCGGGCATAAAGCATATATTTAGGAGCCGCGCACGTAGTAGAGGGCACGTAGTAGAGGGCACGTAGTAGAGGGCACGTAACAGAGGGCACGTAGTAGAGGGCACGTAGTAGAGGGCACGTAGTAGAGGGCACGCAGTAGAGCACGTAGTAAAGCACGCAGTAGAGCATATAGTAGAGGGCACGTAGTAAAGCACGTAGTAAAGCACGTAGTAGAGCACACGGTAGAGCACGTAGTAGAGGGCACGCAGTAAGGCACGCAGAAGAGGGCACGTAGTAAGGCACGAAGCATATATTAAAGAGCCGCACGCAGTAGGGCATAAAGCATACATTAAGGAGCCGCACGTAGTAGGGCACGCAGTAGGGCACGAAGCATACATTAAGGAGCCGTATATATAGTAGAGGGCACGTAGTAGGGCACGTAGTAGAGGGCACGCAGTAAGGCACGTAGAAGAAGGCATATAGTAAGGCACGAAGCATATATTAAGGAGCCGCACGTAGTAGAAGGCACGTAGCCGCATATATAGCAGAGGGCATACAGCCGTATATATAGTAGAGGGCACGTAGTAGGGCACGTAGTAGGGCACGTAGTAGGGCACGCAGTAGGGCATATAGTAGAGGGCGCGTAGCCGGGAGCCGGGCATAAAGCATACATTAAGGAGCCGTATATATAGTAGAGGGCACGTAGTAAAGGGCACGCAGTAGGGCACGCAGTAGGGCACGTAGTAGGGCACGAATTATACATTAAGGAGCCGTATATATAGTAGAGGGCACGTAGTAAAGGGCACGCAGTAGGGCACGCAGTAGGGCACGTAGTAGGGCACGAATTATACATTAAGGAGCCGTATATATAGTAGAGGGCACGTAGTAAAGGGCACGCAGTAGGGCACGTAGTAGGGCACGTAGTAAGGCACGTAGCATATATTAAGGAGCCGTATATATAGTAGAGGGCACGTAGTAAAGGGCACGTAGTAGGGCACGTAGTAGGGCACGCAGTAGGGCACAAAGCATATATTAAGGAGCCGTATATATAGTAGAAGGCACGTAGTAAAGGTAATACGCAAAGGCAGGGCACCTATTAGGTGCCTACGGATTAGTAGATAGTCCGGGCTCCGGCAGCCCTATAACTCGTAGGGCATGCCGGGCTACCTATAATTTATTATCCTTCTTCTTATATACGCACCCTTTGCCTTATGCTATCTTTCCCTATACTAAAAGGGCACGCAGTAGGGCACGCAGTAGGGCACGCAGTAGGGCATATAGTAGAGGGCGCGCAGCCGGGAGCCGGGCATAAAGCATATATTAAAGAGCCGGATATATAGTAGAAGGCACGTAGTAAGGCACGTAGTAGGGCACGCAGTAGGGCACGCAATAGGGCACAAAGCATATATTAAGGAGCCGTATATATAGTAAAGGGCATGCAGTAGGGCACGCAGTAAAGGGCACGTAGTAAGGCACGTAGAAGAGGGCATATAGTAAGGCACGAAGCATATATTAAGGAGCCGCACGTAGTAGAAGGCATACAGCCGCACATATAGTAGAGGGCACGCAGTAGGGCACGCAGTAGGGCACGCAGTAGGGCACGTAGTAGGGCACGCAGTAGGGCACGCAGCATAGCACGCAGTAGGGCACGTAGTAGGGCGCGCGCCTATAGCTATTAAATTAACTAAATTAAGGCTATATACGATTTACGCGGCCCTCTTAATTACTATATACCTATACGGAAAATTTAGTAGCGGGATATAGGCGCGTAGGGTACGTATAGAAAGAGTAGGAGTATACCTATCTTACTATATAAATAGAGATTTAATACTATGTAAATAGTAAGACTCTTTAAGTACGGATATCTCGGGCGCGTATAACGATCTTCTTCTCGGGAAGCTAGACCTTATATATATGCCCGTTAAGTCCTACTATGCTAACTAAGCGACCTTTCTAAGCTCGTAGGGCTATTTTTACACTTTTAACCCTCTGCTAGTGCGGGATAGTAACGAACGTAGTATAGCCTTAAGCCCTTATATACTTAATGCTATATAAGTATAGCGTGCGGATTTCATCGAATAAAACCTTAATTAGGGCTCTACCGTCCTTATAGGCGCTTGTCGGAAGCATATTATTAACGTAGGCGCTTATCTCTATAAAGTATAGCTATAAAAAGGCCGGAAGGTTCGTATCGGCGTAAATACAGCGTGCGAGGTCTATTAGAGTACGGTCCGCACGTTTAGTAAGTCTATTCTACTCTAGAGTATAAGGGGCACTAAAGCAAAGGATAAACCCGTCCTTATCGGCCTATTTAAATATTACATTAGACTAGAACTCTAATGCGTTATTAAAACATATAGACTAAACCTTCTTATTTATAGAGTAGGCTTATACCTGCCTTATCTAACTATAAAGCAAGTTATATGCCTCTCCTCGGTTAGCCGCGAAGAGAACCTAATAGAACCTTATGTATATATTGATCCTATATAGCGAGTACTACTTATAATACACTAGGCACTAAGAATATATATATAAAGAAGGATGCTTCTATTAGGTAGGCGTAAGCCTTAGGAGCTAGGAATAGCTCCCTACTATCTTATCTATAGCTAATTATATTAGCCCCGGCATATAGTATAGATAATACTTTATATATATTAGAATGCCGGCTTAAAAAGAAAATACTACTGCCTATAGTAGTTATAATATAATCCTAATTAGGCAATTAAGAGGAATACTCCTATTGCCTAAATCCTTCCTTTCATTTTTATAAGTTATGCTTATATATGCTAGTAATTGTTTTTCCTTTAATTATTCCTTTTGCTAAGTGGCCTTCTTACTTTATATAGCGCGTGCTAAAGGGCGACCTTAGAATTCCGTAATAGCTTTCGCAGAGACTTAGTTAGCTCGGACCTATTAGTTATATATAGCGGCCTATCCTTTCTATCGCATAAGGTATTCGGTTATAGGTGATTTCAACCGGCCGATGCGACGAACGCGGATATCTATTAAGCGCTCGACTTCGTAGTGCTAATCTCCTTCGTTAAGCGCGTGTTCGATATCGCGAGCAGCTTCTATAGGTCTAGTATAAGAGAACAAGCTTAAGGGGGGGATATAATTATTATTAATCCACGAAGGGATATAGCTATAGACTAGGTCTAAATATCTAAATATATAATATAGAGGTTACGTAAAATAATATATAATATAACCTAATACCGTAATAGTATATCCCCTTTAAATCGGCGTTCGACTTAAACGCCTAAAAGGGGCAATAGGCTAATAAAAACGAAGGAAACCTATATTAACTAGTTATAAAAGCGGGCCTAATATAGAATAAGAGAAGAATAAGGAGAAATAAAAGGTAAAATAAAGGGTAAAACTAAGAATCTAACGTATACCGTCGTAACGTAAATTATATTAATAAATTATACTTATTATTACTTAAGCGAATATAAAGACGTAAGGAAGGCTGTATAAAAGGCCGGTTTAAGCTTAGTCGGGTTAAGGGCGTAAAAGGCCTTAAGGTCGTCCTAGCAGCCGTTAAGGCAGGAGGAGTCCTCTTACGTAAAGGGGCTATAACGCTATTAAACGCGATACTTAATCTTCCTAAAGGCGTATTAGCGTTACGTAAGGATAGAAGAAAACTCCTACTTAAGGTACGCGTTATCGCCGTCGTTATCGCCGGGGGAAAGGAGAACGCCGTTATTAACGGGCCGGACGTTAAGCTTTAACTAGCCGGGCAAAGGGGGCTTTTAAGTCTTAGTAAAGAGGGAGTAATAAAAAACAAAGTAGAGGCGGCTGCCCTTAGGGAGGCGAAGAAAATACGCTATCTTATATACCTTAAGGACCTTATATAGGCCCTCCCGCTTATAGTCGAGCTTCCTTATAGGGCGGAAGGTCTAGATCTAGCGGGTGCTAAGGAATACTATATCGCCGGGCTAATACGCTAAGGCGGGAGTTCGCCGGGCGTCCGTATAGTAAGCCTAAGTAGCTTAAGCATCTTTAATCGCATCGCGGAGGAAGTAAGAGATACGCTAAAGGCGGGAAGCGAATATATTACCGCGGAGGTATTCCTTCCGCTGCTAAAGGGTTATACCGGGTAAAAGGGGACTAAAAGGCTTAATGCTAAGCTTTAGGTAAAAGCTATAGTTAGCGAAGAAAAAGGAGAGGCCGGTAGATTTAAAGACCTAATTATTAGTAGTAAACTTAGCGAAAGGAAGGAGGTCGACTTAATCGTCCTAAAGGTAGGTAGTATAATAACGAAGGTAAACCTCTATCTAAGCGTTTGCGATCTTAATCTAACCGTCGGTCTAAAGGTAGTAGGCGGAGCTAAGGTAAAGGCGGTAACTAAGGCGATAACTAAGCTACTATTAGAAAGCCGAAATAAACTAAGTGCTATAATCGCTAATAATAAAGGCTAGGGTACTATAAAGGGATTAAACATAGGAAATAAATACGTTAATAACGTCTTTAATAGTTATTAAGGGTATTAAGATATAGTAGCGTATCTTCGTAAAGCGGTCGATAATAATAAGGATATTAGAAAACTTAACGCTATTATAGCGGTAGATAGAGAGGTCGGTAATAAAATCGACGGATATATCGGTCTATAAAGCGAAGGGAATACTTAAGGGCTAGAGTAAGCCTTAAGGGGAGAAATAAGGGGATTTAACGCGTAGGTATATATAATAATTCCGTATAAAGCTAGAAATACACTTATATATATCGGGCTAGATATAGGACCGGCGGTAGAGGCTAGCGGTCTTCGTACGTCTAAGGTAGCCGGCAAAGGGGGAGGTATAAGCGCGGACGAGGATTTAAAGAATTAAGGCGTTATTAAAGGGAATAAAAAGCCGGCCTTAGAAATAGAACCGGCCTTAGACCTTAAAGAGAGCGGTCTTAGGGATCGAGCGGAAGGGGGCTCGAAGGGGGTAAGGCTAGCGGGGCTAAGGGGATTAAAGAGCTACGCGAATAGCGGAGATAAGCGGGGAGGAGGAATAGGCCCGGTCGATAAGGTTATCGATCGGCTTAAAGTTATCGAAGGCGTAAAGGTTAAGGTAGTCGGAATTATATTTATAAATTATATTTATAAATAAATTAGACTCTTTAACGGTATGAAAGGCGGTAGTAGTATTAGGGTAAAGGGAGGCATTAAGCTTAGACTTAAGGAGAATAACCTAATATCGGTAATTAATCCTTTCGTCAGCTTAGTCGGTAAAGGAGAGAGGGCGGGAGCTAGGCAAGCGGCTAAAGGCGTTAAGGAGAATAGCTTAAGAGCTAGGCTAAAAGACGATCTTAAAATTAAAACGACTAAGGAATTCGGCCTAGCGGGCCTATCGCTAGTTAAAGAGCTTTATAGTTATAAGATACTAAAGATTCTTATAGTCTAAGGCTATTTTAAACTTAGGTAGGCCTTCGAGCTTAAGGCGCTACTCTTTAAGAGATTTTATAATCGCGAGGAGTTCCTTATCGTAAATCTCGTAATTATACTCTTAAGCAAAGTATTTTAACGAGAAGAAGGCAACCGGATAGTAACGACTATCGTCGAAGAGCTATATTAGTATACCTTTAGCGGCTTAGTCGGAAGTATCTATCTAAACTATAGTCTTACGATAAGGGTCGAAGTATACGAAGACTAAGGCGGTAGTAAAGACGTACTTAAGGGCTTCGAAGGCGTAAGCGTAGGCGGGAGACTAAATCTAAAGGGTAGAGTTCTTAATAAGGGCGTTTAAAGGGTTTATAAGCTTAGAAAAGCCGTAAATAAAACGCCGATAAAAACTAGCGAATCTTAAAAAGCGCCGGAAGTCTTTAATAAAGGAAAAGGCAAGCTAGTCTAAGACCGTACGAACCTTTTTAAAGTCTATGCGAATGCCTTTATCTAAGATAATTAGGCTAAGGTACTTAGTCTTAGTAACGCAGAAGTTATACTTATTTACGTTAAGCTAAAGGCCGGCGGTATTAAAGCGCTTAAGAACTACGTTAACGTAGGCCTAATGCTCTTTCTGCGTTTTTAAAAAGATTAAGATATCGTTTAAATAAGTAAAGTAGAACTCGTTAAAGATACCGTAAAAGGCTATATTAATAAAACTCTAAAAGTAGGATAAAGCGGCGGTAAGGCTAAAGGGGGTAATATAATACTTAAAAAGTCTATACCGTATAGTAAATATAGTCTTTTACTTATATCCTTTAGCGATATAAAGGCGATTAAACGCTATAATAACGTCGATCTTAGTAAAAAACTTTGCCTTCCGGATATAAGCGAGGGTATCGTAGATAAAGGGTAAAGGGAAACGGTTCTTAATTATAGCTTTATTTAAGCCGCGATAGTTAATATAAAAATAGACGCCCCCGCCCGGCTTATAGGTAAGTATAATAAAGGTAATAGCGGGGGAGGTAAAGCGGCGGATAAAGCCCTTCCTAAGCTATTCGTTAATATACGCGTAGATAATCTAGTTCTCGGCTTTACTAAAAGGGCGGAGGCGGGTATAAGGAGGTTATATTCCCTCTTTAAGGTTAATTTAAGTATTAACGGTATAGTAAAAGACGAGCTTATCGGCCTCGCTTTTAAGCTATATATAAATTATATAGTAAAGCTCCTTAAGGACTTTAGCCTAAAGCTTATCGAGCGTATAAAGGACCTTTTCTTACTTCTTAAAGAATTTAGCGATATCGTCGGGGGAGATCTTATTAAGGTATATCTTATTAAGGTAATCGTTAATAAAGTCGTAAAAGTAAGGGTTAAGGTAGGCTTTCGTATCCTCGGCATTTATATATTTAGTTAAAACGGCCTAATAAAGGTCTTTAAGGATATCTTAGTTAATAGGTAGTAAAGGCTTAGTAAGCAAAGGCTCGGCGGTAAAGGCCTTAATTAAGGTCTAAGAGGTCTAGACTTCGGGCTACCGGTAGAATATTACTATTGCGTTAACGTTAAGTATTTAGACGTTAAACGCTAAATCGTTAAAGGATAAGAAGCGGAAGGGCTAAGGTCTAATAGTCTTACGACTCGGCCGTAATATAAGGCGGCGGTAGCTAGCGGTCTTATACACGGGATAAAGGCGGGGAGGTCGAACGTAGCGGCGAGGGTAAAGGGTAGCCGGGGAGTTAGAGTCGTAGCTAGAGTCGGAGTTAGCGCCGTTAACCTAGCGGGAGGAGTTTAGATAGGCGGGTTTACCTATATTAAGAGTATCTTCGAAAAACGTAGAGAGGGAGGGGCTAAGGGATAGGGGAATAAACTTAAGAATATCGCTAAAGCGGACGGAATAGGCAAAGGCCGGAGGATAGGCTAGGGCTAGACGGGCGGGAATAGGGATTATAGCGGCGGGAATAAAGATTATAGCGGTAAAGGGCTCGCCTTTATCGTTAAAGTCCTCGATAGAGGGAATAAAGGGAAACCCCCTTAAGGTAAAGGCAGGCAAGGGCGTAGTAAGGGGCTCGCCCCTATCGTTAAAGTCTTTAATAAAAGGGGCGGGGGGAAAACGAATTATATTTATTAATTATATTCCTTTTAAAATAGGGATAAAGGAAGCTAGGATAGGGCGGGTAGGGCGGGTAAAGGTAGCTAAGAGGCCTAGGATAAGATATAGCTAATATTCTAAGAGATAGGAGGCTAGATAAAAGGGGGACTAAAAGGAGAAGAGTTATTACGCTAGCTAATAATAGGGTCGTGCCGGCGTAGCTAAAGGAGGCTAAGAATAACCTTATAGCTAAGCTTCGTAAGAAAGAAGTAGATAGACTTAGTATAAGCGCTAATCCGAGAGACCGAAAAGGCGCAATAGGTAACGGAGCCGGATTCGCAATCGCTACTATCGGCGAGAGAAAGCCGGCGTAGGAATTAGAGTTAGCGGATAAAAAGAGTAAGGCGGTATACGGTCTAAGCGTATATAAAGGCGTATCCGGAATAGCCGGAGTCGACTAAAGCACTTATAACGATATCGGCGGATATAAGGGATAAAGGCATAAGCAAAGCACGCGGTTGTATTTCCGCGGGGAGGTAAAGATCCTCCCCGGTATTAAATAAAGCTATAAACTTAGATACTAAGAGCTCTATTATGCGATAAGGCGAGGGAGCTACGTATTTCCCGAAGACGGAGAAGAGGCAGGGAGGTCGTCTACTTCGCCCTCGATAAAGCCCTACTTAATAGCGCGAACCTAGTAGCGGGGGGGAGGGGGTTTAAGCAAGCGTAGGGCAAACGTACCGCTACTATAGCTACGGCCGCGGCTAAAGCCGGAACTAGCGCCGGGACTAACGCTTAGGTTAGCGCTAGGATTAGCACTAATACCTTTATTAAGGTAGGTCCGGGCGGTATAGGTAATAGTAGCTAGCTAAGCGTAGTAAAGGCAAAGACGGTTCTTAAACCGCCGTCGCTTCTTAGCGTTAGTAAGCTAGGCCCGGAATGTATCGAGCTATATTAGGTTACTAGTAGGAGACGTAGGTAAGGCGGGTAAGGTAGGGCTAGTGCGAGCGGGGTTATAAGGCGGCTAGAGTTAAAAATAGGCCTTAATACGCTGCTAGTTGTCTTAAAGCGTAGAATATATCTTAGCCTAGGCCGTAAAGTCGTTATAGGCCGGGCATTCGACTTATAGAGTAGCGGCGTTAGTAAGTTTAATAAAGACCTTCGAATAAAGGTAAGCGACGTAAGCGGTGCTATTAAATAATAAGTCGGCTTAAAGCTAGGTAAACTTCGAATAGAAGTCTAGCTAAGAAATATTCTTTATTAATAAGGCATTAAAGTCGGCCTCCGACTAGGCATAGGTGAAATTAGCACTAAAGACGAGGCTAAGGTCGTCGGTAAAAGCTTTTATAGTAGTATACTATTAATCGGCGAAGGACTTATTATCGAGTACGTCTTAAGGAACGCTAGCGATAATAGAGGCGGCTTAGCTAGTAAGCCGGCTAGCCGCGTAAAGAATACGATCTTACTCCGTAGGGTATAAGGCGGCGTCTTAACGGAGCTTAATAGTAAGGCCGTTGCGCTAGGTCTAGAAAGCCTCCTAATATTGCTTTTAAGTACCGGAGTCGCCGGCGAACCTTTTAAGGTCGGCTATACGGAAATAGGTAGGGGTAAGGGCGGGGGTAAGGGTAAGGGCCTAGTCCTAAGCCGTATCGCGTTTAGTTAAGACGAGGAGAGAAGATATAGTATAGTTAAGCTAACGCTAAAGATCGGTAGCATACTCTTAAGCAACGGCTATATACTCTTAAGTAACGAGCACTCCTATATTTAACTTAACGTAAGCATTATTAAGGTAAATAAGGGTCTCGATCTAAGGGGCGCGGAAGTCGTAAGTAGCGTTAGCCTAAATATAGGCGAACGTGCCGAATATAGGCCGTTAGGCTTAAAGAAAGGCAGCGAGGCGGGGGTAGTAGGAAACGTACTTAGTCTAAGGCTTTAGGTCGGTAGGAGCCGGCGGGGTAACGGCTAAGGTAGCAGACGGAGGATCGGTCTCTATATAGTCGGTTATTATAGATTATAGGGCAATAGGGTAAGGTAAAGGTAGGGGAAGGGTAAGGAGGGAAATATATATAATTCGCGTTAAGATAGCGTATCTATACCGGGAAAATTCTAATAATTAAGGAAAACTTAGTTAAAAGGGTCCGGCGAGGAGGCGGACTTACGTCGTAAAGAAAGGAGATTAGAAAAGAAAGGGGTAAGACAGCGAGATTATTAATTAAGGGCAATAGGATAAAATAGTAGATTAAACTATAAGAGAATAAGCTTAAGGGGGGTATATAATTATTATTAATCTACGAAGGGATATAGCTATAGACTAGGTCTAAATGTCTATATATACGATATAGAGGTTACGTAGGATAATATATAATATAACCTAACACCGTGATATTTAGGCTTAAGTTTAATATAATGCCCTTCGTGCGCGAGCTTAAGGTGCTAAATAAAGACGACCGGGTGGATTCTAACTTAACTAAGGAGGTCGAGCTCTACTACGAGGTTATTAACTATACGCTTAATAACGAAGGGGCTTTCTTATTGCCACGATTATTTCTTTAGCGGCTAGCTAGGCTTATAATAGCCCGTATATAACTTTAGGTAGACTTTATTACTAGCTTTAAGAAGAACCGGCCGGTGTTTTACGTTATACCGCTACTTAGCCTTAATAGCAGCTAGGTCTATAGCTAGGCTCGCTTATCTACGGATGACTTTTCGTAAGTAGGGCAATTTATCCGCAGTAGTGCTTAGGATATTATCGGCAGCTTCTAATAGTCTACGTATATTAAAGCCGAATATAGACTTATAAGCGGAGATCTTCGTACTAGCGTTAAATACCGTATTTAGATTCTACTAGAGGGCGGGGATTATTATCTTTTAATCTAGGCTAGGATCCTCGATATAAGACATTTGTAGAGCAGTCTCTACGGTCTAGTTGCGCCGTTCGGTAAGTCCGTTAGCCTATAGGTAGTAGGCGGTAGTTATTGCAATTTTAGTGCCGAATGCGCTTTAAAGGCCTTTCTAAAAGTCGGATATAAATTTGCGATCCCGGTCGCGAATAATAGTTCTTAGCATGCCTTAATTAGAAAGAAGCAACTAACGGGCTAGGCTTTAAGCCTAGTCCTTTATGCCGTATTTAGCGTTGCCTAAGATTAGCAAGTATCTCTTATTAGTTAGGCAAGTAACTATAAGAAGTTAGTTAAAGATATTAAAGCCTAAGATCTACTATAAGGAGCTTGCTAAAGGTAAAGGCGGTATATCGGTTATAAAGTCTATCGCGATACTCTATATTAGAAGTAGCGGGGGGCGAATAGGCTTATAGCTACTAGTAAGGGTCTAACGGTCTATTTAGCTAAGGCAATAGGCTTTATAGGCCGCGATATGCTTTTTTACCTAACGGGTGACTCCGCGAATTAAGTATATCTCTAAGTTCTTAATTATACGGACGACGCTAAAGTAGTTCTTATCGTTATAAGCTGCTAAGATTATAGATAGGACGAAGGCGTTAGGGATATATAGCCGGGTAAAGCCGTTAGGGCCTTCGTAATATAGGAGCTTATCGACTATAAAGAACGGTATACCGCGGCGTTTAAGCTATGCCTTCGTTTTTGCTATAGAGTTAGTAACTATAGCTCCTTTTAAAGGCGAGGAAAGACTCTTAATAGCGTCCTCGCTATCTGCGATTATCTAAAGTATTCGCTTATAGTAAGGGTTATTATCGTATGCGACGGCGAATTCCTCGCGTTTCTTAGGAGCTATAATAGCTTTAGAGGCTATAAGTATATCGTTAAGTATAGTAAAGTCGGGACGACGACGATTAAGCAGCTAGTTAGACTCTTCGGCTAGTAGGCGACTAAAGGCGTCGGGGATAAAGTTCTTTTTGCTAAAGAGGTATTAAACCTTAATATCGTACTTAGAGAGGTAAATTAAGGCTATAACTAAGCGACGGTTAGCTCGGTCTATGCTAGAAGTATTAAGGGTCTTCTTAGCGACGATCTACTTAATCGTAGAGTAATCGGTTAAGACTATAAGCGGGAGGGTTAACGACTATACCGTAGTGCGTATCTTCTTCGCAGCCTATATAAGATAGGCGACCTCTAGCTCTAATAGACTATAGGACTACTCGGCTCTCTAATATACTAAATAGGTAGGAAAGGGTATATATAGAAGGATAGTTTATTAAGGTAGGCGGCGAGCCTAGGAGCTAGGTATAGCTCCCTCTATTTTATCTATACTAATATAATCACCCTAGCCTATTAGCTAAAGGGTGCATTGTATGTATTAAAGTGCCGGCACGAAAAGAAAGCTCTACTAACTATAGCAGTTATACTACGTAAATATAATCCTAATCGGGCAATTAAAAGAGGTGCTTCTAATGCCTTGCTTTTCCTTCGTCCTTTCCTTATAAGTTATGCTTATATACGCTAGTAATCTTTTTCCTCCGATTACCCTTTCTGCTTGTTTAATTATAGCTATAAGCAGTAGCATTAGACGCGGCGTTAGCTACGGCTTCGTTCCTCTTCTAATTACCCTTATATTTATCGTCGGCCTATTAAAGAAGGCGACGGTCGTCTCGGCCGTATCGGCCGCAGGGGCGTCGATCGTTACGACGAGCATAGCGTCGGGTGCGTCGGGCGGCTTAAAGATCTCTACGATAAAGCCGTTGAGTGGCTTTATTATAGTCTTGCCCGCGATCTCTAGGGCGGCGGTAGCATTAGCTACGGCGTTAGCAGCGTCGATAGTCTCTACGAGCTCTACGGGCTCGGAAAAGAACTTCTTAGCGTCCTCGCTAACGTCCCCTCGTACGGCCGTATTAACTTAGGCCGTATTAACTTCTATAGTAGAAGGCGTAGCGGCGAGGATTTCTATAGCGGTAGGCTAGGAGGCGCTTTAAGCATCGTCGGAGTATAGCTTACGACTAGGTTTACTAAGAGTAGACTTCTTATTAACGATTTCTATAGCGGTAGGCGTGCTCTTTTCCTTACCGTATTCTTCGCCTTAACCGGTATATAATAAAACGGTTAGAAGACAAAAGATAGTCTAACCGGACTAAGTCTCTAATAGTTAAAGACTAATAGAGGGCGTTATTTATCCTTAAAAGCTATAGGGGCGGAATAGTAAGTAGAGGAGCACTTAGGGTCACTTATACTAGACCGGCTAGCTAAGTCTAAGCAAGTAGGGGTAGTCGAGGCTAAAGCACTAAGGGCACTACTAGAAGAGGTATAGGTCACTTAGTAGGCAGTTAAACTAAAACTATAATAAAAGCTAAAGAAGAAAGGAAGGAAGGAGAGCCTAAGGAAGGGCGGACTAAAGTTCCTTTATATAGCTCTTCCCGTCCGTCTAGACGGTCCCGGTACGTCCCTTTACTTCTAGCACCTTCTGCTATATATCTCTTATACTGCCCCGAACTAATACGGGTCCCTAGGGCTGCGTAAGGGCTATATAAGTCGGCTAACCTTAAAAAGGCTACCTCCCGCGTCGTTCTAAAGCCCTTATAGACTAAACTAGGTTATATAGGTCTATTTATGCACTACGTGCATAATGTTATATAGGTGGGTTATACGACATAAGTCGTGTGACCTCCTTATGCGGAGGATCGGACGAATAATCGGTCCCGAAAGCCGGGAGGGCTATATTAAGCCTATAGCTCCCGGTAGTCTAAGTGTCGGTCTATTATATAGGGCATCGAGCTAATTATCGGGTCTTATTAGGCAGGGGTGCTTAATAAGATCGTCGGCGTGACCGTAGCTGCATGGTACGTCCCGTACCTAAGGAAGCTAAGTCCCGAAGGACTTAGGTTCGAAAAAGGGGTGTGTCTTAGGCCGAAAAGGGGTGTGACCGGATAATAGGTAAGTCCGGGGCGAATATCTTTATGCTAAGTCATAAAGTACTAAGTACCGAAGTACTAAGTACCCCGGTACCCTCGTACTAAGTATTTCCGTACTTAAGTCCCTTAGTACTTAAGTCGTCCCGTACTTTAGAAAAAAGAAAGTAAACTAGGAACTTAAATTAGTAGTTCTATAACATATTACCCTTCCTAAGGGGGGTTACGAATAGCCCCGACGAACATTTTGTTATTTAATTCCCTAGTTCCTTTCCTTAAATTTCCTACTATAACGTTCGGTAAGATAGTTAGTAAGGCTACCCTAAAGCACGGTTACTAGCACGAAGCGGTGGTCTAGACCGCCTAATTATTAATAGAGGTTACTAGCCTAACCACTGCGTTAAAGAGGTGTTTTCTCGCGTTGCGTTATTACGTTACAAACTAGCTGCGAATTCAACGGTTATATAGCTATTACAACATGGCTTTAACCTTAATTTAATATTGCGCAACTACACCTACGCCTACGCGATTGCGCCCGCGCGATCGCGCCCGCGCAGCTGCAATAGCCTGCTTAACTAGGCTCTTTCTTTTTGTTCTACGGTTTGTTTCTACAAAGGAAAAACTGCGAGTGTAGGAATAGCTAGCTACGTACGACTACATAGTCACACACACGTGATGCACGTAATCTAAGGAGCTACGTTACCGCGATGGCTTCCTCTTACTTAGCTAGCAATATAACCTAATACACCTATACTGTTTACCCTATAAGGTCGACCTAGAGACCTACTAATATAAAACGTAGTATAAATAAAAGTACCCGAATGTTAATTAGTATCTAGAATGTCCGCCGCCCGCCTTAAGCATAGCTTAGAGCCTCCTCGGCATCGAATATACTAAACGTAGTAGAAAATCGTTAGAAATAGCGTTTTAAGCTTTAATAATAGCACCTCTAAGGATTTAGCCTTTAGGCCGCTAGACGTATTTATTATTAATCTATGCCTTTATCTCTACCTATATATGCTTAATTAGGTTAAGATTAAGGCTATTAGGCGGCTATACGGCATGCTTCGCATTTAGGAAGAGCCTCGCGATAACCTCTTTTATATAGGCGGCTGCGTGCGTTAAGGCATTATCTTATTAAATCGTGAATTCCTTCCGCTAAAGCTAGAAGTCCTAAAATAAAGGCAAAATATATTCGGAATAAGACTCTACCGTTGCGTAGCCTAAAGCTGCTTTATCCTATAATTTATATATGCCTTTCTCTACGCCGGCGAAGCAGCCTTAAAATATAATACTATTGCCCTTAACTTAAGACTTCCCGAACTCGTTTGCGTAATCGTCTAATAAAGATTAATACGATAGATAAAATATATTAAGAGATAATTAAGAAAGGACTAACCTAGAAAGAGTATTGTCTAGCGGCGACGAGGGACGCTATTAATATAGGTCTTATTAGACTAAATCTATTATTCTTAATCTTCTTTAGTAAGATACCGCTAACGAAGAGTAAACTTAATCTATATACGCTAGGATATTTCTAAATTAAGATACACCCGTTAAAGGCAGTATCGGGCTTTAATTATAGTTAAAGCGTTACGTATAGCCTTACTACTATAAAGGCGAAGCTTAGGAATAGCTTTATATAGCTATATAGGTAATAGGAACCGCTTAGTCTTCTTTAGTATGTAAATTATGCTTTTAAGACTATCTAAAAGAGGTCTTAGCACGATTAGAGGGCGTTTACTATTCTTATAGGCCGGCGTTATATTATAGCTTAATATATAGTAAACCTACCTTTGCGAGAGATTAAGAGCTATTATAATATCCGGAACTAATATTATAGCGATTAACCGTAAGGTCTTAATCTATAGGCGTTAGTTAGCTATAGTAGGATTAGCAACCCGCCTACGTATAGGCATATCCTCGCCCTCGCCCTCGTCCTCTTCCTCGTCCTCTAGCCCTAGACCTAAGACCCCTCTACTAGTATTAGTATTAGTGTCGTCTTCGGCGGGGGCGACGTTAAGGGCGAGTGCTAGGTAAGCTCTTAGGGCGGCGACGTCGGGAGCGGCGCCGTTAGGGGCGCCGTCGGGGGCGAGGGGAAAAGCGATAGTATCGTAGGCGACGGTAAGGGCGGTATTAAACGTAATATAGGCGGAGATCTCTCTCGCGAGCGCGTATACCGCCTCGAATTCCGCGGTAAGACCTGCCTTATTAGCAGCGGCGGTAGTAATAGCATAGGCGGCGGACTTAGCTATAATAGGCGGCGTGCTAATATTAAACATACTTTAATTTAATATTAAGGTAGGTAAAGGTCTTACGATCTTAGGCCTCTTCGCCGGTTTAAGCACTAGCTTAGGCCTTTAAGTAGCCTTTATAGCTATTAGAGGAATAAAAGCCGCTTTCGTTCGTAAACTACGAGCTCTCGCTATTAGACCTAAAGCTCTCGTCGGATAAGGTCTATACGGCTTTTGCATTCTTCTTCTACTTTTAGTAGATTGCTATAATAAGGGCAATAAGGATAAGACATATAGGGCGGAAGCGGCCTAAGAGGAGTTAAAAGCCCTTTAGGGTTAAATTAGACCTTCTAGCATTTAGGTAGGAAGCTCTTAAGCTATATAAAGAAGGAGGATATAATAATAGTTAAAAACTTAGGGGAAAGCTTAGTAGAAGGCTAAGGAAGAGTGCTTAAAGAAAGTAAATTATTTATAAGTTAGTAATAGTTCTTATTAACCTCTTTTACTAAGAGAAAATTAGTATAGGCGGGAGATAGGCGGGCGGGAGACTTTAGTATAAAAAGTAGGCCTTATAGAGTTCGACTTTTAACCCTTCTCTTACGATATATAGTCTTCTATAGTAAAAGGATCTTCCTACTAAAGTATAGTAGTAATATCCTTTAGCGCCGGTAGCTAGTACTTTACTAAGAAGGACTCGATTATAGTATTATAAAAGTACGCTATTATATAGCCGGTAAAGAAATTAAAAACGTAGTAGAAGTAACTAAAGGAAACGGTTAAATAAACCCTTAGCTTTCGCTATAATAATAAATAACCTAAGAGAAAAGACTAGTATCTTTATACTCGTAAAGACGCGCTCTATCTTCCTTACTGATTTTATTTACGTTCTAAGCCCTAGCGTATTAAAAATAAAGGAATAAAGCTGCTTATATACTTTTTTTACTTTTTAAGTGATTTTTTACGTCGGTACGTACCTTAGCTTACGTCGGTACGTACCTTAGCTTACGTCGGTACGTACCTTAGCTAACGTCGGTACGTACCTTAGCTAACGTCGGTACGTACCTTAGCTAACGTCGGTACGTACCGGCGAGGGGCTTAGGTACGTACCTTCCCGACCTAATAAGATAAAAATTAACCTACAATCTTTTAGGGATATGGCTATACGAAGTACGAAGTACTCGGGGCAATAGCGTGTAAGGACACTTATACTAAGTCAGCAACCCTCACTCATACTTAGTCAGCAGCCCACACGCCTACTTAAACGCCCACCTGAGGGGAAAACCTCGTTCCGCTTTCTCCCCTCAATCCATCTCCGTCTTGCCCTCTTGGCATCTTTTGCATATCATCCTCCACGATCACGATGGACGTGGCCGTCCTGATTTGCCTCTCCTCCTCAACCTTACCGACAACACAGGCAGGCAGATGTAAGTTGTTCCCATCAGTCCGCGTCATCAAGCTAACCAGAGCATCAGGAAATTCACCATTTTCACGCTTACCTGGTCCGCCGCGCCCACCGACGCCACCACCGCCGGCCTTTCACGATAGACGTTGGCCGTCCTGTGATTTTCCTCTCCTCCTTTCTCGTTGAGAGAGGTTGAAAATGGGCAAGTAAGTTATTTCCATCAGTCCATCAGTCCATCAGTCCATTAGTCCGTCGTACGCGTTATCAAGCTAACCAGAGCATCAGGAAATACACAATTTTCACGCTCGCCGTGGAGTGGGTCGACACCACTGCCACCACCCGGCCCCGGCGCCAACGGCCCAGCCGCCAACGGCAGCGCCACGGTAGCGCCACCAGTGCCGACGGCCTCTTAAGATAGACGTTGGCCGTCCTGATTTTCTCTCCTCCTTAACCAACCGACAATATGGGAGAGTTGTAAGTTATTTCCATCAGTCCATCAGTCCATCAGTCCATCAGTCCATCAGTCCATCAGTCTATTAGTCCATTAGTCCATTAGTCCATCAGTCCATTAGTCCATTAGTCCATCAGTCCATCAGTCCATCAGTCCATCAGTCCGCGTCATTAAGCTAACCAGAGCATTAGTAAGGTCACACTAGCCGGTCTGCATTATAAGGCGGCCGGCCCTACGAAACCCGCCGCCGCCGCCCACGATGCCACGCCTCCCGGCTCGCCTAAGCCTGAGGAGCCTCCCGCCACCTCCGCGCCTGCCACCACCGCGCCTGCCACCATCGCCGCCACCGCGCCTCCCACCGCCTCCGCCGGGCCTCCCGGCCCCGGCTTAATGGCCTTAGGCATCAGACGAAGTCTTCGAATCATCGACTAATGCACACTAGTGACGGCGCCACTAGTAGTCCCGCAAGCGCACCACAACTCCTTATACCTCGAAATAGGGCAAGAAACCTTCTAGGCGATACTAGGCATCATCTCCTTCGCTAAAGGCATTATCTATTTGTTTGCATGCACCGCCTGTATCCTGGCGGTCCTTTGTGTGGCGTTCGCATTCGCAAATCCCGAGGTGGTCGTGGCCGTGTTGGCGGGGGGGCAAACAAAACGACGACAGTCGGAGCCACCGTCGGCCCGGGGAATTGGCCACCATCGTGTGGCTAAAGAGGGTGATCATCGGAGTTATCCTGGCCACCTTCCTTCTGGCGGTCGCTTGTGTGGCGTTCGCATTCGCACATCCGGATATCATAATGGCCGTTTTGGCGGCGGGCGGCAACACGACGGTCGGAGCCACCGTCGGCCCGGGGCCCAAAAAAACAGGTGGCAAGTGACACAATGTCACTTGCCACCTGTTTTTTTGGGCAATTCTTGGACTCTTCCCACATCACAGCTCTGTTTGGCCGGCAGCATTGTCGGCGTAATTTGTGTCCTCGGACGCATTGTTTTCTCGGACCCGGAAGTGACCCGCGCCATCTTCGGGTATGTATTACACGACAGCCGGAGCCATCTTCGACCCGGGGCTCAACAAAACAGGTGGCAAGAGCTTCCTCCCTAAGAGGAGCGGCCTCTTTACGAGCCTGACGACTATAACAGCCCAAGAATTCCACGCCTGCCGCCCTCGCCGACCTTGAATACGTACGATGGGCCAGTGCCCGCCAACTTGACGCAAGCGTGCGGCGCACACGTACACAGAATGAGGTCGACGAGATATAGGCGTCACAAGAGCGTCACAAGGAAGATCGCGTGCACGCGCAAATACACGGGCAAGGGGATCTCGAGGGAGACAGGCCAGGGGCGGAAGAGCTGGGCCGGCGTTGGCGCCGTTGCCGTCTGTAGAGGAGGTCATTCTAGCTACGTAGGCCACGCAGTCCGCCGTCGCCGTCTGTCAAGGACGTTATTCTAGCCACGCAGTCCGGGCGGGCCGGACCAATTGACGGGCTGATTGTGAGCTACATCTCGCGATGACTTCAAACATGCGTTATTTAAGCTGCTTGCGCGCGCGCTGCTACCTATGACTGTTAAATCGGATTGAGGCCAGGCACGAGCTAGGTAGGCACGACTTGCGCGGCCCTCTTAATTGCCATGTATGTACGAGTTACGAAGTACCTATTCGTATACCACTACGAATACTACCACCTCCGACACATGCCCTTTCACGAGCCCTCACTCTCAACCCTCACTCTCAACCACCAACTCCCTCCCCTGGGCACACATCATCAAAGACTGCATGTATTTCCTGCTCCATCGATCAATACACGCATTCTCCTACCCAAGCATGCAATATGCTAGCCCACTCAACGTGATGAGACCAGACAGACGCCCAAGAATCGCCATCCTCTCTCTCCCTTATCTCTCCTCCGCATCCACAAGCCGCCCCTCGTCCCATTTCCTCTTGGCCGCCTTTAGAAGCATGTCCAGCTCCCCGCTCATCTCGCACATGCTGCGGAACGACCCCTCCTCGTTGCTCATCAGGTCCCACGGGTGCCCGTACTCGATCACTTCGCCCCCGTCCAGCACCAGCACCTTGTCGTAGTCGACAATCGTCTGCAGCCGATGCGCAATCGTAATCACCGTGCCCGTCAGCTCCCGTATCGTCTCCTGAATCTTCGAGTCCGTGCTGTAGTCGATCGACGCCGTCGCCTCGTCCATTACCAGCACCGTCGGCCTCTTCAGCATCGCCCGCGCCAGGCACAGCAGCTGCCGCTGCCCCTGCGACAGGTTCGATCCCGACTCCGACACGGGCGACGAGAGGTCCAGGAACACGTTCTTGTTCGTCGCCACCGAGGGCACTGCCGAGCACTGCGCCGGCGATCCCGGCGATGCGCCCACGGCCGCCGACGACGGCGCCACCGGCTCGTTGGGCCCAATCAGCTGCACTCGCCGCAGAGCCCCAAACACCTGCTCGTCCGTGTACTGGTCAAACGGATCCAGGTTGGTCCGTATCGTCCCCATGAACAGCGTCGGATCTTGCGGTACTATCGTAATCTTTTCCCGCAAGTCTCGCAGCCCAATCTGGCTAATGTCGATGCCATCAATCATCACCCGGCCCTTCTCCGCCTCGAGCGCCCGGAAAATGGCCAGCGCCAGCGAGCTCTTGCCGGCGCCCGTCCGTCCCACGATGCCCACCTTCTCCTTGGCGTGGATCTTGAGCGAGATGCCCCGAAGCACGGGATCAAGATCGGTGCGATATCGCGTAGAGTAGTCGACAAACTCGACGTCGCCCTTGTCCGGCCACGACTCGGGCGGACGGTTGTCCTCCACCACCGGGGCCGCCTCCTGCTCCAGGTCCAAGTATTCCTTGACGCGCTCCATGGCATTCATGTTTTGCTCGTTCATGCCGTAGAGGCGCACCAACCAAAGGATGTTCTCCGTGAAGTTCAGGGCGTAGCTGAGCGAGATGCCCGCCGCGCCGGCGTCAATCTTGCCCAGGCTCAGGATGATGAAGGCACCCGCAAAGAACGAAACCATGTTGCCGAGCGCGTCGGCCCGGAACGCGAGCCATCTGTTACAGGCCCACAGGTAGATGAACGGGCGGCTCTGCGTGTTGACCTTGACGAGGTTGTCCCGGATGAAGCGGCGCTCGTCGCCGTAGGCGCGAATCGTCGTCATGCCGCTGAGCGTCTCGCCAAACTGCTGGAAGAGCGGGCTGCGCTGCACCGACTCGAGGCGCTTGAGGTCGCGCGACGCGCGCAGGTAGAAGACGGCAACCACGTAGAAGAGGGCGGATATGAAGAGGGCCGCGATGAGGAAGGCCGGAGTAATGGTGGCAATCAGTATGACGGTCACGACGAGCGAGAGGGCACAGGACATGACGCCAATGGCCACGGGTGCAATCTCCTGATCAATAGCCTCGAGGTCCTTGCTGAAGCGGTTCATCAGCTGGCCGAGCGGCGTCACGTCGAAGAACTTGAACTTTGCTCTCGTGACTGCTGCCATCAGACGATTGTGGAGACGTCGCGACGCCGTGAGCGATCCAAAGAAGATCCACACGTCTCTGACGAGGGCCGCGAAGGCGCCGGCCGCGCCAATAAGAGCGAGACCGGTCAAGTAAAATGCCACGTTGACCTCGGGCACATGCTCGGACGCTTGGAAGGTCGAGTTACTGCCGAGCCGCGCGATGCTTGCCCAGGTGCCCTTGCTCATGGCCTCGACGCCGTACGAGTGCGACAGGGAGCTCAAGGCAATGCCCGTTTCCTGCTCTCGGACATACATGTTGGCCCACTGTCGCACCCAATAGTTGGTGGCAACCGTCGACAGCTGCTGCAGGATGAAGACGACGAGGGCGACGACCCAGAACCAGATAGGTCCCATGGACAAGAGGTACAGCCTCATGACGGGCCACTTGACAGACCCGGTGGCCTTGCCCTCGTCCATGGGGTCCAGCTGAGCCTTTTTCGGCTTCACCTTCTTGGAGATGGCAACGCTGTTCATGGTATTGTTGTTGCTGTTGACCATGGTCTCGGCATCTCCGACGCTCGAGGGCACGCGCGAGGGCACGCGCGAGGCAGCGGCCGAAGGGGGCCGCGACTTTTGGATATCCTCGCCGAGCTTGCCCGAGTCGATGACCTCCTGCGCCGGGCCCTGGGCGGTGACCCTGCCGTTGCCGAGCGTGACAACGTAGTCTGCCGACGGCACGCAGAGCTGCACATTGTGCGTCACCAGGATGCAGGTGCGGTTCCTCATGAGCGGCCCCTTGATGCAGTTTGTAAAGATCCACTGGGCCGTGTGGGAGTCGACGGCGCTCAGGCAGTCGTCCATGAGCACGTGTGCCGAGTTGGAGTAGAGGGCCCGGGCGAGCGAGATGCGCTGCTTCTGGCCACCAGACAGGGTGATGCCCTTTTCTCCCACCTTGGTGTCGTCGCCGTGGTCGAGCACCTCGAGATCGCGCTCGAGGGCGCAGGCAACCACGACGTCCTTGTACCGCTGCTCGTTGAACGGCGCCGCAAACAGGATGTTGTCGCGGATGTTGGCGTTGACAAGCCACGCCGCCTGCGCAACATACGCAACCGTGTCGGCCAAGCCCGTCTCGGGATCAGGCCGGACCTCCTCCCGGCTCCGACCACCCGGGCAAAACACCTTGCCGTCCATGAGGGTCATCTCGCCCAAGAGTCCCATGAGCATCGACGTCTTGCCGCATCCCGTGGGACCGGCAATGATGTTGAGCTTGCCTATCCGGAAGTCAATGTCCATGTCGAGCAGGCGAAAGGCCCGCGACCCGTCCTCGGCCACCGACTCTCTGCCGCCCCAGATGAGCGTTGCGCGCCGAAAGCCGATGCGCTTGACGCCGTCTTCATCCACATTGTCCTGGCCCAGCTGCTCGTACTTTTCAGTCTCCTCCTCGTTCAGGAACTCTTCGATTCGATCAATCGACACCTTGGACTCTTGCACGTGGGCAAACATATCGCCCAGCTGGTCCAGGGGCACTCGGAGGAGCATGAAGAGCGAGATGGCGGTAAAGGCGACGGACGGGTACAGCGGCTTCTTCTCGATGACGGTGTAGACGAAGAAGGAGAAGAAGGTGATGAGCACGGGAACCGAGTTCCACGTGGCCACGGCCACGGCCCAGAGGATGAAGCGGGACCGCAAGGCGGCGAGCTCGATCCGGCGCTTCTCGTCGATGATGCGACCAAAGCGCTCTTCCCAGGCAAAGTACTTGATGATGCGGATGTTCTGGAGGACCTCGTTGGTCACGTTGATGCGCTTGTCGGTGGCGGACATGATGTTCTTGGAGGTAATGTTGAAGCCCCTGGCAATGAAGTAGTTGATCGGCAGCAGCAGGGCCATGACGATGAGACCCGGGATGGCGCTGAGGCCCATGACCTGCCAAAGCAGGACGACACAGACGATGAGCTGGGTTGGCGCCGCGGCGCACAGGAAGTGCAGGTACGCGGTGACGTCCGAGACCTTGAAGCTGTCGACGGACATGAGGTTGATGATGGTGCCCAGGTTGGCCTGCTCGTCATCGCCCGACGGCTTGGCGTCTTGGCCTTCCCTGGCGACGCTATTGGCCGACTCGGTGTCGCTGGCCACGTTTTTGTTCTTCCTCTTCCCAATGCCCAGGGCGCTCTTGATCTTGGCGGCAGGACTGTCGTTGTCCGAGTCGTCCTCCTTCTTGGGCGGGGCTGGCTTGTTGTCGAGCAGGACCTTGTCCTTGCCCGCAGCAGCCTTACGGCGCAACGCCTTGGCGTAGATGTCGCCGACAATGATGGCGCGGACTCGAATGCAAATCTTGCGGCCGGTCCACAGAGCCATGCCGTCGGCGTACGAGCGGATGGTGTCGAGAATCGGCAGGGCAGTGACGTAGAGCCAGAGGACGTTGACGGGCGCGCGGTCCGGCTGCTCCACGTACTCAAGAATGGCCCTGAGCAGGAGAGTGGGCGCAAATGTGAAGAGGCCCGAGACAACGGCCATGAAGCATTGGAAGACGAGCATGCGCTTGAAGAACTTGAGCAAGTGCCAGGCCAGAGCGCCAGTCCTCTTGAGCTGCCTGTAGTCGACGATGACGGCGGCAGCCTTGTCCTTTGGCAGCAGGTTCCAAACATGCTTCATCTCCATTGGCTGCTTCCAGCCCTGGAACACGATGTCGTCGACCCAGGAAAAGGTGGCGAGGGAAAAGAGGCTCGCAAGAGGCTCGCGGGACGGCTCGATGCCGTCCTCCCACTCCAGCAGGACGGTCTTGTTCCCCTTCCTAGTTGTAAGAGCCATGCCGAAGAGCAAGGTGACGAGGGCAAACTCGAGGATGACGAGAACCTGAGTCAGGCGCGAGCTGGGGTGGATAATAACGGAACGTAAGATGAGAATGTCAAAGAGCCAATTGAGGCCATAGATGGTGGCCGTGTGGTTCCAGAGACGGGGGACGCGCCACTGGGACCTGCCGAGGAAGAGGCGGAGGGAGGCGAGGATGAGGGTGTAGACCCAAGTGAGAAGGCCGGCGGCGGGCGCGAGGCTGGCGAGACCGTACGCGCCCGTGGAGGCTGCAGCGATGTTGATGACAACGAGGCCGGCAATGGCCAGCTCCTCGACGGCCGTGGACAGACGCTGGCCAGCCGGGGTATCGGCCTGAACGATGGAGCCTCTACTCACCGTCTTGGCCAGGGCCAGCCTGCCGCCGTTGATTTCAAGACGTTGCTCGTCATCGTCATCGGAATCGGCGGCCGGGGTATCCGGAGGTAGGCCGGTGTGGTCTGCGTCGGCGCGGTGCTCGCTGGCCAGGGGTCGGTAGCCCCGGTAGCCCCGGGCACGTCGGTGGGTGACGGCGCGGGCGATGGAGGACCAGGCAAGGCGGGCGACCGAGAGGGCGATGACGATGAGCGGGAAGAGGACTCTAAGGTAGCTGTCGGCATCCCAGTTAGAAGCGTGCACGGTGCGTCCGCCACGCATGGGCGGGAGGACGAGTGTGGGAGGACGAACTCTTGTTGGAAGCAGAACGTGAGGTCATCTACCCGCCAAATCGGCAGCGAGCACTGGGCGAAAGCACCCATGGTCAGCGCCGAGGTCGGGGATGCCGGGGTCTGTCTTGTAACATGCGGTGGCGGAGACGCGTGCATATACTCTTGGGTTGGAAGTGGCCGGTGTGGCCGGTGTTGCAGGAGCGGAGACGAAGAGTCGAGACGAAGAGTCGAGTCGACGGCCCGCAATGACGATGCTATCGGTTGCCTTTGCGTGCGAGTCGACGATGGCAGCTGATGGGCAAGAGGGACAGCGAAGGAGACAAGGTGGGAAGACGAGAGTAGAAGGCGATGGGCAAGGCGGAAACCAAGCCGTTGACACTCTGGGACCTCTGGATTCCTGGAGGGTCGAGGGTCGATTCTGTTGATGTCGCAGATCGCGTTCCCCTTTGCAACGGGTCCGAGGAATTGAACGAGGGCGTCACGTCGAGGGCCGCGCGACCTGTAGTAATCGATATCGGAGACGGGCAAACCGCGACAAGGAAAAAAAACTTGAGACAGATCTTTGCGCCGGCCGAATGCGTAGCTGCTGGGACGGTCCGGTACGAAGTAAGGCGATGCTTATTTCCGACCTTGTTCCTCTTGCTGGTTTCTTTTTCCCCGATTGCTTTCCCGATGGCTTCGGCCGATGTCTTCCAGCGCCACCGAAATGGTCGAATCAAGGAGCAGAGGCGCAGCGAGGCGACGCGGGTACCGAAGGCGGGGATGGTGGGGAGATGAGTAGAGGACGTTGGATGGAAGACGGCAGGAGGAGGGAGAGGAGAAGGCGTCGAAAGGCGCGGGCGGGAGGGAGAGCGAGAAGAGAGAGAGAAGAAAGAGCGGGAGGGAAAAGATGATGATGGAAGAGGAGGTGGGCCGGCAAAGTAAAAGTATGTATTCGTATTCGTACTGACCTGCCTTGTGCAGTAGGGCGGTACCACAGTCGACGGACTACGCAGGCCGTGGGAAAAAGTACCCTGCTAATAAGAGTGCTGGATACAGGCAAAGATTGCTAGGCCCGCCGGCCCCGCCCATGACCAACTGGCCGCGGACTAATAAGAAGAGCGCCGAGACGGACCTGCAGAATGAAAGAACCATTTCGCATCCTCGGGTCGTGTCCTTTTCTCTGTACCTGCATGAGCCATCATCTTAACCGTCCTCCCAGACAACGACCATCAATCACTTGTGGGTCTGCACTTTCTGGAGGAGGGCGAGGCCGTCAACTTGGCTGTTTTAGTCCCGGGCATTGGCACGGGCCCTGGTATAGTGAGCATCCAGAGTGGTCACATACATTTAGGTAGTATGTACGAGTTACGAAGTACGAATACGAGTTACGAATACTAGGTACGGAGTAGGCTTGTTTCTCCTTTGAAGCTCGAGCTTTAGCACGTCGTCGCAAAGTGCCCTCGGCCATGTGACCCATAAGCGAGATGTTGCTTTTCATGCACGCAGGAACCGGGAACCGGTCGCCGATGCCTATTGAGCGATTCTTGCTGAGACGGGGGCCTGTGGAGACACGTGCTACACGGCCGTGTGTGAGAGAAGAAGAGCAGCAAAGCACGGTGGATTCTTAGGAAAACATTATTCGTGCATACGTTTGACCATGTCATCAACCAACCCCCAAATCGTGCATGTTGCGGTCAAGCCCTCGTGTACGATATGTACCATTAAATTCGACGAATTACGAGACAGAGTTGCCCAAAAAGGCCCGTCGATGTGAGTCTGTCGATGGGTTTCTGATGCTACCTGTTGCTCTCGCCCGCTGGACGCACTGCAGCTACGAAGTACAGTGGCACAGCAGGTCACAGGCAACCCGGCAGAGAGCATGGAAGTCACTGGCACCGGAACTCTGGCGACGCATCTCGTCTCTCCGTCTATCCGTTTCTCCGTTTATCCAGACTCATTGTTTCTCCATCTCCGTCTGGTCCATGCTCGACGACATCTACAACATCTACCGGACGTGGACATGGATATCGACCACCTCCCTCCTCTCGCCGCCGCAGTCACATGGCGGCACAAAGGGCCCGTCGTCGTGACTCACCGCCGTCATGCTCGTCCCGGGCCCGGCGCTTC
Source organism: Ophiocordyceps sinensis (assembly GCA_012934285.1). NCBI lineage: Eukaryota > Fungi > Ascomycota > Sordariomycetes > Hypocreales > Ophiocordycipitaceae > Ophiocordyceps > Ophiocordyceps sinensis. The sequence goes on from JAAVMX010000007.1 coordinate 2,967,967, forward strand.
GTGTCTGGACGCCGCACTCATGCACGCGTGCAGGCTGCGTCTTCTCCTCGAACGCCTGGAGAGCTGTCTTTGTACCCAATCTACTTGGTATGCACCGTGTAAAACTCCGACCTCTCAGTGGCCAGTGTCACTCGCTCTGGAGTCGGAACGAGCCTCTACCCATGCCGACTCTTTGCATGCCGACTCTTTGCATGGCATGACGGAACCCTTCCTTCATCCATCGCATATGACCTGGTCACCGCAGCCTCCTCGCCATGCGTCTTGCTGACCCTAACCCAATCACCGAGCCCGCATAGGTGCTTACTGCCTGTGCGTGGATGCACTCGACGGGTCGATTCCAACGCCTGCATCCGCCTTTCGCCCGCCTTTTGCCCTTGTCCGAATCGGCCCCACATCGCATGCCGGCCCCGCGTCTCCGGACCGGGCCGCGGGCCGGATGCGTTCCTCTACGTCCCGCCATGACGGAGCACTGAGTCGGCGTCATCGAGCTGAATCGTCATGTGCCAACCGGTGGAGAGCCTACACTTGATACACGCCTCTCATATGCCCCCCAGAAACATGATTCGGCCTGCGTTCCGTTTACGCCCCGATTCGAAGCCTTCCCACCAACTCCAATGAAATGCCCATTTTTCTTTAATGACGCAACGCTACTGCTTCACCCGGTCACGTTGCCAGGCGGCGATATCGAGCTGCGGTAACAGTCCTTGCCTTCTTGCCCCAGATGACAAGGGGCAGCGCAAAGAGGTTGATGACGAGGCTCGCAACCGCCACGATGATAAACATGGACTCGACGCTCATGCTCCCGCGCCACGGGCCAAGGCCAAAGGTGCCAATCATGCTCAGCGTGTTGCGGAAAAAGGCAATGGCCACAAACGCGAGAGACACCATCTTGTGCAGGTCAGCAAGCTTGCCCCAATGTCCAGAGGCCGGGAAGCGTACGTTTGGATAGGCGTCGATGACGCACGTCAGGACCATGTCGCCGAGGGCCCCGAATCCAAACGACGTCATGGCGCTTCCGATGCAGGGATAGATCCAATGCATGCCCTGCGCCGTGTCAGCGAATCGGCCTCGTTTGGGGTCTCGACGTGGACATACACGACCCGCCGTGATTCCGAACATGGCCAGGCCGCCCGCCATGACCATGGCCGGCAGAGGCATCATGTACAGGCGCATCTCGGGCTCATACAGTCCCTGGTTCCGTCTGGCCAGCCACACAATGAGCCGATCAACCAGATATCCGCCGTAGAAGATGCCGAGGCACGACCCGACGAAGGGTGCGAGCTGCAACAGCCCCAGCTGCCCGGGGTTGAAGCTGTACGGAGGTGCAGGGAAGATGATGGACTTCATGGAGCTCAAGATGATGATCAAGGCAAGGCTCGACCCGTAGATGAAGGAGGCGGCGAGGATGTGAGGCATCCACCACACGTGGATGGGGTTCCACATGGTCCTCCAGATCGACTCGTCGGTCGTGGTGAGGAATTGGAGACTCATGTCTCGCGGCCAGCGCACCCTTTCCGGAGGCGGAGCCACCGTCTCCCCCCGTGTCGAATCGACGCCGTCCCCGGTCTGGAGCCGGGCACCGCCCCGTCTGCTCTTTTCGGCCGCATTGCCCTGGGCCCTGGGGATAAACTTGGTCTCCTCAAACGTGGCTGCAAAGAGCAGGGTCACGACCGTCATGACGGCCGAGAGGGTCACGTACGACGACCGCCATCCGGTCTTGGCCGCCTGCGCACCGGCAGCGATGGGGCTGAGCGAGGTGCCGAACTTGAGAGCAGCCAGGTAGACGGCATTGGCACTGCCCCTCTGGTTGACGAAGAACATGTCACGGACCTAGACGACACGGTCAGGCGGGCGATACCATCAGGCCCGGGGAAACGTACGCTCATCTGGACGGCCGTCTCGTTGACGGCGGCGGCGATGCCCTTGAAGATGTTGCTCAGGAACAGCTCCGGCACCGTCTTCATGTAGGCGGACCACCAGCTGGCCCACGTAAAGGTAAAGGTGGAGGCGATGTACACGGGGCGTCGGCCGTACTTTTTGGCAAACGGGATGAAGATGACGCACGCGATGGCCTCGGACCCGAGCTGGGCCGCCCTGGCCCGCGTGAGGTCGTCGTAGGTGACGTTGAGGTCCTTTCTCATGGGGGCCCAGAAGATGTGCTGGATGGAAAGGCTGCGGCCTCGTCAGCACCCGCCGCTCTCGGCTTCAAGGGACGCCAGCTGGCCATACCCGGTGAATAGGGCCATGGTGGTGGCGGACAGGAGTCCAAAGTTGAGGCACTTGCGCCACATGGGCCACGCCTGGAAGACGGGGTGAGCAGCGTCCTGGTCAGGGGACGAGGGACGCGGCGAACCAGGGGATCGCGAGGATCATCAGTGGGCGTGGGGACCAGGGTTAGCTTGTTCTCCTTCTCCGTCTTGAGCTCTAAACAGGGGAACCGTCAGCCGGGACCTCGGGCAGGCCATGGTGTCGGGCTCACTAGAATGCAGCATGACGGTCCCGGGGGGGTACTCGGGGCCATCATCGTGGCTGTGGCCGTCCTCGACAGCCGTGCTTGCGCTGGACTGGCTCATTTCGGGGATGGAGGCCGTTGGAGGCTTGGGACATTGGATGTGGACGCCGTCAAAAAACGATGGTCGAATGGCGCCCGAGTCTTTGAGGGGATGAGCATGACCGAGGCTTCAAGGCGACGTGGTGATATATAAGGCAGCTCACGGCGAGACACGCGCCAGACGGACGACTCGGCCACGGCATTTCCTGCAGGCACCTCGGGCTGCTCGCAGGCCCCGGGTGTCTGTGTGATGCAGGCCGTTCTCTCGCAAGTGTCGCGGAATTACGTGTGGAGGAATGCCGGGGGTTCCAGGGGTTGACAAAGGGGGTGCTGGACGGGGCTGGGCAAGACGGTTGGGCTTTTCCATCAACGCCTTTAACCTCTAGGCTGCCTATAGCCCAGTTAGCTTATAATACCTTGACGTTCTGGGGAGGTTCATCGGCGCTAACATGGCCAGAGTGTCGACCTTTAGCCAGAATTAGTTTTCGCGTGTGCTCGGTTGTGCAACAACGCTGTCTCAGGGGTATCATGATCCCGCGCGGGGGGGCCGGCGTGAGAGCTCGAAGAATTGCCACCGAAAGGATTTGTTATTTTGAAAAGCCCGGACCGAGTGTAGAAGCCCCCTGATCATGGGTTCATGTAGCGGATGGTGTCGTTGTCGAACTGTGGGCATGGGGATGAATGGCCGGCTCACCACCAGCATACTCAAAGACGCACAGAGACTTGCCACCACCCACCCTCGACACCCGAAGCCTTCATCCAGAGCACCCCAGAGCAGGGGGCCAGGCTAACGGTCGTGCCCACGCCATCCTAAGTCAAGCGTCTCGCCCCTGGCAGGCCCTGACGACATACCAATTCCGGTCCTCTCGGCCTGGCGGACCTCGATTCGTCATCTGGGACCTGCTGGGAGGGCATCCGCGAGTGCGTGTGCGTCAGGCACTGCCAAGGGGCGAGTCAGGTGATAGTTCTCCCTCGTCCCACTGTGCCAAGTAAAGGGCCTGATCCACAACGCATGACAATTAGTAGTCGGATTTGGAAGTCTTGCTAAGGGCATCCGCCCTGGGGTTCCCTGATCATGCTAGAGAAAATCTCTTTCGAAGCTCTACCTTGCCGACGATGAGGAACCCAAATTTTCGGTACAGTGGAACACCGGAGGGTGATGCCATGACGAAAGCAGGGCAGTGCAATTGATCAAATCGATTGCAGGCATGCTGTAGTAGACGAGAACCTAAGCCCTGACGCTGACAACGAGGATGGACCGACATAAAGGTCAAGCCTGAGCGGCATAGGTCAGCCAGTTCCAGATTGATTTTGCCAAGATTCCACGCTTACGGCAAACGCGCTTGCGACCATTGAGAGCGCGTTCTCTCTCCTTTCTCAAGTTGCTCGAGACGCTGGACCATGCTGACATGTCGAGCGTCTCAGGCATCAACAGGTGCCTTGCCGGTCCGTTCTCCCTCCTCGCGAGAGGTCTATCCTCCATGGTCCACCCGCAGAATCCAAGTGGTGTGCCCTCGGCGTCGCAAATTCGAATGAGTGTGTCGGTGGTACGATTTAAAGGATCGATGATCCCTCGTACGTACCAGTGGATGATTTCGGTTTGTTGCTCTTCCATGACCTCCTTCAAGGGAAACATCAAGCGGTATAAAGGGCCATCTTCGATAATGTCGTCGGCACCTTTAATATCGAGAGGCGAGATGTGCAACTGCATATTGAGGACGGGGTACATGATGGTGAAGGGAATGGCGATAAGCTCGTGGATGTTGTGTGGGATTACAGGATTGGGTTGTGTGGGAATACAGGATCGGGTTGTGTGGGAATACAGGATCGGGTACGAATACATACGGCAGATAAAGACGGCGGCTGATAAAGACCGAAAAGATGAGTCACTCTGCATTTGCAAAACATAGGGCCGCGAGACGTCAAGGGCAGAGGAGCATAAAGGCTGTAACACTAACAGGGCCCCGCCAAAAAGTTGGTAACCAAGTTCCGATGGACTAAGCCCAAGGACAGGAGCTCAGCCTCCGTATGAGTGGCTCTTCCTCTGCGCAGCAGTCATCTTGGTGATGTCGAAGTGGCTGCCTCCAATACCGGCGGGGAGTCCAGGGCGCACGCGTCTGCTATGGCTGGCCTTGTATGATTTAAGCTGACAAGGTTAGCCCTCGCCCGGCAGCCATGGGCGATGCAGGCGACGCAGACTCACCTGGGTCTGGAAGTTGCTCTTCCCCCACTTCTTCTTGGCCGCAGCCGTGTAGTTGTCGTCCTCGTCCAACTCGAGCTTCTCCAGAGTGCTTTCATACCCTGGCATGCCCGTCACCTTGATGCCGGCCTCTTCCGCCATCTCCATGACGGCGTAGACCCATGCGGTGTGCTCCTCACGATCCCCGGTGCATTCGCCCAGTTCCCAGCAACACTTGATGATAATGGAGAGCACGAGGCCAAAGTTGGGGATCGGGCCTGTGGTGTTGAGGGCACCCTGCTTCTTGATGGCGCGCAGAGCACCCAGGCACATGTGGCCGATGAGTTCGACCAGTTGGCCGAGCGTGTCCGGGTCATCGCACGCTGTTGTCGGTCCGTCAGGGGCTGTTTCCACGGCGCACCATGAGGAAAGGGCCTTGCTCACTGTTGAAATTGGCGACGCCGCTGCGAAGGAGCAGTGCGAGGCCCTCGACCTCGCACCATATGTCGCGGTAGTCGGCACTAGGCTTGCAGACCTTGGCAAAATGGCCAAGCTGCCACAGCGTCAGTCTTCACGTTGGCGCCTGGTGGTCGAAGGGTCCGACTCACCAGATTTTCCACAACTTCCATGGCGCCATAGATGGCAAAGTCGTTGTAGATGTGCATGCAAAACTCATCGGGGTCGCGCTTGAGAGTCTCGAGAATCCACCACTGGCCTCTGGTGTTGCCCTTGACGGAGAAGCACCAAATGTGAGAAGGATGGAGGGAGGCAAGCTTTCCAACGGGGCCGCGTTTGCCCTCGTCAGTGTCTTGCTCGTCTTTGTCTTGCTCGTCATTCTCTTCCTCGTCGTCCTCGTCGCCGGCAGTCGGCGCGGCAACGCAGACAAAGTCCCAGTCATGCTTGCCCCCGTCTTCCTCGACGTCATCTGGCCCGGACAAGGCCTCGTCGCGCCTGTTCCAGTCCTTGGCCTTGAGCTTCAGGGCCTTTTTGTTGGCCTCGAGCCACTGGCCGTGCTGTTCCCACCACTGGCGGCTCCCGAGCGTCATGGAGCGGCCTGGCGAGGCATCAATGGCCGCGATCCACCAATGCGGCATGGGAATGTCGGGTATGACTTTGGCGCATTCGGCCGGCATGACTTGAGGCATCATGGGCTCGCCATTCGGTCCTTGGGGGATGTGGCGGGCGGTGGGAGTAGACTGAGGCTTGGTCTCTGCCGCTGGCTTGGCCTCTGCCGCTGGCTTGGCCTCTACCGCTGGCTTGGCCTTTGCCGCTGGCTTGGCCTTTTTGGCGGCAGAGGCACCCTGGCCGGCATTGACGGCCGTCTCTTGCAGGGTACGCTTGTTGGATGCGGCTTGACGAGGCATGGCTGCTGATGTTGATTGTTGACGAGTGGCTGCTGATGTTGATTGTTCAAGAGTGAGGAAGCTGATGTTGATTGTTGAAGAGTGAGGAATCGCGTCGCGTCGCGCCTCGAGGGTAATACTTGCAAACTTGATCCCTGTCCCTGGCCAAAAGGCGAGTTTAGGCTATACACCGGCCCTAACTCGTATGTTATCTGTTACGTACATACCTATTGAACCCCAATTTTCATCAACATGCAATTTGCCATTCAATCCTTCTACTAATGCCCTGCGTACGGGTTAAAGCCTATTACCTTCCTGACTACTGACACGCAGGCGTAAAACCCGGGCTGTAGTGTCGTGCACCTAGCCCCTACTCCAAGGTTCCAAATGATGAATTGCATCGTCGCAATGCCGTACTCTTGAGCAATTCCATTGCAGTTGTCGCCGGGTCTCACTCTATAGTACGTGTTGCAGTCAATGGCAACGCCGGGGTGCAACGGCTGCGGAAGAGCGGTACATTCTTGGCCAGAGACCGATAAGCTGCATGCTTCGCATATGAAACTGCTTCAAGATGCAAGAGACCAACCTTTGGTCTCTATTCTCCTGGGGCTGGCGACGGCAGCGTGTGCCATCGCAAGGAGGACCATGATACACTCGAGCGGAGTCATTGGACGTGTCGATGGGGTAACTTGCCAACGTCTTTCCGAATAAACGATGCGAGACAATGGGCGTGCCATTCCGACTTGGAGTAGGTTACTTGGAGAATTTATATCGTGCCTTCTGTGTTTCTTTGGGCTACTACATACGTACATACATATGTATGTATTACCGGTTTGCACTTTTTGGTATTCAAGCTTTTTCTATAAAAAGTTTATGTACGAGTTACGGTTCGTCTATGTGGTCTTATAACACCATATTGAGTTGCCACGAGCTACCATAGCAATTCAATACAGCCCGTCTTGGCGTTCGAAAAATGCCGGGACTCCATGAGATGGTATTTCATACGAGGACAGATTGCGTCAAAACACACGTATCCCCGCTGCCAAGAGCTCATACTACGGTACGTGGCATCATTGAACCTTGGGTTTGAACCAGTCATCAGAAGGCACTAAGATCCCAACGGGTAGCTATGACGGTATGTCGTGCTTCCTTTCCCAATAGTTTCCACTGCGATTGCTCCGTCAAAGTCTTGGGTCATATGTCCAAGACTTTAAATTCAGCCAATCCCGAGCCCGAAACTCAGAGACAAAATTGGTGACGAGCATCGTAGTTGTACCGGGTCTGGGCATCGTCGCCCACCAAGAGCACTATTCGTAGAGCTGTGGACCTCGAGTAAGCTGTATCACCAAAATCGCCACCAACAGGGGCACTTGCGCTATGTAGTCAGTCAGACTACGAAGTACTTGTTAGAAAAAGGATCCTCACGGCTATAAAGACAAACTGCGGACCTGTCTCAAAAATAAAAACCTCCTTCATGTCTCCTTGACCAAGCTTAAATCTTTCATTGCGGCAAACTTCACTACATACGACAATCACTTGCTCCATCACCGCGCAGGTTCTATTCCCAATGCAGTACAACATTCTTGCGGCCATCTCCTTGGTGTTGGGGGCACTGGCCGTGCCTGACGCCCCATCTACGACCCCGTCTGGCACCAGCAACTGTGTCTTTTCGCACTTGGGACAAGTATCCGCTGTTATGGTCCTTACGAACCTGAACTACCGCGCGCGTATTCAGCATCCTACGCTCCAAAAGGCTATACGCTTCGGTGTTATAAACGTGGCGCAAGATACCCGTGCGAGTTGCTCGGCAATTTCGGACTCCAGCTCAGGCATATTCACCGCCTATCATTGTGAAAACTCGTTCGGCACCGAGTCGGGGACGTTTGAAATCGAACGCAGGACCGACACAGAATCATTGATAAAACTATTTTGCGATCGCCAACAAGTTCTAGCCGGGGTTCTAATCACCACGGCAGCGCTGGGATGCAATGGGAATATTGATTTTTTGGACATAAATCAGTTTCGGTTCTCGCGGATATATCCTATTGTGACTACGTGCCATGAGCGCCATGTCGCCTTTGGATATTTTAACGGAAAGCTTCGGTCGATGATAATCAGGCCCCCGACGAGCAGACTAGATGCATTCCTCGACGACGGGATACGTTGGTAGACTTGTCAGCCTGGTGCATTGGTTCCTGTGTGGCAATCGACGCAATCCACTTACCTTAGCCCTTGGTTGAGTAAGTTGACTGCTTGAACAAGTTTTTGCTCCGTTGAGTTGATCAAACTTGGCCCTATGTTGAGTTGAAGCCATTCTACCATGTACCCTTCCACTGCCTGTTTGTGCTTCACTAGACAGGAACAGCCTGCCTTGCATGGGGTAACCACTGACAGCCTGAGACTTTGGCAACTGCAAACAGTTATAAAGTTGGGGAAATCGGCAGCGTCAAGCCTTGCAGTATATTTTCCCTCCACCCCGGCTCCAGACATGACACTATTGGTACATAAAGAAAAGAGTTCCCCGCTAACCCGGCCTCGTCTGTTCGAAATTCGAGTGCGACATCCATGGCGAGGATGAGTTGACAGCAGTCCAAGCAGTGCGCTTAACCCATCACCATGCCCTTCATGCCGGACAGGTCTCCCTCCTTGGCGGCGATTTCGAAGTAGCCGTAGATGATACTGTCGAATTGGTTAGCGACGCGCCCCAAAGGTCAAGAGGGGGTGTAAAAACTCACGTGACGGCGAGAAGAGTAGCAGTTCCGGAGCCGAGTGCGCCCATGAGATCGCTCGCGACAGACAGCGCACCAATGCAGGCGCCGCCAAAGGCAGCAGCGGTGGGAATGATGCGCTTGAGCTCCTTGTACATGCTCTGATCACGGTGGCCGGCCATGACGAGTCCCTGATCCTTGAGCTGCTTGGCCACGTCGCGAGGGCTGGATCCAGACACTTCGATCCACGTCTTGGAGAAGAGGGCGCAGGCGCCGAGCATGTAGACGATGTAGGCAGCCGTGTGGATGGGGTCGAGGAGGGCATCCTTGAAGTTGAACGGGGGCGACATGTAGTAGGCGATGCCCGAGACGGCGTGCAGCTGGGACGAGCCGTCCTTGGCCTCCCAGACACCAAAGAGGCGGACGAGCAGGTTGTCGGAGAAGCGCGAGTACAGCATCTGGCTGATGAGGAACACGTTGGATGACAGGGCCGACTGCAGCATGATGGGCATGTTGGACGTGTAGAAGAGGCGCACGGGGTACGAGCCGCGGGCACCGCGCTGGCGCGACGACTTGACGGGAATCTCGACGCGGAAGCCCTGGAGGTAGATGACGGCGACGAAGACGGCAATGGTGGCGAGCAGGTTCATGATGTTGGGCAGGTTCTGCCTGTAAAAGGCCTCCTGCAGAGCGCGCTGCTTGTTGGGCCAGGTCATGAGCAGGTGAAAGAGGGCGATGACGGCACCCTCAAATTCGGGACCGCGCCCCGTGTTGATCGTGGTCGGGGAAAAGGCCTTCCACATGATTGACTCGCAGATGTTTGTGGCGATGAAGAGGGAGATGCCGCTGCCGAGACCATAGCCCTTTTGCAGAAGCTCATCGAGCAGAATGACAATCATGCCGGCGACGACGAGCTGTAGGATCAGGAGGAAGACGATGCCGGCGCCGAGGTCCGAAGGAGGGCCGTAGAGACCGGTGAAGACGTAGACGGTGGCGGTGCCGGCCGAGAGGATAAAGGCAAACAGCTTCTGAGCCGTCTGGTAGAGCTCGCGGTCCGACTTGAGGTCGAGGTTCACGTCGATCGTGTGGGTGCCGGCGAGGAGCTGGAACACCATGCCCGAGGATATGATGGGCGTGATGCCCAGTTCCATGAGCGTGCCTCGATTACTCGCAATCACCATTCGCAGCCAGTAGAGCGGATCCGAGTTGTCCGACGAGACGATGCCGTACAGGGGCATCTGGCTCATGACGAGGAAGATGAGAAGTGTCAGGGCCGTCCACATCATCTTTTGGTTGAAAGGGATCTTGGTCTCCGGCTGCTGAACCTCGGGGAGGAACGGCACAAACGGCTTGACCAGGTCAAGGAATCGCACTGCAGCACCATGGCGCACGTCAGCAGCAGGAACTCGGGAGACCGTGAAGCGCTAAGTCAAGGCTGTCGCGCGACGCAAGCAGCTGGCCGGCGGGCTCGTGAGGCGCACGGCAGGGGCTCGAGCAACTCACAGGAGCTCATCTTGGCGGTGGGCGGTGGTCGGCGAGACGACGGGAAGAGTAGAAGGGGGCTCAATTCATGCAGAGAAAGACGGACGCAACGGGAAAAGTTGATGGAGCTGTGATGGGCTCGAGAGGCGAGGTTGGCGGGAGAAAGAGTGAGGGGGAGGCGGGAGGGGGAGACGTGTCCAGTCCAAAAATTGCCCAAAAAAACAGAAGTGACATTATGTCACTTGCCACCTGTTTTAATGGGCCCCGGCCCGACGGTGGTTCCGACGATAGTAGTCGTCGTTTGGTTTGTCGTCGTTTATTGGTTTGCCAATATGGCCACGACCACCTGGGGGTTTCGGAACGCAAACACAAACGCAAACACCGCACAAAGAACCGCCAGGATACAGGCGGTATATATAACGCAACTGATGACGCCTTTGGCGAAGGAGATGATGCCTAGTATCGCCTAGAAGGTTTCTTGCCCTATTTCGAGGTACAAGGAGTTATGGTGCGCTTGCGGGACTACTGGTAGCGCCGTCACTAGTGTGCACTAGTCGACGATTCGAAGACTTCGTCTAGTGCCTAAGGCCACTAAGCCGGGGCCGGGAGGCCTAGCGGAGGCGGTAGGAGGCGCGGTGGCGGCGATGGTGGCAAGCGCGGTGGTGGCAGGCGCGGAGGTGGCGGCAGGCTTAGGCTCAGGCGTGGGATAGGAGCCGGGAGGCGCGGGGCCGGCGACCTTGTGATGTTTGCTGATGCTCTGGTTAGCTTGATGACGCGGACTGATGGACTGATGGACTGATGGACTAATGGAAATAACTTACAACTCTCCCATATTGTCGGTTGGTTAAGGAGGAGAGAAAATCAGGACGGCCACGTCCATCGAGGGAGATTATGTACCTAGAGTCCTCGCAGGAGCTCCCGCCGGCCGTATCGTCAACTGCTCGCTTTTGGCAGTCGCCGACGGAAGGGGCAGGTCCTGGTCCTCACCGCTCAAGCGTCCGCTTCGTACCCGTTAGCTACGCGGGCTCCTGCCGTGCGTTAACTCCTCAGCCGCTGGTGGAAATGGGCGTTGACGTCACGTATGGACAACGGAATTGACGATTGGCGCCCACGACTCGTCCACCGGCAAGGCGAGTTTGACGACTTGGATTTAGGGTGCAGCTATTAACACGGGAGAGGAAAGAATTGAACTTGGCAATGGCGGCTTTAGCGATATATTGCGCGTACAGTTAAGATGCGTCTATTCGCCCTCTTGCCCGGCCCCATCGCCTTAACCGACCACAACTCGGCTTCATCCGACCTCACTTCTCTATCCTTGCTGCTTCTTTGCCTATGACCATGGCCAACAGCCTTGTGACATTACTGCTAAACGACGGAGAGCAAGTCCGGAGCATCGAGTAAAAAGAAAAAAAGTATCCCGGCTAAAGGACATGTCTATTGCAAGCCCATTGTTCTGTCCTGCCCAGTCGCTTCAACAACGCCGCGCACCATGCAGTGGGTCGGCCGCCCCATGAGGATAGAGCGGGCTTTTCAAGCCGAATTCCTTTCGAGCCGGAAAGAGAAAAGAATCGCAGCAGCCTCGTCGCGGCCAATGGTGACCATCAGAGAGCCAAGGGCCGTCACAGGCGAATCTGTCCCGCGTCGCCAAACCACCTCCTAATGTCCGAGTCGCTCCGCCCGCCGCGATTCGACGACGGCTCCCCGTCGCCGCCCATCCACTTTGGCTTCTTGATGCCCTGTCCGATTTCCTGCAGCCACTGCGGCGTCTCAATCGTGTCAATGGTGTTCTTCATGCGGTGGCCGAGGATCTGAAAGATGTTGTCGTCTTCGGGCGGCTCGTCCGAGTATGATGCACGCGACGGCTGGCCGGGTCTCGTGGCCGTGGGTGCCAGCCGGGGCGAGGAACGGGCGGGCGGCACGTCTACGTCCCTAGCTGCCGGGACTGACAGGACGGCGGGGCGGGTCCCGTTGGTGTTGGCTGCTGAGAGCCGGACGGCCGCCTCTTCGCGTCGCTGGAGCAGCGAGTTTCCTTGGAGCTCTTGTTGTATGAGGGTTCGGCCCTCGCGCCAGGATGCCGTGCTGTAGCCAGAGGGATTTTCCTCGTCGTCGTCGTCGTCGTCGTCGTCAGCCAAGCCCACTGCTGCCAAAAGGCGCTTGACCTTGCCGTAGAACCCAAAGAGAGTGGCGAGGACGGGGATTACGAGGATGATGGGGAAGAAACCATCCAACCAGCGGCCGAGGCGCGTGAAATCAATGTGTCTGCCGAGAAAGTTGTAAAACGTCGTCTTGGTGTACACCTCGGACGTGAGAAACGTCATGAAATTGTACGACAGAGGCATGCAGAGCTTGGCCACCTGCGAGGCATACCAAAAGGCCGACTCGTAGGCCGTGTTCCGCTTGACCAAGGCGCGGCCTCGCCACACCTTGACCTCGGTGATGGAGATGAGGGCGGCGGCACACATGTAGCAGATCCAGAGGGCGGAAATGACCTGGCCGGCGAACCCGACCTGGGCCTTGTCGCCGACCCAGTGATGGATGACGCTCAGGCGGATGACGGACAGCTTGGGAAACAGAAACTTGACCAGCTCGGACCACAGGACGCAGGCGGATGCGAGTGCGAGGAAGCCACCCAGAACCAGGCGCGCATGCGGCATCATGTGGTGGTAGCAGAGGTAGCGAGTATAGGGCGTCAGTATTTGCGTCCTGGCCCACGGACCGGCGTGGGGTGAGGCTTGGCCAAAGTCGAGGCTCTTGGACGCGGCCGAGTCGAGGATGGCCTGCGTCTCGCTGGCTTCCTGGACCAAGCGGTTCCATTCGTCGGCATATCGGGACCTCGCATGGCGTGCGCGAACGAGTCTTCTGGTCAAGTCGGCGAGAAACTTTTCGGTAATGACGGTCGGGACGATTCGGCCGTGGGAGCTGCTGTCGGGCGCGAAAGACGGAGTTTGACCGCGCGCCACATTGGCCATTTCCTGCAGCTCCTCGATCCAGTCCTGAAAGTCGACTGCACTGCCAACCTTGCGACGGCCGAGCTCGGAGACGTGCGCCTCCAGGTCCCGGAGAGTCTCGAACGAGTCCTGCATCTTCTCGTGAGCCTTGGGGGCCCTGGCCTGTAGACGGCGCAGGCTCCCGCTGATGCTGGCGCTGCGGATGAGTCGTCTCGGTATCGACACCAAGCCGTGACCCATGAGATAGATGGCGAGGACCAGGCCCCAGCAGTACGCGAGCGCCATGACGAGAGCCTTGAGCGACTTGAACCTGAGGTCGTAGACAATGGCGATGTAGACGAGGCCGGCGATGCCCGCGGCGGCGCACGCGACGTAGAACTGCGCATTTTGGCGGAGGGAGTATTTTAGCTTGTTGTTTGGATCGCGATATCCAGAGTCCGAAAATTCGCCGAGTATCGGAAGGATAAACCTAGGGATGGAGTCGTTAGAGTGTCATGGACCGAGGAAGATGAATGGCCGGGTGTTCGCACCAAGTGAGAACAAAGGTCAGCCAGTACGTGATCCTCCACGACACCAAAACGACACGTTGCGGCAGCCACACGCCGCGAGAAGCGTCATCGTCGGTTGCGGCGCTCGAGGCGAGATCTATGGGGACGAGGATGACGACAATCGAGGGGAGCCAGAGGGCGAAGAAGATGGGGACGAGATAAAAGGCCGGAGTTGAGCGGAGGGGGAGATAACGCCGGAGAATAAGCAGCACCACGAGAGAGATGGCAAGCAGCGCGAACAGGGAAAAGAGAGTCGAGCCGACGGGGTGAGGCATGGTGAAGATGTGAAGAGAGAGGCCATCCGAGCCCCGCGGTGTTGATCAAGCGTCGACGGGGCTGGCCTTGTCCGCGTGCGTGAGGGAGGCTCGGGAGGTTTCACACCGTGACGTACCTGACTTGGGTCATTCGGATAAAGGGCAAAAGCGAATGGCCACCCCGTTTGCCAAATACATGGTCTAGAGAAGGCCCTTGTGGGTTAATGCTAGTATGTAGTATTATTATTCAATACTCGTAGATGAATTCATGTAACCGTCGACTTTCCAACGCAATGTACTTCGTACATGTATGTACTTCGTAGGTATCTACTTCGTAGGGAGCGTCAAACTACTCCCACGCGCGCATGCATCCCAACGCTCATCAAAGACACATCCGGGGGCCATGCTAGGGCCGAACCGGCGAGCTGAGCGAGTTCCACGTGTTGGCCTTGCTCATGGTCCTCTTGCGCAGGTGAAACATGATTTCCCTCTCCATCTTGTCAATGTTCTTCTCGAGGTCCTCGTCGTCCTTTGCGTACTGCGCCTCGCGCCGGCGGTCAAACCACCACCAAGAGAGGACGATGGCGACGGTGAGGGGGATGGTGACGGCAAAGTATATCCAAAACTGCGACGCGACGTGGGGGGCGGCGCCTTTGACACCAGAGGTCAGACTTGTCACAGAGCACGAAGGGGGGGGGGGGGGGGCAAAGGAGCTGCGAGGAAGCGGTACCAGCTTGAAAATTGAAAAAGGTCATGCTGAAGACCGAGGCAAGGTACGTGCCGGGCAGAAAGAGAGCGCCCATCAGGGAGATTGTCTTCATGGCGGTGCTGTCGCGCTTGCTGGCGTGGGCGATCCGCCGTTGCTCTCCGGCAATCTCGAGATTCAGCCTCGCCTCGCGCTGGGACATGATGTTATACAGCTTGCGGCTGCCGTCAGTAACGCTCGCCGGGGTCACAGTGCGGGTAGGCAAAGAACTTACCGCCTGGCGCTGCACCTTTAACCGGGCCAGGGTGGTGTGTATGTAGTTCTCCAGCCCCTTGAGCTTCACCTTGTAAAACTCGAGCCTGGCCTGCATGCTCCGGTGCAGCTTGTCCACCGCGTTGCGGTGCGCCAGCTCCTCGTGCTCCATGGGGCGACCATGGGGCCCGCTCGCCGTCGCCCACTTTGCGTGAAATCTCTCCATGGCCTTTTCCATGCCCTTGACGAGGGCCCAGTAAGCCTGCGGCCGCTTCCACATGACGTGGCCATGGCACTCGACCAGGTCCCTGTTGAGGCCGTCGACCTCGAGCAGGCCGTCTGGAAAGTACTGCTCGTGCTGCTCCACCTCGTCGCGCAGGCTCACTGCGTTTTCGAGGCGGCGGGTCCAGTCGCGGGCATCGCGCTGCTTCTGGTCGTTGGCGGGCGACAGGTCGTACGAGAGGATGATGACGGACAGCAACATGGGGTGGCCGACCTGGGCGGAGCAGGCGCGCAGGTGCTGGAGGGCCATGACGACGTCGGAGCTGGGGGTTCCCTTGACAAAGCCGGTGGTGACGTTGGTCTTGAAGGAGTGCGAGAGCATCAGCTCCCAGCCGCGCGTCTTTCCCTTTTTGCGCACGTCGGACTTGCGATGGACAATCTCTGCCTCCAAGTCAGCCGAGTCTTTGTTTGTCGCGTCACGCACATGGCCGACTGCTGCGTGGAGACTCACGCAGATGAGGGTCCTCGTCGTCCTGGTCATAGGCGCACCAGAAAAAGGGCCCGACAACCGACGTGGTCTCGATGGCTCGAAAGGGCAACTTGAGCAGCCTGACCATCTTCTGGTACGAGTTGCGCGGCAGGGAGATGACCTTGGGCGCAAAGGTGTCCCTGTCGATTGCGTTTTTTTGAACTCTTTGCGGGAAGCGTCAGATGCGAGGCTGGCGGCACGATATCCACGGCGGGACTTACACGAGCCGGATGCCACTGAGCAGCCTGGTGCCGTCTCGCATCTTGGCGGGCGGCGAAAAGGCGCCCTGGATGGTTGTCAGCCAAGAAGCCGAGGCGTGACGCATGCATGGACGGACACGAGAGCCTCGGACTCACCCGCTGCCGCAAGAAACTGTCAAAGTCTTCGGGCGTGAGGGCATGCTCCTCGCATGAGTTGTAGAAGGGGTCCTGGGCCCGGTTAGCTTGGCCCATCCGGATGTCGTCTTGCTCGTGCAGGCGACTGACCGAGTAATTGAAGATTTCGACGTAGCTCGTCGCCTCGTCGACGACGCGACACTCGTCGACGTAGTGGCGGAACATGTAGTCGTCCATGTCGGCCAGCAGGTAGATGGCTAGATGGCTAGATTGTCCTGTTCGCCCTGGCAGCGTGCACACGGCCAGGCAATGAGACGGCGCGACAACGATTGAAGGTGCTCTACAGTGCCTCGAGAAAAAGAGTCGGTCGTGAAAGGATTTGCATTTTAGGTGAGCAGCAGACGGGAGGAGATGCCGCGTCTCGTCCCCCGCGAAGCTGACGGGCCACTGAGGTGCCCCAATTCGGGTGCAGGAGGACTGAGATAAGTGATAAGGTAGGTACTAGTAGAGGTACGGTCGGGGGCCGTCAGGCGGGGTCCACACCACACGTGAATGTGGACCGCCATCTCCCCGGGGTCGATCGTGGACAAGATGATGGCAACTTGCAGCTAAATGCCATGGAAACCCGACATGAGGGATAAACATAGGCTTCCAACCCGCGGTCCATGTGGATCGAGCATACACCATCAGTACCTATCCGTTGCTCGGCAAAAAGGTCCCAACGGGTAAAGGTTAATCGTCGACACCCTTCCAAGGAGTGCTTTGCTCCGACGAGGGCATCAGGCCACCTGGAAATTATTTTGGAATTCAGGCTGCCCTGGCCCGGAAACATGAGGCGCGAGCACGCGGACAAGGCCTTGCGGTTGCAATGAAGGCTTTTGGCGTCGTCCGGTCAAGGGCATGGATGATTCAACTCGAGGCCCTTGAGGCCCCGAAGCCCTCGACACCCTCATCCATCTTCAGCACTCGTCGCCAAAAGGTCAAGCTTCTCGCTCCACAGAGCTAGTCACAATATGCGCGCTTCCATTGCCTTCTGCCTCGCCGCATCAACGGCTCAACATGTACCCGTCCTTCGAGAAGCCTCGACTCGGATACAGTAAGAAGCCTCGACTCGGATACAGTAACTGATGCATACCCTTCAGGTCGTCGGCAGCATGGTTTCTCCCATCCCCGGCTATGGCGTGGACATCATCGAGTGGGACGTCGAGGTCTCGCCCGGGTGGCACGAGCTGATCAACGGCACAGTCGAGCAAGTCTACGACCAGGTGCTCGACATCAAGCCCGACTGGAACCCCCTCGACGTCCCTGCCGCTGCCGCCGCCCCGGGAAAGAGAGGTTACAAGGTCAAGCGCGGCAACGTCATCTGCGGCGTCTGGGCGTCTGCTACCAGGGGTGCCATCATCAATGGCATCAGCTACCTTCGTCGCGTAAGGGGCAGCGCTACCAGTGGCCCTGGTCCGGGCAATTGCGGCAGGGTCAGCTGCTCCCGGAATGCCGCCATCTGGTGGTGCAATGATGTGAGTCGCGACTCTCGAGTCAAGCACGTCATGCCGTGCCGACTGACAGGGCCTCTTACTCCTCTCCGCCGCATAGAACCAACACGACTATACCCTCGAAAGCTTCAGCCGAATCGCCGACAGCGCCAGATTGTCGACAGCTGCGCCCCCAAAATGGCCCCTGCAATTGTTTCGGGCCAGAACTTCGAGGGCGGCAACTGGACCACAATAGTACTTCACGACAGTGACCGTTGCTAGCTAGCCTTTGCCAGACCCGAGCAGTCTTTAGCCGGAGTCGTCGGCAAAATGCCATGTTTGTACGGACTCAAAGTGTAAAAGTCTCGTGCTGCTGGTGATTCCTGCTGTAATAGTGCTCGCGCCGTTGCAAGCTACAGGGTGCTGCATATCGTGCGCTGCAGCCAGAGAGGCTAAAGACTGTGAACTCCTAGGGTTCGACTACTCCTCGGACGATCCCTCCGCAGCCCTTTTCCCTGCCTTGACTCCCACAGATCCCGGTCCGGAGCCGGTCCAAGCCCTCTCTTCACCTCCTTGTCGAAACGATAAAGAAAAACAGTTGATAGCCTCATCTCCTTTGCCAATCCGTCCGTCAAGCCATTGCTCCGTGCCACCAAACCCCTTCCTTGCTTCGAGTCCAGGTCGGCATCAAAACTCGGTAAACAGATGCCCGAACCTGAATACTCAGTCAGTCACGGCTTCAGACACAACCCAACCGCTCGCTTCACTTACTCGTCGGCAGCATCTGCCGGGCCCCCGTACTTATCCGGGTCTTCGGGATACTTGTCAAACTGGCTGGAGTCTCCTGCTCCGGCCTTGACGGGCGGCGTGTAGGGTGCATCAATATCCTTGTGCGCCAGTCTGTCCCACGTCACCTCTGCAAACCAGGCGTGGTTCTTGATGTCTTGGGGTCCCCCGTACAGGTTGCCCAACCTCTTGGTCAGGTCCGCGGTGATGAGGCCGCCCAACAGGTTCTGGGCGTCGGCGTTGACGTATGCTGGGTACTTGATCTTGCCCTTGAGAATGTTCTCATATATCCTCATGGGCGAGCCGCTGTCCCAGAATGGCGTGTATCCGCAGAGCATCTCGTATATCAGGATGCCCAAAGACCACCTGTTGCCGCGTCAGCCGACCAGTCTTTGGCGCCATGGTCCTGCCACTCGGCCCTCCACTTTGGGGTTCACGCACCAGTCCACCGACTTGTTGTAGCCCTTGTTCGATACCACTTCCGGTGCAAGGTAGTCGGGCGTGCCGCAAAGCGTCCAAGTCTTGTCGGGCACTCGCTTGGCGAAGCCAAAGTCTGTGATTTTGAGGTGACCGTGCCGATCCAGCAGCAGATTCTCGGGCTTGAGGTCGCGGTAGATGATGTTCTTGGAGTGCAGGTATTCCAGGGCCAGCGTCGTCTCCGCCGCGTAAAACTTGGCAACGGGGTTCGGGAAGCGCTGGGCGACTGGTTAGCGGGCCCGAGGGCGCAGGGGCGGCGAGGGGCGCGACTTACCCCGGACTTTCTCAGGAGGGAGAAGAGCTCGCCGCCCTCGACAAAGTCCATGACCATGTATAGGTTTTTGCAGTCTGCAAAGGTGCCCCAGAGGGTGATGATGAAGGGGTGCTTGACGTCTGCGAGCATGCGGCGTTCGTCGTTTGTGTGCTCGACCTGCTTCATCTTGACCACCTGTGCCTTTTTGAGCACCTTGACGGCATAGAAGCGGTTGTTGTGCTTCGATTGGACCAGATGGACTCGTCCGAAGCTACCAGTGCCGAGCGTCCTCATAATGTCGAAATCAACCAACGAGTACTTGCCCTTTGTGACGCGGGGGGTGGACCCCTGGCTCGATTGGTGCTGATTATGGGGCTGGTTGTGGTACTGCTGCTGCGGTTGTTGTTGCTGCGGCCCGGCCTGTTGCTGCCGGCCGGCGTCGTGCCCGGGTGGCATGGGAAAGGCCTGCTGCTGCAACAGCAGCATGCGCGCGGCATCGGAGCCGGGGCTGGCGCTGACGGGCTTGTTGATCGGGGGGGCTACCATGGCGTTCGGCGAGGGATGGAGGTGATTGTTGTTGTTATGGTGGTGGTGGTGATTGGCAGCATCGTGGTGGATGAGGTTGCTTATGCTGGGAAGGTTGGGCGCCGTCGCGTACGGGGCGCTCTGTCGTGCCGTGGCGGTATTATTCATCTGTTGCTGCTGCTGCGGCGGCGGCGGCTGCTGGCCGGCCGAGGGCTCCTGCGGTTGAGTCGACGTCGGTCCTGCCGGCTGGGCTGGGGCAGAGGGAGTGGGTTGCGACGGCGGCGGGTTTGAGCCGCCGAGAAAGGGTTTGGATGGAGTCGTAGCTGTGACGGGGCTGGTGGGGTTTGCCGTAGAGGGGTCGGGGTTGTTGTCCCGCGTCCGCTTCTTCTTCAGGAAGCCGCCGAGAGAAGGCATAGGGATGCGAGGGAGAGGGAGAGAGGGGGGGGAGCGCTGGTGTGGGAAGGAAGAGGGGGAGGGGAATCAATTGAGGCGACCGGGTATCGATCGGGCTGCTGTTCTTGCCAGATGGAGAGGGGGCGTGATGACGGCGGCGACGGCGGATAGCGGAGCAGCAGGTCGTGCGCTTGCGTTGGGATGACTGACGGACTGGTATGCGCGACCAAAGTTGCTTGGTCGGTCGAGGCAAAGCAGGTCGTTGGCAAGTTCGGATGCGGTTTCGCGCCAGTGGCCCGAGGCTACCTTAAGAGGCTTATTATTACGAGGCAAAAGCAAACGAAAGCAGCCAGCCAAGGCGCGTACTTACAGACAGACAGACAGACACAGAGGGAATGAATGAGCGATGGGTCGCAAAACCCTTTTCTTCTTCTCTTTTCCCGCAGCCATGAATGCGCGTCATAGGTAGTGGGCAGACAGACGACAGACAGGTGGCCAATTCCAGTTGGTAGCCCAGCGCATCGATGCCCGTTTCCACTCTTGTTGCCAACATGGAGGGCTGCCCGCCTCTCTCTCTCTCTCTCTGGTGCCAGTTAATGATCCCCGCCCTGGACCGAGATATTGCACTTCAAAAAGCACGTCCTCTTTCGTCCTTGTCAGGCTGATTGGCCGGCGCAACTCGACGAAAGAGAGACGTAGTAGTACATAGGTACATACTCACTCTAGCGGTGAGATGGCGCCATAGGCCGAGAGCAGGCCCTGTGAACCTTAAAACACATTGCGGCTGCTTGGGGGAGCTCCAGGCGCTTCTCCCCCGCTTGAGCCAAGGCCTGCTAGCGGCAATCTGTCCCAGGTTTTGCTGCTTGCGCCTGCGAATACTTGATCCGTCAAATCGCTGCTGAACCTACGAATACATCGCGCGAGAAACAACCCGAATGAAACGGCTCCCTCTCCCCTTTTCTCTCCCTTCACTCTCAATCTCCTGCACCGTCTTTAGCCTGTGGCCAATGCCGCAGCTACCCTAAACTTCCATCTCGTCGACATGGTGCGGGGGAGCGGTGCGGGGGAGCGGCGTCTCGACCAACCTTCAGTCGAGTCTACCCAGCCCTGTAGTAACTTAGATTTTAGACTTTCACTATCCTACCCCGAGCTGTACGAGATGGACTCGGAATTGACTTTAGCTTCCCGCTTCTTGGCGTCCTCACCGCGAACAACCAAGTTTACGTCAGCATTGAGCAGCCGACATCATCGACCGCCTCCTTATCCCAAAGTCGCGGCACACGGCACTCGCTGCTTCTTTTTCTCCAGTCAAACCCAGTTTTCCAATACGCTGGCTGGTTATGTCGCATCTTATCTTACACCCAGAACACGCATCGTAGCGAGCCACGTCTCACGTGCAGAAAGGAAACGTCTTACCAACATCGAGGAATCCCCCGACCCATGCAATTTCTTTTGTTCGATTCGCAACTCGGCCAAACCCATCGACCGTCCGTCCCCTTACTTGAGAAACAGCCCCCTCGCTAACCGACACTCCGCCGAGCCTCCGCCGCTTAGAACCGGTGGCTCTTGCTCTTGGCCCGGTACGCCGCAAAGCCCACATAGCCGCCGGCCATGACAAGGAAGAACAAGAATACCTTGGTGAAGAACCACGTCCAGCCGCCGTCCTCATTGACCGAGTGGCTCTTGGTGTAGCTCTTGCCCTTGGGCGCCGTGCCGCTCGTGCTGCCAGGGCTGCTGTAGAGGTTCTTGGCCGCCACCGAGATGATGTCGTGGTTGTCGCTTAGCTCGCCCGTCTCGGCGCTGAACCCGAGGTAGGCAATGTTGGGAATGGCGGGCGGCTGCGCCGTCTCAAAGCACAGCTCCCACTCGTCCTCGGACCGGTACTGCAATTCCAGCTTCAGCTCCTTGTCCTGGATGTACGTCAGGCGCAGCTTGGTCGGCACGGTCGCGTGGCGGATTCCCCGTGCGGAGCAGCCGGCCAGTTCCTGGTCCTTGCCATCCGTGTTCTTGTCATACGACTTGTGCCCGTCGCCAAACATGGCCATGACGTAGGGGAACACGACGCCGGGCCGGTTGTTCTTGTACGTGTCGATGAAGATGCCCAGGCCCTCAAAGTTGTCCGCCGCGCCGAACACGGGGCCTTGCTGGGCACGCTGCTTGGTGATCCACATGGCAAACCCGTCGCCGTAGAGGTGGTTCTTGCCCGATATCTTAAACTCGACTTCAACCTCCCAGTTCGTCGCGGTGAGCGGCACGCGGGAGAATAGCCATCCGGACTGCGACGTCCGGTCAGACGTCAGGCGAATGTAGCTAAAGCATCGGTTAATACGCCCAACTTGGCTGATTGTTGGGCAGAGGGACAAAGAAGCGAAGCCGGGCAACGCACGAGTCCGTTCGGATAATGGCATCTCCTCCAAAGTCGAACCAGCGGCTCTGCATCGCCGAGTCGAGGTATGGCTGTTATTTAGGAGCCCAGTCAGCGCAAAATGCTCGATTCGCGGGCGTTGCTCCGTCGTGGTTTGTGACGGACCTCGTGCAGGCTGTGCGTTCTCAGCTGCGGTAAGCCGTTAGCCGTTAGCCGCCACGCCTCAACACGACATTGACTGTGCGCCAAAACGAACCGTGATGCTCTTGAGATCATTGTGGTCGGTGGCCTGGGCCGTCCAAGCCAGGGCCGCGACGAGCGCCGCCGACAGCGAGGGCAGCCTCATGACGGACAAGCGTCGGGAATCGAGCAAATGAACAAGTAGAAAGAGACGCGAATCGATGATTGCTTTCGCGCCCAAAATCGTCGTTGATCGAATCTCACCGCCGTCAACTGGAGTGGAAAGGAGCGGCGGCAGCACGTTGTGGTGGCCAGGGCACGGGAATGATATCGATCGCAAAAGACGGCCGAGGCCCGGGCACAGCTGTCCTCTTCCGAAATGGAAGCTTTGGACGTCGGAAGCCCCCTGTCGCACCGCCACCGCCACAGCGCCTCCGGGTCGCGGATTAGGCCGGGGCGCCACGCGGGCAACCCAAGCCACACGTTCGACACGCGCAGCCTTTGTGCAGCCATGGCCTCTGATTATGAAATCTTTTAGTCCAGCCATCCATCATCAATCCGCCCCCCAAGGCCCGGTCGACCCTCGCGTGATACCGCCCAACCATGGATTCCACCTCGGTCAAGCAGTCGGTGATGAAGCAGGTCCTCGCCGAGTCGAACCTTGCCAACGCCCGAGCCCTCATCGAGGTATGTGTACTTGCCCCGCAAGAGCACGCCTCAGTACGCTGACGAGGGCTTCTCTCCGGCGCAGAAACTTCAGGAGAGCTGCTTCGACAAGTGCGTCCCCAAGCCTGGCACCTCAATCTCCAGCGGTGAGCAGACGTGCCTCACGACATGCATGGAAAAGTACATGGCGGCGTGGAATCAGGTCAACTCGGCCTACATCAACAGGATACGACAGGACCATGCCAACCAATAGTCCCTCGCCCACATGGCGAAACGAAACAGAGCACCGGCCACAAACGTTTCGCGCGGCATCAATGGATATGAAACAATGACGGCTGTGAGGAGTTTGGGCTGGTGGGTGGCCATGCTGGAGAGAGCTCCAAGATGTCCTTGCCCAAGGAGGCTTGTAACCCTGCACGAGAAGAGGCGGACAGGGGTTCTCGCCAGGAGACACATCCATCTCGACTACAAAGTAGTACACGGGGATAGACTCCGTATCTGTACAAAGTGACACGACGTGTGTCAAGGTATGTTGCGAAAAACGGTGGCCAAAGCATGCCATCGTTGGGGTATCTCATATAGTTCCTGTCCCGCAGCTCTACTCTGCCAGGCCCTTGCTTTTCGCCTCCTCCGCCGCGCGCTTCCTGGCGAGATATCGTTCCCTGGCGCTGGAAATATCCCCTTCCGTCTTGCGGCTCTTGGCCGACCGCTCCACGTCCCGACGCTCGGCTCCCTCTGCCTCTCTAGCACGCTTCATCGACTGCTCCAGCTGCTCCTCCATCATGCGTGATTGCCTCTCCCGCATGCCCTGCTTCCCGTTGGCCTGCGCGCTGCCACCGCGTCGCTGATCGCTCTCACTCGGCCGCTCGGCTTCTCTCTGGGCGTTTTCCCTCTTTTTGGCGCCCACGTTGAGGCCACCCCTGAGAAGCTGGCGCTTGTCGACCACCTGACCGTCCTCGTTAACGGCAACAGACGCCCCTTGTTCGTTGAGCTCTCGAGCCAAGGCTGCCTCTATCTTTTCCCGGTCGTCGTCATCGCCTTGATCGTCGCTAATCCTTGGGCCCTCCTTGGCACTTTCTTGTGCAGCCTTGAGAACCTCGGCGTGCCTTTCCTCACCCTTGTCCAAGAGGCGCCTATAAAAGGCCGACATGCCGCTACCTTTATTCTTCTTGGCCTCTTCCTCCTCCCTGCGCTTTTCCTCCTCTTCTAACCGCCTGTTTTCTTCTTGCTGCTTCTTGTAGGCCTCCGTCACGAACTTTTCCTTGTCTGCGTACTCGTCGCCCTCGGCCTCGCGCTCGCGCGCAATCTTCTTTTCTTCGGCAATCAGCGCGTCTCGCTTGCGCACTTCAGCCGCCTGCACCAAGCTCTGCATGTACCTTGGCTTTCGTTCGGCGTCCTCTTTGATCGCGTGCTTCTTAGGCTTAAGGGAGTCGTACACCGAGTCGTATTCGTAGACAGTTGGGTCAAGCTCTTTGGCAGCGTCGGCATGCTTCCGCGCCGTCAAAGCGCTCGAGAGATCTTCGAAGCCGAGGCCCTGCTGGGGCTTTCCCTTGAGCTTTGGTGGTTGCTTGGGCAGCTTGTTCTTCAACCTGGGCCCTTTGCTCGATGGGCCTTCTTCGCTCGCGGCGGGGATGCTCAAGTCCAGCTCGCCCCCAATGTCCTCGCCCTTGTCCACATCCTTGGCGTCGTCGTCATCGGAATCATCGTCGCCGAATACCGTCTTTCTGGTTGCCGGCGAGAGTTTATTGGCGCCCTGCCTCTTCGCAAGGTTGAGCCCAAAGGCGAACCCCGGCTTGCCCATGTTTGACACTGGCCTCGCGGCCGAATCCAACGAGTGCGACGATGTGTCCCGAGGAGCCAGTGCGGCGGCCCCCTCTGTTCGGTGATGGGTTCAACGTCCCTCGCGATGGCTAACAAGATATTATGATGACGGAGAAACAGCGCAAAATATCCCACGGACGGGTGACGCAGTTGGATCTTTCACGCGAATGGCGATTCGTAAACAGTACGAATACTTCGTACGTACATACGTACCCCAGCCTTCTCTTTGTCAGCAGCCTTATATAGGTAGGCGCCGCTGGGGAAAGGCCCACGAAGTAGCTTCCTCCTTGATCATCCATCATTGCCCTTTTGCCTCTCGTTGCCACCTCTTCAGGTTATGAGCCCGCGCGCGAGATGGGCAAGAAGCAGAAAAAAGAAGCAGCCTGTGGGCGCTTCTCGAAATGAACGCATACCAGCCCGCCATTCGGCGCGATTCCTCCCGTCAATAATCACCACGAGGAGCAACCGAGGTTACGCCCATCGTCGACCAATTCCACCTACCCCACCGCCGCCACCTGTCCCGCGTCAACGACGCGTGTCGGCCTCCCTGGACCTCCCTGGAGATGGAGCTGGCCTCCTGGGAGATGGGGCTGGTGGCCCTTGAGTCTGATATGTGCACTTTTGTGGTCACAACACCACACATCGCCACCCTCATTGTGGCCCTCCTTCTTGTGTGGCTCTGTCACAGGGTCATCTCGAACCCGGAGGTGGCCGCTGCTGTATTCGGGCCGGGGAAATCTCAACTCGTCGCCATAACTTTCAACTTGGCCCGTCCTCTATCCCTGTCCCTCGGCTGGCTCTCTCGCATTACCCAGTCGCACAAACACATCGCCCGATATATCAGGAATACATCGCAGCTCTCGGGATGATTCAAATGAACGAGCAGAGGCGCCGAAGAGGCATCGAGCTCTCCCGGTACGGCATCATCATGTATGTTCGCCTCCCCCTATGTCGATACAGCAGGACCTGACCTTTATATTGCAATGCACTTCATAGAAGCCCGTCCGATCCACAAATCCATATGACGATTGCCTCGGCGACGGCGGTTTTAAGAGCACAAGGCCGACATATTATTGTTCACTCTAAAGCCAGCTCTATGAAGTCCGAGACTGGACTTTTCATAGGGTCGACGTATTTTGACGAGAATATCCGACGAGACGATACCAAAATGCGCCGAGCGTATGACAACCCACTCCCAATCGTCACATCCTTCGCGTCCATGAACGATAGTGCAATTCCGGTTGGCTGCATTACAGACGACGCAGGCGCCCGACAATGGTTTATTATTAACGCCCACCATCAAGTTACGTACGTTTACCAATCCGGCGAAGGCGTCGCCGCGCACCTGGGATTTTGGCACCAAGAGAAGTTTTACCGGGCGATTTTCCTCGGCAATGAGCGTCCAGAAGCGTCCAAAGAAACCATGGCGCCAGAGGCCTTCGGGCATAAGAACGTTCAGCTCGTCGAACCGGAGATCAAGCTAGGCAAAAAGATGGCCAGATTTTATTCATGACCGCGGCGGGCCAGCCTATTCGAACTACCTTGGCCGAGTGGGAGCGAATTAATGGAGAAGAAATATTATTTCGATTTCATCACAGGGCATCGGGCGTCCAATATTTGACGAAGTCGTTACAGGCCGAACTAGTGGAACCAAAGGGGCTCTAGCGATCGGCCTGTTCACTTCTTGACAAGTGCCGGCACCCTTATTAGGACGAAGAGAGAGAGCTGGTTTGTAGGAAAGGACGACAGCTTTTATGTCTATCTTGAGAGGGGTTTTTTTATGGCATTATGCCTACCATCGCACTAGGGCTCGAGTGACGAAGACACTTAGTGCCCCAACGGGTAATATTCTTGCTACTTCGTACATACCGACTATTGAGAGAAATGGAGCTCCTGCTCACATCCTCTGCCAGAGGCCTCTTATCGGGGTTCTCATCAAAGAGAGCAAGTATCAAGTATCAGCGGCGCCAAGTGAGGTCTGACTTGGGTTGGAAGTTTACGGATTTCCTCACAATGCCCCTCTTCGCTTCTCGGGGAGAGTGCGTATTCCTCTCGACAGCTGACTTCATAACGTTCTGATAGTATCCGTATCGAGACATGCAGTACTTCGTACTTCGTACCAAAAAGTATGTACATCATGAGTCGCGGCAGCTCTTCACCACGTGATGGGCACGTGCCGCCATCCGAGTCGTGAGAAGAGCTGCCGCGACTCATGAGGTACTTTTTGGTACTGCATGTCTCGCCGCGTTGAAAAGTTCTCTCGACAAGGGTAATAAATAATCGTCCGCTCACCTCAGCCCCCTTTCCCAACAAGAGAAACGGATTGAATCCGCAGCTTTGGAGGCGAGGACTGTGGTCGAGTGCGTGCTCTCCCACGAGTCGACTCTTGAGAACAGACGTCACCATCGCACCGGGACGCGACTCTTTGGACCAATTAACCGCTCCTACGACGCAGTGCGGCGCCCGAGAACCCCCGAGGTGAATTCGGACCCCAAAATGTCGGCCCAGAGCCCGGCCGCCCCCCGGAAGACGCCGCTCGAGGCCCCGACGGCCGACAGCAGGCCCGCGTCGAAGCCCGAGCTCACAGAGGATCTCAAGAGCAAGTATGAGGCGCTCCTGGGCCGAGTCAAGGGCTTTTCCGAGGTCACCTGCGCCAAGGAAAAGAGAAAGTCGGGCCCGTTGACGGATCGGGAGCGGTCGTGGCTCACGCGCGAGTGCCTCCTACGATACCTCCGGGCGACCAAGTGGTCCGTCGACGAGTCGGCGAAGCGGCTTCTGTCGACGCTGGCGTGGCGGCGCGAGTACGGCCTCGACGACTTCACGGCCGAGTATATTTCGCCCGAGCAGGAGACGGGCAAGCAAATCATTGCTGGCTTTGACCGCCACGGCCGTCCGTGCCAGTACCTGAACCCGGGACGGCAAAACACCGACGCCAGCCCCAGGCAGATTCACCATCTCTTCTACATGGTGGAGCGCGTGACCGACATGATGCCGCCGGGCGTCGAGACGCTGAGCCTGTTGATCAACTTTAAGCCCTCGAAGCAACGCCAGAACACGAGCGTGCCGGTCTCAACGGCGAGGGAGGTGCTGCATATATTGCAGAACCACTACCCGGAAAGGCTTGGCAAGGCGCTTATCATCAACGGTAAGCAGGCCACCTCTGGCCTCATGCCCACGTCGACTGCACCGTCCAGCCTCGGAAAGGCGCGTACCCGCTGCGACATTGCTGGGCGACGGAGCGGGAGCAAGGCGCTAACGACGGGCAGTGCCGTGGTTGGTCTCGGGCTTCTTCAAGATGGTGCAACCATTCATCGATCCCGTTACCCGCCAAAAGCTCAAATTCAACGAGGACATGAAACAGTACGTGCCGCCGGAGCAGCTGTGGAGCGCCGACTGGGGCGGCGACATGGACTTTGAGTACGACCACGACGTGTACTGGTCCGCGCTGCACGACATGTGCCAAAAGAGCAGGGAACAGAGGGCGGGGCGGTGGGCGGCGGCGGGCAAGGAGGTTGGCGAGTCGGAGGAGTACTTGGCCGGGGGAACAGCCGTGAGCGTGACGGGGTTCAAATACGACGAGGCCAGCCACGGGGCCGCCGGCAGCAAGCCGGCAGAGACAGGGGCGGCGTCAGACACGGACGTGGACGTGGTGGAGGAGAAGCTGGCGGCCACCAAGCTCGACGAGGCCGTGGCGGGGAGCAACAAGGATGCCAGAGAGGCTGCGGCTGCGGCGAATGCAGCGTGAGCAATAAGCATGCCTGGCTCTTGCATCGTGGGTTGATTCGGATGCCGAGACACGACGGACACAGGACTAGGTACGTACTACCGTACGAATACTTTGCAGACGACGGAAGCTGCACATGGTTGGCCCAACTCTGTGGCCGTGTCTCACAAGGTTGCCTGCCTGCCTGCCGGTGCTTGGTCGTCGTCGACGACGTGGTTGGGCCAGCCATGGCGAAGGCCCGCACCCCTGCCTTTCCCCTCATGCTCCCCCCTCACTTCTAGTTGTTAGTACTCGGACATGATCTTTCACTTTAACGTCAGCAGCTCAAAGCGTCGGGTGTCTCGTTGCGATATGAGGCAGCCAAAGGGGTGTGCAAGATGGGCGAGGAGGAAGAGGGGGCCGCCATGACACGGGCTCTGACGTGTTGTCGCTCGCTGGCCAGACGTACAGCAGCAGTATTACGGATAACAACCCACCTAGCGTGCTTGGGACAAGACAGCGATCCCTTTGGACACTCAGCTCACGCCCGGCGACGTGCTGGATTGAAAAGACAGAAGCCCAGCGATGGGGGCGACTCCAGTTCGGCCATGGCGACGGTTCCTGGAAACGAAAACGACTCTCCCGTGGCGGCGCTACGGCAACAGGTCACGTCGCACAACAGCCACCAAGCGAGCTTTGCCGAGGGGGAGGAGGCGGAAAGCTGGGTCATCTGACTGGAACCATGGGGGTCCTGACTGGAACCATGGGGGGTTCTGACTGGAACCATGGGGGTTCCAGTCAGAACCATGAGAGGTGAGAGACCTTCTCGTCGTCAGCCCTATCCGCGCCAATGCAGGATCCCAGGCAGCCGACCTCTGTCTGAGGCGGAAGTCCGCCCCGACAAGGCCAGCTTCGTTCGTGGTGCCTATTCCTTCTACCTGGCCGCCGCGGCGTGAACAAGATGGGCGAGCAATTGCAACCCCTCCTCTTCCGTCGCTCCTCGACGCCGTGTGAATGCGCGCCTCTCACACCCACAGCTTCTTGGACGGACAGGACACACGCTTTGGCCTGGTTGGTTCCCAGCCAGCTCGCCCGCCAGTCTGCTCCTGGTCGGGAGGGGTGCCCTGCCGATGCATCGCTACCTCAGCTTGATCATCAGTGGTGCGGTTAGCGTTCCTGGTCGAGCCCATTCGTGCACGTCGCACTTTCCGGTCCGTCTGCATGACCTGCTTGCCTGCTTGCCTGCTTGCTGCTTGGCCAACAACGCCTGGGTAGGTACTAGTAGCTCCACGGAAAGGCACAGCTTGTTGGCTGGCTGTCGGGCACGGGGCATCAACGGCGGCCGACAGGAGCCTCTTCTCTCTTTCCCATCTTGACCCCGGCTTCTGCCTGCCTGTTGCCTACTTAAGTAGGTGCTTCTTCCCCCATTTTGCCTCTGGCAAGAGGCCCTATGACCAGGGGCCTGATGACGGGAGTTCTTGTTTCGGTGCGAGGATTGCTGTTGTCAAGACTCCATTGTGCCGAGACGAGTCTCTGATATACACGGATACTCTCACGGAGTGTCTCACTGAGAGAGACTCGGACTCATTCACGCACAGCGCAGCCTTCTCCGTGACATCCGCCATGGACATGTGGGCCAAGATGGGGCTCCAGCTGCCGCCATTCTTGCAGCAGCAGCAGCAGCATCACCATGCTCCGAGCTCCTCATCCAACCATGCCTCGGCGCCCGTCAACACGTCAACCGCCAGCCCCTTCTCGCCCGGCATCATGGACACGCTCCTCATCAGCGCCGGCCAGGCCTCGCCGCTGATGCAGGTCGTCATCTTCATCTACCGCCAGCTCGGCACCCAGCTCGGCCTGGACCCCTCGCTGGTGCTCACCGTCCTCGGCATCCTCTGGGGCCTGTTCAAGCTGGGCTCCCAGGTCTACGAGCTCATCGAGGGCCTCTTTGACCGCTACTTCATGTGCGCCATGTACGTGTCCGAGTACGACCACATCTACGTGCAGCTCATGAAGTGGCTGTCGCACCAGAACACCATCCGCAACAGCCGCTTCCTCATGGCCCAGACCGTGTGGAAGAGCGCCTGGGAGGAGGAGGACGACCTGGAGAATGCGCTGTCGTGGACCGACGGCGACGCCGGCGACGCCGGCGACGGGGAGCCCAAGTATCTCAACTTTTCCAACCAGGCGGCCAGATCGGTGGGTTGCGCCTCTCTCTTCGTCCTGTTTTCATGGCCGTCGACGATTTGCTGACGAGAAGCCACGCCCTGGTCATGGTCGCGCAGAGTCCGAGATATGTCCCCGCCATGGGTGTCACCAACTTTTGGCACAAAGGAACCTACTTCCGCGTCTATCGCAAAAAGGAGTCCCTCGTCAACACGAGCGGCTGGGGGGGCACAAAGGACCTCGAGGAAATCAAGATATCTTGCTCTGGACGCTCAATGGGTGAGTGGCTCGAGGCGAGAGGGCAGCCAATCCTCGCTCGTCGTCGACGCTGCCGACTCCCGTGATTGACATGATCGCGACAGAGCCCATCAAGCGCCTTCTCGCCGAGGCCAAAGCCTTCTACTACCAAGACACGTACCGCAAGACCACCATCTACCGCCCCAAGCCCAAGGAGCAGCGTCATGACAGCAGCATGTGGCAGCAGGTGGCGCGGCGTCCCGTCCGGCCCATGAGCACCGTCGTGCTCGACTCGCACGAGAAGCACAGCGTCCTGAGCGACGTCAACGACTACCTGCACCCGACGACACCGCGGTGGTACGCGTCTCGCGGCATCCCCCTGCGCCGCGGCTACCTGTTCCACGGACCGCCGGGTACGGGCAAGACGAGTTTCTCGTTTGCCTTGGCCGGCGTCTTCGGCATCGACATTTACGTCATCAGCCTGCAGGACGTCAACGTGACCGAGGAAGACCTGGCCACGCTCTTCACGAGGCTCCCGCGCAGATGCATCGTCCTGTTGGAGGACATTGACACGGCGGGGCTCAGTCGAGAGACGGATGATACGGAAACAGAAGCCGAGGACGACGGTGGCGAGGCTCCCTTGACGAATGGGGTGCGTAAGGGTACCGAAAAGGGGAAGAAAGCCAAGGACAAGAACAAGAAGAAGAAGAAGGCCAAAGGTGAAAGCAAAGGGGAAGACGAAAAGAAAAAGGATGGGAGCGGAGAATCCGACTCCAACGATGACGATGACGCCGACGACAGCAGCAGCAGCAGCGAAAGCGACTCTGATTCCAAGAGCAACAAGAAGTCATCGGCGCCATCATCGTCAAGACGCAAGAGTCAGCGCAAGAAGGCCAAGACATGGCGGCGAAGAAGGGTTGGTGGCGGCTCGAGCGGCTCCCACAGGGGCAACGGCAAGGCCAAGGTGGCCCGGCTAGAGAGCATCTCTCTGTCGGGGCTGCTCAATGCCATCGACGGCGTGGCCTCGCACGAAGGCCGCATCCTCATCATGACGACCAACAAGCCCGAGGCGCTCGACGAGGCACTCATCCGGCCCGGGCGCGTCGACGTGCAGGTGGCGTTTATGAATGCTTCGAGCACGCAAGCTGCCGAGCTGTTCCGAAGAATGTACGAGGCGTCGCGGCCGCGGCGTAGAGAGATTGCCGGATCGCTACCGCAGCCGCCACCGCCGGTGCTGGCTCTATCGCCGTCGTCGGCAGGGCATCAGAAGAAGCCGTCGGACACCAAGGCCGCGGAACTGGGCGACGAGCTGGACGCCACGGGCGAGGAGGAGCTGGTGGCCATTGCCGACGACTTTGGGCGGCGGATCCCGGAAGACATGTTCTCGCCGGCGGAGATTCAGGGGTTCCTGCTCAAGAGGAAGCATCGTCCGCGCAAGGCGCTCGAGGACGTCGAGGGATGGGTTGCGGCGTCGGTGAAGCAGAAGGAGGCAAACTCCAAGGTCTCGACGGTGCAGTGAGAGCAAGCGGAGCTGGGGAGACTGGTAGAGATGCGACTGGATGACCTTCAGAGACGGGGAAGACTACGGACGAATCGTCTTTCGGGACGCCAGAGTCGTGGCTTCGTGCAGTGGCGTGGCTCAGCTTATTGACGTGATGCCCGGAAGGGAAGGGGGAGAGAGTTAGATGGCCGGCACAAGACTAGAGACTGCTCGGCTTGGTCTCCTTTGTCTTGATGCAAGACGCAAATATTTTATTGTATTTTTCCTCTCATTACTGCCGCCGGAAGAGTGGTGCGTACCAGCAGGAAGCGAAGTGAAGATGTCATGGGCGCCGAGGGCACATGGAAACTGAAATCATGATTTGTTCGAAGAACGCCCAACCAAGGCACATGGCAGACGGATCTGAGATGCTCACATCCAAAGGGGTGTAATTCTCTCGCCTGATGGTAGTCGATGAGGTGGCGAGAAGTCTAAGAGGAGACTTCTAGAAAAACAAGTCTAGAAGGAGATGTAGACGGAGATGTCCTGTTGGTGTTGGGCCCACCACCGCACGTGCTTGAGTACCCAGTACAAGCCTTGACGCCCCCCACGCGGTGGGGGACAACCGAGCGAGAAGACCAGGTCGCTTCGTCAAGGCAAAGTCGCATCACCACCAAGCACCGGACGTCATCCCCCGCCCCAGCCACAACCAAGGCCGTCTCCCTCTCTCAGCCGGGCATGGCGAACCTCCAACCCGCAATTGGCCTCGGGGCGCCCGCCAGCAAGGACCCGTCGGGGTTGCGCGTCCCGAGCAACGGCAAGACCATCTACCACCGGCCCTTGAACCGCTCCAAGGCTTCCGAGCTGAGCCAGGCGAGCTTTGCCTACCTGTTTGGCGAGATGGTGACGTACGCCCAGCGCCGCGTCAAGGGCATCCAGGAACTTGAGCAGCGGTTCGTCTCTATCCTCCATCTTTGGCTTCGGCTCTGCTCTATCCCTCTTTTCTTCGCTGCGCCCAAGCCTTCATTCCGTCAATGCAACGACTAAAGGACGGCGGGGAAACAGGCTGAACCTCCAAGGCTATCCCATCGGCGTCAAGCTCCTCGACCTACTCCTCTACCGCGAACCGCCCCGGTCACAGCTCCGTCCCCTAACCATCGTCTCCCTCCTCCACTTCATCAAGCAAAACGTCTGGCAGCACCTGTTCGGGCGCCAGGCCGACCGGCTCGAAAAGTCAAACAACCCCGACACGCCCGACGAGTACATGATTATCGACAACGAGCCCCTCGTCAACCGCTATATCAGTGTCCCGCGCGAAATGAGCCAGCTCAACTGCGCCGCCTTTGTCGCCGGCGTCATCGAGGGCGTGTGCGACGGCGCAGACTTTCCCGCCCGCGTCACGGCGCATACCGTTGGCGAGGGCGACATGTGGCCCGGCAAGACGGTCTTTCTCGTCAAGTTCCGCGGCGAGGTGGTGGAGAGGGAAGCATTCATGGGCAAGAGCTGACCTCTCCTAATGACGACGAGACGAATTCGAGCGAACATGCCAGATATCCGGCACGGATACCATTGTGAGCATAAGCATGGAATTGGGACACTTGGGCATGGTGTTGCTGGAGTTGAGGGCGTTTGCTGGACAACGGGTCCAACCACTAGGCCATTTTGATGGCAAAGCATAGGAGGAGGAGCCATTCTGCATGTACTGGGGCTCAGCTGAGACGTGTTTATAAAGAGACTGGCCTTACGTCTCGCGAGTCTCTTTCTCTAGCTATGGGGGCTATGCTGCCCTGCTCATCACCTTGACTGATCGCTGGGGGGGGGGGGGGAACGCTACCGCTCAATGAGTGCCTGGCGAATAGGGGATATGATGCCTTTGCAGGAAGAAAGAAAGCCAAATAGCCCAACGCCGTGCCGCGCTACGAATGCCTCTCTAAACACACAGGCACATATGGCGCCTATGAAAACGCAAAAACCACTTGCAAGCTCCCCATCGTTCACATCTATAGTTGCAGCCTGGAACCAAAGAGGGAGACGACTAAAGACGAAGGGAAGCATCACCGCGGCAGCCGAATCGCTCCCCGCCCACTGCCCCCCGCGACGGTGGCAGCGATACGGGAGCCAGGGCCGGGCCCCTTGTTCATGAGGTGGGCGAGACCGAGGTCCTTCCACACGGGCTCCTTGGTCTTTTGGGTGGCGCGCTGAATACCAAAGGCGGCGTGCTGGTCGGGCACCACGTCGTCCTCGTCCTCCGGGTTGATGGGCTGATGCTGGGGCGGGACGTAGATGTCGTCCGGGGGCAGCTTGTCCTTGCAAAAGTCGTCGAAGAGGTCGGCGTCGCCGGAGCGATGCATGTGGACGTGGGTAAAGGAGGAGTCTTTGTTCTGGACGGGGAGGGGGGACGAATTAGCTCCCTGCCTAAAGACTGTCATGTTGCGGACGAAGGCCAAGACAAATATTGACATGGTTCGCATACCATGGCTGCGTTGAGAGCTTCACGGAGTGAGAGCGTAGCTTTGAGCCGGGAGGAGCAGTTGGCAGAGATGCGGCTGGCAGAGATGTGTCAGATCCGCGGGTAAAGGGATCACATGCAGGATCACATGCAGGATCACGTGCGGGATCACGGACGGGAAATTAGGCCAAAAGACCCCTTAAATAAGGTCTCGAGGCAGCCCCTTTTCGGGCACAACAAGCATTTTTAAGAAGCATTATTATTATTATTATTAATATACTGCTTTTAGCGGCCTTACAGCCGCTATAGCGCCCTTACGGCCGCTATAACATATATCTCTTACATGCTTATTTAGTAGGCCGTAGATCGAAGATCTAATAATTAAGAGTCTTAGTCTCCTAGCTAAAAGCTACTAAGAGAAGCCACTATTTAACTATTAGCCCCCCTTTAAACCGCGAGATAGCCTAGCTAATTATACTCGGCAAGAGAACTAGATTCCTCTCGCATTGAAAGAAAACTAGCGAGAACTATCCTTACGGCACTATATCGAACTAAGCCCGCGAGAACTATCCTCGCGGCATATTATCGAAAAAGCCCGTAAGACTCGCGGTATAAATACATCGAACTAAGCCCGCGAGAACTATCCTCGCGGTACTAATACATCGAAAGAAAGCCCGTAAGAGACCACCTTACGGCATTAGAAAGAATAATACATACTGCTTCTAGTAGAGGCGAGAGGGTAATTCCCTCGTTAGCTAGCTAAACACACATCCTGCTTTTAGCAAAGGCGAAAAGGGGTAATTCCCTAGCTCAACATACATCCTACTACTAGTAGAGGCGAGAGGGTAATTCCCTCGTTAGCTAGCTAATAATATCCTGCTTTTAGCAAAGGTATAAGAGAATAAGCTTAGAGGGGGTATATAATTATTATTAATCTACGAAGAGATATAGCTATAGACTAGGTCTAAATGTCTATATATACGATATAGAGGTTACGTAGGATAATATATAATATAACCTAATACCGTAATTATTAGTAGGTCTTTAGGTCGACCTTATAGGGTAAATAGTATAGTTATATTAGGTTGTATTGCTAGCTAAGTAAGTAGAAGCTATCGCGGTAACGTAGCTCCCTCGTACGTGCACGTAATCCTAGGGATTACGTGTATTACGTGTGTGCGACTATATCGTCGTACGTAGCTAGCTATTCCTACACTCGTAGTTTTTCCTTTGTAAAACTAAACCGTACCTTATAGAATAAAACAAAGAAAGAGCCTAGTTAAGCAGGCTATTATAGCTACACGGGCGCGATCGCGCAGGCGTAGGTGTAGTTACGTAATATTAAATTAAGGTTAAAGCTATATTATAATAGCTATATAACCGTTAAATACGCAGCTAGTTTATAACGTAATAACGCAACGCGAGAAAACACCTTTTTAACGTAGTGGTTAGGCTAGTAACCTCTATTAATAATTAAGCGGTCTAGACTACCGCTTTATGCTAGTAACCGTGCTTTAGGATAGCCTTACTAACTATCTTACCGAACGTTATAGTAGGAAGGAAAGTAACTAAGGAAAAATAACAAAATGTTCGTCGTATTAGATCTTTAATCTACGGCTCGGACTAAATAGGCAAGATTATAGGTCTTAATAGGTCTAATAGGTTGTATAGCAAAAGAGGTTTTTTTTATTAATATAATAATAAAGATATATGTATAGCCCCTATTTTCTTAAAAGGCTAGTTTTATAGGAAATTTTCCACGAAGCCACGTAACGGTTATACTAACCTAATATAGTAGCCTCTATTATATAATCTAACACACCCCCCTAGCTTCGAACCTATATCCGCGGGAGGGAAGCTAGCGTAAAAGAGGTCGCTAAATAGCTTAAATCCGATGAGTTTTTAATCCTCGTTCTATCGTTAAGCTATTAGGTCGGGATATTATTAATCCCTGCCCTTTTATTCCTACGCTTAAGCGCCTTAGAGAGTGCGGCTTCTTAAGCTCTTATACCTCTTCTTAATCCTTCGAGGACCTCTCGTCCTTACTATTTTCCTTCTTAGCTCTCTACGCTTAATCGAGCTATAGAGCCTTTAAGCGCAGCCATACGCAGCCTCTTTAAGCCCTAGGTCCGTCGTCTCCCTAACGTCGTCGCGGGGCGTAAAGCACACGCATATTTCGAGGCTATCTATAGCCTTATACCTCTTAATCTTCCTACACTATATAATTATCGGTTTATATCGCTTCGTCGGTCGATTTAAGGAGCTCTCGATCGGCGAGACGTTATAAGATATTATAAAGGCCGATTTATTTAATAAAGGCCTTAAAGGAGGGCCTTTAAAGCGCCTTTATAAGGCCGTCTACTATTATCTTTACGGTAGGAGTATACTTAACTTCGATAGTCTTATTAAGGACCTCCTAACGAAGCTAGTAGTTGTAAATGTCTATATAGCAAAGCTTCGTCTATAGAGTCGCGACTTCGGCCGTAACTAGTCGGATAGTCTAAGTGTTATTATATTAAATACGAATTCGGGAGTTATTAAAGGAGACGTCGAGCTCTTTAATAAGCCTGCTTACGTAGATCGACTCCTTTACTACCTATAATAGAGCTAGAAGCTCCGCCTCTATCGTTAAAGTTATAATAGTATCCTATTTATTAGCTTTCTAGCCGATTAAGCCTCCGAATAGCTTTATAGCAAATGCCTAAGAGCTCTTACGATTAGTGTTATTAGCAAAAGAGGCGTTACTTACTACCTTAAAGTCGTCGCTACCCCTTAGACAAAGCGTAAGCCTACGAGTATAGTGCAAATAGTAGATAACTCGATCGATAGCTTTTTTATAGTTTAGTCTAGGGTTAGTATTATATTTATAGAGTTTTAATATAGTAAACGCGATGTCGGGTCGGGTAATAACCGCCGCGTATAGTATAGAGCCTACGTTTACCTAATAGGATTGTATCTTATAGTATTTAGCGATCCCTTTATAAGGAGAGAGGTCGTTCGCTTTATCGGTATATTAAATAACCTGCGTTTCTTCGCTAGTCGGTAGATTTTATTAATATAAGCGGCTTATAATAGCTAAATATAGTCCTATTTACGATTACGTAGAATCTTAATACCGAGGAACTATTACAGGCTATTACCGCCTATAACCTTATACTTTCCTTAGAGCTAATTCTATAGCGATTTAGCCCTCTCTTAATCCTTCTTATAATATATAAACACGATATTATCTATATAGAAGAAGACGATAATACCGTTAAACGTTAAGCAGTAAGGTTCGTACGGTACTGTCTAGAATCCTATCTCCTAGAGCGATAACGTAAGTTCGCGATGCTATAGAAGAAGGGATTTCCGTAGTCCGTAGAGTGCTTTATCGAGCCTAAGCACGATCGAGTGTTTCCTATATCCTAGAGGTATCTTTATATAGATAATCTCGTCGAGGGTAGTATTAACGAAGGCGTTAATAGCGTTATACTATATTAGCTTAAGATCGAACCTTACCGCGATTGTTATAAGTATCCGAAAACTCCGTCCCGCGAGAGTAGCTACGTAGGTCTCTTGCCTATTTCTAAGCTATTAATCTCCTTATATAACTAATCTCGCCTTATATTTAGAGAGTCTCCTATATTTATCTATCTTATATACGTATACCTATATATAGTTAAGCACTTAGCCTTTCTTTGTGAGTGTTTTATAGTCGACTTTAGTCTACGACCTTATTTCCTTATAGCTTTAAAGATATAATCGCTCTGCCTCCTTAAAGTAAGGGCCGAGTAGATAGTATTTAAGCTATCTATAATGTATTAGCATAGCGGGAAGGTCTCGCCGATATACCTGCCTTTTTAGGATTAAGCGGTCGAGGTAAGCCTTATCCTTAAATCGTAGCGTATTAGTGTCTCTCGAGGTCGGTACGGCTCGAGTGCCTACTATAAATGCCGAGTGCTAGTAGGCGTGTCTTTAATCATACTACGGAAGGGATTATTCCTAAGCTTTTAGCTCGTATAAGCTTATTTTTAGTACTATAGAGGGGTTTACTCCTTATTTATATAGACTTAATAATAATGCCACGGAGGGGTTTACTCCTTATATATATAGACTTAATAAAGATACTATAGAGGGGTTTACTCCTTATATATATAGACTTATGTTTATATACGGCAAAGGAAGTATTCCTGCCTAAAAGGCTACTCGCGAGGGTTTATGATTTTTACTCTATAGTTTTATCGACTAGTTAGCGAGATATAATTAGATTATAGCTATAAATAGGGCCGCTAGGGGAGTGTTCGGAGGAGTAGGTAGAGGCTTAAATCTAGCTTCTATATACTACTTCGTACTCTTTCGGTCGTTTTTAAGCACTATTACGTAGTCTATACTGTCTTTTTAGCTCGCCGTATATACTAGGTTTATATCTTCGTAGACGAGAATATCGTTAGAAACTTAATTATTAAGTACCTATAGCGCGTTAATTCGGTTATTATTAGGAAGGCTAATATTCCTTAGGGCTAGGGCTAGCTCCTTAAGGTTGCTCTCCTTAACGCTATCGGTAAGACTTTTAAAGGTTCTATTAAAGATCTCCCGCTCGTTAAACACAACGTCTCGTATAGTAATTACTTTTCCTTTAGTAAGCACCTATATACGGTAGATGTTTAATAATGTATATCCTACTAAAAAGCCTACCTAGGCTTATAGGTCGAGCTTCTTAAGGCGTTGTCTCTTTTCCTAAGCTATAGTAGTTATCGCGAATACTTTACACCCGTAGGCATAAAGATGTTATTACGTAGGCTTCCTACCGGTTAGTCTTTCGTAAGGGCTTTCCTACTTATAACTATACTTTAGCGTACGGTTATAGAGATATACTACTAACTTATATATCTCTCGCTAAAGTTACGTTAGAAGTTTGCCTTATATTGCCTATAATTTGTCCTTAATTATACCCCTTAAGCGCTTAGCGCTACTATTTTAGTCCTATATATATAAGGCTAAAGGCTTGATTTTAAGGAGTCTCGGCTTAAGGAAAGCTTCTACTACTAGCTTCTAACTAGTAATCTCGTTATTATATTCGATAGTCTTAGTATAGAACTAGTATTAATACGTAAGGTAGTTAAGGCCGGACTTAAGGGCCGCGATAATAGTTTCTACGAGGCGGTCCTATAGGTAGAAATCCTATACGAATCCGCTCGCCCTATCTATTAAAAGCATTAGTAAATTATAGCCTTTATTATTAGGCACGAAGTTATAGAAGTTAATTGTAATTCTCTCGCCTACGACTCTTTTATTTTAAGGAGCTCGTCGTATTATCCGCTTTACTTTAGCGGTGCTATAGTTATCGCACTAGGTCGTTGTAATGCCTTTAATCTTAATACTTTTAGAGTAGTTAATAAAGTGTTCGAGCGCTTATAGTCCCGGATATCCTATCCGGAGATGCTAAAGTTCTACCGTTGCCTTTTATAGCTTCCTCTTAGTATAGCTATCGAACTTATTTCGGCGGGTATAGAAGGCCCGCCTTATCGTATCGTAGGGGATATATTTTAGGACGAACTATCCGTAGTATTATTCGATAAGTCCGATAATAGTATTATTAGCTGCTTAAAGCGTCGACGGTCTATAGGGTCGTTCGTCCTACTATATGCCCTATTGTTTTAACAACCTATAAGATATTAGGTTATACGTAAAGTTCTTATAGAATACGATATTAAGCAGCCGTAGTACTTAAGGCTTAAAGGAAGGGGTTTAGAGGCGGACGTTAACGTTGCTATATCTAAGGATAGGTACTTTTTCTACGCCTGCCTAAAGGAAGTCTCCCTCCTTAGCTATTCTAAAGTTCTTAAATCGTAAGATCTTATTAAAGATATAGAGTATCGTTCTATAATCTAGAATTACTAAGTAGTAGAAGGGATAAACGTTAATACTAAAGGAGGCCTTAACGAGGGAGATAAGAAAAGAAGCCGAAGGGCATCTTCCCTTTTCCTATACTAGTTAATCCTTATCGTCTTTAAACGTTACCTTCTTCCCTTTTAGTCGTTAGACTTCTTTCGCGATCTTAGGGTCTTTTATACTCTTTATAATAGCTTCCTATCTATTCCCGGGCTACTACTTAAGGGCCTTATCGGACTTAATCTCCTAATAGTTCTCGAGAGTATAGCCCTTAAGCGTGCACAGCCTACACTTAGGAATACCTCGCTTATCTAAAGTAGTAGCCCGTAATCTCTTTTTATTATTTTTATTGTTTTTATTGTTTTTAGTGTTTTTATTTTCTAACTAGCCGTCCTATTTATCGTCCTTTTAATCGTCCTGTCCGGCGAAAGAAGGGCTAAAGGCGCCTCTCTTCGTATAGGACGGTTAAGTAGGTAGTTATTAGATCTTTAATCTACGGCTCGGACTAAATAGGCAAGATTATAGGTCTTAATAAGTCTAATAGGTTGTATAGTAAAAGAGGGTTTTTTTATTAATATAGACGGTGAACTCGTTAGTTATTATATAGATGTTAAAATCTGCGTTGTTTTTAAGGTGCGAAAGGTTAAAGGAATTAACCTAGTAATAATAGTAGGGATTAATAAAGGATAGGAAGTTAGATACTTAAATACTCTTATAGGTAGCTTTAGGGAGTTTTTCTTAAATCCCCTTATATATAACCTTCTTCTAGCTCTCGAGCTACTAGTGCTAGTTCTTTAGTTAACTTATAGAAGGCTTAACTACCGCTTTATAGCGAACCTAAATAGCGCGGAGGATGTCTTCCGGCTTGCCCTTTGCCTGCTTCTTAAGCGTGGCGTACTACTCCTTAAGGTCTTTATCCGGCTTACAATAGGTCTAGAAAAGGTAGTCGGAAATTATTATAGCAATCTACGTGCGTAGCTCTTTAATGTCCTTTCTCTAGCTCTCTTATTTCTTCTCCTTATAGAGGAATACCTACTATTTCTAGGATCCTTTAGGCGGTTGGCCTTATTGGATTATTTCTTCGTCTACGGTACGCACGCGAGATCCCCGTATAGTGCCATCCTCGATAGGCATCGTCGGAGTAGGAAGGAGTTTTTCGGTCCCGAAAACCTAGTCCTAGAGGTTGCTATCGAGGGCCTACGCCTTAAATTTATTATCCTAAAGGGATTAGTTAGCATTGTCGTTAAGAATAACCTCGTTTTTCTTAGTAAGGGTAGATATAGTAATTGTTAGCCTAAAGGGAGCCTTTTTCGGTTTCTAGTTTACGGTTCTAGTAGATTAAAGTATAAGACTCTTAATTATTAGATCTTTAATCTACGGCTCGGACTAAATAGGCAAGATTATAGGTCTTAATAGGTTTAATAGGTTGTATAGTAAAAGAGGTTTTTTTTATTAATGTAATAATAAAGATATATGTATAGCCCTTATTTTCTTAAGAGGCTAGTTTTATAGGAAATTTTCCACGAAGCCACGTAACGGTTATACTAACCTAATATAGTAGCCTCTATTATATAATCTAACACGTCGGGGCTATTCGTACTAGGGTTATTCGACGGGGGCGGTTGTAAGGATTAGACTTATTAGACTTAATGTCTAGGAACCCCTTTAGGGATAATTCCTAGTAAAGTATATTAATGATATTACTCTACCGAAAGATTATTCTTTTTATAAATTTCGCTATATTATTTATTATAATGTTTATAGCGAATTGCTAGAATATATTTAACCAAACAATAGCACACGATAAGATAACCTTCCCGATTAGTTTAAACATAGGCAGCCGGAGGTTTAAGGTTCGAACTATGCTAATGTTAACGAATTCTTTTATTGCTGTTAATTAAGCAATAGAATAAGTAAAGGAATAAGTACGTAAATAAGCGCGTAATTAAACAAGGAAATACGTTTGCTAGATAATAAAGGACAGTCTATATATATTACAGTCAGCCTTATATGTGTTAAAGTAAGGAAGGTAAAGATTACGGCCGTACGATAAAAGCTTTTATCCTAACGGTTAGCGCGTTAGTCTTAACAAAGCGTTTAAGAGACTTATTTAAGGAGGACTTCGTTAATGCAT
Organism: Ophiocordyceps sinensis; assembly: GCA_012934285.1. Taxonomy (NCBI): domain Eukaryota; kingdom Fungi; phylum Ascomycota; class Sordariomycetes; order Hypocreales; family Ophiocordycipitaceae; genus Ophiocordyceps; species Ophiocordyceps sinensis. The sequence continues at coordinate 3,011,005 of JAAVMX010000007.1, forward strand.
TAGCTAGGTTGTTATTCCTATTAATCTATTATACTTCTATAATCTCCCTTCGCTTATATAACTAACGAAGCGATATAATATCGATTATTAGTCGCTTTTCTTTCGTTATAGTAAGCTTTATAAGACATTCGTAGAGCGAATATAAGTCTATACAAAGGATTAGAGGCACCGGAGGCAGCCGCAGGCGTTCTATAATTATCTTAATCGTCGTAGCGAGGCAAATGCCGATATTAACGCCTCTAACTATGCCGTAGACCTCTAAGGCTAAAACGCTACGTGTGACCCTTTTACACTTAGTAGAGCTCTAGTGCACGATATTGCCTTTAATCTCGAAGTAGCTATTAGACCGGGTCTCTATTATAAGTGCAATAATAAAGCCTAGTTGCGAAGAGAGGTCTGCGTTATTTGCAAAAGAGCTATCCGTAAATACTAGCAGCTTCGCATTCGTAAGATTAATTAGTTCGTACGTTAGGCCGCGTCTCTTATTGTCTATTTGCTATTGTAGGCGTTTGTTAATTATTACGCAGTCTTTTTCGTTAGGGTTTTAAACTTATGCTACTATAGAAAGGTTAAAGGAAGCTTCTAGTTGGCAAATTAACGCGACGTATGCTCCTCGGGCTCGCTGTTCTATATATCGTTGTGCGAAGTTATAATCCTATGCGATAATAGTCTTAATTTTCTCTAACTAGCCTTTCTATTAAAGGAGGAGACCTTAATCCTTATCTTAAAGAGTTAGTCTAGCTCTATTAAAGTTAAGCATCGAGCCGGTAGATATCTTAGTCTTTAGCTTTGCTTTAAATTTAGCCTTTTAAAGCTACTCTTCTTTAGCCGTTAAGAAGCTACGTATGCCTAATATTAATATATTATCTATCTATAGGCTAACTATACTAAATCTATTAAGGGTCCCGTTCGCGATTAAAAGGCATAAGTTATAGGTCGAGGTTAATATATTAAGTCGGATAACGTAATACTTATAATACGTTCGGAACTAATGCAGTCTTAACTTAGCGATCCTATAAAGTAGTCGAATTATATAGATAATAGTCCCTTCCGGGTATCGTCCTTATATCTCGGCGGGCAGTCTAGTTAAGATCGTCCTAAATAGCTTAGTTTCGGCTTATAGGTAGGCCTAAGTAATGTCTCGCAACGAAAGAGTTATACCGTAATAGCGAAAGAGTCCCGGAGTTAGGGCTAGGATTAGCCGCTAGCTAACGCGTTAAATCGTTGGTAATTACGTTAATAAGGTCGTCTTCTCTTCGTTATTATATCCTTAAACAACGAGTCGTGACTTCTCGTAGGGTTTCTTATCCTTCCCTTTTACTTTACGTACTATCCTCGACTTAAAGATACAGTAACCTTTATAGATAGCTTTATTATAGCGTTTAAAGCTAAAAACACTATAGGCAATAAGGTTATCGATCTCTTATTAATCTAACTGCTTAAATAAGGCTCTTAGGGTTATAATAACCCCTTTTTCCTATAGATTAAGTGCTAATTCGTAGGCATCTTCCTCTTTCTTAATAATAAAGGCCTAGGGAGGAGGAAGTAGAATTAGAAGCCGAACTAGTAGCTTTAGCTTATTCTTTACACCGGGAGGACGGCTACGTTTGCGTAGCATCGAGGGTTTAAGGATCGGAGCAAGGGGTATAGACCTTAGTGTTTAGTTAGTAGTTAGGTCAGCAGCCGGGGGCGCTTTAATTACGGGAAGCAAGGGTAGAGGAGACAAATCGTCCCGAAGGTAAGGCTATACTAGGGTAGACCGAAAGGATTAAGGTCCGTTAACGGTGTTAATAGTAATATCGTAACCGTTAATTATAGCAATCTTAAATATTCCTTGCTATCCCCCCTTTTCTCTTTAAACGCGGACCTCGCTTTATAGCGGTAGAGTAAGTATTTCGGCTATAAAAGGGCCGTTGCGAGCGCAAAGAGCATCCTAAACTTATCGTTCTATAGAAAGTTATCGTAGTATCTTTATCGCCTTTTATATAGCTATAGACCTTTTTAAGGTTATAGCTAACGGAGGCGAGTTAATAGTTATACGTAGGTACGTACTAAAGACGAGAAGTATAGGGATAAGGCCGTAAGGTCCGGCTATATCGTTAACGGCTTTTACGGCTATTTAAAGAACTGCCTTAAGAGACGTAATAGTCCTAATCTCTATATAAAGGATTTTAAACGCACGGCGTAAAAGAGCGTAATACCTCTCGACCTTCCTAATCGACGTATATAATTCTATAGGGACCTACTTATAGGTTATCCCTATAATCTTTGCCTTATTACGGAACTCTATTAAGGCAAAATTAGTCCCTACGTCGTGTTTTATTATATTAGGAGGTCTAAGGTAGCTATCGATCTAAAAGGCTCGAAGGACTTCCTAAGTATCCTTAGCTAATATAGAAGGAAGGAACCTAGCCCCTTAAAACGCTATTGCAGAGTTAACGACGTATAGAATAGGTCGTTAAGGGCTCCTAAGGTATATTACGTCTACTATAATCTCGTAATTAAATTCTTAGTTATCTTTTAGCGTAAACTTAAAACGCCTAAGTGCCTATAAGTGCATTTAGCAGTAATAATAGAATTAAGAGATTAACTTAAGCTATATAGTTGTTATATTATAGCCCGCCTGCTTAAGTAGGTAATAGAATCTCGAAATAGCTAGGTGCCTAAAGCGGCGATATAGAATCCTTATCTCGGTTTTTATTAGGAATAATATCGTCTCTTCTTCCTTAGGCAAGAAGAACTATAGGTAACCCTATTTACGGATTACTTAGATCCGGTTGGCTAAATCGCTAGTCCTTAGTATGTTCGTTGTATTATCGAAGTAAATCCTAAGTCGGTCTATATTAGTAAGGGAGAGCAGAAAAAGGGTATAGGTCTTAAGAATATAAAAAGTCACTCGACTAACAGGGGTTTCGAGGGCGATTAAACTAAAGGAATAAATAGGGGTGCTCGTTCTAAATCGGATGCTTGCTTATCCGGCTATAGAGCTATTAAGCATAATAGAAAGTTCCGTTCGCTATAAAGCGAAGTATTACTCCTATCCTACTATTAATACTTTAGCCGTATTAGTGTCGATTATAATCCCTTAGAACTATTAACGGGAGTAACGGTCCTCGATTAGAAATTAGTCGGCAGGCATTAATTAGTCTATACCGTAGACATCTTCGCCGGTCTAAAGGTATATAAATGCCGCCTCGTAGAGCATTTAAGTTGCCGCTTGCTCTAGATCTACTGTATTATCGGCGTCTTCTACGTCCTAGTACTCGTTAGCTTCTGTCTCGTCGGTCTCGTAGCCTTTAAATTTAGTTATATATGCCGTAAAGTTAGTCATTAGGATGCTATCGTTAAAATACTACGTAAGGTATTAGTCCTTAGACCGTTAACGTTCCTTAGGCGTGTGTTTAGTTAACTAATAACCTTCCTTATAATAGACGAAACACTTCTTTGTCTAGGTTAAGCGGTTAGGGCTATTGCTATAGCCGCCGCGTCCTCGTAGGCGAAAGGGGGTCCTACGGTTATAGCTAAATCCTCGTAAATAGCCTCTACGGCCGCTACGTTTGTATCCTCGTCCGTAGCCTCGTCCGAGACTACGGAATCCGCCTCGTCTACGGTTATTTAAGTATCTTCGGTCTAGGTACTATTAATCATTATAATTAAATGCTTTATCCTATAGAAACTAGGCCGAGGGGTTCTATGCGAGATAGGTCTCGATAGACGCACGTAAGTCTGTAAAAACAGTCTAGACTTTCTAAGCGGGCTTAAAGAGTACGTACTCTAATTTAGGAATACCGCGGCACGCGTTAATAAGAGATATATAAAGGGGAATACTACTATCGTAGTCTTTACTAAAGGCTTTCTAATATAGTTAAAGTTTATTAAAGAGAGTCTAGAGAACCTTATAAAGCGGCATAGAGGGATTTTCTATATAGACCTTATTAAATATCGTTATTGTTTAGTTAGTAAAATAATAACTATAGTTAACGTCTGTGTTAAAATATTGCTTAATAGTATTATAGGTTATACGGAACAATATAGTTAACTTAACGTATTAGATATAGAAGGTCTCGGCTCTATCCGTTAGAATCTAAGAGAATAGGTTATAAAATTAACTAGGTTAGACTTTAAGCTTATAGTAGGTTCTTATAAACAAGTAGACCTTATCGTCGAAGAGGTTATAGGGCTTTCCTATATAATACTTATCCTTCCTCTAGAGTTTAGTGAATTTCTGCTATAGGTCGGCGTCTATATCGACGTTTAAAACTTCGATTAGTAGGATTATAGTATAAGCGTTAATCGATAGCAAAAGGGCAATAGTTATAGCAGTAGGAGGGACAATAGGGGTAAGGACAATAGGGGCAGGGACAATAGGGGCACCGGGCGCAATAAGGGCACTAAGGACAATAGGGGCTATTAGCTAGTTAAATTAATAAGTTATTAGGTAGATAGTCTATTATTATTGTATTACACCGGGAATAGCTACCGGGCCTAGAGCCGGGTTTAGGGCAAGAGACGGGTTTAGGGTAGGAGATAGGTCCGGCGTAAGAGATATCGGGGCAGGAGACGAGGTATTATATTATTGCTTAATGCCTTAAATGTCCTAAAGCTTTATATTATATACCGTTATTCCGATATCGAACTTCGTTATTGCCTAAGCTTGCTTAGGCTAGTTTAGCACTAATTCCGCTAATTATAGAGTAATAAATTGTTTTAGGAACGAGGTGTTGTTTAAGCTAGGGTAAATACCTCGTCGTTTAAGGAGAAGCCTAACTTCCCTCTTAAACTCCCTCTTTAATACTTCCTAAGTCTCCTTAGTCTACCCTTAGAAATGCTCTTAGAAGTATCTAAAGAGCTCGTTATCTTATAGACTAATATCGTAGTAATAGAATAATAGGAATCGTATAGTATATATTATAAAGGTAGTCTCGTTGCGCTCTTTAGGTGTTACTTTATTATCCTAGAGGTCGATATCTATCGCCGATAGAAAGCTATCTAGGATTAGCACGTTAGCGAGGTACTTTTTAAGAGTAGGTAAGGTCTTCTTTAATAGGCCTAGGGTTAAGGTTAAAGAAGAAGCTATTTTCGTTAGTATTATAAGGGATTTTACGATAGTTGTCTTACGTTATAGACGCACTTGAATTAATGTTAGCCTAACCTATCTAATAGGAGTAACGGGCTTAATAGAAGCTAGGAAAGACGTCTCGACCGTTAGATCGGGTCGGAGATATCCTTATTTTTAGCGTAAAGATAACCGTCCCTAAGTGTTCCCGAAGGTGTTTTATACTACTCGATACTTACGGATCTTATCTCTTCTACCTAGCTGTCTATAATTAACCGAATTAATCACTAATTAGTATTAGTAGGTCTTTAGGTCGACCTTATAGGGTAAACAGTATGGTTGTATTAGGTTGTATTGCTAGCTAAGTGAGGGGAAGCTATCGCGGTAACGTAGCTCCCTCGTACGTATACGTAATCCTAGGGATTACGTGCATTACGTATATACGACTATATCGTTATACGTAGCTAGCTATTCCTATAGTAATAGTATATCCCCTTTAAATCGGCGTTTAACTTAAACGCCTAAAAGAGGCAATAGGCTAATAAAAATAAAGGAAATCTAAATTAATTAGTCCTAAAAGCGGGCCTAATATAGAATAAGAGAGGAATAAAAAGAAATAAAGGGTAAAACTAAGAAACTAACGTATGCCGTCGTAATATAAATTATATTAATAAATTATATTTATTACTACTTAAGCGAAGGTAAAGACGTAAGGAAGGCTATATAAAAGGCCGGTTTAGGCTTAATTAGGTTAAGGTCGTAAAAAGCCTTAAGGTCGTCTTAGCAGCCGTTAAGGTAGGAGGAGTCCTCTTACGTAAGGGGGCTATAACGCTATTAAACGCAATACTTAATCTTCCTAAAGGCGTATTAGCGTTACGTAAGGATAGAAGAAAACTCTTACTTAAGGTATACGTTATCGCCGTCGTTATCGCTAGGGGAAAGGAGAACGCCGTTATTAGTAGGCTAGACGTTAAGCTCTAACTAGCTAGGCAAAAAAGGCTCTTAGGTCTTAGTAAAAAGGGAGTAATAAAAAATAAAGTAAAGGCGGCTACCCTTAAGGAGGCGAAGAAGATACGCTATCTTATATACCTTAAGGACTTTATATAAGCCCTCCCGCTTATAGTCGAGCTTTTTTATAAGATAAAGGGTCTAGATCTAGCGGGTGCTAAAGAATACTATATCGCTAGGCTAATACGCTAAGGCGGGAGTCCGCTAGGCGTCTATATAGTAAGCTTAAATAGCTTAAGCATCCTCGATCGTATCGTAAAGGAAGTTAGAGATACGCTAAAGGCAGGAAGCGAGCGCGTTATTATAGAGGTATTCCTTCCGCTGCTAAGGGGTTATACCGGGCGGGGGGGGACTAAAGGGCTTAGTGCTAAGCTTTAGGTAAAAGCTATAGTTAGCGAAGAAAGGGGAAAGGCCGGTAGATTTAAAGACTTAATTATTAATAGTAAACTTAGCGAAGGGAAGGAGGTCGACCTAATCGTCCTAAAGGTAGGTAGTATAATAACGAAGGTAAACCTTTATTTAAGCGTTCGCGATCTTAGTCTAACCGTCGGTCTAAAGGTAGTAGGCGGAGCTAAGGTAGAGGCGGTAGGTAACTAAGGCGACGATTAAGCTACTATTAGAAAGCCGAAATAAACTAAGTGCTATAATCGCTAATAATAAAAGCTAAGGTGCTATAAAGGGACTAAACGTAGGAAATAAACGCGTTAATAATACCTTTAATAGTTATCGAGGGTATTAGGACGTAGTAGCGTATCTTCGTAAAGCGGTCGACGATAATAAGGATATTAGAAAACTTAATACCGTTACGGCGGTAGATAGGGAGGTCGGTAATAAAGTCGACGGATATATTAGTCTATAGGGCGAAGGGAATACTTAAGAGCTAGAGTAGGCCTTAAAGGGAGGAACAAAGGGATTTAACGCGTAGGCATATATAATAATTCTATATAAAGCTAGAAATAGACTTATATATACCGGGCTAGATATAGGATCGGCGGTAGAGGCTAGCGGTCTTCGTATGTCTAAGGTAGCCGGTAAAAAGGGAGGTATAAGCGCGGACGAAGATCTAAAAAAATTAAGGCGTCGTTAAAGGGAACGAAGAGCCGGCCTTAGAAATAGAACCGGCCTTAGACCTTAGAGAGAGCGGTCTTAAGGATCGAGCGGAAGGGGGCTTAGAGGGGGTAAGGCTAGCGGGGCTAAAGGGACTAAAGAGCTACGTAAATAGCGGAGATAAGCGGGGAGGAGGAATAGGCTTAGTCGATAAGGTTATCGATCGGCTTAAAGTCGTCGAAGGCGTAAAGGTTAAGGCAGTCGGAATTATATTTATAAATTATATTTATAAACGAATTAGACTCTTTAACGGTATTAAAGGCGGTAGTAGTATTAGGGTAAAGGGAGGCATTAACCTTAGACTTAGGGAGGATAACCTAATATCGGTAGTTAATCCTCTCGTCGGCTCGGTCGGTAAGGGAGAGAGGGCAGGAGCTAGGTAAGCGGCTAAAGGCGTTAGGGAGAATAGCTTAAAAGCCGGGCTAAAAGATAATCTTAAAATTAAAACAACTAAGGAATTCGGCCTAGCGGGCTTATCGCTAGTTAAAGAGCTTTATAGTTATAAAATACTAAAGATTCTTATAATCTAAGGCTATCTTAAACTTAGGTAGGCCTTTAAGCTTAAGGCGCTACTCCTTAAGAAATTTTATAATCGCGAGGAATTCCTTATCGTAGATCTCGTAATTATACTCTTAAGTAGTATTAGTAGGTATCTCTTATGCAAATGCAAATGTAGGTCTAGTAGTCTTATTAGAATTGTTAATACCTATTTAGCTAAGGGCTATACTACCTTCTTTATAGATAAGACGAGAGAAGGGTCGGAGCTACCCTCCGGGAACCCTCGGTAGCTAAGAATAGAAAGGGATCCGTAAATAAAATGCAAAGACGGATGCGTTAGTTAGGGAAGACCTTTCGCGGACGGATGCGTCTATCGGGACGACCGTAGAAGTCTATAGAAGGAAGTAGAATTCCATCTATAGAATTCACCTTAGAAGGGAAGTCCTTCTACCGTAGAATTCTGTTAGAATTTTATCTATAGAATTTACCTTAGAAGGGAAGTCCTTCTACCGTAGAATTCTATTAGAATTCTATCTATAGAATTTACCTTAGAAGGGAAGTCCTTCTACCGTAGAATTCTATCTATAATTCCTATACTAGTAACTTTTTCTTTATGCCGTTTATAAGAACCTCTCTTATTCTTCCTTAAATATTACCCTTCTTTAAAAAGAAATAAAAATATATAATAAAATCGACTATTCGTTATATTAGAATAGTTCGTTATAATATTATATAGTGTTATAACTATATAACCTTAAAAGAAAGAATGTATTAAAAGGGTTATAGGCGAATAATAAACCTTTCTATTCTAATAGTTAATTTATTTATATCGACGAAACGTTTAAAGGCTTAGTTTAGTAATGCTTTCGTTATTGTATTAGCTAGGTTATCGGCTCCGTTAATCTATCGGACCTTTATAATCTTACGGCGTTTATATAACTATCGTAAAGCTATAATATCGATTATTAATCTTTTCTCTTTTATAGTATTTAGTTTAATAAGGCATTTATATAAGGAGTATAAATCGGTGTAGATAATTAATAGAACCGGAGGAAGACTAAGGCGATCTGTAATTATCTTAAGAGTTATAGTAAGAGATATCCTAATATCGAATCCGTTTACTATACCGTAGATTTCCGATATAAGAACGCTTTAGGTAACTCTTTTATATTTCGTAGAGTTTTAGTAGACAATATTGCCTTTAATCGAAAATTACTTATTTATTTAGTCGGTTTCGTAAACTAAAGTAATAACGAATCTAAGCTATAAAGATAAGTCTTTATTATTTATAAACGATCTATCGGTAAAGACTAAGAGCTTAGCCGATACGAGGTTAATTAGAAGATATATTAGTCTACGTTATTAATTATCTAGTTACTACTATAGTCTCTTATTTAAGATTATATAGTCTTTTTATTCTAGGTTCTAGACTTAAGTAGTAATAGAGATATTAAACGATGCTTCCGGTTAATAGATAGATATAACGTATATACTACGAGCACGTTGCTTTATATACCTTTACGTATAGTTAATAGCCTATTGTTTTACGGTTTTAATCTTAGCTGCTTAACCCTTTTATTATAGTAGTAAACTTCTATCGTATTATAAGGTTAATTTCGCGTCGTTAAAGTCTATAGATTGTCTAGTAGTTATTAGAGTTTTCGGTTTAGCTTTAAATTATACTTTCTAAAGCTTTTTTTCTTCGTAGTCTAAAAAACTCTAAGTCCTAAGCATTAACGTATTATCTATCTATATCCCGATAACTCTAAAAGGTTTAAAAGGGCTATAGTTAGAAATAAGCAAGTATACGTTATATATTAAATAAGCTATATTAAGCTCTTTAATATAGTGACTATAGTATATATTAAACTAATATAGTTTAGATTCCGTAATACCGTATAAAGGTCTAATTATATAGATAATTATACCTTCCGGATACTTCTTTACTAGTTTAGCGGGTAGAGCTATTAGGATTATTCGGGATAACTCTATAGTAGCCTAAGGATATACTTAGGTAATATCTCGTAAAGACAATATTATTCCGTATTCTTTAAGTATTCCGGCTATAATTGCTATAATTAAACGTTAACTAACTCGCTAGATTATTAGCGATTGTATAAGTATAGATATCTTCTTAATATTACTATATCCTTAGATTATTAGTCTCGATTTTTCGTATAGTTTAGTATTACGTCCTTTAACCTCTTTAACTATCTAAGAACGGAAGATTCGATATCCTCTATATTTTTCTTTATTATATTATTTAAAACTAAATATACTATAAATAATTAGGTCGTTAATCTCTTTTATATTAGATTCTTTAAATAGGTTACCGGGTGTTATAATTACGCTATCGGCACGAAGTTTAAGTATAAGATTATATACGTTAACCTCTTTCTTAGCTAAGAACTACTAATTCTTTAGTTTATTTTTCGTATTAGGTAGGCGACTACGTTTTTAAGGTATACGAGGAGGTTTTTATATAGTTTTATATTCTTCTATTAGTTTATTGTCTTAAGAATTATATTCTAATATAGCTTGATTTTTAGCTAGGAGCTCTTTTAATAGTAGTACCGATTTTTCGTCTCGGAAGTATAGTTATATATATATTAATCTAAATACTTATAGTCTATTAATAGTATTAATTATTATATTATAGCCTTTAATTACTGCGATTTTAAATAGACTTTACTAACCGTTTTTTTCTCTTTAAACATAGACCTTACTTTATAGTAGAAGATTAAGAATCTCCTTTATTAATAGTCCGTTTCGGCTATAAATAGCATCCTTAATTCGTCTTTTAGCAGAGATCTAGCGAAGCAATTTTATAGCCTTTTATATAGCTATAGCTTTCTATATCGTTATTATAGAAGGGGGTAATTCCTATATAATCTAAGGGTAAGCACTAAAAACTAATAATATAAGAACTAAACTATTAGGACTAGCTATATTATTAATTGCCTTAACTACTATTTAAAGCATAGCTTTAGCTAATATAACGTTCTTAATTTCCTCCTAAAGAATACTAAATATTCGTTTAAGTAGTCTATAATATCTTTTAATCTTTCCGATAGACTAATAGGCTTTAACTAGAACTTACTTATACGTAATCCCTATTACTTTCGCTTTATTTCGGAATTTATTAAAAGCAAAATTCGTTCCTACGTTATATTTAATAATATCTAGTAGACTAAGATATATATTAATCTATAACGCACGTAGTGTCTCTTACGTATCTTTAGCGGATATTAATAAAAGAAATCTTACTGCTTAAAGTAAAGTTACTAAATCTACTACGTATAGCACTAATCGTTATAGGGTTTTAAGGTATATAACGTTAATAATAATCTTATAGTTGAATTCTCGATTATCTTATAGTATAAAGTTAAATCGTCTCGGAGCTTAGGAGTATATCTAGCATTAGTAATAAAATTTAGAAATAGTTTTAAGTCTGCCGATTAATATATTATTATATCCTGCTTAACGTAGTAGATAATATAGTCTTATAACTACGGGATATCTAAAACGACGATAGAGTATTTAGATCTTAACCGCTATTAGAAAGTTAATTAACTCTTTATCTTTAGAAAGAAAGAACTATAGATGTCCTTATTTTCGTATTACGGGAACTACGCCTTATATAGGAATTATAGATAGAATTCTACGGTAGAAGGACTTCCCTTCTAAGGTGAATTCTATAGATGGAATTCTAATGGAATTCTACGGTAGAAGGACTTCCCTTCTAAGGTAAATTCTAATAGAATTCTACGGTAGAAGGACTTCCCTTCTAAGGTAAATTCTATAGATAGAATTCTACTTCCTTTTATAGACTTCTACGGTCGTCCTAATAGACGCATCCGTCCGCGGAAGGTCTTCCCCGACTAATGCATCCGTCTTTACATTCTATTTATAGATCCCTTTATATTCTTAGCTACCGAGGGTTCCCGGAGGGTAGCTTTAACCCTTCTCTCGTCTTATCTATAAAGAAGGTAGTATAGCCCTTAGCTAGATAGGTATTAACAATTCTAATAAGACTACTAGACCTATATTTGCATTTATATTTAAGATACCTACTAATACTAATTAGTAATTATAAGGCTTAATTATAGATAGTAAGGTAGATAAGATAGTTTTATATCCTTCGAACGTATTATAGATCTTTATTAAACGGCTTCCGCCCGACGATCCTATTCTATACACTTAAAGAAGGATAACTATACTAAGAATAAGAAGACTTTACCTTCTAAGTCTAGCTCGCCCTTAGGGGTTGCGTATAGCTCTTCTTTAAACTTTTTGCTAACCGATTACCGCTTTAGAAGAAGAAGAGTAGCACTAGTAGAAAGTGCGTTAATAACGCCGAACGATAAATTTTTTATAGAGAACCCTACGAATACACTAATAAACCGCGTAAAAAATAAGCACGTATTATAACTTCGATATATTACCCTATTAGTCCTTTATCCGATACTATAGAGGAGACTCTTAGGGAATAGATAGAAGGTATAACTATCTACCGATCTCTTTTTCTATATATTAACGTAAAATATTAAGATAGTAATATTAAACCCGACGAAAACAACGGCATCGCGATTATAATATCCGTCGCTAAGTTTATTACCCTTTGCGAAGCGTCGATCGATTTTTAAGGAAACGAGATCCTATTATACTTCTAAGACTACTTCTAAGGATAGATAGCGAATATATAAGGTCTAATATACGTAGACTATAAACGAGCGCTAAAAGTTCTAATAAGGAAACGAGGAATATATACCGGTCGTAGTAATACATCCTATATAATAATCTTTCTAATATTATAAGCACTTAAGAAACTATTTAAATAGCCTATAGAAGATATAATAATATAGAAATTTAACGATAGCATAAAAGAAGACACTAAGAAAATAAAGTTAAAAAATATAATATATCCTTTTACGCCTATTACCGCTAGAATAGCCCCCTTCTAACTATTAGAAGCAGTTCTAATAGAAAAAGCAGTATCTATAGCAAACGTTCCGGAGATACTATAAACTATAATAAACGTTTTAGAGATACTATAGACGTTTAATATACTTCTAACGGTTTTATAGTTCGATTTAAGAGGGACTATTCTATATAAGCAATAGCCGATAGTTCTATATAAACAATAGCTATTTAACACTAATGTTCTAGGTATAACTATTTACCTAATATTATACTAATTCAATCGTCTAGATCTCTTTATAAATCTAACGGACTAAGGTTCTACAGCGATAACTAAATAGCTAAGTAATTCTAACCCTATTCTATTAGAGGCATATATAAGACTTCCTTTAGAAAATATTCTAAATGCTATCGCTAATATAGATGTCTAATAACGCTTTATTAAGCTTTAGATAGAAGATAAGAACTATACTAAAGAACTATATAACTTACTTAACGATAAACTTTAGGTTTTTATAAACTTATGCTATAACCTATAAATTAAACTAAGTTAGTTCTATGCTTTATTCCTTAGAATCCTCGTAAGACGTACGTAAACCTATTATATTTAATATATTAACTAAATAGCGATATTTAGAAAAGCATACGATATAATTAAGAGATACTTTAATACGGAAGTTAATTACGTATATTATTATATAGACTAGACAATAACGACCTTCTATAAGTTGCGAGGAGAACACCTAGCTAAGCTATTATATAAAATCCTTTAAGCCTTATTTAATAAATTGCAACTTTGCTAATAGGCATTCGGTAAGGACTTTATAGGCGATCTTCCCTTACGAACTATACTTATTAATATATATAGAGGAGTTCCCGAACTAGAGTACGCTCTATTTAAACCCTTAACTAATGCCGAAGCACTTTTTACCGACCTAAGATCCTCGTTATAAATACACCTATCTCGCGGTTTATCTAACTAATTTATCTAGGAATATTAGTCTAATAACTAAGACACTAAAGAGGATAACTACGACCTATATAACTAAACATTCTATATAGATCGGAGATATAATAATAATAACCGCGGTAGATATAGATATTAAGGACGAGGAGGACGAAACTATAGCCGATTATTTAATCGTAGAGGATTCCGTAGAGGATTCCGTAGAGGATACTCCCTATTAGCTGCTAGATTATAAGTAGGGTCCTAAGCCCGTAGTAGCTATAGAGGCAACTACGGCAATCGTCTATAGACTAAGAAGTGTTTTATATACGGAAAATAAGGATGCTAGTTAACTAAACATATACCTAAGGAACGATAGAAATCGAAGGACTAGTATATCGTATAATACTACTTTACGAATATCTAAATAATAGGTTTTATAGCCTACGTAATATAATATAAAGGTTACGAGATAGACGATATAGTAGAAGAGTTTAATAATAAATCTTACCTAAGAGACGATAATAACTTTATAGGATAATAGAAAGCTAGTTAGATAATTTGCTAATAAGCTTTTATATATCGGCTTACTAGAGAAGACCTATATAGTGAATAAGAAGCTATTACCTTATCTAACTAGTTTATTATTAATAAAAGATACTTTAAGACGCGTTTCTAAGGCATTATAGTTAATATAGGTATAGTAAAAGTATTAATAGCCGGATTTAACTAGTATATTGCCCTATAATAAGAAGACCCTTTTATTACTATCGATAAGTTAACGGTAGGATAAGCTTCTATTAAATTTAGTAGTAGAGATGCTATTAACTTACTTAGTTCTATTTCCCTTAAAATACTAATTAGAATGATTATTTTTTACGTTCTAAAGACACCTATACCTTTCCTACTCTCTTTAGCCGATATAGACCGACTAAGTATATACTCTAATAATATAATAGACATAATTATTAGTTAAGGCGTAGTTCCTATAATACGAAAATAGGGATATCTATAGTTCTTTCTTTCTAAAGATAAAGAATCTATTAACTTCCTTATAGAGGTTAAGATCTAAACACTCTATCGTCGGTTTAGATATCCCGTAGTTATAAGACTATATTATCTACTACGCTAAGTAGGATATAATAATATCTTAATTAGAAGACTTAAAACTATTTCTAAATTTTATTACTAATGCTAGATGCACTCTTAGGCTCTAAGAAGATTTAAATTTATACTATAAGATAATCGAGAATTTAACTATAAGATTATTATTAACGTTATATACCTTAGAAACCTATAACGACTAGTGCTATACGTAGTGGATTTAGCAACTTTATTCTAAGCAATAAGATTCCTTTTATTAATGTCCGCTAAAGATACGTAGGAGATACTACGTGCGTTATAGATTAATATATATCTCGGTCTACTAGATGTTATTAAATACGATATAGGAATGAATTTTGCTTTTAATAAATTCCGAAACGAAGCGAAAGTAATAGGGATTACGTATAAGCAAGTTTTAGTTAAAGCCTATTAGTCTATCGGAAAGATTAAAAGATATTATAGACTACTTAAACGAATATTTAGTATTCTTTAGGAGGAAATTAGGAACGTTATATTAGCTAAAGCTATCCTTTAAATAATAGTTATAGTAATTAATAATATAGCTAGTCCTAATAGTTTAGTTCCTATATTATTAGTTTTTAGTGCTTACCCTTAGATTATATAGGAATTACCCCCTTTTATAATAACGATATAAAGAGCTATAGCTATGCAAAAGGCTATAAAATTGCTTCGCTAGATCTCTGCTAAAAGACGAATTAAGGATGCTATTTATAGCCGAAACGGACTATTAATAAAGGAGATTCTTAATCTTCTACTATAAAGTAAGGTCTATGTCTAAAGAGAAAGGAACGGTTGGTAAGGTCTATTTAAAATCGCAGTAATTAAAGGCTATAATATAATAATTAATACTATTAATAGACTATAAGTATTTAGATTAATATATATATAACTATAATTCCGAGACGAAAAATTAGTACTATTATTAAAAGAGCTTCTAGCTAAAAATTAAGATATACCGGAATATAATTCTTAAGATAATAAACTAATAGAAGAATATAAAAGTATGTAAGAACCTCTTTATATGCCTTAAAAACGTAGTCGCCTACCCGGTGTAAAAAATAAACTAAAGAATTAGTAGTTTTTAGCTAAGAAAGAGGTTAAAGTATATAATCTTATACTTAAACTTCGTGCCGATAGCGTAATTATAATACTTAGTAACCTATTCGAAGAATCTAATATAAAAGAGATTAACGACCTAGTTATTTATAGTATATTTAGTTTCGAATAATATAATAAAGAAAAATATAAAGGATATCGAATCTTCTATTCTCGGATAGTTAAAGAGGTTAAGGGACGTAATACTAAACCGTATAAAAAATCGAGACTAGTAATCTAAGGATATAGTAATATTAAGAAGATATCTATACTTATATAGTCGCTAATAATCTAGTAAGTTAGTTAACGTTTAATTATAGCAATTATAGCCGGAATGCTTAAAGAATATAGAATAATATTGTCTTTACGAGATATTACCTAAGTATATCCTTAGGCTACTATAGAGTTATCCCGAATAATCCTAATAGCTCTACCTGCTAAACTAGTAAAGAAGTATCCGGAAGGCATAATTATCCGTATAATTAAACCTTTATACGGTATCGCGGAATCCGGATTATATTAGTTTAATATATACTATAGTTACTATATTAAAGAGCTTAATATAGCTTATTTAATATACGACGTATGCTTACTTATTTCTAACTATAGCCTTTCTATACCTTTTAGAATTATCGGGATATAGATAGACGATACGTTAATGCTTAGGACTTAGAGTTTTTTAGACTATAAAGAAAAAGAGCTTTAGAAAGCATAATTTAAAGCTAAACCGAAAACTCTAATAACTACTAGACAATCTATAGACTTTAATAGCGCGAAATTAACCCTATAATATAATAGAAGTTTACTACTATAATAGAAGGGTTAAGTAGCTAAGATTAAAACCGTAAAACTAAAGGCTATTAACCGCACGTAAAGGTATATAGAGTAACGAGCTTATAGTATATACGTTATATCTATCTATTAACCGGAAGTATCGTTTAATATCTCTATTACTGCTTAAGTCTAAAACCTAGAATAAAAAGACTATATAATCCTAAATAAAAGACTATAGTAGCAACTAGATAATTAATAACGTAGACTAATATACCTTCTAATTAACCTCGCATTAGCTAAGCTTTTAGTCTTTACCGATAGATCGTTTATAAATAATAAAGACTTATCTTTATAGCTTAGATTCGTTATTGCTTTAGTTTATAAGACTAACTAAATAAATAAGCAATTTTCGATTAAAGGCAATATTATCTACTAAAACTCTACGAAATATAAACGAGTTACCTAAAGCGTCTTTATATCGGAAATCTACGGTATAGTAAACGGATTCGATATTAGGATATCTCTTACTATAACCCTTAAGATAATTACGGATCGCTTTAGTCTTCCTCCGGTTTTATTAATTATTTATACCGATTTATACTCTTTATATAAATGCCTTATTAAACTAGGTACTATAAAGGAGAAAAGATTAATAATCGATATTATAGCTTTACGATAGTTATATAAACGCTATAAGATTATAAAGGTCCGATAGATTAATAAAGCCGATAACCTAGCTAATGCAATAACGAAAGTATTACTAAACTAAGCCTTTAAACGTTTCGTCGATATAAATAAATTAACTATTAGAATAAAAGGGTTTATTATTCGCCTATAACCCTTCTAACACATTCTTTCTTTTAAGGTTATATAGTTATAATACTATATGTTAGTTAGTTAAACAAACAAAGGGGTTATAAACTAGTTGGATTTTAGTCTATATTGTCTATTAACTAAGGGGCGACGAATAGCCCCTTTATATAGGCTATAGACGCGTATAGTAATAGGGCCCGAAGCCGGACCTTTGCGAGCCCTTGCTTACGACGTCGGGGCTATGCTTATAAGGGCGATTAAGTTAATAACTTAATTATCGTAAGGGCGGCCGAGTTAGTAACGCTATTACTAAGGTCCCCGATGTATACGATCGATGCATCGTATAGTTAATAGCGCATCCGTTTAAGCGTTGCCTATACGTAATCTATATAATTACGTAGATTACAATCGTGCCTAAAGAACGGATATCCCTTATTCCTATACTAGTAACTTTTCTTTATAGTTGCTATATAGCACGCTTATAATCTAAACAAGGGGAGATAGAAAGAACGATATATTAGGTAGAAGGCCTAATAAATACATTTAATAAGTATAAATGAAAAAAGGGGATAGAATAAAGGGAACACCGTTAGTCGTTATAGGCGAAGGACGAAGGCTTCTATCCTAATCGAGAGGCTGTTTATATTAATAAGGCGTTTAAGGGCCTTATTTAGCGATGCCTTCGTTATAGCGTTAGCGGGGTTATCTTCCCTATAGATCTACCTAATCTCCTTAATCTCCCGTCTCTTATACGACTAACGCAACGCTATAATATCGATTATTAAGCGTTTCTCCTTCGTAGTACTAAGCTTAATAAGGTATTCGTAGAGGGAGTACGAGTTAGTGTATATAATAAGAGAGATTAGTAGGAGCTAAAGCCGTTCCGTGACTATACGGAGGGTTATAATAAGGGAGATGCTAAGGTCTACGCCGTTAACTATGCCGTAGATCTCGCTCGTAAGAACGCTACGGGTTACTCGCTTATACTTCGTCGAGCTCTAATAGATAATATTGCTATTAACCCGAAAGTGCGTATCCGTACGCTCGGTCTTATTAACGAGCGTAATAACGAAGCCTAACTAAGACGAAAGGTCTCGGTTGTTTACGAATAAGCCATCCGTAAACACTACGAGTTTAGCGGTCTTAAGATTAATTAGTCGGTACGTAAGTCTACGTTATTAATAGTCGATCTACTACTAGAGGCGCTTATTAAGGATATTATAATCCTTCTCCTCGGGGGCTTAGACCTAGGCTACTATAGAGATATCGAATAAGGCCTCGGGCTAATAGATAGAGGCGACGTACGCAGCACGAGCGCGTTACTTAAGGTACTACTAGGCTTTATCACGAGCATATAAGTCGACTACCTCGATCCTTAAGGCCTATCCCTTCTACTATAAGAGTAGAACGTCGTCTTAAAGCGTTAGTTTTACTCTATTAAAGTCTATAGCATTCCCTAGGGTTATCTAAGACTTCGGCTTAGCGCGAAATTAGGCTATCTCGAGCTCTTTTTCTTCTTAGGCCGAAAAGGTATCTAAACCGAGCATTAGGGTATTATCGGTCTATATTCCGACGAGGCTAAACCCGTCGGGTCCCTAATTTGTAATTAGAAGGCATAAGTTATAAGTGGAAGGAGCTATATTAAGGCTCTTAACGTAATGCTTATAGTAGGTTTTCTACTAATATACGCCGGCTTCCGTAAGGCCGTATAACGGTCTAATAACTCTTATAATAGTGCCCTTTAGGTACTTGCCTTAAAGCTCTATCGGAAGAGCCGCTAATACTATACGGTTAAGCTCTATCTAAGCTTATAGATAGGCTTATATAATATTGCGTAGGGACAATCTTATGCCTTAGCGAAGCAAGGCGGGGGTAAGGGCTAGGATTAAGCGCTAGCTAATACATTAAATAGTAGGGGAATAGGTTAGGAGCGAGCTTTTCTCTATATCGCTATAGCCTTAGATTACTAGTCGGGACTTCTTATATAGTTTAACGTTACGATCCTTTACTTCCTAGACTATTCGGGATCGAAATAAGCGATAAGACCTATAGATTAACTCGTCGTATTATTCGAAGCTAAACACCCTATAGGCCACGAGATCGTTAATCTCCCGTTAGTCTAATTCTTTAAAAGGGGCGCTAGGTATAGTAATAACGCCGTTATTGCGTAGCTTAGTCGAAAGCCGTAGTATATCTTCTTCCTTTTTAACGAGGAATTAATTATAGAAGGTCACGGTCTTTAGCTTATTCCTCGAGCCCGGGGGACGTCTGCGTTTACGGGGCTACGGCGGAGCCGGCAGTGCCCGTATTAGAGAGGGGGAAGGATCTAGCTTAGGAATTTCGTCCGTAGTAAAGGAATCGACCTTAGAGAGGGTGTCTATATTATCGAGGGCAGGGGGATCCGGGGTATCGTCCTTACTATAGTAATACGGCTGTATAAGGGTAGAACGGAAGACTACCGGGCCGTTAACGGTCTCGATAGTAACGTCGTAGCCGTTAATAAAGGCAATCTTATATAGACCCTACTATCCTCGCTTTTCTCTCTAGACGCGGACTTTACTCTATAGCGGTAGTAATAGAGTGTTAAGGGTTAAAGGGCCGTTTCGAGGTTATAGGCTATCCCTAACTTATCGCGCGGCGGCGAGCTACCGTAAGACTTTTATAGCCTTCTAGATAATCGCGGCTCTCTATACCGTAGTTGCCGAAGGAGGGGAGTCCTAAGTCATCCGTAGGTATACTTTAAAGACTAGGAGCGTAAGGACGAGGCCGTTTAGTCCTACTATATTATTTACGGCTTTAATAGCTATTTATAAGACGGATTTAAGGGCCGTTATCCTACCGATTTCGGCGTATATTATTTTAAACGCACGATAGAGCGGGCTATAGTACCTTTCAACCTTACCTATAGACTAATATGCCTTAACGGGGATCTAAGTATATATAATACCTATAAT
Source organism: Ophiocordyceps sinensis (assembly GCA_012934285.1). Taxonomy (NCBI): domain Eukaryota; kingdom Fungi; phylum Ascomycota; class Sordariomycetes; order Hypocreales; family Ophiocordycipitaceae; genus Ophiocordyceps; species Ophiocordyceps sinensis. The sequence continues at coordinate 3,031,301 of JAAVMX010000007.1, forward strand.
ACGAGCCTCGTTGCGAAACTTAGTCGAGGCGAAGTTAGTGCCCGCGTCGTATCGGATAAAGTTAGGGGGGCTAAGGTATATATCGATCTATAAAGCCCTAAGTGTTTCTTATATATCCTTAGCCGATATAAACGGGAGGAATCGCGCTCTTTAGAAAGATATCGCTATATCGACCGCGTATAGCACTAGGCGGGTGCTACTACCGACCTTTAGGTATATTATATCGACGACGACCTCGAAATTAAATTCTTAGTTATCCTTTAGTATAAACCTAAACCTCCGTAGGGCCGGTGCGTAGAGCTAGCAATAATAGCAGAATTTTAAGATATCCTTAAGTATTTCTACTAAGATATCGTTATATCCTGCTTATTTTAATAGGTGGTAAAGCCTATTAACGGCCGGGTGGCTAAATCGGCGGTAGAGCGTTTATATCTCGGCTTTAGTTAAGAAGGCGACTGCGTTCTCTTCCTTACTAAAGAAGAACTATAGATATCCCTATTTACAAATAACGGGGACGCTAACACTTAGACCGATAATCGTATCGGTAGTATTATTAAAGTATACGCTTAAGCGATCTATATTAGCTAGGTAGAGGAGGAAGGGGGTCGTTATTCCTAGCACGTAGAACGTAATGCGGCTAATAGGGGTCTTAAGGGCAATAGAGCCGAGGGAACGTACGTCCTCGCCGCTGCCGAATTTAATATAGGCCTAGCCGGCGGTAGACTCGTCGAGTACGATAGACAGGTCTTCTCGTTATAAGGCGAGATACTAGTCTTAACCTACCGTAGAGACTATAGCTGCTCTAGTGTCTACGAGGATGCCGTAAAAGCGGTCCTTCGAGTAACGGTCGAAGACGAATTAAGTAGCCGGAACGCCTAATTAGTCTATCCCTTATGCGTCTTCGCCCGTAATTAAATAGTTAAAGGACTGCTAATAGAGGATTTACGAGGCTTGCCACTTAGTTAGTTCTTCGTCGTTACTAGCCTTATCGTTACGCTACTCGATAGCGGCCTATAGAGTCTCGTTACCTTTATATTCGGTAAGATAGGCCTTAAATCCTATGCTAGGGTTACCGGTTAGCAGGCATTAAGCGTAGTATTAAGCGTTAGACCTAGCTCGTTCCTATAGGGTATGCTTTATCGACTAGCATCCTTCCTTCTAATAAACGAAGCACTTCTTCGACTATTAGCGGTTGCTAAAGCTACTACCGCTACTACGAGGGCTACGGTAGCTTTATCCGCTGCTCCCGCTAAACCTACGGCCGTTGCCGCGGTTGTTAGTATATCTTTAGTCGGTATAAAATACGCTTAATAAATTATATTTATTATTTGTATTTATTACCTCGTTACGATATTATATAAACGTGCCGGACGTGCCGTTCTCGGCCTACATTAATAGATAGGTCTTTAGGGAGGAACGCAGTGCGGAAAATAGCTTTTCCGTGGTTTTAGGGGGGCTATATAGCGTATAGCTAAATTCCGGGACGTTTCGGCACGCGTTAAGCAATATAGTGCGAAGGGGGAGGTCTCTAGCGAACTTAAATCCTAGGGCGCGTTAATATCGTTATAGCTTATTAAAAAGGGTCTATAGGACTTCCTATTAGGTCTTATTTAAATGCTTAACTCGTAGCTTTTTAAAAGTTATAGTATTTTAATCTACCTAATAGTGCTAATAGTTTACTTCGGTATTAAAGTAAGCCTTTAGTAGGTCGTAGGCTTGCCTAAATGTGCTATCCTACTCTATATGCTAGATATAATAGTCCTAGGCTCGGCCGGTGAGGATTTAGGGAAAGAGGGCATAGAAATAGCCGGGCCGGGCCTTAACTATATAATAAACGTCCGTAAAGATATAGACTTTATTATCGAGAATATTATAGGGTTCCCCTATATAATTCTTACTTTTATCCTATAACTTAATAAACTTTTACGGGAGGTCTACGTCTATCTCCTCGTTTAGAACGTCGTAGGGGGGGACTATCGTATAGGGTGCCTTTGCCGTTATATTAACCGGAGGGGTCTTAGAGAACTAGTACGAGGTCGGGTATAGTATTATTAGCGTTTCTAATATATCTTAGAACAAAGGGGCCTAAGGGTTTAAGAACGTGCCGGGCATTTAATCTCGCGGGTATAAACCGGGATTAACGGAGGTAGTATATATCGAGGTTATTAGAGCAAAAGAGGGTTCTAGCGCGAATGTGACTGCTAGGGCGGTCGGGGGTGCATAGGGGACGGCCGCGGGCGTAGATAGCGCCGTCGCAAAGGTTGCTATAAGAGCCGGGGTTAGGGTAGTAAGAGGCGCCGTTAGGGCCGTGCCTAGGGCGACTAGAGAAGGAGGGTTAGTTACGGCAGCCGGGGCTATAACGGATGTGTTTCTTACGAACTCTCGGGTTCGCTTATTATAGAACTTTAACTATTCTAAGGGTAGTTCGTCCCTAGGCTAAATTAGGGGAATTTCCAAGCGCTATAGCATTAAAAACGATGCTAGGTGACTAAGGTTTTTAGCGCCGGTCTAGATCCTATAGGCTCGCAAGAAGGATTTAAGGGTCTTTCTAAATTGTTTATCTACCCGGTTCTATATAGCCTCTATCCATCCGTTAAAGTATTCTTAGAAATCTAAGAATAGCTCGTATCTATAAATAGGCGAGCCGATATTAGTAATAATAAACCGGGCCATATAAGTTATTACTGCCTTCTCGTTTATATTATTATAAGTAACGTTTGTCTCTTAGTATACGATATTAGTCTTGTTTTAGTTTAAACCGAGGATGTTAATGCCTGCTAGCTAACCGGGAAAGGGGTTGTCGGTAGTCTTAGTTGCTTTTAGTATAGGACCGGGAGCGTTAGGGTTATCGGTAGGGTCTAATATAGTGTGATTAAATGGATTATACTATTATTATTAAAAGGGATCGTAAGGGTCGTTACGAAGGTTGTCTTACGTTACGGACGCACTATTATTCGACGTAACTCTTCTTCTTATCGAAACGAGACGGGATTAAAACAAAAGCTAGGAAAGAATTTATCGGCGGCTACCGAGAGCTAGCTATATCGTAATAGCTTCGTCGGCTCTAACTCGCGTAGGTTCCTTATTCTTAGCATAAAGGATCGTCTCTAGGTATAGGCAATAGAATCCGCTAGGGATAAAGATCCGTGCACTTTCGACGATTAGGCTCTACCTCTTCTACCTTACTAATCTATGATTAATCGTTTAATTACTAATTAGTGTTAGTTAGTTAAACAAACAAAGGGGTTACAAACTGGTTGGATTCTAGTCTATATTGTCTATTAACTAAGGGGCGACGAATAGCCCCTTTATATAGGCTATAGACGCGTATATTAATAGGGCCCGAAGCCGGACCTTTGCGAGCCCTTGCTTGCGACGTCGGGGCTATGCCTATTAGGGCGATTGAGTTAATAACTTAATTATCGTAAGGGCGGCCGAGTTAGTAACGCTATTACCGGGGTCCCTAATACATACGATCGATGCATCGTATAGTTAATAGCGCATCCGTTTAAGCGTTGCCTATACGTAATCTATATAATCACGTGGATTACAATCGTGCCTAAAGAACGGATATCCCTTATTCCTATACTATATAATATTATAACGAACTATTCTAATATAACGAATAGTCGATTTTATTATGCATTTTTATTTCTTATTAAAGAAGGGTAATATTTAAAGAAGAATAAGAGAGGTTCTTATAAACGGCATAAAGAAAAAGTTGCTAGTATAGGAATTATAGATAGAATTCTATAGTAGAAGGACTTCCCTTCTAAGATAAATTCTATAGATAGAATTCTAATAGAATTCTACGGTAGAAGGACTTCCCTTCTAAGGTAAATTCTAATAGAATTCCACGGTGGAAGGACTTCCCTTCTAAGGTGAATTCTATAGATGGAATTCTACTTCCTTCTATAGACTTCTATAGTCGTCCTAATAGACGCATCCGTCCGCGGAAGGTCTTCCCTAACTAACGTATCCGTCTTTACATTCTGTTTACGGATCCCTTTATATTCTTAGCTACCGAGGGTTCCCGGAGGATAGCTCTAACCCTTCTCTCGTCTTATCTATAAAGAAGGTAGTATAGCCCTTAGCTAGATAGGTATTAATAATTCCAATAAGACTACTAGACCTACATTTGCATTTATATTTAAGACACCTACTAACACCTTAATTAATAATTGTATCTATTGTGTTATTAAAGTATATACTTAGTCGGTCTATATCGGCTAAAGAGAGTAAGAAAGGTATAAGTGTCTTTAAAACGTAAAAAGTTATCCTTCTAATCGGTGTTTTAAGGGCAATAGAACTAAGTAAGTTAATAGTATCTCTACTACTAAACTTAATAAAAGCTTATCCTACCGTTAACTTATCGATAGTAATAAAAGGGTCTTCTTTTTATAAAGTAATATATTAGTTAAATCTAGCTATTAATACTTTTACTATACCTATGTTAACTATAATGCCTTCGGAACGTTTGCTATAGATACTGCTTTTTCTATTAGAACTACTTCTAATAGTTAGAAGAAGGCTATTCTAGCGGTAATAAGCGTAGAAGGATATATCGTATTTTTTATCTCTATTTTCTTAGTGTATTCCTCCGTGCTATCGTTAAATTTCTATATTATTATATCTTCTATAGGCTATTCTAATCGTTTCTCGAGTGCTTATAATATTAGGAAGATCGTTATATAGGACGTATTGCTACGACCGGTGTATATTCCTCTTTTTCTTATTAGAACTTTTAGCGCTTATTTATAGTCTATATATATTAGACCCTATATATTCGCTATTTATCCTTAAAAGTAGTCTTAAAAGTATAATAAGATCTCGTTTCCTTAAAAATCGATCGACGCTTCGTAGAGGGCAATAAACTTAGCGATAGATATTATAATCGCGATGCCGTTATTTTCGTCGGGTTTAATATTACTATCCTAATGTTTTACGTTAATATATAGAAAAAGGGATCGGTAGATAGTTATACCTTCTATGTATTCCCTAAGAGTCTCCTCTATAGTATTAGATAAAGGACTAGTAGGTTAGTATATTAAAGTTATAATACGTGCTTAATTTTCACGCGGTTTATCGGTATATTTATAGGGTTCTCTACGAAAAATTTATCGTTTAGCGTTATTAACGTACTTTCTACTAGTGCTACTCTTCTTCTTCTAAAGCGGTAATTAGTTAGCAAAAAGTTTAAAGAAGAGCTATACGTAACCCCTAAGGGCGAGCTAGACTTAGAAGGTAAAGTCTTTTTATTCTTAGTATAGTTATCCTTCTCTAAGTGTATAGAATAGGATCGTCGGGCGGAAGCCGTTCGATAAAGATCTATAATACGTTCGAAGGATATAGAACTATCTCGTCTACCTTACTATCTATAATTAAGCCTTATAATTACTAATTAATATTAGTAGGTATCTTTTGTATAAATGCAAATATAGGTCTAATAGTCTTATTAAAATTATTAATATTTATCTAGCTAAGGGCTATACTACCTTCTTTATAGATAAGACGAGAGAAGGGTCGGAGCTACCCTTTAAGAACCCTCGGTAGCTAATAATAGAAAAGGATCCGTAAATAGAATGTAAAGACGGATGAGTTAGTTAGGGAAGACCTTCCGTAGACGGATGCGTCTATCGGGACGACTATAGAAGTCTATAGAAGGAAGTAGAATTCTATCTATAGAATTTACCTTAGAAGGGAAGTCCTTCTACTATAGAATTCTATTAGAATTCTATCTATAGAATTTACCTTAGAAGGGAAGTCCTTCTACCGTAGAATTATATTAGAATTCTATCTATAGAATTCACCTTAGAAGGGAAGTCCTTCTACTATAGAATTCTATCTATAATTCCTATAAGTAGAGTATTTTAATAAAAAGAAAGTAACCGAATAGTAACGACTCTCGTTAAGGAGCTATATTAGTATACCTTTAGCGGCTTAGTTAAAAGCATCTATTTAAACTATAGTCTTACAATAAGGGTTAAAGTATTTAAGGACTAAGGCGGTAGTAAAGGCGTGCTTAAGGGCTTTAAAGACGTAGGCGTAGGCAGGAGACTAGATTTAAGGGGTAGAGTTCTTAGTAAGGGCGTTTAAAGGGTTCGTAAGCTTAGAAAAGCCGTAAATAAAACGCCGATAAAAATTAGCAAATCCTAAGAAGCGCCGGAGGTCTTTAATAAAGAAGGGGGTAGGCTAGTCTAAGACTATATAAACCTTTTTAAGGTCTATACAAATGCCTTTATTTAAGATAATTAGGCTAAGGTACTTAGTCTTAGTAATATAGAAGTTATACTTATCTACGTTAAGCTAAAGGCCGGCGGCGTTAAAGCGCTTAAGAACTATATTAACGTAGGCTTAGTGCTCCTCCCGCGTCTTTAAGAAGATTAAGACGTCGTTTAAATAGGTAAAGTAAAACTTATTAAAGATACTATAAAAGGCCGTATTAATAAAACTCTAAAAGTAAGATAAAGCGGCGGTAAGGCTAAAGAGGTAATATAATACTTAAAAAGCCTATATTATATAGCAAATACGGTCTTTTACTTATATCCCTTAGTAATATAAAGGCGATTAAACGCTACGATAACGTCGATTTTAGTAAAAAACTTCGCCTTCCGGATATAAGCGAAGGTATCGTAGATAAAGGGTAAAGGGAAACGGTTCTTAATCGTAGCTTTATTTAAGCCGCGATAGTTAACGTAAAAATAAACGCCCCCGCCTAGCTTATAGGTAAGTATAATAAAGGTAGTAGCGGGGGAGGTAAAGCGTTAGATAAAGCCTTTTTTAAGCTATTCGTTAATATATATACGGATAATCTAGTTCTTAGCTTCGCTAAAGGGGCGGGGGTAGGTATAAAGAGGTTATATTCCCTCTTTAAGGTTAATCTAAGTATTAACGGTATAGTAAAGGGCGAGCTTATCGGCCTTACTCTTAAGCTATATATAGATTATATAGTAGAGCGCTTTAAGGACTTTAGCCTAAAGCTCGTTAAGCATATAAAGGACTTTCCCTTACTTCTTAAAGAACTTAGCGATATCGTCGGAAGAGATCTTATTAAAGTAGATCTTATTAAAGTAGTTATTAATAAAGTTATAAAAGCGGGGGTTAAAGTAGGCTTTTATATCCTCGGCGTTTATATATTTAGGTAAAACGGCTTAATAAAAGTCTTTAAGGATATATTAGTTAATAGGTAGTAAAGGCTCGGTAGGCAATAGCTCGGCGGTAAGGGATTTAATTAAGGTTTAAAAAGTCTAGACTTTAGGCTATTAGTAGAATATTACTATCGCATTAACGTTAAGAATCCGGACGTTAAACGCCGAGTCGTTAAAAGACGAAAAGCAGAAAGGATAAGGTCTAATAGTCTTACGACTTAATCGCGATATAGGGTAGCGGTAGCTAGCGGTCTTATAGATAGGATAAAGGCGGGGAGGTTAAATATAGCGGCGAGGGTAGAAGGTAGCTAAGGAGTTAAAGTTATAGCCGGAGTTAGAGTTAGCGTTATTAACCTAGCGGGAGGAGTTTAGATAGGCGGGTTTACCTACGTTAAGGGTATCCTAGAAAAACGCCGAGAGGGAGGGGCTAAGGGATAAGGGAATAAATTTAAGAATATCGCTAAAGCGAACGGAATAAATAAAGGCCGGAGGATAGGCTAGGGCTGTATAAGCAGGAATAAGGATTATAGCGGCGGGAATAGGGATTATAGCGGTAAGAATAGGGATCGTAGCGGTAAGGGGTTTACCCTCGTTGTTAAAGTCTTCGATAGAGGGGGTAAAGAGAAAACGAATTATATTTATTAATTATATTCCCTTTAAAATAAAGGTAAAAGGAGCTAGGATAGGGCGGGTAGGGCGGGCAAAGGTAGCCGAGAGGCTTAGGATAAGATAAAGCTAGTAGTCTAAGAGGCAAGAGGCTAGATAAAAGGGGGATTAAAAGGAAAGGGAGTTACTACGCTAGCTAATAATAAGTTCGTGCTAGCGTAGCTAAAGAAGGCTAAGAATAACCTTATAGCTAAGCTTTATAAGAAAAAAGTAGATAGACTTAGTATAGGCGTTAATCCGGGAGACTAAAAAAGCGTAATAGGTAATAGAGCCGGACTTATAGTTACTATTATCGGCGAAAGAAAGCCGGCGTAGGAATTAGAGCTAGCGGATAGGAAGGGTAAGGCGGTACGCGGTCTAAGCGTATATAAAGGCGTATCCGGAATAGCCGGAGTCGACTAAAGCACTTATAATAATATCGGCGGACATAAGGGATAAAGGCATAAGTAAAGCACGCGGTTATATTCCTATAGGGAGGTAAAGATCCTCCTTAGTATCGAACGAAGCTATAAACTTAGACACTAAGAGCTTTATTACGCGATAAGGCGAAAGAGCTATATATTTCCTAATAATAGGGAAGAGGCGGGGAGGTCGTTTACTTCGCCTTTAATAAAGCCTTACTTAATAACGCGAATCTAGTAGCGGGGGGGAGGGGGGTTAAATAGCACGGGCCGGACGTACCGCTACTACGGCTACGGCTATAGCTAAAGCCGGAACTAGCGCCGGGACTAACGCTAGGGTTAGCGCCGGGATTAGCACTAATACCTTTATTAGGGTAGGTCTAAGCGGTATAGGTAGCGGTAGCCGGCTAAGCGTAGTAGAGGTAAAGACGGTTCTTAAACCGCTAATGCTTCTTAGCGTTAGTAAGCTAGGCCCGGAATATATCGAGCTATATCGGGTTACCGGTAAAAGACACGGGTAAGGTAGCTAAGGTAGGGCCGGTACGAGCGGGGTTATAAGGCGGCTAGAGTTAAGAACGGGCCTTAATACGCTATTAGTTAGCCTAAAGCGTAGAATATATCTTAGCCTAGGCCGTAAAGTCGTTATAGGCCGGGCATTTAACCTATAGAGCGGCGGCGTTAGTAAGTTCGATAAAGACCTTTAAATAAAGGTAGGCGACGTAAGCGGTACTATTAAACGATAAGTCGGCTTAAAGCTAGGTAAACTTTAAATAAAAGTCCGGCTAAGATATATTCTTTATTAATAAGGCGTTAAAGTCGGCCTCCGATTAAGTATAGGTAAAATTAGCACTAAAGACTAGGCTAAGGTCGTCGGTAAAGGCTTTAATAGTAGTATACTACTAATTAGCGAAAGACTTATTATCGAGGACGTCTTAAGGAATGCTAGCGATAATAGAGGCGGCTTAGCTAGTAAGCCGGCTAACTGCGTAGAGAATATAGTCTTATTCCGTAAGGTATAAAGCGGCGTCCTAATAGAGCTTAATAGTAAGGCCGTTGCGCTAGGTCTAGAAAGCCTCCTAACGTTACTTCTAGGTGCTAAAGTCGCTAGCGAACCTCTTAAGGTCGGCGATATAAGAACGGGTAAAGGTAAGGGTAAAGGCTAGGGCTTAGTCTTAGGCTATATTACGCTCGGTAAGGACAAGGAGAGAGGATATAGCACGGTTAAGCTACCGCTAAAGGTCGGCGGCGTGCTTTTAAGAGATAAGCACTCCTATATCTAACTTAACGTAAGTATTATTAAGGTAAGCAAAGGACTCGGCCTATAAGGCACGGAAATTAAAGGTAGCGTAAGCCTAGATATAGGCGAACGAGTCGAATATAGGCCGTTAGGCCTAAAGTAGAGTAGCGGGATAGGGATAGCGGGAAAGGTAGTCGTTCTAAGGCTCTAGGTCGGCGGGAGTCGGCGGAATAACGGCCGGGGTAACGGCGGACGAAGGATCGGTCTCTATAATAAGGTCGGATATCGTAGATTAGATAAGGCAATAAAGAAGACAACGGGGAAAGGGTAAGGGGGGAAGAAGGGAATCTTATATAATTCGCGTTATAACGGCGTATCGATACTAGGAAAATTCTAATAATCGAGGAAAACTTAGTCGAAGGGGTCCGGCGAGGAGGCGGACTTACGTCGTAAAGAAGGGAGATTAGAAAAGAAAAAGGTAAGATAGCGAGATTATTAATTAAAGGCAATAAGATAAAATAGTAGATTAAACTATAAGAGAACGAGCTTAAGGGGGGTATATAATTGTTATTAATCTACTAATATATATAAAGCATCCTTTATGCTATATGCCGGGGCTAATGTAATTAGCTATAGATAAGATAGCAGGGAGCTATTCCTAGCTCCCGGGGCTTACGCCTACCTAATAGAAGCATCCTTCTTTATATATACACTCTTAGTGCCTAGTGTATTAAATTAGTAGCAATTCTATACCTTCTGCCTTTAAAGCTACTATTAGGAAAGCCTTCCTATCTCTAGAGCTTCGCTCTACTACGACACATTCGCTAAGAGCTTTTAAAGCTCTCGCTATTCGTTAGAAGCCGCCTAAAGGCTCCCGACACCTATAGTATCACTAGCTTATACAACCTTAGCTAGCACGCCTATATAACCTCTAATATAAGCCTTACGATCCGACGAGGCTCGCCTTTCTAGGCATTATTAGAACTAAGGCCTACTGCTTAGTTCTCTATTTTAAGTCCCTACGTAATTAGCCGTAAGGAAAAATTTTCTCTCTATGTTTTCGATTTCCTACGCGTACCCGTTCCTACGCTAATATTAAAACACCCTATACCTCCTACTATAGACTTTTCTCTTCTCTTATAACTCTTTTTTCTTCGTAATCCCTCCTCTTCTCCTTTATCCCTCGTTTTATTTAAGCTATTATTACTATAGCTAAGGACGAAGAAGCCCGTTAAGCTACGGCATCCGTATCTCGTTTAGACAACGACGTCTACCCTCGCTTGCCGATATAGGAGTACGCTCCGCCGGATAGTGTCTATAGCGCCGCCCCCTCTAAGGACTCTAAGAGTAATTATAAAGATCCTCCTCCTCCTGCCCGCCGTCGTCCTCGCCTATCCTTAGAAACCGAGGTGCTACGTAAGCAGTCTGCTATACTAGCTATAGAGGATAGGGATTATAATAACCTATTAAAATAGGCCGTTCGCTACTTTAAGTTAATTAAAACACTGCCTACGGAAGGGGTTATTAAGACCTTTACTAATATAGACGTAATATATATAAAGTAAGCCTATATTCTCTTAGGCTCTTTAGCCTTTAAGTCGGAGATTATCTTTAATATCTTAGATCTTCCGCCCGTAAAGGAAAAGCATCTATAATACGCCGATACTTAGCGAAAGGGAATTCGTATATATCTTCGTTTTATAAGAGAGCTTCTAGATAAAAAGACTCCTTTCTACGCTACGATAACTCTAGTATATCGGCTAGTCTAAGCCGTGCCTTTTAACCCGGAAATAATCGACGGAGACCCTTCTAATAGTTAATTAGAGGAATAGCCTCCTCTTTGTCCGTAAGGAATACTTCGCTTATCTAAGCAGCGCTCTATTAGACAGCAGTATTACCCTAAGGAGCAACCTTAGGTTTTATATTACTCTCTTTAGTCTAAGTTATCTAAGTATTCGCAGGCCTTTTACTCCCGTCGATAGAAGGATTTAGATAATAATAATAATAATTCGTCTAAGTCTAATAATAGTTTTATCCGCCGCCCCCTAAAGTCCTATCCGAACCTACGTAAGTACCGCGAGGCTAGTTATACCTCCTCCTCGGCCTATAACGATAAGGCTATTACTAAACGCCTTAAATAGGATAATATTAGTACTTTTAACCTAAATAAGCATAATCCGAAGAACCTAGGCATTATCGCTCTTAGCGATAGAAAGAATATCTATATAGACGTCTATCTCTTTACGGAGCGTCTAAGGATCTATTAAGACGAGGATCTATTCGCCCTTTATCTATATTACCTCTCCTTCTTAGTAAGAGGAGCTCTTACGTAGTATATAAGTAAGCTTATAGCGGAATAACGCGATATCTTTAGTTCTTCCCCTCTTAAAACCTTCTATAAGTTCTTAACTAAGCGTTTTAAGCGTCCTAACGCCGATATCTTAAAGGAACTTTATAGGGAAAGGTATACGATATCTATATAGTCTTCTAGCTCTATTACTCTCGCGTAGTAGATTTAAAGAAAGGTTTCGCTCGCCCGCTAACTTAAGATAGGCAAGGATGCTTAAATCATTAAGGCTATCTATCCTCTTATTACCGTCTAGATCTCCTCGCTTCTTCCTATTCCTACGAAGAAGACCTTAATCGATAAATAGATTCGCATTATTAAGGAACGAAAGCCCTTTATTATAGCCTCCCTTAAGCTATATATCTCTAGAGACTAAGACCGTTCTCGCCGCGGTAGCTTTTCCTATCGGGATAATAACTATTATTAGGATAACCGTCGCTATAATAATAGTTACCGTTAAGGTAACCGTAATCGCAGCCGTCGTAATAATCGTCGTAATAACTATCGTTAAGGTAACTAAGGCAATAACTACCGATAAACTAACCGCTAGGATTAGGATCGAGGTTATAATCGCAACCGTAGCCCTAAGGGACGAAGCTTAGGTAATAACCGTAATTAATTAAGCTTATACCCGCTACGCTACGATAAGCGTTACCTTCGCCGGGACGACCGACGAGATAACTAAACGGAATACCGCTAAGGTAAATATAGGGGTAATAATAATAAGAAGAAAGTACGCTTTAAGTCGAAATATTAGAGCGATAAGAAGACTACTCCTAGCGGCGACGAAGCTAGTAACAAGCTATACTTAAACGACTTTTAGGACGACGCGTCCTCTTACGCCTCTTCGGAAGCTAACTTCGTAGGCTATATAAACTCTCGCTACCCTACCGAACGGGCCGGTAAGTTTAAATATAGCACCTACGACCGTACTTTCGCCCTCGCCTCTATGCTTAAGGAGTATATATACGCTAACTACTATATATCTAAGCAATAGCTCCGTAGTAAAGAGCACGCGCTTAAGCCTTTAACCTATAAGGTTTATAAAGCCTTTTTTCTTTCTTATAACGCACTTTTCTCTTATCTCTATCTTAGGTATAAGAAGACCTCTTTTACTCTTACTATTCCCGTAGGGAATATCGTCGACTCTATTCCTACTAAGCCTAATTCCCCTATCGTATTAGAGCCTATTCTTCCTATACTTATTATTAAGGAGCCTGTTTTTTACGTAGCGCTTACTACGGCACCCCGACTAGATTAAGTCTTAAAAGCTAAAGCCGAGGAGCCCTAATAGGATTAGGATTCCCCGCCGCACTTATACTCCTATATAAGGATTAAGGTCTCTACCTAACCCGGTAGGCAGGAAGTCTAAGTTTGCCCTAACTCTAGCTATAGTAAGCCTATAATTAATCGCGACCTTCTTTAGACTCTTAACTATACCGTCGAGAAGAAGCCTCCCGTTACTATTAACGGAGTTAACGGTCGCTCTTTTTGTAAGGACTAGGCTACGTTCTCCTTCTACGCGCGCGGTACTATAGCTAGCCCGACCGCTTAAGCAGCTATAGATAAATTCACTTACTCCGCCTAAGTCTCTAAAGTAGAGGCCGGCGCGCTTTTAGGCAATGCCTTCCTTAAGCTATACTAAGGTTCCTTTAATTATAATAAAGAGGTTATTCGCATTAGAGTGCTCGACGGGTTTAAAATCCTATTCGATATCTATAAATAGCCCTACGAAGTTATTCGCTATGTCTAAGCCGTCCGAAAGACTATTATACTACCCGGCACTACCCTTATAGTCCCTGCCTCTTAGAAAGAACTTCCTAAGGACCGCGCCTATACTTTCTTCGCCTCTTACGCTAATACTATTTATAGTATCGTAGATGCTAAATCTCTTCCTACTATCCTTATTACTAATAGCACGAACGTCGACCTTATTATTAAGCGTAAGTAGAAGCTTAGCTAGATATAGGAGTATTAGGAGTCTAGCTATTTTACCGCCTTATCTTAGAAATCAGCTATAAAGGCTCTAACGTTAGCTACGGTAGTTTCGCCTACTCTTAGAGCCGCTGCTATACTATCCTTATTTATAGGAACCGCTATTACTACTACTGCTTCTTTTATTAATTTATTAATTAACGTTGCGAGCATCTTTCCGCTTACTTAGGAAGTCCTCGAGTGCTTATAGGCTCCCGCCCCGTCTTAGCCCGTAGAAGCTCCTATTCTAAGCACTTCTCTAACGCCTTCGCTATTTAACTCTATCTACGCCTACGTTATAGCTTCTTCGGCAGGACCCGCTAAGTAGTCTAAGGTTCGCTAAAACCTCGTAGCAGCTGCTACTAACGTAACGGCAGCCGCCGTAGCTATTAAGACAGACGCCGCGGATAGAATCGAGGATCCCTTCTTTAGCCGCATTCTATACTAAACGCACGTTTAGCGCCTACCGGAGCTTTAAGAAAAATACACTAAGGAAGGGATTTATATTTTCGACTATAGCCCCTCTTTCGTACGCTACGTTAAGAAGCTTCTTAGGAAATACTCCTAGCTCTAGCGAGACATAGGCACCGCCGTCGTAGAACCCGGAAAGGAATTAATAGTCCTCTTAATCGACAATTAGCATGAAAAACGAGTCGCTTAAAGGCCTTACCCGTAAAGGCTTTGCGATAGGAAGGTTATCGACGATATATTTAACCTACTTTATAAGTAGGGTCGCTTAGAGTAGGCCGACGAGCCTACGCCGTTCGTAGCACTTATCTTCGTGGTTTAGCGTATAGCCCGAGGCGAGACTAAAGGGCGAGTCGTTATTAACCTACGTGCCGTTAATAGTATTACTATCCCGGATTCCTACCCTCTACTACTATAAAGCTCTATTATTGCTAAACTCTTAAGCGCCCGTTTTATTACTACTATTAACGCTTCCGCCTTCTTCTATTAGTTTCGAGTTAAACTTAAGCATTAAGGCAGGTTTACTATTATAAGTTATTAAGGTCTAGAGCGCCTAATAGTTACACCTATCGGCTTTCGCAATAGCCTAGCGTACGTATAACGCTATATAGACCGAGTTCTCCGTCCGCACTAAGGCTATAGCCGCGCGTTTATTAATAATATTATTATTTACTCCGCTACGGAAGAGGAACACTTTTAACATCTCGAGGCTATCTTTAAGCTCTTCGCATCGCTTAATCTATCTATAAGCCTTGCTAAGAGCTAGATCGGCTACCCTTCCGTAGAGCTACTCGGATTTCGTGTCGACGCGTTTAGGATAAATACTATAAAGCATAGGCTTACTGCCTTCGCGAAGCTTCTATTCCCTAACAACCTCGCCGCTTTTAAGCACTATATCGGCGCTATAGGGTATATTCGCAACCTTATCCCGTACTACGGCGCTTCCATCGCCCCTCTATAGGATCGTAAGACTAGTCTTCTAGCCTAAGGTCGCTTAATCGGTAAGGTTAAGAACGGGAACCCTAATAAGCGGAAGTCCTACACGCGAGTTATATTATTCTAGCTAACCTTAGCCGAGCTTTCCTCCTTCGCCTCTCTTTAGAAGGAAATCACTTCTAGCCGTATGATTTACTATATAGACCCGTAGAAGAGGCTATTCTATTAGATCGACGCCTCTTTATAGCGAGGCTTCGCCGCTGTCTTTTTCTATCTCCGCGACGGCACCGTTTAGCAGCTAGGCTAGCCTATTCTAGTTAAAGCTATTATGCCTATCTACTTCCTCTCCCGCACTCTAATAAGAGCCGAGCAGTCCTATAGTCCCTTAGAACTAGAGGTCGCCTATCTCGTATAGGCTGCGAAGAAGATACGCACTACGGTATAGTTATTAACCCTTCCGCTCGTAGTCTTAACCGACTACTCCGCGACTAAGCAAATCGTCGCTAAAAGAACCCTCGATACTTCTAGTATAGACCGAGCTAACCGTCGTTTAGTTATAGCCTTAATTTATCTCTCTAAGTACGGTATCGAGGTTTATAACCTCTTTAGTAAGAAGAACTTTATTCCCGACGCCTTTAGTCGCTTACTAGCCGAAGAGTCCGATTAGCTGCTTAACCGTCGCCGCCCCGACTTTACTATACTTAACGATATGCTTATAGCCTCTAAAGCTATTATAGCTCTTAAGAAACGCGAGGAATTCGCCGTCGCCTACGATAATAACCCTTACTATAAGCGAATACTTTAAATAATCGCAGATAGCGAGGACGCTATTGAGAGTCTTTCCTCGCCCCTAGAAGGAGCTATAGTTACTAACTCTATAGTAAGAATAAAGGCGTAGCTTAAACGCCGCGGCATACCGTTCTTTATAGTCGATAAGCTCTTATACTACGAAGGCCCCGACGGCTTTACCCGGCTGTATATCCCTAACGCCTTCGTCCTATCTATAATCTCGGTAGCTTATAACGATAAGAACTACTTTAGCGTCGTCTGTATAATTAAGGACTTAGAGATATACTTAATTCGCGGAGTTACCCGTTAGGTAAAGAAGCATATCGCGGCCTATAAAGCCTATTGCCTTAGCTAAATAGACCGTTAGACCCTTACCGGCAGCTATAAGCCTATTCGCCCCCCGCTACTTCTAATGCAGAGTATCGCGATAGACTTTATAACCGATATACCGCCCTTACCTTTAGCAAGCTCCCTATAGCAGATTCTAGGCTTTAATATCTTTAACTAACTTCTTACGGTTACTTACCTAATTAGTAAGAGATGCTTGCTAATCCTAGGTAACGCGAAGTACGGCATAAAAGATTAGGCTTAAAGCCTAGCCTATTAGTTGCTTCTTTCTAATTAGGGCATACTAAGAACTATTATTAGCGATTAGGATCGTAAATTTATATCCGACTTTTAGAAAGGCCTTTAGAGCGCATTCGGCACTAAAATTGCAATAACCACCGCCTACTACCTATAGGCCGACGGACTTGCCGAACGGCGCAACTAGACCGTAGAGACCGCTCTACGAATATCCTATATTAAGGATCCTAGCCTAGATTAAAAGATAATAATCCCCGCCCTCTAATAGAATCTAAACACGGCATTTAACGCTAGTACGAAGATCTCCGCCTATAAATCTATCTTCGGCTTTAATATACGTAGACCGTTAGAAGCTGCCGATAATATCCTAGGCACTACTGCGGACGAATTACCCTACTTGCGAGAAGTTGCCCGTAGATAAGCGAGCCTAGCTATAGACCTAGCCGCTATAAAGGCCAAGCAGCGGTATAACGCAAAGCACCGGCCGGTTTTTCTTAAAGCTAGTGATAAAGTCTACCTAAAGCTATATACGGGCTATTATAAGCCTAGCTAGGCGCTAAAGAAATAGTCGCGGCAACGAGAAGGCCCTTTCGTTATTAAGCGTATAGTTAATAACCTCGCGGCGGAACTCGACCTCCTTAGCTAAGTTAGAATCCACCTAGTCGTTTCTATTTAGCACCTTAAACTCGCGCACGAAGGGCATTATATCGAGCTCGAGCCTAGGCCTATAGAAGCCGCTTGCGATGTCGAGGCACTTAACGAAGGGGATTAGCACTACGAAGTCGAACGCCTAATAGACATCCGTATTCGTCGCATCGGTCGGTCGAAGTTACCTATAACCGAATATCTTATACGATAGAAGGGATAGGCTGCTATATATAACTAATAGGTCCGAGCCGACTAAGTCTCCTCTAAAGCCATCACGGAGTTCTAAGGTCGCCCTCCCGCACGTGCTATATAAAGCAAGAAGGCCGCTTAGCAAAAGGAACGATTAAAGGAATAATTACTAGTAGATATAAGCATAACTTATAAGAATAAAAGGAAGGATTTAGGCAATAGGAGTATTCCTCCTAATTGCCTAATTAGGATTGTATTATAACTGCTATAAGCAGTAGTGTTTTCTTTTAAGCCGGCATTCTAATATATATAAAGCATCCTCTATACTATATGCCGGGGCTAATGTAATCAGCTATAGATAAGATAGCAGGGAGCTATTCCTAGCTCCCGGGGCTTACGCCTACCTAATAGAAGCATCCTTCTTTACACACATACTCTTAGTGCCTAGTGTATTATCTACGAAGGGATATAGCTATAAACCAGGTCTAAATGTCTATATATACGATATAGAGGTTACGTAGGATAATATATAATATAACCTAATACTATAATAAAAGGCGAGCGGGTAATTCCCTCGCTAGCTAAACATCCTACTACTAGTAGAGGCGAGAGGGTAATTCCCTCGTTAGCTAGCTAAGCTAAAACAAGTCTATATTAAGGAGTAAACCCCTCTATAGCATTAATAAGTCTATATTAAGGAGTAAACCCCTCCGTAGCATTAAATAAGTCTATATTAAGGAGTAGACCCCTCCGTAGTATTAATAAGTCTATATATTAAGGAGTTAAGCCCTCTATAGCATTAAATAAGTCTATATTAAGGAGTTAACCCCTCTATAGCATTTAATAAACAAGTCTATATATTAAAGAGTTAACCCCTCCGTAATATTAAATAACAAGGCTTAGTATAATAAACATAAGGATACTAAATATAAAGGCGTGTCCTTAAAGCAGTTAGTAGGTTAATAAAAATAACGACGATATATATGTAAAGCTACTACCCTATACTTCTCGTAGAACTATAAAAAACCTACTATAACCTAGAACGTAACTTAAAATCTCTTAGAATTTTACTATAGCTATATAGTATTATAAAGTATATAATGATTTTTAAGTGATAATTTATAAAGCTATAGGTGCTTTTTAATTAACTTTAAAATAAAGTTTCTTTTTATAAGTACTTCTTTTTTAGGAATTTCTTATTTTAGTTCTTTTTAGCATAAATATAAGAGTAAAGGTATTATATACACGTGATCTATAAGATTACGTAACTTATAGGAGGCTATATAATACACGCATACCTCCTTTCTAGCTAAGAATATATATCTATAGAATATATACATACCTTTAGTTAACCTTATATAATAGACCCTATCTAATACTAATTAGTAGTTAACTTATAGTTAATTATAAAATAGTAAGGATAGAAGAGATAAAATCTATAATCCTTAAGATAGCTTATATAAAGAACCCGTTTTACAACTTCTATAAGAATCTTTATTATAGTATTAGGTTATATTATATATTATCCTACGTAACCTCTATATCGTATATATAGACATTTAGATCTAGTCTATAGCTATATCCCTTTATAGATTAAGAATAATTATATACCCCCTTTTAAGCTCGTTTTCTTATAGTTTAATCTACTATTTTATCCTATTGCCTTTAATTAATAATCTCGCTATCTTACCCCTTTCTTTTCTAATCTCCCCTCTTCGCGATATAAGTCCGCCTCCTCGCCGGATCCCTTCGACTAAGTTTTCCTCGATTATTAGAATTTTCCCGGTATAGATACGCCGTCTCGACGCGAATTGCATAGATTTCCCTCCTTACCCCTTGCCCTATAATCTACAATAACCGACTATATAGAGGCCGATCCTCCGTCCGCTACCCTAGCCGTTACCCCGCCGGCTCCTACCGACCTAAAGCCTTAGACTAAGTACGTTTCTTACTACCCCCGCCTCGTCGCCCTTCTTTAAGCCTAACGGCTTATATTTAGCACGTTCGCCTATATTTAAGCTAACGCTACTCCCGACTTCCGCGCCCCTTAGATCGAGGCCCTTACTTACCTTAATAATGCTTACGTTAAGTTAAATATAGGAGTACTCGTCGCTTAAAAGCATATAGCCGTTGCCTAAAAGCACGCTGCCGATCTTTAGCGTTAGCTTAACTACGCTACGTCCTCTCTCCTTATCTTAACCGAACGCGACGCGGCTTAGGACTAGGCCCTTGCCCCCGCCCCGCCCTTACCTTTACCTATTCTTATATCGCCGACCCTAAAAGGTTCGCTAGCGACTCTAGCACTTAGAAGCAACGTTAGGAGGCTTTCCGGACCTAGCGCGACGGCCTTACTATTAAGCTCCGTTAGGACGCCGCTTTATATCTTACGGAGTAGGACTATATTCTTTACGCGGTTAGCCGGCTTACTAGCTAAGCCGCCTCTATTATCGCTAGCGTTCCTTAAGACGTCCTCGATAATAAGTCCTTCGCTAATTAATAGTATACTATTATTAAAGCCCTTACCGACGACCTTAGCCTAGTCTTTAGTGCTAATTTTACCTACGCTTAATCGGAGGCCGACTTTAACGCCTTATCGATAAAGAATATCTCTTAGCTAGACTTCTATTCGAAGTTTACTTAGCTTTAAGCCGACTTATCGTTTAACGGTATCGCTTACGTCGCTTACCTTTATTCGAAGGTCTCTATCGAACTTACTAACGCCGCCGCTCTATAGGTCGAATGCCCGGCCTATAATAACTTTACGGCCTAGGCTAAGATATATTCTACGCTTTAGGACAACTAGTAGCGTATTAAGGCCCGTTCTTAGCTCTAGCCGCCTTATAACCCCGCTCGCACTAGCCCTACCTCGCCCGCCCCGCCCGCGCCTCCTACCGGTAACCTAATATAGCTTAATATATTCTAGGCCCGGCTTACTAACGCTAAAAAGCAACGGCGGTTTAAAAACCGTCTTTACCTCTACTACGCTTAGCCGGCTACCGCTACCTATACCGCTTAGACCTACCTTAATAAGGGTATTAGTGCTAATCCCAGCGCTAACCTTAGCGCTAGTCCTAGCGCCGGTTCCGGCTCTAGCCGCGGCCGTGGCTATAGTAGCGGTACGTCTGCCCTACGCCTGTTTAAACCTCCTCCCCCCCGCTATTAGGTTCGCACTATTAAGTAGGGCTTTATCGAAGGCGAGGTAAACGACCTCCCCGCCTTTTCCCTATCTTTAGGAAATACGTAGCTCCTTCGCCTTATCGCGTGATAAAGCTCTTAGTATCTAAGTTTATAGCTTCGTTCGATACTAGGGAGGATCTTTGCCTCCCCGCGGGAATATAACCGCGTGCTCTACTTATGCCTTTATCCCTTATATCCGCCGATGTCGTTATAAGTGCTTTAATTAACTCCGGCTGCTTTAGATACGCCTTTATACACGCTTAGACTACGTACCGCCTTGCCTTTCCTATCCGCTAGCTTTAGTTCCTACGCCGGCTTTCTCTCGCCGATAGTAGCGACTATAAGTCCGGCTCTATTACTTATTACGCCTTTTTAGTCTCCCGGATTAGCGCTTATACTAAGTCTATCTACTTCTTTCTTATAAAGCTTAGCTATAAGGTTATTCTTAGCCTCCTTTAGCTACGCTAGCACGACCTTATTATTAGCTAGCGTAGTAACTCCTTTTCCTTTTAGTCCCCCTTTTATCTAGCCTCTTGCCTCTTAGACTACTAGCCTTACCTTATCCCGGGCCTTTCGGCCACCCTTGCCCGCCCTACCCGCTTTATCCCGGCTCCCCCCGCCCTTATTTTAGAGGGAATATAATTAATAAATATAATTCGTTTTCCCCCCGCTCCCTTTGTTAAAGACTCTAACGACGAAGGCGAACCCCTTACCGCCCCCTCTATTAGAGACTTAGACGATAAGGGCGAACCCCCTACCGTTGCGATCCTTATTCCTACCGCTATAATCCTTATTCCCGCCCGTATAGCCTTAGCCCGTCTTCCGGCTTTTATCCGGTCTATCCGCTTTAGCGACGTTTTTAAGTTTATTCTCTTATCTCTTAGCCCCTCTCTCTCGGCGTTTTTTAAGGATGCCCTTAACGTAGGTAAACCCGCCTATCCGGACTCCTCCTGCTAGGTTAACGACGCCGACTCTAACTCCGGCTACGACTCTAACTCCCCGGCTACCCTCTACCCTCGCCGCTATATTCGACCTCCCCGCTCTTATCCCGTCTATAAGACCGCCGGCTACCGCCGTCTTATATTACGGCCGAGTCATAAGGTTATTAGACCTTAGCCCCTCTACTTCTCGTCCCCTGCCGGCTTAGCGTTTAACGTCCGGATGCTCGACGTCGACGCGATAGTAATATTCTACTAATAGCCTAAAGTCTAGACCTTTTAGACTTTAATTAAGGCCTTTACCGCCGAGCTTTTACCTACCGAGCCTTTACTACCTATCGACTAAGATATTCCTAAGGACCTTTATTAAGCTATCTTAATTAGATATATAGACGCTAAGGATACGAAAGCCTGCCTTAACCTTTGCCTTTATAACTTTATCGACGATTACCTCGATAAGATCTGCTTTAATAAGATCTCCCCCGACGATATCGCTAAGTTCTTTAAGAAGTAAGAGAAGGTCCTTTATACGCTCGACGAGCTCCGGGCTAAGGTCTTTAAGGAGCTCTATTATATAATCTATATATAGCTTAAGAGTAAGGCCGATAAGCTCGCCCTTTACTATACCGTTAATACTTAAATTAACCTTAAGGAGGGAATATAGCCTCCTTATACCTACTCCCGCCCTTTTAGTAAAGCCGAGAACCGGATCGTCCGCGCATACGTTAATAAGCAGCTTAGGAAAGGCTTTATCCGCCGCTCTACCTCCCCCGCTATTGCCCTTATTATGCTTGCCTATAAGCTAGGCGGGGGCGTCCGTTTTTATATTAACTATTATAGCTTAAATAAAGCTATAATTAAAAACCGTTTTCCTTTACCCTTTATCTATAATACTCTCGCCTATATCTAAAAGGCGAAGTTTTTTACTAAGATCGACGTTATTACGGCGTTTAATCGCCTTCGTATTACCGAGGGATATAAGTAGAAGACTGCGTTCGCTATATAGTACGGGCTTTTTAAGTATTATATTACTCCTTTTAGCCTTACCGCCGCTTTATCTTACTTTTAGAGTTTTATTAATACGGCCTTTTACGGTATCTTTAACGAGTTTTACTCTACCTATCTAAACGACGTCTTAATCTTCTTAAAGACGCGGGAGGAGCATTAGGCCTACGTTAATACGGTTTTTAAGCGCTTTAATACCGCCGGCCTTTAGCTTAACGTAAATAAGTATAACTTCTATATTACTAAGACTAAGTACCTCGGCCTAATTATCTTAGATAAAGGCATTCGTATAGATCTTAATAAGGTTCGTACGGTTTTAGACTAGCCTGCCCCCTCCTTTATTAAAGACCTCCGGCGCTTCTTAGGATTCGCTAATTTTTATCGGCGTTTTATTCGCGGCGTTTCTAGGCTTACGAACCCTTTAAACGCCCTTACTAAGAACTCTACCCCTTAAATCTAGTCTCCCGCTTACGCTTACGCCTTCGAAGCCTTTAAGCACGCCTTTACTACCGCCTTAGTCTTTATATACTTCGACCCCTATCGTAAGACTATAGTTTAGATAGATGCTTTTAACTAAGCCGCTAAGGGTATACTAATATAGCTCCTCGACGATAGTCGTTACTATCTAATTGCCTTCTTCTCGTTAAAGCACTCCGCTTAAGAGTATAATTACGAGATCTATAATAAGGAACTCCTCGCGATTATAAAATCTCTCGAGGAGTAGCGCCTTAAGCTCGAGGGCCTGCCTAAGTTTAAGATAGCGTTAGACTATAAGAATCTTTAGTATTTTATAACTATAAAGCTCTTTAACTAGCGATAGGCCCGCTAGGCCGAATTCCTTAGTCGTTTTAATTTTAAGATCGTCTTTTAGCCCGGCTCTTAAGCTATTCTCCCTAACGCCCTTAGCCGCCTACCTAGCTCCCGCCCTCTCTCCCTTACCGACCGAGCCGACGAGAGGATTAACCACCGATATTAGGTTATCCTCCCTAAGTCTAAGGTTAATGCCTCCCTTTACCCTAATACTACTACCGCCCTTAATACCGTTAAGGAGTCCGATTCGTTTATAAATATAATTTATAAATATAATTCCGACTGCTTCGACCTTTACGCCCTTAACGACTCTAAGCCGATCGATAACCTTATCGAATAGGCTTATTCCTCCTCCCCGCTTATCTCTACTATTCGCGTAGCTCTCTAGTCCCCTTAGCCCTGCTAGCCTTACACCCTTTAAGCCCCCCTCCGCTCGATCCTTAAGACCGCTCTCTCTAAGGTCTAAGGCCGGTTTTATTTCTAAGGCCGGCTCTTCGTTCCCTTTAACAACGCCTTAATTCTTTAGATCCTCGTCCGCGCTTATACCTCCCCCCTTACCGGCTACCTTAGATATACGAAGACCGCTAGCCTCTACCGCCGGTCTTATATCTAGCCCGGTATATACGAGTCTATTTCTAGCTTTATACGGAACTATTATATATGCCTATATGCTAAATCCCCTCGTTCCTCCCCTTAGGGCCTACTCTAGCCCTTAAGTATTCCCTTCGCCCTATAGACTAATATATCCGTCGATTTTATTACCGACCTTCCTATCTACCGCCGTAACGGCGTTAAGTTTTCTAATATCCTTATTATCGTCGACCGCCTTACGAAGATACGCTACTATATTCCGATACCTTTAATAACCGTTAAAGACGTTATTAACGCGTTTATTTCCTACGTTTAGTCCCTTTACGGCACCTTAGCCTTTATTATTAGCGACTATAGCACTTAGTTTATTTCGGCTTTCTTATAGTAGCTTAATCGTCGCCTTAGTTACCGCCTTTACCTTAGCTCCGCCTACTACCCTTAGACCGACGGTTAGACTAAGATTACGAACGCTTAGATAGAGGTTTACCTTTATTATATTATTATACTACCTACCTTTAGGACGATTAGGTCGACCTCCTTCCCTTCGCTAAGTTTACTGCTAATAATTAGGTCTTTAAATCTACCGGCCTTTCCTCTTTCTTCGCTAACTATAGCTTCTACCTAAAGCTTAGCACTAAGCCCTTTAGTGCCCCCCCGCCCGGTATAACTCCCTAGCAGCGGAAGGAATACCTCTACGGTAACGCGCTCGCTTCCCGTCTTTAGCGTGTCTCTAACTTCCTCCGCGATACGATCGAGGATGCTTAGGCTACTTAGGCTCGCTACGCGGACGCCCGGCGGACTCCCGCCCTAGCGTACTAGCCCGGCGATATAGTATTCCTTAGCACCCGCTAGATCTAGACCCTCCGCTTTATAAAGAAGCTCGACTATAAGCAGGAGGGCCTATATAAGGTCCTTAAGGTATATAAGACAGCGTGTCTTCTTCGCCTCCTTAAGGGCAGCCGCCTTTACCCTGTTTTTTATTACTCCCTCCTTACTAAGACCTAAGAGCCCCTTTTACCTAGCTAGTCGGAGCTTAACGTCCGGCCCGTCGATAATAGCGTTCTCCTTTCCCCTAGCGACGATAACGGCGATAACGCGCACCTTAAGTAGGAGTTTTCTTCTATCCTTACGTAACGCTAGTACGCCTCCGGGAAGATTAAGTATTACGTTTAATAGCGTTATAGCCCCTTTATATAGGAGGACTCCTCCTACCTTAACGGCTGCTAGGACGACCTTAAGGCTTTTTACGCCTTTAACCTAACTAAGCTTAAACCGGCCTTTTATATAGCCTTCCTTATATCTTCCCCTTCGCCTAAGTAATAATAAGTATAATTTATTAATATAATTTACGTTACGACGGCACGCATTAGGTTCTTAGTTTTGCCTTTTATTTCTTTTTATTTCTCTCTCGTTCTATATTAAGCCCGCTTTTAAGGCCGATTAATATAGATTTTCTTTGTTTTTATTAGCCTATTAACCCTTTTAAGCGTTCGAGTCGAACGCCGATTTAAAGGGGATATACTATTATAGTATTAGGTTATATTATATATTATTCTACGTAACCTCTATATCGTATATATAGACATTTAGATCTAGTCTATAGCTATATCCCTTCGTGGATTAATAATAATTATATACCCCCCCCTAAGCTCGTTCTCTTATAATCTTATGCTAAGTTAGTTTATTAAAGTTACCGCCTTAAATAGGAGAACGTAACGTTATAAACTCTAGCTCTTTTATTAGTCTCGGCCTAAGAACTAGAGAAAGAGACGAAGAAGCTATATTAAATAAACTATAAATATAGACGCGTATATAGACAAAAATAAATAAAAATAGAAGACGATACACCTTATAGTTACGATATTATAATAGCTACCTTAGACTATATAGACAATAGACTATTCGGGAGGTTAATAAGGAACGTATAAGTCTTAGAATACGTTCTTAACGCCGTCGACATCGAACTTTAGAATAACAATATCGACCCCGATAAAGACCTAAGCGAGGAAGCGGCGATAATATACGTTGCTAGGTTTTTATCCGACTATAAACCTAATTTAAATATGCAAGGATATAACATCCTTAGCTATTTTTAAGAATACTTTTACGGATAGAAAGAAGCGATATAGCAGGCGGTTAATCCAGCCTATAAGCGATTAGTCCGCAATCTTCTTCGCCGACGTAGCATCTATATTAGACCCTTTAAAGGCGGTTTTAACCGATAACTTATTAATACGCAATTTATTATAGATCCCCTAATATAGCCCGATAGAGAACTTAGAAGAATCTAATTCGATAGATATACTATGGTCCTTAAGGCTATAGAGGCTAACTATAGTAGAGCTAACTTACTACCCTTATATAGTTAAATATATACCGGAAACACGCCGATATAGCCCTTAACTCCGCCTTATAAGGCACTAAGTGTCGCCGGATATACCCTTAATCGACCCTTACGACCGGTAGGAGTCGTCCTAAGGCCGGCTCCCTTAATGTTTCTACCGTTATAAAGGCAAATAACTATTAACCCTATAAGTTATCGGTTTAACGATAACTATAGTAGTTTAATTAACCTACGTATAGCTGCTGTAATCCCTAACCCCGACCTTAAGGCATACCTTTAGGTTCCTTTAGTACACGTCTTAAACGAGCTAGTTAATGTAAATCTTTAATAGAAATTTACGAAGCTTTAAGATAGCATAGAGAATTACACCGGTAAGCCCTATAACCTGTTCGATAATAAAATCCGCTAGTTTATAGGTATCTATTATAGCATTAATGCTATACCCGGTTAGTTTTATAGGCTGCTCCTACGGATTCTTATAGGTCGCGCTTAGGCGTATTACCTTTAATATATTATATAGACTACTACGTTTAAGGCCGTATACGATAGCATTAAGAAGCATTTTAACATAGAGGTAAATAAGGCCTAGTATTTTACTAACTAGACCTCTATCTCGTTTAATAAGCTGCGCACTTGGAATCCTACCTTATTAATATAAGATATCCTAGAGCTACTCTTTAATAAACTTTAGTTATATTAACGAGCTCTCGGCGGCACCTTCGTCGGTAAAGACTAGCTGCGAGCGACGATTTTTAAAGCATGCCGTAATATTCCTAAGCTTATATAAGCCCTATTTCGACCCTCTAAGCATATTAAGACCCTATTCTTAGAGCTCTGTTTATCCCTTAAAATAAGCCTAATACTTACTAATCCCGGTTAATTCCTAACTAAGGAGATAGACTATTCTAATTCGGAAGCGATATACCTAGACCGTAGGTATACTAATTACTAAGGCAAAGGAGGATACCGTAGCTATATATAAGGCTCCGGACGAGGAATTAAACGTAGCGGCTACCGTAGTTATTCTAACCGAGGTTATAAAGGACGAGGAGGCTATTAGACTAATAATCGCCCTTAAAGCAAGAAGTGCTTCGTCTGCAATAAGGAAGGTTGCTAGTCTATTAAGCATAGCGCCGAAGAGAGACAGAAGGCGAAGGACTAGTATTTAACCTAATGTTATTTCTAAGGAACGCCTGCTATAAACCTAACGGTATACGTAATAGAATATAAAGGTTATAAGATTAACGATTCGATAGATAACTAAGAGGTTAAAGAGTACTATAATAACGCCGCTAATAGCGAATAATAGTAGGCAACCTAAATGCTTTATTAATAAGCATTTACCTATCTCTTTATAGGCGAAGATATATTTAGCATAGAATAAGTAACGCCGGCTTTATAGTTTCTTATTAACGATAGGTACTTTAGGAAGCAATTCTAAGGTATTCTAATTAACACCGGCGCTACTAAGGTCTTAATAGCTAGTTAGGAATAATATCTCGCCTTCTAGCGAGAGAATCCTAATATAAAGCTTAACGACTTAATAGCTAGCTAAGCCTTAATTAAGTTCGGAAATAGCGATGCTATTAAATCTCTCGGCTTATTAGCAATAGAAACACCGTTAGGAAGGATTACCTTCTATATGCTTACGTCTCCGACCCTTTTCCTCTTTTATCTCGCGGATATAGATCGTTCAAATATATATTACGATAATACGATAGACGTTATTATTAATAAGAATAAAGAGATCTCGCTCTTAGTAGTCCGTAAATAGGGCTACCCTTAGTTCTTTCTTAGCAGGCAAGAATAAGCGATTTCCTTCCTAGCAGAAAGCAAACTCTAAACCCTTTATCGTCGTTTCGGCTACCCGGCAGTTATAAGACTA
The DNA here is from genome assembly GCA_012934285.1 of Ophiocordyceps sinensis. NCBI lineage: Eukaryota > Fungi > Ascomycota > Sordariomycetes > Hypocreales > Ophiocordycipitaceae > Ophiocordyceps > Ophiocordyceps sinensis. Next base: position 3,059,439 of record JAAVMX010000007.1, read on the forward strand.
TATTACTTACTACGGCAAGTAGGCTATAAGGTATTAGTTAATAAGCTTAAGAGTATCGCAAAGTATTATTATTGTTAGTAGGGATCACACGTGAGATATCTTATTAAGAGGTCTTCTAGTTAGTATTTAATGCTGCCGGGGTTATAACAGGGCTAATAACGCTGCCGTTAGGACCGTCGGGGTTATTAGGGGTTATAACTTATAACCCTTTTCCTCGTGGTATTTATCCTACATTCCTACATTCCTACACTAGCAGTTTTCTTTAAAGCTTCTTCTTTAAAGCTTGCAACCGACCGTAACCAATTGATTAAAAGAACGCGCATTAGGCCGAATTCCCTAATAAATACAAAAGATAAATACAAATGAGATAATGTGAGATTGGCGGAGGTCTGGGCTCGCGAGGCTGCTGTTATTGTTATATCACGCGGAGCTATAGGCGTTCTGCTAAATCTCGGAAGAACAAAGAATATAGTCGTTAGCCGGGGCGTCTGCCGGGTGACTAATTAGGAGGAAGCCCGTATAGACTTTCCGTAGTAGCATCCTGCGTTTGGGTTTCGAAGGAGGGTGTGCCTAGGTGGCGAGCTAGGGCCGGCCTTAGTTGCCCTATTGTATTACGGGCTAGGGGGAAGCTTGTGTGTGCTTCTAGTGTCGGCATCCTTCGGCGAGGTGGCGGAAAAGTGCGCTTCGGGAGTCGAACTAGGATTTGCAGAGCCTGCATTTAGCCTGCTTTAGTATATGCTAGGCTCGGGGCAAGGGTGCTTTACAGTGACGGCTTTTCTGCTAGGGGGTTAAGGGAAGCTTCTGTATGTTCGGCGGCTTCGTAATTTAAAGCGTCTATTAGGGCGGCTTCGTAGGTTCGAGGGAGCTGCTTTAAAAGCTGCTTCGAGGCTTAATAGGAGCAGTAACGGCTTTCTGCTAGGGTTTTGCTAGGGGAAGCTTCTGTTTGTTCGGTGGCTTCGTGGGTTCGTATTAGAGGCTGCTATAAGAGCTACTGCTGCGAGAATTAATAGGGGAGCCGAATTAGGGAGTCGCTAGGGAGCAGTCCGAAGGACTACGAGATCTTAGTAGGTCGGTATCGGGGCCGTGCCTAGGGGAGCTAGAGGCGGGATCGAGGTCTAAAGGCGGGGGCGAGGGCGAGGGCGAGGCTAAAGACGACGTCTTCGAGGCTGCTTAGTAAGGCGGTAAGCCGAGTTAGGCCCGCATCGTATCTCGCTCTCGGCAGACCTTTATTCCCTAGTAGAAATCGCTATCGAGGAATTCCTATTAAGGCTAAGGTTAAATATCTTCCTCGGTCTATACTCCGATAAATTGCATCGGAAAGGGCTAGTTATTCCTAATATAAATTCCGCGCTTTTTTTAGCTAGTCCCGTAGTGCTCTCTTATAGTCCCGATAGACCTTCTTCTAGGCCTTTTTAGACTATCCCTCGAAGTCTTCTCGGAAGATAAGCTAAACGTCGTAATAATCGTCGCCGAATATCATTACGTTATCCCTATAATTCGAAAGGAATGCGGCAACGGCAGACGTAGCAGCGGTCTAACTATCTAGCTTAATATCGCGAATTAAGGTCTTAATAACGAGGTCGATATCGATGTATTTCTAAGAGGCTTATAGGACGGTTGTGCCTTCTATAATCTTTTCGATCCGTAGATTAAATAGTGCGACTAGGTTATCTACCGCGTCGGTAGCTGCGGCGCTAGGGGTCGGGCTCGTGGTTGTCATCGTAATGACTAGGGTCGCGAGGGTCTTCGCGATGTTATCGTAACGGTCCGAAAAAGAATCTCCTAGCAGGTAAAACCAGCGGTGTTTCTTTTCCTCTCGTCCTTACGGTCCGAAGAGAACTCCTATAGGTAAAACCAGCGGTGTTCTTCTTCTTTTCGCGTTAGTGCGTTGCTAACGCGCTTCCTTATTAACGTAGCTCTTCCTCCGCAAGGGAGACAAGCACGGGATCGATTCGGAAGCTTAAGGAGTCTCTTATAGGTAAAACCAGGGGAGATGCCTTATTCTTAGCATAGATAATCCTCTATAAGTGTACGCAATAGAACCCGCAAAGGGGTAAAGATGCGTGGAAACAGCGCCTATAGAGGGGACAAAGATTCTACTATACTTTTAGGGATTAAGACCTACCTCTTCTAGCCTTACTATTCTATAGTTAATCTTTCAACCACTAATTAGTGTTAGTAGGGATTATACGTAAGATATCTTATTAAGAGGTCTTCTAGTTGGTATTTAAGTGTGTTGTTCTATTCTATCTAGCTAGAAAGGGGGGGAAAGGGGCCCCCTTTATAAGTCCTTTAAAGAACCTAACCCGGGCCTGCCGGGCTCCTAACAGAGCCCTGTTGGGAGCACGTGACCTAGCCGCTAACGCTATCATCCGAGTTATAACAAGGCTACTGCCGGGGTAATAATAGGGCTAATAACGCTGCCGTCGGGACCGTTAGGGTTATTAAGGGTTATAACTTATAACCCTTTTCCTCGTGGTGTTTATCCTACATTCCTATATTCCTATAATTATTATTATTAACTATACTCTTAAGCTCTACGTCGATTTAAATTTATATTAAAGGACGACTAGGACTTTAACTATAAGATTATCGTCGACGTAATGCACTTATATAAACGCCCCGTCCTCTACGTAGTTAACTCGGCAACGGCCTTTTAAAGAGCGTATTTCTTACCTTCGATATCTATAAAGGATATATAGGAAACACTTCGAGCTTTATAGATTAATACCTATCTTAGCCTACTAGATACTATTAAATATAACGCTAACTTTACGTTATTAGAATTCCGCAATAAAGCTAAGTTTATAGGCATTATATATAAATAAGTTCCTATAGAAGTATACTAGTCTATCGGGAAAGTCGAAAGATATTACGCTTTACTCCGCCGTGCCTTCGATATTATATATATAGAACTTAGTAATATAACTTTAGCCGAAGCAATACTTTAGATAGCTATAAAAGCAGTTAATAACACAGCTAGCCCTTAAGGATTAGTGCTAATATTGCTTATATTCGGCGCCTATCCACGCATAACGTTAGACTCTCCGCTATCGTTAATAACGACGAAAAGAGCTACTATAGTTTATAAGGCAATAAAGATATTGCGTTAACTTACTATAGAACGGTAAATTAAAGAAGCCTTATAGACCCGAAATAGCCTAAAAACAACGGATGTTCTCTCCCTTCCTTTGTAAAGTAAAGTTCGGGTATAGAAAGAGAAAAACGGCTAGTAAGGCCTATTTAAGATTGCTTTTATTAACGGCCACGATGTGATAATTAATACGATTAACGGACCTTAGGTCCTTCGTTTAAAGTTAGTATAGCCGTATAACCGCAATAAAAAGACCGAAGACCTTCCGTCTCTACTTCTTAAAGAGGATTTACTAAGACCGATTTAGTAGTCTAATCCCCGTCGACTAGACCCTCCGGCACTACGCAGGCGTAGACGACCTTTAGGTTCTAAGAATAGGCTAAAGCAATTAATTATAGAGAATACGGCTCTTAGATTCCTAATTCGAAACGACCTTATACACGCCTTCTTTATTAAGAAAGAGGAGGACGCGTACGCGTTAGCTCTTAAACTCCGTGACGATAGCATTATTATAACTCCCGGCGCCTTATTTAAGGAGGCAGACAATTAGAAAATCGATAACCTACTTATCCGTGGAGTCTTTAGTTTCGAGAAATATAATAAGGTAATACATAAAGGATATTAAATCTTTAACTTACGTATAGTTCGAGAAGTAAAAAGACGAGACATAAAGCTATACGATAAATTAAGGCTCGTCGTTTAAGGTTATAACGACCGTAAGAAGTAGTGCTTATTAATAGCCTTACTATCGAACGCTAGGCAGTCGGGTTCTCGACATTTAGGTAATAGCAATTAAAAAGGGAAGAGAGGCTCTAAGGCTTAAACAGCCTGCACAAAGGGATTAGAAGCTGCAAAAGGATGCAAAACACTAAGAATGATAGCTCTTGTCTTGTCTAGTAGGGAGGCTAATTAGTCTCTATATATAGGAAAAATCCTCGGACGAAATCAGCCGCGTAGACCTAAGGAAAAATAGGTAACGTAAATGATCGGACGGAAGGATCGGTGAGAAAAGCAATAGATCGTGCCGTACGATAAATAAGTTATATAGTTAGTAAATAAATAAGCAGCCTAGTAGAAGACTAGTAAATTCTACGGTCAACTCTACGGTAGAAGCCGTAGAAGAGAATTAGAATTTTACGGTAGAAGACCGTAAAAGGGAATTAGAATTCTACGGTAGAAGACTATAGAAGGGAAGAGATTTTACGGGTAAAGACTATATAAATAACCGTAAAATTACCGTAATTTTATAGTAAAATATAACCGAAGAAAAGTAGGTAAATACGCCTGTAGAAGTACGGGGTAATGCCTATAGAAGCCTATAGAATTCTATAGTAGAATCTAAGGAAGAACCGGGGATTTCCCGGTGGAAAGTAAATAGGGAAGACGGTGATATTAATATACCCCTTTAGCTAGAAGGGAATAACTTCCGGCTAGTTAGAATTATTATCGACTTCTTCTTAAATCCTAGAAGAAATATCCGTAAGTCGAAGCTAGCGAAAGAACGTTTAGAAAAGTTATCGTAGAAGCAATTTAGTTAATCTATCCGTAACTATGTAATTAAAAGGGATATATTTAATATTAAAAGTATTGCGTAAGAATTCCTATCGGGCCTAGCAGTTATAAATTTTAACGTGCTTTAAGGCGGTCTAAATCTTTAGAATCTCGGCGGAAACTAGGCGGATTGTCTAGGTATTATTATACTAAATAGTAGGAATAGGAATATCTAGCTATAGGGAAATATCGTTAAATAAACGAAGAATAGAAATTAGCTCTTTTGCGGTAGAAGAGACTATAAGAAGTTCGGCCTTAGTAGAGGAAGTAGTAACCGTAGATTATTTTTAGGCACTCTACGCGATTAGACTATTAAATAGGCTAATAAAATAGCCTTTAGAAGAATAACGCGTGTCTAGGTCGTTAGCGTAAGCGGCATCGGAAGCTATAATAAGTTCTTGCTCGTCTATATCCGAAAACTTAATCGTAAGGAAACGCGATTTATATAAGTAAGTCACTAAGCTTTCTACGAGCTTAATATAAAGCGTAGATAGGTTTTATATATGCTTTGCTAAAGAATTCGATGATTTCGCGGCGTTAAGCCGGGTGGAAATAGTCGCGTAATTATAGGAACCGACTAAAGACTAAAAGTAATAGATTTAGTTATCTATAGCCTATCCTTAGTATTTCTCTAGCTTCTCGGGAAGTAGGAATAGGCAAAGGGTCGAAATAGGCCGTAGAACCGTAGAAGTAGGGATTAAACTAAACTTAAAAGCAATCTTATCTAGGTGAACGTCCTAGCATAATTAAAGCTTTCGCTACTTACGGTCCTAAATGATTTTTTTTATCCTAAGGAAATAGGTAAGCTCTCTACGGTCGGTAATTATATACTTCTTCTTAAAGCGATAGATAAAATCGTTAGTAGCCCTATAGTACTCCTTACGAAAAAGGATAATAATATTATCTATAAAGAAGAAAGTAATAATACTATTCGTAGTAGATATAAAAATATAAGGATCTTCCGTACTTTGCTAAAGGCTAAGCTTAGTAAAAGACCCGGATAGTTCCCGTTACTAAAGAAGCGGCGAACGGCGAAGCCTATATAAAGCCTTTATTAACCGAATTATAAAACTAAATATCTTAAACCCGTTTAGGAAGTAGATATATACTTCTTTATCTAAATCGGCATTCGTAAAGGCGTTAACCGCGTTAAGTAAGTAGGTTTCTATGCTAAATTTAGCGGCAATAGTAATTATAATACGAAAATTTCGCGCTATAAGCGTCGCGGCGTAAGTTTCCTTTCCGCTAAACGGCTAAAGATCTCCTCGTATATAAAGGCGAGACTTAAACTTTCTAAGGTAGCTATGCTTATTAAACTTATAATCGAATGCCTATATTAAAGGAAGAGGACGTACTAGCGTATTCGCTCTTAGGGTAGGCGAAGAAAAGAAGGTCTTCCGCTATTTTAAGGAGTCCTATTTAACCCCTTTAGCGGCTTTAAACTTAGGTCTATACGGATGCGTCTTAAGATTAGACTAAAACCTTAGAAGCGCGGGTAAATCCCGTTTATATATCTTCCTAGGTTTAAGAGAAGTAGCGAATGCAGCCGTAAAAGCGCTACTATTAGCCGGTAAATGCCTAACGTAGGCGAAAGCGGGATATCGACCTAAAAAACGGTTCGAATAAGTAAGGCGTAAATCCCCTATAAATCTCGTCGTCTATAGGCTATCTATAAGAATAGTATTATCGTAATCTATAGACCGAGAAGTAGCTTAAGGCAACTACACCTTAAGTCGGTCTACTAGTTTTACGGTTATAGTTAGTATAAGAGTAGAAATATTAGGTTAGAAATCCTATATATTTTTAAAAATATCCTCCGGCGGTTTTAGGGTTTAGTTAAAAGTCGGGAGCTAAGGATTACTATCGGCTAGAAGGTCTACTAGATTAAAACGCTTATTAGGAAGCACTATTAGCGTTAACTAAAATTCTGCCTTATCTTACTCTTCTTTTTATGCAATATATAGTAGAAATAACGGTGATAATACTTATATTAGCGGTTTAAATGCCTTAGACGCGGTGAAAAACTAGGTCTTATTAAACGTTATATAACGAACTTAACGAACCTCCCGTTTCTATAGGATCTATATACGAAAAATATTAGTAGAATTATACCTAACTAAGTAACTAACCTCTACGTAAAGTTCTTGCTTAAAATCGCGTTTCTATGTATTATTTAAGGCCTTAGTTATTAGTAGGTAGGCTTTATAGCTAAAAGCTCGAAGATAATCGAATCGTAATAGTTAGGGAAAAAGAAATGCCGGTATATTCCAGTCGTAATCCCTTAACTAATCGTAAAGAATCTCTATTAGGGAAATCTACTTTAATAGAAATAACGTAGAGGAAGCTGCCTATTAGGCTAGAATCCGATTATATAAATATACTATAGTTTTCTACGTTTCTATCTATAAATGCTTAGGCAAATTTGCTTTAATCCTTATAGATCGAGCTTTCGTAGATACTACCCCCTTAGCTCGTTTAGCAGCGCCGTTTTAAGTAGGTGTATAGGGTATAGTAGGCTTATTATAAATGCCTTACTAATTAATAAAGTCCTAAAAATCGTATCGAAGGGCTCGGTCGTTATCTTAATAGATTATACCGATAGAAAGTAAGAACTATCGGGAAATATACCGACTTAGGCTCTTAAAGCATAAAATCAGCTCGTCTATAGAGGCGTTTAGAAGAATATATAGAAAAATAAGCTTTATATAGTTATCCTTAATAAGAAATATAACGTTCTTATTATTATAACTCTTATATATAGAAAAGATATCGTAAAACACCTTAGAAAAGGGAAACGTCGCTTTAGAAAGCGGCGGTTCGCGGTTAATAATTCGTTTAGCCTACGTAAGTTTATAGGACTTATAGGAGATTATCTTATCGAAGGTTACCGACTATAGTATTCCGAGGGCTTTCGAAAGCGCCTTATTGTTTAGATATCTAAGCCGTTAGTACTAAAGAGAAAGTTCCTCTATACTTATTAGTATAGGCTTTAGTATAGTAGCTGAAAAAGGTACTATAACCGGGGTTTCTACGGTAGAATCTATAGAAGGAACGGAAGCAATAGTTAAAAGCATAGTAGAAGGTATTAACGGGTTATATTTAATAATATACTAATTGTAAATTAGCTCCGTTATATAAATAGTGTGTATTAAAGAAGAGATCTATCTAGTCTACGGGTTCTACGAAAGATTCGCCTTATAAAAAAGACGAAGTAAATAAAGGGACATATAAAAGGACGGGATATATACTACTTAATTAAGCTAAAGAGTGCCTATCGAAATACGTATAAACACCGTGCCTATCCCGAGAATAAGGGTGCTTCTACTGCCTACGAGTGCGTATTCGGAAAAAGGCTAGAAGTTATAGAAACGCTCCCTATTATTGCAAATATATCTATTAGACCCTAAATCTATAATAAAAAAATCCTTTAACGGGTATTCTATAGTAGTCTATAGAATAACTAATAGTAAAAAGGTCGTAAGAATATTAGCGGCAGCCGTAGCTTAAACCGTCTTTATCTCCGTCGGATTATTCTTCCGCTACTCCTCGTCGTAAAGAAGTGCCGTATTAACTTTAGCCTTATTAGCCGGAACCTTAAGGTAGTTGTCTATAGTCTTTTAGACGTCTTTATCGGGTTTCTATAATAGAAGTCGAACGGAAGGGTTAAAGTAATAATACTATCGGAAATAGTATCGTTCTCCGTAAATACATAGCGGACTATTATTTTTCTTGCCTTTATCTTTATCTTTATCTAAGAACGCAGCTGCTAAAGTAGTTGCCGATTTATTAGTAAATTCCGCGGCTAAGGACTTTATTCCTTAGCCTTAGAACTTCGCAAAAGCGTTAGTCTTTAGCGCTTTAGTCGTAGCCTTTAAGGCCTACGAGCGCTCGAAAAGTTCGGATATCTTATATCCGTCGGGAAAAGACTGCTTTTAACCTAGCTTATTTAGGCAGGTATTATCCTCTATCTTATTTATCTAATATTCTATAAAAGGGCTAGAAATAGGCTAAATAGCCTTAAGAAAAAGCTATATAGCTTAGAGACCTTTTAATTCCGGCAACTTAATTCGCTAGGCGTTGGTAAGGACCTTCTACTAGTTGGAAATCTATATCGTAATATCCGTCCGGTCTAATGCCTTTAAAATAGTATAGAACTACGTAAGAATTATCTTCTATTACGTCTATAAAGTCGGCTTTATACGCCGCTATAGTAAAGCTAATTCCTTAGAAACCTTATATTCGTTAGCAATCGTTAAATAATAGTCCTTAATATTCTAAACGATAAACTACTAAATTAACGTAAGAGATTTCTATTAGTCCTTATAGGCTTAAAGCAACGTACGATACTAGGAAAAGAGAAACTTAAACCTCTTAAGTTCTTCTATAGATAAACTAGCAATATTAGCAATAGTCGCGTTAACTATTCTAGCTATTAGTTCTACGGGAAGAAGCAATAAGGGTTTCTAAAGTTTAAGCGTAATAGAAAGATTAATTTTCTCTTAAATCCCTTAGGCGAGTGTGTATTTCTAAATCGTTAAGATCTATCGGTCTTAGTCCGCTAGTCTATTTAAAATAGTCTTCGAAGTAATATCGGCTATAATAGATATAGTAACGTAGGTAAAAGAGTAGTAAAATCACCGGAAAAGGGTAGTTAAATATACAATATATATAAATAAACCGTAAAAACTAAACTAAGTATAGGAAAATACTAATAAAATAGAGTAAATGTATTAACTAGTCCTCTATAAGTCTATTCGCTAGATTAAATAACGCTCTTTAAAAAATAATTATATTAGTCTTTTAAGAGTCGATTCGCTAGATATAAAGGCAAAGGCTTTACTACCGTAAGTCGTAGCGTTAGTAAGCTAAAAATATAAGCCGTTAGAACTCTCTATGCGTAGAGAAGTTCGTCCGGGCTTATAACTATCGAACGCTAGGCAATCGGGTTCTCGACATTTAGGTAATAGTAATTAAAAAGGGAAGAAAGGCTCTAAGGCAAAATAGCCTATAAGGAAGGATTAGAAGCTATAAGGTATAAATCACTAAGAATAATAGCTCTTATCTTATCTAGTAGGGAGGCTAATTAGTCTCTATATATAGGAAAAATCCTTAGGCGAAAGCTACCGCGTAGACCTAAGGAAAAATAGGTAATGTAAATAATCGGACGGGAGGATTAGTAAGAAAAGCAATAGATCGTGCCGTACGATAAATAAATTATATAGTTAGTAAATAAATAAGTAGTCTAGTAGAAAACTAGTGAATTCTACGGTAAATTCTACGGTAGAAGCTATAGAAGAGAATTAGAATTCTACGGTAGAAGACTGTAGAAGGGAAGAGATTTTATAGGTAAAGACTATATAAATAACCGTAAAATCACCGTAAAATCACGGTGAAATATAACCGAAGAAAAGTAGGTAAATACGCCCGTAAAAGTACGGGGTAATGCCCGTAGAAGCCCGTAGAATTCTATAGTAGAATCTAGGGAAGAACCGGGGATTTCCTAGGGGAAAGCAAATAGGGAAGACGGTAATATTAATAAAGACTAAGACTTTTAATTATTAGATCTTCGATCTACGGCCTACTAAATAAGGATGTAAGAGATATATATTATAGCGGCCGTTAGGGCGCTGCAGCGGCTATAAGGCCGCTAAAAGCAGTGTATTTAATATATGTGATAATAATGCTTGTTTTTCTTAAAGAGGGGAAGCCTCGAGACCTTATTTAAGGGGGCCTCTTAGCCGAATTTCCCGTCTGTGATCCCGCACGTGATCCTGCATGTGATCCCTTGACTCGCGGATCTGACAACTGCACAGCGCCCAAGCCTGAAGCGCCTTCCGAAAGCGGAAAAGCAAGAGCTCCACTAGGCCGCCACCTATATTTTCTCCCTCGATGGACCTTGGCCATCCTGAATTTCTCCCTCGATGGACCTTGGCCATCCTGATTTTATCCCTCCTCATCCATCTTCTTTGCATTGCTCTGCAATTGTTACATTATGCTGTCGGAGCAATTTTTCATCAACCCCATCCAAACCATCATCAGGTACCTGCGGCACTGCTTCTCAGCACGAGACCATTACAACATGCCCATCGCCGACAAAGAGTAAGTTATTTCCATTCCATCAGTCCATCGGTCCGTGTCGTCATGTTAACCAGAGCATCAGGTGGTCGTTTTCATAGAGTGTCGCGACGGCTATTACGCCCACGCCCCAGCTTACCGTGTCGTTGAACGTGTCCCCCGCCGCCGTCGCGTCGATCCAGGCTGCAGTGCTGTGGGGCCTGGGCATCGTCGCCGCGGCCATCTATTTTCCGGCTGTGGCAGGCATCTTCATCGTGGCCACGTATCTCAAGAGGTACTAGACGGTATGTAACTCGTACCCGTCCCCAAGTCCACCTCCCATTTCCCTCGCCAACCTGATGTGACTCACCTCTGCTAACCGCATCTTGTCAGATCTTCGATCTGCGGCCCACCAAATGAGGATGCGAGAGATGTGTGTTGTAGCGGCCGTGAGGGCGCTACAGCGGCTGTGAGGCCGCTGAAAGCAGTATATTGGTTTAATCAATCCATCAATCGGGGCGGATTATCGTGTTCTTCCGGGTCCTCCTTGCGACCGACCGTAGTAGTAAGGGATGCAACTCGGCATTATGCCTTTACGCTGCCGTGTGCGCCTTTAGCGGCAACAATACGCTTTGTTCCTCCTGTATTAGTCGATTGGTCGATTGGTCGATTAGTCGATCGCTTCGGAAGGTTCGTGTGTGGTTTATTGGAGTGTGCGGGCGGACGAGGGCTTTGTGTGGCCGAGGCTTGTGTGTGGCCGAGGGTTGTATTCCCGAGGGCTTTGTGTGGCCGAGGCTTATGGATGAAGTCGGGGCTTGTATGGCCGTGGGCTTGTGTGAAGTCGAGGCTCGTGTGGCCGAGGCTCGTGGATGAAGTCGAGGCTTATGTGTTGCCGAGGGCTTTATGTTGCCGAGGGCTTTATGTTGCCGAGGGCTTGGATAAAGGCTTGTGTGGCCGAGGCTCGTGGATAAAGTCGAGGCTCGTATGGCCGAGGGCTCGTGTGGCCGTGGGCTCGTGTTGTTGATTGAGTGATGCCGACGAAGCCGCGATAGGTGCGGACGAGGGAATCTTCCGTCGCCGCGAGAGCTATTTGCTCGAGTAAGTAAGTGTGTATGAGGGAGAGGGACTCTACCGCTCGCTGCGACGAGGGACTCTGCCGCTCGCCGTGATGTACGTATTGCTCGAATGAGTGTTCGTGACGAAGGAGTTTTCCGACGCCGCGAGTGTTTGTTTTCTGCGATGCCGCGAGAGCTATTTGCTCGAGTGAGTAGGTATGCACGAGGGAGAGGGAGTCTACCACTCGCTGCGACGAGGGACTCTGCCGCTCGCCGTGAGAGCTGCTTGCTCGAGAGCTGCTTGCTCGAATAAGCTGCTTGCTCGAGAGCTGCTTGCTCGAGAGCTGCTTGCTCGAGAGCTGCTTGCTCGAGAGCTGCTTGCTCGAGAGCTGCTTGCTCGAGAGCTGCTTGCTCGAGAGCTGCTTGCTCGAATGTTGGAGTGTGCGGACGAGGGAGTCTTCCGCTCGCCGTAAGAGCTGCTTGCTCGGGAGCCGTTTGCTCGAGAGCCGCTTGCTCGAGAGCCGCTTGCTCGAGAGCTGCTTGCTCGAGAGCTGCTTGCTCGAGAGCTGCTTGCTCGAGAGCTGCTTGCTCGAGAGCTGCTTGCTTAAATGAGTATGCGTAACGAGGGGGGTTTTCCGACGCCGCGAGAGCTGCTCGCTACGACGAGGGACTCTGCCGCTCGCCGCGAGAGCTATTTGCTTAAATAAGTGTTTATAACGAGGGTAAGGGACTTTTCCTTCTTTCCGCCGCCGCGAGCTATTAGCTCGTCGAGAGCTATTAGCTCGTGCGTTAGATAAGTGCGCGGACGAGGGAGTCTTCCTCTCTACCGCCGCGATGTGTATGCTGCTGCTGCGACGAGAGACTTTCTCTTCTCCTCTCGCCGCCGCGAATGTGTGTGTGCTACGACGAGAGAGTCTTCCTCCCGCCGCCGCGAAATGTATTATTGCGACGACGAAAGAGTCTTCTTTTCTTCCGCCGCTGCGACTGCTGCTGCTGCTGCGAGAGACTTTGCCGCTCGCCGCGACGAGGGACTTTGCCTCTCTCTCGCCGCCGTAGGTATTTGCCGCGACGAGAGAAAGGGACTTTTCTTTCGCCGCGGGAGCTTTGCGGTTGCCGCGACGAGGGACTTTGCCTTTCTCTCGCCGCCGAGAGAGCGTGTTTTTACTGCGACGACGAAAGAGTCTTCTTCTCTTCTCGCCGCCGCGAGCGCTTGCCGCGACGACGGAAGAGTCTTCTTCTCTTCCCGCCGCCGCAAATGTGTTTATTATCGTGAGTGTGTTTGCCGCGACGACGAAAGAGTCTTCTCTTCTCTTCCCGCCGCCGCGAATGCTTGCCGTAACGACGAAAGAGTCTTCTCTTCCGCCGCCGCGACTGCTGCGTGCTACGACGAGAGACTTTCTCTTCTCCTCTCGCCGCCGCGAATGCGTGTGCTGCGACGAGAGAGAGAGTCTTCTTCTCTTCCGCCGCCGCGAGCTATTAGCTTATAAGCTTTATGTCTTATCTTAGTGTACGGACGAGGGCAAATAGCTCTCACGATGCGGTGCAACGTTGCACAGGAAAACAAGGCTTAAAGAGGGCCTAAAAAAGAAGTGATTATGGATGCAGAAAAGCTCTGCCGAGCCCTAAGAAAAAACACGTATCAAGTGGGCTTTTTTCTGCCCCCTTTGACCGCCTTACCCCCTACACCCTCCGAGGCCTCCGCGGGGGCTAATAGCCTAATATATTCCCCGGCAACTAGCATGCCTCCGGCATATAAATAAAACAAACAAAGAAAATAGCACTAATTTTTCCCCTCTCTCGTAATATCCTCGTTATCGTTATCCTTTTGCCTTCCCTCTCTACGCTCTTAATAATAGCCTAAAGGGGTATTCCTACGGGGAACGTCCTTCTAGACGCGCCGGACGTATATATATCTTTAGCAGGCTATCTTTATAAAACTCTAACCCTTAGGCTCCCTAAATAGGTAATCTATCTATATACACTAATGCGTATATCGCCCGGCCTTTTCTCTAATAAATTATAAAAGGTCCGCGCTATCGTAGGGTTAGCTTTTAAGGCTTTCCTCCCTAGGCTATAAGAACTATATCACCCGCGTTAAAGCCCGGTTATCGTCGTGCCTCGTAGAGCTATCGTTACTAATCTACTTTATAATAAAATGCAGCTTTTACTATTAGTCGTCGTAAGGTTATTTCGGCTAAATGTAATATTACTAGATCGGCTAAATCCCCTCCTAATAGCTATAAGCACTTCCCTAATATAAGTATAGCTTATTTATCGGTCTATTAGTCGTTTTAGTCCTTTATAATAGCATCGTCTTTTAACCTAAGGAGGATTTAACTTAGTAAGTATCCTAGCGACCGAATGCAATAATAGTTAAGGGATTTTATAATAGAAGGTAAGGTCTTATCTTAATCTAGCTATAATGCTCTAATACGTCTTATAACTTCCTATAGGATCCTATTTATAATCTCGACTAAGCTTATGCTCTTATACGACTATAAGGGTGCTCTTACTATCTCTATATTATAGCGTGCTATAACTATACTAAATTCGCGTAATCGGAAGGATAAGCCTAAGTCTATATAGCAGGCTAAGGGAGATATTATTAAGGCGTTAAGCTAGTTTTCTACCTTCTATAACGCCTTTATAGCCTATATTATATAATACTCTACTAACTAAGCGAATCTTAAAAAGTAGTCTATAATAACTAGGATATGCCTTATCCCTAAAGCTAACTACGGGAAAGGGCTAATATAGTCTATACTAACGACTTTTAATAGCTGCGTAATTATAATAGGCTAGTCTAGTGCCTTTAGCTTATTTATCCTAAAGGTAGCGTATAGAAAGCAGCTCGCAATATAGTTAACGATATCTCATGCTATCTTAGGCTAATATACGTGTGTATATAGTCTACGGCGAGTATAGTCTGCTTTAAAGTACCCGCTATTATCGTAAGCCCTCCTTAGCACCTCCGGGATCTCTTCTTCTAGTAGGTATCTTTGCTAAGAACTATTAGCACTACGGTGCTAGAGCCGGCCTTTAGTCTACTTAAAGCTCTATGCTCTACTTAAGACTCGTCGTCTTGCGTATCGGTCTAAAGGGTCCTTTAGTATTCCCTATAGTAGATATCGTAAGACCTCTCCGAAGTCCGGGTATATCTAGAAACGCGCCTCTAAGGTAGGATCCTCTCCTTTAGTCGATAACGCCTTTACCTCGCCTAAGGTTTATTCCCTATCCTATCGCTATTGTTTCCGAAGCGTCGTCTACTAGTCTATAGAAAAGGTCGGGCACGGCGCCCCTCTTTGTTAAGCACCCTTAACTTAGTCACCTAGCGGGCATAAATTCCCTTATAGCCTTATCCCGAAAGAAACTAGGTAAGCGGTATATAGTTAGTATAGACTATTAATAGGCTCTTACTATAGAAGAAATAGCGGTGTCTCCTATAAAACTCCACGAGGGTATAAAGCTCCCTTTTATAGGTGCTATAGTTCCTCTATGTCTTTATAAATAGGAAAGAGTTATATAGGATAGGGAAGTCCTAATTATCGCGGTACTATAATAGCGTATATCCGGCCTTAAATTTGCTCGCATTTATATAGAGCTGCACTAGCACGTTAAATAGGTAGCTATATATCGCTACGACTACTTAACACTACGCCTTAAGAATAGCAAAAGAGAGGGCCTTACTATTACCCTAACGCTAGGGCATGTTTCCTATTAGTCTATTTAACGGCCGGGCAATCTTAGCACAATTAGGGATCTATCGTCGATAAGGTCCTACTGCACTAACGAAGGACCTAACACCCGTCTAGTCTATTAGTATCGGCTACTCCTTAAGCTTTACTGCTCTCTCGGATTTAATAAATACTTCGCCCTTAATGCGGTAGGTCTAGCCGATTGCTATAATCTTGTCTATTCCGAGCCTTACCTTCTTAAAGCTTAACTTAAGCAGTGCCTATAGGAATCGAGGTAAGAGGTCGTCCCGTATAAAAGCCTACTGCTCCTTAAAGGTCTTATGCTTGCCGAATACATTATCGATATATATATCAATAGGTGCTATATCGCTAATAGCAGGAGGGGCTATAAGTAAGGGCTTAGCAAGGGGTATAGGGATAGGTCCTATAACAATCTTTATAAACTTAGTAAACGAAAAGGGCGCTGTTTAAGTCCTTTAGGGCATCCTTATCGGTTATAACTACGTAAAACCTAGGATTGCGAAGGCTAAGATATATCGAAACTTAGGGTCTATAGGCATAGCCTAATATCTATATTTAAGGTTAAATTAGCAGTAGGTTCCTACCCTAGGATCCGAGAGGTTATTATAAATCTCGGCTAACAGCGGGATCTCCGTGCCCGGCAGGTCCTCTTTAATATAGCTATAGTTAATCGTTAATCGTAGTTCCGCCTATAGGTTACTCTTATCCTTAACCACTAGTACCGGCTCGGCCGACTACGATAATAGCGTGCTATTCGCTATAGCTATATATTTATATATGCCTGTATTAACGCAGTCGTTTACGATCTTATTTAGCTAGTACTTTTATAGCTCGGTCTAACGTCTCCTTAGGGATCTATTCTACGGCTTTACGCCTCCCTTAACGTAGGGCCTATGCGTGTAAGAGTCTATTAGAGGTAGGTTATATACCGTAGTCCTATCTAGCTCCCGGTAGGTAAAGAACACTCGCTAGACTTCTTCCTTAAGGTCCTTTAGCACTAATAGGCCTAGCCGGATCCCTATCGTAGTAAACCAGGCTATAATAACCTCTAACGGGGTTGTCTTATTAATTAGCTTCCTCTAGACCCTTCTTTGCGTTAGGAAAGGGTAGACAGAAGGTCTATCACTCTATAGTCCGGGCTAGTTGACTGCATCCACGCGGTCTCTAAGGGGTAGCCTATCTCTCGCAAAGTCTATCGGGGCTATTAGGATTAAATCCTCCTCTATAGTACACTTATCCGTAACGTGTAATAGGCCTATATAGTATGTTCCTAAACGGTATATTCTTTTAAAAGCTGCTTGGTCCTTCGGCTTCGTTAGGCGTAGTGTATATCCCGAAAGCTATAGTAAAGGCTCTATAAAGAACTAGGAGAAAGGGAGGTATAAGGTATAGTTAAATAATAACACTATTAATCGTACTTTAACAATATGCTCGGGTCGAAGCAGAAGATCTAGTTTTCCGAAGATGCGGTATATCTAGTAGAGGAAGAGTCTTCTTCCGATAAGGAATTATCCTCTAACGCGGTAATAGCCTCTCGTATATCCTTCTTCCCTACGAACCTCTTTAACAGCAAGGGCGCTGCTAGGGACAGCAACAGCTTCTAACGGCTACTTATAGCTATAAGTAGACCTTATATCTTCTAACGTTATTTCCTAATAGCGGGAAGTCTAATCTCGAGGGTGCTTGCTAGGATGTCGAATACTATACTAATCTCGTAGAGCTACGGGAGCCTAAGCAAGATTAGAATATCGTCCTTTAGTATTCCTTTATAGAGGTCCGGTCGAATAATAGCTAGGATCTTACGCCTAATTCCCTCGCAAACGATAGTGCCTTTTACGAACTCTATAACCGGGGTCCTCGATCTATTAGCGTTCGTTATTAATAGTCCTTAAAACCCGATTTCGGATAGTTGCTAGCGCGACTAGTTATATTCCACGGCAAACTTCTGCGATACAATGTTAGCTTCCGAGCCCTAGTCTGCCTAGATAGTCTGCGATAGCATAGCGACGTATATAGCTTCCTGCTAAGTGCTAGCGAATATAACTATAATAGCTACTCTAAAAGTCTTTAGGGTTACTACCGCCTTTACTAACAACTAGGTGTTATAGAAGGGCGAAGTACACTTATACGCTACTGCTACGGCTATTACCGGTATAGCTCCTTTCCTCGGTTTAGCCTATCGCACCTGCTTGCGTAAAGACAAATAACGAAACTGCTTAGCACCCTCCGGGCTTACTTACTAAAAGTCGGCTAGACTAAGAGGCACTATGACTTTGCGAGCTAGGTTAATCTAATCGAAGGATCTAAGCCCTTCCTATGCCTAGATCTCCGTAAGGCTTCTCGGCTTAGCTCCTTTTTTCACCTTCGCAGCAATAGCAGTAGTGGTTGCGGGGAGGTCTACGTCTCCCTAAGGCACCTTATGCCTCCTTAGCGCTTCCTCGGAATCCGTAGCCGGCTGGATGACAACGGGGACTACGTCGCCTCCTACTTACCTCTTCTTTAAGGAATAAGGTAGGTTCGCCCCCCCCGCTAGTATTATAATCGCTAAGGCGCCTTAAATTAGGGCCGATGCATCCCGGTCCTTAATATTCTTCTCGGTTATAACTCTTTAAAGGCGCTTAATTATTAATAACGCCTCTACTCCGTCCGGGCCCTAGTCTTAGTCTAGGGAATCCTAAATAGCATCGGCATCGGGCTCTAATCCTATAGCACGGGCTCTAACGGCTAGCTCCTTATCTATATAGGCTTCCTCTATAAGACTAGTAAGGATACTATAGCTATACTTATTATCGCTATCTAAAAGGTCCTACGATTCTACAAAATAAACTACTCTCGCACCTAACGTAGCCTTAGCAATATAGGTCTCTAGCTCCTCTTCTATATATCTATAGTTTGTTTAGACTATAGCTTAAGGTAGAGGTCTAGCCCCTCTTAGTCCCTTAGGCAATTGTCTTTTTGCCTCTTACTGCTATACTCTTTTTGCGTAGCACCGCTTGCGAAGAATGTCTCTCTCTTAATCCCGAAGTCTTTCTACAAATAATATAGAATATATCGTCGGGTAGTAGCTAGGTTGTCCGTATGTAAAATAGATCGGCTAATCCGGAATAGGAGAGGATCTATTTATATATTAGTTCCGGGAGTCCTTTAGCTTTTATAGTCCCGCTCGGCTTCTAAAGGGCGGCAATCCTCCTCGACCTCGGCTACGCAATGCTCCTCGCTGGTTATAATACGGTCCTATAGTTCTCTCCGATCTTTCTTCCTATATTTGTCCTTAAATAGGCTGCTAGTAGGTAGGCTGCTAACGAATAGGCGGTGCCGGGAGCACTTTCTAAGCAGGAGCTTGCCTATAAGGCTGCTTAACTATACGTCTAGTATTCCCCCCTATCTATTAGTATATGCCTTACCTAACGTACGGGTATAGGGCGGATGGCAAAAACATAGGATCCGGTATCGTTATAGCTATATATAGAGATCCTATATAGGATAGGGTCTATCCTCGCTTACTTATATTCTTTAGCGTAAGTGCTAACTAGTAGGGATTAAAGCTATATTTATCTATAAGGACTTTCTAAGCGCTCTGTCTAGTCTAGCGACGAATGTAGTTAGCTATAGTAGTAACTAAGGCATTACGGGCTACTTATTAAGTATCGTTCGCCTTTACCGCGAGGATGCCTTAGGTCTTTTAGATAATTATTATCGCACTAGATAGACTATCGGCAGTAAAAGCATTCTACTCGATTAATCCTCGCTTAAGCCCGGCATTAGCTAACCCGTTAATAAAACTCTTAATAAAGTGCGAAAGATAATAGCGCTTAAGAGGGGTAAGAGCCCTCTCTCTAAGTCCTAGCCGGTCTCTACTACCGTGCTGCCTTATAAGCTTCTAGGCTCGCTTATAGTATATAACTAATAGTTTATCTAGTTTTTGCTAAATCGGCTGCTAAAAGTTCGCATTAATTTCATCGATAAGTATAGACCTAAACTAGTCTATTAACGCGGTCTTTAGTTCCTTAAGGTCCTTTAGTAAGGCATAGTCTCCTTTAGCAAGCACTACGATCTCTCTAAGCCTATCCGAGCTATCTATAAATATAGCGGCATCCCTAAGGAGTCCTATATTAATAGCCTAAACTACGAGCGAGGCATCTAGTGTATTACTATTAAGTGCTCGAAACGTCTACTTAAGCTAGGATAGCTATCGGCTAGCAGCTCTATTGCCGTTAAAATTCCTAATCTCGGGCGCTATAGGAAGCCTAAACTCGCCTTAGGCTAATATCTTAAAGAATATGCAAACTAACGATTTAGGTAGAAGGCAAGCAGGCTTAAGGACTTCTAATAACAAGGAAAAAATAGACTTCTCTAATCTCGATGATACCGTCGATGATATTATAGCCTCTTAAAGAGAAGATCGTGCCTTAGAAAAGGCTAGTCTAGAAAAGTCTAGTGTGTCGGCTAGTTGCCGCGAAGAATGCGTAAAGAATGCGTGATAATTCTAAGGATCTTAAAGAAAGGCGTGGCGGCGAATAACGCTCTGCTTAACCCTAGTCTTGCTACTAGAAATAGATCTCACGATGCAGTGCGACGTTGCATAGGGAAACAAGGCTTAAAGAGGCCCGAAAAAAGAAGTGATTATAGATGCCGAAAAGCTCTACCGAGCCCTAAGAAAAACACGTATTAAGTGGGCTTTTTTTCTGCCCCCCTTAACCGCCCTGCTACCTGCACCCTTTAAGGCCTTTACGGGGGCTATTAGCCTAATAGACCGGAATATACCGGCTTTTCTTCTTCCCTAACTATTACGATTCGATTATCTTCGAGCTATTAGCTATAAAGCCTACCTACTAACTACTAAGGCCCTAACTAACACGTAGAAACGTAATCTTAAGCAGGAACCTTATATAGAGGTTAGTTACTTAGTCGGGTATAATTCTGCTAATATTTTTCGTGTGTAGATCCTATAGAGATAGGAGGTTTATTAAGTTCGTAATATAACGTTCGATAAGACTTAGTTTTTCACCGCGTCTAAGGCATCCGAACCCCTAATATAGGTATTATTACCGGTATTTCTACTATATATTGCATAGGAAGAAGAGTAGGATAAGGCGGAATTCTAGTTAACGCTAATAATACTCCTTAATAAGAGTCTAGCAGACGTTTTAGCCGATAGCAATCCTTAGCTCCCGACCCTTAACTATACCCCGGAACCGCTAGAGGATATTTTTAAGAATATATAGGATTTCTAACCCGATATTTCTACTCGTTTACCTACTATAACTATAGAACTAGTAGACCGTCTTAAGGTATAGTTGCCTTAAGCTACTTCTCGGTCTATAGATTACGATAATACTATTCCTATAGATAGTCTACGGACGACGAGGTTTATAAGGGATTTACGCCCTACTCGCTTAAACCGTTTTTTAGGTCGATATCCCGCTTTTGCCTACGTTAGGCATTCGCCGGCTAATAGCGCTGTATTTACGGTAGTATTTGCTACTTCTCTTAAACCTAGGAAGATACACAAACGGGACTTGCCCGCGCTTCTAAGGTCTTAGTCTAATCTCGAGACGCATCCTTATAGACCTAAGTTTAAAGCCGCTAGAAAGGTAAAATAGGACTCCCTTTACTAGCGGAAGACCTTCTTTCCTTCGCCTACTCTAAGAGCGAACGCCTTTATACGTCCTCTTTTATTAACTTAGGCTTTTAATTATAAGTTTAATAAGCACGGCTACCTTAGGAAGTTTAAGTCTCGCCTTTATATACGAGGAGATCTTTAGCCGTTTAGCGGAAAGGAAACTTACGCCGCGACGCTTATAGCGCGAAGTTTTCGCATTATAATTGCTATAGCCGCTAAATTTAGCACTAAAACCCGCTTACTTAACGCGGTTAACGCCTTTACGAATGCCGATCTAAATAAAGAAGTATATATCTACTTCCTAGACGGATTTAAGGTATTTAGTTTTATAATTCGGTTAATAAAGGCTTTATATAGGCTTCGCTATTCGCCGCTTCTTTAGCAATAGGAACTATCCGGGTCTCTTACCGAACTAGGCCTTTAGTAGAGTATAGAGGACTTTTGCATTTTTATATTAAATATAAGTGGCTTTATTACCTTCTTTTTTATAGATAATATTATTATCCTTTTCCGTAGGGAGTACTATAGGGCTACTAACGATTTTATCCATCGCTTTAGATAGAAGTATATAGTCACCGACCGCGGAGAGCTTACCTATTTTCTTAGGATAAGGATTATTCGGGACTGTAAGTAGCGAAAGCTATAGTTATGCTAGGACGTTTACTTAGATAAGATTGCTTCTAAGTTTAGTTTAATCTCTACTTCTACGGTTCTACGGCCTATTTCGACCCTTTGCCTATTTCTACTTTTAGAAAAGCTAGAGAGACACTAGGGTTAGGCTACGGATAATTAAATCTACTACTTCTAGTCTTTAGTCGGTTTTTATAATTACGCGACTATTTTTACTCGGCTTAACGCTATAAAATCATCGAATTCTTTAGTAAAGCATATATAGAACCTATCTACGCTTTATATTAAGCTTACTAAAAGCTTAGTAACTTATTTATACGAATCGCGTTTTCTTACGGTTAAGTTTTCGGATATAGACGAGTAAGAACTTATTATAGCTTCCGATACCGCCTACGCCGACGACCTAGACACTTATTATTCTTCTAAAGGCTATTTTATTAGCCTATTTAACGGTCTCATCGCGTAGAGTGCTTAGAAATAATCTACGGTTACTACTTCTTCTACTAAAGCCGAACTTCTTATAGTCTCTTCTATAGCGAAAGAGCTGATTTCTATTCTTTGTTTATTTAAAGATATTTCTTTATAGCTAGATGTTCTTATTCCTACTATTTAGTGTAATAATACCTAGATAATCCGCCTAGTTTCCGCCGAGATTCCGAAGATTTAGACCGCCTTAAAGCACGTTGAAATTTACAACTGCTAGGCCCGATAGGAATTCTTACGCAATACTTTTAATATTAAATATATCCCTTCTAACTAGATAGTTACGGATAGATTAACTAAGTTACTTCTACGATAACGTTTATAGACGTTCCTTTACTAGCTTCGACTTACGGATATCTCTTTTAGAATCTAAGAAAAAGTCGATAATAATTCTAACTAACCGGAAGTTATTCCCTTCTAGCTAGAGGGGTATATTAATATTACCGTCTTCCCTATTTGCTTTCTACCGGGAAATCCCCGGTTCTTCCTTAGATTCTACTATAGAATTCTACGGGCTTCTATAGTTATTTACCCCGCACTTCTATAGGAATTTTTTCTTTCTTCTACGGTCTTCTACCGTAGAATTCTAATTCCCTTCTACGGTCTTCTAATATAGAATTCTAATTCCCTTCTATAGTCTTCTACCGTAGAATTCTAATTCTCTTCTACGGCTTCTACTATAGAATTCACCGTAGAATCTACTAGTCTTCTACTAGACTGCTTATTTATTTACTAACTGCATAACTTATTTATTATACGGCATAATCTATTTGTTTTTCCTACCGATCCTTCCGTCCGATTATTTACGTCACCTGTTTTTCCTTAGGTCTACGCGGCTGATTTCGTCCGAGGACTTTTCCTATATATAGAGACTAGTTAGCCTCCCTACTAGACAAGACAAGAGCTATTATTCTTAGTGATTTGCACCTTATAGCTTCTAATCCTTCCTTACAGGCTGTTTTAGCCTTAGAACCTCTCTTCTACTTAATCGCTATTACACTAATGTCGAGGACCCGACTACCTAGCGTTTAATACTATAGACGATTGCCGTAGTTGCCTCTATAGCTACTACGGGCTTAGGACCCTGCTTATAATCTAGCAGCTAATAGGGAGTATCCGCTACGGAATTCTCCGCGGAATCCTCTACGATTAAATAATCGGCTATAGTATCGTCCTCCTCGTCCTTAGTATCTATATCTTCCGCGGTTATTATTATTCTATCTCCGATCCGTATAGAATGTCTAGTTATACGGGTCGTAGTTATTCTCTTTAGTATCTTAGTTATTAGACTAATATTCTTAGATAAATTAGTTAGATAAACCGCGAGATAGGTGTATTTATAACGAGGATCTTAGGTCGGCAAAAAGTGCTTCGGCATTAGTTAAGGGTTTAAATAGAGCGTACTTTAGTTTAAGAACGCCTTTATATACATTAATAAGTATAGTTCGTAGGGGAAGATCGCTTATAAAGTCTTTGCTAAATGCCCGTTAGCAAAGTTGCAATTTATCGAATAAAGCTTAAAGGATTTTATATAATAGCTTAGCCGGGTATTCTCCTCGCAACTTATAGAAGGTCGTTCTTATTTAGTCTATATAATAATATACGTAATTAACTTCCGTATTAAAATATCTCTTAATTATATCGTATGCCTTTCGGAATATCGCTATCTATATTAGTTAGTTAAATAAACAAAGGGGTTATAAACTAGCTGGATTCTAGTCTATAATATCTATTAACTAAGGGGCGACGAATAGCCCCTTTATATAGCCTATAAACGCGTATATTAATAGGGCCTAAAGCCGGACCTTTGCGAGCCCTTGCTTACGACGTCGGGGCTATGCCTATAAAGGCGATTGAGTTAATAACTTAAGAGTATTACTATTTGCACTAAGTGTTTTCTCTATTTGCACTAAGTGGACATTAAGTAGACCTAATTCTTCTGCGCCTACCCTCCGCGCCTACCCCGCCTAACTCAATTTGTGTGTAATAATATAGTAACGGCGGGGCCCGCGTAAAGTAAATAGTCCCTTTATTCTACATCGCAAAGTAAAGCTCTTTGTAAAGCCTTCGCGATGGATCTATAACTCCTAATCGAGCCCGACCAGCCTAGCGACGAGCCTAGCGACGAGCCTGCCGACGAGCCTGCCGACGAGCCTGCCGACGAGGGCCTGCTAATCCTATGTCTTCCGCCTTCGCTATCTTTTGATATATACGAAGAGCTATATAGCTTCCTCTAGAGCTTCCATCGAGACAATAGCGCCGCTATCGTAAAGAAGTCTAGCTCCTATAAGCGAAAGGTCAATAGGCAGGTTATATACACCTATATTGCGTTTATCTATAATCGTAGCTAACGGCGAGCCTCGATAAGCAGTAGGCTTTATAAGGCTTTTATATAAAAGCTTAACTGCCCTATTAAAATTATCGCATTAGTAACGAAAAGATCCTATTAGAAGTAGACTTATCGCGTTAATAATGCCTAGTATAACTATAGTTAGTTAATCGATCTATTAGCTTATAACGCCTATCGCCGCTATATAAAGCTATAGTAAGAGCTCGAGAATAGTCTTTCGAAGCATTATGCCCTACCGGCTTACGAGATAGCCTCGATTATTAAAGACGCTACCGATAAAGAGTCTTTCTTCCGATAGCAGGATATCTATAACGATCGTTAGAAAATTCGCGCTATAGCCCTCGGTAGTAAGACGGCTACTTAGGCATTTATTAACTACCTCTAACGCGGTAGTCTAAAGCATATAGTTAAGTTTAACAACGAGGACGAGCAAAAGGTAGAGGCTATCTTCTAGATATATCCTTAGTGCGAGCAGATATAGAAGCGGTTCCTAGAAGTCTTAAGACTTAATAATATATATAAAACGAACCGCTTTAAGATATATCTCTTCTAGGCTACTAAGGTTACCGATTAAAGGTCTATCGCTAACTTCGCATTTAGCCTTATTAACTCGGAAAAAGAGGAGGGCTTTTTATAGCTCTCTAAATAACTTAACAACCTTTAATAGTAAGTTAGGGCCTTAGAGCCTACTATAATTATTATAGATAAGGAAAAGACTCTTAAAAACGCACTCTTACGCGTTTTCCTTGCCTTATAGCAATAGCTTTACGTATACTATATTAATGCTAACGTTAATGCGAGGATTAAGTCCCGCTAGAAGGCGCCCTAGGGCGACGATAACAATGCCCCTGCCGAGGATACTGCCGCTGCCGATGCCCCTGCCGAGGATGCTGCCCCTACCGAGGATGCTGCCCCTACTAAGGATGCTACCCCTACCGAGGATACTGCCGCTGCCGAGGATACTACCGCGGTTACTGCCGCTGCCGAGGTTGCTACCGGACGAGCCCGTACCTAATAAAAGGCTAAAGAGGCTAAGGACGGAATTTAGGCCCGCTTAAGAAGGAATATAGCCGCGAGAGTATATTTGCCGCTTAGAAGTTAGTTATTTATACTCCTAATAAGGAAGCTTTTTAGTCGGCTTAGCGGGCTTATAATCGTACCTACGGTAAACACTAAGGGTATATCTTACGATATATCTTAGACAAGCATATGCCTTAGCGTAAGCAGTAGGCTTATTGCTTTATTAGCCGCTATCGCAACTTCGGCTAGAGAGTTAATAGCCCGGTCGAGACTACCTATAAGGACCTAAAGTTATATTTGCTTATAGGCACCGGCGATCTCTTTTACCTCTATAACGCCTTGCTATAGATAATCGAGAATAAGCAACGTTACTATATCTAAAAAGCCGCCCGGCAGTAAGGTCGACAGCGGTTACTATATCTTAGCTAAAAGTAGCTTAGCAAGCTTAACGTTAAGGTTACCTATTAAGCTATTAACCTCTTTGCTAAGCAGCACCGTCTTACCTTAGCCGTATTGCCTTTCGAGCTTAGGAAAGAGCCGCGGGAGCTAGTGCCGCTACCGCCTTATATAGGGCGGTTTATATAGCAGTAAGGACTTCCTTATTCCTACGTAATCTTATAACGACTTTAAGCCGATATACTTTAGGCCGATATACCGCTTACTAAGCTTAATATTTATCCTCGGTAGTAGCTTAAGAAGCCGCTAGTAAGACCCCCCCCTTTTCTATGCAAATTACGCTAATCCTTACCCTTAGGACCTTAACGAACTACTCCTTTAAATCCGGGACCTTAATATCGTTTAAAACCTCTATAGTCGGCCTCGTGTACTAAAGAACGTGCCCCTACCGGTGCATTAAGACTTAGAGCTAAGCCGAGATTAAGATAACGACGCTTAAGCTTCGCAATAGTAAGCCTTGCAGCAAGCCTCGTAGAGAGGCACGTAAGGCACGTAAGGCATACGAGGCAGAGGCAGAGTTAGAGGCACACGAGGCACGTAGAGGCAGCTATCGCGGTTTAGCTAAGCTAGCACCCGCCGCCTTAATGCAAGCGTGCGCCGCATACGTACGCAATACGAGATAGACAAGCTATAAGGGGAAGGCAGTTAGGCGTCTAGCCAGCCGTCGTAAGCAAGATCGCGCGCGCGCATAAATACACGAGGCAGACGATTAGGAGGGAGATAAGGCAGGGGCGTTAGGGGCGGTAGAGCTACGCCTACGTCGTCCGCTATAGAGGAGGTTATTCCCGCCACGCAGCCTAGGGCCACGCAGCCTAGGGCTACGAATTAAGATGCGTTATAAGGGCGAATTAAGTAGGCGAATTAAGTAGGCGAATTGAGTGGGCGAATTAAGTAGGCGAATTAAGCGTGTTATTCGCATAAATTAAGCGTAGACGGCCGCCTAGACTATTTACTTTAAGCGGGCCCCGCCGTTACTATGTTATTGCATATAAATTAGGTTAAGCGGGGTAAGCGCGGAGGGTAAGCGCAAAAAGATTTTAGGTCTACTTAGTGCAAATAGAGAAAACACTTAGTGCAAATAGTAATACTTATAACTTAATTATCGCAAAGGCGGCTAAGTTAATAACGCTATTACTAGGATCCCTAATACATATAATTAATGTATTATATAGTTAATAACGCATCTATATAGGCGTTGCCCGCACGTAATCTATTTAATTACGTAGATTGCAATCGTGCCTAAAGAATAGATATCCCTTATTCCTATACTAGCAACTTTTCTTTATAGTTGCTAAACAGTAAGTCTAAGATCTAAATAAGGGGAGATAGGAAGAACGATATATTAGGTAGAAGGCCTAATAAATACATTTAATAAATACAAACGAAAAGGAGGTTAAGACAAAGGGAATACCGTAGGTAGCTATAGGCAAAGGACGAATGCTTTTAACCTAATCGAGAGGCTGTTTATATTAATAAGGCGTTTAAGGGCCTTATTTAGCGATGCCTTTATTATAGCGTCGGCGGGGTTATCTTTCCCGTAGATCTACCTAATCTCCTTAATCTCCCGTCGTTTATACGACTAACGCAACGCTATAATATTAATTATTAGACGTTTCTCCTTCGTAGTGCCGAGCTTAATAAGGCATTCGTAGAGGGAGTATAAGTTAGTATATATAATAAGAGGGATTAGTAAAAGCTAAAGCCGTTCTATAACTATACGGAGGGTCGTAATAAAGGAGATGCTAAGGTCTACGCCGTTAACTATGCCGTAGATCTCGCTCGTAAGAACGCTATAGGTTACTCGCTTATACTTCGTCGAGCTCTAATAGATAATATTGCTATTAATCCGGAAGTACGTATCCGTACGCTCGGTCTTATTAACGAGCGTAATAACGAAGCCTAACTAAGACGAAAGGTCTCGGTTGTTTGCGAATAAGCCATCCGTAAACACTACGAGTTTAGCTATCTCGAGATTAATTAGTCGGTATATAAGGCCACGTTGTTAATAGTCGATCTACTACTAAAGGCGCTTATTAAGGATATTATAATCCTTCTCTTTAGGGGCTTAGACCTAGGCTGCTACGGAGATATCGAATAAGGCCTCGGGCTAATAGATAGAGGCGACGTACGTAATATAAGCGCGTTGCTCGAGGTACTACTAGGCTTTATTACAAGCCCGTAAGTTAACTACCTCGATCCTTAAGGCCTATCCCTTCTGCTATAGGAGTAGAACGTCGTCGTAGAGCGTTAGTTTTACTCTATTAAAGTCTATAGCATTCCCCGGGGTTAATTAAGCCTTCGGCTTAGCGTGAAATTAAGCTATCTTAAGCTCTTTTTCTTCTTAGGCCGAAAAGGTGTCTAAACCGAGCATTAGGGTATTATCGGTCTATATTCCGACGAGGCTAAAGTCGTCTAGTCCCTAATTTATAATTAAAAGGCACGAGTTATAGGTAGAGGGAGCTATATTAAGGCTCTTAACATAGTGCTTATAGTAGGTTTTCTACTAATATACACTAGCTTCGGCAAGACCGTATAAGGGTCTAATAACTCTTATAATAGTGCCCTTTAGGTACTTACCTTAGAGCTCTATCGGAAGAGCCGCTAATACTATACGATTAAGCTCTATTTAAGCTTAGGGATAGGCTTATATAATATCGCGTAGGGATAAGCTTATGCCTCGGCGAAGTAAGGCGGGGGCAAAGGCTAGGATTAAGCGCTAGCTAATACGCTAAATAGTAAGGGAATAGGTTAGAAGCGAGCTTTTCTCTATATTGCTATAGCCTTAGATTATTAGACGGGACTTTTTATATAGTTTAACGTCGCGACCCTTTACCTCCCGGACTATTCGGGATTAAAATAGGCGGTATTGCCTATAAATAGACTTATCGTACTATTCGAAGCTAAAGACTCCGCGGGCTATGAGATCGTTTATCTCTCGTTAGTCGGATTCTTTAAAAGGGGCGCTAGGTATAGTAATAACGCCGTTATTGCGTAGCTTAGTCGAAAGGCGTAGTATATCTTCTTCCTTCTTAATTAGGAATTAATTATAGAAGGTTACGGTCTTTAGCTTATTCCTTAAGCCTAGGGGACGTCCGCGTTTACGGGGCTACGGCGGAGCCGGCAGTGCCCGTACCGGAGAGGGGGAAGGGTCTAGCTCGGGAATTTCGTCCGGAGCAGAGGAATCGACCTTAGAGAGGGTGTCTATATCGTTAAGGGCAGGGGGATCTAAGGTATCGTCCTTGCTATAGTAGTACGGCTGTATAAGGGTAGAACGGAAGACTATAGGGCCGTTAACGGTCTCGATAGTAATATTATAGCCGTTAATAAAAGCAATCTTATATAGACCTTACTATCCTCGCTTCTCTCTTTAGACGCGGACTTTACTTTATAGCGGTAGTAATAGAGTGTTAAAGGTTAAAGGGCCGTTTCGAGCTTATAGTCTATCCCTAACTTATCGTGCGGCGGAGAGCTACCGTAAGGCTTTTATAGCCTTCTAAATAGTCGCGGCTCTCTATACTATAGTTGCCGAAGGAAGGGAGTCTTAAGTTATCCGTAGGTACGCTCTAAAGACGAGGAGCGTAAGGATAAGGCCGTTTAGTCCTACTATATTATTTACGGCTTTAATAGCTATTTATAGGACGGATTTAAAGGCCGTTATCCTACCGATTTCGGCGTATATTATTTTAAACGCACGACGGAGCGGGCTATAGTACCTTTTAACCTTACCTATAGACTAATATACCTTAACGGGGATCTAATTATATATAATACCTATAATACGAGCTTCGTTGCGAAACTTAGTTTAGGCGAAGTTAGTGCCTACGTTATGCCGGATGAAGTTAGGGGGGCCGAGGTATATATCGATCTATAGTGCCTTAAGTATCTCCTACGTATCTTTAGCTAATATAGACGGGAGGAATCGCGCTCTTTAGAAAGATATCGCTATATCGACCGCGTATAGCACCGGGCGGGTGCTACTACCGACCTTTAGGTATATTATATCGACGACGACCTCGAAATTAAATTCTTAGTTATTATTTAATATAAACCTAAACCTTTAGGGTGCTAGTGCGTAGAGCTAGTAGTAATAGCAGAACTTTAAGATATCCTTAAGTATTTCTACTAAGATATCGTTATGCTTTACTTATTTTAATAGGTAATAAAGTCTATTAACGGCCGGGTAGCTAAATCGGCGGTAGAGCGTTCGCATCTCGGCTTTAGTTAAGAAAGCGACTATGTTCTCTTCCTTACTAAAGAAGAACTATAGATATCTCTATTTGCGAATAATAGGGACGCTAATACCGGGACTAATAATTATATTAATAGTATTATTAAAGTATACGCTTAATCTATCTATATTAGCTAGGCAAAGGAGGAAGGGGGTCGTCGTTCCTAGCACGTAGAACGTAATACGGCCGATAAAAGTCTTAAGAGCAATAAAGCTAAAGAAACGTACGTCCTCGCCGCTACCGAATTTAATATAAGCCTAGCCGGCGGTAGACTTATCGACTATAATAGAGGGGTCTTCTCGTTGTAGGGCGAGATACTAGTCTTAACCTGCCGTAAAGACTATAGCTGCTCTTATATCTACGAGGATGCCGTAAAAACGGTTCTTTAAGTAACGGTCGAAGACAAATTACGTAGCCGGGACGCCTAACTAGTCTATCCCTTATGCGTCTTCGCCTATAGTTAAATAGTTAAAGGACTGCTAATATAGGATTTATAAGGCTTGCTATTTAGTTAGTTCTTCGTCGTTACTAGCCTTATCGTTACGCTACTTAATAGCGGCTTAAGGAGTCTTATTACCTTTATATTCGGTAAGATAAGCCTCGAATCCTATGCTAGGGTTGCCGGTTAAAAGGCATTGCGCGTAGTATTAAGCCTTAGACCTAGCTCGTTCCTTTAGGGTATGCTTTATTAATTAGCAGCCTTCCTTCTAATAGATAAAGCATTTCCTCGACTATTAGCGGTTGCTAAAGCTGCTACTACTGCTATAAAGGCTACGGTAGCTTCGTCCGCTGCTCTAGCTAAACCTACGGCCGTTGCCGCGGTTATTAGTGTATCTTCGGTCGGTGTAAAACACGCTTAATAAATTATATTTATTACCTCGTTACGATATTACACAAACGTGCCGGACGTACCGTTCTCGACCTATATCGATGGATAGGTCTTTAGGGAGGAACGCAGCGCGGAGAATAGCTTTTCCGTGGTTTTAAGGGGGTTATATAGCGTATAGCTAAATTCCGGGACGTTTCGGCACGCGTTAAGCAATATAGTACGAAGGGGGAGGTCTCTAGCGAACTTAAATCCTAAGGCGCGTTAATATCGTTATAGTTTATTAAAAAGAGTCTATAGGACTTCCTATTAAGTCTTATTTAAATGCTTAACTCGTAGCTTTTTTAAAGTTATAGTGCTTTAATCTACCTAATAATACTAATAGTTTACTTCTATATTAAAGTAAGCCTTTAGTAGGTCGTAGGCCTGCCTAAACGTGCTATCCTACTCTATATGCTAGATGTAGTAGTCTTAAGCTCGCCCGGTAAGGATCTAGGGAAAGAGGGCATAGAAATAGCCGGGCCGGGTCTTAACTATATAACAAACGTCCGTAAAGATACGGACTTTATTATTAAGAATATTATAGGGCTCTCCCGTATAATTCTTACTCTTATCCTATAACTTAATAAACTTTTATAGGAGGTCTACGTCTATCTTCTCGTTTAGAACGTCGTAGGGGGGGACTATCGTATAGGGTGCCTTTGCTATTATATTAATCAGAAGGGTCCTAGAGAACTAGTACGAGGTTAGGTAAAGTATTATTAGCGTTTCTAATACGTCTTAAAACGGAGGGGCCTAAGGGTTTAAGAATATACCGGGCATTTAATCTCGCGGGTATAGACCGGGATCGACGGAGGTAGCACGTATTAAGGTTATTAAAGCAAAGGAGGGTTCTAGCGCGAATGTAACTACCGGGGTAGTCGGAGGCGTAGGGGGGATAGCCGCGGGCGTAGATAGTGCTATCGCAAAGGTTGCTATAGGAGCCGGGGTTAAGGCAGTAAGAGGTTCTATTAGGACCGTGCTTAGGACAATTAAGGAAGGGGGGTTAGTTATAGCAGCCGGGGCTATAACGGATGTATTCCTTACGAACTATCGGGTTCGCTCGTTATAGAACTTTAACTATTCTAATAGTAGTTCGTCTCTTAGCTAAATCGGGGGAATCTACTAGCGCTAAAGCATTAAAAACGATGCTAGATAGCTAAGGTTTTTAGCGCCGGTCTAGATGCTACGGGCTTGTAAGAAGGATTTAAGGGCCTTTTTAAAAGATTTGTCTACCCGGTTCTATATAGCCTCTATCTATCCGTTAAAGTGTTCTTAGAAGTCTAAGAATAACTTATATCTATAAATAGTTAAGCCGATATTAGTAATAATAAACCGGGCTACGTAGGTTATAATTGCTTTCTTATTTATATTCTTATAGGTAACGTCTATCTCTTAGAATGCAATATTAGCTTTATTTTAATTTAAACCGAGGATGTTAATGCCTGCTAGCTAACCGGGAAGGGGGTTATTATTAGGCTTAGTTGCTTCCGGTGCGGGACCGGGAGCGTTAGGGTTATCGGTAGGGTCCGATATAGTATAATTAAATAAAACACACTATTGTTGTTAAAGAGGATCGTAAGGGTCGTTACGAAGGTTGTCTTGCGTTACGGACGCACTATTGCTTAACGTAACTCTTCTTCTTCTCGAAGCGAGACGGGATTAAACAAAAGCTAGGAAAGAACTTATCGGCGGTTACCGAGAGCTAGCTATAATAGCTTCGTCGGCTCTAACTCGCGTAGGTTCCTTATTCTTAGCATAGAGGACCGTCTCTAGGTATAGGCAATAGAATCCGCGAGGGATAAAGATCCGGTATACTTTCGACGATCGGGCTCTATCTCTTCTACCTTACTAATCTAGAATTAATCGTTTAATTACTAATTAGTATTAGTTAGTTAAATAAACAAAGGGGTTGTAAACTGGCTGGATTCTAGTCTATAATCTCTATTAACTAAGGGGCGACGAATAGCCCCTTTATATAGCCTATAAACGCGTATATTAATAAGGCCTAAAGCCGGACCTTTGCGAGCCCTTGCCTACGACGTTAGGGCTATGCCTATAAGGGCGATTAAGTCAATAACTTAATTATCGCAAGGGCGGCTAAGTTAATAACGCTAATACCGTAATCCCTAATGTATACGATTAAGGCATCGTATAGTTAATAACGCATCCGTATAGGCGTTGCCCGTACGTAATCTATTTAATTACGTAGATTGCAATCGTGCCTAAAGAACGGATATCCCTTATTCCTACAATCTAGTTAATATATTAAATATAATAGGTTTACGCACGTCCTACGAGGATCCTAGGGAATAAAGCATAGAACTAACTTAGTTTAATTTGCAGGTTATAGTATAAGTTTATAAAAACCTAAAGTTTATCGTTAAGTAAGTTATATAGTTTTCCGGTATAGTTCTTATCTTTTATCTAAAGCTTAATAAAGCGTTATTAGATATCTATATTAGCGATAGGATTTAGAATATTATCTAGAGGAAGTTTTATATATGCCTCTAATAGAATAAGGTTAGAATTAATTAGCTATTTAGAAATCGCCGTAGAACCTTAGTCCGTTAGATTTATAAAGAGATCTAGACGATTAAATCGGTGTAATATTAGGTAAATAGTTATACCCGGAACATTAGTGTTAAATAGCTATTGTTTATATAGAACTATCGGTTATTGCTTAGATAGAATAGTCCCTCTTAAATCGAACTATAGAACCGTTAGAAGTATATTAAACGTTTATAGTATCTCTAGAACGTTTGCTATAGTCTATAGTATCTTTAGAACGTTTGCTATAGATACTGCTTTTTCTATTAGAACTGCTTCTAATAGTTATAAAAGGGCTATTCTAGCGGTAATAGGCGTAGAAGGATATATCGTATTCTTTATCTCTATTTTCTTAGTATATTCCTCTATATTATTGCTAAATTTCTATGCTATTATATCTTATATAGGCTATTCTAATAGTTTCTTAAGTGCTTATAATATTAGGAAGATCGTTGTATAAGATATATTACTACGACCGGTGTATATTCCTCTTTTCCTTATTAAAACTTTTAGCGCTTGTTTATAGTCTACGTGTATTAGACCCTATATATTCGCTATCTATCCTTAGAAGTAGTCTTAAAAGTATAATAGGATCTCGTTTCCTTAAAAATCGATCGACGCTTCGTAAAGGGTAATAAACTTAGCGACGGATATTATAATCGCGATGCTATTATTCTTATTAGGTTTAATATTACTATCCTAAAGTTTTACGTTAATATATAGAAGAAGGGATCGGTAGATAGTTATGCCTTCTATCTATTCCCTAAGAGTCTCTTTTATTATATCGGATAAAGGACTAATAGGTTAGTATATTAAGGTTATATTTCGTGCTTATTTTTTACGCGGTTTATTAGTGTATTCGTAGGGTTCTCTACGAAAAGTTTATCGTTCGGCGTTATTAACGCACTTTCTACTAGTATTACTCTTCTTTTTCTAAAGCGGTAATCGGTTAGCAAAAAGTTTAAAGAAGAGCTATACGTAACCCCTAAAGGCGAGCTAGACTTAGAAGGTAAAGTCTTCTTATTCTTAGCATAGTTATCCTTCTCTAAGTGTATAGAATAAGATCGTCGGGCGGAAGCCGTTTAATAAAGATCTATAATATATTCGAAGGATATAGAACTATCTCGTCTACCTTACTGTCTATAATTAAGCCTTATAATCACTAATTAGTATTAGTAAGTATCTTAAATATAAATGCAAATATAGGTCTAATAGTTTTATTAGAATTATTAATACCTATCTAGCTAAGGATTATACTACCTTCTTATAGATAAGACTAAAGAAGGGTCGGGGCTTCCTTCCGGGAAGCCTCGGTATTTAAGAATAGAAAGGGATCTATAAACAGAATGTAAAGACGGATGCGTTAGTCGGGGAAGACCTTCCGCGGACGGATGCGTCTATTAGGACGACTGTAGAAGTCTATAGAAGGAAGTAGAATTCTATCTATAGAATTCACCTTAGAAGGGAAGTCCTTCTACCGTAGAATTCTATTAGAATTCTATCTATAGAATTCACTTTAGAAAGGAAGTCCTTCTACCGTAGAATTCTATCTATGGAATTTACCTTAGAAGGGAAGTCCTTCTACCGTAGAATTCTATCTATAATTCCTATATCTATACTTATACTATAATAGAGATATCGAATACTCTTTTTAGTTAGTATACTAAGGCTATATAGGCTCTATAAGGACGTTATTTTAGGTACTATTATATATAATCCGGAGCCTTAATATCGATTTAGTTAATCTAAGCGGCTTATTATTTTTATTAAAGTAGGAGTATTTTATCCTATTATAAGCTTACCTTCGCGCTGTTAAAATCCGTAACGGATCCCTAAGTTATCGTAGTTTTCGGCTTCGCCTTAAATTATGCCTCTCGGAGCTTTTCTTCTTTAGCGGCTAAAAACTCATCGTTTTAAGCATAAGGGTATCGTCCGTTTGCATCCTAACGATACTAAAGTGTTTTAGTCCTATATTAGATATTAGAAGGCAAGAGTCGAAGGTTAATATCGCTATATTAAGGCCTTTAATATAGTGCTTTTAATACGTATTAAACTAGTAGACTCCCGATTTTGCAATTCTATATAAGGGCTTAATAACTTAGATAATTATATTAGGCGGATACTTCCTTTATAATTTAGCGGGGAGGTTTATAAAGACCGTTCGAAAGAGCTCTATATATAATAGGGTAGGTAGAGTAATTACATAGGTGCCCTTTATATAGGTATAGAACTCATCTATAAAGAACTAAGTATAAGCGCACCTATATATACGGCTATATAGCTTTACGCACGTACCCCTTTATCTATACGTGCCCCTTACCTTTATCTATACGAGCCCTTTACCCTTATTAATATAAGCCCTTTTCCCTACCTATACGTGCCTCTTCCCTACTTATATATAAGAATACGGATTAAGTCGTAGACTTAATCTTACTAATAGTCGAAGACCCTTTTATAAGATCTTTACCTTACCTAAGCGAAAATTAACGATATATTATATAGGGCCCGGCCGCGCTTTAAGCTACGCGGCTCGCTTTAAGGAGCGTAAACCGTACTTTCTTCCGTTATATCTTTGCCGGCAATATTGCGTCGGGCGGTCCGTCGTTATCTCTAATAGCCCTAAAGCGCTCTTCGAAGCGATCGAGTGCTTTTATATCTACGAAGTCCGCTGCTAGGTACTACGTTAGGTCTTAGTACCTTTACTACCTTACGAAGACCTCGCGCTTACTACCGCGGCCGACCTTCTTCTATCGTACGGTAAGAATTTCCTTTATTAAGAACTCCTTTTCTCCTTTTACTAAGATTACGGGAGGCTATAGGTCTACTATTACTTAGCCTGGATTTCCCTAATAGAGATCCTTTACGACTAGTTAAGGGATTACAACCGGAATATACCGGCTTTTCTCCTTCCTTAACTATTAGGATTTAGTTATCTCCGAGCTTTAGCAATAAAGCCTACCTACTAACCACTAAGGCCCTAACTAATACGTAGAAACGTAATCTTAAGTAAGAACCTTATATAGAGGTTAGTTACTTAGTCGGGTATAATTCTACTAATATTTTTCGTATATAGATCCTATAGAGATAGGAGGTTCGTTAAGTTCGTAATATAACGTTTAATAAGACTTAGTTTTTTACTACGTCTAAGGCATCCGAACCGCTAATATAAGTGTTATTACCGGCATTTCTACTATATATTATATAAGAAGAAGAGTAAGATAAGGCAGAATTCTAATTAACGCTAATATTACTTCTTAATAAGTATATTAGTCTAAAAGACGTTTTAGCCGATAGCAATCCTTAGCTCCCGACTCTTAACTAGACCTTAGAACCGCTAGAGGACATTTTTAAGAATATATAGGACTTTTAACCCGATATCTCTACTCTTTCCCTAACTACAACCGTAGAACCTATAGACCGTTTTAAGGTATAGTTGCCTTAAGCTACTTCTCGATCTATAGATTACGATAATACTATTCCTATAGATAGTATATAGACGACGAGATTTATAGGGGATTTACGCCTTATTTATTTAAACCGTTTTTTAAGTTAATATCCCGCATTCGCCTACGTTAGGCATTCACCGGCTAATAGCACCGCTTTTACGGCTATATTTGCTACTTCTCTTAAACCTAAGAAGATATATAAACGGGATTTGCCCGCGCTTCTAAGGTTTTAGTCTAATCTCGAGGCGCATCCGTATAGACCTAAGTTTAAAGCCGCTAGAAAGGTAGAATAGGACTCCTTTTACTAGCGGAAAACCTTCTTTCCTTCGCCTACCTTAAGAGCGAACGCGCTAGTGCGTCCTCTTTTATTAATATAGGCATTCGATTATAAGTTTAATAAGCACGGCTACCTTAGGAAGTTTAAGTCTCGCCTTTATATATAAAGAGACCTTTAGCCGTTTAGCGGAAAAAAAATATACGCCGCGACGCTTATAGCGCGAAATTTTCGTATTATAATTGCTATTGCCGCTAAATTTAGCATAGAAACCCGCTCGCTTAACGTAGTTAACGCCTTTACGAATGCCGATTTAGATAAAGAAGTATATATCTACTTCCTAAACGGATTTAAAGTGTTTAGTTTTATAATTCGGTTAATAAAAGCTTTATATAGGCTTCGCCGTTCGCTTCTTCTTTAGCAAGGGGAATTATCTAAGTCTCTTACCGAACTAGGCCTTTAGTAAAGTACGGAGGATCCTTATATTTTTATATCTACTATAAGTAGTATTATTACTTTCTTCTTTATAGATAATATTATTATCCTTTTCCGTAGGGAGTACTATAGGGCTACTAATAAGTTTATCCGTCGCTTTAGGCAAAAGTATATAGTTATTAACCGCGGAAAGCTTACCTATTTCCTTAGGATAAGGATTATTCGGCACTATAAGTAGGGAAAGCTATCGTTATGCTAGGACGTTTACTATTATAGAACGAGCTTAGGGGGGGTATATAACTATTGTTAATCTACGAAGGAGCGCAGCTATAGACTAAGTCTAAGGGTCTATATATACGATATAGAGGTTACGTAGGATAATATATAATATAACCTAACACCGTAATAGTATATCCCCCTTAAATCGGCGTTCGACTTAAACGCTTAAAAAGGGGCAATAGTAGAAGAGCGAGAGCTAAGGGAATCCCGTATTAATAGACCTAAAGGTAGGCCCCTATAATATAAAGGAAGGAAAGAAAACAAAGCTTAAGGTTAGAAAGCCTATACGCGCTAAGATAAATTATATTTATTAATTATATCTATTATTATCTAGGCAAAGGGGACGAAGCGAGGAAGGTAGTATAGAACGTAGGGCGAGGCTTAGCCGGGTTTACGGCGTAGAAGGACTTAAAGTCGTCCTAGCATCCGTTAAGGCATAAGGAATCCTCCTACGTAAGGGGGCTATAACGCTACTAGATGCGATATTTAATCTTCTTAGACGCGTACTAACGTTACGCGAGGATAGAAGAGAATTCCTACTTAAGGTGCGTGTCGTTATCGTTATCGCCGTCTAGGGAAAATAGGATGCCTCCGTTAGTAGGCCGGATATTTAGGTCGGCTTAGCCGGGTAAGGGGGGCTCTTAGGTCTAGGTAAGGAGTAAGTAGTGGAAAATAGGGTAAAGACGGCTACCCTTAAGGAGGCGGAGGAGGTAAGCCGTCTTATACGCCTTAAGGACCTCGTATAAGCCCTCCCGTTTATAGTTAAGCTTCTTTATCGGGCGGAGGGTATAGATCTAATAGGTGCTAAGAAAGACTATATCGCCGGGCTAGTACGTTAGGGCGGGCGCCTAGCGGGCATCGGCGTACCGGGCCTAAGTGGCTTAAGCGTCCTCGATTACGTTACGAAGGAAGTCGGATACGCGTTAAAGGCATAAGGCGAGCGCGTCGCTACGGAGGTACTCCTTACGCTACTAAGGGGTTATACTAAGGGGGGATAGTCTAAAGGGCTTAGTGCTAAGCTTTAGGTTAAAGCTATAGTTAACGAAGAAAAAGGAGAGGCCGGTAGACTTAGAAACCTACTTATTAGCGGTAAACTTAGCGAGGGGAAGGAGATCTACCTAATCGTCCTAAAGGAAGGTAGTATAGCAGCGGAGGTAGACCTTTATCTAAGCGTTCGCGATCTTAGTTTAGCTATTAGTCTAAAGGTAGTAGGCGGAACTAGGGTATAGGCGGCAGCCGAGGCGGCGGCTAAGCTACTACTAGAAGGCGGAGACAAACTAAGTGCCCTTATTACTAACGATTAAGGTAAGGGTGCCGTAGAGAGACTAAACGCGAGAAATAAACGCGTTAACGACGTCCTCGACCGTTATCGAGGGCGTTAGGATATAGTAGCGCATCTTCGTAAGATAGTTAACGATAACTAGGATGCTAGAGAACTTAACGCTATAACGGCGGCAGACGGAAAGTGTAAGAAGACAGACTAAAGGTACGTTTAAGAAGGTAGGAATAATAGTTAAAAGTACGAATAATCCTTTATTGCAATGCGGTTGCCCTCTTATAGTAAGACTAAAGCTTGCCCCTCTTTTAAGATATATCGGGGCCTTAGAGATATACCCTTAGGCCTCGAGAGGGGTTATTAAGGACTAGTTAGCGACTAATAGCCGAATAGTCCTTAAGCTAAAACGCATTATCTATCGTATATATATCCCTATCTCCCGACTCTATAGTTATACGGGTAGCTGCGTTATAATTATCCCCCCCTCTTAGGGCGGACGCTTTAAACGCTAGGATAGCTTTAGGTACGAATAAAGTCGTAATAGGAAATAAGAGTAAAATAGGATTAAACGTAGTATAAAAATTATCGACGATAGTTATTATTATATATATTATAATAATTATCGTATTAGTCGCGCGTTATAATAGTTACTACGCAATAGGTAGCTAGTCGCCTACGTATAGTTAGGGAACTATAATAGAGTACTACTATTTATATTTAAAGATTTTATTTTTCTCTTCTCTTCTCTTATTATATAACTATATCGAGATCTTATAAAGAAGTATATTCGGAATAAGACGAGTATATTCTAAATACAACGAGTATATTCCGAATTAGACGAGTATATTCCGAATTAGTTTAACGCTATAGGTCTTAAGCCAATAGCAAGCGCAACGGTAGAGACGCCTTAAAAGCGAGGAAAATAGATAAACGATATTTAGCCGATAGGTCCTTTAGTTATAGCTTAAGTCTTAGAGTTATCGGCGAATAGAGTATCGATTAAAGACGCTATAACGATAGTATAGGAAGAGATAAAGCTAAAGAAGAAGCGTAGAGAGAAGATAACCTTATTAAAACGACTTCTCGTAGAGAAGTCTATGCCGAATGCATTAAAGAAATCGACGTCCTTATTAAAGGAAGAAACTAAAGATTAACTATTTTATTATTTATTTAAAGGACTATTTATAAGCATAAAGAAACCTATTATAGTAGAGTCTTAGGAAGATTATATAAGTGTTAAGCGTATAACGCTAACGGTTGTTAAATCTAAAATATTTTCGTCGTCTAGCGAAGACGATAGAGACGAGGATATAGAGGCGAATCCTAAGGGAGACACCGTCGATATAAAGAATCTCTAGAAAGGGATATCGCTAAAGAAAAGGGCTAAGAAGGCCGTAACTATAAAAAGTCGCTACGCGAAAGGGTGCTAAGTAACTAAGTTATACTGCATTAAGTGCTTAAATAGCAGTATATAATAGTTTAGCGATAACGAGGACGATACTAAAATAGTCGAACTATCTTATATATAGGAGGATACGCGATTAAGTAAGTATATCTAATATAACTCACGCGGTGACCTTTGTAAATCCGTAAGTTCCTTATTCCCCCTTAAGTCGAGATATAATCGCTAATAAAATTATAAATGCCTGTAATAATGTCCGGGGATATAGCGGATCTATATAGTATTTAGACGAAAATAGCCGAGCTATAGATTACTTAAGACGAAATAGAAAAGAAGAAGATAAAGTCAATCTTCTACTAAGTTTATACGTCGTTTATAGCCGTAATAACGGCCTATAGAGAGGAATAGGGGGTATTAAGTGCTAAACGTTTATATATAAAACGTCGTCTTAAATACCGGTAGGTATTAATAGAGCGACGGAAAGCTATACGCGAGAATAAGGACTAAAAGCTTCGTCTAGTGATTAAGGACGTAGGTTTTACCCTATAGTAGGTAGGACGAGAATATATATACGATGATTTATATTAAATAATTAAGGAGAGCGGTCGCTAAAGTAAGGGGGAGTAGTTAAAACGTCTCCTTATTATTACGGAGTTTACTAGCGAAATAAAAGTAGGAGACTTCTACCGTATAGATATTAAGGAATAACGGTAAAGTAGCGGCGGAGTAGAAATAGAAAAGTTAAGGTAAGCTAAAAAGAAGTTATTTTATAATACGTAATTTCCGCCGTTTCTTTAGTCGTATCTTTAGGTATTCGTTAATAAGTTCTTAAGCATTCGCTATATTGCCTTAAGCAACCTACTTGTTATATTCGGCTAGCTAACCTTCCTATTTTACTAAGTAGTAGGTAACGCCCTTCTTCTTCTTATAGTCCTTAATTTACTAAACCGACTATTCTCCTTCGGCATTATTAAGATTAAGCATCGGCAGTAATTTACTAAGGTATTAGTTAATAGCCCTTTCTACCTACGGCTTAAGAAGACTAATGTTAAATATATTATAAAGCCGGTCGTATTTCTCTAGTAGGGCTAGGCGGTACGCTTACTTACTAATAGCTTAAATAACCCTAAAGAATCCGTAAGTTCCTTATTCCCCTTTAAGTCGAGATATAATCGCTAATAAAATTATAAATGCCTGTAATAATGTCCGGGGATATAGCGGATCTATATAGTATTTAGACGAAAATAGCCGAGCTATAGATTACTTAAGACGAAATAGAAAAGAAGAAGATAAAGTCAATCTTCTACTAAGTTTATACGTCGTTTATAGCCGTAATAACGGCCTATAGAGAGGAATAGGGGGTATTAAGTGCTAAACGTTTATATATAAAACGTCGTCTTAAATACCGGTAGGTATTAATAGAGCGACGGAAAGCTATACGCGAGAATAAGGACTAAAAGCTTCGTCTAGTGATTAAGGACGTAGGTTTTACCCTATAGTAGGTAGGACGAGAATATATATACGATGATTTATATTAAATAATTAAGGAGAGCGGTCGCTAAAGTAAGGGGGAGTAGTTAAAACGTCTCCTTATTATTACGGAGTTTACTAGCGAAATAAAAGTAGGAGACTTCTACCGTATAGATATTAAGGAATAACGGTAAAGTAGCGGCGGAGTAGAAATAGAAAAGTTAAGGTAAGCTAAAAAGAAGTTATTTTATAATACGTAATTTCCGCCGTTTCTTTAGTCGTATCTTTAGGTATTCGTTAATAAGTTCTTAAGCATTTGCTATATCGCCTTAAGCAACCTACTCGTTATATTCGGCTAGCTAACCTTCCTATTTTACTAAGTAGTAGGTAACGCCCTTC
This sequence comes from Ophiocordyceps sinensis, assembly GCA_012934285.1. NCBI lineage: Eukaryota > Fungi > Ascomycota > Sordariomycetes > Hypocreales > Ophiocordycipitaceae > Ophiocordyceps > Ophiocordyceps sinensis. The sequence goes on from JAAVMX010000007.1 coordinate 3,102,096, forward strand.
TTTTTCTTATAGTCCTTAATTTACTAAACCGACTATTCTCCTTCGGCATTATTAAGATTAAGCATCGGCAGTAATTTGCTAAGGTATTAGTTAATAGCCCTTTCTACCTACGGCTTAAAAAGACTAATGTTAAATATATTATAAAGCCGGTCGTATTTCTCTAGTCGGGCTAGGCGGTACGCCTACTTACTAATAGCTTAAATAACCTTAAAAGGTCTAATATATTTAGGTAATAACTTCCTTCTTTAGTCCTTAAAGCGTAAGTTCTTCGTAGAGAGTCCTATAAGGTCCTTAACCTTAAGAGTAAGTGCCTTATAATAGAGGTTATAGAACTTCTTTTACGACTTAATAGCTTATCTCTAATAAGTCTCTAGCTTTTTCCGTAAGTCTGCTAATTTGCTTATATAAGCTCTCGCTTCGGGCACTCCTTTACTAATAGCATCGTCCGTAAGGTAGATATAGTAGTCTAGTAAGTATCTAAATAATGCTTTATTAAGCGAAAAGCCTAGAGTTATATTCTTCGCATTATTATAAGCGAACTAAGCCTCTTATAGTAGTCTAAGCTAATTATTCTATTCGGCATTTATATAATACCGAAGGTAGTATTATAGTGTCTAATTTACTTATTCGGTCTAACCGTCGGTCTATAGGTAAAAGGCTATCGATTACCTACGTTTTATCTGTAAATTATAATAAAGGTCTAACTAAAACTTACTAATAAATAGAGATCCTCTATCGGAAATAATGCCTTTCGGTACTCTATAGATAAGCTTAATCTTATAATAAAGGGCCTTAGCTAACTTAAGTACTATTATTGTCTTAAAGACTGTGAGAAATACGCTATACTTAGTATATTAGTTAACGATTACTAATATTGCGTTAACTTCTCTACTATTAAACTATAACTCCGGAAAACCGGTAGTAAAGTCTATAGAGACTTCTTCCTAAGGTCTTATAGGAATAGGCAGCGACTTAAGGGCGCTATATAAGCGATGCCGCTTTAGAACGGCCCTTTAATAGATATAATATAAACGTACGTAGCTGTTTATATTATAAGCTATTCCTTCCTAAAAGAATTTCCGGGATAAGAGGTCTTTTGTATAGGCTATTCCGAAGTGTCCTATAAAGGGATTATCGTAATAAAGCTAAATAAGCTCTTGCCTTAAGGCAACCTCTATAGGCATTACGATTCTTCCTAAATGTAAAATAAGTCCGCCTAGGCTTAATAACTAAGGACTTACTATAATAAGGTAGGTAGAGTAATTATATAAGTGCCCTTTATATAGGTGTAGAAATCATCTATAAAGAACTAAGTATAGGCGTACTTATATATATAGATATATAGCTCTACGCACGTACCCCTTTGTCCGCACGTGCCCTTTACCCCTATCCGTACGAGCCCCTTACCCCTATTTGCATAAGCCCCTTTCCCCGCCCGTACGTGCCTCTTCCCCGCTCGTATATAAGAATGCGGATTAGGTCGTAGACTTAATCTTACTAATAGTCGAAGACCCTTATATAAGACCCTTACCTTACCTAAGCGAAAAATAACGACGTATTATATAGGGCCCGGCCGCGCTTTAGGCTGCGCGGCTCGCTTTAGGGAGTATAAAACGCACCTTCTTCCGTCGTGTCTTTGCCGGCAACGTAGCGTCGGGCGGTCCGTCGTTTTCTCTAATAGCCCTAAAGCGCTCTTTAAAGCGATCGAGCGCTTCCGTATCTACGAAGTCCGCTACTAGGTGCTACGTTAGGTCTTAGTACCCTTACTACCTTACGAAGACCTCGCGCCTACTACCGCGGCCGACTTTCTTCTACCGTACGGTAAGAATTTCCTTTATTAAGAACTCTTTTTCTCCTTTTATTAACATTACGGGAGGCTATAAGTCCGCTATTATTTAGCCGGGCATCGGATCTACTACTACGCGATAAAGAAGGTCTACGTTAAAATTAAAGTAAATCCCGTTAGGTAGTCCCTTTAGCTCGACGGCTTACGGGCTTAGCACTCTTTTAACCGTAAATTTTGCATATAACTAATCGAGCTTCTTTTTCGGCCTTAAGGATACGTAGTTCCGTAGGTTTACTTAGACTTTATTACCTACCGTAAATCGCTCTACGGGTTCTTGCCGTTTATTAGTATACCGCTCTTAGTCCTACGCTACCGAGGCTATTAAAGACTAGCAGAAGTCCGAGACCTACTTAAGTTGCTATATAAAGGAGGCTACGCGCCCCTCTAGGCTATTGCTAGACGGCTTTTCTACTACTATATCTACGGCGATAGGAAATAAGGATACCGGTTCGTACTAATATAATACGAAGAAAGGTAATATATTAATTAAAGAGTGATTTCTTCCGTTAAGCGCTATTTACGCTATAAGGAGCTACTTATCTTAGTCCCTTTAGTTATAGTCGATAACGCCCTAAAGGTAAGCTTAAACTTCCTAGTTAAGCCGTTCTAGCCCCCTATCGGTTTACGGATAATATACTATGCTTAGCAGCTATATAATCTATAGTAGCTAATATAGGTGCTACTAGAAGCGGCTTATCTAATTTAAGCCCCTATTGCTTATAATTAACGTTAGCTATTAATAGTATCGCACGTAGTATTTAAGAAAGCGTTCCGCGTAGATCTCCGCTTCTATAGAGGGTATAAGTTCTAATATAACCTCCTTACTTAAATAGTCCTTAATTACCTAAAGATTACGGTTGCCGCTCTCTATAAAGGGGAGGTCTATAATAAAGTCTATCTAAATATACGTATAGAACCGGTCTAGCATAATAAGGGATTTAAGCAGCCTTTTCTTAAGCGTACGCTAAATCTTCGTACGCCCGTGGATATTATAATTGCGGAGGAATCGTCTAACGTATAGCTAAAGGAGCGGCTAATAGAAATCGTAGGATATAGCGGTAACTATTCCTTCGCGGCTAAGGTAGCCGACGACGCTAGCGTCGTATACTATTTAAATAAGCCGTCTTTAAAGCGCGTTTCCTTCCTCTAGCTCTAAGGGAGCGTCTCTTACTACGGCCTCTATAGTTATAAAGGAACTAAGAACTTAAAGCCGTCCGCGGAACCGTAGGTGCTTACGTAGGTCTATATAGTAGTCGGCTACCTATACCTTAAGGTTAAGCTTAAGGTCGAATCGTCGTGCTCCTGCCTTTACGACGCGGCGCACGCTCCTATAGGTAACGTCCTAAGCTGCTAAGCGGTCCTACGTACGCTAAAGCTCCTCGTCCTAAAAATTCCGTCGGTTAAGACTTATATTAGTAGTTAGCTTTACGTCCTACGCGTTAAGGTCGCCCTAAGTCGTAGCCGCTGCTAAGTCCGCTTCCTAAGCGTCTTCTTTAATTATCCCCTTACTTTCCGAACTAATTAACGAATTATTATCCTCTTCGCTATCGTCCTCGTCCTTATCGTCTTTACTATTAACTAAGACTACGCTATCCGCACCGATAAGCGTTACTTTAAGATATATACGTAGCGCTTCCTTTAGGAGTATTTAAAGCTCTTAGGCATTATAATCTTCGTTAGAAGGCCGATCTTAATCTCTCTAGGATAGAGCGTCTAGCACTATAGCCTCTTTTCTAGGTCGGTACTTAATCCGGAAATAGAACCGCGAAAGGTATTCCGCCTAGCGGGCCTATCGCTTAGAGAGATAACGTTAAGTTATAAAATACTTAAGGTTACGATAGTCTATAAGGATTTCGAAGTTCTTATAGCTATAGAGCTCCGCTTACTATTGCTTTAAATAGCTAATTATAGCGAGCATTTCCTTATCGTAGATAGCGTAGTTCTATTCGGCGGGGGTAAGCTTACGGGAGTAAAAAGCTATAGGGCGGCGTTAGCCGTCTACCTTTTGCGAAAGCGTGCCTTTAAACGCGAATCTACTATAGTCCGCCTTAAGTATTACGGGATAATTAAAGTCCTACTATAATAGTACTAAGGCTTACGAAAATAAGTCCTTTAACGTCTAGAACGCCTCTGCCTATATAGCGCCTTAATAGAAGGCTACCCTTTTGCCGGTAAGGGCTATAAGCGGACTAACGATATAAGAAAATTAACGAATAAAAATCCGGTAGGAGTATATAAATCCTAAGAAACTCCGTACACCCTTTTGCGGAGTTAAGGCTATTTAGTCTCGAATAGCTTAAATCTTTACGGGGTCCGCCTATATACTAACGCCCGCGATAATAATAAATCCGAGGTATTTAACCTAGCGGACGCCGAATTCGCATTTATTAAGGTCGAGGTATAGCCTATACTTAGAGAGCCGGTCTAGCACCTTCCGCACTTTGTCTATATAATCCTTTAGGCTGCCGCTTATATAGATAAGAATATTATTAATATAGGCGGAAGCGAACTCGTTTAGAAATTCGCGAAGAATACTATTAATATACCGTTAGAAGGTGCTAGGAGCCTTTATAAGCCTAAACGGTATTACTATCTATTCGAAAAGACTATAGCGAGTGCGGAACGCGGTCTTCTACTTATTACCTTCCGTAATTCGCACCTTATAGAACGCCTAATAGATATCTAACTTAATAAACTACTTCGCTTTAGCAATATTACGGAGTATCTCTTTAATAAGCGGAAGCGGGTAGCGGTCCGGTCGTGTTATTTCGTTAAGTGCTCGGTAGTCTACGTAGAAACGTAGTCTTCCTCTAGGTTTCTACGCGAATAGCACTAGAGCGGCGGCCTTAGAAGAGCTAGCCTAAATAAACCCTTTACCTAGAAGGCCGTATAGTGTTTTCTTTAATATAAGCAACTCGTCTTAAGATATCGCGTATAGCGGCCTAAAGCGCGGAACTATGTCTTATCCGCGGGAATCCTTACGAAGCGGTATAGCGTAGTTAATGCTAGGCTTATATAGGTTTAATTTATCGGCCTCGCTTTTCCGAAAGAGCGGTAGTAGGTTATAGAACTACGTAGGGATTATTTAACGCAATTCGGCTTCTATCTTCGGTTTCTTTAGTCGTAAGGCTTTTTTAATATCCGCGAGGCTAACTATATAAATAATAGCTATAGTAGCTTCCGAGCCGTATCGTCTACGGATTCGGTTAATTATACCGATAAACACTAAAGCTATAACTTCTTTAGCCTCTCGAAGCTTTATAGCACACTTAGTGTCCTTAGGCTCGTTTTTATTAATATACTATAGCTAACGCTGCGAATTCCTATACTAAAGCCTTTCTTAGTGCGGTATAGAGTAAGACTCTATATAAAAAAGCTAAGGCTTTCTAAGGATTAGGTTAAATTCTAGCTAAGGGATAACGTATACTACGAGCAGTTGCTCGTACTTATTAATCTCTATAGCTATCTATACGATACCTTTAATCTTCGCCTCTTCTATAGCGCTTAAGGCTCTTTATACGTACTAAGGTCCTATATCTTTAACTAGTAAACGTAGTTCTTATGCAAATGCCTTATCGATAGCGGCGTAGCACTAGCAACCCTCGTCTATAAGAGTAAAGACGAGGTTTATATAGTTAATAATAATAGGTATTAAGGTAGGAGAAGTCTTAATATAGTTAGTTTACTCTTTTTTCTCTAGTGCTAGCGAATTAGGCTCTAAGGCCTGTCTATACTCTAGAGCTATGCGTTTCCTTCCGCTCCGGTAGTAGCGGGGATATTATTATTCTCCTTAATATTAGACTTAAGAGAAGGTCGGGTAGCGCGAATCGCTATAGGCCGTTCGGCTCGCTTCGTAGGGCGAGCGGGACGATATAGGCAGTCTATAGTAAAATATCTATCCGCGCTATAGCGTACGTAAAGCCCCTCCTCTCTCCGCTTCTAAAGCTCCGCCTTCGATACTTAATTAGCTCGCTATATAAAAGAGGATGTTATAGAACTACTAATCTAGGTTCCTAGTGTACTTTCTTTTTTCTAAAGTACGGGACGACTTAAGTACTAAGGGACTTAAGTACGGAAATACTTAGTACGAGGGTACCGGGGTACTTAGTACTTAGTACTTAGTACTTTATGACTTAGCATAAAGATGTTCGCCCCGGACTTACCTATTATCCGGTCATACCCCTTTTCGGCCTAAGACATACCCCTTTTTTAAACCTAAGTCCTTTTAGACTTAGCTTCCTTAGGTACGGGACGTACCACGCAGCTATAGTCACGCCGACGATCTTATTAAGCACCCCTGCCTAATAAGACCCGATGATTAGCTCGATGCCCTGTATAAGGGACCGACACCTAGACTACCGGGAGCTATAGGCCTAATATAGCCCTCCCGGCTTTCGGGACCGATCATTCGTCCGATCCTCCGCATAAGGAGGTCACACGACTTATGTCGTATGACCTACCTATATAACGTTATGCACGTAGTGTATAAATAGACCTATATGACCTAGATTAGTCTATAAGGGCTCTAGAACGACGCGGGAGGCAGCCTTTTTAAGGTTAGCCGACCTACACAGCCCCTACGCAGCCCTAGGGACCTGCATTAGTTCGGGGCAGTGTAAGGGATACGTGGCAGAAGGTGCTAGAAGGAAAGGGACGTACCGGGACCGTCTAGACGGACGGGAAGAGCTATATAAAGGAACTTTAGTCCGCCCTTCCTCGGGCTCTCCTTCCTTCCTTTCTTCTTTAGCTTTTATTATAGTTTTAGTTTAACTGCCTACTAAGTGACCTACACCTCTTCTAGTAGTGCCTTTAGTGCTCTAGCCTCGACTACCCCTACTTGCTTAGACTTAGCCAGCCGGTCTAGTATAAGTGACCCTAAGTGCTCCTCTGCTTACTATTCCGCCCCTATAGCTTTTAAGGATAAATAACGCCCTCTATTAGTCTTTAACTATTAGAGACTTAGTCCGGTTAGACTATCTTCTGTCTTTTAACCGTTCTATTACACGATAAAAGCTCTTACCTTTTGCTTAGCCGCGGAGTGTGTTTTTTTAAGACCGTTGCTTAATCTTTGTTTAATCTTTGCTTAGTCTTTGTTTTACCCCTTAATCTTTTCCTAATCTTTTCGATCTATTAGATCTTAGATTTTGTTTTAATCTTTATAGATTCGAAGAACACTTTTTAGAAAAACACTAAAAATAACTACTTCTTTAAGAATGTCTTCTTCTACTTCTTTAACCTCTCGCCCGGCAGCTCGCCCGGCAGCTCGTCCGGCTGTAGCTACGGCTGCTGCTTCTGCTACTACGCCTACGGGCCTAGCTCCGGCTTACACCGCCGCCGCCCTAAGACCGCCGCCGCCTCTAGGCCCGGCCGGGTACGCCCCGGTCCCGGCCCCGGTTCCGGACTTCCGCCACCCCCGGCAGTTCGGGGAAATTGTTAAAACCCTAAAGCCGGCTATTTACACCGGAGAACCCGGCAAGCTATAGGAATTTCTTACCTAGCTAAAGGCCTTCTTTCTTTCCTTTCCGGATTCCTTCTCTATTGATAAAGCGAAGGTCTTCTTTACAGCTAGCTGCTTAAGGGGATTAGCTTTAACCTAGTTCGAACCTATTCTTAGGGATAGGGTGACTTAGGTAGAGGGGGACCGGGATAAACTTACGGACGATATCTTAAATAGTTATTAAGCTTTTAAAACTAACCTCTAGCAGACCTTCGGCGTAGGTAACGAGAAGAGAGCCGTAGAATATAAGCTACGGTATTTACGATAAAAAACCTCTACTTTTAATTATGCTGCCTTATTTAGGCAGATAATCTCGAAATTAGAATAGGACGACGACGCTATAATAGCGGTTTTTTACGAGGGGCTAAAGGACGATATAAAGGACGAGATCTTTAAATAAGACCGTCCCGACACCTTCGTCGAGTTTATAGCCTAAGCAGTTAGAATCGACGACCGGCTTTTTAAACGCCGGCAATAGAAGAAGGACCCCCGAGGGGGGTATAAGGTTTTTTAAAGAAAAAGGGGAAATAGACGAATAACGGCGATCCTATAGACCTAGATGCTATTTTAAACCCGGGAATAACTAGCTATTCGGCACCGGCCGGAAGCTCGAAAAACAATAGCATTTATAAGAGCCTTACCTACTTCTTTTATAAGAAGGTAGGGCATATTGCTAAAGATTGCTACCGAAAGAAAGTTCTAGCTAAAGGAAAGCCGGCGGCTTCTAAAAGCCTTAATACCTTAGAGCAGGGACCCTTTAGGCTCTCTCTACCGCCTTTAAGAGAAGCTCTCGATCCTACGCTTTTTAATAGCGATCCTATAGGCTTTTCTACCTATCCCTACTACGATAAACGTTTTACGACTATTAGGGGTCTTAAGGACAAAATGGCACCTATTTTAGATAGCCTAGTTAGGCCCTCTATCGAAGGAGAGGAGGACCTATTTAGATAGTCGGACCTAGACGAGGATCCGGCCGGACCGGAGGACCCGGCCGGCACGGATAGTCCGGACGCTCCGGACAGCGTGATAGAGGATCTAGTGATCGACTTAGAGGACGGAGAGATTATAGATAACTCTATGGATAACGCGGGGGTCGGTCTAGCACCCCCGGACTCCCCGGACTCCCCGGATTCCTCTATAGAGTCCGCTCCGGACTTAGAGGGTCCGGAGCCCGGGCCGGAGCCGGATAACGACGATATACCCCTAATAACGCAATACGACTCTAAGGAATTCCCTTAAGGAACCTAGTACTAGCAAAACCATAGCTAGGCCCTAGAGTTAGAAGATCTTACTAGAGGCTATATACCTAATGCTTATAGCCCCGCGGATACCGAAGAATTCTTAGAGGGCAGCGTAGCTACGGCTACCCCGTACGATAGCTCGGAGTCCCCTCCGGCCTACCGTAAACTTAAAGACGTTAAAGACCTTCTTAATAGCCTCGACCCGGAATATAGCAGCTATAGGGAATACCTAGCTATTACGAACTATTTAGAAGGAATTATCGAATAAGACGCTTAGGGATACCCTAGCGCCGAAGATAGGCCCTTAGGATGCCTTACCGATATAGCCGAAGAGACTTTAGCTTTACTTTAAAGCTATAAGCGTAAAGTAAATCGGCTAGAGGCAATGCTTTTAGATAACGAGCACGAAACCTACGAGGAATTTAGTAGGGAAATTGCATCCCTAGTAGACCTTATAGAAGAGAAAGAACGCGAGAAGTTTAACCTCCTTACTAGACTAGATCGTCTAGGAGGTTATATGCCGGAGCTATACCTAGAACCCTCTTTTAAGGTCCGGACTCTCTAGGAGGCCCTCCGGAGGCTAGAAGGCGTCTACTGCCTCGCCTCCCGGACCCTCGGACTCGCTTCTTAAGTTAACCGAGACCTACTCAAACGGGTCCGGCAACTATAAGGTCTCCCTTTCGAGACTACTAATTATAGGGTTATAATATAACCTATACCTTAGGGAACTACTAATAGACTTAGTAGTAAGTCTATTAGAGAAGAGCCGGGTTCTACTAGATTTAAAAGAGAACCCTTAGGGTTTAAAAGACAACCCCTAGAGCTTAAAAGAGAGCTTAATCTATATAGACTTAAAAGATAGTCTAGTAGGCTCGAAAGAGAGTCTACTAGGTTTAAGAGAGAACCTAATCCCTCTAAGACTGTTTTAGGGGAGGGGATATAGGGTAATAGCACCCTTACTACCGAGGATATAAAAAACCTCTATTACTAAAAGTAAAAGGGCTACTTACTAGTAATTAAGATCTTCTTATTACTAATAAAACTATTAGTAAGAAGATAACCCTTACGATTAACTATTAAGGGTATAGACTTTCCGCTTTAGTAGATAGCGGATCTATAAGTTACTATATTGCCTTAGAAATAATAAATCGTCTACGCCTTCGTTACCGGCAGAAAACTACGCCTTATACGCTATTTATAGCCGAAGGGAAACCCTTTATATATAACAACGGGAATATTATCTACGAAACTAATCCTTTTAAATATTCTATCGGAAACTTATCGTTTAAAGACCCTTTCGATATCCTATCTATACGATACGATATTATACTAGGACTACCCTTCTTGCAATAATATAACCCTTCTATCGACTAGAATAAAGGCCTTCTAAGGTTTAAAGACGATACCTTAGATATTCTACTCTATAACGAATTAAAGGACTTAACCGGACTAAAAACCTCGGAACTTAATACTAGCCTAGAAAGGCGAAGCCTAGGAATTAAGGAAGTTGCTACCTTATTCGAAGAGGAACTTCCGGACCGATTTAATACGGTCCTAGAACCGCTAAACCTATTATTAGAAGACGCTTCGAATAGCGCCTCTATTAAAGAAATAGAGACGGACCTTAAAGCGGATAGATTTAAGACTATACCGCACGATATTCTCGTTAAATTCGGTGTGATATTTAACGACCTACTAGAGGATAAACTACCGCCTCGGACGCAATAGGATTACGAAATCAACCTTAAAGACGGAGCGAAGCCTCGCTTTTGTAAGATATATAACCTCGATGAATTATATTTAAAATTGCTTCGAGATTATATCGACGAAAACCTTCAAAAAGGTTATATAAGGGAGTCGAAATTAGAATATCGGGCCCCGGTACTATTTGCTCCGAAAAACAGCAAAGATAAGGTTAAGACTAGGCTATGCATCGACTACCGCTAGCTTAACAACGATACTATTAAAGACCGGACCCCTTTACCCCTTATTGTCGAATTAAGGGATCGATTATCTAAGAAAAGATGATATACGAAAATCGACCTTAAAGTGGCTTATAGCTAGATACGAATTAGGGAAGGAGACGAATATAAGACCGCTTTTAGAACTCGATACGGCTTATACGAATTTTTAATCCTCCCTCTAGGGCTTACGAATGCCCTAGCGACTTTTTAGAAGCGTATTAATAACGCCCTATATAAACACCTCGATATATTCGTCTTAGCTGATTTAGACGATATAATCGTCTATTTAGACGATTTAGAAACGCATAAACTCGACGTTATAAAGGTGCTTAAGGCTCTTAAAGCAGCTAGCCTTTATATTAAGCTAGAAAAATGCATATTCTACACGCAGGAAGTCGAATTCTTAGGCTATATAATTACCCTAAACACTATACGGATAGACCCGTATAAGTTAGAGGCAATTAGCGGTTAGCTTATTCCTTCTATAATTAAGGAAATACAGAGCTTTATAGGCTACGCTAATTACTACCGACGCTTTATAGTAGATTTCTCTAAAGAGTTAATCCCTATACTAGCAGTAATAAAGCTAGCTAGGACGAAACCCTATACCTAGACGGACGAAGCTAATAACGCTTTTATTAAGCTTAAGAGCCTATTAACTTCCGCCCCGGTACTATATAGCTACGATGCGGAAAAGCCGTGCGAATTAGAAACCGACGCTTTTAATTTCGCATTAGGTGCGTAATTAAGCTAAAGGGACGACGATAATATATTACATCCTATAGCTTTTTACTCTAAAAAGCTAAATAAGGCAGAGATATATTATCCGATCTACGATAAAGAATTCTTAGCGATTATAAACGCCTTTAAAGAATTTCGGTATTATATTCTAGGGAATTCCTATAAGACGAAGGTCTATATAGACTATAGGAATATCACCTATTTCGCTAGTACGCAGTAGCTTAACGCACGGTAAATCCGTTAGGTAGAGTTCTTAGCAGATTTTAACTACGAAATTCTACATAAGAAGGGAACCGAAAATTCCCGTGCCGACGCTATTAGTCGACGTCCCGACTATAATACAAAGATCGAATCTTATAACGAACGGCTTTTATATCTTAATACGGAAGGCAACTACGAGCAGTAATTACTTAATGCCGTATTTAAGATTAAAGGAGATAATTCTATTTTAGAATTACTTAAAAGCACTTATAAGGATACCGATTTTAGTAGGTTTAAGAAGCATATAACCTAGGAAAACGACCTCGCCTACTATAAGGGAAAGTTATTCCTTACGCTTAGTAGCGAGGCAACGATTATAAAGGATTTTTACGAAAGCCCGATACACGGCCACTAAGGGATATCCCGGACTTATAATCGAATTCGGAATTACTATAACACGTATAATCTTCGCCGCAAAATTTAGAAGATTATTAAGGCATACGATACTTGCAATAAAGCTAAGGCTGCACGGCATAAGCCTTACGAAAATCTATAGCCTATAAAGACCCCCGAATTACCTTAGGAATCTATTGCTATAGACTTTATTACGAAGTTACCGAAGTCTATCGAACCTATAACGAATATAGAATACGACTCTATATTAGTTATAGTAGACCGCCTTACGAAATACGGTTATTTTATTCTAATTAAAGAAGCTATATCGGCTAAGGAATTATCTTACGTCTTTATAAGATATATTCTAGCCGATAAAGGTCTACTAAAAACCCTAATTACGGATAGGGACCGAAAGTTTATATCACACTTTTAGCAGAGCCTTATGCGAGCTCTAGGAACTAAGCATAAATTATCTACGGCTTATCACCCTATTACCGACGGAATTACGGAACGGCTAAACTAGACCTTAAAGCAATACCTTCGAAGCTATATTAACTACTAGTAATACGATTAGCTAGTTAGGCTACTAATAGCCTAGTTAGCTTATAATACTTCGGTATCGGAACCTATATAGCAAACGCTAGCCTTTGCGAATTACGGATTTATACCCGAAGCCTATAGGTCTTCCCTACCGGAAGTTATAGCCGAAAAAGCTATCTTAAGCTCTAAGCAGCTAAGAAGCTTACATTCCGCTATTAAAGACGAGCTCGACTTTATAAAGGAGCGAATAACTTATTATTATAATAAAAAGACCGAAAAGGAACCTACTTTTAATAAGGGCGATAAAGTCTACCTTATTAAGAAGAATATTACTTTTAATAGGCCTAATAATTCGTTAGACTATAAGAAGATAGGACCTTTTCTTATATAGGAAAAATTCTCCGACTTAACCTATAAGCTAGACCTACTAACGGCTATGCTTATACATCCTGTTTTTTACGTTTCGCTACTCGAATTAGCGCCTAAGAATAGCCGCCTAGCGAAAGATATCGATATACTAGTCGAAGAAGACGAATACAAAGTCGAAGAAACTTTATCTAAGAAGATAGAAAACGGTTAGCATTTCTATCTTATAAAGTAGAAGAATTATCCTTCTTCCGATAACACGTAGGAACCTATTAAGCATCTTAAAAACGCTCTTAAGAAGATTAAAGCCTATAATAAATCTAACCCTTAGATTTAAGGGAAGAGGAGTTTAAGGGTTTAAAGGTTAAACCCCCCTTAGGAAGGGTAATGTGTTATAGAACCACTAATCTAGGTTCTTAGTTTACTTTCTTTTTTCTAAAGTACGGGACGACTTAAGTACTAAGGGACTTAAGTACGGAAATACTTAGTACGAGGGTACCGGGGTACTTAGTACTTTAGTACTTAGTACTTTATGACTCAGCATAAAGATGTTCGCCCCGGACTTACCTATTATCCGGTTATACCCCTTTTCGGCCTAGGATATACCCCTTTTTCGAACCTAAGTCACTCGGGACTTAGCTTCCTTAGGTATAGGACGTACCACGCAGCTACGGTCACGCCGACGATCTTATTAGGCACCCTTGCCTAATAAGACCCGATAATTGGCTCGATGCCCCGCATAATAGACCGACACCTAGACTACCGGGAGCTATAGGCCTAATATAGCCCTTCCGGCTTTTAGGACCGATTATTCGTCCGATCCTCCGTATAAGGAGGTTATACGACTTATGTCGTATGACCTACCTATATGACATTTTGCACGTAGTGCATAAATAGACCTATATGACCTAGTTTAATCTATAAGGGCTTTAGAACGACGCGGGAGGCAGCCTTTTTAAGGTTAGCCGACCTATATAGCCCTTACGCAGCCCCGGGGACCCGCATTAGCTTAGGGCAGTGTAAGGGATACGTGGCAGAAGGTGCTAGAAGGAAAGGGACGTACCGGGACCGTCTAAACGGACGGGAAGAGCTATATAAAGGAACTTTAGTCCGCCCTTCCTCGGGCTCTCCTTCCTTCCTTTCTTCTTTAGCTTTTATCATAGTTTTAGTTCAACTGCCTACTAAGTGACCTACACCTCTTCTAGTAGTGCCCTTAGTGCTCTAGCCTCGACCACCCCTACTTGCTTAGACTTAGCTAGCCGGTCTAGTATAAGTGACCCCGAGTGCTCCTCTACTTACTATTCCGCCCCTACAGCTTTTAAGGATAAATAACGCCCTCTATTAGTCTTTAACTATTAGAGACTTAGTCCGGTTAGACTGTCTTCTGTCTTCTAACCGTTCTATTACAATCTTTCTATACTAAGATGCCTATATTAAGAAGATCGCACGCAAATTCGGCCTTAACGGCACTAGGAAAGCGCCGATAATCCCTCTACCGCCCTTGCCGCTCTTTAAGAACCTAGGACAAGCGACCTTTCGAGAGATTAAGGACTTTTAAGAGAGGATAGGCTCTATTATGTATGCGGCAGTCACTATAAGGCCGGATGTAGCCCTTACAGCCTTATAGCTTTCGAGGTTCCTTACGAACCCCTCGCCGTAGTAAAACGAGCTAGCTAATAGTTGCATTCGCTACCTCTATGCAACGAGGTTCCTTACGATTAAATACAACGGCCTCGAAGGGGAAGCTCTTATTATTACAACTAACGCTTCTTTCGCAGACGACCTAAAGACCCGCCGATCGTTATAAGGCTATATTATAATGCTCTACGGCGGCTTAGTCGTGTGGAAAGCGAGCCTATAAGATATAGTAATAACCTCGACGATAGAGGTAGAGCTGCGTAGGCTACAACGGGCTATAAAAGAGGCGTTCGCCTTTTTAAGGCTTATAAGGGATATCTCTATCGAGCTTAGGCTATTAAGGATATACTACGATAACCTTTAGACTATTAGACTAGTAGTAGAGGAAGGCCGTATCTTAATAAAGCTACGCTACGTAGATATACAAAGCATATAGTTAAAGTAGGAGTTTAAGAAAGGCCGCTTCGTGGTTGAATATATGCCTACTGCCGACATGCCCGCCGATGGCCTAACAAAAGCGCTGCTACGAGCGAAATTCGAGCGATTTAAGGCGCTATTAAAGTTAAAGGATATACGAGGGCGAATACTAGAAGGAATAAAGGACTAGGGAAGACTAGAACACTAAGGAAAAGGGCACGTTTGCACTTTAATAAGCGCTTACGATAGCTTCTTCTTTAGCGTTGATTTAATCTCTTAACGCTAGGGGGGTATATCGCATTAGAGCGTGCCTATAAGGAGGTGTTAGATATAGCTCTATACTAGTATAGGTCACGTGTCCGCTTGCGCACCTATTTAAGGTGCTTTGTAAGACAGCTAGCCTACGACTATATATCGCAATATTAGACCTTTTTTCTCTTATTAATTAGTATCCCTTTTCGTAACCTTAAGTGCACCTATTAACCACTCCTCGCGCCTACGGGTGCGGGCCCTTATAGGTAGATGCAATAATATATATATACGGAAAATTTAGTGGCGGGACATAGACGCGCGGGGTACGTATAGAAAGAGTAGGGGTATACCTATCTTACTATGCAAATAGAGATTTCGTGCTATGCAAATAGTAAGACTCTAAACGTAATAAGATAACTTTAGATACTCTCTTAAGGTTGCCCTACGAAGATATTATTAACCTAATTAATAGCTACTTAGCCCTACGATAGGACGTTAAAAGACGAGATATAGCTTTAAAGGTATATAATTAAAAGCTTAGGCAGACAAAGGAAGAGTAAGCGACTTCCCTTAAGGATAAAGAGGTAGGCATAATAGAGCTTCCTATAGATAAGCCTAATGCTAAACCGCTTAAGGAAAAGGCTACTACCTCTACGGAGGATATTACTAAGAAGGAAGATATTTACTAGCCGATATAAGACTTAACTAAGGCCTTTTAGGATATAACTATTAACTTAAACCGCTAGAATAAAGCTCTTATAAACCCTATAGAGAGGGAGTTACGCTACGTCGGTTCTAGTAGTCGAGGAAGAGGTAGTTACTACTCTAGCACGACGAATACCCTTAGATTGCACTAGCCGACGAACGATAAGTCCTACGTAAACTTCGTTAAGACCTTAAGGTGCTTTTACTACGGAGAACTTAGATACTACCTAAACTAATATCCTACGCTCTAAGCTAATTATATAGCTAGCGTTATAACCTATAATTCTTCCTTAGGAGTTCTCGCCCTTAGAAGACCGAAAGATATAAGCCCGATTCCTTATATATTAGCTAGTAAGTATATAAGGCCTAGATCTTACATTCGGAGGCTTATCGTTTATTAGGCTAATGTATAGCCTAAATGCTTTATAACTCCGCTAATCGCTTAAGTTAAAGCGTTATCTACGCCTTCTTACTAGGATTCGATAGTAAATAAGAAAGAAATCGCTACGATAGATGCCTTTTAGAAATACTCTTATCCTTAGGAGTAGAAACCTCGCGACCTTATTAAGACCGACGTCGCGACTAAGACCTCTATAATTCGATTCTTAGTGCCTTAGAAGGAAAGAGGAACGGATAATTAAATACTCTATTCGACTATATAAGTCAATGCTTAAAAGGCAAAAAGACAACGAATCGATAGAGATAACGTAGACTCTTAGGAGGATACGACTATAAAGACTATTCCCGTTAAAACTCTAGTCTATTATAGATATAGGACGGAACCTAAAAAGAAGTTCGATATTATAACGGACGAGATCGTCTATAATATTATATTAAAGAAGATACTAATCTCCTTATAGACGCTAGTTAAGTTTTTGCCCTTAGTCGGTTCTAAATTAAGCGCAAAATGCATCGATAAAGCCTAAGGCATTAAAACCACGCAATTCTAATCCCCTAAAGAGATAACTACTTCTCCTCCTATTTTAAGGGCAGTCGCTATAGAAATCCTAACCGACGACGAGGAGGAGGAAGGATTAGACCTTTTAGGTTACCTATAAGAAAAGCTATCTATAACGGCAGTGTACTTTAAAAAGCCTATCGGAGAATACTAGATTAAGCCTAAAGCTATTATATGCCTACTCTACGATAAAGAGATACCGGACCGGAAGATATATTAGTATACTAACTATAAGGGGTCGATAAAAGTTAACGTGCGTATAGTCGACTAAGGCGATAGCTAGCTATAACGGAGACTTATCGGTGAATTCCCTATTAAAGACGACTCTAAGACTAAAGGAAAAAGGAAGGAACTACCTTAAAGCAGATAGGACGAGCATATAACGCGGTAGAAAGCTATAATAGACGAGTTTAATAGTCGGCTTACGTATTTCTATATAGGGACTATTAACCCGACTATATTAATAAATATGCCTTCTATTACGTACCTAATTCCTATAGTTAAACCTTAAGACGACTACGATAGAATAACTATATTTAGACTACTATCTTTATCTTATTACTAACCGTAACTATTTAATCTTATATACTAAGATCCTCTTATAGTATTAAAAGCCTTTTTTCTCGATTAAATAGACTTATTGTTCGCCTAGCGCTTGCTAAATAGAAGTATTAACCTTAACTTAATAGGAACTACGATAGAAGCGGCCGAAGAAGAAAGGACTAGCGCTTACGCATCCCCGTAAGACAGCGCCTACGTATCCCCGTAAGACGATAATAGACTCTATAGCTAATACGTATAACGTCTTTAGACGCTATATACGACGACTCTAGTTTAAGAGGAAGATTTAAAGACTACTACCCTTATATCCGACGCGATAAGCGTGCACACTTTAGATACCGTTAATATAGTTATAGTGCCTACGTAGAGAAGATATCTATGCGATATAATAGACTAGGTCTCTTAGAGCCTATAAGACTGCGTCGACCTAGACGACCTAGTCTTCGAGACTATTAAAGAGGTTAGGCTCGAGCTTACGGCAGGCCCTCGGCCTAATATCGACGCGTATATAATATAGACGGATACGAGTTTATAGGACTATCCTCGGCCGCCCTTATCGCCTTCGTTCCCCGCGCTATCTTCGGCGACTTCTATAGGACCGCTATTAGAGACGTCTAACGTATTAGACCTTCTCCTTAGCTACGAGGAGACGTTTAGTCCGGAAGATAACAATCTAGATTATGCCTACGACGATAACTATATAATAAATAACGTCTGTTTGCTAATAAACGACTTGCCGGAGCCTAACGAGAGTACGTTAGCGCCGTAAACCTTCGCGACTAACGCGACTAGCTAGGAGGAAGAAAATCAAGGCCCCTTAGTGCACTTTTAGACACTAGGTCTAAAGGTAATCTTATTAGCAAGCACTACGCATAATCCTACGGCTTAAAAATTAGCACGACGAAGGCGACGACTAAGTTATACTCTAGCGCGGCTATCGAAATAGTTAAGGAGGTCGAGATAGAGTTATATATAGGCTTAGCGTAGATGCTAATTACGTTCTTTATCGCGCTAAACTATATTCTCGTTCCTTTTATTCTAGACATACCGTTTATCTAGACGGCCCGGGCGATATTTAATTATACTCTAAAGAACGGAGATATATATATTAGGTATTAGATAGGAATAGTTAGAATTATCGCTCCTACGGCCGGCGCTATTAGATAGGAGGTTTCTTCCGTAGCTAATAAGAAGGTTATCCGGATAAATGTTATTATAACTAACGGACGATATAATAAGTTCCGACCGGCCGCTTTTACTAATAACGATAAGGATTCCGACGTAGAAGGTGCTCCTAAAGATAAAGAGATTAATAACGATAAGGATTCTAACGCAGAAGGTGCTCCTAAAGATAAAGATATTAATAACGATAAGGATTCCGACGCAAAAGGTTCTCCCGAAGATAAAGATATTAATAACGATAAGGATTCTAATGTAAAAGGTATTCCCGAATATAAGGATACGAATTTTTTTTCTCCTATTTCTTATATTTCGAATTATATATCTACGTAGACCTATTAATAGTTAACGGTTTCCTATCTAATTTAATCTTCGCCGACTGTCCTTACCTTGCTAGGAGGCGAGATTCTTAGTTATAGAGGAGGGATATAGCGATAGATACCTATACCTACGTTATAAGCTCTAATTAGGCAGTAACTTATTACTAATAAGGAAGATTAAGCTATTCTCTCGATTAAATCGGAAACCGCTAAGGAAATCCTAAAAGTAATAATAAACGAGACGACTATAGAGCTAAGAAAGACTATAAGAAAGATATAAAGGAAATTCCGAAAAATGCAGAAGATTTAGGTATAGACTAGAAGAAAGAAGCCTATAAAGATATACGATATATAGGTTAAGATAATATTTAAAAGAAAATATCGGACTAATCTAGTTATATAAGGGAGAAAAGGGTTATAAGTTATAACCCTTATTAAGGCCCCGATAACAGCGTTATTAGGAGCGTCACGTGCCACGACTAGGCTCCCTTTAGAGCCTAGGACAGGCTTAGTTAGGACATATAAAGGGGCCCCCTTTCCTCTCCTCTTCGCCTTAGCTAGAGAACCTATATAGACTAGATGTAAGAAGACAGACTAGAGGTACGTTTAGGAAGGTAGGAACGATGGTTAAAAGTACGAATAATCCTTTATTGCAAATGCGGTTGCCCTCTCGTAGTAAGACTAAAGCTTGCCCTTCTTCTAAGATGTATCGGGGCCTTAGGGATATACCCTTAGGCCTCGAGAGGGGTTATCGGGGACTAGTTAGCGACTAATGGCCAAATAGTCCCCGAGCTAAAATGCATTATCTATCGTACATATATCCCTATCTCCTAACTCTATAGTTGCGCGGGTAGCTGCGTTATAATTATCCCCCCTTTCTAAGGCGGACGCTTTAGACGCTAGGATAGCTTTAGGTACGAATAAAGTCGTAATAGCAAATAGGACTAAAACAGGATTAAACGTAGTATAAAAATCAACGACGATAGTTATTATTATATATATTATAATAATTATCGTGTTAGTTACGCGTTATAATAGTTACTACGCAATAGGGGGCTAGTCGCCTATATATAAATAGCGAACTATAATAGAGTGCTGCTCTTTATATATAAAGTTTTTTCTTCTCTTCTCTTATTATGCAACTATATCGAGATCTTTATAGAAAAGTATATTCGGAATTAGACGAGCATATTCTAAATTAGAAGATTATACTCCGAATTAGACGATTATACTCCGAATTAGTTTAACGCTATAGGTCCTAAGCGAACGGCGAGCGTAACGGTAGCGACGCCCCGAAAGCGAGGAAAATAGATAGACGACATTCAGCCGATAGGTCCCTTAGTTATAGCTCGAGTCCTAGAGTTATCGGCGAATAGAGTATCGATTAAGGACGCCGTAGCGATGGCATAGGAAGAGATAAAGCTAAAGAAGACGCGCGGAGAGAAAACAACCCTATTAGAACGACTCCTTATAGAGAAGAATATATAAGATGCCTTAGATATACGAGATGCCTTAGAGAACTCAACGTCCTCTTTAGAGGAAGAAACCGAAGATTAACTATTTCATAAGTTATTTAAGGAACTATTTACTAGCATAAAGAAAGCTATTATAGCAAAGTCCTAAGAAGATCACGCGAATGTAAAGCGTATAACGCTAACGGTTATTAAATCCGAAACATTTTCGTCGTTTAGTAAAGATAAGAGAGACTAAGATATAGAGGCGAATACCTAAGGAAACACCGTCGATAAGAGGAATATCTAGAAAAGGATATCGCCTAAGAAAAAGGCGAAGAAGGTCGTGACTATAAATAGTCGCCGGGCGAAAGGGTGCTAAGTTACGGAATTATACTGCATTAAGTGCTTTAATAACAGTATATAAGGGTTTAGCGATAATAAGGACGATACTAGAATAGTTAAACTATCTTATATATAGGAGGATGCGCGATTAAGCAGATGTATTTAATGCAACTCCCGTAGCGACCTCTACGAATCGGTAAGCCCTTCGTTCCCCCTTAAGTCGAGATATAATCGCTAATAAAATTATAGGTGCCCGTAATAATGTCCGGGGATATAGCTAATCTATGCGGCATCTAGACGAAGATAGCCGAGCTTTAGATCACTCGGGACGAAACGGAGAAGAAGAGGATAAAGTCAATCTTCTACTAAGTCTATGCGTCGTTTATAGCCGCAATAACGGCCTACCGAGAGGAATAGGGGGTATTAGGTACTAAACGTTTGTGTACGAAACGTCGTCTTAAGTACCGATAGGCATCGATAGAACGACGGAAAGCTTTGCGTAAGAATAGGGACTAAAAGCTTCGTCTAGTAATCAGTAACGTAGGTTTTACCCCGTAGCGGGTAGGCAGAGAATATAGATATAATAATCTATACGGGATAATTAAGGAAAGTAGTCGGCGGGGAAGAAGGGAGTAGGCGAAGCGCCTTCTAGTTATCGCGGAGTTTACTAACGATATCGAAGTAGGAGAATTCTACCGTATAGATGTTAAGGAATAAAGGTAAAGTAGCGGCGGAGTAGCTATTAGAAAAGTTAGGGTAAGCTAAAAAGAAGTTATTTTATAATGCGTAATTTCCGCTGTTTCTTTAGCCGTGTCTTTAGGTATTCGTTAATAAGTTCTTAGGCATTCGCTATATTGTCTTAAGCAACCTACTCGTTATATTCGGCTAGCTAACCTTCCTATTTTACTAAGTAGTAGGTAATGCCTTTCTTCTTCTTATAGTCCTTAATTTGCTAGACCGACTATTCTCCTTCGGCATCGTCGAGGTTAGGCATCGGTAGTAATTTGCTAGGGTGTTAGTTAGTAGCCCTTTCTACCTACGGCTTAAGAAGACTAATGTAAAACATATTATAAAGCCGGTCGTATTTCTCTAGTAGGGCTAGGCGGTACGCTTGCTTACTAATAGCTTAAAGGACCTTAAAAGGTCTAATGTATTTAGGTAATAACTTCCTTCTTTAGTCCTTAAGGCGTAAGTTCTTCGTAGAGAGTCCTACTAAGTCCCTAACCTTAAGGGTAAGTGGCTTATAATAGAGGTTATAGAACTTCTTTTGCGACTTAATAGCTTATCGCTAATAAGTCTCTAGCTTTTTCCTTAGGTCTACTAATCTACTAATACGAGCTCTCGCTTTAGGCACTCCCCTACTAGTAGCATCGTCCGTAAGGTAGATATAGTAGTATAGTTAGTATCCGAATAATGCCTTATTAAGCGAAAAGCCTATAGTTGCATTCTTCGCATTATTATAAGCGAACTAAGCCTCCCGTAGTAGTCTCGGCTAGTTATTCTATTCGGCATTTATATAATACTAAAGGTAGTGTTATAGTGTCTAATTTACCCATTCGGTCTAACCGTCGGTTTATAGGTAAAAGGCTATTAATAACCTACGTTTTATCCGCGATATATAATAGAGGTCTAACTAGAACTTACTAGTAAATAGAGATCCTTTATTAAAAATAATGCCTTTCGGTATTCTATAGATAAGCTTAATCTTATAATAAAAAGCCTTAGCTAACTTAGGCGCTATTATTGTCTTAGAGACCGCGAGAAATACGCTATACTTAGTGTATTAATTAACGATTACTAGTATTACGTTAACTTCTTTACTATCGAACTATAATTTCGGAAAACCGGTAGTAAAGTCTATAGAGACTTCTTCCTAAGGTCTTATAGGAATAAGCAGCGACTTAAGGGCGCTATATAAGCGATGCCGCTTTAGAACGGCGCTTTAATAGATATAATATAAACGTATATAGCTGTTTATATTACGAGCTATGCCTTCCTAGAAGAATTTCCGGGATAGGAGGTCTTTTATACGGGCTATTCCGAAGTATCCTATAAAAGGATCGTCGTAGTAGAGCTAAATAAGCTCTTGCCTTAAGGCAACCTCTATAGGCACTACGATTCTTCCCGAATATAAAATAAGTCTATTTAGGCTTAATAACTAAGGACTTACCCCTTCTTTTAGGGTACTTTCGGCCTATACTCGCTATATAGTCTACGGATCTTCCGCTTAAGTCCTCTTAAGGAGCTTAAAAAGGGGCTCGGAGATATTGCTCTTATAGACCCCTTTACAACGAGCTGCTAACCTAGCTAATTATCTTTAATACTATTGTTTATAACTAACGATATCTTTAACCTAAGTGGCTAACTTAGCGGGACTCGTTCCTAAATGCTAAGCGATCGAATCTTAGAGAGCTCGTGTATTTTCGTTACGTAAAGATATCTTATTAAGCTTAGAGATAGTAGAGACCTAAGAACTCGTCTTAAGGTCGCTTTATAAAGAATCTATAGCTATATACACCTGCCGAATAATTGCTAACTTCTATTATAGTTCCGGGAGTAGCTTTATAGACGGTAGGGCTTCGCCTATAAATTCCGGCTTCCTTAATAAAGCATCGGCAGGATTTAATTTACCGGCTTAGTATTTAATCGTAAAATCGAAAGGAGCTAGGTATATATACTAACGTGCTTATCTTCTATTAAGGGATACTTGCTTTGTAAAGCCTTAAAGGTTCTAGTAATCTAATAAAACTTTAACGGTATTCGCCGCCCTTTCGACGTAGTATCGCTAGTATTAAAATAACTTAACGATAGCAAACATCTCCTAATTAAGGGTGCCGTAGTTAAGCTTAGGGCTAGTAAACTTCCGTAACTAGAAAGCAATCGGATGATAATAGCCTTTATTATTAGGCTATAAAAGAATGCTAGCTATTGCGAAAATTAAGGCATTAGTCTCGATGTAAATCGGTCTTTAAGGGTCGAAGTGTTAGAGAAGTAAGGCTATTGCAAAGGCGTTCTTTACGGCGTAAAACGCTATTAATTCGCTAGTATTTAGCTATACTCGTCTAGGCTTTCTTCCCTTAACGCTCCCCTTTAATAACGTAGTAAGAGGGGCAATAATGCTAGAGTATCCTAAAATAAAGAGTGTTACTATTTACACTAAGCGATTTCTCTATTTGCACTAAGTTAATATTAAGTAGACCTAATTCTTCTACGCCTACCCTCCGCGCCTACCCCGCTTAACCTAATTTATATTTAATAATATAGCAACGGCGGGGCCCGCGTAAAGTAAATAGTCTAGGCGGGCGTCTACGCTTAATTTATACGAATAACACGCTTAATTCGCCTACTTAATTCGCCCTTATAACGCATCTCAATTCGTAGCCCTAGGCTGCGTGGCCCTAGGCTGCGTGGCCCTAGGCTGCGTGGCCCTAGGCTGCGTGGCCCTAGGCTGCGTGGCCCTAGGCTGCGTGGCGGGAATAACCTCCTCTATAGCGGACGACGCAGGCGTAGCTCTGCCGCCCCTAACGCCGCCCCTAACGCCCCTGCCTTATCTCCCTCTTAATCCTCTGCCTCGTGTATTTATACGCGCGCGCGATCTTGCTTACGACGGCTGGCTTAACGCCTAACTGCCTTCCCCTTATAGCTCGTCTATCTCGTATTGCGTACGTGTGCGGCGCACGCTTGCATTAAGGCGGCGGGTGCTAGCTTAGCTAGACCGCGATAGCTGCCTCTACTGCGTGCCTCGTCTGCCTCTGCCTCGTGTGCTTCTCTAAGAGGCTTGCTATTACGAAGCTTAGGAGACGTCGTTATCTTAATCTCGGCTTAGCTCTAAGTCTTAAGGCACCGGTAGGGGCATATTCTTTAGTATATAAGGCCGACTACGGAGGTTTTAAACGATATTAAGGTCCCGGATTCGGAGGAGTAGTTCGTCGAGGTCCTAAGGGTACTAATTAGCGTAATTCATATAGAATAAGGGGGGGTCTTTACTAGCGGCTTCTTAAGCTACCACCGAGGATAAATATTAAGCTTTATAAGCGGTATATCGGCTTAGTGTATATCGGCTTAGAGTCGTTAAAAGATTGCGTAGGCATAAGGAAGCCCTTACTGCTGTATAAACCGCCCTATATAAGGCGATAGCGGTAGTAGCTCCCGCGGCTCTTTCCTAAGCTCGAAGGGCAATACGGCTAAGGCAAGACAGTGCTGCTTAGTAAGGAGGTTAATAGCTTAGTAGGTAACCTTAACGTTAAGCTTGCTAAGCTACTTCTAGCTAAGATATAGTAACCGCTACCGACTCTACTACCGGGCGGCTTCTTAGATATAGTAGCGTTGCTTATTCTCGATTATCTATAGTAAGGCGTTATAGAGGTAAAAGAGATCGCCGGTGCCTATAAGTAAATATAACTTAACATCTTTATAAGCAGTCTCGACCGGGCTATTAACTCTCTAGCCGAAGTTGCGATAGCGGCTAATAAAGCAATAAGCCTACTGCTTACGCTAAGGCATATGCTCGTCTAAGATATATCGCAAGATGTGCCTTTAGTGCTTGCCGTAGGTACGATTAAGAGCCCGCTAAGCCGACTAGAAAGCTTCCTCGTTAGGAGCATAAATAACTAACTTCTAAGCGGCAAATATGCTCTCGCGGCTGTATTCCTCCTTAGGCGGGCCTAACAGGCCTAAGACTCCGTCCTTAGCCTCTTTAGCCTTTTGTTAGGTGCGGGCTCGTCCGGTAGTAACCTCGGCAGCGGTAGTATCCTCGGCAGCGGCAGTATCCTCGGCAGCGGCAGCATCCTCGGTAAGGGCAGTATCCTCGGCAGCGGTAGTATCCTCGGCAGCGGTAGTATCCTCGGCAGGGGGGGTATCGTTATCGTCGCCCTAGGGCGCCTTCTAGCGGGACTTAATCCTCGCATTAACGTTAGCGTTAATATAGTATACGTAAAGCTATTACTATAAGGTAGGGAAAACGCGTAAGAGTGCGTTTTTAAGAGCCTTTTCCTTATCTATAATAATTATAGTAGGCTCTAGGGCTTTAACTTGCTGTCGAAGGTTATTAAGTTGTTTAAAGAGCTATAGGAAGCCCTCCTCCTTTTCCGAGTTAATAAGGCTAAATGCGAAGTTAGCGATAGACCTTTAATCGGTAACCCTAGTGGCCTAGAAGAGATATATCTTAAAGCGGTTCGTTTTATATGTATTATTAAGTCCTAAGACTTCTAGGAACCGCTTCTATATCTACTCGCACTAAGGATATATCTAGAAGATAGCCTCTACCTTTTGCTCGTCCTCGTCGTTAAGCTTAACTATATGCTTAAGACTACCGCGTTAGAGGTAGTTAATAAATGCCTAAGTAGCCGTCTTACTACCGAGGGCTATAGCGCGAATTTTCTAACGATCGTTATAGATATCCTACTATCGGAAGAAAGACTCTTTATCGGTAGCGTCTTTAATAATCGAGGCTATCTCGCAAGCCGGTAGGGCATAATGCTTCGAAAGACTATTCTCGAGCTCTTACTATAGCTTTATATAGCGGCGATAGGCGTTATAAGCTAATAGATCGATTAACTAACTATAGTTATACTAGGCATTATTAACGCGATAAGTCTACTTCTAATAGGATCTTTTCGTTACTAATGCGATAATTTTAATAGGGCAGTTAAGCTTTTATATAAAAGCCTTATAAAGCCTACTGCTTATCGAGGCTCGCCGTTAGCTACGATTATAGATAAACGCAATATAGGTGTATATAACCTGCCTATTGACCTCTCGCTTATAGAAGCTAGACTTCTTTACGATAGCGGCGCTATTGTCTCGATGGAAGCTCTAGAGGAAGCTATATAACTCTTCGTATGTGTTAAAAGATAGCGAAGGCGGAAGACATAGGATTAGCAGGCCCTCGTCGCTAGGCTTATCGCTAGGCTCGTCGCTAGGCTCGTCGGTAGGATAGTCGGCAGGCTCGTCGCTAGGCTCGTCGGTAGGATAGTCGGCAGGCTAGTCGGGCTCGATTAGGAATAATAGATCTATTGCGAAGGGGCAATAAAGAGCTTTACTTTACGATATAGACTAAAGGGACTATTTACTTTACGCAGGCCCCGCTATTGCTATATTATTGCATACAAATTAGGTTAGGCGGGGTAGGCGCGGAGGGTAGGCGCAAAAATATTTTAGGTCTACTTAGTGCAAATAGAGAAATCGCTTAGTGTAAATAGTAACACTTAAAATAAATCGTCGGTAATAATTTGCAAAACCGAGAAAAACTTAAACATTATAGAAAGAACGAGGTTCTTCCTAATTTATAATAGCCTTAATGCGGGCTAGGTCTATTGCGACTCCGTTAATAGATAAGATAAAACCTAAAAACTCTAAAGACTGCTTATAGAAAGTATACTTCGATAAATTAGCGAATAGCTCGGTGTTTCTTAGTCGTTTAAGGACTTATCGCAAATGTTCTATATACTCCTCGTAGGTCTTAGAAAAGATTAAAATGTTATTTAAGTAAACGACGCAAATAGTGTCTATAAGGCCTTTAAGAGCTTAGTTAATATATAACTAAAATATAGTAAAGGCGTTAGTTAATCTAAACGGTAATACTAAATACTCGTAATAACCGTAGCGAGTACAGAAGGCTATCTTCTACTTATCCCCTCCCTTAATCCGGATGCGTTAGTATGCGTTTTTTAGGTTAATCTTCGAAAAGTACTTAGCCCTTTAATAACGGTCTATAATCTCCGAAATAAGGGGGAGTAGGTAGCGATTCTTATCGGTAATGCTATTAACCCCCCGGTAGTCTATATAAAGGCGTAAAGTGCTGTCTTTCTTAGGCATAAAAAGAATAGGAGCCCCGGCCGAACTCTTAGATTTCCGAATAATACTACGCTTAAGGGACTAATCTAACTACTCTTTAAGAACCTAAAGTTCGGATTAAAAAAGAGGGTAGATAGGTCTAAAAGGCGGCTTAGAGTCGGGCAATAGGTTAATCGTATAATCGGTGCCCTTCTTCCTTAGCAATAAGTCGGCCTTATGCTTAGAAAACACGTCTTTAAAGTCTAAAAGAGTCGCCGGTATTTCCTCCCCCGTTCGCTTAGGGTTCGCCGAGTTATTATCTTTATCGGGAAATAGCATAAAATTTAGGTCCGGTGTAACTATATAGACCTATGCCTTATTCCAGCACTTATGCAAAAGCTTCTACGGCTAGCGTAATAATACCTTAGAAAGTTAGTGTTTAAACTATTAAGCACGCTTAAAAGGAACGAGATAAATATATTCCTAAGAAAGTATAGGTATACTAAGTAAAACTAGTGCGTCGTCGGGTTTTAATCCGTTATCGACGCTAATATAAGGGTAAATAACTATCTTTTCCCTATAGCGACTATCTTAGAGTTAGATAGAAACTTCCTAGACTCTATATCGTCTTATAAGCGTGTTCCCGACTACCTTTAACCTAAGGGTTAATAAAGGAAGCTATCGTAGCCTTTGTTTTCGAGCAAAATTTATATCTACTAGGTTTACTTTACTACCGTAATCGAGATTAACGATAATTTTATATTCGCCTTAGTAGCTTTCTAATAGCACGTAGTCTTTTAACTACCTCTACCTATAGCTTAGTCGAAGGAGAGGCATTTACTTCGACTTTTAGGCGTTTCCCTCCTTCTTTATTATCTCTAAATCGGCTACGGCTCGGTTAGCTTTCGCTATCGCTTAGCAATCGGCTTATATATAGCTTAGTTTCTTATAATACTAATAAATAACTATGCCGGATTAGCTTTCGCCGTTTCTATAAGAATTTCCTCCTTAGTTATTGCTACGGCTATTCTTACTATATCTATTCCTACCGTTACGACTATTACGACTATTTCCTCGGCCGTTCCTACGGCCGTTGCTACGACCGTTTCTACGGCTATTTAAGGTCGATCTAAAGGCGTCGGAATCTTAATAGTTATTAGTAGATCTATTTCAGCCTTTACGTCGGCGATAGCCTATAGAACGGGAGCCTCTTACCCCTTAAGTTATAGTCGATTAGTCGTTAGTTAGCTTTACGGAGCGCTTCTTATTTTCTAAAGCATTTTAGAAGCGTTAAGCGAGTTAAACTATCTCCTTACGAGTATTATCTTAAATAGACGCTAAATAAAGAGAGATTTAGTCCTAAAGATTAGGACGTAACTTCGTAAAAAAGGGAAGTATACGAGTTTTTTCTAGCGGACGTTCTAGGTATTACTTAAGGGAATCTAGGTAAAGACTAAAATCGAGAGGGGATTAACCCTCTCGTTAGCGTGCTTCCTATAGTTACGTAGCTAAGAGAGTCTTGCGATTAGTAGTATCTTTAATTAAAATTAAGGTCTAGTTACGAAAAGTATCCTAGTTAATATAAAGTAATTCCCTCTCTATAAGGAGCTTTTCGTCGAGGTATCGCCTCTATCTCGCCTTATAGTCTACGTATATATAGTTAAAGGTATATAAGATTTTAGTCTTATTGCGCTTAAAATAACGTAGAGTAGCGATAAAAGCATCCTTAAGATCGCTAATCTAATCGAGACGTTTTTAAGGGTTAGTCGGTTATAATAACTAAGGAATGTTTTTTATTTTAATTTCCTTACTATAACTCTCCCTCGATTTGGTTAACTATCGGCGACGTTTATATAAGTCCTTGCCGAATAAGTAACCCTACTGCGAAAATTCCTCTTAAAGTTCCGCAATCCTATCTCTTAATCTTTTCTCCTCCTTAAGCTCTACGGCTCTTGCTTAAAGAGCTGCGAGGACATTTATACGTAGAGGGGTAGGTCGTAAAGGGCCAGCTTACGTTTAACTTCACGAGGGGATAGATCGGGCCCCCTTAGGCAGCGGAAAAATTAGTGATAGCGTCCTAAGACGCTCGTTATAGCCCTTATATAAGTTAGTGTATTTATCTTCTAATGTTAGTTCCGTTACGCGAGGTAACGGCGATAGGCTAGCGACTCGAAAGCTACTACGACTTATTCAGCCTATACGGCCTATACGTTTGCGAACGCGCCTACCGCGTAGCGCTATCGCTCCTAGGTAACTAAAAAAGAAAAGCTTTAGAAATTATAAAAAGATAGACTAAAGGTACGTTTAGGAAGGTAGGAACGATAGTTAAAAGTACGAATAATCTTTTATTGCAAATGCGGTTGCCCTCTTATAGTAAGACTAAAGCTTGCCCCTCTTCTAAGATATATTAGGGCCTTAGGGATATACCTATAGGCCTTAAGAGGGGTTATCGGGGACTAATTAGCGACTAATAGCCGAATAGTCCCTAAGCTAAAATGCATTATCTATCGTATATATATCCCTATCTCCCGACTCTATAGTTACGCGGGTAGCTGCGTTATACTAGAATCCAGCTAGTTTATAACCCCTTTGTTTATTTAACTAACTAATACTAATTAGTAATTAAACGATTAATTATAGATTAGCAAGGTTAAAGAGGTAATAGTTATTATTACGATGTAAGACCGTTATCTTTAGTAGTGCCGTCCCTCCTGCGTTAAGAGACGACCCTTCGTGCTAAGAATAAGGCATCTTACTAGATTACCGGTCGAGATACCTTTTAAGCTGCTCGATCGAAGTCGCTGCTTCTATAGACTATAGCGACCTTAATTAATAGTGCGTCTATAACGCGACGAGCCCGCTGCCCGCTCCCGGCAAGCATCGACCCTTTTAAAGTTACTGCTTTCGCAGACTATAGTAACCTAATCGATAACCGTTGCCTTAGAGAATAAGCATTACGGGACCCCCTTAACGTCGCTGCTTTCGCAGACTATAGCGACCTAATCGGCGACACGCTGCTTGTTCCGACATACATCGCGAAGACCCTCGCGATCCCTACAAAACCCTAGTTATCCACGATAACACCTACGGACCCGACCGCCGCCGCCGCCGCCGCCCTAGCGGCAACCACCCTAACGGTAGACAACCCCGTCACCCTACGAGCTCTCCCGACAGCTCCTACGAATCCGGCCCCGGCTCCCTAGCCGAGAGACCCTACGAGTCCGACTCCGCAGCCGAAAGCTCCCTAGCTAGCACCTCCTACGGACCCGAACTATACCAATTTGTTAAATAGCATTGGCATCCACGAGTTATTATACAACTAGGTTAACCTCTACCTTAACCTCGAAAATGCATACGTTAGCCCCGACGAACAATATTATATTATAATAACTTCCTACGTCGTAGTCTTCCTTATAGAAGAAAGGATAAGTCTATACGATTGCGGCTTTTAGGACTCCTTTAGAATATAGACCGAAGCCACCTAAGATAAGGTCTAACGGGACTATAGGAGGGCATTGCGAACGTACTTACGGAGGCGCGGGATCTATATAGGCCGAAAAGACCAACCGATTAGCCCTTAACTCGTAATGCTCTAGGCTATAGCTAAGCCCTTGCCCTAGCCTTAAGAAGAATTCCTCGAGATAGACTTCGACGTCGATATAGCAGCCTATATAGAACGGGACACAATGCGCGCCTAGCTCGGCTTACTACCGTACAAAGCTCCTACGCCTGCTCCCGCCGTTATAAGCACGCCCGTCCCGACAACTGCTCCGCCTACTCTTGCCGTTATAAGCATCCCGACAACTGCTCTATAGACCGTTCCGCCGACTGTTTAAAGTCCGCTAGTTGATTTAGCTTCGGCAGCCTCGCTCTTAGCCTCGCCGTCCTCCTCGCCGGCACCCTTATCGTTACTATTAGGCCGGCACGACCCCGGAAAGACCCCTAACTCCCGCCGGCACGACTTAGTTTCCTACGGGGAAGACCCCGTGGCTGCCCCTAGCGTCTATAGACATAGCCCCGGTGCCGGCCCTATAACAACCACGACTTCGCCTTTAAACAAAAGTCCGCTAGTTATTCCCGTTGTTTTAAGCCGGCCCCTTACTTTAAGTCGACTCCCCCTTTAAAGCCGACTCCCCGTTCCGAGCCGGCTCTCCTATCCGCCCGCTCTAAGCAGCAGCTCTTCGGACTGCTCTTTCGACCCTTAAAGCAGCTCACTAAGCTGCTCTTCCATTAGCTCTCGCAGCAGCTCGTTAAGCTGCTCGCAACCTACAAAGCTATAGGTCCTATAGTAGCTTCCTTAACAGCACGCTCTACGGTATATCCTAAAGCTAAGCTAATGCCGCCGCTGCTAATTACCCTTCGAGTCTTATAGCGCACTCTTTCGCCACCTCGGCGAAGGATATTACTATACAAAACGCGTGCAGACTTCCTTTTAGACCGTTATGCCCTAAGCCCGGTATAACCCTAAGTAGGCTAATTGCTAGCACTATAAATCTTACTTCGACTCCTAAGGCGCACTCTTCCGTCACCTCGCTAAAGGATGTTACTACCGGAAGCATATACAAGCTTCCTCTTAGCCTATTGCCCGACAGGGCAAAGGACACTCTCCCCCCTAGGGAAAGGAATACTCTTCCGCCCGGCCCTAGCCTGCCCGACAGGCACCTTTGTCCCGGCAGACGCCTTTGTCCCGGCAGACGCCTTCGTCCCGGCAGACGCCTTCGTCCCGGCAGACACCTTCGTCCCGGCAGGCGCCGACCTTACCTCTACACGTTGTTCTTCCGAGGTTTAGCAACGCACCCCTTATTGCGCGTGGCTAGCTAGCCTTGCAAGCTTCCGCACCGTTAGCCTCGCGAGCCTAGCAGAAGAAAAGCTCTCGAGGGATTCCCCTACCTATTGCCCCCTCTAGCCCCCTGCTTAGCCGCCCCTCTAGCCCTCTGTTTAGCCACCCCTCTAGCCCTCTGCTTAGCCGTTCCTTTATATATTCTCATTGCTCGTTACTTCGCCTATCTCCCTAATGCCCCGTCCGCGCGTTTATCGCATGTTTATTCCGTATGTCGCCTATTTATTCCGTGTGGAATTTCCGCGCATTATTCTCTGCTATTTCTGCAATTTGTTCGCCGTTTTCCACGCGTTGTTCGCCTTTTTCCCAGCGTTATTCCCCTTTTCCCGCTTTATTGCATTATCTTATTTATTGTTCGTATTTCCTACGAATTGCTCGTTATTTTCCACACGATTATTCCTCGGCCGCTGATTGCAATTTATACTTATTATTTGTATTTATTAGGCACTTTCTAGCCTAATGCGTATTTCTCGCTCTTTTCCTATTCGCGATTGTTGCCCGAATTTAGGCTCGAATAGACCCTCGGATCGGCTCTTCGGCAGCACCCCGAGGATGCCCTCGAATCGGATCTCCCGAACGCTCTTTCCCTACTTATTCATTGCGTTCGGCTCTCACGAACGCTCTTTTCCCTACTTATTCGTTGCGTTCGCGTTCGGTTGTTTAGTCGTTCGATTAGGCGATTAGTCCGGTGGTATAGTGTTTGTAGCCTCTAAAGAAGAACTGCTAGTATCGGACTAATCTAGTCACATAAGGGAGAAAAGGGTTATAAGTTATAACCCTTATTAAGGCCCCGATGATAGCGTTATCGGGAGCGTTACGTGCCCCGACTACGCTCCCTTTAGAGCCTAGGACAAGCTCGGTTAGGACATATAAAGGGGCCCCCTTTCCTCTCCTCTTCGCCTTAGCTAGAGAACCTATATAGACTAGAATCCAGAAAGTTTGCAACCCCTTTGTTTGTTTAACTAACCAATAGAAAAAGCGATGAAATTAACCCCTTAGATAATATTCCGTCTAATAGGATAGTTCCGACGGGTAATACTAATTAGAGAAAAATTAAGTAAGAAGAAGCTAAAAACAAAATTAAGAACGCTAGATATTATAATTAAATAACAGGAAAGTTTTCTAATATAGAAAAAGGGACGAGGCTTACGCTAGAACGACTTAAAGACATTTATAAGCAATTTAACGACTTCCTAACGAAATAAGAAATTGCTATCTTTAATTAAATTATATTTAATAAGGAAGCCGCACTATTATAGAACTTTACGGAAAGAGGTAAGGTAGACCCGCTAGTCGCTCCTCCTTAGATTATTAAGATAATAGAATATAACGTATAGCAAGCATTAATAATCCTAATCCTAAGGGCAATAGAAAAGAAGGTTATCGATATCCTACGGGTTAGACTAAAAGGCGGTATCCTTAAAGAGAGCTATAGAGCATATAGGAACCCCTTCTTCTTAGTTATAAAGAGAGATAGAGGCCTACGACTAATTAATTCGATTACCCGAGCAAATACGGTTATAATTAGGGATGCTAATCCTCCTCTAAGTACGGATGAATTTAGCGACTACTTCTCGATGTATAAGATCCTATCGCTACTAGACCTATTCTCTAGTTATAATTAAGTGCCCCTTAATATTAGAAGCCGAGATATAACTCCCTTTACTACCCCTTTAAGCACTCTACGCATATATACGCTACTATAGGGCGCTACTAATTTAGTAGGATAATTTACCCGAATTATATAGAGAATCCTTAGAGACTTATTCCCTAATATTAGCAAGAACTTCGTAGACGATATAGGGGTTAAGGGACTAGAGACTACCTATAACGACGAGGAAGTTGCCCTTAGAGTTAGGAGGTATGTTTTTAAGCACCTTATTAACCTAGACCGAGTCCTCGTTAATATCGAACTATTAGGCTATAGAATAGCCGGAGGAAAATCTAAGTACTATTAAAAAGCGACTAAGATCGTAGGTTATATCTATAGGACGAACGGAAGAAGTCCTAAGGAGGTAAAGGTCGTTAAGATTAAAGAATAGACTAAATGCTATAATACGACGTATATATAAGCCTTCCTTAGCATCGTAGGATACTACCGAATATAGATTAAATAGTTCGCTATTATAGTAAAGCCCTTAACCGACCTCTTAAGAAAAAAAGTACTATAGGATTAGGGCAAACTATAGAATTAAGCGATAGAGGCGCTAAAGGATGCTATTATAGACCCTATATTCTTAGTGTCTTTAGATATCGGACTAAATAGAGGAGAAATTATCCTTATCTACGACGCTAGCCTTATTGGTTAAAGAGCTATTTAAATGCAAATTATCGATAGAAAACGAAGACTAGTCCGGTATAAGAGCGGTATATAGAATAACGCCGAAGTAAAATACAATGCTACGAAAAGAGAGTATAGAGCTATTCTTTACGCTTTACGACGGCTTAGAATCTATATTTACGGCGTGTATTTTATCCTTAAGACTAATGTAAAGGTCTTAGTTAATTAATTAAAAAGCGCTATTAAAGATATGCCTAAAGCGTTAGTCACCCGCTAGATTAGTTATATTTTCCTCTTCGACTTTACGGTCCGATATATAGTCGGGAAAAAGACTAGCGTTGCTAATAGGCTCTTATAAAAGCTAAAAGGACCCTCTAATATCGTTTATAAGATATTTAAAGGTAACGTTAAAGACTTTATCGATCTATATCTTAATATAGTTTATCTAAAGGGACCTCGATATCCCTTAAAACTATAAGCAGTTATAGAGTTCCTTTAAACAATAAAGAGACTAATTAATTATAATAAATAAGCTTATAGGAGACTATATATAAAAAGCCTAAACTACTGCATTAAAGACGGAAAACTCTAGCGATAACTAAAACGGATAGACCGAGGACCTATATTAGTAGTCTCTAACTAAGTTAAGCAACGACGAATTATAACGAAATATTACGTATAGATAGGTTATAAGGGACGATAAGTCACCTACGACTATATTCGCAGTAGATATTAGTAGACTTTTCTTTAGAACGACCTTTATACGGCTATATCGATATATAAGGGTTGCTAGAGCTTTATACCTACGAGACTAAGGGAATTGTCTATGCCTATAGCTCTTAGCCACCTAATAAGTAAGATTTACTTTTATAGCTAGTATATGCCCTTAGACTATAAATACGCTTATTTAATAAAAGCTTAAGATAACCTTACTAAATAGGTCGAAGTAATGCTAGTTAAGGAAATTACGGCTAGAGCTATAACGAAGTTTGCTCTATCCCTAATTTATAGGTATAGCGTAATGCTCTACGCTATAATTAATAGAGGACCGGAGATAAAAAAGGATTTTAAGTTTATTCTTAAAGACCTTAGCTTAAAAGTTATATAGACCTTTGCCTATAACCTAAAAGCTAACGCAGTCGTCGAATACGGCTACTAGAGATTAATATTAGCCCTTACGAAGATAGCTAACGAAAGAGGAAAATAGCTAAAATACCTACATTAAGCTATTCTTATAGACCGCACCGCTATCCGAAATTTATATAGTATATCGGCTTTCTATTTAATCTACGGTTAGGATCTTATTTTACCTCTTAAAGTAGAATACCCGACCTAGCGACTTATCGACTAGGATAAAATCACTACGGAAGAGTCCTTATTTAAAATACGCTTGCGAGTGCTTAAAAGGAAGGGGAAAGACGTGGCTAAAGCATAAGAAAGAGTCGAAAAATATAGGAAACGACTTACTATCCGGACTAACGAGGCGAATAAATATATAATACGTAAGGACGAATTGCGACCTAGCGATTTAGTCCTCTTATTCGATATTAGAAGATTAAATAACCTAAGGAGGTAAGCTAAACACTAGATAAGGTAGTTAGGCCTATTCCGACTAATCTCCCGTGCGAAGGTAGCCGGGAGCTATAGGATTAAAACACTCGACGGTATAATACTTAATAAGACAATACCTAGCGAGCACTTAAAGAAATTCGTAAAGGATAAGATAGGATAGTAGTCTTCGTCTACGGACGGATAGCTGCTATAGGATAAATTAGACTTAGGGAGGAAAAGATAAGACGAATAGACGGACGATATAGATAACCTACTTCTTTTACCTAGTAGAGAAGCATTAGATTAAATAATATTAAGACCCCGAAATAAAGAAACATAAGATTAGGACTAAGGACCCGAAGATAATTATATAAGAACGTAGAAAAAGGGACCCGACTAAAGGATTAAAGTACGACTTCCTTAGCTTACGAAAGATAAAAGGGATCTATACGTAAGAGCTCTAAAGCATTTAATTATAAAGGAGTAAAAAGACTATAGCAACTAAGATCGGACGAGGACGTCCTTTCTTAGTTATAGAGGAGGTTTCCGCGGAAGTAATATAAGAGGCGAAAAACCCGAAAAAACGAAAAACAACGAATTAACTAAAATACGATAAGAGGGAGCATCGATAAGACTTTAGCTAAGGTTTAAGGAGCCTATTCCCCTTAGACGTTTAGAGGGAGTCGCGGGCGTCCTTTGACCTTAACTATTAGCCTCCTCTAAGTTTATAGCCGGCCCGAATAAGTCCGGATCGTTAAATAGAAGACAAAGAGCGTTATAGTCGCTTAGGTACTCCGGGTAATATATTAGCCCGCTGCCTTTAGGGAGGTTATACTCTTCTCTTCCTATAAGACGGAAAGAGTTACTATCCCCGTTTTTACCCTAGTATTTAGGCAAAAGCCGCTAGCTATAAGTAAGAGCCTTTAACGCACTCTATACATAGTTTAAGCAAGAACTACTTAATGCGCCCTTTAAAGAGATATATTCGTAAAAGGGAAATATTATATATTCGTTCGTAAAGGTAATCGTCGATCGATACGTTAATAAACACCTATTATATATGCGAGGGTTCTTAGTCCTAAATAACAATATAAGGAAAGCCTATATACTTAGGCCTCTTTCCCGAAAGCTAGGAAAAGAAAAATCCGCGTAGATAGGCTACCTTAGCCGGAATATAGACGATACGACGACGCTTAATAAGATTCTCGTATAAAGCCCGATCCTAAGGTCTAAGGAAGGTGTTAAGGAGGTACTCTAAAGGCTTCCTACCATTCGTATCTAATTTAACGAAGTCCGGCGCTCGACTTAGGATCTTAAGGCGAATAACGACCTCGATATAGATCGGGAAGCCTTAGTGTCTAAGGTTATAACCGTCGCGGATAAACGTTCTTAAGCAACTATAAATCTATTGTAACTACGAATTAGTAGACGACTAAGACTTAAAGGATTAAATAGTTCGTTACTATAAAATACTTAAGGCGTCGCGGAAAGATTATTATACTCGCGAGCTTCCGCACCGTTAGCCTCGCCGTTAGCCTCGTAAGCCTAGTAGAAGAAAAGCTCTCGAGGGATTCCCCTGCCTATTGCCCCCTCTAGCCCCCTGCTTAGCTACCCCTCTAACCCTCTGCTTGGCCGTTTCTTTGTATATTCTCGTTGCTCGTTAATTCGCCGGTTTCCCTAATGCCCCGTCCCTTCGCGTATTACGCGCGTTTATCGCCTGTTTATTCCGTGTGGATTTTCCGTATATTATTCTTTGCTATTTCTGCAATTTCTTCCCCTTTTCCCGTTTTATTGCATTATCTTATTCGTTATTCGCATTTCCTACTAATTGCTCGTTATTTTCTACACGATTATTCCTCGGCCGCTAATAGCAATTTATACTTATTCTTTATATTTATAAGGCAATTTCTAGCTTAATGCGTATTTTCCATTGTTTCTTATTCGCGGTCCGTTGTTTCTTTATTCGCGCTTGTGGCCTGAATTAAGGCCCTGTAAAGACTTAACTAAGGTCTATTCCTGCTCGAATAGACGCTTTATTCCGCCTAAACGCCCCGATAATGCCCTCGAATCGGCTCTTCCGAACGCTTGTTTCCTGCTTGTTCGTTGCGTTCGATTAGGCGATTGGTCCGTTGGTATAGTGTTTGCAGCCTCTAAAAGAAGAACTGCTAGTATCGGACCAATCTCGTTATATAAGGGAGAAAAGGGTTATAAGTTATAATCCTTATTAAGGCCCCGATAACAGCGTTATCGGGAGCGTTACGTGCCCCGACTAGGCTCCCTTTTAAGCCTAAGACGGGCTCGGTTAGGACGCATAAAGGGGCCCCCTTTCCTCTCCTCTTCGCCTTAGCTAGATAACCGATATAGACTAATCCAACCAGTTTACAACCCCCTTTTGTTTGTTTAACTAACTAATATCTTAGGTCTTAAAAAGGATCCTATATATAAAGATAAAAAGAGGGTTTTAGCTGCTCTTTCTTATGCTTTCTTCTAGCTTTCTTCTAGCTTTCCTCTATATACCCTTTAGTTTTTCCCTATATATAGGTTTACTAAACGGACTAATAAAATATAGTAGAGTTTTAATTTTTTCTCTATAAAAAATAGTAGAGTTATTCTTTCTCTATATAAAAGTTTTTTTCCTAGAAATAGGGTTTCAAAGAGTTTTTATAAATCCTAGTTAGTTATAAACAGAAATATATAAAGCGCACTTCTTTATAAAATAAGTACCCTTTAAGAGAGGCTATAAGAGAGCAGATATCTCCTGATTAGTTTATCCTACCAATGCATAAAGATATGCATTAGAACCGCCTTATATTATTGCATATAACGCAAGTCACCCGGTCGCATTAGCTTCCGAGATAGCTAAGATACCGAAGCCCGAAGTATGTAGTGTAAGTAGAGATAGAGGCATATAAGTTATAACTTATAACTCGGTCAACCGGCGTTATCTATATTACCTCGTATTACTCGCGCATTTAATTATATTATAACCTAGCTACTAAATAGGAATAGACCACTCACATTATGCAGACAAATAATAGCGCTTTCTATAACTATAATTAGTTAAGTTATATATACCTTTATTCGTATGGAATTAGCTATATAAAGGGACCTTAGTCCGCCCTTAGACAGACCTTTATAAAGTAATTTAACAATACCTTTCTCTCTTATTTCTGCATTAATCTTAATACTCTTTGCACTACCGTAATCCTCTGTCTTTAAGCTTCCCTTTAGGCTCTTATTTCCTACCGAAAGGGAATTTTCGGTACGTCTTTTATCGTTATAGGGACCCTTTGTTTTAAGGTAAACGTCGGGGTAGTCTAAATCTCTATAACGTTAGAAAAATATACCTTTCGACGTAACTAATGCCCTCCGGGCGCGGGAGTAATAGGAGTCCTAAGAGCTATCTTATCCTCGGCTATTATACTTAAAGGCAGGCAGTATCTTATATAGTAATCGGAATTGAAGCGGACTTAGAGAGATTTCTAAAGTATAGTTAGTTTATATTCCTAAAGCTAGGGGATGCCTAAGATAATCGGGGTAAAGGGTAATAGATTCGTAATAAAGAAGAGTATAAGTTCTATATACTCGCTAATAGTTATTCGGGCTATAAAATAGTCCGTTATCTATATAAGTGTTGCTATTTATACGGTAAGAAATCTCTATTTATACGGTAAACTAAGGAAATCTCTACTTTTTCGGCGCGCACCCCGCGCGCCTATGTCCCGCCACTAAAATCAAGTAGAGGTATATAGCAATTAAGGGGGCCGCGTAAATCGTGCCTAGCCTTAATTTAATTTAATAGAGTATTGCTATTTGCACGACACGAAATTGCTATTTACACGATAAATACCTCTAAGCCCCGTTTTTTCTACGCGACCCCGCGCGCCTAGGTCCCGCCACTAAAATTAGGTAGAGGTATATAGTAATTAAGAGGGCCGCGCAAATCGTGTATAGCCTTAATTTAGTTAGTTAATTTAATAGCTATAGTAGCGCGCGCGCCCTACTACGTGCCCTCTACTATATGTACGGCTCCTTTATGTATGCTTCGTGCCCTGCTTTATGCCTTCTACTGCGTGCCCTACTGCGTGCCCTCTGCTATATATGCGGCTCCTTAATGTATGCTTTATGCCCTGCTTCGTGCCCTCTACTACGTGCCCTACTACGTGCCCTCTACTGCGTGCCCTTTGCTGCGTGCCCTCTACTATATATACGGCTCCTTAATGTATGCTTTATGCCCTGCTTTGTGATGTATGCTTTGTGCCCGGCTCCCGGCTGCGTGCCCTACTGCGTGCTCTACTGCGTGCCCTACTGCGTGCCCTCTACTATGTGTGCGGCTCCTTAATGTATGCTTCGTGCCCTGCTTCGTGCCCTCTACTACGTGCCCTACTGCGTGCCCTCTGCTGCGTGCCCTTTACTACGTGCCTTCTGCTATATATGCGGCTCCTTAATGTATGCTTCGTGCCCTGCTTCGTGATGTATGCTTTGTGCCCGGCTCCCGGCTGCGTGCTCTACTGCGTGCTCTACTACGTGCTCTACTACGTGCTTTACTACGTGCCCTTTGCTGCGTGCCCTACTGCGTGCCCTCTACTACGTGCGCGGCTCCTTAATGTATGCTTCGTGCCCGGCTCCCTACTGCGTGCCCTACTGCGTGCCCTACTGCGTGCCCTACTGCGTGCCCTCTACTATATATACGGCTCCTTAATGTATACTACGTGCCCTTTACTACGTGCCCTACTACGTGCCTTCTACTCTATACGCGGCTCCTTAATGTATGCTGCGTGCCTTACTGCGTGCCCTCTACTATATATACGGCTCCTTAATATATGCTTCGTGCCCGGCTGCATGCCCTACTGCGTGCCTTTTGCTGCGTGCCCTCTACTATATATACGGCTCCTTAATATATGCTTCGTGCCCGGCTCCCGGCTGCGTAGCCTTCGTAGACTAGTGTTTTCCGCACGATTTGCGCGGCTCTCTTAATTGCTATATACCTACACCTAATTTTGCTAGCGGGACCTAGGCGCGCGGGGTCGTGTAGAAAAAGTAGAGAAGTTAGGTATTTATCGTGCAAATAGCAATTTCGTGTCGTGTAAATAGCAATACTTATTTAATAAGCGCGCGCGCGTAAAGAGCTTAAATAACGTATATGCCTAGCTCTCTACTGCGTGCCCTACTGCGTGCCCTACTGCGTGCCCTACTACGTGCCCTCTGCTGTGTGTGCGGCTCCTTAATGTATGCTTTATGCCCGGCTCCCGGCTGCGTGCTCTACTGCGTGCCTTCTGCTGCGTGCCCTCTACTGTGTGTACGGCTCCTTAATGTATGCTTTATGCCCGGCTCCCGGCTGCGTGCTCTACTGCGTGCCTTCTGCTGCGTGCCCTCTGCTGCGTGCCCTCTACTGCGTGCCCTACTACGTGTCGGGGTGGATTGCGGTATAGTATAGTGTTCTTCACACGATTTACGCGGCTCTCTTAATTGCTATATACCTACACTCAATTTTAGTGGCGGGACATAGGCGCGCGGGGTGCGCGCCGAAAAAGTAGGTTTACCGTATAAATAGAGATTTCCTACCGTACAAATAGCAATACTTATCTATATTAAGGGCATACCGTCGGCTAGCCGAAGCGGTCGAGGTTTAAAGAGCTTCTTTATAGTAACGTTGTATTTCCGTACGATAGCGTAAAGATCGGCGAACGCTACGGTAGTATAGCTAAAATCCACGAAGGATAACGCATTAATATAGTAGGGGGACTAAGGGTTATACGTAAAGGAGAGATAAATATAGAGAAGGATTAACTTTTTATTATTATTCGACGAACTAATCCGAAGATCTATTCTATCTAAAAGCAACGACCTAATCCTCTTTCCTCTCCTATATATAACCCCTAAGAGCGACTTACTCTAGGGGTATATCTTTTAGCAATAGCCTTAACGCCGGCCGCTCGCCTTATAAATCCGTATCCTCTTCCCTAAGGATACGGCCTTATTTATAGTCGACCGTACGAACGAGCTAGCCTTAGCTATACCCGCCGCCGCGGGCGCCTTAAGATCCTCGGCCGAAGCCGGGGGAGGGGGCGCCCTAGCCCTAAAACTAAGGACTACCCTAAAGTAAGGGCATTAAAAGCGGATAAGCTATTTTAGCCGGGTCGTAAGCCTCCTTCTAGTGTCTAAGCTCTCCGTAAGCTATATAGAGTTTATTATCGATCCTAAATTATCGTTTAGTATCGGAAAGCCGGTCGAGGTCTATAAGGTTACTGTATAAAGGTTAGGCCGGGGCGGTTAAAGCAAGGGTAGGTATCGGCGTAGGCGGGAACTATAAACGGGGGGCGGCCTTCTTCTTAAGCTTTTAACGATAAGTATAGTTAGCGAGATTCTTTATAAAGATATCTATCTACGCTAACTACTTCTTATAGTCGGTGTCGGGGATCTTAGTCTATATATTCTTAACGAGATCGCTTATATCCTTTAAGATAAACTTCCGGAGGAGGTCGACTTACTATTTATTTATCTTCCTTACCTTACGTATATAGGCGTCGAGGTCTGCCTTCTAGATCTAATAGTTCTTATCGCCTAAAGGAAAATTATCGAGGATATTCTTAGCGGCTTACGTTAAGTCTAGAACCTTATACTGCCTACTTTAAGCTATAAAGAGCGTTATTATAGTAGGCTATTCCTACTTTACCCTCTCGGATAGGTTAGCTATAATAGTAGCTATCCTATCTTTAATAAAGTCGTAGGCCCGTTTACTAAGCCTATCGCTAATATAAAGGAGGTAGGCGCTGTCTAAGTCGAACTATATACTATCGCGGAGGAAGATACCCTATATCTTAAGTTCCTAGGCCTCGTACTTATATTAACGGTCGGAGGTAGACCCCTTTTTAATAAAGATTAAAGGGTCTACCGTCTTTCGTTTTCCTAACGACTATATTAAGGTTATCGTCTAAGACTATAATATCTTTATAGTTAAGATCGTAAGGTCCTTAGCCTTAAGAAGTTACTCTTTTATAGCTAAGAGCTAATCCTTTATAGCTAGGAGCTAATCTTATATAGTTAGACGTTCCTTTAACCTAGCATTTCGGTTAACCTAAGAGGCCTCTACTACGCGAAGGGACTAAAGACTCTCCTCGATATATATAAGAATGTATCGGGTATTTTAGCTCTAAAGGTTTTCCTAGGTCTCCTACGCGTTAGCGACCGGGACTACGTTATCGAACCTTTTAATCGCTTAAGCGATCTAAGGAAATTTACTAATAAACTCTTTAGCAAAGGCCTTTAGACCGTCGCCCGTAGCGTTAGAGGCTATAGGTATATCCGCTATAAGGAGGAAGGAGGAGTATTTAGTCTAAGGTATTATTAAGGACTATGTCGGACTAATCTAGTTATATAAGGGAGAAAAGGGTTATAAGTTATAACCCTTATTAAGGCCCTAATAACAGCGTTATCGGGAGTGTTACGTGCCCCGACTAAGCTCCCTTTAGAGCCTAGGACAGGCTCGGTTAGGACATATAAAGGGGCCCCCTTTCCTCTCCTCTTCGCCTTAGCTAGATAACCTAAATATAGACTAATCTAACTAGTTTACAACCCCCTTTTGTTTATTTAACTAACTAATACTAATTAGTGATTAAACGATTAATTATAGATTAGTAAGGTTAAAGAGGCAGAGCCTTATCGTCGAAAGTGCACGGATCTTTATCCCTCGCGGATTCTATTGCCTATACCTAGAGACGATCCTTTATGCTAAGAATAAGGCATCTTACTAAATCACCGGTCGAAATACCTTCTAAGCTATTAATTAACGTTGCTACTTTCGCAGACTATAGCGACCTTAATCGATAGTACGTCTATAACGCGACGAGCCCGCTGCCCGCTCCCGGCAAGCATCGACCCTTTAACTTTGCTAAAGGAATCTACTTAGATTACCGACTAGATCCCTTCTTTAACGACCTAATCGACAACCGTTGCCCCGAAGAATAAGCATTACGGGACCCCCTTAACGTCGCTGCTTTCGTAGACTATAGCGACCTAATCGGCGACCCGCTGCTTATTTCGATAAACACATCGCGAAGACCCTCGCGATCCTTAGTTAAACCCTAGTT
Source organism: Ophiocordyceps sinensis (assembly GCA_012934285.1). Classification (NCBI taxonomy): domain Eukaryota; kingdom Fungi; phylum Ascomycota; class Sordariomycetes; order Hypocreales; family Ophiocordycipitaceae; genus Ophiocordyceps; species Ophiocordyceps sinensis. The sequence goes on from JAAVMX010000007.1 coordinate 3,146,250, forward strand.
ATCTACGATAGCACCTACGAACCCGACTTCCGCCGCCGCCGCCCTAGCGGCAACTACCCTAGCGACCGACACCCACGCGGCAGACACCCTAACGGCAGACAACCCCGTCACCCTACGAGCTCTTCTAGAAGACCCTATAAGTCCGACTCCTACTCCCTAGCCGGAAGACCTTATAAGTCCGACTTCGCAGCCGAAAGCTCCTACAACAACTCCTATAGACCCGCAATATACTAAATAGTTAAATAGCATCCCTATCTACGAGTTATTGCATAACTAGGTCGACCTTAACCTCGTTAATAACGTCGACCCCGACGAATAAAGCCAAATAGCAGTGACTATATACGTCGTATTATATATGCTATACGTAAGAGTAGGAAATGTTAACGGATACTACTTGCTTTAGGATTTTAGGGACTCCTTTAGAGACTAGACCGAAGCTACCTAGTGTTACGGGATCTACCTAGACATCTATTCTAGGCAAAACACCTCTATAAGCACGCTATATATAACTAGCGATACTACTTATTTATTCTACTATAAAAGACATTTAGAATTCTACCGTAGAAGACATTTAGAATTCTACCGTAGAAGACATTTAGAATTCCACCGTAAAAGATATTTGGAATTCTACCGTAGAACATATTAGAATTCTACCGTAGAATACATTAGAATTCCACCGTAGTATATATTAGAATTCCACCGTAGAAGACATTAGAATTCCACCGTAGAAGACATTAGAATTCTACTATAGAAGACATTAGAATTCTACTATAGAAGACATTAGAATTCTACTATAAAAGACATTAGAATTCCACCGTAAAAGATATTAGAATTCCACCGTAGAAGGACTATAGTATTTAAACGATAGGTTCCCTAGACTAGGAAAAAGGGATAAGCTTTTTATAATTAGGTATTTACCTATATTATTTAGTTTTACCTTATGCTTATTCCTATAAACGACCGGTATCTAGTCCGTATCTACCCCCGTAGAGATCCTATTTCTATTGCATAGGGATATATATATTAAATAGTAGTAATTCTAGTATAGCTAGACTCCTCTTACTTTTACCTTTAACCGTATTATTAGAGGCTACGCTTTGCGGACCCCTTCTAGAGTCGTACTAAACCACGACGAGTAGAATGTCTTCCTAGCGATCTATCGTCGGCAACCTCGCTTCTAGAGTTGCCTACGATTAATCATAGTAAGTCTTTACCCTAGCTTCCCGTCCGCTGCTAAGCGGGTCGCTACGGTAGCACGATCGATTTCTTCCGCGGATGTCTTTAGACACCTTCTTAAGAAGAAAGCTCTTATAAGCTTACGCGGAATAACCAACTATACGCGACCTCTTCCCTATAGCTATCCTTAAAGAGCTTAGGGCTAAATCGTACGCCTAATTTAAAGAAGCTATTGCCTATAACTTCTATACGTCTTAAGGCAAGCCTTACCCCTTCGATAGATCCTTTAAACCCGTAATGTATAGGAAATACGTCGGACCTATAAAATTCCCGGCCCGTTAGATTAATTATCTAAGCGACCTTTAAGCCGTACTATAGATATTTTCTTCCTTTGCTTTTTAAGATAAGCGTAATTAACTCTTTTTAAGAGTTAACGCTCTCTAGTATATAGAATCCTATTAGCTGTATCGACCGAATATCGACTTCGACCGTTAACTAGACTTAATTTAACACTAGTTGCGATCTAATATAGCGGAAGGAAAACGTCTAGCTCTTAGTTTCGAAAGGGATATCGAGGATAAACCCCTTCCCGGCCCGTTATCCGAGAATAATCCCCTTCTTAGTCCCTTATTTTAGGACGACCCTATAGCCGGCTAGTCACCGATTTTCTAGCCTACGTCGACAACCGCCCTCCTTAAACAGTCTATTGCATTACCTCCTCCTTCGGCTGCCTTCTTTCCTACTATTACGCAAATTTCCCCTACCCTTTAACTAGCTCCGGTAGTTATATAAGTAGTAATATCCGAAGAGGTATTAACCCGCCTTATTAAAAGGATTTCTTTACGTTTACTTTCTAATCCTCCCCGATCTAAAGACGAGCATCGCGGATCTTCCTTACGTTCTTAAGTAAGACTTTAGGCTAAGGATATCGGCCGTTTTAACCTAGCATCTCTATAGGATATCTCGTTTAATATCCTAAAAGAGATAGAAAAAACTATAATTTTTAAAAGCGTAGATCGCTTTATTAATGCTTTAAAACGAGTGGCTATATAAAGCATAGAACACGCCGACGCCCTCGCCTTAATAATCCTATTACTCCTTCGAGGAACCGCTATTAAGTAGTACTTAAGCGATCTTTTAGATAAAGAACGAGCCTCTCTTTACTAGCTAAGCCTAGGCTTTCGCATTTAGTGCGATAAACTCTCTAAGCGCTTCTTTATACGCTTAGAAATCGCCTCTCGTTCGCTATAACGTAAGAGGTTTATAGCGTAGGATATTATCGACGGAATAGACTTCCGTAGATAGATATCGAAAATAAAACGAAAAGCTAAAGCAGCGGGCTACTTAAAGAATAATCTAACCCTAATTATATACTAATAATTAGACACGCTGCTTTAGGAATCTTTCCGTCGCCCTATTAGAGACGATAAGATCGACGAATAGGTTATAGAGTGCGAGCGAATTATTCCCTAGCTTAATATAAAGCTAACTATCGGCACTTAGGGACGTCTCTAAAATACGGTCTAAGGCTACCTATAGACCGACCGTCTAGCCTTACGAGAACCTTATAAATAAACTTCTAGCGGTCTTTCTACGTTACGCTTATACGGCCGTTTTAACCTATAGAATAAACCTAGACCTACTAACACTATTCCTTCCTTAGCAGACAAAGGTAAAAAGGTAGCCTTTTAAGCACCTTCTATACCTGCTTCTACCTCTTCCACCCGGCCGTAGAATAAATCCTCTAGGTCTCTACCGCCTAAAGGCTATAAATTAAACCCTATTATAGTTAACTTAGCTTATTAACTCGCCGATGTCCCGTTAGATAAATATAGGAGCATAACGATTTCGTCCTCCTTATAAGATTAAATTTTGCTAGCCGTAGAATTACTAGACGTCGACTACTCGGACGATTCCTCCTCTTCTTCTTTTAGTAATAAAGACTACTTTTACGTAGTGTTAAAAGCCTTCTTCATCCTTAATTCCGTAGCTACCGAAGAGGACAAATTACCGATCGATACGCACGTAGACGAGCTCGTTAATAGTATTCCTATTATCGACGCCGCTCTATAGATAGAGGATAATCCTCTAACTTAACTATCTTAATATACCTACGCTAGAATTATAGCGTATAGATAACTTAGACCTACGGATATAATCGAAATTTGCGTTAACTACGGCGCTAGACGATATATTATCCGCGAGGATCTACTAGCTAGATTCCTCTAAGTTACCTACGATATATCCCGGAAGGCAGATCTCTCTAGCATCGGCTAGGCAAAGACCCTCGGGTAGGCTACATTTACTATTTTTATCCCTAGAGAACGAGATAGAAAGTTCGCGGTAGTAAAGGTACGTATAGGAGCCTAGGTAGTAGAAGATCTCTTAGCCGGCCTCCTATTAGGTTAGGCATAGGCGGTTCCCTACGGAGTAGACGTCTTAAACACTAAACAGTCTATTACGATCGAAGCCTATAGCGGCCTTATAGTCGAATGCCGAACTACTAGCCGCGGACCCGCTATCTAACGACGCGTTCGTACCGCTAGTCTTACTAAAATCCTACTATTAACTATAGTTATAGTTAAAACGGTAATTAAAAGTCCTCTATAGGATCGAGACTTAGTGTTTTTCCTAGACAACGTAAACCTTAGTAGCTTATTATTACGGGATTTTTCTTTAGTTACTATATTTAATTTAAGTTCGCGTACCCTTACTTTCCTAAAAAACCATTCCTTAAGTACACTCGTCGACCTTAACGACGATATTTACTTTATATTAGCCGACGGGCACTAACCCGCGGGCTTTATCCCCCCCTATGCGATAGGAGATAATAATATAATCCGAATGGCAATAGGAACTATAAACTCTACTAATAAAGCACCGACTTTAGCTTCTAATATCTCTATAAGCAGCCCGCCGAACCTTTCCTACGGCTATAATATTCTAATACTAAAAGCCGCGGAGAACTCTTTACCCTTTACTCCTTAAGAAGACGATATACCGCCGGAGTTTCTACTAAATCTAGGTTAAGCCTTTCGGCTCGGCATCGGCCGAATTAAAGATATTCCCGAGATCGAGACTAAGTATAATATAAAAATCTACAATCTCGAACTAGACCTCGCGCTACGCATCCGTAGTATCGCCGACGGCTTCCCTACGCTATAAGAAGATCGAGGCACCGTCTACGTAAATCTAAGTAACTATATAAAAATCCCCTTACTTAAGAACTAGCACTAGAAGAAGCTAGGCTTTAGAGCCTACCTAGCTTTACAGCGAGATAAAGCCTACTTAGACGAGAAATATAATCTCCTCTATAAATAAAGGCGTCTCGAATAGGTATCTAAAGCCTCCCCTTTCGCTTGCCCTGTCTTCGTCGCCTAGCGAATGGTTTATAGGACTAAAAAACCACGTATAGTAGTAGACTTACGCACGCTTAATAGCGTTATAGTTCCCGACGCGTACCTTATGCCTATCTAATCCGATATAATCTATAAGCTCGCTAGGAAAAGGTATATCTCTACGGTCGACGTAAGGAACTTCTTCTATTAGTTCCTCGTCTATAAAGACTACTAAGAACGCTTTACTATAGTAAGCTATAGAGGGCTCGAACGTTCTACGGTAGCCTTAATAGGCTATAAGAACTTACCGGCGTACGCTTAACGTTTTATAGATAAGATTCTACGCGACTATATAGCCTACGCAGCGGCGTATATTAATAATATTATTATCTTCTCCGACACCGCTAATAAGCACGTATAATACCTTGCGATAGTATTTTAAGTATTCGTTAACTATAACCTCTCCCTCTCTAGCCTTAAATTATTTCTAGCCTACCCTTCCGTAGAATTGCTTAGGTATTACGTTAATAGCATAAAACTTATAAATATAGCCGAACGAGTATAAGCCCTACGGGACATTAAATTCCCCGATACCCTCTAAGCCCTAGAACAATAGATTAGACTAGTCGGGTAGATGCGAAGTTTAGTTCTACGATTCGCGGCGCGGATCGAACTACTCTAAGTCCGTAAAAGGGCGTTGCTAAAAGAAGGCCGCCTCGCGGGCTCGATCCCTAAAGGCTACGCCCGTTCTCGCTTTACGTTAAAAACGGTCTTTAAACCTATAGCGATTAAAAGATATTGCTTTTAAAACATTACCGACGCGCTATATTCGGATTCCGCTATCTACTAATTTTTCCCTAACTAGCAACTATTCCTATAAGTTAACGTAAGTTATAATAACGGATTTTTAGCCGTCTTATTCTATATTAACGGCAAATCTAATTAGTTACCCTCTAAAGGACTACCTCGTAATAATATTAAACCTATCGTATACTTAAGCCGTAAACTGAAGGGCGGCGAGCTAAGGTACTAGCCTACTAAATTAAAAGTAGCCTGCCTTATATAGGCTTATCGAAAGTTACGTTCTTACCTAATCGCTACGACGGTTCCTTTAATTATCGTGCTTACCGACTACGCCGCTACTACTGCTATTCTTAAGTAAACCTCTATATATACCTCGGCCTTAAGAGCTAATATAAGGCTTATGCTAGCCTTATAGTATCTTAGCTAGTTCCCGCTCGAGGTTTACTATATTCCGGGCACTATAAACATTTTAGTAGACTTACTTTCCCGGCTCTTATTATAAGCCGTAGTAGAACTAGGACCTAGGGAACTTAACTAAATCTAAGAGGATAAAACCTCTATAGACTATATTAATATCTTTACTAAGTCCTTAATCTAACCTAATTTACGGCAAAAGATTAAGGACGGCTACGATAACGATCTACGATAGTCGGATATTATCGCCTAGCTCGGCGAAAAAGACTCCGTCGAGGGATTATTATTCTTCCGTATCGACGGTCTATTATACCTTTAAGATCCCGATAATAGAAGACGATTGTATATCCCCGATATATATACGGAAGAAATCATCGCGGATAAGCATATGCGAAAATTTCACGCGGGAAGAAGACGTCTTTAGGAAGACCTCTCTTTTAGCTTTATTATTATACACTTAAAAAAACTTTATAATAACCTAGTATTAAAATATAATACTTACGCACGCAACTAGACCGACCGCTTACTACTACCTAGTAATCTTATTCCTATTACTTCCCTAGCTATTCCCTTCTATACGATAGCTATAGACTTCGTTATTAGATTGCCTCCTGTTTTATTAGAAAATTCCCTATAGTCCCCGCTAGTTAGAGAATTCTATAACTATCTCCTTATAGTTTTAGATAAATTCACTAAAATATATATACTAATTCTAAGGCATAATGCCTTTACCGCGGAAGATTAAGCGTAGAGGTTATACTAAGAACTCCTCCGCTCGAACTAGGGTATTCTAAAGCATATTATCTCCGACCGTAACCTAAAATTTTTATCTACCTTTTAGAAATCCCTTTAGATAGCGTTTAGCTCTAAACTGCTCGTCTTAATAGCGTAGCACCCTTAAACCGACGGTCTTTTAAAACGACGGAACTAGATAATAGAAATCGCTCTATGTTTCTTTACGTTAGACTTTCTAGACAAACGATAGTTAGACGCGCTATTAGCGCTATAGTTCTCCTTAAATAATTCCTACTCTTCGGTAATTAAGATATCACTAAGTAAACTAGTAATAGGATTTAGGATAGACGACGGGATACGCTACCTCGGCGATTAATTATTAGGAAAGTTAAAAGCGTTTCTACGCGATTAAGCGTCTATCTCTATCGCATATGCTTAAGCAGTAATAAAGCGCCGCTACGACGGTAAATATCGTAAACTAGAGTTTAAACTAAAAGACTAAGCATAGCTATAACTTAGTAAAGGCTACTCCGTCGCCGATAGACGCATAGCTAAGCTTACTAAACAAAGAATAAGTCTTTTCGAAATCGTAGAGCGTATTAGGCACCTAGCCTATCGACTAGATATAGACAACTTAATAAACATTTACCCTGTTATTTCTATAGTTTAACTTCGCCTAGCCGAGAAACCGGACTTACGCCTAGGTCCGGTGTCTAAGGAAACTTCCTATTAGGAAGTAGACCGCATCCTAGATTTACGTTAACGAAAATATAGTCGCGGAAAGGCAAGGCAAGAATACCTTATGTCTAAGAAAGAATAGCTAAGCAGTTATAATTCCTAGCTCGCAGCAACGGAAATAGACTCCCTAGATCTAGTAGCCGAATTTAACGTTTATAAGGAAAGTCTTACTATACGTATTACTAAAACTTAAAAGGATAGGCAAGACGTACTAGAAGAATATAGACCTTTATAACTAAGGGAAAAATCGAAACTAACTTTACGCCGATCCCCTTATAACTACTTTCCTCTACCTTAATGATTTACTACTACTGCCTTACGGTTCCTTAGCTAATTCTATAACAACGCGTAGCGCTTCTATAGGCTTCTATAGACTCTTTTAAAAACCTTCTATAATTAGTTAATACCCCGTTAATACCTAAAAATTTCTTCGACCTACTATATACGTCTGCCTTTGCCCTAACACCGCTTATTTATCTATAACTATTATAGCCTTAGCAGAAGGCCTATATACATAGTTCCGAAGCAAGGACTAGCGCTTGCGATTAGACTTTTCGATTCCGCTATTACGAAATCCGCCTCGACTAACCTTCCGAGGGTTTAAGAAGGCAATCGAGCTATATAGGTCGGAGTACAATCTTCTGTAAAACCTACGGTCCTTAGCCCTAAAATATTTAGCTTAGAAGGCCGGCTATAAGCAAGAGTTTAGTAACTAAATATAATTACTAAAACAATAAGGCTTTAATATCGTAAACGGCTTAAGCGATAGAACCCTCTACTATATACCTCCTAACGCACCGCTATATATCGCCCCCCTCTTAGCTACTACGATACCTATCTTAGACTCGCCTCCCGTTAAATATCTAAAGGACGACGAAAATAACGATTCCTATTTAATTATTATGCCTATTAAACCACGAACGCTAGCCGGCAAATTTATCGCATAATAACCCTCTAAGCTACCTATATCCCTAACGGGATTAAAGGGAAATATCTACTACGTCCCTAGCGACGTCGCAAAGAATAGCTTAGGCCTCGCCTTAATGCTCGCCGTCCTTCTTAAAGTAGTCGATATATTAGCCGTCGGAGACGTTACCCTAAGCGACCTAGAAGAGATTAAAGGCATCTTAGCCACTATTAAGCAATAGAAATGCCTGCTAGCTTATCTTAAGGCATTCGAGGATATAGTTATAAATATAGAAACTCCTACAGGACCGCGATTTAGGCGAAGCCTTAAACAGTAGGCTATATCTCTAGCGATCGATTATAAGCAAACCTTCGTTACTCTAACTAAATAAAGCTCGCTAAGAGCGTAATTCGCGTCCGCCTTAGCAGCTAGTATTGCCTAGCCGGATACGTTTAATATATTGCTCCTAAAGCGCGAGCTAACCGCGTTCTTTATCGTAAAACATACGACCCTATCGAATTGCTTTATATTATACGGGAAGCATAAAGCTATAGTCTTTAAGACAGTAAACATCGCTACTATTTAAGCCGCGCTTTTCGTAGAGATATAGACTAATACTAACACGCCGCTGCCGATGTTAATATACGCGTGGCTATACGGCGTCCTAACGCAATAGATTATTAAGTTTAACCTACACGTATGCGTGCTATTAGGAATAAGCCTTAGCTACGCAATGCATTAGACTACGAAGGTCGACGCCTTCCGTTTGCTAAACAAGGCAGTAGAACACTTAGCAAGCGTGTGTAAATACTTTAATACGCTTAACTAATCGTTAACACGCCTATATAATGCTAATATAACTAACCTTAATATATAACTTCGTAGAATAGTAGTTCCCGTCTAGCAACCGCTTAACGTAGCGTTTACTAGAAAACGCGAACCGACGGCATTTAACCCCGCCGGAATTCGAGTAGTAAAATCAATAGACTTAAAGGCTATAATAAAGGCTAATATAGTCGAGGAGGATAACGAGGATAATCTATTCGGATTCCCTTCTACTATAGCGCACATAGATTAATAAGATAAGTCTCTTACAACTACGCAAAAGTTTTGTTTTTTAAAATCTTTATTTATACCTTCTACTACGACCTATACGATTTAAGCGTTATAGCTCTTAACCTAAAAGTTTTTGTTTTTTATTTTCCTTATTGCCTACTATAGTTAAGCAAATGTAGTTAATAAAATTAATTTAATCTATCGCCTAAACACAACTATATGCTATGTTATTACCCGCTCGTAATACGATAATATGTTTTAAAATCCATCCTTAAACTAATACAATAAGGGCATTGCGAATCTTTAAGTTAGGGCAATTATTACGGGATCTGCCTAGACATCTATTCTAGGCAGAACACCTCTATAAGCACGCTATATACAACTAGCGATACTACTTATTTATTCTACTATAGAAGACATTTAGAATTCTACCGTAGAAGATATTTAGAATTCTACCGTAGAAGACATTTAGAATTCCACCGTAGAAGACATTTAGAATTCCACCGTAGAAGACATTTAGAATTCTACCGTAGAAGACATTAGAATTCCACTATAGAAGACATTAGAATTCTACCGTAGAAGACATTAGAATTCCACCGTAGAAGATATTAGAATTCCACCGTAGAAGACATTAGAATTCCACTATAGAAGATATTAGAATTCTACTATAGAAGGACTATAGTATTTAGACGATAGGTTCCCCGGACTAGGAAAGGGGGACAAGCTTTTTATAATTAGGTATTTACCTATATCATTTAGTTTCACCTTATGCTTATTCCTATAAACGACCGGTATCTAGTCTATGTCTGCCCCTATAGAGATCCTATTTCTATTGCATAGGGACATATATATCACTTAGAATAAGGTCTAACGGGACTATAGGAGAGCATTGCAAACGTTCGTACGGAGGCGTAGGCTCTATATAGGACGAAAGGACGAACCGATCGGACCTTAATTCGTAGTGCTATAGGCCGCTAATAGGCCCCTGCCCTAGCCTTAAGAAGAATTCCTTAAGATAGACTTCGATATTGGAACGGAGGCCTACGCAGAAAGGAACAAGCTGCGATATTAGCTCGGCTTGCCGCTATATAAAGCCCCCGTTAAACAGGCTCCCGCCGCTGCTCCTACGCCTGCTCCCGCCGTTATAAGCACGCCCGTTCCGACAACTGCTCCGCCGACTGTTTAAAGTCCGCTAGTTAATTCAGCTTCGGCAGCCTCGCCCTTATCCTCGCCGACACCTACACCTTCGTTAGCTTTAACAGTCTCGGCGTTACCCTTATCGTTACCCCTAAGCCGGCACGACCCCGGATAGACCCCTAACTCCCGCCGGCACGACTTAGTTTCCCACGGGGAAGACCCCGTGGCTGCCCCTAGCTTCTATAGGCATAGCCCCGGTGCCGGCGCTATAACAACCACGACTTCGCCTTTAAACAAAAGTCCGCTAGTTGTTCTAATTGCGTTAAGCCGGCTCCCTATTCTAAGCCGGCCCCTTGCTTTAAACCGGCTCCCTCTTTTAAACCGACTCCCCGTTCCGAGCCGGCTCTCCTATTCACCCGCTCTAAGCAGCAGCTCTTCGGACTGCTCTTTCGGCCCTTAAAGCAGCCTATCAAGCTGCTCCCCTAGCAGCTTACTAAGCTGCTCTTCTATTAGCTCTCGCAGCAGCTCGTTAATCTGCTCGCAACCTACGAAGCTATAGGTCCTATAGCAGCTTCCTTAATAGCACGCTCTACGGTATATCCTAAAGCTAAGCTAATGCCGTCGCTGCTAATCACCCTTTAAGTCTTATAGCGCACTCTTTCGCTACCTTAGCGAAGGATATTACTATACGAAACGCGTGCAGACTTCCTCCTAGACCGTTATGCCTTAAGCCCGGCATATACTACTAAAGCAGGCTAATTACTAGCACTATAAATCTCACTTCGACTCCCGAGGCGCACTCTTCCGTTACCTCGCTAAAGGATATTACTACCGGAAGCATATATAAGCTTCCTCTTAGCCTATTGCCCGATAGGACAAACAGTAGGACAAACAGCACCCTCCCCCTTAAAGCAAAAGACACTCTTCCGCCCGGCCTTAGACTGTCCGGCATACTATCTTACGGGACCGTAACGTAGGAGACTCTTACTAGAAGCCCGCCTAGGCTTCCTCCCTGCTAGTAACCCGGCAGGCTCCTTCGTCCCGGCAGACGCCCTTGTCTTTACTCGTTGTTTTTCCGAGGTTTAGCAACGCACCTCTCGTTGTGCGTAGCTAACTAGCCTCGCGAGCTTCCGCACTATTAGCCTCGCCGTTAGCCTCGCGAGACTAGCAGAAGAAATACTCTCGAGGGATTCCCCTGCCTATTGCCCCCTCTAGCCCCTTACTCGGCCGCCCCTCTAGCCTTCTATTTAGCCACCCCTTTATTAGATCTTTAATCTACGGCTCGGACTAAATAAGCACGGTTGTAGGTCTTAATAGGTCTAATAGGTTGCATAGCAAAAGAGGTTGTATTAATGTAATGGATAAAGATATATGTGTAGCCCTTATTTTCTTAAGGGGCTTGTTTTATAGGAAATTTTCCCCGAAGCTACGTAACGGTTATGCTAACCTAATGTAGTGGCCTCTATTATATAATCTAACACACCCCCCTAGCTTCGAACCTACATCCGCGGGAGGGAAGCTAGCGTAAAGAGGTCGCTAAATAGCTTAAATCCAATGAGTTTTTAATCCTCGTTCTATCGTTAAGCCATCGGGTCGGGACATTATTAATCCTTGCCCTTTTATTCCTACGCCTAAGCGCCCTAGAGAGTGCGGCTTCTTAAGCTCTTACACCTCTTCTTAATCCTTCGAGGACCCTTCGTGCTTACTATTTTCCTTCTTAGCTCTCTACGCCTAATCGAGCCGCGCTATAGAGCCTTTAAGCGCATCTATACGCAGCCTCTTTAAGCCCTAGGTCCGTCGTCTCCCTAACGTCGTCGTAGGGCGTAAAAATAACGGCTTTAATAGCTCTTACACCTCTTAATCTTCCTACACTATATAATTGTCGGTTTATATCGCTTCGTCGGTCGATTTAAGGAGCTCTCGATCGGCGAGGCGTTATAAGATATCGTAGAGGCCGATTTATTCGACGAAGGCCTTAAAGGAGGGCCTTTAAAGCGCCTTTATAAGGCCGTCTGCTATTATCTTCGCGGTAGGAGTATACTTAACTTCGATAGTCTCGTTAAGGACCTCCTAACGAAGCTAGTGGTTGTAAATATCTATATAGCGAAGCTTCGTCTATAGAGTCGCGACTTCTGCCGTAACTAGTCGGATAGTCTAAGTGTTATTATATTAGATGCGAATTCGGGAGTTATCGAGGGAGACGTCGAGCTCTTTAATAAGCCTGCTTACGTAGATCGACTCCTTTACTGCCTATAAGAGAGCTAGAAGCTCCGCCTCTATCGTTAAAGTTGTAATAGTATCCTATTTATTAGCTCTCTAGCCGATTAGGCCTTTAAATAGCTTTATAGCAAATGCCTAAGAGCTCTTACGATTAGCGTTATCAGCAAAAGAGGCGTTACTTACTACCTTAAAGTCGTCGCTACCCCTTAGACGAAGCGTAAGCCTACGAGTATAGTATAAATAGTAGATAACTCGATCGATAGCTTCTTTATAGTTCGGTCTAGGGTTAGTGTTATATTTATAGAGTTTTAATATTGCAAACGCGATATTAGGTCGGGTGATAACCGCTATATATAGTATAGAGCCTACGTTTACTTAGTAAGACCGTATCTTATAGTATTTAGCGATCCCGTTATAGGGAAAAAGATCGTTTACTCCTATCGGTGTATTAAATAGCCTGCGTTTCTTCGCTAGTCGGTAGATCTTATTAATATAGGCAGCTTATAATAGCTAAATATAGCCCTATTTACGATTATATAGAATCTCGATACTAAGGAGCTATTATCGGCTATTACCGCCTATAAGCTTATACTTTCCTTAGAGCTAATTCTAAAGCGACTTAGCCCTCTCTTAATCCTTCTTATAATATGTAAAAACGATATTATCTATATAAAAGAAGATAATAATGCCGTTAAACGTTAAGCAGTAAGGTTTATATAGTACTATTTAGAATCCTATCTCCCGGAGCGTTAATATAAGTTCGCGATGCTATAAAAGAAGGGATTTCCGTAGTCCGTAGAGTGCCTTATCGAGCTTAAGCACGATCGAGTGTTTCCTATATCTTAAAGGCATCTTTATATAAATAATCTCGTCGAGGGTAGCGTTAATAAAGGCGTTAACGGCATTATACTATATTAGCTTAAGATCGAACCTTACCGCGATCGTTATAAGTATCTAAAAACTCCGTCCTACGAGAGTAGCTACGTAGGTCTCTTGCCCGTTTCTAAGCTATTAATCTCCTTGTATAACTAATCTCGCTTATATTTAGAGAGTCTCCCGTATTTATCTATCTTATACATATATACCTATATATAGTTAAGCATTTAGCCTTTCTTAGTGAGTGTTTTATAGTCGACTTTAGTCTACGACCTTATTTCCTTATAGCTCTAAAGATATAATCGCTCCGCCTCCTTAAAGTAAGGGCTAAGTAGATAGTATTTAAGCTATCTATAATATATTAGTATAGCGGGAAGGTCTCGCCGATGCACCTGCCTTTTTAAGATTAAGCGGTCGAGGTAAGCCTTATCCTTAAATCGTAGCGTATTAGTGTCTCTTAAGGTCGGTGCGGCTCGAGTGCTTGCTATAAATACCGAGTGCTAGTAGGCGTGTTTTTAATCGTGCTACGGAGGGGATTATTCCTAAGCTTTTAGCTCGTATAGGCTTATTTTTAATGCTACGGAGGGGTTCGCTCCTTATTTACGTAGACTTAATAATAATGCTATAAAGGGGTTTACTCCTTATTTACGTAGACTTAATAATAATGCCACGGAGGGGTTTACTCCTTATATATATAGACTTATGTTTATAAATCTAGCTTTTATATACTGCTTTATGCTCTCTCGGTCGTTCTTAAGCACTATTGCGTAGTCTATATCGTTTTAGCTCGTCGCGTATACTAGGTTTATATCTTCGTAAACGAGAATATCGTTAAAGACTTAATTATTAAGTACCTATAGCGCGTCGATTCGATTATTATCGGGAAGGCTAATGTTCCTTAAGGCTAAGGCTAGCTCCTTAAGGCTGCTCTCCTTAACGCTATCGGTAAGACTCTCGAAGGTTCTATCGAAGATCTCCCGCTCGTTAAACGCAACGTCTCGCGTAGTAATAACTTTTCCTTTAGTAAGCACCTATACGCGGTAGATATTTAATAATATATATCCTACTAGAAAGCCTACCTAAGCTCGTAGGTCGAGCTTTTTAAGGCGTTGCCTCTTTTTCTAAGCTATAGTAGTTATCGCAAACACTTTACACCCGTAGGCACGTAGGTGTTATTACGCAGGCTTCCTGCCGGTTAGTCTTTCGTAAGGGCTTTCCTACTTATAACTATACTTTAGTATACGGTTATAGAGATATACTACTAACTTATATATCTCTCGCTAAAGTTGCGTTAGAAGTTTGCCTCGTATTGCTTATAATTTATCCTTAATTATACCCCCTAAGCGTTTAGCGCTACTATTTTAGTCCTATATATATAGGGCCGAGGGCTCGATTTTAAAGAGTCTCGTCTTAAGGAAAGCTTCTACTACTAGCTTCTAACTAATAATCTCGTTATTACATTCGATAGTCTTAGTATAGAACTAGCATTAATACGTAAGGTAGTTAAGGCTAGACTTAAGGGCCGCGATAATAGTTTCTACGAGGCGGTCCTATAGGTAGAAATCCTATATAAAGCCGCTCGCCCTATTTATTAAGAGCATTAGTGAATTATAACCTTTATTATTAAGCACGAAGTTATAGAAGTTAATTATAATTCTCTCGCCTACGACGCTTTTATCTTAAGGAGCTCGTTGTATTATCCGCTTTGCTTTAGCGGTGCTATAGTTATCGCACTAAGTCGTTATAATGCCTTTAATCTTAATACCTTTAGAGTAGTTAATAAGGTGTTCGAGCGCTCGTAGTCCCGGATGTCCTATCCGGAGATGCTAAAGTTCTACCGTTGCCTTTTATAGCTTCCTCTTAGTATAGCTATCGAACTTATTTCGGCGGGTATAGAAGGCCCGCCTTATCGTATTATAAGGGATGTGTTTTAGGACGAACTATCCGTAGTATTATTCGACGAGTCTAACTATAGTATTATTAGCTGCTTAAAGCGTCGACGGTCTATAAGGTCGTTCGTCCTACTATATACCCTATTGTTTTAATAACCTATAGGAGATTAGGTTATATATAAAGTTCTTATAGAATGCGATATTAAGCAGCCGTAGTACTTAAGGCTTAAAAGAAGGGGTTTAGAGGCGGACGTTAATATCGCTATATCCGAGGATAAGCACTTTTTCTACGCCTGCCTAAAGGAAGTCTCCTTCTTTAGCTATCCTAAAGTTCTTAAATCGTAAGATCTCGTTAAAGATATAGAGTATCGTTTTATAGTCTAGAATTACCGAGTAGTAAAAGGGATAAACGTTAATGCTAAAAGAGGCTTTAACGAGGGAGATAAGGAAAGAAGCCGAAGGGCATCTTCCCTTTTCCTATACTAGTTAATCCTTATCGTCTTTAAATATTACCTTCTTCCCTTTTAGTCGTTAGACTTCTTTCGCGATCTTAAGGTCTTTTATACTCTTTATAATAGCTTTTTATCTATTCCCGGGCTATTAGTTAAAGGCCTTATCGGACTTAATCTCCTAATAGTTCTTAAGAGTATAGCCTTTAAGCATATATAGCCTATACTTAGGAATACCTCGCTTATCTAAAGTAGCCGCTTGTAATCTCTTTTTATTATTTTTATTGTTTTTATTATTTCTTGTTTTTAGTGTTTTTAGTGTTTTTATTTTCTAACTAGCCGTCCTATTTATCGTCCTTTTAATCGTCCTATCTAGCGAAAGAGAGGCTAAAGGCGCTTCTCGTTATATAAGACGGTTAAGTAGGTGGTTTATCGATAAAAACGGTAAACTCGTTAGTTATTATATAGATATTAAAATCTACGTTATTCTTAAGGTGCGAAAGGTTAAAGGAATTAACCTAGTGATAATAGTAAGGATTAATAAAGGATAGGAAGTTAGATACCTAAATACTCTTATAGGTAGCTTTAGGGAGTTTTTCTTAAATCCCTTTATATATAACCTTCTTCTAGCTCTCGAGCTAACGGTGCTAGTTCTTTAGCTAACTCGTAGAAGGCTTAACTACCGCTTTATAGCGAACCTAAATAGCACGGAGGATATCTTCCGGCTTGCCCTTTGCCTGCTTCTTAAGCGTAGCGTACTACTCCTTAAGGTCTTTATCGGGCTTACAATAGGTTTAGAAAAGGTAGTCGGAAATTATTATAGTAATCTAAGTACGTAGCTCTTTAATATCCTTTCTCTAGCTCTCTTATTTCTTCTCCTTATAGAGGAATACCTACTATTTCTAAGATCCTTTAAGCGGTTAGCTTTATTAGATTATTTCTTCGTCTATAGTATAAACGCGAGATCCCCTTATAGCGTTATCCTCGATAGGCATCGTTAGAGTAGGAAAGAGTTTTTTAGTCCTAAAGACCTAGTCCTAGAGGTTGCTATTAAAGGCCTACGCTTTAAACTTATTGTCTTAAAAGGACTAGTTAGCATTATCGTTAAGAATAACCTCGTTTTTCTTAGTAAGGGTAGATATAGTAATTATCGGCCTAAAGGGAGCCTTTTTCGGTTTCTAGTTTATAGTTCCGGTAGATTAAAGTGTAAGACTCTTAATTATTAGATCTTTAATCTACGGCTCGGACTAAATAAGCACGGTTGTAGGTCTCAATAGGTCTAATAGGTTGTATAGTAAAAGAGGTTATATTAATATAATAGATAAAGATGTGTGTATAGCCTTTATCTTCTTAAGGGGCTTGTTTTATAGGAAGTTTTCCCTAAAGCCACGTGACGGTTATACTAACCTAATATAGTGGCCTTTATTATATAATCTAACAACCTCTAGCCCTTTGCTTAGCCGTTCCTTCGTGTGTTCTCGTTGTTCTCGTTGCTCGTTACTTCGCCTATCTCCTTAATGCCCTATTCCTTCGCGTGTTTATTACCCGTTATTCCGAGTGGAATTTCCGCGCATTATTCTTTACTATTTCTGCAATTTGTTCGCCCTTTTCTACGCGTTATTCCCCTTTTCCCGCTTTATTGCATTATCTTATTCGTTATTCGCAGCTTTTACTAATTGCTCGTTATTTCCGGTCGATTATTTCCTTACTATTTCCCGCCCGCTAATTGCAATTTATACTTATTATTTATATTCATTAGGCAATTTCTAGCTTAATACGTCTTTTCGTTATTTCTTATTCGCGGTCTATTGTTTCTTTATTCGCGTTTATAGCCCGGATTAAGGCCTTGCAAAGACTTAACTAAGGCCTATTCGGCTCTTCGGCAGCGCCCTAAGGATGCCCTCGAATCGGCTCTTCGGCAGCGCCCCGAGGATGCCCGACTCGGCTCTTCCGAACGCTTTTTCCCTGCTTATTTAGTGCGTTCGCGTTCGGTTATTCGGTCGTTCGATTAGGCGATTAGTCCGTTCGTATAGTGTTTATAGCCTCTAAAAGAAGAACTGCTAGTATCGGACTAATCTAGTTATATAAGGGAGAAAAGGGTTATAAGTTATAACCCCTATTAAGGCCCCGATAATAGCGTTATCTAGAGCGTTACGTGCCCCGACTAGGCTTCCTTTAGAGCCTAGGACAGGCTCGGTTAGGACATATAAAGGGGCTCCCTTTCCTCTCCTCTTCGCCTTAGCTAGATAACCTAAATATAGACTAATCCAACTAGTTTACAACCCCCTTTGTTTATTTAACTAACTAACAGACTATAAAAAGATTTCTATAGGCTATAGAGGTTTCTATAGGCTAGGGAAAGATTCTTAGGGGCTTAAGGGCTTAAGGGAATAATTTCTTAAGGATTACGCTTAGGTCGCGACGACTAAGGGGATAAGGTAATAAAGCTATTAAGACTATGTTTATAAAGCTAGGGATCGCGATAGGGCGTAATAGGAGATAGAAGAAACTATTTCGGCATTAGGTAATAGCTAGATAACCTTATTATTCTATAAAAAGGAGAAGAACTATAGAGGCTAAGGGCTCGTTTATATATATGACTATATATCACGTGGTATATTACTATATACTATGTTATATAATATAGTACTATAATAGAGGAGATCGTAGAGCGTTTTTTAAAATATAATACTATATAATATTATAACTATTAGAGAGGCTCTAGGTCGACCTTTTAGGTAAACGGGGTGGTTATTGTATTCTATATATATAATCTAGCTAAGAAGGAGGGGAAGGTCTCGTAGAGATATATATAGCCTCGTTACACGCACGTAATTACTTAAATCACGTGGCTGTAACTATCTCGTACGTATCCCTTATCCTTTATTCCTATACTAGCAGTCTTTATAAGATAATAAGAATAATATAAGAAGAAGAACCCGGTTTTTCTATAGAGGTTCGCAATAGACAAAGGAAAAAGGGCCGGTCGGGCCATGTAATATAATAAAGAAAAGAGGGCCGTTCGGGCTATATAATGCAATAAAAGAGGGCCGTTCGGGCTGTGTAATATAAGGAGCGTAGGGCGGCTGCTAAGGCGTTTTATAAGGCGTTATAAAGGGCGTTGTAAGAGGGTTGTAAAAGCGTTAGTATTACAACGGGCGTTATAAGAGCGTTATAAGGGGCGTTGCAAAAGCGTTAGTATTATAATAGGCGTTGCAAATCGTATTATAAGGGGCGTTAGTGTTATAAGAGCGTTATAAGGGGCGTTGCAAAAGCGTTAGTATTATAACGGGCGTTGTAAATCGTGTTGTAAAGGGCGTTGCTAAGAGTATTGCTAAAGATATAGAAAAGAGTAGAAAAACCAGGGCGAATTCGAGGGGGAAAACAATGCGAATTCGAGGTAACAAGCGTTAGGAAAGAAAGGGCTAGTAATACACGATTAGCTATAGGCTGCTATAGCGGCGTTAAATTCCTTAACAAGGGCTGTTAAAGTCTTTAACGAAGGCTATTAAAGTCCTTAATAATACCGTATTTACGGCTTCTAGAGCTCTTTTAGAAGGGGCGGGCTTAAATTATCGTACGGGCTTATAGGTAGCGTGCGGGCTTATAGTTGACTTATTCGTTAAAGCAAGCAACTAGCGACTTTTGTTTTCGTAGCTTAAGGCAGCAAGCGGACTATATTTTCGGTGCTTAAGGTAGCAAGCGGACTATATTCTCGTTTGTGCTTAAGGGAGCAAGCGGACTATATTCTCGTGCCTAGGCGAAGTAGGTCTTTTGCCGGGTTAAAGTAGCACGCGGCCGGGTCGATATAGGGTCTGCTTCGGTGCTATAAAGAGCAAAGCAGGCAGGCAGGCTTTTAGGGGAGACGAGTAGTCCGATAAGGGTCGGGCTCGTGCTTATCTAGTGCGCCGTTAGAAGAGCTTAAGGGAGCGTTTAAAAGAGCTCTTTAGCGGTTGATAAGGGTATATACCGCGTTAGCGGCGGTATTAGTTGCTTAAATTAGCTAGTAAAGGAGTCGAGGTTATCGGTCGTAAGGTTCTTTACGATGTAGTCTTATCGGAAGCAGGCGGCGGGCTTTCTAGTATGTTATTTATTTAATACAGCTTCTTCGTCTCTTTCTCCAGTTTATAGGCCGAGACTATAGATAAAGCTAGAATCTACGATATTACGTTCTCCTCGAAAGGGCAGTAACGTTAGCGGATTCGCTTAGCATAAGATCCTCGCAGAGGTCGTAGAACGGGTTCTCCGTGCGAACTATCCCGAGGATTATATATCTTATCTCTTCTATCCTTACTAATCTATAATTAAGCCGAGTTAATCACTAATTAGTATTAGAGAGGCTTTAGGTCGACCTTTTAGGTAAACGGGGTGGTTGTTATATTCTATATATATAATCTAGCTAAGAAGGAGGGGAAGGTCTCGTAGAGATATATATAGCCTTATTACACGCACGTGATTACTTAGATTACGTAGCTATAACTATCTCGTACGTATCCCTTATCCCTTATTCCTATAATAACGAACTATTCTAATATAACGAATAGACGATTTTATTATGCATTTTTATTTCCTTTTTAAAGAAGGGTAATACTTAAGGATAATAAGATAGTTTTTTATAAACGGTATAAAGAAAAAGTTGCTAGTATAGGAATTAAAGATAGAATTCTACGGTAGAAGGACTTCCCTTCTAATATAAATTCTATAGAGAGAATTTTAATAGAATTCTATTATAGAAGGACTTCCCTTCTAAAGTAAATTCTATAGATAGAATTGTAATAGAATTCTACGGTAGAAGGACTTCCCTTCTAAGGTAAATTCTATAGATAGAATTCTAATAGAATTCTATAGAAGAAGGACTTCCCTTCTAAGGTGAATTCTATAGATAGAATTCCACTTCCTTCTATAGACTTCTACGGTCGTCCCGATAGACGCATCTGTCCGCGGAAGGTCTTCCCCGACTAACGCATCCGTCTATGCATTTATATTTACGGATCCCTTTCTATTCTTAGCTACTAAGGCTTCCCGGAGGGAAGCCCTAACCCTTCTCTCGTCTTGTCTATAAGAAGGTAGTATAATCCTTAGCTAGATAGGTATTAACAATTCTAATAAGACTACTAGACCTATATTTGCATTTGCATTTAAGACACCTACTAATAGATATAGTTATATATACGTAATTAAATAATCACGTGCGTATATAACTTAAGGGAGCCTAGGCTATATTATAATACCGTAGCCTCCTCTCTAGCTAGCCGTATTATATAGAATATATATACACCGGTTAACCCTAATAGACCCTATCTAACAACTTGTAATATTAATCTTTAGTTACGTATAGAGACGTATAATAGCTAGAAAGCAAGTATTAATAGTTAGTTTAATAGTAAAGCTATATATAAACCCTTTAGTTTATTTTATAGCATTTTCGCTATTTATAACAAAACGGTTTAAAAAAGATGTTAAGTTTTACCTCGATTTAAAAAACTATTTACTATTTTATTTAATTTAGAGCTAAATTCTATATAAAGAAATAAAGTAATAATAACGTCTTACTATATATAGTATTACTAGGGGGGACTAAAAATTCGTCCTTTAACCCCCTCCTTCTAAGGGGGGGGGACAGCGACTCGTAAGAAGCCTAGCGGCTTATAAGAAAAAAAAGATACCTAGAATTAGTATAAGCGACTAACGTAAATAGAAGTATCCTCTTTTAAATATAAGTCCCGTATACTACGGCACTAAGCCCGCTTATAGTAATAGTAATAATATAATACTAACGCTAACGCCATGCGATAATAACTTATCGAACGCTAGGTAGTCGGGTCCTCGACATTAGTGTGATAGCAATTAAGTAGAAGAGAGGTTCTAAGGCGAAAACAGCCTATAAGGAAGGATTAGAAGCTGTAAGGTGTAAATCACTAAGAATAATAGCTCTTGTTTTATCTAATAGGGAGGCTAATTAGTCTCTATATATAGGAAAAATCCTCGGACGAAATCAGCCGCGTAGACCTAAGGAAAAATAGGTGACGTAAATGATCGGACGGAAGGATCGGTAGGAAAAGCAATAGATTATGCCGTACGATAAATAAGCTATATAGTTAGTAAATAAATAAGTAGTCTAGTAGAAGAGTAGTGAATTCTACGGTGAATTCTACGGTAGAACTCGTAGAAGAAAATTAGAATTCTACGGTAGAAGACCGTAGAAGGGAATTAGAATTCTACGGTAGAAGACCGTAGAAGTAAGAAGAAATTCCCGTAGAAGTGCGGGGTAAACGACTATAGAAGCCCGTAGAATTCTATAGTAGAATCTAAGGAAGAACCGGGGATTTCCCGGTAGAAAGCCAATAGGGAAGACGGTAATATTAATATACCCCCTTAGCTAGAAGGGAATAACTTCTAGCTAGTTAGAATTATTATCGACTTCTTCTTAGATCCGGGAAGATATATCCGTAAGTCGAAGTTAGTAAAGGAACGTTTAAAAACGTTATTGTAGAAGTAACTTAGTTAATCTATCCGCAACTATCTAGTTAGAAGGGATATATTTAATATTAAAAGTGTTACGTAAGAATTCCTATCGAGCTTAGTAGTTATAAATTTTAATATACTTTAAGGCGGTTTAAATCTTTAGAATCTCGGCGGAAACTAGGCGGATTGTCTAGGTATTATTATACTAAATAGTAGGAATAGGCATATCTAGCTGTAAAGAAATATCGTTAAATAAACGAAGAGTAAAAATTAGCTCTTTCGCTATAGAAGAGACTATAAGAAGCTCGGCTTCGGTAGAAGAAGTAGTAACCGTAGATTGTTTCCGGGCACTCTACGCGATTAGACCGTTAAATAGGCTAATAAAATAGCCCTTAGAAGAATAACGAGTGTCCGGGTCGTTAGCGTAGGCGGTATTAGAAGCTATAACAAGTTCTTATTCGTCTATATCCGAAAACTTAATCGTAAGGAAACGCGATTCGTATAAGTAAGTCACTAAGCTCTTAGCAAGCTTAATATAGAGCGTAGATAGGTTCTATATATGCTCCGCTAAAGAATTAGATGATTTTACGGCGTCGAGCCGAGTAGAAATAGTCGCGTAATTGTAGGAACCGACTAAAGACTAGAAGTAGTAGATTTAATTATCCGTAGCCTAACCCTAGTGTTTCTCTAGCTTTTTAGGAAGTAGGAAAAGGCAAAGGGTCGAAATAGGTCGTAGAACCGTAGAAGTAGGGATTAAACTAAACTTAGAAGCAATCTTATCTAGATAAATATCTTAGCATAACTATAGCTTTCGCTACTTACAGTCCTAAATAATTCTTATCCTAAGGAAATAGGTAAGCTCTCCGCGGTCGGTAACTATATACTTCTATTTAAAGCGACGGATAAAATCGTTAGTAGCCCTACAGTGCTCCCTATAGAAAAGGATAATAATATTATCTATAAACAAGAAGGTAATAATACTACTCTTAGTAGATATAAAAATACAAGGGTCCTCCGTATTCTACTAAAGGCTTAGTTTAGTAAGAGACCTAGATAATTCCCGTTGCTAAAGAAGCGGCGAACGGCGAAGCCTATATAAAGCCTTTATTAATCGAATTATATAAAACTAAACACCTTAAATCCGTCTAGGAAGTAGATATATACTTCTTTATCTAGATCGGCATGTATAAAGGCGTTAACCGCGTTAAGTAAGCGGGTTTTAGTGCTAAATTTAGCGGTAATAGCAATTATAATGCGAAAATTTCGCGCTATAAGCGTTACGGCGTAAGTTTCCTTTCCGCTAAACGGCTAAAGATCTCCTCGCATATAAAGGCGAGATTTAAACTTCCTAAGGTAGCCGTGCTTATTAAACTTATAATCGAATGCCTATATTAATAGAAAAGGACGTATAAAGGCGTTCGCTCTTAGAGTAAGCGAAGGAAAAAAGGTCTTCCGCTAGTAAAGGGAGTCCTATTCTACCTTTCTAGCGGCTTTAAACTTAGGTCTATAAGGATGCATCTCGAGATTAGACTAAAACCTTAAAAGCGCGGGTAAGTCCCGTTTTTATATCTTCCTAGGTTTAAGAGAAGTGGCAAATGCTGCCGTAAATACGGTACTATTAGCCGGCGAATTCCTAACGTAGGCGAATGCGGGATATCGACCCGAAAAACGGTTTAAGTAAGCAGGGCGTAAATCCCCTATAAATCTCGTCGTCTATAGACTATCTATAGGAATAGTATTATCGTAATCTATAGACCGAGAAATAGCTTAAGGCAACTATATCTTAAGACGGTCTGCTGGTTCTATAGTTGCAGTAGGTAAAAGAGTAGAAATATCGGGTTAGAAATCCCGTATATTCTTAAAAACGTCCTCCGGCGGTTCTAGGGTTTAGTTAAGGGTCGGGAGCTAAGGATTACCATCGGCTAACACGTCTACTAGACTCTTATTAAGGAGTACTATTAGCGTTAACTAGAATTTAGCCTTATCCTACTCTTCTTCCTATATAATGTATAGTAGAAATGCCGGTAATAACACCTATATTAGTAGTTCGGATGCCTTAGACGCAGTGAAAAACTAAGTCTTATTAAACGTTATATTACGAACTCGACGAACCTCCCGTCTCTATAAGATCTACACACGAAAAATGTTAGTAGAATTATACCCGACTAAATAACTAACCTCTATATAAGGTTCCTGCTTAAGATTACGTTTCTATATATTAGTTAGGGCCTTAGTGGTTAATAGGTAGGCTTTATAGCTAAAAGCTCGAAGATAATTAAATCGTGACGGTTAGGGAAGGAGAAAAGCCGGTATATTCCGGTCGTAATCCCTTAACTAGTCGTAAAGAATCTCTATCGGGGAAATCCACTTCGATAGAAATAACGTAGAGGAAGCTGCCTGTCGGGCTAGAATCCGATTGTATAAATACACTGCAGTTTTACTAAGAGCCTAAAGGGAAGCTTAGAGGCAGAGGATTACGGCAAATGTAGAAAGTATCGAGGAAGATGCAAAGATAAGAGAGAGAAGAGGATGTGGAATTGCTTAGTAGTAGTCTGTCTAAGTGCGGACTAAGATCCCTTTATATAGCTAATTGCATAGGAATCAGGGTATATATAACTTAACTAATTGTCGGGATAGAAAGCGCTATTAATTCTGTGCTAGGTGTATGTAGTCTAACCTCGTATAGTATCCTAGTTGTTACGTGATTAAATGCGCGAGTAATAGGAGGTAGTATGGGTGACCCTAGTTGACCGGGGCCCGACTATAGACCATACGCACATTAGTCCCTACACACACTACATACTTCGGCATTCGGTATCTCGAGCATCCGGGCAGCTAATACAGCCGGGTGACTTATGTTATATGCAATAATACACGACGGTTCTAATGCATATTGTTATATACCGGTAGGATAAACCAATCGGGAGGTATCTGCTCCCTTATAGTTTTCCACGTTTCTATCTATAAATGCTCGGGCAAAAGAGTAGTTAGAAGCAGGGAAAATATGCAACTAAACCTTGAAAAACTAAACTAGGTGTAGGAAAACACTAATAGAATAGGGTAAACGTACTAACTAGTCCTCTATAAGTTAATTCGCTAGATTAAAGCACCGTTCTTAAAAAGACATACTAGTCCTCTAAATTCGATTCGCTAGATGTAAAGGCAAAGGCTTTACTACCGTAAGTCGTAGCGTTAGTAGGCTGAAAATATAAGCCGTTAGAACTCTCTATGCGTAGAGAAGTTCGTCCGGGCTTATAACTATCGAACGCTAGGTAGTCGGGTCCTCGATATTAGTGTAATAGCAATTAAGTAAAAGAGAGGTTCTAAGGCGAAAACAGCCTATAAAGAAGGATTAGAAGCTATAAGGTGTAAATCACTAAGAATAATAGCTCTTATCTTATCTAGTAGGGAGGCTAACTAGTCTCTATATATAGGAAAAATCCTCGGACGAAATCAGCCGCGTAGACCTAAGGAAAAATAGGTAACGTAAATAATCGGACGGAAGGATCGGTAGGAAAAGCAATAGATTATGCCGTACGATAAATAAGCTATATAGTTAGTAAATAAATAAGCAGTCTAGTAGAAGACTAGTAAATTCCACGGTGAATTCTACGGTAAAAGCCGTAGAAGAAAATTGGAATTCTATAGTAGAAGACCGTAGAAGGGAATTAGAATTCCACGGTAGAAGACCGTAGAAGGGAATTAGAATTCTACGGTAGAAGACCGTAGAAGCAAGAAGAAATTCCTATGGAAGTACGGGGTAAACGACTATAGAAGCCCGTAGAATTCTATTATAGAATCTAAGGAAGAACCGGGGATTTCCCGGTGGAAAGCCAATAGGGAAGACGGTAATGTTAATATAACTTACGTAATAATGCAAAATCTAATATCTCGAGCTATATACGCTAATTTAATTCTAATCGAACCGAAATCGAAGCTATATCTACTCCTACCCCTTAGCTATCTGCCGTTTAGAAATAGGTCGATCCGGAGACTAATTTGCCTACCTTTAAACGCAATACGCCCTATAACCTTAAGAGTTTAACAGTCGCTAGCGTCGAGCTTTATAAATAAGGATTCTACTAGTCGATCGCGGCTACGGTATAAGCACTTAATATGCCGTATGCGTGACTCTATAATCGCGTTTAAGGGCACCCGCTAGTTATATATAATAGCGGTAAGAATAAGCTCTTCTTGCTAGTAGAAGAGCGAGAGATTATCTACTAGTCCTACCGCCGAATTATATAAAGGCATTATATTACTTATCGTACCTTACGATAATACACTAACGCTATCCTTAGGATTAAGCGAAAGAAGTTATAGCTAAGGGCATTAGGGAAAAGGCTAAGGGCATAGAAAACCTAGGCTAAACGCTTTATAAAGAGGTTTAGATATATTTTCTATATTAAAAAAGCAGTGTTATAGGACGGTAAGCGGAAGGCAATATAAGTTCGGGTCTACGTTAAAGCTTTCTTTTATAGCTAGCGAGACTTTTTACGAAGACGTAATATCCGGCTAAAGAATACCTAGAACTTTAACGAGACTAGCTTTATAGTTAGGTATATTAATAAAGGGATATTTATATAGACCTTTAACGAGATTAAGAACCTAATTCTTACGGCTTCTTACGATATAGTCTCTATTATAGCCGTTAAGGCTATATCTACGTTAAGGGCCTTTATTCCTTCGTTCTTAATCCTTCCTAGCGTTAATATCCCTTTCGCATAGACTAATAACGCACTTTATAACGAGATAGTGTAAGGGTCTTCGACTATTAGTGAGATTAAGTCTACGACCTAATCCGCATTCTTATATACGAGCGGGGAAGAGGCATGTGCGGGCGGGGAAAGGGGCTCGTGCGAATAAGAGTAAGGGGCTTATACGGATAAGGGTAAGGGGCACGTGCGGACAAAGGGGTACGTGCGTAGAGCTATATATCCGTATATATAGGTGCGCTTACACTTAGTTCTTTATAGATGATTTCTACACCTATATAAAAGGCACCTATATAATTACTCTACCTACCTTATTATAGTATTATCTATCTCTCTTTTTCACGGACTTATTTAATACGATAACGTCCTGCTTTTATAATAGCGGCACGTATTAATTAGAACGATAGGCCGCTACGATAAAAGCAGCACGCGTAGCGACACTAGCTGCTATTATAGACTTACTAGACAACGATATAGAGGACGTCTTCGAGCAACGGGCCGGGGGGTCTTAGCAGCTATAGCTGCGATAAGAGGCGCTAAATAAGCGGGCCTTCGTAGAAGCCCGCCTTCGATAGGAAATAATAGAAGCCCGTTTAGGTAAGGCGACGGCGGATACCGTACCTTCTATAGCGGAAGAAGAGCGCCTTCTAGTACTACTATAGAAAATAGCCGTTAATCCGGTTAAACGAAGGGGGTTGCTAGAAGTCCTTAGCGTTAAAATAGGATCTACGGCGCTTACCTCTACGGATACGCTATTCGCGCCTACGGATACGCTATTCGCGCCTACGGCTGCGTCGACGAACTCTCCTACGGCTAGGGACGCTAGTATAGCTAACCTAAGGACGGCCCTTAAAGCCGCCTTCGGCAAAAGGAAGCCTCTACCGTAGCCTATATAGGATAGTAAGCTAGAGTCTTTTTACTTCTTCCTATATCGCCTCCTTAGTAAGTTTACCGTTAACGAGAAGTAGGGCCTTAACGGTTGCCGCGATACCGCCTAGTATTCGCTGCTCTATACGCTGCCCGAGCCTTAGATACGGCGGATTTCTAGGTTTTAGGAGAGTAGCGGGCCTAGTAGCGCTTACGACCCCCGTGCCTTCTTTAACTACCTTATCTACGCGTTCGGCAACGTGTAGGAGTAGGAGAAAGCGTAAGATAGGTTACGGATCCTCTTTTAGAAAGACGGTCAGTCGTTTAAGGACTTCCTTCCCGACTTTAAGGAGACTATTACTTATGCCGCCGGAAATAGCGTTTAAGGGGATAGCGCTAAGCTTATATAGCTACGAAATTCGATTACTCTATAACTATAGGAAATGCTTATCCTAATCGAGATGCCTACTAACTTCCGGGAGTACGTAGGTCGCCTTACGAAGGTAGCCTAGAACTATAAGTAAAGCCCTAGCTTCTAGAAGTTACGAAAGCGCGCTAGCATAAACGGCGTTAGCAATAGGAATAGAGGAGTTACTACTAAGAACGCTATAACGCTCCCGCCGCCTCGATCCGCGCTTAATACTACGGTAGACTATAAGGGCGACGTTATAATATCTACTACGCGGCCCGCTCGTAGAAGAGCGAGGATACCGTCCGCCGCTTTAGGCAGCACGCCCTCCTCTTCTATATAGCGAGCTAAGTAGGTATCGAAGGCGGAGCTTTAAAAGCGGAGAGAGGAGGGGCTTTACGTACGCTATAGCGCGGATAGACATTTTGCTACGGACTGCCCGTATCGTCTAGCTCGCCTTACGAAGCGAGCTAAGCGGCCTATAGCGATTCGCGCTACCCGACCTTCTCTTAAGTCTAATGTTAAGGAGGATAATAATATTCCCGCCGCTATTAGTATAGAAGGAAACGTATAGCTCCGGCGTATAGACGGGCTCCGGAGCCTAATTCGCTAGCACTAGAGAAAAAAGAGTTAATTAACCGTATTAAGACTTCTCCTACCTTAATACCTATTATTATTAACTATATAAACCTCGTCTTTACTCTTATAGACGAGGGTTGCTAATGCTACGCCGCTATCGATAAGGCATTTACATAAGAATTACGTTTGCTAGTTAAAGATATAGGACCTTAGTACGTATAAGGAGCCTCGAGCGCAATAGAAGAGGCGAAGATTAAAGGTATCGCTTAGATAGCTACGGAGATTAACGGGCATAAGCAATTGCTCGTAGTATATATTATCCCTTAGCTAGAATTTAACCTAATCCTTAGGAAGCCTTAGCTTCTTTATATAGAATCCTACTCTATGCTATACTAAAGGAGGCTCTAGTATAGGAATTCGTAGCGTTAGCTACGGTATATTAATAAACACAAGCCTAAGGACACCGAGTGTGCTATAGAGCTTCGAGAGGCTAAAGAGGTTATAGCTTTAGTATTTATCGGCATAATTAACCGGATCCGTAGACGATATAGCTCGGAAGCCGCTATAGCTGCTATTTATATAATTAGCCTCACGGATATCGAAAAAGCCTTACGACTAAAGAAGCTAAAGATAGAAGCCGAATTACGTTAATTAATCCTTACGTAGTTCTATAACCTATTGCCGCTCTTTCGGAAGAGCGAGGCCGATAAATTAAACCTATATAAGCCCGGCATTAACTATGCGATACCGCTTCGCAAGGATTCCCGCGGATAAAATATAGTTCCGCCCTTCGGGCCGCTACACGCGATGTCTTAAGACGAGTTGCTTATATTAAAGAAAACACTACGCGGCCTTCTAGATAAAGGATTTATTTAGGCTAGCTCTTCTAAGGCCGCCGCTTTAGTGCTATTCGTGCGGAAACCCGGAGGAGGACTACGTTTCTACGTAGACTACCGAGCACTTAACGCGATAATACGACTAGACCGCTACCTGCTTCCGCTTATTAAGGAGACACTCTATAATATCGCTAAAGCGAAGTAGTTTACTAAATTAGATATCTATTAGGCGTTCTATAAAGTGCGAATTACGGAAGGTAATAAGTAGAAGACCGCGTTCCGCACTCGCTATAGTCTTTTCGAATAGATAGTAATACCGTTTAGGCTTATAAGGGCTCTTAGCACCTTCTAACGGTATATTAACGGTATTCTTCGCGAGTTTTTAAACGATTTCGCTTCCGCTTATATTAATAATATTCTTATCTATATAAGCGGTAGCCTAGAGGATTATATAGATAAAGTGCGGAAGGTGCTAGACCGGCTCTCCGAGCATAGGCTATACCTCGACCTTAATAAATGCGAATTTAGCGTCCGCCGGGTTAAATACCTTAGATTTATTATTATCGCGGGCATTAGTATATAGGCGGACCCCGTAAAGATCTAGGCTATTCGAGACTAAATAGCTCCGACTTTATAGAAGGGTATATAGAGTTTCTTAGGACTTACGAACTACTACCGGATTTTTATTCGTTAATTTTCTCGTATCTTCGGTCCGCTTATAGCCCTTACCGGCAAAAGGGTAGCCTTTTATTAAGGCGCCGTATAGGCAGAGGCGTTTTAGACGTTAAAAGACTTATTTTTATAAGCCCTTATACTACTATAGTAAGACTTTAATTATCCCGTAATACTTAAGGCGGACTATAGCGGATTCGCACTTAAAGGCACGCTTTCGCAAAAGGTAGACGGCTAACGCCGGCCTATAGCTTTTTACTCCCGTAAGCTTACCTCCGCCGAACGGAACTACGCTATCTATAATAAGGAAATGCTCGCTATAATTAGCTATTTAAAGCAATAGTAAGCGGAGCTCTATAGCTATAAGAACTTTAAGATCCTTATAGACTATCGCAACCTTAAGTATTTTATAACTCGACGATATCTCTCTAAGCGATAAGCCCGCTAGGCGGAATATCTTTTACGGTTCCGTTTCCGGATTAAGTATCGACTTAGAAAAGAGGCTATAGTGCCGGACGTTCTATCTTAGAGAGATTAAGATCGGCCTTTTAATAAGGATTATAATGCCCGGGAACTTTAAATACTCCTAGAGGAGGCGCTATATATATATCTTAAAGCAATACTTATCGGTACGGACGACGCAATCTTAGTTAATAGTAAGGGCGATAAGGACGAGGACGATAGCGAGGAGGATAATAAAGAAGACGTAGAGCCCGACACTTAGGATACGGACTTTATAGCGGCTACGACCCGGGACGACCTTAACGCGTAGGACGCGGAGCTAATTACTAATATAGGCCTTAACCGACGAATCTTTTAGGGCGAGGAGCTTTAGCGTATATAGGACCGCTTAGCAGCTTAAGACGTTACCTACGGGAGCGTGCGCCGCGCCGTAGAGGTAGGAGCACGACGATTTAACCCTAAGCTTAACCTTAAGGTATAGGTGGCCGACTACTACGTAGACCTACGTAGGCACCTACGGTTCCGCGGACGGCTTTAGGTTCTTAGTTCCTTTATAACTATAAAGGCCGCGGTAAGAGACGCTCCCCTAGAGCTAGAAGAAGGGAACGCGCTCTAAGGACGGCTTATTTAAATAGTATACGACGCTAGCGTCGTCGGCTATCCTAGCCGCGAAGGAACGGTTGCCGCCGTATCCTAAGACTTCTATTAGCCGCTCCTCTAGCTATACGTTAGACGATTCTTCCGTAACTATAATATCTACGGGCGTATAAAGATTTAGCATGCGCTTAAAAAAGGGCTGCTTAAATCGCTTCCTATGCCGGACCGGTTCTATACGTATATTTAAATAGACTTTATTATAGACCTCCCCTTTATAGAGAGCGGCAACCGTAATCTTTAGGTAATTAAGGACCGTCTAAGTAAGGAAGTTATATTAGAACCTATGCCTTCTATAGAAGCGGAGATCTACGTAGAGCGCTTTCTCGTATACTATATGCGATACTATTAGTAGCTAACGTTAATTACGAGCGATAGGGGTTTAAATTAGATAAGCCGCTTCTAGTAGCACTTATATCGGCTGCTATAGATTATATAGCTATTAAGCACGGTATATTATCCGTAAACCGATAGGGGGCCGGAACGGCTTAACTAGGAAGTTTAAGCTTACCTCTAGGGCGTAATCGACCGTAACTAAGGGGACTAGGACAAGTAGCTCCCTATAGCGCAAATAGCGCTTAACGGGAGAAATCACTCTTTAATTAGTATATCCCCTTTCTTCGCACTATATAGGTACGAACTAGTATCGCTATTTCCTATCGCCGTAGATATAGCGGCGGAAAAGCCGTCCGGCAATAGCCCGGAGGGGCGTATAGCCTCCTTTATATAGTAACTTAAGTAGGTCTCGGACTTCTATTAGTCGTTAATAGCCTCGACAGCGTAGGACTAAGAGCGGCATACTAATAAACGGCGGGAACCCGTAAAGCGATTTACGGTAAATAATAAAGTCTAGGTAGACCTACGGAACTACGTATCCTTAAGGCCGAAGAAGAAGCTTAACTAGCTATACGTAAAATTTACGGTTAAGAGAGTGCTAAGCCCGTAAGCCGTCGAGCTAGAGGGACTGCCTAACGGGATTCACCCGAATTTTAACGTAGACCTTCTTTATCGAGCAGTAGTAGATCCGATGCCCGGCTAAGTAATAGCGGACCCGCAGCCTTCCGTAATCTTAGTAGAAGGAGAAGAAGAGTTTTTAGTAGAGGAAATTCTCGCCGTACGATAGAGGAAAGTCGGCCGCGGCAGTAGGCGCGAAGTTTTAGTAAGGTAGTAAGGGTACTAAGACCTAACGTAGCACCTAGCAGCGGACTTCGTAGATATAGAAGCGCTCGATCGCTTCGAAAAACGCTTTAGGGCTATTAGGGAAAACGACGGACCGCTTAACGCCGCGTTGCCGGTAAAGACACGACGGAAGAAGGTACGGTTTACGCTCCCTAAAGCGAGCCGCGTAGCCTAAAGCACGCCCGGGCCCTACGTAACACATTGTTAAAATTCGCTCGGGTAAGGTAAGGGTCTTATATAAAGGTCTTCGACTATTAGTAAGATTAGGTCTATAACCTAATCCGTATTCTTATATACGAGCGGGGAAGAGGCACGTGCGGGCGGGGAAAGAGGCTTGTGCGAATAAGGGTAAGGGGCTCGTGCGGATAGGGGTAAAGGGCACGTGCGGATAAAAGGGTACGTACGTAGAGCTATATATCCGCATGCATAAGTGCGCCTACACTTAGTTCTTTATAGATGATTTTCACACCTATATAAAGGGCACCTATATAATTACTCTGCCTACCTTATTATAGATAGTCCTTATAATAAGCTTAAAGGGGTATATTAACGATATTATCTCTATTAAATAGATTACTTACTTTAAGCGGAACACACGGCCTTAAAACCTAATAGAAATTAGGGCTCTCCTTATAGACGGCTGTAAGAGCTATTTTACTTTTAAGATCGTCTACTTTTGCAAAGAATATAGGATCTAGCTTTTCCCCTTACCGCCGCACCTTATATATATACTCTAGCCTCTCGATGTAGGTGTATTCCGCTTATATAAGCACTAGCATTAAGAAGTTTTATACCGGGAAGTTATATACGGCTCTACTAACTTTAGTAAGACTAACTTTCTCTTTTAACTCTAAGAGGTCTAAAACCATACGTTTAAGAAGGCTATAATTATCTTTACTTAGGAGAAATATAGCCTCTTTCTATACGACCCTGCTCTCGTCTTAGATAAGCTATAAGATACGTTATCCTCGCTTTTACATACTATTATAGAAAGAGACCTTCTTAGCTATATTTCCGACGGGCTATATACGAAGTCTAACGAGGCTAAAGACTTATCTAATAAGGCTAAAGACGGTAATAAAGAAAGCGACGAAGACGATAAGTCTGCCTTTAAAACGCCCTCTTTATCGCCTTTGCCGCTACGACTATAAATACTAGTTATAAGACCTTAGGTTAATTAAGGGACTATATAGACGTGATATATATAAAGCACCCTTTATAGGGCATCCTAGGGCTGCTTATATTAGCTATAGATTAGATAGCGGGAGCTATACCTAGCTCCCGGGGCTCGCTACCTACCTTAATAAATCATCCTTCTATATATACCCTTTCCTACCTATTTAGTATATTATATTAGTAGCAATTCCTACCTTTTTTCTGCTTTCTTAAGCCACTAGGCGTATAGCCGCTAGGCGTAAGCTACTACGATACGTTTACTAAGAGCCTCGCTCTTACTATTACTAGGAGCCTCGCTCCCGCTATTACTAGGAGCCCTTAAAAGCTCCTACTATCACTAAGAGCCTCGCTCCCTTTACGCAGTGTTTCTAGCTTATGTTACTATAGCTAGCGTGTCTATACAACGGTTAAATCGAGCCTTACCTTCTAACGAAGCTTAACGCTATCGATAGCGGTTTTCTACCTTGTTTTTTCTGTTTTTCCGTCTCGCGATTCCTTCTTTTTGCCCTCGAGAAAAATTTTTATTAGCCTACCTTTCGGCTGCTAACGCGGCTCGCACGATTCCCTCTCTTTTCTTCCCCTCTCTTTCTCTCGAGCTTTTTTTCCCCTCGCCGCTCCTTTCGTCAACCTACTGCCTTAGCCCTCGCCGCTAAAGTCGTCTATTATAGACTACCGCCTCCGCCCCCGTCTCTCGATAGAGACTAAAGAGCTGCGCAAACGGTCTGCCCTTCTTATACTAGAAGATATAGACTGCCGCAACCTCTTAAAATAGGCCGTACGATACTTTAAGCTAGTTAAGACGTCGCCTACGGAAAGTTTTACAGACGTCGATATAATATATATAAAGAGCGCCCGCACCCTTTTGTGCGTTTTGGCTTTTGAATTAGAGTCTATTTTTGATTTTTTAGACCTTCCCCCGGCGAAGGAAAAACACCTCGTCTTTACGTCCGCATAGAGGAAAGGAATTCGTAACCTCCTTCGCCGCCCTAATAACCGAGACGACCGTCGCTGCGAATAGACCGATCGCCGCCCTACCGGTTAGGGCGAAGAATATAGTAAGGAAAAGAATAAGAGCGTTACGCCTACTGCCGTAGAGAGCATCACTAAGGCTACCGCGCCTGCCGCTATAGAAATCGCTAATAAGAAGTCTGCTCCTAGTAAACCTAGTCCTAAGCTGCACTCCGGCGATGCCTAGAGCGTTACGCCTACTGCTGTAGAGAGTATTGCTAGGGCCGTCGCCCTTAACACCGCGGAGGAAAAGAGCACGCCTACCGCTATAAGAATCGTTATCGGCGTAATTAATACGGCCGTGCGAGGGGACGTTAGCGAAGACGCTAAGAAATTCCTTTCTAAGCCCGTAGAGCTTAACGCTACTAACGAGACCGTAGAGACTATTAACGCCGTAGCTAATGCTACCGCCCTAGATATCGCGGGCAAGACTATAACGAAGCCACTCGACGGCTTTATCGCAGAGATCTTTAAGCCACCCGACGCCCCGACCGTCGTAACGACTAGCGCCGCCTTAAGCGCTTTTAGTAGAGCGGCCGATTATAGCTAAATTAATCAAGCAGAAAGGGTGATCGGAGGAAAAGGATTACTAGCGTGTGTAAGCATAACTTATAAGGAAAGGGACGAAGGAATAGGGCAATAAAGCTTCCTTCTAATTGCCTAATTGCCTATTTAGGATTATATTTGCCTGCTATAGCACGACTACTATAGTTAGTAGAGCTTTCTTTTCGTACCGGCACTTTAATATATATAAAGCACCCTTTGTAGGGCATCCCGGGGCTGCTTATATTAGCTATAGATTAGATAGCGGGAGCTACACCTAGCTCCCGGGGCTCGCTACCTACCTTAATAAACCATCCTTCTTTACCTACCTTTCCACGCTGCTTAGTGTATTAAGACGCTTAGGCTTAACCTTAGTATTATCCGGGATTATAATTTATACGTTAACCTACGACTAATAGTCTCGTTAAAGTCTTAAACGCCTCTTATACCCTTAGTACGATATATATTCTAAAAGGCGCTTAATGCCTTAGATATACTTACTCTTAATAGCATTATAGCTACTGCTAAAATAAAGGCACTAAAGGAAAAGCAACTATCCCGGTTAAAGCGATTAGGAGAGACCTCGATCGTCGGAAAACACGGTCTATTAACCCTTAAGGATACTAGGCTCCGAGTGGCAAAAGATAAGACCTAAAGGCGGAATACATAGGAAGATAAAGCCCGACGAATTAGGAAGAAAAAGGTCCGTAACGAGGCTACCTATATTCGCCGCTAGCTTCGGGATATTAAGGCTATCGTTAGGCATAGCATTACTAAGATAAGCCGGACTAAGCACCGGGCCTAAGGTAGGTGGCTTAAGGCAGAAAAGCGAGCGTATCTTAACTATATCGCGTAGGTCTATCGCCGCTATTGCCTTTATTATACTCTAATTTATTAGCGAGGCTTCTAAAGCAGTTAATTATAGCCTAGGGACTATAACGAGGAGCTTATCTACGATATAGCTAAACTCGTAATCCTTAAATATATAGAGCGTGCTAGGAACCGTTAATTCCTTATATTAAAGGTTAACGGGCTTAAGATTATTACGATAGAATAAAAAGCTAATGCGGAGGAACTATTCCTTATTCTTAAGCTAAAACGTTAGTTTTATATTAGAATTAACGTATAATATATTATATAATACGATGTATAAGAACAAGGGATAAGGGATACGTACGAGATAGTTACAGCCACGTGATCCACGTAATTACGTGCGTGCAACGAGGCTATATATATCTCTACGAGACCTTCCCCTCCTTCTTAGCTAGATCATACATATAGAATACAACAACCACCCCGTTTACCTAAAAGGTCGACCTAGAGCCTCTCTAATACTAATTAGTGATTAACTCGGCTTAATTATAGATTAGCAAGGATAGAAGAGATAAGATATACAATCCTCGGGATAGTTCGCACGGAGAACCCGTTCTACGACCTCTGCGAGGATCTTATGCTAAGCGAATCCGCTAACGTTACTGCCCTTTCGAGGAGAACGTAATATCGTGGATTCTAGCTTTATCTACAGTCTCGGCCTATAAACTAGAGAAAGAGACGAAGAAGCTATATTAAATAAACGACATACGCGAGAGTTCCTATCGCTTTGTAAAACGATAATCTCGACACCTTTACTAGCTAGTTCGAGCAACTAATGCCGCCGCTAACGCGGTATATACCCTATTAACCGCTAAAGAGCTCTTTTAAAAACGCTCCCTTAAGAAAGCCCTTCTAGAAGGCTCTTCTAACGGCGCACTAGACAAGCACGAGCCCGACCCTCGTCGGACTACTCGTCTCCCCTAAAAGCCTGCCTGCTTGCTTTGCTCTTTATAGCACCGAAGTAGACCCTATATCGACCTAGCCGCGTGCTACTTTAACCCGGCAAAAGACCTACTTCGCCTAGGCACGAGAATATAGTCCGCTTGCTCCCTTAAGCACAAACGAGAATACAGTCCGCTTGCTACCTTAAGCACCGAGAATATAGTCCGCTTACTGCCTTAAGCCACGAAAACAAAAGTCGCTAGTTGCTTGCTTTAACGAATAAGTCAACTATAAGCCCGCACGCTGCCTATAAGCCTATACGATGATTTAAGCCCGCCCCTTCTAAAAGAGCTCTAGAAGCCGTAAATACGGCATTATTAAGGACTTTAATAGCCCTCGTTAGAGACTTTAATAGCCCTCGTTAAGGACTTTAACGCCGCTATAGCAGCCTATAGCTAATCGTATATTACTAGCCCTTTCTTTCCTAACGCTTGTTACCTTAAATTCGCATTGCTTTTTCCCCTCGAATTCGCATTGTTTTCCCCCTCGAATTCGCCCTAGTTTTTCTGCTCTTTTCTATATCTTTAGCAATACTCTTAGCAACGCCCTTTACAATACGATTTACAACGCCCGTTATAACACTAACGCTTTTGCAACGCCCCTTATAACGCTCTTATAATACTAACGCCCCTTATAATACGATTTACAACGCCTATTGCAATACTAACGCTTTTATAACGCCTTTTACAACGCTCTTATAACGCCCGTTGTAATACTAACGCTTTTGCAACCCTCTTGCAACGCCCTTTGCAACGCCTTATAAAACGCCTTAGCAGCCGCCTTACGCTCCTTATATCACACGGCCCGAACGGCCCTCTTTTATTGCATTATATAGCCCGAACGGCCCTCTTTCCTTTATTGTATTATATAGCCCGAACGGCCTTCTTTCCTTTATTGCATTACATAGCCAGACCGGCCCTTTTTCCTTTATCTATTGCGAACC
Source organism: Ophiocordyceps sinensis (assembly GCA_012934285.1). Taxonomy (NCBI): domain Eukaryota; kingdom Fungi; phylum Ascomycota; class Sordariomycetes; order Hypocreales; family Ophiocordycipitaceae; genus Ophiocordyceps; species Ophiocordyceps sinensis. Next base: position 3,184,315 of record JAAVMX010000007.1, read on the forward strand.
TCTATAGAAAAACCGGGTTCTTCTTCTTATATTGTTCTTATTATCTTATAAAGACTGCTAGTATAAGAATAAGGGATAAGGGATACGTACGAGATAGTTGCAGCCACGTAATCTACGTAATTACGTGCGTGCAACGAGGCTATATATATCTCTACGAGACCTTCCCCTCCTTCTTAGCTAGATTATATATATAGAATATAATAACCACCCCGTTTACCTAAAAGGTCGACCTAAAGCCTCTCTAACACAATGCGATATAGGTAGTATAAGTTATACGTATAAGTATAAGTCGTATCGCGATTATTTATTAAGGTAACTACGAAAATATACATCTACCTAAAAAAAATCGGGGTACTTTCTCTATTAGTAAAATAGGTAGTACGGCTAAGTACCTATTTTCTTATAAGTCGCTAGGCTTTTTATTAGTCGCTATCCCCCCCTTTTAGAAGGAGGGGGTTAAGGGACGAATTTTTAGTCCCCCTTAGTAGGTATAAAATACAACCTTTATAAAAGCTTTTACTAATAATACTTAAAAAAGAAAATTAATTTAGTTAAGAGATAAGTACCTATCGGTTACGCTAACTTTTAACTCGTCGTTTTTAAAGTTAGGCTACTATATGCTATACGCGGCGAGCGGTAGAGACCCCTCTGTTAGGCTGTTAGCCCCCGCGGAGGCCTCGGAGGGTGTAGGGGGTAAGGCGGTTAAGGGGGGCAGAAAAAAAGCCTACTTAATACGTGTTTTTTCTTAGGGCTCGGTAGAGCTTTTCTATATTTATAATCACTTCTTTTTTAGGCCCTCTTTAAGCCTTATTTTCCTATATAACGTTGCACCGCATCGTAAGAGCTATTTATAGTGATAAGACTAGGGTCTGCGTAGAGCGTTATTCGCCGCGACGCCTTCCTTTCTTAAGACCCTTAGAATTATTACGGACCTTACGCATTTCTTCGCATTCTTCGCGGCAACTAGCCGATACACTAGACTTTTCTAGAATAGCCTTTTCTAAGGCACGATCTCCTCTTAAAGAGGCAGAAATATCGTCGACATTATTAGTAAGATTAGAGAAGTCGATATTTTCTTTATTATTAAAAGTCCTTAATCCCGTCTGCCTTCTACCTAAATTATTAGTATGTATAGTCGTTAAGATATTAGCTAGAGGCGAGTTTAGACTTCCTACGGCGCCCGAGATTAGGAATTTTAACGGCAATAGAGCCGCTAGCCGATGGCTATCTTAGCTTAAGTAGACGTTTTAAGCACTTAATAGTAATATACTAGATGCCTCTCTCGTAGTCTAGGCTATTAATATAGGACTTTTTAGGGATGCCGCTATGTTTATAGATAGCTCGAATAGACTTAGAGAGATCGTAGTGCTTGCTAGGGGAGACTATGCCTCGCTAGAAGACCTTAAGCAACTAGAGACCGCGTTAATAGACTAGTTTAAGTTAACCCTTATCGATGAAATTAATGCGAACTTTTAGCAGCCGATTTAGCAAAAAGTAGATAAACTATTAGTTATATACTATAAGCGAGCCTAGAAGCTTATAAGATAGCACGGTGGTAGAGACCGGCTAGGACTTAGAGAGAGGGCTCTTACCTTTCTTAAGCGCTATTATCTCTCGCACTTTATTAAGAGTTTTATTAACGGGTTGGCTAGTGCCGAGCTTAAGCGAGGATTAATCGAGTAGAATGCTTTTACTACCGATAGTCTATCTAGTGCGATAATAATTGTCTAAAAGACCTAAGGAATCCTCGCGGTAAAGGCGAATAATACTCGATAAATAGCCTATAATGCCTTAGTTATTGCTATAGCTAACTATATTCGTCGCTAGACTAGATAGAGTGCTTAGAAAGTCCTTATAGATAAGTATAACTTTAATCCCTATTAGTTAGCACCTACGCCGGAGAATATAAGTAAGCGAGGATAGACTCTATCCTATATAGGCTCTCTATATATAGCTATAACGACACCGGATCCTATATTTTTGCCATCCGCCCTATATCCGTACGTTAGGCAAGGCATATACTAATAGATAGGGGGGAATACTAGACGAATAGTTAAGCAGCCTTATATATAAGCTCTTACTTAGAAAGTGCTTTTAGCACCGCTTATTCGTTAGTAGCCTACCTATTAGCAGCTTATTTAAGGATAAACATAGGAAGAAAGATCGGAGAGGACTATAGGACTATATAATAACTAGCGAGGAGCATTGCGTAGCTATAGTCGAGGAGGATTGCCGCCCTTTAGAAGCCGAGCGGGACTATTAAAGCTAAAGGACTCCTAGAACTAATATATAAATAGATTCTCTTCTATCTTAGATTAGCCGATCTACTTTATATACAGACAACCTAGTTACTACCCGACGATATATTCTATATTATTTATAGAAAGACTTTAGGATTAAGAGAGAGATATTCTTTGCGAGCGGTATTACGTAAAGAGGGTATAGTAGTAAGAGGCAAATAGACAATTGCCTAAGGGATTAGGAGGGACTAGACCTCTACCTTAAGCTATAGTCTAAGCAAACTATAGATATATAGAAGAGGAGCCCGAGACCTATATTGCTAAGGCTACGTTAAGGGCGAGAGTGGTTTATTTTATAGAATCGTAGGACCTTTTAGATAGCGATAACGAGTATAGCTACGGTATCCTTACTAGTCTTATAGAGGAAGCCTATATAGATAAGAAACTAGCCGTTAGAGCCCGCGCTTTAGGATTAAAGCCCGATGCCGATGCTATTTAGGATTCCTTAGACAAAGACTAAGGCCCGGACGGAGCAGAAGCGTTATTAATGATTAAGCGCTTTTAAAGAGTTATAACTAAGGAGGATATTAAGGACCGGGATACATCGGCCTTAATTTAAGGCGCCCTTGCGATTATAATGCTAGCGGGGGGGGCGAACCTACCTCGTATTACTAAAAAGAGGCAAGTAGGAGGTAACGTAGTCCCCGTTGTTATCTAGCCGGCTACGGACTCTAAGGAAGCGCTAAGGAGGCATAAAGTGCCCTAAGGAGAGGTAGACCTCCTAGCAACTACCACCGCTACTATTACTATGAAGGTAAAAAAGGGAGCGAAGCTAAGAAGTCTTATAGAGATCTAGGCACGGGAAGGACTTAGATCCTTTAATTAGATTAACCTAGCTCGTAAGGTTATAGTGCCTCTTAGCCTAGCCGACTTTTAGCAAGTAAGCCTAGAGGGTGCTAAGCAGTTTCGTTATTTGTCTTTACGTAAGTAGGTACGATAGGCTAAACCTAGGAAAGGAGCTATGCCGGCAATAGCCGTAGTAGCGCATAAGTGTGCTTTACTATTCTATAACACTTAGTTATTAGTAAAGGCGGTAGCGACCCTAAAGACTTTTAGAGTAGCTCTTATAGTTATCTTCGCTAGCACTTAGCAGGAAGCTATATATATCGCTATGCTATCGTAGACTGTTTAGGCAGATTAGGGCTCGGAAGCTAATATTATATCGTAGAAATTTGCCGTAGAATACGATTGGCTACGCTAGCAACTATCTGAAATTAGGGTTTAAGGACTATTAATAACAAACGCTAATAGATCGAGAACCCCTATTATAGAGTTTGTAAAGGGCACTATCGTCTACGAGGGGATTAGGCGGAAGATCCTAGCTATTATTCGACCGGACCTCTATAAAGGGATACTAAAGGACGATATCCTAATCTTGCTTAAGCTCCCGTAGCTCTATAAGATTAGTATAGTATTCGACATCCGAGCAAGCACCCTTAAGATTAGACTTCCCGCTATTAGGGAATAACGTTAGAAGATATAAGGTCTTCTTATAGCTATAAGTAGCCGTTAGAAGCTATTACTATCCTTAGCAGCGCCCTCGCTATTAAAGAGGTTCGTAGGGAAGAAGGACACACGAGAGGCTATTGCCGCGTTAGAGGATAATTCCTTATCGGAAGAAGATTCCTCCTCTACTAGATATACCGTATCTTCGGAAAACTAGATCTCCTGCTTCGACCCGAGCATATCGTTAAAGTGCGATTAATAGTATTATTATTTAACTATACCCTATACCTCCCTTTCTCCTAGTTCTTTATAAAGCCTTTACTATAGCTTTTAGGGCATACACTACGCCTAACGAAGCCGAAGGACTAAGCAGCTTTTAAGAGAATATACCGCCTAGGAATATACTATATAGGCCTATCACACGTCACGGATAAGTGTACTATAGAAGAGGACTTAAGCCTAACCGCCCTAATAGACTTTGCGAGAGATAGACTACCCTTAAGAGACCGCGTGGATATAGTTAACTAGCCCGGACTATAGAGTAACGGACCTTCTGTCTACCCTTTCCTAACGTAAAGAAGGGTCTAGAGGAAGCTAATTAATAAGATAACCCCGTTAGAGGTTATTATAGCCTAGTTTACTACGATAGGGATCCGGCTAGGCCTATTAGTACTAAAAGACCTTAAGGAAGAAGTATAGCGAGTGTTTTTCACCTATCGGGAGCTTAACGGGACTACGGTGTATAACCTACCCCTAATAGACCTTTATACGCATAGGCCCTACGTTAAATAAGGCGTAAAGCCGTAGAATAGATCCCTAAGGAGACGTTAGACCGAGCTATAAAAGTACTAGCTAAATAAAATCGTAAACAACTACGTTAATATAGGCATATATAAATACATAGCTATAGCAAATAGCACGCTATTATCGTAGTCGGCCGAGCCGGTATTAGTAGTTAAGGATAAGAATAACCTATAGGCGGAACTACGATTAACGATTAACTATAGCTATATCGAAGAGGACCTACCGGGCATAGAGATCCCGCTGTTAGCCGAGATTTATAACAACCTCTCGGATCCTAGGGTAGGAACCTACTGCTAATTCGACCTTAAATATAGATATTAGGCTATGCCCGTAGACCCTAAGTTTTGATATATCTTAGCCTTCGCAATCCTAGGTTTTGCGTAGTTACAACCGACGAGGATGCCCTAAGGGACTTAAACGGCGCCCTTTTCGTTTACTAAGTTTATAAAGATTATTATAGGACCTATCCCTATACCCTTTACTAAGCCCTTACTTATAGCCCCTCCTACTATTAGCGATATAGCACCCGTTAATATATATATCGATAACGTTTTCGGTAAATATAAGACCTTTAAGGAATAGTAGGCTTTTATACGGGACTATCTCTTACCTCGATTCCTATAGGTACTACTTAAGTTAAGCTTTAAGAAGGTAAGGCTCGGCATAGACGAGATTATAGCGATCGGCTAGACCTACCGCATCGGGGGTAAAGTACTTATTAAGCCCGAGAGAGTAGTAAAGCTAAAGGAATAGCTAATACTAATAGACTAGACGGGTGTTAGGTCCTTCTTTAGTGCAGTAGGACCTTATCGACAATAGATCCTTAATTATGCCGAGATTGCCCGGCCGTTAAATAGACTAATAGGAAATATACCTTAGCGTTAGGGTAATAGTAAAGCTCTCTCTTTTGCTATCCTTAAAGCGTAGTATTAAATAGTCGTAGCGATATATAGCTACCTATTTAACGTGCTAGTATAGCTCTATATAGATACGAGCAAATTTAAGGCCGGATATACGCTATTATAGCACTACGATAATTAGGACTTCCTTATCCTATATAACTCTTTCCTATTTATAAAGATATAGAGGAACTATAGCACTTATAAAAAGGAGCTATATACCTTCGTAGAGTTTTATAAAAGGCACTACTACTTCTTCTATAGTAGAGGTCTATTAATAGTCTATACCGACTATATGCCGCTTACCTAGTTTCTTTCGGGATAAGGCTATAAGGGAATCTATACCCGCTAGGTGACTAAGTTAAGGGTGCTTAACATTCGTATCTATTATATTAAGGGGACCCGTAATAGAGCCGTAGATAGGCTATTAAGGACTATCTTTCCTTCCTAAGAGTATAACGACGACGGCCTAGAGTTATAGGGTGATATTAATATAGCCGGCTTATAGATCTAGAAGGATAGTAAGGGAGGCTTTAAGGAGCTTATTAAAGAGCTTAGGCGTCGACTATAATCGCAGCCGCCTAAAGGACGAAGAGGGGCTCCGTGCCCGACCTTTTCTGCCGACTAGTAGACGATACTTCGGAAACAATAGCGATAGGATAGGGAATAAACCCTAAGGGAGGTAAAGGCGTTATCGACTAGAGGAGAGGATCCTACCTTAGAGGCGCGTTTCTAGATAGACCCGGACTTCGGAGAGGTCTTACGATATCTGCTATAAGGGACACTAGAGGACCCGCTAGACCGACACGCACGACGACGAGTATTAAGTAGAGCATAGAGCTTTAAATAGACTAAAGGCCGGCTCTAGCACCGTAGTGCTAATAGTTCTTAGCAAAGATGCCTACTAGAAGAAGAGATCCCGGAGGTGCTAAGAAGGGCTTACGATAATAGCGGACACTTTAGAGCAGACTATACTCGCCGTAGACTACACACACACGTATACTAGCCTAAGATAGCATAAGACATCGTTAACTATATTGCGAGCTGCTTTTTATGCGCTACCTTTAGGATAAATAAGCTTAAGGCACTAGACTAGCCTATAATAATTACGCAGCTACTAGAAGTCGTTAGTATAGACTATATTAGCCCTTTCCCGCAGTTAGCTTTAAGGATAAGGCATATCCTAGTTGTTATAGACTACTTCTTAAGATTCGCTTAGTTAGTAGAGTGTTGTATAATATAGGCCACGGAGGCGTTATAGAAGGTGGAAAAGTGGCTTAACGCCTTAACAATATCTCCCCTAGCCTACTATACGGACCTAGGCTCGTTCTTCCGATTACGCGAATTTAGCATAGTTATAGCACGTTATAATATAGAGATAGTAGGAGCACCCTTATAGTCGTATAAGAGCGTAGGCCTAGTCGAGATTATAAACAGAATCCTATAGGAAGTTATAAGGCGCATTAGAGCATTATAGCTAGAATAGGATAAGACCTTGCCCTCTATTATAAAGTCCCTTAATTATCGTTGCATTCGGTCGCTAGGATACTTACTAAGTTAAATCCTCCTTAGGTTAGAAGACGATGCTATTATAAGGGACTAGAACGACTAATAGACCGATAAACAAGCTGCACTTGCATCGGGGAAGTGCTTATAGCTATTAGGAGGGGATTTAGCCGACTTAGTGATATTATATTTAGCCGAAATAACCTTACGACGACTAGCAGTAAGAGCTGCATTTTATTATAAAGTAGATTAGTAACGATACCTCTACGAAGCACGTCGGCAACCGGGATTTAAGGCTAGAGATATAGTGCTTATAGCCTAAGAAGGAAAGCCTTAAAAGCTGACTCTACGATAGCGCGGACCCTTTATGATTCATTAGAGACAAGGCCGGGCAATATACGCATTAGTGCATATAGATAGAATACCTATTCGGGGAGCTTAGGGGTTGGAATTCCACGAGGATAGCCTACTAAAGATATATATACGGCCGGCGCGCTTAGAAGGACGTTTCCCGTAGGAATACCCCTTTAGGCTATTATTAAGAGCATAGAGAGGGAAGGCAAAGGGATAACGATAACGAGGATATCACGAGAGAGGGGGAAAATTAGTGCTGTTTTCTTTGTTTGTTTTGTTCGCATGCCGGAGGCATGCTAGTTGCCGGGGAACATGTTAGGCTAACAGCCCCCGTAGAGGCCCTAAAGGGTGCAGGTGGTAGGGCGGTTAAGGGGGGCAGAAAAAAAGCCTACTTAATACGTGTTTTTCTTAGGGCTCGGCAGAGCTTTTCGGCATCTATAATCACTTCTTTTTTCGGGCCTCTTTAAGCCTTGTTTCCCTATGCAACGTCGCACTACATCGTGAGATCTATTTCTTAGTCGTAATCCCTTAACTAATCGTAAAGAATCTCTATTAGGGAAATCTACTTCGATGGAAATAACGTAGAGGAAGCTGCCTATCGGGCTAGAAGCCGATTGTGTAAATATACTATAGTTTTCTACGTTTCTATCTATAAATGCTCGGGCAAATTTGCTTTAATCCTTATAGATCGAGCTTTCGTAGATACTACCCCCTTAGCTCGTTCGGCAGCGCCGTTTCAAGCGGGTGTATAGGGAGCAGTAGGCTTATTATAAATGCCCTATTAGTTAATAAAGTCCTAAAATCCCTTTAAAGGGCTCGGTCGTTGTCCCGATAGATTATACCGACAGAAAGTAAGAACTATCGGGAAATATACCGACCTAGGCTCTTAAAGTAAGAAATTAGCTCGTCTATAGAGGCGTCTAAAAGCGCATATAGGAAAATAAGCTTCGTATAGTTATCCTTAATAAGAAATATAACGTTCTTATTGTTATAACTCTTATGCATAGAAAAGATATCGTAAAATACCTTAGAAAAGGGAAACGTCGCTATAGAAAGCGGCGGTTCGCGGTTAATAATTCGTTTAGCCTACGTAAGTTTATAAGACTTATAAGAGATTATCTTATCGAAGTTTACCGACTATAGTATTCCGAGAGCTTTTAAAAGCGCCTTATTATTCGGATGTCTAAGTCGTTAGTGCTAAAGAGAAAGTTCCTCTATACTTATTAGTATAGACTCCGGTGTAGTGTCTGAAAAAGGTGCTATAACCGGGGTTTCTACGGTAGAATTTATAGAAGGAACGGAAGCAATAGTTAGAAGAGTTAAAAGCGCTTTAGAAGGTATTAACGGGTTATATTCGATAATATACTAATTGTAAATTAGCTCCGTTATGCAAATAGTGCGTATTAAAGAAGAGATCTATCTAGTCTACGGGTTCTATAAAAGATTCGCTTTATGCAAAAGACGAAGTAAGTAAAGGGACGTATAAAAAGACGGGATATATACTACTTAACTAAGCTAAAAAGTGCCCGTCGAAATACGTATAAACACCGTGCTTATCCCGAAAATTAGAGTGCTTCTACTGCCTGCGAGTGCGTACTTAGAAGAACGCTAGAAGTTATAGAAACGCTTCCTATTATTGCAAATATATCTATTACACCCTAAATCTATAATAAAAGAATCCTTTAACGGGTATTCTACGGTAGTCTATAGAATAACTAATAGTAAAAAGATCGTAAGAACATTAGCGGCAGCCGTAGCTTAAACCGTCTTCGTCTCGGTCTAATTATTCTTCCGCTACTCTTCGTTACGAAGAAGTGCCGCGTTAACTTTAGCCTTATTAGCCGGAACCTTAAGGTAATCGTCTATAGTCTTTTAGACGTCCTTATCGGGTTTCTATAATAGAAGTCGAACGGAAGGATTAAAGTAGTTATACCTAGAGAAGAAGTAACGTTCTCCGTAAATATAAGGCGGACCCTCCTTTTTCTTGCCTTTATCCTTATCTAAGGACGTAGCTGCTAAAGTAGTCGCCGATTTATCTATAGATTCCGCGGCTAGGGACTTTGTTCCCTAGCCTTAGAATTTCGCAAAAGCGTTAGTCTTTAGCGCTTTAGTCGCAGCCTTTAAGGCCTATAAGCGCTCGAAAAGTTCGGATATCTTAAATCCGTCGGGGAACGACTATTCCTAGCCTAGCTTATTTAAGCGGGCATCGTCCTCTATCTTATTTATTAAGTATTCCGCAAAAGGGCTAGAAATTAGCTAAATAGCCTTAAGAAAAAGCTTTATAGCCCGGAGACCTTCCGATTTAGGCAACTTAATTCGCTAGGCATCGGTAAGGACCTTCTATTAGTTAGAAATCTATATCGTAATATCCGTCCGGTCTAGTGCCTTTAAAATAGTATAGAACTACGTAAGAATAGTCTTCTATTGCGTCTACGAAGTCGGCTTTATACGCCGCTATAGTAAAGCTAATTCCTTAAAAACCTTATATTCGTCGGCAATTGTTAAGTAGTAGTTCCCGATGTTCTAAACGATAAACTACTAGATTAACGTAAGAGATTTCTATTAATCCTTATAGGCTTAAAGCAACGTGCGATACCGGGAAAAGAGAAACTTAAACCTCTTAAGTTCTTCTATAGATAAACTAGCAATATTAGCAACGGTCGCGTTAACTATTCTAGCTATTAGTTCTATAGGAAGAGGCAATAAGGGTTTCTAAAGTTTAAGCGTAATAGAAGGATCGATTTTCTCTTAAATCCCTTAGGCGAGTGCGTATTTCTAGATTGTTAAGATCTATCGGTCCTAGTCCGCTAGTCTATTTAAAACGGTCTTCGAAGTAATATCGGCTATAATAGATATAGTAACGTAGGTAAAAGTATAGTAAAATCACTAGAAAAGGGTAGTTAAAAGTAGGGAAAATATACGACTAAACCTTAAAAAAACTAAACTAAGTGTAGGAAAACACTAATAGAATAGGGTAAACGTACTAACTAGTCCTCTATAAGTTAATTCGCTAGATTAAAGCACTGTTCCTAAAAAGACATACTAATCCTCTAAATTCGATTCACTAGATATAAAGGCAAAGGCTTTACTACTATAAGTCGTAGCGTTAGTAGGCTGAAAATATAAGCCGTTAGAACTCTCTATGCGTAGAGAAGTTCGTCCGGGCTTATAACTATCGAACGCTAGGTAGTCGGGTCCTCGACATTAGTATAATAGTAATTAATTAAAAGAGAGGTTCTAAGGCTAAAACAGCCTAAAAGGAAGGATTAGAAGCTATAAAGTGTAAATCACTAAGAATAATAGCTTTTATCTTATCTAGTAGGGAGGCTAACTAGTCTCTATATATAGGAAAAATCCTCGGACGAAATCAGCCGCGTAGACCTAAGGAAAAATAGGTAACGTAAATAATCGGACGGAAGGATCGGTAGGAAAAACAAATAGATTATACCGTACGATAAATAATTTATATAGTTAGTAAATAAATAAGCAGTCTAGTAGAAGACTAGTGAATTCTACGGTGAATTCTACGGTAGAAGCCGTAGAAGAGAATTAGAATTCTACGGTAGAAGACCGTAGAAGGGAATTATAATTCCACGGTAGAAGACTATAGAAGGGAATTAGAATTCTACGGTAGAAGACCGTAGACGAAAGAAAACATTCCCGTGGAAGTACGGGGTAAATAACTATAGAAGCCCGTAGAATTCTATAGTAGAATCTAGGGAAGAACTAGGGATTTCCCGGTAGAAAGCAAATAGGGAGGACGGTAATATTAATATATAGACTAAGAAATATTTTATATACGGAAAAGAAAGATGCTAGTTAACTAAGCATATACCTAAGGAACGATAGAAATCGAAGGACTAATATATCGCATAATGCCACTTTACGAATATCCTAACAATAGGTTTTATAGCCTATATAATATTATATAAAGGTTACGAGATAGACGATATAGCAGAAGACTTTAATAATAAATCTTGCCTAAGAGACGACGATAACTTTATAGGATAATAGCAAGCTAGTTAGATAATTTACTAATAAGCTTTTATATATCTACTTACTAAAAAAGACCTATATAGTAAATAAGAAGCTATTACTATATCTAACTAGTTTATTATTAATAAAAGATACTCTAAGATATACTTCTAAGGCATTATAGTTAATACTAGTATAGTAAAAGTATTAATAGCCGGATTTAACTAGTATATTGCCCTATAGAAAGAAGACTCTTTAATTACTATCGATAAGTTAACGGTAGGATAAGCTTCTATTAAGTTTAGTAGTAGAGATACTATTAACTCACTTAGTTCTATTGCCTTTAAAACACCGATTAGAAGGATAACTTTTTACGTTCTAAAGACACATATACCTTTCTTACTCTCTTTAGCCGATATAGACCGATTAAGTATATACTTTAATAATACAATAGATATAATTATTAATAGAGGCGTGGTTCCTATAATACGAAAATAAGGATATCTATAGTTCTTTCTTTCTAAAGATAAGGAATTAATTAACTTTCTTATAGAGGTTAAGATTTAAACGCTCTATCGTCGGTTTAGACATCCCGTAGTTATAAGACTATATTATCTACTACGTTAAGTAGGATATATATAATAATGTATTAATTAGTAGACTTTAAACTATTTCTAAATTTTATTACTAATGCTAGATATACTCTTAGGCTTTCAGACGATTTAAATTTATACTATAAGATAATCGAGAATTTAACTATAAGATTATTATTAACGTTATATACCTCGGAAACCTATAACGACTAGTACTATACGTAGTAGATTTAGCAACTTTATTCTAAAGAGTAAGATTCCTACTATTAATATCCGCTTAAGATATATAAGAAACACTACGTACGTTATAGATTAATATTTATCTTAGTCTACTAGATATTATTAAATACGACGTAAGAACGAATTTTGCTTTCACTAAATTCCGAAACGAAGCTAAGGTTATAGGAATTACGTATAAGTAAGTTCTAGTTAAAGCCTACTAGTCTATCGGAAAGATTAAGAGATATTATAGACTACTTAAACGAATATTTAGTATTCTTTAGGAGGAAATTAGGAACGTTATATTAGCTAAAGCTATCCTTTAAATAGTGGTTAAGGCAATAAATAATATAGCTAATCCTAATAGTTTAGTTCCTATATTATTAGTTTTTAGTGCTTACCCTTAGATTATATAGGAATTACCCCCTTCTATAATAACGATTTAAAGAGCTATAGCTATACAAAAGGCTATAAAATTGCTTCGCTAGATCTCTACTAAACGACGAATTAAGGATGCTATTTATAGCCGAAATAGACTATTAATAAAGGAGATTCTTAATCTTCTACTATAAAGTAAGGTCTATATCTTAAGAGAAAAGAACGGTTAGTAAGGTCTATTTAAAATTGCAGTAATTAAAGGCTATAATATAATAATTAATACTATTAATAGACTATAAGTATTTAAGTTAATATATATATAACTATACGTCCGAGACGAAAAATCGGTACTACTATTAGAAAAACTCCTAGCTATAAATTAAGATATACTAGAATATAATTCTTAAGATAATAAACTAATAGAAGAATATAAAATTATATAAGAACCTCCTTATATGCCTTAAAAACGTAGTCGCCTACCGGGTGCGAAAAATAAACTAAAGAATTAGTAGTTCTTAGCTAAGAAAGAGATTAACGCATACGATCTTATACTTAAACTCCGTGCCGATAGCGTAATTATAACACCCGGTAACCTATTCGAAGAATCTAATATAAAAGAGATTAACGACCTAGTTATTCGTAGTATATTTAGTTTCGAATAATATAACGAAGAAAAATATAGAAGGCATTGAATCTTCCGTTCTTAGATAGTTAGAGAGGTTAAAGGACGTAATACTAAACTATACGAAAAGTCGAGATTAATAATCTAAGGATATAGTAATATTAAGAAGATATCTAAGGAAAAAACGCTCTACGATCTCCTCGCACAGCCGCTAAGGTCGATACTAGATTATAAAATCAATTTAGACTTAAGAATCGGACTCCTTAAACCCGGTTGCCCTTAGGCGCGATAGCGTATTAGGGGATAGACGCAGGCTGCGAGCCGATAGACGTTAATATCGCGAGACAGGGGTTAAAGGCTAGCGTATATAGCCTACCGACTACTAACGAAGCGCCCCTTAAGCCCGACGCGGGTAAGGAGAAACTAATAGGACGGGATAGTGCCGCTTACCTAAAATTCGCGGGTCTAGTGCCTAAGGAGGCCCTCTAAGGCGTCTAAAGGGCCTTTAAGTCCGTTCTCTAAGGCTACCTAAAGGAATAGGAGGAGAAGATCCGAGCGGACACTACGGTCTATACGACCGTAGGCTAGCTTAAGAAATCGGTTAAGGAATTAGTAAAGGAGGCTATTAAGGCGGCGCTCCTATCGAAGCAAGCGTCGAAGTCTTAGGCCGACGTAGCCGCGGCCGCGGTCGCGGCTGCTACCGTCGTGCCCTTAACGCGACGCTAGCCCACGCCCGGAGGCGCGGGCGGTAGCTATACCATCGGGGCTAATAGCGAGAAGCCGACTCTCGCCCGCTACGAAAACCAGCTTACGGTCCGATATAGGGGGATCGCCTTAGATCTCTAACGTAGAACCCCTTAAGCGATTGTTAACGACGTTAACCGCGCCCTTAGGGAGCCCGCTATAAAAGCGGCGCGGGTCCTCTATAGCGGCGATATCGCGCTTATATTTAAATAGAACGTAAAAAAGTATAGGGCGGATAGGGAGTAGCTAGAGAAGGCTTTCGGGAAAGAGACGATGCTATCCTATAGCGGCTTTATAGTAATAGTAAAGGGTATCCCGATAATAGTCCTTTAGAGAGGTAACGACGCCGCCCTAGCGGCCGAACTAGCTAAGGCGAACGACGTTAAGGTTATCTACCTTTACCCTAAGAGGGCCTATATAAGGGCGGGTACGAAAGCGACCCTTATTATTATAGTAGACGGCGTAAAGGCCGCGAATAGGCTCTACGACTTTAGCATAGTAATATAAGCGGAGATTTTCGATATAAAGCCCTTTAACGATATAATCCAGCCGCGGTAGTACTACCGGTGCTTTTAGTATAGATACGTCGTAAAGTACTATATAGCGAAGGCGACGTATAGGCGGTGCGCGTTAGGACTATACGACGAAGCTATATATACGGCTACTATAGGGCAGATCCTATACCGGTATACCCTCTATAAGGGGAGGCATACGGCGTAGGATAGGCATTGCCCGAAGGCGGAGAAGCTTTAGGATAGGGCTTAGGAGGCATACTTTTAAAGGCCGAGGCGTTTCGCCGCCGCGGCGACGCCGTCGTTACGCCTTAAGCCGGTGCCGCCCTATATATAGCCCTTTCCTCGTCCTACCGTGCTATAAACGTCGCCGTTAAAACGGCGGCGATAAAACACCCCCCCCCCCCCCCCCCCGCCGCTTACCCTTCCCCCCGGCCGGCCTTAGGATATTACGAGGGCTAGTCGGGCATAAGGCTAGTCGACTATTCGCGGGTATCTATAGTCGCGGCCGGCCTTAGCGTCGGCTAGGGCTCGTACCGCTACGGCCGAGGCTACGCCTATACCTAACGACGACCCCTTTTCCGACCCCCTTTAATATTAGACATCCTTTACTAAAACACCGTAAGGATAGGCGCGAATATATACCTCGCGCTCGCCGCCCTTAAGGCGTACGATATTATAGCACTTTAAGAGACACCGATTAATAGTAGGATAAAAGCCTTAGCGTGCTTAGGACGGTGCGACTATAGGCTCGTCTTTAGGGCGACTTAAAGCACGCTATACGTCTATAAGAGGTACGGTATCGATACGTAGACAAGCGACTAAAGGGTAGACTAGTATAGCGTTACGTTTATTAATTTTAATACTATAGTTTTTTTAGTTTACTCCCCGCTAGTTAACTCCCCCCTCCCGACTACTCCGCTCCTTAACCTCGCGGCGAAATCGTTGCGTACCTAATGCGTCTTCGTCGGGGACTTTAATAGCTACTACCCGCTTTAGGACGCCTACGGGCGTACCTTTAGGAATAGTAAGGACCTCCTAAAGCTAACTACGCGATAGCGCCTTAGGCTCGTAACCCCTAAGGGCTAGGTTATACGTATCGCCTCTAAGGGCCGGAGGAACGGCACGATAGACCTCGCTTAAGCGTCTTAAGGTCTAGGCGTAACGTACTATAGAAACGCAGGCCTCGTCGGATCGGATTATATATCGCAACGGCTAAAGGTAGATATAAGGCCGCCGACCTACCGGCCGGCGGCCTAGACGATAGGGCTTAACCGCCTTTAGAGAAAACTCGACCTAGATAAGGCCTAAGCGGCGGCGGTCGTAAAGTTCTAGCTAAAGGCCGCGCTAACTACGCCTACGACCCTTAGAGAGGTCGAGGCGTATATAAACTAAGTAGTTACCTAATTAACTAAGATTGCGAAGGACTATATACCTAAGGCCTAAGGCCGTGCCGACGGCGGCCGCCCCGACTAGTAGACTATTAAGGTAGACTGGTGCGATAGGGAGGCTAAACGCGCCTTCCGGGCGTTCTTAGCGTCTGGCAACTAGACGACCTAGGAGACTTTAGATAAGGCGAAGATAGCCCTCCGGCGTGCCGTCGTTGCTATACAACGAGACTCTTAGCGGAAGCTTACCTACGATTTAGCCGCTAACTAAGCCCTCCTTTAGAAGATCGAGAGGTAAGCGCGGCTCTAAAGCGGCAGCCTACTATAAGCGATATATATCCCCGACCTAGAGAGACTAAGCGACCTAGCGGGGCCGGCCCGCACTTACGCGGAAAAGGCAGAGACCCTTACGGCCTAGTTCTTCTTACCCCTAGCGGCGTAGGGCGAGGGTAGCCCTTAAGCCGCCCGGGAGGCCTACGTAATACCGCAGCGATTTATAGTCGGCGACGTAAGGTCGGCGGTTAGGAAGATAGCGTCGTAGAAGGCCGCGGGGGAGGACGGCCTCCCGATAGGGCTTATTAAGGCCTATAAGGAACTACTGCTTAAGGTGCTTACGGTATTGCTTAACGCTAGTTGCGACGTTAGGCATTTTCTAAGACGGTTCCGATATACGGCTATTATCGTCCTGCCGAAGCCCGGGAAGATAGCGGCCTAGCTCTAATAAGCCTAGGGGTAGAGACTAATCTCTCTTCTTAGCACGGTAGGGGAGATCCTTAAGGCCGTAGTCGCGAGGAGGATTATAAACGCGGCGGAGGCGTATAACCTCCTGCCTAAAGGGCAGATAAGGAATAAGACTAAAAGGTCTACCGAGACGGCGATACGACTTATAATAGAGCTCGTAGAGATAACGTAGGCCTAAGGAGGGGTAGCGTCGTTTCTCTAGCTCGACCTTAAGGGAGCTTTCGATAGGGTAGACTATATATATCTCGTTAAGACCCTCCGTCTAAAGGGTTTCCTAGGTTAGGTTATCGCGTAGGTCGGGAGCTTCCTTAAGGGGAAGACGGCCTAGCTCTACTTCGACGACGCGCCGGCGGAGACTTAGGAAGTCCTTACGGGCGTGCCCTAAGGCTCGCCCCTCTCTTTAATCCTTTTCCTCCTTTATATCGCGTTACTATACGACGACCTTAAGCCGGAGATAGGGGTTACTACCATCGGCTTCGCCGACGATATAAACCTCTTAGCCTACGGTAAGACCGTAGCCGCGACTATACGGCGTTTAAGGAGCGCTTAGAAGAAGTACGATAAGTAGGTAAAGGAGGTTAGCGCTAAGTTTAAGCTAGAGAAAAGCGAGCTTATCTACTTTATAAGGACTTATAAGCTAATACCGACGAAGCTTCGGCTTAAGATAAATATAGTCCGGCCGGTCGAGGATAGGCGGTTCCTTAGGGTTTAGTTCGACTAAAAGCTACGATAGAAAGCCTAAGTTAGGAAGCTTAAGACGAAAATAGGCATATAAGCGCTAGCCTTTACCGGGCTTACGGCGTCTATATAAGGCATACGACTATAAAGCGCGAGGACGGTCTACGTAAGCGTGGTTTAAAGCGCGCTCTCCTATAGGGCGTCGACGTTCTATAAGCCTACGCTTAAAGAGGGGAAACCTACCGGCCTAATAAAGGCGCTTATAGTATATTAGTCGAGCTACCTACGGGTAGTAGCTAGGGCGTTTAAGGCGACCTTAATCTAGAACTTAGAGATATAGACGGCGGTCTTACTACTCGACCTTTACCTTAACGACCGCCTCGCACGGTATAAAGAGCGCACTAAGGAGTTAGGTATAGTAGACTAGATCCGACGCGCCTACGAGAAGCCGGCGAGAGTGCTGCCCTAACCCCGTCGGCCGGCCCGACCGCCCGGCCGGCCGCACGACGTATAGCTCTAGGACTAGTGCCCCTAAGGCACTATAACGGAGGAGGCGGTCCTCCGCGATTAGAAAGCGCGGTAGAAGGAGGATCTCCGAATAGTAGAGGCGAAGCGACTACGAAGAGCCTAGCAGCCGGTAGATATTAACCCTTACTTTAACCGGCCGAAGAAAGCGCTAAAGGTATATAACGGGTTATATAAGCACGAGAGCTCCGCGCTTATTTAGATCTAGACCGGGAAGATCGGTCTATAGGGGTTCCTATTCGACCGGAACGTTCCCGACGTCGACTTACCGCTTTATCGATATAAGACCGCGCGTAAAACCGCGTTCTACCTCTTCCTCTAGTGCCTTACCCTCGCTAACGCGAGGGCGGCCTTACTAAAAGGCATTAGACGGGAGAGCGACCTTAGGGCGGCGCTTAACCGCCCTGCCGCCGCTAAGCCGCTTATCCGGTGGTTCTTTAAGCATCGCCTACTATAGTAGTTCCAAGCCGCGATAGCCCTTACGGAGAAGATAGACCGCTATAACGCCGGTAGGGGGGAGCTCTAGGAGTAGGGCGATAAGGCTCCTAACGCTAGCCCCCTTTAACGTTTATATATATTTGTGTGTGTTTATATATTCGATTATACGCTTACTAAGATTTATTTTTCTACGTTTTAACCCGCTAAGCGGGGCCCCGGCCCGCACCCTATCGCCCGCGTGCCGTCTACGCGTCGGCTTTACTAAGTTAGACTATCCGCCCGACCCTAACGCCCTTAGGCCTACCCGGGCGGGGTAACCTTTATTAGGCACTAGACCGGCGGCAGTAACTAAACTTAATTAACCGTAGCGAATATAAGCCGTATCCGGCCCGACGTTGAGATAGATAGACGTTATATAGGTTTTCCCCTAGGCCGCCTAGTTCCTCCTATACTAGCTAAATACAGGGGCACTAGGCCCGTTAAGGCAGCTAGAGTACTTTAATAATAATAATAATAATAAGATATCTATACTTATATAGTTATAAATAATCTAGCGAGTTAGTTAACGTTTAATTATAGCAATTATAGCCGGAATGCTTAAAGAATATAGAATAATATTATCCCTACGAGATATTACCTAAGTATATCCTTAGGCTAATATAGAGTTATCCCGAATAATCCTAATAGCTCTACCCGCTAAACTAGTAAAGAAGTATCCGGAAGGTATAATTATCCATATAATTAAACCTTTATATAGCATCGCGGAATCCGGACTATACTAGTTTAATATATACTATAGTTACTATATTAAAGAACTTAATATAGCTTATTTAATATACGACGTATGCTTACTTGTTTCTAACTATAGCCCTCTTATACCTTTTAAAATTGTCGGGATATAGATAGACGATACGTTAATGCTCGGGACTTAGAGTTTTTTAAACCACGAAGAAAAAGAGCTTTAGAAAGCACAATTTAGAGCTAAACCGAAAACTCTAATAACTGCTAGATAATCTATAGACTTTAACGGCGCGAAAGTAACCCTATAATACGATATAAGTTTACTACTATAATAGAAGGGTTTAGCAGCTAAGATTAAAACCGTAAAACCATAGGCTATTAACCACGCGTAAAGGTATATAGAGTAACGTGCTTATAGTATATGTTATATCTATTAATCAACCGGAAGCATTGTTTAATATCTCTATTGCTGCTTAAGTCTAAAACCTAGAATAAAAAGACTATATAATCTTAAATAAAAGACTATAGTAGCAATTAGATAATTAATAATATAGACTAATATATCTTCTAATTAACCTTGCATTAGCTAAGCTCTTAGTCTTTACCGATAGATCGTTTATAAATAACAAAGACTTATCTTTATAGCTTAGATTTATTATTGCTTTAGTTTACGAGACCGACTAAATAGATAAGCAATTTTCGATTAAAGGTATAGGAATGCAGTGTTATAAGATGTAGTTGCGTACACGTAATCCATACGATCACGTGCGCACGTGACTTAAGGGAGACTATATCACAATATAGTCGCTTCTTCTCTAGCTAGCCGGATTATATAGAATATAGACCCTATTAGTTAACCCTAAAAGACCCCTATCTAACACTAATTAGTGGTTAACTTAGTCAATTATAGAATAGTAAGATAGAAGAGATAAGATTTACAACCTTCGAACGTCTATATATCTTTAGCCCCCGCGCTCCTATTACGTTAACATAGAGAAGGTCTTATACTAAGATCGAGTCTTTAATTAATCCTATCTCCGCTTTCGGAAAGAAGAGTAATATTAATTAATTATCTCCTAAGCTTCCGTTAACAGTCTCCGCTATCGAATAGAAGAAGAACACTAACTTAAGTACGTCTATAACGCCGATTCGACAACTACGTGATAAATCCCTTACGCCGATAACCCTCGTAAAGAATATTATAAACCCCGATAATACGTAATCCCGCTATTACGATAACTTCTTCTACCTTAAACCCTACTGCTACGGTAGACGAGGAACTACTCGAACACTTAATAAGGAACGTATAGATCTAAGGCACCGCGTAGAAACAATTAATTAACGTTTACCTTTAGGACGACGAAGTCCTATATAACGAAGACAACGGTAAGGCAGCTATAACGTACGTTGCTAGGTTTATATTAGACGTAGAATCGATATATATCTCTAAGGATATAACCTTCTCGGGTTCTTTTAAGACTACTTTAAGGGATAGGTAGAAAACATATAGAACTGCGTAGACTCTAGCTTTAAGAGAGCATTAAGGAACCTTCTTCGCCGACGTAGGATCTATACCGGACCGATAAATAGCTCCTTTGCGAAGCAGTTTATTATAACGCAAACGATCGAAGATCCGCTAACTTAGCCTAATAAAGATTTAGCGAGGATTCGATTCGACGAGGGAATAGTAGTACCTAAAGCTACTGCTATTAACTATAATACCCCCGTCCTAACACCTTAACCTTAGGCACCTACTAGAACGACCCCGGTAAGGCCCTTAACTCCTACCGGCAGAGCCTTAAACACCCTAGGCATAGCCCTGGAACTACCCCGGCCTAAGGCAGAATAAACCCCTACGCTAGCCCCTATACCCGTTCTTCCGCCGGCCCTTACGCCCGTTCTTCCGCTGTAATAACAAATGACGGTCTATCCTACGAGCTATCGTTATTAGCACGTTAATCACGCTATTCTCGACCTTAGGGCAGCAGCCGCGATCCCGGATCTTGCTCTTATAGCATACACTTAGGTTCCCCTTACGTACGTCCTTAACGAACCCGTTAACGTAGACCTCTAATAGAAATTTGCGAAGCTTTAGAATAACATAGAGGATTATATAGGCAAGCCCTACGACCTATTCGATAATAAGATCCGTTAGTTTATAGGCATCTGTTATAGCATTAATGCTATACCCGGTTAATTCTATAGACTGCTTCCTAAGATCCTTATAGGCCGCGCTTAGATATATTACCTTTAGCATATTATATAGACTACTACCTTTAGGGCAGCCTACGATAGCATTAAGATGCACTTCGATATAGAAGTAAATAAGGCCTATTACTTTATAGATTAGACCTCTACCTCGTTTACGAAGCTACGCAGCTAGAACCTAACCTTGCCTTTATAAGACGTCTTAAAGCTTCTCTTCGATAAGCTTTAGCTATGCTAACGAGCTCTCGGCGGCATATTCGTAGGTAAAGACTAATTGCGAGCGATGGTTATTAAGGCGTGCCGTAATATACTAGAGCTTATGCAAGCTTTATTCCGATCCGCTAAGAATATCGAGACCTTATTTTCTAAGCTCCGATCCTCCCTTAAGACGAACCTAACCCTTAGCAATTTAGGCCAATTTCTAACTAAGGATATAGACTAATTTAACGCGAACGCGATATACTTAGACCGTAGGTATACTAACAACCGAAGCAGAGGAGGATACTATAGCTTTACGCGAGGCTACGGACGACGCTACGATCGGGGCAGTTACTAAGGCAACTCCGGCCGCGGGTATAGCCTAGGCAATAGAGGGCGAGGCGGCTACTAGACAGGCAACCGCAAGCATTCACACATCTATTTATAGGGGAAGATATATTTAAGATAGAACAAGCTATGCCGGCTTTTTAATTCCTTATCGACGATAGGTATTTAAGGAAAGAGTTCTAAGGCATCCTAATCGATACCGGTGCCGCGAAGAATAAGAGCCCAAAGGGAAGCTTAGAGGCAGAGGATTACGGCAGTGCAAAGAGTGTTGAGATTAATGCAGAAATAAGAGAGAAAGGTGTTATTGAATTGCTTAGTAAAGGTCTGTCTAAGGGCGGACTAAGGTCCCTTTATATAGCCAATTCCACACGAACAAAGGTATATATGACTTAACTAATTGTAGTTATAGAAAGCGCTATTATTTGTCTATATAATGCAAGTGGTCTAATCCTATTTAGTAGCTTAGTTATTGTATTATTAAATGCGCGAGTAATACGAGGTAATATAGATAACGCCGGTTGACCGAGTTATAAGTTATAACTTGTATGCCTCTGTCCCTACTTACACTATATACTTCGGGCTTCGGTATCTTAGCTATCTTATAAGCTAATGCGACCGGGTGACTTATATTATATGCAATAATGTAAGGCAGTTCTAATGCATATTTTTATGCATTAGTAGAATAAACTAATTAGGAGATATCTGCTCCCTTATAGCCTCTCTTAAAGGGTACTTATTTCATAAAGAAGTGCGCTTTATATATATCCGTTTATAACTAACTAGGATTTATAAAAACTCTCTGAAAATCTATTTCTAGGAAAAAACTTTTATATAGAGAAAAAGTAACTCTACTATTTTTTATAGAGAAAAGAATTAAAACTCTACTATATTTTATCAGTCCGTTTAGCAAACCTATATATAGGGAAAAACTAAAGGGTATATAGAGGAAAGCTAGAAGAAAGCATAAGAAAGAGCAGCTAAAAACCTCTATTTATCTTTATATATAGGATCCTTCTTAAGACCTAAGAGGTCTCGAAATTTATTAAATAGTATACGCCCTAATTCTTTTATAAATATATCAGCGATATTATTAGCGGACTTTATATAGAATACTTCTATTTCGCCTAGTAAAACACTATTACAGGTGAAATTATAGGCAAGGCCGATGTGTTTCCGGAGTTTATATACTTCCGGGTTATTTGCTATTTTTAACGCTAATTGACTATCGGAAAATATTAGAGGGACTTTATTAGATATAGGTATAGACAACTCTTTTGCGATGCTATTTAGATGGCTGTATAGATATAAGGCCTCCTTATTAGCCTCTCTAAGGCCTATAAACTCTACTTCGTAAGTAGATAGTAATATCAATTTTTGCTTTTAATATAACCAGCTTATTAAATTATTGCGTGTAAAGAAGCAATATCTAAAGACCGATAGTCGGTCTATAAGGTTACTAGCCTAGTTAGAGTCTATATAAGCTATGAAACAGAAGTCTAGTATAGGTATATTGCAGTTATAATATAAGCATAGGTCGGGGAATTTATTTAAGTATTTCTATATAACGTTAAGGGCTTTAAAATGCGAGGAGTCTAGTTAAGAAGAGAATCTTACGTAGGATATTACTGCGAAAAGGATATTAGGCCTTATAAATAAGGCTAAGAATAGCAGGGAGCCTATTTACATTTAGTATAAGAGTATGTCCTTTTTAGAGGCGTTTTTTATTCCTAACTTATTTAATTTAACGCCTTTAGTAGCAGGTGTATTAGAGGTTCCTATATTTTGTTTATTAAATTCCTTTATTTTATTCTTTATATAGTTTGCTTAGGATATATATAGTTCCTTTGTTTCTCTATGTATCTATATAGATAATCCTAAGAAGTCTTTTACTTCCCCTAGAGATTCAATCGGTAGGGTTTTATTTATTTAGTCTATAACTTAGGTTATTGCACGTATAGTAGGTCTAAAGAATAAGAGGTCGTCTATATAGACGGCTTTAGCTATTCTAAGCGTGCTGTTTATAAACACCCCTTTGTCTATTAGAAGGCAGTAAAAACCAAGCTCGTTAAGGACGCTTTTTAATAGGTTATACTAGAGTAAAGGACTTTGTTTTAAGCCGTATAGTGCTTTTCTTAGTTTTACTACGAGCTTCTTCGTCTTGTTTTTATTTAAGTAATTAAAGTAAGTTATGCCTTTATATTTTGTATTTTTATGCTAGGAAAACTATGCGTATAGTATTATATCTAGAAAAGCTTCGGGTATCTGTATATACGTTTCTATGTCTATATTCGCATATAGGAAGGCATTTTTTATATTAAACTATAGTACTTGTTGGTTATTAGCGATAGCCTATATTAGTAGGAGCCTTATAGACTTAGGTCTTACTATAGTAGAGAAGGTTTTAATATAGTCTAGGCCGTATATTTTCTTATAGCCTAAAGCTATAAGTCGAGCCTTGAATTTCTTTATCTAGTTTTTATTATCCTTCTTAACTCTATAGACCCATCGGCTTCTAAGAGCTTCCCGGTCATCGGGTAGCTCGGTTATTTCCTAAGTATTATTATCTATAAGCTGCTGTATTTCTGCTACTATGCCTTTATCCTAGTGTAGAGCTTCGGCGCTTTTTATAGCTTGCTTATAGGTTTTTAGTTCTATAGGATTATAACCTTCTAACGTAGATAGAAGGGTTATATTATCGTTATTTATTAGCAGATGTATTAGGTATTCTTAGTAGTCGTTATAGAATTCAGCCGGCTTCTTAGGTATTTCAACCTAAATTCTTTAATCCTTATTATTATTGTCCTATATTATATAGTTAGGATTATTATCCTCGGATATATTATCTAGTATTTCATTCGGATTATTCTAGGATTTATTATATAGGGTATTATTAGGTTTTATATCTAGTATAGAGGATCTCGTACGTAGATAATCCTCCGAAATTTTATTTATAGACGGTATAGTATTAAAGTTAAAAGTTTTATTATCTTTTAAGAAGTTGTTTTCTAATATAGTAATATCTTTTAATATTACGACCTTTTTTCTACTATAGTTGTATATCTTATAGGCTATATCTTCGTAGCTAATTACGATTCCTTTATAGGCTCGTACGTCTAGTTTATCACTAGGTGTTTTATTCTTATAGTATATAATGCTTCCGAACATACGGATTTTTTCTATATCTTCTCTAGTAAGGGCCTTATTTTCTTTCTTTTCTAAAGGGCATATATACCCTAGAGTAGTATAAGGAGATCGATTGTATATATATATAGCTGCTAAAACAGCTTTACCCTAAAGATATTTAGGCAGTCTAGCCGTATAGAGCATAGATCTAACTTTATTAAGTATTGTTCTATTTATACGCTCTATCCTGCCGTTCGAGTAGGGGGTAAACGGTGGGCTCGAGTTGTATTTAATACCGTTTTTAAGGGCATATGGTTTAATGTTATAGATAAATTCTTTTGCATTGTTTAAGAAGACTTCTTTTATCTTTATTTTATCTATATTATTCTTAAGTTCTGCTTTAAATTCTAGAAACTTAGGCAGGCTTTTAGCTTTATCTTTTATTAGGTATATTCTTAGGTACCTAGAATAGGTATTAAGAAAAGATATTAAGTATCTAAATTTATCGTAGGTAGGGACTTTAATAAGGCCTTAGATATCAACGTTTATTTTATTAAGAAAGAGATATCGTCGTTTTAAAGGAGTTTTCTTCTTTTTATCGGTATGTTTAGCCTATATATAAGCTTCGCATTGTTTTATAGCTATAATATGTTTTTAGTTTACGGATATGTCTAGGTATAGTCTACGGAGGTATCGGTATAGGGATTTATAGCTAAGATGTCCTAGCCGTTTATGCTAGAGAACGAGGTCTATTTTCTTTTTTATCTTAGGTGTTTTTATCTTAGTCTTAGGTGTTTTTATTGTATTAGTTAGTATAGTGTCTTAGAGTATAGCGTTGTTTATTGTCTCTTTCGGACTATGTTATATTTTGTATATTTTGTTTTTAATTAGAAATCGTGTTTTCTTTATATCTAGAGGGATATAGTATAGTCCGTTCTTAATAAAACCGGTTATTATATTATTTAGATTTTTATCGAGGAGGGATATAGAGTCCGGGCCTATTAAGGCGTATATGTTTGTTATAGCTAATTGGCTAATTATATTAATGCCGATTTTAGGTATATAAAGGCAATCTCTTAAGGTATATTGTTAATTACTATTTAGGAATTTAAAGACGAGGTCTCTAGCACCTCGCACAATAATAGAGGAAGCTTTTCCCTAGGTTACGGTAGTGTATATTTCTTTATAATTAGAGAGGAGAGTTTTATTCGAAACTATATGCCTAGTAGCCTTAGTATCGAATACAAAGTTATAAAAATTCCTAATCCGTAAAGTAGCCCTATCGACCTTTAAGGTTACCCTTAAAATTGCCGAGAGAAGCGGCTTTAGAGGTCCTATTATTTGTTTTCTATTAGAGGAGGACTTTGTTTTTATAGGGGTATAGAGAAGGATATTTTTTAAAGGAAATAGGGTATAGGAAGAGAAGGTATAAAGAAGGACTAGCATTTTATATAGTAACGAGAGTATAGAGAAGAGTATCGAGGGTATAGACGAGAGTATCGAGGGTATAAAGGATATAAGGAGTATAAAGAGGGGTAGGAGGGAACTTATAATACTAGAAGCCGACTTAGAGATAATAAGGACCTTGCTAGACTTAGGAGAAGATACCGAGGGGGCTTTTCTCTTCCGGAGTCGAGAAGTCTAAGGACGGGCAGCCGGGCGAGGAGTAAGGGAGGGGGAACTCTCTCGAGAGTTTAGGATAGGCGTAGGCCTCCTATAGCTCCTATTAGTATACTCCTTAGGCTCCCTTTTAGTCGAGGAGGAGGAGGGCAACGTCTTAGTAGTAAACCCGGCGGCCTTAGCCTTATCCCTATTCTCTGGTTTCTAAAAACAATTTCTCTCTATATGCCTACGCTTCTTATAGTAGGAGCAAATAGGAATCTTATTATTATTCGCTATAAAGAGGTGCTTATTACTCTCTAAAGCCTTAGTTCTCTTAAACTCGTCGATAAGGGACGAGGAGAGCGACTTAAGGGTGTATGCCGTAGCATCGGTACGGAGTGTCTAGGTTATATTTATAATATAACTTAAGAAAGAGCTATTTAGACTCTTAAGGATCTATATTATTACTACGATCTCCGGGATTCGGATCTCTCTAGTATTTAGCTTATTATAGAGCTCTTTCACCTTATTTAGGTAAGTTTCGATAGATAGTTTACCCTTAATCTTCGTATTAAAGAGCTCCTTAATAAGGAGGAAGTTTAAGGTAAAGTTCACCGGGTTGTATAAGGTCTTAAGAGCATCCTAAGCCGCTTTTACAGACGTATAATGCTTTATGTATGAAAACGGATTCCATCCGTAGAGACTAGGCAGAAAAGTTAACGCTCCCCTTAGGCTTTGTGAATGAGTAGTCCTTAAACGAACTCATTTTCGGGGTCGGGAGGTATCGGAGAAACTTCGGAAGGAATTCGGAGTCGACGGGCTACGGTAGAGGTAGCGAAGGAATTTTAAAAGAATTTTTTTAGTGGGGTTTTTAGCGAAAGACAGTAGTTAGAAGAAGGTGTATGCTAGGGTCGAATTAGGGCCAACGAGGAGAACGGGGGACAAAACACTAAGAAAGTGGTAATATGTGTAAACTAAGGGTGGCTTAGGAAGGCAAGAGGCCTAAAAAGGCAAAGAGGAGGTCGTAGTAGAAGGGCGGTTGTTTTTAGTGCAGCGGCGGGTTGTCTAAAGGATCTAAAGAGGGCTCTAGATGAGAAGCAACTTAAAGCTCAGGCAGAGACAGGGATTATAACCAATAAGAGCCTAAAGGGAAGCTTAGAGGCAGAGGATCACGGCAGTGCAAAGAGTGTTAAGATTAATACAGAAATAAGAGAGAAAGGTATTGTTGAATTGCTTAGTGAAGGTCTATCTAAGGGCGGACCAAGGTCCCTTTATATAGCTAATTCCACACGAACAAAGGTATATATAACTTAACTAATTGTGGTTATAGAAAGCGCTATTATTTGTCTGCATAATGCAAGTAGTCTAATCTTATTTAGTAGCTTAGTTATTGCATAATTAAATGCGCGAGTAATACGAGGTGATATGGATAACGCCGGTTGACCGAGTTATAAGTTATAACTTACATGCCTCTATCCCCACTTACACCACATACTTCGGGCTTCGGTATCTCAGCCATCCCGGGAGCTAATGCGACCGGGTGACTTGTGTTATATGCAATCATGCAAGGCGGTTCTAATGCATATCTTTATGCATTGGTGGGATGAACCAATCAGGAGATATCTGCTCCCTTATACGAAGGTCTCTACAGCTAGTTAGGAGCAATATCTCGCGTTCTAGCGAGAGCACCCTAACGTAAAGCTTAACGACTCTATAGCTAGCTAGGCATCGATTAAGTTCGGCAATAGTAACGCGATTTATTCCCTTAGCTCGATAGCCGTTAATACGCCCGTCGGAAGAATTACTTTCTATATCCTTAAGTCTTCGACTCTGTTTCTATTTTCCCTTACTAATATAGACCGTTTAAAGGTGTACTTTAATAACACTACGAACGTTATTATTAGCAAACTTAAGGGCATTACCGTTCTTATAGTCCGCAAATAGGGCTATCCTTAGTTCTTCCTAGCTAAGGCGGAATAAGCTATCTTATTCCTAGTAGAGAGCGAGCTCCGTATACTATATCGTCGCTTCGGGCACCTTATAGTTATAAGACTTTACTACTTACTGCGATAAGTAGGTTACGTAGTGTTAGTTAACACGCTCGAAGGCATTGCTAAGTATTGCTATTACTGCTAGTTATACTCTTAGGCCCCCCGTCGATTTAAATTTATATTAAAGGACGACTAGGACTTTAACTACGAGATTATCGTCGACGTAATGCACTTATATAACCGCTTAGTCCTCTACGTAGTAGACTCGGCTACGGCATTCTAAAGAGCCTGCTTCTTGCCCTTAATGTCTGCTAAGGATATATAAAAGACGCTTCGAACCTTATGGATTAATACCTATCTTAGCCCGCCGGATACTATTAAATATAACGCTAGAACGAACTTTACGTTAGTAGAGTTCCGAAATAAGGCTAAGTTTATAGGCATTATATATAAGCAAGTCCTTATAAAAGCATATTAGTCTATCGGCAAGGTTAAAAGATACTACGCTCCGTTGCGCTATGCCTTCGATATTATATATGCCGAACTTAGCGACGTAACCTCTACTAAGGCAATTCTTTAGATAGCGGTAAAAGCTATTAATAATACTGCCGGACCTTAAGGCCTTATGCTAACGCTGCTTATATTCGACGTATATCTACGCATAACGTTAGACTCTCCGCCCTCGGCCACGACCTTTAAGAGAGCCGCCGTAGTTTATAAGGCGATAAAGATATTGCGCTAGCTGTCTATAGAGCGGTAAGTTAAAGAGGCATTATAAGCCCGAAATAGACCGAATACGTCCGATATTCTCTCTCTTCCCTTATAAAGTAAAGTTTGTATATAGAGAGAGAAAACCGGCTAGTAAGGACTATTTAAGATTGCTTTAATTAACGGCTATAACGTAACAATCGATACGGTTAATAGACCTTAAGTCTTTCGTTCTACGCTTATGCAACTATATAACCGTAATAAGAAGACCGAAGAGCTTTTTGCTTTATATCTCGAAGAAGATTCCCCGCTTTAGCAGGCTAAGCCCCCTCGACCGAGCCCTCTAGCACCTTAAAAGCGCGGACGCCCCCCCGGCTCTAAGAATAAGCCGAAGCAATTAATTATAGCTAACATAGCTCTTAGGTTCTTGCTTAAAAGCAACCCTACGTATAGCTTCTTTATTAGGAAAGAGGAAGACGCGTATGCGTTAGCCCTTAAGCTACGTAACGACGGCGTTATTACGACTCCCGGCGCCCTGTTTAAGGAAGCTAATAACTAAGAAATCGACGACCTCCTTATGCGCGGAGTTTTTAGCTTCGAAAGGTATAACGCGGTAATATATAGAGGATACTATATCTTTCGATTACGTATAGTTCGCGAAGTAAAGGGATAAGAGACGAAGCTATATAAGAAATCGAGGCTCGTCGTTTAAGGTTATAACGATCGAGAGAAGTAGTGTTTATTAACCGTATCGCTAACGATCTAACGCGTTAGCTAACGGCTAATACTTACGATCGCACCTACTATAATACGGGACTATAGCATAACGTTATCCCTTTATAATATAACGTAGGCTTACCTATAGGCTTAAACGAAGCTATTAAGGACTATTCTAACGTACCTTCCGAAGGAGTTAGAAGGTAGATACCCGGAAGGGACTATTATTCGCGTTATTCGACCGCTCTACGGCATCGCGGAGTCTAGTATATATTAGTTCTACACCTACTAAGGCCACTACGTTAAATAGCTTAATATATCTACCTTAACCTATAACTTATGCCTTTTGATTATAAATAAGGGCATAGAGAATTTAGGCATAGTAGGTATCTAGACCGACGATACCTTTATCCTCGGCACCCCCGCTTTCTTAGCCGCCGAAAAGGACAAATTGCAGGAGGCTAAGTTCTAGGCTAAGCTAAAGACCTTAATAACACTTAGTTCTATTATAGACTTTAACGGCGCGAAGGTAATACTATAATAAAGTAGTAATATACTATTATAGTAAAAAGGGCAGGCTATACGCATTAACATAATTAATATAATAGCACCTAATAGCCCTTAGCGCTACCTAGAACAACGGGCCTAAGGAAGCTACGTTGCGTATGTCTATTAGCTAAAAGCTTCCTTTAATGTCTCTATTATAGCGTAGGTTTACGAACCTAAAAAGAAAGACTATAAGAAGCTAAATAAGCGTCTCTAGTAGCAAAAGGATAACTAAGATCGAGGACTAAAATACGTCCTAATAGACCTAATAATAGCAAAGCTAATAGTCTTTACCGACGGCTCCTTCGCAAACAATAGAGACCTCTTATCGCAACTAGGTTTTATTATGGCAATTATCAATAAGGAAAGGACCGATACTAAATTCGACGTTACCGGCAATATTATCTATTAGAGTTCGACTAAGTATAAGCACGTAGTACGAAGCGTGCTTATATCGGAGATCTACGGGATAGTAAATAGTATTAACCTCGGCATCGTCTTAGCAATAACTATAAAGATAATTACTAAACACTTGTAAATTCCGCCTCTCCCTTTTGTGATTTATATAGACTTATACTCGCTTTACGAGAACCTCGTTAAGCTAGGGATAACTAAGGAGAAGAGGCTTATGATTAATATTATAGCCCTTCGATAGTTATACGAGAGGCGCGAGATCTCGGAGATTAGGTAGATTAATAGTGATAATAACCTAGCTAACGCGATGATAAAGGACTTCCCTAACCGATCTCTATAGCGCTTTATTAATTCGAACCGATTGACGATTCGAATAAATGCCTTTATTATAAGGCCGTAATCGATGCGCTTTAGCTATTACCTACGTTGCACCGTGATTATCCTATGCCGACCTTAATACGGCCCTACTACGCCCCGGCCACGTTTTAACCCGGGCCTAATTTAACATTAGCTATTGCTTCGTACCGGCCTATTTAATAAGGCCGCGTACTATTTTATTTATACGGACATTAGGTTGTTTGTTTTATACGTTTGTAAGCACGTGGTTTAAGATTATAAAGAAAGACTGCTAGTATATAAATGCAGTGTTATAAGATATAGTTGCGTATACGTAATCCACACGATTACGTGCGCACGTGACTTAAGGGAGACTATATTATAATACGGTCGCCTCCTCTCTAGCTAGCCGGATTATATAGAATACAGACCCTATTAGTTAACCCTAAAAGACCCCTATCTAACAAAAGGCAATATTATCTACTAAAACTCTACGAAATACAAACGAGTCACCTAAAGCATCCTTACATTAGAAATCTATAGTATAGTAAACGGATTCGATATTAGGATATCTCTTACTATAACTCTTAAGATAATTATAGATCGCCTTAGTCTGCCTCTAGTTTTATTAATTATCTATACCGATTCGTACTCTTTATATAAATGCCTTATTAAACTAAGTACTATAAAGGAGAAAAGATTTATAATCGATATTATAGCTTTGCGATAGTTATACGAACGCCGTAAGATTATAGAGGTCCGGTAGATTAACGGAGCCGATAACCTAGCTAATGCAATAACAAAAGCATTACTAAACTAAGCCCTTAAACGTTTCGTCGATATAAATAAATTAACTATTAGAATAAAAGGGTTTATTATTCGCCTATAACCCTTCTAATACATTCTTTCTTTTAACGATTATATAGTTATAATACTATATAATATTATAACGAAATGTTCTAATATAACGAATATTCGATTTTATTATGCATTTTTATTTCTTTTTTAAAGAAGGGTAATATTTAAGGGAAAACAAAAGATATTCTTATAAACGGCATAAAGAAAAAGTTGCTAGTATAGGAATTATAGATAGAATTCTACGGTAGAAGGACTTCCTTTCTAAGGTAAATTCTATAGATAGAATTCTAATAGAATTCTACGGTAGAAGGACTTCCCTTCTAAGGTGAATTCTATAGATAGAATTCTACTTCCTTTTATAGACTTCTATAGTCGTCCCGATAGACGCATCCGTCCGCGGAAGGTCTTCCCTAACTAACGCATCCGTCTTTACATTCTGTTTACGGATCCCTTTCTATTCTTAGATACTAAGGCTTCCCGGAAGGAAGCCCCGACCCTTCTCTCGTCTTATCTATAAGAAGGTAGTATAATCCTTAGCTAGATAGGTATTAATAATTCTAATAAGACTACTAGACCTATATTTGCATTTATATTCGAGATACCTACTAATAATAGAAGATAATAAGGATTATATAATCTTAAATAAGCGACTAAAGTAGCAAATAGGCTACTAAAGCAAAGGTTTAATATATAAACTAATTAGTCTTATAAAGGTAAAGCTAATAGTATTTATAGATAAGTCGTTTGCTAATAATAAAGACCTATCGTCGCAACTAGGCTTTATTATTATACTAGTTAATAAGACCGAAAGGTCTAAAAACTAGTTTAAGGCTATTAGAAATATTATCTATTAGAGTTCGACGAAGTATAAGAGAGTTACCTAAAGCGTGCTAGCTTCTAAGATATACGGTATAGTTAACGGCGTTAACCTTAGGATCGCTTTAGCAACTATATTAAAATTTATTACCGACCGGCTTAAGCTACCGAACATTTAATTAATTATCTATGTAGATTTATACTCGCTCTACGAATGCCTTATAAAGCTTAGGATAACTAAAGAGAAGAGATTAATAATTAATATTATATCTCTTCGATAGTTATATAAGCAACGTAAGATTGTAGAGATCCGTTAGATTAACGGCAATAATAACCCGGCTAATGCTATAACAAAGGCATTACTAAACCGAGCCCTCGAACGTTTTATAGACATTAATAGCTTAACTATTTAGATAGAGGCATACGTTCTACGCCCTTAAGTTCCCCTTTAGGACTCTCTTTTATTTATACTTATATATTATATTTATTAAACCCCTTTAGTCTTATACGCGTTATCCTTACGATTAGGAAGGTTGCTTAGCAGTTAGAAAGAAAGGCTACTAGTATAGGAATATAGTTATATAACTAAGGGATAGAGTCGTAACTATATTGCTGACTATGTATAGAAAAGGGGCAATAAGGGTTATAACCACGCGGCGTATAACGCTACGTGCCCTACATAGTTAATAACCTCGTTATTAACTAAAGGCATTGTTATAACTAAAGCAGTAAGCCCTAGCGTAGGCCTTAATAATACATTGTTAAGGCATAGCAGGCTCTATAAAGGGACCCGGGCAGACGCGTAAAAAGGGCCCCCTTATTCCCCCTTCCTAGCTAGATTAAATACAACTATGACTAATACAACCCCCTTTGTTTAGATTAATCTAATTAAATCCCTACTAATATAAGGGATAATATTCCCTTATATTACATAGCGGTTATACTAACCTAATCTTTATAACTATTGGTAGGGATTATACGTGAGATATCTTATTAAGAGGTCTTTTAGTTAGTATTTAAGTGTGTTATCTGCCTAGCTAGAAAGGGGGGGGAAAGGGGCCCCCTTTATAGGTCCTTTAAAGAACCTAACCCGGGCCTGCCGGGCTCCTAATAGAGCCCTGTTAGGAGTAAGTGACCTAGCCGCTAACGCTATTATCCGAGTTATAATAAGGCTGCTGCCGGGGTTATAACGGGGCTAATTACGCTGCCGTCGGGGCCGTCGGGGTTATTAGGGGTTATAACTTATAATCCTTTTCCTCGTAGTGTTTATCCTATATTCCTATATTCCCACACTAGCAGTTTTCTCTTTAAAGCTTCTTCTTTTTAAAGCTTGCAACCGTAACTAATTAATTAAGTAACGCGTATTAGGCCGAATTCCCTAATAAATACAAAGAATAGATGTAAATAAGAAGGTGAGATTAGCGGAGGTCTAAGCTCACGAGGCTGCTATTGTTATTACGCGGGGCTATAGGCGCTCTGCTAAATCTCGGAATAAAAAGAGTATAGTCGTTAGCCGGGCTTCGGGCGTAACGGTCTTAAAGGAAGTCTATATGCGCTTCTTATAGTAACATCCTTCGTTAAGGTATCGGACGAGTGCGCTACGAGACTTCGTGTATTTTACAGTGACGGCTTTTCTGCTAAGGGCTTATTAGTGAAGCGTCTGTATATTCGGCGGCTTCGTTAGGTGTTTGAGGGAGCTGCTTCGAGAGCTGCGTTAAGAGCTGCTTTAAGGCTTGCTTCGAGGGCTGCTTCGCTCGATAAATAATTCGCAGTAACGGCTTTCTGCTAGGGGCTTATTAGGGGAAGCGTCTTTAAGGGCGGCGGCTTCGTGGATAGAAGCGTCTATAAGGGCGGCTTCGTTAGTTCGCTTTAGAGGCAGCTGCAAGAGCTACTACTGCGAGAGTTAATAGGGGAGCCGAATAGGTCGTAAAGAGGCCGGCATTAGGGCCTCGAGTCGTTAATCAAATAGTGCGACGGGGTTGTTTGTCTGCCGCGTTAGCGGCTGTGGCGATAGTCGGGCTCGTTAGTGTTATCGTAATAACTAAGGTCGCGAGGGTCTTCGCGATGTTATCGTAACGGTCCGGAAAAAAGAATCTCTTAGCAGGTAAAACCAGCGGTATTTCTTTTCTTTCTTCTCGTCCTTACGGTCTAAAGAGAACTCCTATAGGTAAAACCAGCGGTAAAACCAGCGGTGTTCTTCTTCTTCGCGTAAATGCGTTGCTAACGCGCTTCCTATCGACGTTTACTCTTCCTACACTAGGCGAGAACGGGATTAATAGGAAGCTTAAAGGGTCTATTTACCGTAGAGCTAATACAAACAGTCCTTATTCTTAGCATAGATAACCTTCTCTTCGGTGTACGCAATAGAACCTTAAGGGTAAAGATACGTGGAAATAGCGTCCGTAAGGAATAAAGATTCTACTATACTTTCGAAGATTAAGATCTACCTCTTTTAGCCTTACTATTCTATAGTTAATCGTTTAACTACTAATTAGTATTAGTAGGGATCACACGTAAGATATCTTATTAAGAGGTCTTTTAGTTAGTATTTAAGTGTGTTGTCTGCCTAGCTAGAAAGGGGGGGGAAAGGGGCCCCCTTTATAGGTCCTTTAAAGAACCTAACCTAGGCCTGCCGGGCTCCTAACAGAGCCCTGTTAGGAGCTCGTGACCCAGCCGCTAACGCTGTCATCCGAGTTATAATAAGGCTACTGCCGGGGTTATAACGGGGCTAATAACGCTGCCGTCGGGACCGTCGGGGTTATTAAGGGTTATAACTTATAACCCTTTTCCTCGTAGTGTTTATCCTACATTCCCACATTCCTATAATAACCTCTATTATATAATCTAACATTAGGCAGCCCTTCTTTAAGACATATATATATATTAATACACATCTTATTAGCGGCCTTATAGCCGCGGCCTTACGGCTATAGACTTCTAGTGTAATAATTAAGAGTCTAAGTCTTCTAGCTATTACGAGCTAATAAAGAAGCCGCTTTTCAACGTATATCTAAATCCGGCATCCCCCTCCTACTTTTATCGTACCTTGCTTTATAAAGGCCCCCCTAGTATATATATCCTTGTTAGGCTAACAGCCCTCGTAGAGGCCTCTAAGGGTGCAGGTGGTAGGGCGGTTAAGTAGGGCAGAAAAAAGCCTACTAGATACGTGTTTTTTGTAGGGCCTAGTAGAGCTATTCGGCATCTA
Source organism: Ophiocordyceps sinensis (assembly GCA_012934285.1). NCBI lineage: Eukaryota > Fungi > Ascomycota > Sordariomycetes > Hypocreales > Ophiocordycipitaceae > Ophiocordyceps > Ophiocordyceps sinensis. Next base: position 3,220,248 of record JAAVMX010000007.1, read on the forward strand.
CGATTACTTTCTTTTTAAGCCCTCTTTAAGCCTTAGTTTCTATGCAACGTCGTACTACATTATGTGATCTGTTTTTAGTGGCAAGACTAAGGTATATAGAGCGTTATTTACCGCTACGCCTTTCTTAAGACCCTTAGAATCGCAGACTTTACGCCTTCTTCGCGTTATCTAGCTAGTAAGCTAGACCTATTTAGTAAAGCCTTTCGTAAGGCAAGATCTCCTCTTTAGGAGGCAATAATCTCGTTGATATTACTATCGAGATTAGAGAAGTCTATATTTGCCTTATTATTAGAAGTCCTTAATCCCGCCTGCCCTTTAGCTAAATCGTTAGTTTGTATATTCTTCGAGATATTAGCTAGAGGCGAGTTTACGCTACCTATAGCGCCCGAGATTAGGAATTTTAACGGTAATAGAGCCGCTAGCCGATAGCTATCCTAGCTTAAGTAGACGTTTCGAGCACTTAATAGTAATACACTAGATGCCTCTCTCGTAGTCTAGGCTATTAATATAAGACTTCTTAGGGATGCCGTAGTGTTTATAGACAGCTCGGATACACTTAGAGAGATCGTAGTGCTTGCTAAAGGAGACTATGCCTTACTAAAGGACGTTAAGGAACTAAAGACCGCGTTAATAGACTAGTTTAAGTTAATACTTATCGATGAAATTAATGCGAACTTTTAGCAGCTAATTTAGCAAAAACTAGATAAACTATTAGTTATATACTATAAGCGAGCTTAGAAGCTTATAAGGCAGTATAGCGGTTGAGACCGGCTAAGACCTAAAGAGAGGGCTCTTACCTTTCTTAAGCGCTATTATCTCTCGCACTTTATTAAGAGTTTTATTAACGGGTTAGCTAGTGCCGAACTTAAGCGAGGATTAATCGAGCATAATGCTCTTACTGCCGATAGTCTATCTAATGCAATAATAATTATCTAAAAGACTTAAGGCATTCTCGCGGTAAAGGCGAACGATACTCGATAAGTAGCCTACGATGCCTTAGTTACTGCTATAGCTAACTATATTCGCCGCTAGACTAGATAAAGTGCTTAGAAAGTCCTTATAGATAAATATAGCTTTAATCCCTATTAGTTAGCACTTACGCCGGAGAATATAAGTAAGCGAGGTTAGACTCTATCCTATATAGGATCTCTATATATAGCTATAACGACACCGGATCCTATGTTTTTGCCATCCGCCCTATATCCGTACGTTAGGTAGGGTGTTATAGTACTATATCACATAATATAGTATATAGTAATATACCACGTGATATATAGTCCTATATATAAACGAGCCTTTAGCCTTTATAGTTCTTCTCCTCTTTATAGAATAATAAGGTTATCTAGCTATTACCTAGTGCTATAATAATTTATTCTATCTCCTATTGCGCCCTAGTGCGATCCTTAGCTTTATAAATATAGTCCTAGCAGCTCTATTACCTTATCCCCTTAGTCGTTACGACCCGAGCGCAACCCCTAAGAAATTATTCCCCTAAGCCCTTAAGCCCCTAAGAATTTTTCCCTAGCCTATAGAAACCTATATAGCCTATAGGAAGTTTTTTATAGTCCCCGACGAATACCTTAGATTAAATACTCCTCTTTCCTCCTTATAGCGGATATACCTATAGCCTCTAACGCTATAGGCGACGGTCTAAAGGCCTTTGCTAAGGAGTTTATTAATAAATTTCCTTACATCGCTTAGGCGATTAAGAGGTTCGATAATATAGTCCCGGTCGCTAATGCGTAGGAGACCTAGGAAAACCTTTAGAGCTTAGATACCCGATATATTCTTATATATATCGAGGAGAGTCTTCGCTCCCTTCGTATAGCGGAGGCCTCTTAGGTTAATCGAAATGCTAGATTAAAAAAACGCGTAACTACACGAGATTAGCTCTTAGCTATAAAGGATTAGCTCTTAGCTATAAGGGAGCAACTTCTTAAGGCTAAGGACCTTATAATCTTAACTATAAAGATATTATAGTCTTAAACGATAACCCTAGTATAGTCGTCTGGAAAACGAAAGATAGTAGAGCCTCCGATCTTTACTAAAAAAGGGTCTGCCTCCGACCGTTAACGTAAGTATAAGGCCTAAGAACTTAAGATATAGGGTATCTTCCTCCGCGATAGTATATAGTTCGACTTAGATAGCGCCCGCCTCTTTTATATTAGCGATAGGCTTAGTAAATAGGCCTACGACTTTATTAAAGATAGGATAGCTACTATTATAGCTAACCTATCCGAGAGGGAGAAGTAAGAATAGCCTACTATAATAACGCTCCTCGTAGCTTTAGGCAGGCAGTATGAGGTTCTAGACTTAACGTAAGCCGTTAAGAATATCCTCGATAATTTCCCTTAAGGCGATAAGAACTATTAGATTTAGAAAGTAGACCTTAACGCCTATATACGTAAGGTAAGGAAGATAAAGGAATAGTAAGTCGACCTCCTCCGGAAGTTTATATTAAAGGATATAAGCGATCTCGTTAAAAATATATAGACTAAGATCCCCGATACCGACTATAAGAAGTAGTTAGCGTAGATAGATATCTTTATAAAGAATCTCGCTAACTATACTTATCGTTAGAAGCTCGAGAAGAAGGCCGCCCTTTAATCGTAGTTCCCGCCGACGCTTATACCTGCCCTTACCCTAACCGCCTTAGCCTAACCCCTATACGGTAACCCTATAGACCTCGACCGGCTTTCCGATACTAAACGATAATTTAGGATCGATAATAAACTCTATATAGCTTACGGAGAGCCTAGACACTAGAAAGAGGCTTACGACCTAGCTAAAATAGCGAATCCGCTTTTAATACCCTTACGTTAGGGTAGTCCTTAGTTTTAGGGCCGAGGCGCCCCCTCCCCTAGCTTCGGCCGAAGATCTTAAAGCGCTTGCGGCGGCGGGTATAGCTAGGGCTAGCTCGTCCGTACGGCCGACTATAAATAAGGCCGTATCCTTAGGGAAGAGGATATAGATTTATAAGGCGAGCGGCCGGCGTTAAGGCTACTACTTAAAGATATACCCCTAGAGTAAGTCGCTCTTAGGGGTTATATATAAAGGAGGATAAAAGGATTAGGTCGTTGCTTTTAGATAGAACGGATCTTCGGATTAGTTCGTCGAATAGTAATAAAAAGTTAATCCTTCTTTATACTCGTCTTTCCTCTACGCGTAATCTTTAGTCCTTTTACTATATTAATACGTTATCCCTCGTAGATTCTAGCTATACTACCGTAGCGTTCGCCGATCTTTACGCTATCGTACGGAAATATAACGTTACTATAAAAAAGCTCCTTAAACCTCGACCGCTTCGACTAGCCGACGGTATACCCTTAATATAGATAATAGACTACTTTATAGCCTAAATAACTATTAGTAAGTATATAGAACTTATGCTTTTCTTTGTTACGAATCTATTACCTTTTACCCTAATTATCCTAAGCATCCCTTAGCTTTAGGAATATAAACTAACTATACTTTAGAAATCTCTTTAAGTCCGCTTCGATTCCGATTACTATATAAGATACTGCCTGCCTCTAAGTATAATAGCCGAGGATAGGATAGCTCTTAAGACTCTTATTACTCCTACGCCTAAAAGGCATTAGTTACGTCGAAAAGTATATTTTTCTAACGTCGTAGAGATTTAGACTACCCTAACGTTTACCTTAAAGCAAGGGGTCCTTATAACGATAGAATACGTGCCGGAAATTCCCTTTCGGTAGGAAGAGACTAATATCCTAAAAGACTAGACTATCCTACCGGGAAGTTATATACCTATAGACTTATTTATTAAGGAATGTCTACCTAAGTAGGCATTATACCCTTTAAACCTTAGCTAACCGATTTAATACCCCCTATATAGGATATAGCTATTCGCCTAAGAAACCGCCTGCTTAATATTCCCGATTAGCCCTCCGGACTCCCTTAAGACTTAAGCCTTTAAGGCTACTCCGCCGTAGACTACTTTAATAGCTCGCCTCCTCCTTATTCGTCTTACCGCCGGCCGTCGCTACGTTCCCGCCTAATAGGGCTAGACGAGACGCCCCTACTAGCGTATACAATAGGAAGATTAAATGCCTTTAGATATAAACGATATCCGCTATATACGAGTAGTTAACTTTATTTAATTCTATAAATAAGATAGTATTTAAGCGATACGAATTAGTATATCTAAATTAGCTAAGCTAGTCGAGGAGGGAGAAAATCTATAACTCCTTAACGAACTCTTAGTAGGCCTAATTAAGGTCTTAGAACTATCTAAAACCTCTTTCTAACGCGTTATTACCGGGGACTATATAATAGAGGTAGCTTAAGCCGCTTTCCTTAAACGTTTTTATAATTTCCTTTAGATAAACCTCTAAGATATAGCTAATTCCGAATCTCTATTTCGGAGGGTCGACGAGGCCGACGTAGAAAATTTCCTCTTAGTAAAACCGGAAGTTATAAAGGTAGATATCCTAAAGAAACTCCTAAAAGAGTTCTAGGATAAGCTTCCTTATTTCCTTCTAAAGAATACGAACGAGCTCCCCTTATATCGTCCCTATAATTATAAGATCGAACTTATACCTAGTAAATAAGCTCTATACTATAGAAATCGGCTTATATTACCTATAGAACTCCGCTATATTAAGAAGTAGATTAACGATATGCTTAATAAAGGCTTTATTTAAGAGTCTTTTTCTTTAGCCGCGGTATTACTAATCCTCGCTTATAAACTAGGCGGTAGTATCTATATCTATTATAACTACTAAGGTTTAAATTAGGTTATAGTTAAGAATCGATATCCTTTGCCTTTAATCCGCGAAATATTAGATTCTCTCTACGACGCTAAGTTTTATATAAAGCTAGACGTAATTGCTATATTTAACTATATTCGAATCGCCGAAGGTTATAAGTAGCTTATAGTATTTATTATACGCTTCGGACTATTCGAGATGCTAGTTACCCCCTTCGGCCTCTATAACGCACTGTCGACCTTTTAAAACTATATTAATTATATACTTTATAATACCCTCGATAACTTCTATATAGTATATCTTAATAACGTACTAGTCTTTTTAAAGACTAAGGCGGAATATAAGAACTATATGCGAATAGTTATCTAACGCTTAAGCAACGTAGGGCTTTAAATCGATATTAGGAAGTTAGAGTTTTATATAACGAAGACTAAGTATCTTAGACTAATTATTTCGACATCTAGTATAAGTATAGACCTTAAGAAGGTATATATAATTACGGCTTAGAATACCCCGACTTTAGTAAAAGAACTCTAGTAGTTCCTTAGGTTTATAAACTTCTACCGCCGTTTTATTAAGGGATACTTTAGTATTATCTCCCCGATAACTACGCTACTTCGAAAGGATTCCCGTTAGTCTTAGGGACCTAAATAAGCTACCGCGTTTAAGGCCCTTAAACTTGCTTTTACTACTGCCTTAGTCTTAGCCTATTTTAACTACTCGAAGAAAACAATTATTAAAACTAACGCTTTAAATTAGGCCTTAGGAGGAGTTCTTTTATAGACCGGAGATAACGGATATCTTTACCCTATTGCGTTTTTTTTGTTAAAGCATACTACCCTTAAGTATAACTACGAGATCTATAATAAAGAGCTATTAGTAATTATTAAAGCGCTTAAAGAATAGCGCTTAGAACTCTAAAGGACTACTAAGGCGTTCGACGTTATTATAGACTTTAAGAATCTTTAAACGTTTATATCTATAAAGTAACTTAACTAACGATAAGTGCGCTAGGCTAAGTTCCTTTCCTAGTTTAACTTCGTGATTATATACCGCTTAGGCAATAAGGCAATTCTCCCCGACGCTTTTAGTAGGCTCCCCGGCGATAGACTAGCTACTATAGACGACGATAGACTCCTCTATCGAAATTAAGTAGTTATCCCTAAAGAAAAAGTTAACCTAACTATCCTAAAAGAACTCTTAACCGATTTCCGTGCCTTAAAGGAGGACCTTATCGCAGTCGCCGCCTTTAGACTAAACGCAGCTAGTAAATTACTTAATAAGCTTATCCGCGAGGTATATTAATAAGATAATCTTACCTAGGATATAGTAGCGATACTCTAGGATCTATACGCCTAACGCTAGCTAAAGTATATCCGAAAGCTCTTACATTATAATATATCCGAATATTAGTTAATTAATAAACGTATCTTTTTCCGCGACCGGCTCTTCGTCCTTAATACCTTAGATCTCCGCCTTAAAGTCGTTTATCGATCTTATAGTAGTAGCTTAGTAGGATACCTAAGGAGGGTAAAAACCCTTAATCTATTAAACCGAATATACTAATAGCCGAGGATTTCTTACTTCGCCGCTACGTTTATTAAAGACTATACTCTCTATCTTTAGACTAAGACCCCCCGCTTATCTCCCTTTAGATTCCTAAACCCCCTCGCTCTACCGGTCTAACTATAGGCCGATATATTAATTAATTATATTATAATACTCCTTAAGTATACCTAAAACGGGAAGACTTATAAGAATATACTTACGATAGTTAATAGGCTTACGAAGATAAGATATTTTATCCCTATTACCGGCCTTTCTATAGAAGACTTAGTTAACTCTTTTATTTACGTAGTCTATCGCTTATATAAAGCACCCGATACTATTATCTTTAACTAAGGTATTTAATTTATCTTTAATTTTTAGCGATAACTTAATACTCGTTTACGAATAACGTTAAAACTAAGCTTAGTATAGTAGTTAAAGACTAATAGTTAAACTAAAATCGTTAACGCTATAATAAATAAATACATTCGAGTATATATTAGCTTTACCTAAGATAACTAAGTCGACTAGCTCCCGCTCGCGGAATTCGCAATAAATAATTAAGTAAATAAAACAACCGATATTTCTCCTTTTTTTCGCTAACTACGGCTTTAATCCTTATCTCGGCATCGAACCTATAGGCCCCCGACCCCTAACGCTCTTATTATAGGCAAAGAAGGAATTCCTTCGCGTAGACGTAATAGCTAGTTGTTTCGACTATATCCCCGTCTAGCTTTAAGCTCTCGTATAAGCCTTATAATAGAAATATAAAGATAATGCTAATATAAAGCGGGACGAAGGCTTTCTCTTCCGACTTAGTAATATAGTTATAGTTTTATTAGAGAATATAACTACTAATCGCCTAAAGAAGAAATAAGACGATAAATAAGACGGTCTTTATCCTATTCTCGAGGTCTACCATAGCGCTATAGTTATCGACCTCCTAAAGTATATCTAAGTTAATTAGTCTTTCTATACGTCTAAGGTACGGCTTTAGATAACGGAAATAATACTAGGCTAGGCATAGATTAATTAAAAGGAACGACGTAATGTCGTAAGCCGTATTATAAAACGTGATAACAACGGCAATATCGAAGAAATATAGGAATTTAAGAAGATCCTTAACGTATATAATAACGAAGCCCCGACCTTAACTTATCTAATTAAATAGAAATATTACTAAGAACCGACCTAATAGCCCGAAGATAACCTAAGAGGTTGCCCTAAAGCTATCTAACGCTTCTATAGATATAACCTAGATAAGCCGGGCCCCTTAGATTAGGCCTACTTATAAAAGATTCCTTTACTATATACTAATCTCTAGCGAAAATGATATTTCTTAGCGATTTAGGGACTAAATCGTCTTTAGAGGGGGAGTACTATTATAGTACTATATTACATAATATAGTATATAGTAATATACTACGTAATATATAGTCCTATATATAAACGAGCCCTTAGCCTCTATAGTTCTTCTCCTCTTTATAGAATAATAAGGTTATCTAGCTATTACCTAGTGCTATAACATAGGGCATATACTAGGAGATAGGGGGGAATACTAGACGAGTAGTTAAGCAGCCTTATAGGTAAGCTCCTACTTAAAAAATGCTCTTTATACCGCTTATTCGTTAGTAGCCTACCTACTAGCAGCGTATTTAAGGTTAAATATAGGAAGAAAGATCGGAGAGGACTATAGGACTATATAATAACTAGCGAGGAGCATTGCGTAGCCGTAGTAGAGGAGGATTGCCGCCCTTTAGAAGCCGAGCGGGACTATTAAAGCTAGAGGACTCCCGGAACTAGTATATAAATAAAGAGTATTGCTATTTATATAGTAGAGAATTGCTATTTATATAGTAAAGCCAATTTTTCGGCACGCACCCCGCGCGCCTATGTCCCGCTACTAAAATCTAGTGTAGGTATAGTAGCCTAACTTTAAAAACGACGAGTTAAAAGTCAACGTAACCGATAAGTACTTATCTCTTAACTAAATTATTTTTTTTAGAGAATTATTAGTAAAAGCTTAAAATAAACTCGTATACTATACCTAATACTATATTTAGTAAGATAGAATTATTTCTTTATTTCTTTATAACGATTTTAGCTTTATATTAAAAAAAACAGTAAATTGGTTTTTTTAAATCGAGGTAAAACGTAACCTCCTTTCTAAAACCTTTTATAATAAATAACGAAAATGCTATAAAATAAACTAAAGGTTTTATATATAGGTTTACTATTATACTAATTAGTAATACTCGTTTTTTAGCTATTTTATAGAGTATTGCTATTTGCACGGATATAAATCTCTATTTACACGGAAGTCTAGGAAATCCCTACTCTTTCTACGCGAACCCTTAGGGTAATACTCGTTTTTTAGCTATTTTATAGAGTATTGCTATTTGCACGGATATAAATCTCTATTTACACGGAAGTCTAGGAAATCCCTACTCTTTCTACGCGAACCCCGCGCGCCTATGTCCCGCTACTAAAATCCAGTGTAGGTATATGGCAATTAAGAGAGCCGCTTAAATCGTGCGAAAAACACTAGTCTACGAAGGCTACGCAGCCGGGAGCCGGGCATAAAGCATATATTAAGGAGCCGCACACATAGTAGAGGGCACGCAGTAGGGCACGCAGCCGGGCATAAAGCATACATTAAGGAGCCGCACATATAGTAGAAGGCACGCAGTAGAGGGCACGCAGTAGGGCACGCAGCCGGGCACGAAGCATATATTAAGGAGCCGTATATATAGCAGAAGGCACGTAGTAGAGGGCACGCAGTAGGGCACAAAGCATACATTAAGGAGCCGTATATATAGCAGAGGGCATACAGTAGGGCACGCAGTAAGGCACGCAGTAGGGCACGTAGTAGGGCACGCAGCCGGGCACGCAGCCGGGCACAAAGCATACATTAAGGAGCCGCACATATAGCAGAGGGCACGTAGTAGAGGGCACGTAGTAGGGCACGAAGCATATATTTAGGAGCCGCACATATAGTAGAGGGCACGCAGTAGGGCACGCAGTAGGGCATAAAGCATATATTAAGGAGCCGTACATATAGTAGAGGGCACGTAGTAGGGCACGTAGTAGGGCACGCAGTAGGGCATATAGTAGAGGGCACGTAGTAAGGCGCGCGCGCTACTATAGCTGTTAAATTAATAGGTTTTTAAATTAAGGCTATTATAGGAATAGCTAGCTACGTGCGATAATATAGTCGCACATACGTAATGCACGTAATCCCTAGGATTACGTGTACGTACGAGGGAGCTATATTACCGCGATAGCTTCCCCTTACTTAGCTAGCAACTAACCTAATATAACTATACCGTTTACCCTATAAGGTCGACCTAGAGACCTACTAATACTAATTAGTAGTTGACTTAGTTAATTACAGACAGCTAGGTAGAAGAGATAAGATCTTTAACTATCGACGGTATAAAACACCCTACGAGGGAATACCTAGAGGTAGTTATCTTTATGCTTTAAACGAGCTTTCTTATCTATAACGTTACTGCGTTAACGCTATTTCGAGATCTCCTAAGCTATCTATTAATCCCGTCTCGCTTTTTAAAGGAAGAAGAGTAACGTTAACCTATAGTGCGTCCCTAACGTAGAAGACAACTTTGTGAGAAAATCCCTTACGCCGATAAAACACGTAAAGACTATTACGTATAATATTAACATTATGACTTTATTAAGCCCTACCCGCGTAGACAATACAAGGCGCGAGAAGCTATTAAAGATTACCCCTATCCTAGAAAACGACTACTAGTACACTTATATAGGTATCTAGGATATATAACAATAACCCGATCTCGAAAACCTAAGTAAAGCGGAGGCTACTATATACGTTATAAGGTTCCTCTATAAGTATGCATACGATAAAGACAACTAAGGCTATAAAGCCATTGCCTTCTTTTAAGAACACTTTTAAGGATGGCTTCTATAGACATAGGATAGGGTATACTAGACCTATAAACGTTCCTTACGCAAGCTCCTAAAGAGACGTAGGCTCTATACCGGCCTAGATAATTAAGGCTTTAACATATAGTTCCTTAAACTATAGACTATCTTAGAACTACTATAATAGCCTGCAAAAGAGTATATAAATCAGACATTTAATTAGGGCACGATTGTTGTATTTACACTACCGAATATAGCCCCGAGCCCGGCCCTAAACACGGCTCTAGCCCCCGATTAGACAACTATCCCCGGTGTAACGCAATAACAATAGACTATACACCTAATAATATACTAGTTTAACTAACCAACTGTCCCTATGCCTGCCCCTATCCCCGATCCCCCTACTAATGCTATTATAACTATTGCCCTTTTGCCGTCCTTTAATGCTTATACTACGATCCCTCTAATCGACGTTCCGAACGTCGATATAGATATAGACCTTTAGCAAAAGTTCGTAAAGCTATAGAGGAAGGATAAGTATTATACGGGATAGCCTTATAACCTCTTCGACGATAAGGTCTATATATTTATAAGAACCTGCTATAAGCTTAAGGTCTAACTAGGTTAATTCTATAACCTATTCTCCTAGATCCTAACGGATAGAGCCGAGACCTTCTATATTTACTACGTTAAATTAACTACATCGTTCTATACAACCTATAATGCTATTAAGCAACATTTTAACATAGATGTTAACTATAGTTATTACTTTACGGACTAGACAATAACTATATTTAATAAGGTCCGCGTAGAGAATCCTACGATGCCGCTTTATAAAGTACTATAGACTCTTTTTAATAAGCTTTAGCTATGTTAGAAAGCCTTAGGAAAAGACTACGAAGGTAATATACTACTTCGTACGTTATTTATTAACGCGTGCTATAGTATTCCGGAGCTAGAATACGCTCTCTTTAAGCCTGCCTAAAAGGTCGAAACCGTATTTATAGCCTTACGTATATCTATTGAGATATACCTAGCATATAACCCGTCTAGCTAGTTCCTATAAGATAAAGCATTTAATTATAACGATTAATAGTACCTAGACCGAAGATACTCTAGCAATCGTAGACGAGGTAGATTCTATAGACGAAGCTATAGACGAGGTAGTAGACATAGAGGCTATCCACGAGGCTTTAGATACAACCGTAGCACACCCTTCCGTCTACGAGGACGCGGTAGCAGCTACGGGAATAGCTCTAACAACCGCTTAACCTAGACTAAGAAGTGTTTCGTCTGTTATAGGGAAGGCTATTAGTTAACTAAACATACGCTTAAGGAACGTTAACGGTCTAAGGACTAATACCTTACGCAATGTTTTAACGACGGTATCTCTACCACTAACTTTATAGCATACGTAACCGAATTTAAAGGTTATAAACCCGATGCTAAAGGCGACGCTAACGAGTATTAGGACGTAGAAGACGCCGATAACGCTGCCGAGCCGGACTAAGCAGTAACTTAAATACTCTACGAGGCCGCCTTTACACACCTTTAGACCGGCGAAGACGTCTACGGCATAGATTAATTAATCCCTACCGACTAATTCCTAATCGAGGATCGCTACTCCCGTTAATAGTTCTAGGGAATTATAATCGACACTAGTACGGCTAGAGTATTAATAGTAGGATAGGAGTAGTACTTCGCTTTATAGCGAACGGAACCTTCTATTATGCTTAATAGCTCTATAGCCGGGCAAGCTAGCATCCGATTTAGAACTAGCACTCCTATTTAATCACTTAGTTTAATCGCCCTTAAAACCCCCGTCGGTCGAGTAACTTTTTATATTCTTAAGACCTATACCCCTTTTCTACTCCCTCTTGCTAATATAGACTAACTTAGGATCTACTTTAATAATACAACGAGTATACTAAGGACTAACGATTTAGGCAACCGGATCCTAGTAATCCGCAAATAGAGTCACTTATAGTTCTTCTTATTTAAAGTAGAAGAAACGATCTCCTTTCTAATAGAGAGTAAGATACGAACTCTATATCGCCGATTTAAGCACCTAGCTGTTTCGAGACTCTATTACCTGCTTAAGCAAGCGGGCTATAATATAACGACTATATAGCTTAAATCAATCTCTAAATTCTATTATTACTGCTAAATGCACTTATAGGCACTTAAGCGCTTTAAGTTTACGCTAAAAGATAACTAGGAATTCAATTACGAGATTATAGTAGACGTAATATACCTTAAGAGCCCTTAACGACCTATTCTATACGTCGTTAACTCTGCAATAGCTTTCTAAGGGGCTAGGTTCCTTCCTTCTATATTAGCTAAGGATATATAGGAAGTCCTTCGAGCCTTTTAGATCGATAGTTACCTTAGACCTCCTAATACGATTAAACACGACGCAGGAACTAATTTTGCCTTAATAGAGTTCCGTAACGAGGCAAAGATTATAGGGATAACCTATAAGCAGGTCCTTATAGAGTTATATACGTCGATTAGGAAGATCGAGAGGTATTACGCTCCTTTACGCCGTGTGTTTAAAATCCTTTACGTAGAGATTAGGACTATTACGTCTCCTAAGGTAGTCCTTTAGATAGCCGTAAAAGCCGTTAATAATACAGCCGGACCCTACGGCTTTATCCCTACACTTCTCGTCTTTAGTACGTACCTACGTATAACTATTAACTCGCCCCCGTTAGCTATAACCCTAAAAAGGTCTATAGCTATATAAAAGGCGATAAAAATGCTTCGATAACTCTCTATAGAAAGGCAAGTGTAAGATACCCTTTGTGTAAGGAACGGTCCGTTAATAGTTAAAACTATCACTCTCCTACTATAGAGTAAAGTCCGTATCTAGCGGGAAAAGGGAGGATAGTAGGGCCTATTTAAAATTGCTGTAATTAACGGTTATAATATTACTATTAATACTATTAACGGACCTTAAGTCTTTTAGTCTATAGTCGTATAGCCCTACCTTCGAGACGACTCGTCTCCTTAGCCCCTACTTCGCGTAATTAAACCGACTCCTCTTACTCTAACTAAAGAGACTCCTCCTAACCCGACCCCTAACTATACACTAGGGACTATACTTCCCGCTCCGGCTCCTACGCCCCCGATGCCACGCAGACGTAGCCGTCCCCCTAGTGTAAAGAATAAGCTAAAGCTCCTTATTCCCCTTCCCCCTCCTTAAGCCTTTATTATTAAGAAGGAAGAAGATACCTATAAATTAGCACTTAATTTGCGGGAAAAGGGAGTTATTATAACCCTAGGAGCTCTATTTAAAAAATCAGATAGGCAAGAGATCGATAACCTTATTGCCCGCGGTGTTTTTAGCTTTAAACGCTACGATAAAGCTATCTACGGAGGTCACTATATCTTTAAGTCGAGGATAGTACGTAAAGTAAAAGGGAAGGATAAGAAACCCTACGAGAAGTCCCGACTCGTTGTTTAGGGATATAATAACGAAGAAAAGACAACCTTATTAACGCAATTACCGACGATTTAACGCGTTAGCTAGCGGCTAATCCTAGCCCTTGCTCCGGGACTTTTTCGACATTACGGCATAACTCTTTCGTTGCGAGACATCACTTAGGCCTACCTATAAGCCGAAACCAAGCTCTTTAAGACTATCTTAATAAGGCTGCCCGCCGAGATATAAGGACGATACCCGGAAGGGACTATTATCTATATAATTCGACCCCTTTACGGGATTACGGAGTTAGGACTATATTAGTTTCGAACGTATTATAAGTATTACGTCATCCGACTTAATATATTAACCTCGACGTACGACTTATGCCTATTAATCGCGAATAAGACCCTTAATAGATTTAAGATAGTTAGCCTATAAACGGATAATACGTTAATATTAAGCATACGCACCTTCTTAAATGCTAAAGAAGAGCAGCTTTAAAAGGCTAAGTTTAGAGCGAAGCCGAAGACTAAGATATCTCCCGGCTCGGTGCTTAATTTCAATAGGGCTAGGCTAACACTCTAAGATTAGGATCTTCTTCTTTAGCAAAAGGGTTAATTAGAAAAGCTTAAGACTATTATCGCTCGGGATTACGACTATACGTAGAGGTATATAGAGCAGCGAGCCTAAGGAGCATACGTCGTATTAATTTGCCAACCGGAAGCTTCTTTTAACCTATCTATAGTAGCATAAGTTTAAAACCCTAACGAAAAAGACTACGTAACGATTAATAAACGCCTGCAATAGCAAATAGACTATAAGAAACGCGGCCTAACGTACGAACTAGTTAATCTTACGAATGCGAAGCTGCTAGTATTTACGGATGGCTCTTTTGCAAATAACTTAGACCTCTCTTTACAGCTAGGCTTTATTATTGCACTTGTTATAGAGACCCGGTCTAATAGCCACTTCGAGATTAAAGGCAACATCGTGTACTAAAGCTCTACTAAGTGCAAAAGGGTCACCCGTAGCGTTCTAGCCTTAGAGGTATATAGTATAGTTAAAGGCGTTAATATCGGCATTTGCCTCGCTACGACGATTAAAATAATTATAGAACGCCTATAGCTGCCTCTAGTGCCTTTAATCCTTTATATAGACTTATATTCGCTCTACGAATGTCTTATAAAGCTTACTATAACGAAAGAAAAGCGACTAATAATCAATGTTATATCGCTTTGTTAGTTATACGAGCGAAGGGAGATTATAGAAGTACGATAGATTAATAGGAATAATAACCTAGCTAATGCATTAACGAAGTCCTCCCCGAATAAGTCTCTTAAACGCTTCGTTAAGACTAACGCGCTAACCGTTAGGATAGAAGCTTTCGTCGTGCGGCCGTAATCTTTATCTTTAACTTCGATATATACAGACTGTTTTTCATTGCTTAGCAAACGCACGCTCTTTTTCTTATTTAGTTGCACGCTTACTTTATTATTTAATTACGTACTTATTCGCGTACTTATTCCTTTCCCTATTCTATTGCTTAATTAACTGCAATAAAAGAATTCGTCGGCAAGGTTTAAACCCTAAACCTCCGGATACCTATGTTTAAACCAATCGGGAAGGTTATCTCATCGTATGCTATTGTTTAGTTAAACACATTCTAGCAATTCGCTGCAAATATTATAATAAACACTAACAGTAAGTTTAATAAAAAGAATAATCTTTCGGTAGAGTAATATTATTAATATGCCTAACTAGGAATCGTCTTAAAAGGGGTCCTTAGACATTAGGTCTAATAAGTCTAATCCTTACAACCGCCCCTAACGAATAAGCCCTAGACGAACAGCCCTCGACGAACAATTTGTTTAGTATATTCATACATACATTTATATTCTTTTACTATCTATTATAGTCTATATTACTTCTTACCTTATTTTACCCTAGTTGCCTATAAGCCTATAGTTCATTTTGCCCTAGTTGCCTATAAGCCTATAGTTTATTTTTCCCTAGTTGCCTATAGTTCCCCGATTTCGCACTATAACGTTCGGTAAGATAGTTAGTAAGGCTACCCTAAAGCACGGTTACTAGCACGAAGCGGTAGTCTAGACCGCCTAATTATTAATAGAGGTTACTAGCCTAACTACTGCGTTAAAGAGGTGTTTTCTCGCGTTGCGTTATTACGTTATAAACCAGCTACGCATTTAATAGTTATATAGCTATTATAATATAGCTTTAACCTTATTAATTTAACATTGCGTAGCTATACCTACGCCCGCGCGATCGCGCCTACGCAGCTGCAATAGCCTGCTTAACTAGGCTCTTTCTTTTTTTTATTCTACGGTTTATTTCTATAAAGGAAAAACTGCGAGTATAGGAATAGCTAGCTACGTGCGACGATATAGTCGCATATACGTAATGCACGTAATCCCTAGGATTACGTGCACGTACGAGGGAGCTACGTTACCGCGATAGCTTCCCCTTACTTAGCTAGCAACTAACCTAATACAACCACACCGTTTACCCTATAAGGTCGACCTAGAGACCTACTAACAGCTATATACGATTTACGCGGCCCTCTTAATTGCTATATACTTATACAGAAAATTTAGTAGCGGGATATAGGCGCGCGGGGTCGCGTAGAAAAAGTAGGGATTTAAGCGAACTTCCGTATAAATAGAGATTTATATCCGTATAAATAGCAATACTTATTTTATATCTCTATATTTAACTAAATATTAATATTACGAGTACCTCTTTTTTTCTTAAAAATAGATACTTTACGTACTTTCTTTAATAACTTACCCTTATTTATAATAAGGGTTATATTAGAGAGGCTTTAGGTCGACCTTTTAGGTAAATAGAGTGGTTATTATATTCTATATATTCTAGCTAAGAAGGAGGGGAAGGTCTCGTAGAGATATATAGCCTCGTTGCACGCACGTAATCACGTGGATTACGTGGCTGCAACTATCTTATACGTATCCCTTATCCCTTGTTCTTATACTAGCAGTCTTTATAAGATAATAAGAATAATATAAGAAGAAGAACCCGGTTTTTCTATAGAGGTTCGCAATATATAAAGGAAAAAGGGCCGGTCGGGCTGTGTAATATAATAAAGGAAAGAGGGCCGTTCGGGCTATGTAATACAATAAAGGAAAGAGGGCCGTTCGGGCTATATAATGCAATAAAAGAAAGAGGGCCGTTCGGGCCGTGTGATATAAAGAGCGTAGGGCGGCTGCTAAGGCGTTTTATAAGGCGTTGTAAAGGGCGTTATAAGAGGGTTGCAAAAGCGTTAGTATTGCAACGGGCGTTGTAAATCGTCTTATAAGGGGCGTTAGTATTACAACGGGCGTTATAAGAGCGTTATAAGGGGCGTTGCAAAAGCGTTAGTATTACAACGGGCGTTGCAAATCGTATTGTAAGGGGCGTTGCTAAGAGTGTTGCTAAAGATGTAGAAAAGAGCAGAAAAATAAGGCGAATTCGAGGGGAAAAAGCAATGCGAATTCGAGGTAACAAGCGTTAGGAAAGAAAGGGCTAGTAATACACGATTGGCCACGGGCTGCTACGGCGGCGTTAAAGTCCTTAACGAGGGCTATTAAAGTCTCTAACAAGGGCTATTAAATCGCGTGCCGTTAAAGTCCTTAATAATGCTATATTACGCCTCTAGAGCTCTTTAAAAGGCGGCGGGCTTAAATCATCGTACGGGTTTAAAGCATATGCGTGCTTATAGTTGAATTATTCGTTAAAGCAAGCCACTAGCGACTTTTGTTTTCGTGGCTTAAGGCAGCAAGCGGACTGTATTCTCGTTTGTGCTTAAGGGAGCAAGCGGACTGTATTCTCGTGCCTAGGCGAAGCAGGTCTTTTGCCGGGTTAAAGTAGCACGCGGCCGGGTCGATATAGGGTCTACTTCGGTGCTATAAAGAGCAAAGCAGGCAGGCAGGCTTTTAGGGGAGACGAGTAGTCCGACGAGAGAGTGCGACGAGAGAGTCGGGCTCGTACTTATCTAGTGCGCCGTTAGAAGAGCTTTCTTAAAGGAGCGTTTAGAAGAGCTCTTTAGCGGTTAATAGTGGTATGTGCCGCGTTAGCGGCGGTATAGGTTGCTTGAATTAGCTAGTAAAGGAGTCGAGGTTATCGATCGCGAGGGTCTTCGCGATAGTCTTATCGGAAGCAAGCGACGGGCTTTCTAGTATGTTATTTATTTAATGCAGCTTCTTCGTCTCTTTCTCTAGTTTATAAGCCGAGACTATAGATAAAGCTAAAATCCACGATATTACGTTCTCCTCGAAAGGGTAGTAACGTTAGCGGATTCGCTTAGCATAAGATCCTTATAGAGGTCGTAGAACGGGTTCTCCGTGCGAACTATCCTAAGGATTATATATCTTATCTCTTCTATCCTTACTAATCTATAATTAAGCCGAGTTAATTACTAATTAGTATTAGAGAGGCTTTAGGTCGACCTTTTAAGTAAACGGGGTGGTTATTATATTCTGTATATTTTAGCTAAGAAGGAGGGGAAGGTCTCGTAGAGATATATAGCCTTATTGCACGCACGTAATTATATGGATTACGTGGCTATAACTATCTCTATAACGTAGCTACCCGCGCAACTATAAAGCTAGGAGATAGGGATATATATACGATAGATAATGCATTTTAGCTCGGGGACTATTCGGCTATTAGTCGCTAACTAGTCCCCGACAACCCCTCTAGAGGCCTAAGGGTATATCCCTAAGGCCCCGATATATCTTAGAAGAGGGGCAAGCTTTAGTCTTACTATAAGAGGGCAACCGTACTATAATAAAGGATTATTCGTACTTTTAACTATCGTTCCTACCTTCCTAAAGTTACCTCTAGTCTATCTTCTTATAAGTTCTAAAGCTTTTCTTTTTTAGTTACCTAGGAGCGATAGCGCCGCGCGGTAAGCGCGTTTCTAAACGTATAGGCCGCGTAGGCCGAATAGGTCGTAGTAGCTATCGAGTCGCTAGCCTATCGCCGTTACCTTATATAACGGAACTAATATTAGAAGATAAACATATTAACTTATATAAGGGCTATAATAAGCGTCTTAGGACGCTATTACTAATTTTTTCGCTGCCTAAGGGGGCCCGATCTATCCCCTCGCGAAGTTAAACGCAAGCCGGCCCTTTACGACCTACCCCTCCGCGTATAGATGTCCTCGCAGCCCTTTAAGCAAGAGCCGTAGAGCTAGAGGAGGAGAAAAGATTAAGAGATAGGATTATAGAACTTCGAGAGGAATTTTCGCAATAGGGTGACTTATTTAGCAAGGACTTATATAAACGTCGCCGATAGTTAACCGAATTAAAGGAGAGTTATAGTAGGGAAATTAAAATAAAAAACATTCTTTAGTTATTATAACCGACTAACCCTTAAAAACGTCTTAATTAAATTAGCGATCTTAAGGATGCCTTTATCGCTGCCTTACGTCGTTTTAAGCGCAATAAGAATAAAATCTTATATGCCTTTAACTATATACACGTAGACTATAAGGCGAGATAGAGGCGATACCTCGATGAAAAGCTCCTTATAGAAAGGGAATTGCTTTATACTAACTAAGATAATTTTTTTCGTAATTAGACTTTAATTTTAATTAAAGATACTACTAATCGTAAGACTCTCTTAGCTACGTAACTATAGGAAGCACGCTAACGAGAGGGTTAGTCCCCCCTCGATTTTAGTCTTTACTTAGATTCCTTTAAGTAATACTTAGAACGTCCGCTAGAAAAAACTCGTATACTTTCCTTTTTTACAAAGTTACGTCCTAATCTTCGGGACTAAATCTCCCTTTATTTAGCGTCTATTTAAGACAATACTCGTAAGGAGATAGTCTAACTCGCTTAACGTTTCTAAGATGCTTTAGGAAATAAAAAGCGCCCCGTAAAGCTAACTAACGACTAGTCGACCTTAACTTAAGGGGCAAGAGGCTCTTATTCGATAGGCTATCGCCGACGTAGAGGCCGAAATAGATCTACTAACAACTATTAAGATTCCGACGCCGCTAGATCGACCTTAAATAGCCGTAGAAACGGTCGTAGTAATAGTCGTAGGAACGGCCGAGGAAATAGTCGCAATAGTCGCAATAGTAGGAATAAATACAGTAGGAATAGCTATAGTAATAACTAGGGAGGAAATTCGTATAGAAACGGCGAAAGCTAATCCGGTATAGTTATTTATTAGTATTATAAGAAACTAGGCTATATATAAGCCGATTGCTAGGCGATAGCGAAAGCTAACCGAGCTATGGCCGATTTAGAGATAATAAAGAAGGAGGGAAACGCCTAAAAGTTAAAGTAAATGCCTCTCCTTCGACTAAGCTATAGGTAGAGGTAGTTAAGAGACTACGTGCTACTAGAAAGCTATTAAGGCGAACACCTTATAAAATTATCGTTAATCTCGATTATAGTAGTAAAGTAGACCTAGTAGATATAAATTTTACTCGAAAATAAAGGCTACGATAGCTTCCTTTATTAACCCTTAGATTAAAAGTAGTCGGGAATACGCTTATAAGACGATATAAAGTCTAGGAAGTTTCTATCTAACTCTAAGATAGTTACTATAGGGAAAAGACAGTTATTCGCCCTTATATCGGCATCGATAACGGATTAAAACCCGACGACGTACTAGTTTTGCTTAGTATACCCGCACTTTCTTAGGAATATATTTATCTCGTTCCTTTTAAGCGCGCTTAGTAGTTTAAACACTAACTTTCTAAGGTGTTATTACGCTAACCGTAGAAATTTTTACATAAGTATCGGAATAAGGCACGGGTCTATATAGTTATACTAGACCTAAATTTTATACTATTTCCTAATAAAGATAATAACTCGGCGAACCTTAAGCGAATAGGGGAGGAAATACCGGCGACTCTTTTAGACTTTAAAGACGTGTTTTCTAAGCATAAGGCCGATTTATTGCTAAGGAAGAAAGGCACCGATTATACGATTAACCTATTGCCTAACTTTAAGCCGCCTTTTAGACCTATCTACCCTCTTTCTTAATCCGAACTTTAGGTTCTAAAGGAGTGGTTAGATTAGTCCCTTAAGCGTAGTATTATTTAGAAATCTAAGAGTTCGGCCGGGGCTCTTATCCTTTTTATGCCTAAGAAAGACAGCACTTTACGCCTTTATATAGACTACCGGGGGGTTAATAGTATTACCGATAAGAATCGCTACCTACTCCGCCTTATTTCGGAGATTATAGACCGTTATTAAAGGGCTAAGTACTTTTCGAAGATTAACCTAAAAAACGCATACTAACGCATCCGGATTAAGGGAGGGGATAAATAGAAGATAGCCTTTCGTACTCGCTATAGTTACTACGAGTATTTAGTATTACCGTTTAGATTAACTAACGCCCCTACTATATTTTAGTTATATATTAACTAAGCTCTTAAAGGCCTTATAGATACTATTTACGTCGTCTACCTTAATAACATTTTAATCTTTTCTAAGACCTATAAGGAGCATATAGAATACTTACGATAAGTCCTTAAACGACTAAAGAATACCGAGCTATTCGCTAATTTATTAAAGTATACTTTCTATAAGCAGTCTTTAGAGTTTTTAGAATTTATCCTATTTATTAACGGAGTTATAATAGACCTAGCCCGCGTTAAAGCTATTATAAATTAGGAAGAACCTCGTTCTTTCTATAATATTTAAGTTTTTCTCGGTTTTATAAATTATTACCGACGATATATTTTAAGATACTCTAGTATTATTGCCCCTTTTACTACGTTATTAAAGGGGAGCGTTAAGGGAAGAAAGCCCGGACGAGTATAGCTAAACACTAGCGAATTAATAGCGTTTTACGCCGTAAAGAACGCTTTTATAATAGCCCTATTTCTCCGATACTTCGACCTTTAAAGACCGATTCGCATCGAGACTAATGCCTTAATTTTCGCAATAGCTAGCATTCTTTCGTAGCTTAATAACGAAGGCTACTATTATCCGATTGCTTTCTAATTACGGAAGTTTACTAGCCTTAAGCTTAACTACGGCACTCTTAATTAGGAGATGTTTGCTATCGTTAAGTTATTTAAACACTAGCGATACTACGTCGAAGGGGCGGCGAATACCGTTAAAGTTTTATTAGATTACTAAAACCTTTAAGGCTTTATAAAGCAAGTATCCCTTAATAAAAGATAAGCACGTTAGTATATATACCTAGCTCCTTTCGATTTTACGATTAAATACCAAGCTAGCAAATTAAATCCTACCGATGCTTTATTAAGGAGGCTAGAATTTATAAGCGAAGCCCTACCGTTTGTAAAGCTACTCCCGGAACTATAGAAGAAGTTAGTAGTTATCTAGCAGGTGTATATAGCTATAGATTCTTTATAGAGCGACTTAGAGACGAGTTCTTAGGTCTCTGCTATCTTTAAGCTTAACGAGATATCTTTACGTAACGAAAATGCACGAGCTCTTTAAAATTCGATCGCTTAGCATTCGGGAATAAGTCCCGCTAAGTTAGCTACTTAGGTTAAAGATATCGTTAGTTATAAACAACGGTGTTAAAGACAATTAGCTAGGTTAGCAGCTCGTTGTAAAAGGGTCTATAAGAGCAATATCTCTAAGCCCCTTTTTAAGCTCTTTAAGAGGACTTAAGCAGAAGATCTATAGACTATATAGCGAGTATAGGCCGAAAGTACCTTAGAAGAAGGGGTAAGTCCTTAGTTATTAAGCCTAGACGGACTTATTTTACATTCGGGAAAAATCGTTATACCTATAGAGGTTGCCTTAAGGCAAGAGCTTATTTAGCTCTACTACGATAATCCCCTTACGGGATACTTTAGAACAGCCCGTACGAAAGACCTCCTATCCCGGAAATTCTTTTAGGAAGGAATAGCTTATAATATAAACAGCTACGTGCGTTTATATTATATCTATTAAGGCGCCGTCCTAAAGCGGTATCGCCTATATAGCGCCCTTAAGTCGCTGCCTATTCCTATAAGACCTTAGGAAGAAGTCTCTATAGACTTTACTACCGGTTTTCCAGAGTTATAGTTCGATAGTAGAGAAGTTAACGCAATACTAATAATCGTTAATCGATATACTAAGTATAGCGTATTTCTTATAGTCTCTAAGACAATAACAGCGCCTAAGTTAGCTAAGGCTTTTTATTATAAGATTAAGCTTATTTATAAAGTACTAAAAGGCATTGTTTCTAATAGAGGATCTCTATTTATTAGTAAGTTCTAGTTATACCTCTATTATATATTATAGATAAAACGTAGGTTATCGATAGCCTTTTACCTATAAACCGACGGTTAGACCGAACGGGTGAATTAGACACTATAATACTACCTTCGGTATTATATAAATACCGAATAGAACAACTAGCCTAGACTACTATAAGAGGCTTAGTTCGCTTGCAATAATACGAAGAATATAACTATAGGCTTTTTGCTTAATAAGGCATTATTCGGATACTAACTAAACTACTATATCTACCTTATAGACGATACTACTAGTAGGGGAGTGCTTAAAGCGAGAGCTCGTATTAGTAAATTAGCAGACTTAAGGAAAAAGCTAGAGACTTATTAGCAATAAGCTATTAAGTCGTAAAAGAAATTCTATAACCTCTATTATAAGCCACTTGCCCTTAAGGTTAAGGACTTAGTAGGACTCTCTACGAAGAACTTACGCCTTAAGGACTAAAGAAGGAAGTTATTACCTAAATATATTAGACCTTTTAAGGTCCTTTAAGCTATTAGCAAGCAGGCGTACCGCTTAGCCCTACTAGAGAAATACAACCGGCTTTATAATATGTTTTATATTAGTCTTCTTAAGCCGTAGGTAGAACGGGCTACTAACTAATACCCTAGCGAATTACTGCCGATGCTTAACCTTAACGATACCGAAGGAGAATATTCGGTCTAGTAAACTAAGGACTATAAGAAGAAGAAAGGCGTTACCTACTACTTAGTAAAATAGGAAGGTTAGCTAGCCGAATACAACGAGTAGGTTGCTTAGGACGATATAGCGAATGCCTAAGAACTTATTAACGAATACCTAGAGATATAGCTAAAGAAACGGCGGAAATTACGCATTACGAAATAACTTCTTTTTAGCTTACCCTAACTTTTCTCTTACTACTCCGCCGCTATTTTATCGTTATTCCTTAATATCTATACGGTAGAAGTCTCTTACTTCTATTTCGCTAATAAACTCCGTAATAATAGGGAGACATTTTAACTACTCCCCCCTTCCTTAGCGACTACTCTCCTCGATTATTTCGTGTAAATTATCGTATGTATATTCTCGTCCTACCCGCTATAGGGTAAAACCTGCGTTCTTAATCACTAGGCGAAGCTTTTAGTCCTTATTCTCGCGTATAGCTTTCCGTCGCTCTATCGATGCCTACCGGTATTTAATATAACGTTTCGTATATAAACGTTTAGCACCTAGTACCCCTTATTCCTCTCGGTAGGCTGTTATTACGGCTACGAACGACGTATAGACTTAGTAAAAGATTAACTTTATCTTCTTCTTCTCCGTCTTATCCCGAGTGGTCTATAATTTAGCTATCTTCGTCTAAATAGCGCATAGATCAGCTATATCTCCGGACATTATTGCTAGCACCTATGATTTTATTAGCGATTGTATCTTAACTAAAGGGGGAATAAAGAGCTTATAGGCTCGTAGAGGTTACTATATAAGTTATATTAAATGCATCGGCTTAATCGCGCATCCTCCTATATATAATATAGTTCGACTATAGTAGTATCGTCCTCGTTGTCGCTAAACCCTTATATACTACTATTAAGGCACTTAATATAGCATAGCTCGGTAATACGGCACCTTTTCGCCCTACGACTTTTTATATTCGCGGCCTTCTTGCCCTTTTTCTTAGGCGACGTCCCTTTTTAAATATTCCTTTTATCGATAGTATCTCCTCTAGTATTTGCCTTAATGTCCTCGTCTCTATTATCTTTACTTAACGACGAAAATGTTTCGGATTTAACAACCGCTAGCGTTATACGCTTTACATTCGCGTAATCTTCTTAAGACTCTACTACGATAGGTTTTTTTATGCTTATAAAAGGTCCTTTAAATAATTAACGATATAGTTAATCTTCGGTTTCTTCCTCTAATAAGGATATCGACTTCTCTAAGGCATCTCGTATGTTTTTCTCTATAAGGAGTTGTTTTAATAAGGTGGTTTTCTCTCCGCGTGTCTTCTTTAGCTTTATCTCTTCCTATACTATCGCGACGGCATCCTTAATCGATACTCTATTTACGGATAGCTTTAGGACTTAAGCAATAACTAAAAGGCCTATTAGCTAAATGTTATCCGTCTGCTTTCCTTTCTTTCGAGGTGTCTATACTGTTTCGCTTGCCGTTCGCTTAGGAGGCATAGCGTTAAACTAATTCGGAATATGCTTATTTAATTCGGAATATACTCGTTTAATTCCGAATATGCTTCTCTATAAGATCTTAATATAGTTGTATAATAAGAGAAGAAAAGAAAAAGATCTTTATATATTAAGAGCAGCACTCTATTATAGTTCGCTAACTATACGTAGGTGACTAGCCCCTTATTGCGTAGTAACTATTATAACGCGTAACTAATACGAAAATTATTATAATATATATAATAATAACTATCGTCGTTGATTTTTATACTAGGTTTAATCCTATTTTAATCCTGTTTACTATTACGACTTTATTTATACCTAAAGCTATCCTAGCGTCTAAGGCGTCCGCCCTAGAAGGGGGGGATAATTATAACGTAGCTACCCGCATAACTATAGAGCCGGGAGATAGGGATATATATACGATAGATAATGCATTTTAGCTCGGGGACTATTCGGCTATTAGTCGCTAACTAGTCCCCGACAACCCCTCTCGAGGCCTAAGGGTATATCCCTAAGGCCCCGACATATCTTAGAAGAGGGGCAAGCTTTAGTCTTACTACGAGAGGGCAACCGCACTATAATAAAGGATTATTCGTACTTTTAACTATCGTTCCTACCTTCCTAAAGTTACCTTTAGTCTGTCTTCTTACAATCTCGTACGTATCCCTTATCCCTTATTCCTACAGGTTATTTAAATAAATTACTTTATTATATATTCTACTTAAAAAGTATCTTACTTATAGTATTTTAAACCCTATTATACCTATTTTACTTAAAAAGCTATAAAAGTTTATAAAATCGTAAAAACTTAAAGAAAAGTACTAAAGGTAATTTCCCTTACGTTTTTCTTCCTCCCTAATTCTATAAATATAATTGTTAGTAGGTATCTTAAATACAAATGCAAATGCAGGTCTAGTAGTCTTATTAGAATTGTTAATACCTATCTAGCTAAGGATTATACTACCTTCTTATAGATAAGACGAGAGAAGGGTCGGGGCTTCCTTCCGGGAAGCCTCGGTAGCTAAGAATAGAAAGGGATCCGTAAATAGAATATAAAGACGGATGCGTTAGTCGGGAAAGACCTTCCGCGGACGGATGCGTCTATCGGAACGACCGTAGAAGTCTATAGAAGGAGGTAGAATTCCATCTATAGAATTCACCCTTAAAAGGTAAGTCCTTCTACCGTAGAATTCTATTAGAATTCTATCTATAGAATTTACCTTAGAAGGGAAGTCCTTCTACCGTAGAATTCTATTAGAATTCTATCTATAGAATTTACCTTAGAAGGGAAGCCCTTCTACCGTAGAATTCTATCTATAATTCCTATACTAGCAACTTTTTCTTTATGCCGTTTATAAGAACCTCTCTTGTTTTTCCTTAAATATTACCCTTCTTTAAAACAGAAATAAAAATGCATAATAAAATTGACTATTCGTTATATTAGAATAATTCGTTATAATATTATATAGTGTTATAACTATATAACTATTAAAAGAAAGAATGTGTTAGAAGGGTTATAAGCGAATAATAAACCATTCTATTCTAATAGTCAATTTATTTATATCGACGAAACGTTTAAGGGCTTAGTTTAGTAATGCTTTCGTTATTGCATTAGCTAGGTTATCGGCTCCGTTAATCCACCGGACCTCTATAATCTTACGGCGTTTATATAACTATCGTAAAGCTATAATATCGATTATTAATCTTTTCTCCTTTATAGTACCTAGTTTAATAAGGCATTTATATAAAGAGTACGAATCGGTGTAGATAATTAATAGAACCGGAGGTAGACTAAGACGATCTATGATTATCTTAAGAGTT
This sequence comes from Ophiocordyceps sinensis, assembly GCA_012934285.1. Classification (NCBI taxonomy): domain Eukaryota; kingdom Fungi; phylum Ascomycota; class Sordariomycetes; order Hypocreales; family Ophiocordycipitaceae; genus Ophiocordyceps; species Ophiocordyceps sinensis. The sequence goes on from JAAVMX010000007.1 coordinate 3,247,057, forward strand.
ATAGTAAGAGATATCCTAATATCGAATCCGTTTACTATACTATAGATTTCCGATATAAGGACGCTTTAGGTAACTCGTTTGCATTTCGTAGAGTTCTAATAGATAATATTGCCTTTAATCGAAAATTGCTTATCTATTCGGTCGGTCTAATAAACTAAAGCAATAACGAATCTAAGCTATAAAGATAAGTCTTTATTATTTGCAAACGATCTATCGGTAAATACTAAGAGCTTAGCCGATGCGAGGTTAATTAGAAGATATATTAGTCTACGTTATTAATTATCTAGTTGCTACTATAGTCTCTTATTTAGGATTATATAGTCTTTTTAATCTAGGTTTTAAACTTAAGCAGTAATAGAAATATTAAACGATGCTTCCGGTTGATAGATAGATACAACGTATACACTACGAGCACGTTGCTCTATATACCTTTGCGCGCGGTTAATAGCCTAGGGTTTTATATTTTTAATCTTAGCTACTTAACCCTTCTATTATAGTAGTAAACTTCTATTGTATTATAGGGTTAATTTTGCGCTGTTACAGTCTTTAGATTGTCTAGTAGTTATTAGAGTTTTCGGTTTAGCTTTAAATTATGCTTTCTAAAGCTCTTTTTCTTCGTGGTTTAAAAAACTCTAAGTCCCGAGCATTAACGTATCGTCTGTCTATATCCCGACGATTCTAAAAGGTATAGGAGGGCTATAGTTAGAAATAAGCAAACATACGTCGTATATTAAATAAGCTATATTAAGTTCGTTAATATAGTGACTATAGTATATATTAAACTAGTATAGTCCGGATTTTGCGATGCTGTATAAAGGTCTAATTATATAGATAATTATGCCTTCCGGATACTTCTTTACTAGTTTAGCGGGTAAAGCTATTAGGATTATTCGGGATAACTCTATAATAGCCTAAGGATATGCTTAGGTAATCTCTCGTAGAGATAATATTATTATATATTCTTTAAGCATTCCGGCTATAATTACTATAATTAAACGTTAACTAACTCGCTAGATTATTAGTGACTATATAAGTATAGATATCTTCTTATTATTACTATATCCTTAGATTACTTATTATTACTATATCCTTAGATTACTAATCTCGACTTCTCGTATAGTTTAGTATTACGTCCCTTAACCTCTTTAACTATCTAAGAACGGAAGGTTTAATGCCCTCTATATTTTTCTTCGTTATATTATTCGAAACTAAATATACTACGAATAACTAGGTCGTTAATCTCTTTTATATTAGATTCTTAGAATAAGTCACCGGGTGTTATAATTACGCTATCGGCACGAAGTTTAAGTATAAGATCGTATGCGTTAACCTCTTTCTTAGCTAAGAACTGCTAATTCTTTAGTTTATTTTTCGCGCCGGGTAGGCGACTACGTTTTTAAGGCATGCGAGGAGGTTCTTATATAGTTTTATATTCTTCTATTAGTTTATTATCTTAAGAATTATATTCCGGTGTATCTTAATTTTCAGCTAGGAGTTCTTCTAATAGTAGTACCGATTTTTCGTCTCGGAAGTATAGTTATATATATATTAACCTAAATACTTATAGTCTATTTATTAGAGAAGGTCTATTGTATAAGGTTAACTAAAGGTGTGTGTGTATTCTATTAATATATGTTTTTAGCTAGGAAGGAGGTGTTTGTATGTTATATAGCCTCCTATAAGTTACGTAATCTTATAGATCACGTGTATATAATACCTTTACTCCTATACTAGGAGTTTTTCTTTTTGTAATCGTAAACCCTATATAAAATAAAAAACGCATAAAGGAAATAGACATTAGCTATGTTAAATAGGCCGGTGCGGAATAAAGTCTAATATTAAATTAGGTCCGGGTTATAACGTGGCCGGGGCGAAGTAGGTCTAAAGCAGGGCCGGCACTTAGCAAAGCCGGTGTAGTATAGGTGCAAAAACAATATAACCGTTAAGGTCTTATAATAAAAGCTTCCATCCGAATTATCAATTTGTTTAAGTTAATAAACCTCTATAAAGACCGGACAGGAGCGTCTTTCGTTATCGCGTTAGTAGGGTTATTATCGCTATTAATCTATAGGATCTCCGAGATTTTACGTCTTTCGTATAACTAGCGAAGAGCTATAATGTTAATTATAAGCCTCTTCTCCTTAGTTATCCTTAGTTTCACAAGGTTCTCGTAAAGCGAGTATAAGTCTATATAAATTACTAAAGGGAGAGGTAGAATCCGGAGGTATTTCGTGATTATTCTTATAGTAGTAGTTATAACGTAGCCGAGATCGATACTATTTACTATTCCGTAGATCTCTAATACAAGCACGCGGGTTACGCGCTTACACTTTATCGAACTCTAATAAATAATATTACCGGTAATATCGAATTTAGTCTCGGTCTGTTTCTCATTAACTATTGCAATAATAAAACCGAGTTACGATAATAGATCTCTATTATTAGCAAAGGAACCGTCCGTAAAGACTATTAAAGGAAATAGACATTAGCTATGTTAAATAGGCCGGTGCGGAATAAAGTCTAATATTAAATTAGGTCCGGGTTATAATATAGCCGGGGCGAAGTAGGTCTAAAGCAGGGCCGGCACTTAGTAAAGCCGGTGTAGTATAGGTGCAAAAACAATATAACCGTTAAGGTCTTATAATAAAAGCTTCTATCCGAATTATCAATTTGTTTAAGTTAATAAACCTTTATAAAGACCGGATAGAAGCGTCTTTCGTTATCGCGTTAGTAGGGTTATTATCGCTATTAATCTATAGGATCTCCGAGATTTTACGTCTTTCGTATAACTAGCGAAGAGCTATAATATTAATTATAAGCCTCTTCTCCTTAGTTATCCTTAGTTTCATAAGGTTCTCGTAAAGCGAGTATAAGTCTATATAAATCACTAAAGGGAGAGGTAGAATCCGGAGGTGTTTTGTGATTATTCTTATAGTAGTAGTTATAACGTAGCCGAGATCGATACTATTTACTATTCCGTAGATCTCTAATACAAGCACGCGGGTTACGCGCTTACACTTTATCGAACTCTAATAAATAATATTACCGGTAATATCGAATTTAGTCTCGGTCTATTTCTCGTTAACTATTGCAATAATAAAACCGAGTTGCGATAATAGATCTCTATTATTAGCAAAGGAACCGTCCGTAAAGACTATTAGCTTCGCTATTAATAGGTCTATCGGGACGTATTTTAGTCTACGATCTTAGTTATCCTTCTGCTATTAGCCTCCGCGGCTGAGAAAGCGGGTTTGCCGAGGATAAGTGTATCGTCTGTCTATATGCCTACGATGCCTAATGTCTCCGGGCCTATGTTAGTTATTAGTAAGCAGGAGTTATAGGTCGAAGTCGATATATTAAGTTGTTTAATATAATAACCTTAGTATATATAGAACTAGTAAACACTAGATTCTGCGATTCCGTATAGCGGTCGGATAACGCGAATGATAGTCCCTTTCGGGTATCTACCTTCTAACTCTTTAGGGAGATGCGTTAGGATAGTTTATGCAAGCTTTATTATAGCCTACGGGTAGGCTTACGTTATATCACGAAGAGATAAAGTTATACCGTAGTCTCGTATTATTACGGGTGCGATTATAAGTATTAGCCTTTAGCTAACGCGTTAGATTATTAGTAAGGCTATTAATAAGCACTCCTTCTCGCGGTCGTTATAACCTTAAACGACGAGCCTTAACTTCTCGTATAGTTTTATATCTTTTCCTTTTACTTCTTAAACTATACGTAAGTTAAAGATTTAATGTCCTCTATGTATTGCCTTATTGTATTTCTCGAAACTAAAGACTCTACGAATAAGTAGGTCATCGATTTCCTAATTGTCTGCCTCCTTAAATAGGGCGCCGGGAGTTATAATAATGCTATCGTTACGGAGTTTAAGGGCTAATACGTACGCGTCCTCCTCTTTCTTAATAAGGAAGGCGTGTGTAGGGTTGTTTCGAACTAGGAATCTAAAAGCCGTATTCTCTATAATCAATTGCTTTAGCTTATTCTTAGAACCTAGAGGTCGTCTACGCCTACGTAGTGCCGGAGGGTCTAGTCGAGGGGGATTAGACTACTAAATCGGTCTTAGTAAATCCTCTTTAAGATATAGAGGCGGAAGGTCTTCGGTCTTTTTATCGCGGTTATACGGTTATACTAACGTTAAACAAAGGACCTAAGGTCCGTTGATCGTATTAATTATCACGTCGTAGCCGTTAATAGAAGCAATCTTAAATAGGCCTTACTAGCCGTTTTTCTCTCGCTATACCCGAACTTTACTTTATAAAGGAAGGGAGAGAACATCCGTTGTTTTTAGGCTATTTCGGGCCTATAAGGCTTCTTTTACTTATCGTTCTATAGTGAGTTATCGTAACATCTTTATTGCCTTATAGACTATAGTAGCTCTTTTTATTGTTATTAATAATAGCGGAGAGTCTAACGTTATACGTAGATAGGCGCCGAATATAAGCAATGTTAGCACTAATCCTTAAGGGCTAGCCGTATTATTAATTGCTTTTATAGCTATCTAAAGTATTGCTTCGGCTAAAGTTACGTTGCTAAGTTCGGCATATATAATATCGAAGGCACGGCGGAGTAAAGCGTGATATCTTTCGACTTTCCCGATAGACTAGTATACCTCTACGGGAACTTGCTTATATATAATGCCTATAAACTTAGCTTTATTACGGAATTCTAATAACGTAAAGTTCGTTCTAGCGTTATGCTTAATAGTATCTAGCGGGCTAAGATAGGTATTAATCTATAGAGCTCGAAGTGTTTCCTATATATCCTTTATAGATATTAAGGGCAAGAAACGCGCTCCTTAAAAGGCCGTTGCCGAGTCAACTACGTAGAGGACGGGGCGTTTATATAAGTGTATTACGTCGACGATAATCTCGTAGTTAAAGTCCTAATCGTCCTTTAATATAAATTTAAATCGACGTAGAGCTTAAGAGTATAGTTAACAATAATAACAATACTTCGCGATGCTCTCTAGCTTATTAAGTAATACCTTATAGCCTGCTTGCCGTAGTAAGTAATATAGTCTTATAACTGCCGGGTGGCCGAAACGACGATAAAGGGTTCGGAGTTCGCTTTCTGCTAGGAAGGAAATCGCTTATTCTTATCTGCTAAGAAAGAACTAAGGGTAGCCCTATTTGCGGACTACTAGCAGCGAGATCCCTTTATTCTTACTAATAATAACGTCTATTATATTATTATAATATATATTTAAACGATCTATATCCGCGAGATAAAAGAGGAAGGGGGTTAGAGACGCAAGCATATAGAAGGTAATTCTTCCTAACGGTGTTTCTACTGCGAATAAGCTAAGAGATTTAATAGCATCGCTATTTCCGAATATAATTAAGGCCTAGCTAGCTGTTAAGTCGTTAAGCTTTATATTAGGATTCTCTCGCTAGAAGGCGAGATATTATTCCTAACTAGCTATTAAGACCTTAGTAGCGCTAGTATCGATTAGAATACCTTAGAATTGCTTCTTAAAGTACCTATTGTTAATAAGAAACTATAAAGCCGGTGTTGCTCGTTCTATGCTAAATATATCTTCGCTTATAAAGAGATAGGTAAATGCTTATTAATAGAGCATTTAGGTTGCCTACTACTATTCGCTATTAGCGGCGTTATCGTAGTACTCTTTAACCTCCTAGTCGTCTATCGAATCGTTAATCTCATGACCTTTATATTCTATTACATATGCCGTTAGGTTTGTAGAAGGCGTTCCTTAGAAATAATATTAGGTTAGGTATTAGTCCTTCGCCTTCTGTCTCTCTTCGGCGCTATGCTTAGTAGACTAGCAACCTTCCTTATTATAGACGAAGCACTTCCTGCTCTAAGGGCGATTGTTAGCCTAGTAGCCTCCTCGTCCTCTATAACCTCGGTTAGAATAACTACGGTAGCCGCTACGATTAATTCCTCGTCCGGAACCTCGTATATAGCTACGGTATCCTCCTCCTCTGCCTTAGTGATTAGTATACCTACGGTCTAGGTATATTACTTCCGAATTAGAAGGGTCTATGTCTTTAGTTAGGAATTAACCGGGATTAGTAAGTGTAAGGCTTATTTTAAGGGATAAACGCAGCTCTAAGAATAGGGTTTTAATATGCTTAGAGGGTCGAAATAGGGCTTATGTAAGCTCGGGAATATTGCGGTATGCCTTAATAATCGTCGCTCGCAGCTAGTCTTTGCCGACGAAGGTGCCGCCGAGAGCTCGTTAATACAACTAGAGTTTATTAAAGAGTAGCTCTAGGATATCTTACATTAATAGCGTAGGATTCTAAGTGCGCAGCTTATTAAAGGAGATAGAGGTCTAGTCGGTAAAATACTAGGCCTTATTTACCTTGGTGTTAAAATGCTTCTTAATGCTATCGTATACGGCCCGAAACATAGTAGTCTATATAATATATTAAAGGTAGTACGCTTAGGCGCGACTTATAAGAATCCGTAGGAGCAGTCTATAGAACTAACCGGGTGTAGTATTAATGCTATAATAGATACCTATAAACTGCCGGATTTTATCATCGAATAGGTTATAGGGCTTGCCGGTGTAATTCTCTATGCTATCCTAAAGCTTCGTAAATTTCTATTAAAGATCTACATTAACTAGCTCGTTTAGGACGTATGCTAGAGGAACTTAAAGGTATGCCTTAAGATCGGGGTTAGGGATTGCAGCAGCTATGCGTAGGTTAACTAAACTACTATAGTTATCGTTAAACCGATAACTCGTAGGGTTAATAGTTATTTGCCTCTATAACGTTAGAAAGATTAAAGGAGCCGGCCTTAGGACGACTCCTGCCGGTCGTAGGGGTCGATTAAGGGTATATCTAGCGATACTTAGTGCCTTATAAGGCGGAGTTAGGGGCTATATCGGGGTGTTTCCGGTGTGTGTTTAACTATACGGGGGTAGTAAGTTAGCTCTACTATAGTTGGCCTCTATAGCCTTAGGGACCGCGGTGTATCTATCGAATTAGATTCTTCCGAGTTCTCCGTCGGGCTATGTTAGGGGATTTATAATAGATTGCGTATTAACGAGTTATCGGTTAAAACTACCTCTAAAGGGTCTAGTATAGATGCTACGTCGGCGAAGAAGATTACGGACTAATCTCTTATAGGCTAGATTAACAGCCTGCTATATTGCTTCTTTCTATCTATAAAAGTATTCCTAAAAATAGCTAAGGATATTATATTCTTATATATTTAAATTAGGTTTATAGTCGGATAAGAACCTCGTAACGTATATTATCGCCGCTGCTTCGCTTAGGTCTTTATCGGGATCGATATTATTATTCTAGAGTTTAATATTAACGGCGTTAAGAATGTGTTCTAAGACTTATACGTGCTTTATTAACCTCCCGAACAGTCTATTGTCTATATAGTCTAAGGCAGCTATTGTGATATCGTAATAACGGGGTGTGTTGTCTTTTATTTTTGTTTATTTTTGTCTATATATGCGTCTGCGTTCGTGGTTTATTTAATGCAGCTCTTTTGTCTCTTTCTCTAGTTCTTAGGCCGAGACTAATAAGAGAGCTAGAGTTTACGACGTTACGTTCTCCTATTTAGGGCGGTGACTTTAATAAACTAACTTAGCATAAGATCCTCGCAAAGGTCGTAGAACGGGTTCTCTATGCGAGCTATCTTAAGGATTATAAATCTTATCTCTTCTGTCCTTACTATTCTATAATTAACTATAAGTTAACTATTAATTAGTATTAGAGAGGGTCCATTATATAGGGTTAACTAAAGGTGTGTGTGTATTCTATTAATATATGTTCTTAGCTAGGAAGAAGGTGTTCGTATATTATATAGCCTCCTATAAGTTACGTAATCTTATAGATCACGTGTATATAATACCTTTACTCCTATACTATTAATAGTATTAATTATTATATTATAGCTTTTAACTACTGCGATTTTAAATAGACCTTACTAACCGTTCTTTTCTCTTTAGACATAGACCTTACTTTATAGTAGAAGATTAAGAATCTCCTTTATTAATAGTCCGTTTCGGCTGTAAATAGTATCCTTAATTCGTCGTTTAGTAGAGATCTAGCGAAGCAATTTTATAGCGTTTTGCATAGCTATAGCTCTTTACATCGTTGTTATAGAAGGGGGTGATTCCTATATAATCTAAGGGTAAGCATTAAAAACTAATAATATAGGAACTAAACTATTAGGACTAGCTATATTATTAATTGCCTTAACTACTATTTAAAGGATAGCTTTATCTAATATAACGTTCTTAATTTCCTCCTAAAGAATACTAAATATTCGTTTAAGTAGTCTATAATATCTTTTAATCTTTCTAATAGACTAATAGGCTTTAACTAGAACTTGCTTATATATAATTCCTATAACTTTAGCTTCGTTTTAGAATTTAGTAAAAGCAAAATTCGTTCCTACGTCGTGTTTAATAAACTCTAAGGGACTAAGATATATATTAATCTATAACGCACGTAGTGTTTCCTACGTATCTTTAGCGGATATTAATAGAAGGAATCTTACTCCTTAGAATAAAGTTGCTAAATCTACTCCGTATAGCACTAGTCGTTATAGGTTTCTAAGGTATATAACGTTAATAATAATCTTATAGTCAAATTCTCGATTATCTTATAGTATAAATTTAAATCGTCTTAAAGCCTAAGAGTATATCTAGCATAAGTAATAAAATTTAGAAATAGTTTTAAGTCTATCGATTAATATATTATTATATCCTGCTTAACGTAGTAGATAATATAGTCTTATAACTACGGGATGTCTAAATCGACGATAGAGTGTTTAAATCTTAACCTCTATAAGTGTCGGACTAATCTAGTTATATAAGGAGAAAAGAGGTTATAAGTTATAACCCTTAATAACCCCGACGATAACGCCGTTATTAGCCTCGTTATAACCCGGGCAATAGCCTCGTTATAACCCGGATAACAGCGTTAGCGGCTGGGTCACGTGCTCCTAACAAGGCTCTGTTAGGCGCCCGGCCAAGCCGGGCAGGCTCTTCGTAGTACCTATAAAGGGGCCCCCTTTTCCCCCTTTTTCTAGCTAGCAAGACAAGAGAATAAAACCTAATACACCTATCCACACAAGTGCAATAGGTTTACCTTCCGGCCGTTCTACGTAGTAGAGCCCTGCTAATACTAATTAGTGATTAAAACGCTTAATTATAGATAAGCTAGGTAGAAGAGACAGACTCCTTAACCCTCGAACGTGCGATAGATCCGATTAAATAGTTATTTTTAACCTACGATCCTAATCCGTACACTTAGAGAGGGCTATTTGTGCTAAGAACGAAGAACCTTCCCGAACTAGAGCGACATAGCTTTCGCAGGCCGCTAAAGAGACTTCCTAAGCTCCCCTTAACGGATTACCGCTTTAACGAAGCCTATAACTATTAAGAAGAGTGTATTAACAACGCTAACAAGGGTGTTAAACAGCTACCCTTAAAGGAACCGCTTTAACGAAGCCTATACTATTAAGGAATAGTACGTTTTTACGACGCTAACCCTATCGCGAAGACCCCCTCGCGAACCTATTAAAACACTCCCGATAGCCTACGGGATATACGATTAATACGAGCTATTTAATCACGACCCTCGCGTAAAGACCCTTACGTACGATAAACACCCCGCCGTCTTCCGACCCGGTATTATATACAGTCCGCTTGCTGCCCTAAGCTTCCTTTAAAACAAAGAATATAATGTTAACCTCGGCCTAGACACTATTCCCGGAGGAAGAGAACCCCCTCGGCTACCTCGTATATAAGCTGTTTTATAAATATATCGATATAAGCCGCTAGGAGGCAGATGCCACGCTAGACGACGATGTTATCGCCGTTACGACTTATAGGGCTCGATTCCTCGCCGTCTCGGACAATAGCATCTATATCAACGGCCCCTAGCTCTTCGACGACTTCTAGGAACACTTCGAGGGATAGAAAGAGGCAACGTAGAATAAAGTCTAGAAGGAATATACGAAGGCGCTAAAGACCCTCTTAAGAAGGCGTAGGATCTTTCTAGAACGTCGAAACGACCGTTAGACCGGCTCGAACGCGGCGCAATTAGCCGCCCTATTAGAATTCGACGAGCCGCTAACCTAGCCTACCGACGAGTTCTCAACGACCTAATTCGACATCGGAACTACAGCTTATGCTAAACAAACAGCTGCCGCCGTATCGTTAGTTCTGCCATCGCCTTTCCCTACCGCTTTAACGGCTGCGCCCTCGTTAGTCCCGGCATCCGTTGTTTAAAGAGCCGTAAGAGTGTCGTTGCCCGCGTTATTGCCTATTATCCCGCCGTAAGTTGTTCCCGGCCCGCCTCCGCTAGTTATTCCCGGCCCGTTTATTCCCTAGGCTCCGCAACACACGGTCTATCCGACAAGTCACTAGTTCCGGCACCCCGAATTCGTCCCGGCTGCTTAACCGTTCCAGCCTGCCGCCGTTTATACCGCCGTTCCTTAAGGCCCCGTCCCTGCTACTACTCCCGTCCCCGTCTTCCCCCTTAAGGCATATATAATAATGCTACCTCCCGAGGTCCCGAACGTCCCTACCGACGGGAACCTCGTACTATAATTCGCTAAGGTATAGAGAAAAGATTATAATTATACGGGAGACCCGTACGATATCCTCGACGATAAGGTCTAGCTCTTTATGCGGACCTACTATAGCCTCCGAATCGCCTTAGGATAGTTTCATAGGCTAGTTGCTTAAATCCTCGCCGGTCGTGCCGAGGACTACTACATCCGGTAGATTAATTAGTCCTTGCTAATAACTACGTTCTAGGCCGTATATAATGCCTTTAAACGCCGTTTTAAGGTCTATCGGCAATAATACTTTACGGAATAGACGATAACGACGTTTTAGTTACTTCATAACTAAAACCCCGGTAAGCCACTCTAAGAGGTCCTTAAGCTGCTATTCGATAAGCTATAGCTTTGCTAACGCGCCCTTAGCCCTGCTTTTGCAGGATACCCGGAAGATAACGTCCCTTTGCGAATGGCTATAACGAACGCCTATCGAGGCGTTCCGGAACTTAAATAGGTCCTCTTTCGCCCGGCCGAACGAGTAGAAGAGCTGTTTTCCGACCTTCGCTTGTGCCTCGAAACGCACCTCGCACGCCGCCCCGACCAGCAATACTTTAACCAACGCGGCCGCGCGAGAGGTCGTAGACAAGGCTCCGGACGATAACAATAGAGCATTATAGCTAGAATAGGATAAGACCTTACCCTCTATTATAAAGTCCTTTAACTATCGTTACATTCGGTTGCTAGGATACTTACTAAGTTAAATCCTCCTTAGGTTAGAAGACGATGCTATTATAAAGGACTAGAACGACTAATAGACCGATAAATAAGCTATACTTATATTAGGAAAGTGCTTATAGCTATTAGGGGGGATTTAGCCGATCTAGTAATATTATATTTAGCCGAAATAACCTTACGCCGACTAGTAGTAAGAGCTGCATTTTATTATAAAGCAGATTAGCAACGGTAGCTCTATAAAGCACGACGGCAACCGGGATTTAAAGCTAGAGACATAGTTCTTATAGCCTAAGAAGGAAAGCCTTAAAAGCTAACCCTACGATAGCGCGGACCCTTTATAATTCATTAGAGAAAAGGCCGGGCAATATACGCATTAGTGTATATAGATAGATTACTTATTTAAGGAGCCTAAAGGCTAGAGTTTTATAAAGATAGCTTATTAAAGATATATATACGGCCGGCGCGCCTAGAAGGACGTTTCCTATAGGAATACCCCTTTAGACTATTATTAAGAGCGTAGAGAGGGAAGGCAAAGGCATAATAACGAGGATATTATAAGAGAGGGGGAAAATTAGTGCTATCTTCTTTGTTTGTTTTATTCGTATGCCGGAGGCATGCTAGTTGCCGGGGAATATATTAGGCTAATAGCCCTTATAGAGGCCTCTAAGGGTGCAGGTGGCAGGGCGGTTAAGTAGGGCAGAAAAAAGCCTACTAGATACGTGTTTTTCGTAGGGCCCGGTAGAGCTATTCGGCATCTACAATTACTTCCTTTTTCAGGCCCTCTTTAAGCCTTGGTTTCTATGCAACGTCGCACTACATCGTGTGATCTGTTTTTACCCTTTCACGCCTTAAGATATATAAATACTCGGGGGGTCGACTTTTAGAACCCCCTAGTAAGCCTATATGCAAACACACAAAGAAAACAAAATATAAGAGAAACAAAGAGCAATATCGCAATATCTCTATCTATATGAATTTCAAAGGCCATTGTTGGAGGGGTTATAGATATAGTAATTCTAATGCTCTGGTTAGCTCGATGTCATGGACTGATAGACTGACTGATGGACGGATAGACTAGAAATGTGCTTACTGTAGCATTTTGTGTTCTGTAAGATGGACCGAGGAGAGGATAGATCACCCACGTCGTCGTGGGCGCCGGTGGCGACGGCCGTTGTTGTCGTCCGAGTCAGGGTTATAGCTGCGCTCGATAAAGGTGTACTTGCCAGGCTTCGGGTCGTCTCCACGCCGATCCTAGAGCAAGCCGACCTTGTCGCGAAACTTCTTCTCTAAGCAGGAGATGGAGTTTGGTAGGAGACGGAGTTTGGTAGGAGACGGAGTTTGGGTAGGAGAGGAAAAATCAGGGAAAAATCAGACAGTCTGGAAAGGCGCCAAGGGAAAGTGAAGGCGGTGGGTGGCGTCTGCTAGCGCAGAAGAGTTCAACCGGCACTTAAAGAATATGACGCTGAATGCTGAAATTTTCGTAACTGATGCTCTGGTTAGCTTGGTGACATGACATACTGGATGGACTGATGGAAATATACTTAACTCGTACACTGGCGGTGCCATCGGTGTCGGGAGGAGGAGAGGAAAATCAGGACGGCCACGTCCATGGTGATCGTGGAAGATAATCCGCAAAAGCTTAAAAGCTTAATTGTTATAGAGAGAAGATTGTGGAGAGAAAGCAGACGCTAAGGTTACACATGCCTCGTGTTTCCAATCACGGATGACATCAGCAAGCTTGCCGGGTGCCAATTTGCGAGAGCACGTTCCGTTCGAGCAATAGCAGCAGCCAATGGAAACGTGTCAAAATGTCATGGTCATCTTCGGGGCTTCCCTGGACTCGGGCCCCACTCATCATGCCACCATCTGCTGTTCTGCTGGCCCGCTGACGAACTCGACGCCTGATGTTGATGTCAAGACACATCTGGACCGTCCACCAGCTGAATGCGAGGGCCCATCATCCCACTCGCAGGAAATGGCCATGGCAAAGGCGAAATGGAGCGAATAAATACCTCGATAGGGGAGCAGCCCTCGTGGCGACTACTCATCCTTCCCAGTCGTTGAGCCTTTTCTCTCATCGCTAACGACTCGCTCTCTCCATCAAGCGCCGAGACCATTGAACCCCTGAGCGCCTCCTCGGTTCACTACCAACTGCCATTTCCAGCCACGAGCACAGGTTGCAACAAGATCAAGAAACCTCGTCGAAGCCCCGTCCGTCATGGCCTCCACGAGACCCATGCAACACGTCCCACGCCAGGATCTGTACACCAATCTCGAGGCCCGGATCCTCTATCTGCACTCCTTTCTCGACTTTTCCAGCTGTAGGCCTCCTCTGCCCATCTCATTCTCCGGCGCAACCTGTGGCTGACGCATCGACTTTGGAAACATGCACAGGCGACATCGAGGCTTTAATAACCGGCGCCAAATATGTCAAGGCCCTGATACCGGCCATTGTCAACATTGTCTACAAGAAGCTGCTGCAGTACGACATCACCGCGCGCGCGTTCACGACTCGAAGCACGTCGTTTGAGGGCCCAGTCGATGAGACGCCCGACGAAAACAGCCCTCAGATTTTGCACCGCAAAATGTTTCTGCGCGCATACCTGAACAAGCTGTGCTCCGATCCGAGCAGGATGGAATTTTGGGAGTATCTGGACAAGGTCGGGTAAGTGAGTCACTGCCGCAACGAATGTCGCCGGCGCAATCTACTTCTTTGTCGCGCGAGTGTGATGCAGAGCTGATGAGGCGTAGCATGATGCACGTTGGTCTCGGCCGCAAGCATCCCCTGCATGTCGAGTACGTGCACCTAGGCGCCTGCCTCGGCTTTATCCAGGACATCATGACCGAGGCAATCCTGTCGCACCCTCGACTGCACCTACAGCGCAAGACGGCGCTCGTCAAAGCCCTCAACAAGGTCATCTGGATCCAAAACGATCTCATGGCAAAATGGCACGTCAGGGACGGCGCCGAGTTCGAGACGGGGGACTCGGACATTGAAGTTGAGCGCGAAGGCTATCTCCACGGCAACAAGATTCTCAGCGAGGGTTTGGAAGATGATGCAGATGCCCCAGGCCCCAGCGTCGACGATGGAGGCGCAGCACCTCGCGGCGGCGTCTGTCCATTTTCCGGCGCAAAGATGGTCGAGCCAGCCGTCCCGACAGAGGCGATGGAGAGTGTCGGCATAAACGATGTCAAGGCATGACGGGGACGTGTCGATGATGGGCGCAGAGGAGCTTGGTAGCCATGCATACACACCCTCCCGACTTTTCTCCCGAGGCTTCAAGACGGAAATTTGGACTCGCCATGGACTGGATTCCGCCCGAGTGCCAGCCCGCAGATATGAAATGTCAAGCGCATTCCACGTCTTTGTAGCCTTGACTCCGTCGTCCTGGCACGGTTCTTCCCAGGTCATATCAGATCAATATCTTTCTGCACAACGTTGGCGTGGTCGCAATTCGACTGCAGTACACTCCCACCTCGATGTGAGAGACAGATGCAGGATATACTTGAAGTGAGGCAGCTACACGTCACCATGTCGACATTCGGTGCTCTTTACGAGAGCGTCAAGCTGGCCCATTGGATGGAACAGAGCCATACATGTTGCTCATACTATCCTAATCATAAGTCGAGACTCTGAATCCCCGTCAGAGAGGGACACGTCCTCGCCGTGCCGTGCCGCGCCTCTTGCGGGGATTGGACTAGATGCCACCCTTTGACGTAGGGAACTAAACAGATGTGAGAAATGCCTTATGCATGACGGTAAGCATGCTTTGCTGTACAACTTGATGTTACTGCGGCTAAGCAGCAGCTATGCCGGGTGTTCATCAAGGCCGCTCAAGTTAAGACGATATGCCGGTGCAACCTTGTGCCGGCTGCTTCCTATTTCGGTGAGACGCCGAGTTTCGTCCAGTGCTTATGCTTGCGCATGCTCACCTCGGACATGTTCGCATTTTGATCGGGATGACTCAGCTGACGGGCGACTTCCTCTGCGTGTGATGCCCGGCGGACAGGGAGCGAGATGGCAATGGCGATGGAGGCGCAGCGGCTGCACGTGGAAACGAATGCTGCTGCGGACGATGACGACGTGAAGCCGAACAAATGTTGATGGACGGAGCGAGAAAGGAACAATGTGGCGGCACAAGCTCTACTCCGTACACCCCGACACAGGACACCGCGGTAGGCCCGGGCGGAGCGGAGCACCTGCAGCCGATCCGGAGAGCGCCCCACTGGATCGGCACGAGCCGGGGTGGAGACCGGCAGTCAGCCGTATCCGGAAACGGAGATGCAGTCGACGGGGCAAAGGAAGAAACAAAAAGAGCGAATTCTCCACACGTCTCTCCTGGTCAGCACTATTCTAGTCGCCGTGGCTGATGGAATCGCTCAGACGGCAATGCTCGGCCACTCACCGACACTACGGACAGCTTCCGCCCCCCCCCCCCCCCCCCCCGAGCTTGGTCCGAGGCTAAAACAGGCACCCTTGGCCCAAAGGATGTCCAGAGAGAACCCTCTCCGGCCTAGCAGGCCAAGCCATGTCAGCCGGTGTAGGCATAGTGTGGCTGGCTGGCAGGCCGTCCGGTCTGCCTCCTTTGGCTGCTTGTCGGTGGCAGAGGCAGAGCTGCTCTTACATACGGCTGGAGAGGCGTAGTCGGCCTGCTCTCCGGGTAGCTCGGCAGCGGCCGTCTGATGAAGCATGCCGGTCTTGGTCGACGAGCTGAGGAGAGATGGATGGGTGAGAAAACATATAAAAGGGGGAGCCTTTTCCTCCAACCCTAAACCGCGCCAAGGTGACCCGAGTTTTGGGCGCATTACCCTTTGCTATTAACAGTTTCGAAATTGCTCATCCAGGCACAGGCAATATGCATCTCCTCAAGGCGGCAACGGGGTTGTTGCTGCCCGCCATGCTAGTGGCAGCGGCGCCGCAGTAAGTCCAGCATCTTGTCGTCCAAGGCTACAGAGGACCTCTTCTCATGTCTCCGACTAACACCAAATTGCAGAATCACGTACGGCGGAAACACGGGCCCCGTCGGCGGCGTCAGCCCGCCCATTCCCAAGGTCACGGCCCCGTCGGGCAGCCTGCGCGGCGGCAGCGAGCTCCAAGGCGGCAACTCGGCCGTGGCGGACGTCGACTCGGGCGACGCCCAAGCGGCCAAGCCCGAGCTCGTCAACGGGCAAGAGGCCGACGCGGACCTGGGGCTGTACCTCAACTTCAACGGCGTCGAGCGGCCGCAGCCAATACGCGGCGACTACGGGTCGAGCGACGCGGGCCCGCGGACGTTCGAGTACGAGAAGCTCAACCCGGATCTCTTTGCGCCGCCGGGCACGGACAAGGGCGCCGTGCCCAACGCAAAGTGGCCGCTGGGCCTGTCGCACAACCGGCCCGGGTACCGCGGGCGCTCGGGCTGGGCGCGGCAGCAGAACACCGAGGTGCTGCCCAACGCCAACAAGATGGCGGGCGTCGACATGAAGCTCGCGCCGCATGCGTACCGCGAGCTGCACTGGCACACGGCGGGCGAGTGGGCGCTGGTGCTCAAGGGGTGCGTCCGCGTGGCGGCCGTCAACGACGAGGACCAGTCCATGACGGACGACGTGTGCGAGGGCGACGTGTGGTTCTTCCCGCCGGGGATCCCGCACTCGATCCAGGCCTTTGACAAGGGCGCCGAGTTCCTGCTCGTCTTCGACCAGGGCGACTTTGACGAGAACGGCACCTTTCTCGTCTCGCAGATGTTTGCGCGCACGCCGCGCGAGGTGCTGTCCAAGAACATGCAGGCCGACGTCGACGCCTTCAAGGACCTGCCCACCGAGGAGCTGTACATCTTCAACGGCACGCCGCAGCCCCGGGACATCCGCGAGCAGAACACGACGGCCCCGGGCGGCTCGCTGACGGGCAACGCCTCGTACACGTACCACTGGTCGCGCCAGCAGCCCTACACGGTGCCGGGCGGCTCCGTCAAGATCCTCGACCCGGCCAGCTTCCCCGTCGCCGCCATGTTCTCGGCCGCCCTCGTCACCGTCGCCCCGGGCGCCATGCGCGAGATGCACTGGCACACCACCTCTGACGAGTGGGACTACTTCCTCCAGGGGTCCGGCCGCGCCACCATCTACGTCGCCCCGGACGCCGGCCGCACCTTTGACTTCACCGCCGGCGACGTCGGCTACATCTCCCAGGCCGACGCCCACTACATTGAGAACACGGGCACCGAGGACCTCGTCTTCCTCGAGGTCCTGCAGGCCCCCAGGTTCTCCGACATTTCCGTCGCCCAGTGGCTGGCCCTGACGCCCAAGCAGACCGTCGTCGACCACCTCAACCTGCCAGACGCCGTCGTCGACGCCCTGCCCAGGCAAAAGACGCTCCTCAAGACGGGCAACGCCAACCTGACGGCTCTCGCCGCCGGCGGCAGGGCGTACTGATTATTGGCGTGGTCAAAAAGTCGCGAGGCTTGTTGTTTGTCTTTGGCCAGAAAGGGGCTTGGACCGAAAGGGGGGAGCAACGCCGTCTTGGTCTTGTAAAGGGAGAAATAGGTGCCTGTGTGACGAAGCGTTTGAGCCTTGGAAGTTCTCCTTTTCATGTCTTTGCTTTTCGCCTTGTTCCTGAACAACAACGATGCGGCCATGTGAGCCCAGAATTTCAATATTATTTTATACTACTCGATTCACCTCGAGGACTATCAAGGCCGGCCCTAGTCTATTCACACTTGGTCATCTCAACCCGAGCCCCAGAGTCAACAAACCAGCATGTCGACGAGTCCCCTATCCATCACGGAGACTCCCCGTCGAATGTCTCTGCCATCATCTGATCGATGCAGCACACGCGAAAGATGACCTGGTTTTTTGACATGGAGTTCTTCCAAGCCTGCTCGCTCGGAAAGAGCGTCAGCAGCTTACGCCCATTCCCCCACTCTAATCCAAAGTCGTCGAGCGATTCCACCCTTTTGTCCTCGGGGCTCAGCGCCAGGTACTGCACGTCGTGTCCGGTGAGGGCGTCGAGGCCTTCGCCGAGGCAGGCAAACGCCAGCTTGCCTTGAGGGCGCGCCGTCGTTCGCAGAGCGGTCGTGACCGTGCTCAAGTAGCGCTCGGCCCGGCACTGCCCACACATGCTGAACATGCATTGTTGGTCGGGGAAGAAGAAGCTTGAGAGTTGCGGGCTAAGCCTCTTCTCCCAGTCGTCGTCTAGGGTCTCGACTGCCAGCGTCCAGCTGGGCACCTGGTGCGAGCACTCGGTAGCATCCATCCCCTCGATGGCTCGCCTCACGCAGGAGCCGCAAGTGCTGCAGAAGAGCGTCGTCGTCGCTGGCTCCGGATGCAAGCACGTGCTGCAGGCAAAGTGTCCGCATGGGAAGACCCTGATTGTTCGTGTGAGCCCCCTGGCAGGCTCCTTGTTGCAGATGAAGCAAGTCTTGATGCATTTAAACGACATGACAGAGAAGGGCAAATCGGATGGTTGGGCCATGGTTAAGAAGCCTCGGTGGTGAAGTCGCCGGCGGCGGAATCCTCCTCGAGAGCGTGAGCGTGTGGTGCGGGAGATGGACAAGACGTCGAGGAGCGCGAGCTTGGAGGCGAGAACCAGCACTTGTCTGGAGTGCTGCTTGAAAACCCGCCGAGCGCACCTTGGGCTTTATAGACTGAATCTATATTGCATGGAACGGCACGAGGGCGCGGTTGGCCCGTTTCCTGTGCCGTCATTGAACCAAGACCGCGCACGACGCACACTGCTTGTTGTGCGTGCGCGTTCAACAGCGTACAGACGTGGCGCAGATGGAACAGACGGTTCATCTTGACGGTTCATCTTGACGGTTCCTCTTGACGGTTCCTCTTGACGGTTCCTCTTGACGGTCAGTGAATCGGTAGCCTCGAGTCCCCTGTGCCGCGGGCTGAGATGAAACCCCCGGTGCCAAGTAAGAGAAAAGAAACATCAGTGAAAGAGGTTAATATTGATAGTGAACTGTGTCCAGGAAACCCATCGCACAGCTGCCGTCTAGGTGCTCTCCGCGCGCCAAAACTTCCATCCTTCTCTCTCACCTCCGTCGTCGTGAACGCCCACCAGCCGCTCGACTCCCTCGGTGCCCTCGGCATTGAGGAACTTGTCCAGGTCAATCTCCATGCCGCCCTCCTCGTCCTCCTTGGTGCCCTTCTTAAGGACAGCAGGCCAGAGCATGCCGACGCCGTCGCCACCGAGCGTCGTCTCGAACTGGAGGTAGTTTTCGTCTCGAAGCTGTTCATGCAGCTTCGCCAGTTTCGCCTCCGCCACCTTGGGGCGCATCAGGGTAATGGAGCAGCCGCCACCGCCAGCACCCGTGAGCTTGGTCCAGCCAATGCCCTCGTGGTCGGTCAGCTCGCGTATCCTTTCCAGGCGAGGGTGTGATACGCCCAAAGATACCAGTAGACCGTGATTTATCGCCATGAGCTCGCCCACCCTTTTCAGGTTCTCTTCCTCGGTTTCGTCAAAAGTGGCATCGTCAATCAGTTGAGCGGCGGTACCAGTGACCTTGTCCATGGCATCGAGAATGGACCCCACGAGCTTCGGGTGCGTCTCCTTGAGCTTGGCGACCTTTGCCACCTCGTAGGCCGTCGACTTTGCCTGCCTGGTGTCTACGAGAAGAAGCGGCAGCTCGGGAAAGGTCCACAGGGGGCGTACCGAAGGAGGGTTGGAGTTGTCGTGCCGCTGGAAGACGACGGCCTTGCCCTGCGTCGCCACAGTGTTATCGACGCCCGAAGGATTGCCGTGGATGCACATTTCGGCCACAAAGGCCCACTGGTTGATGCGCTCCATCTGGAGGCGAGCCTCCTCCGAGGGCTGGTCGGGATGCGGTCCGGACAAGGCCCGCAGCTGCACCAGCAGCGCCGTCGACAGACAGACGGACACGGAGGCGCTGCTGCCAAGCCCGGCGCTGATGGGTATCGTCGATCGAAGCGTGTACAGGCAGCCGGGAAAGGATGGCAGTGCGAGAGAGAGGAAGAGGTAGAGGAAAGCCGAGACGGAGCTGCATTGGACTTTGCGCACCTCATCGGGCAGGTTGGGAGAGACGGCGGCCACGTAGGGCAGGAGGGCGGCAACAAGGTCTGCATCGAGTTCGGTGACCCGGGCGTAGTATGACTTTTTCTTGGAGGGCTGCTGGAAGACGTCCCAGGGCAGGTCGTCAATGTTCCATGTATGGACAAGATTGATGTCGGGGAAGCGCAGCGTCACGGTTCGTTTCGACTTGGAGAGCGTCGTCACGTGGAGGTAGGAGCGCAGCGAGATGGCGGCAGCGATGGCAGCCTGGACGTGGACACGACGGTCAGCAATCCGTGATGTCACCATCAGACGCCCGAGGAGTAGCGAAAATTCACCTTGCCGTGGACGACCGAGTGCTCGCCAAAGACAATGACCTTGCCTGGCGCAGAGACCATGAAGGCGGGAGCCATGGGGCTGGATAGCCTGCGATCCATCTTGAGCCGTTGGGCAGGAGGGCCATTGGCGTTGACAAAGGCATTGGCATCAGTGCCATGGACCATGCCCGGCTCTGGGAGCTTTTCGTCTGTCCGTCCCAAGTGATTGTATCGGGGTGGGAGATTCCAGTCTTTTACCTCCAGGGGAACGAGGAGAGGAACGACGTGGTTGGCATAATATAGTTGGGTGGTGGCAGGGGAGGGACAGGGGTTAACCAAATGTACCTACGAATACGCACGTAATCTCCGAGTCCCGCACTTGGTACTACGGCGACACTAGGTACGTACTTCGTACTAGGTACTAGGGGGGTCTTCAAGCCGACCCCCGTGATGCTCCGCATAATACTTCGTACACACTTTGGCCTGTTCAACGGCCCCCCCGTGTATGGAGCATCACGGGGGGTCGGCTTTAAGTTAAGTGTCGAAGACCACTTATTAGTCCCCCAACGGGTTATCCCGTAGTCCTTTTCCATCTCGTCAAGCTTCTCGGCAATGCTGCTCTGACCAAGCTGCCTCTTCTCGATCCAGCGCCACCATGCCCGTCACGGAGTTCGCCATTCTTAGCCTACGGCATGGCCACGACCAGCTCGAGCTCCTCGAGACGCTCATGCAGTGCCAGGAGCTCCAGGACGAATGGACGCCGTGACCAGCCATGGAGCGTCGATCCCCATGTCAACATCAGCAGCATGTACTTTGAGAGGCCCGATCCCGAGTACGCAACAGGCTCATCGATCCTTGGAGGACTTGCTCGGCCGGGGAGTGCACGACGAGGTGTGGGCGGGCTGGAAGCTGGAGACATCGGCCGACGCACACGATTGTGTCGTCTTCTGGAGCGACGGCCTGCGCCATCTCATGAGCTTCTCCGATCAAAGTTTCATCACCGCTTCAAGCACCTTGTGTAGATGGGGCATGCGGCTCATTCAATCGACGTAACCCTTCCCTTCTGCCTTGGTCGAGGGAACACCGTCCTGGGGCCTTTTGTGTGCTTCAGATCATTGTTTTCAGCTCTATCGAGAGCGTGCTCTGAGCACAAGAAATGCAAGGTATCCCGAGACGCCCATTCGTGCATGCTTTGATTGTCACCGCGCCCCAAGTCACCCTCCCTTTTCCGCCTTGAACCGCATTTCGTACCTAGTTTTTCTTGGAGAGGTCGGTAATTTGCAGGTCTGCGACGGCCGGTTAGCAACAGGACTACCGGGCCTGCATGTCCTGCCACAGAGGATTGCGCAGGGACGTTGTGGGCGCGCGTACTGGGGGGCAGGCTCTGCTTCAGCTTCTCGGCCTTTTCCGTGTCCTTGAGCACCAGGGTGTACAGGTACCTCTGGCACCGGACCTTGAACTTGACATTGTGTGCCTTCTTGTTCTTCTTGATCCGCGCGGCTGCGTCATGGTTATTAGAATCTCGCTCGCTGGCTCTCGGCGTCTTGTTCCGTCGCCTGCGAAGAACGGGGGGCAGGCGTCTGAACACCTACAGGAAGCGTCCTTCCGACGGCAGATCTCGATGAACTGAAAGCAGCAGCGCGTTAGCGTATATCTAGCAAACAGGAGAATGACGAAGTGGCGAATCCGTACCTTCTTGATATCGGCGACCTCCTTGGGCATTTTGGCGGTGGTTGAATGGCTCTGAGGGAGGAGAGTCTTGACGGGTACGAGTTGGTCTTCGACGGTATTTTGGCACTTTTTGATTTTGTGCGCCGGCTTTTTCGACCGCGGGGGGCTCCAGTGCACGGACCATGAAACGCCAGCCACCCACCAATCGTCTTTCGGCAGTGAGGCGCAGTTCTAGGTGATGTGGCGTCACCCTGGATGACCTCGAGGACCTGGCTCCTACAAAGAGCAGTCAGTGGGCAGCCTTCTTCTTATCGTCCAACGCAGCATCGCCACTTTTAAGTGCATTTTTGGTGCAAACCTGCCGCCGTCTCCGACGACATACTTCAACCAGGCCGTCACTTGGCTACCCTGGAGACATGGCGACTCGGCTGGATAACGCGATGAAGTCCAAGGTATGCACCACCTACTGCCCCAAATTCGGCTTCAGATATAAGCGATGGCTCACTCCATCCCCCGAAATCGTGACAGAGCTTGGTCCTTGGTAAGTTGGTTGCCTGGGAGGATATCCAGCGACTTTGCTGACAGGGAGGGAACCCAAGCATTCGGTGGAATGATTGCAGCCGCCACAGCCTGGGCAATTTGGGGAAGCGACGTGTTCCCCCCCGAGCGAGACCCGAAGGGAGATCCGGAAACATGGACCCGGGAGGAAATGAGGCGATGGTTGGCGGCGGTAAGCCGTCCAAGAGCAGACAAGCCGTGGATCCCGAGTCGACTAACACGGCCATGTCCAGCGAAACCTCATCCCGCAAGACAGCAGCACGAGGGAGGAGCTGCTCGCGCGCGTATTGGCCAACATGAGGGTTAGGACTTGAAGTCTGTATGAAACATATCACCTTCGTACGAAGTACATAGAACCCGTCGTGCACCTGAGCAAGTAGACATGGACTGGCCGTGCTCTCAGCGGCGTATTTGAAGCCTATGGATTTATGAGTGTCGGCCTCGATAGTTCGGTAGGAGACGTAAAAACAAGTTGGTGTGGTATGTATTCATCCAAGAAAAATAAAGGAATGAAAGGAAAATCCAGCTTCGATGGGTCATTTGCTATGGGAAGGTCATGATGAATGCTTTATGATCTTTAATGCTTCTGACTTGTGCATCGCCCAATAGCTCGGGTAACTCAGTGGTAGAGTGTGGGATTGCAGATCCTAAAGTCGCTGGTTCGAACCCGGCTCCGAGCTTCACTATTCTCTTTTTTCCAACAGGTGCCTTTTTTTTCTTGTGCTTCCAAGACGGGGCTCCGTCTTCTCTTGACCAATCGGGTTGAAGTACATGTATGTATGTACCCGCTACGTGCACCTTTACTTCGTACTTCGTAGACGAAGGCCGCCGCAATACAATTTGCTTTACAGCAACGACCAACACTGCTAGTAGCTAGTAGCTAGGAGGGGGAGCCAACTTTACGGCCCCCCTAGTACTCATATTCTTCATCATAAAAGCATTCATCATGATGGAGTCATACTTAGACATCAACGTCAGCATCGACCGTGGCCGCAATCCTACCCTGCGCAACCTCGAATCACAAACGCCAACATTGCATCTGCTCCCTCTCTTGTCTCTATGGATACAGGCTTAATAGGCGTGCACGGGTGCACACTCGTACGAGCAAGTCGCGTCCCCTTCCACCGACAATACACAGAGTCCCTATCTTGAGGCTTTCCCGTCACCCGAACCCGTCACCCGAACCTGGGCAGCCGTGCAGCCTGAAAGGCCGTCTCTCTGCGCCCCAAGTCCCGCTCCGGCGACGCCACGGACAGGATAAACGTCTCTTTGTTTCTCGCCATCTCCTCTAGCGCCTCTTGCTGTAGCTGATCATCTTCCAGGCCCTCATCATCATCAAGCGGCGGCTCGTGCTCGGCACCAGCCGCCAGAGTCACCGACTTGGACGTCCGGTCCATGGCGGGGGAGTCTGTCGACGTCACCGATCCGAGGGTTGTTCTCGAGACGGTCCGCGAGCCAGACAGCCCCTCCTCGGGCCACTTCCCCTTGCTGCTCCTCGTTGTGCCACTTCTGCCGCTGCTGCGGTCGTCCTTTCGAATCATGTCGTACGTCACCTCGTCGTCGAGGGGCACCGCGTCCTCCTCGCCCTCGCCATCGCTAGGGAAAATGTCGCCGCGTGATCGGTACGAGTCGGACGTGTCGCCCGAGCCCGTGGTCCCGCTTCGTTGCCGCGGCGCCCGCCGCTCGGCCCCGTAGTCTGACCCGTCGTCGGGCTCCAGGAGTGGCTCCGTCTCGGCGGCGCCGTGTTTCCCGGGACGGTCCTGTAGATCGGCGGCGCTGGGGCGGTATCGCAGCGTGCCGCCCAGCTTCCAGGGCAGTTTGCCGAGGAAGCCGATGGGCTGCGTGCTCGGAATGATGGTGGGGTCGTCGTCGCTCGTCCTCCGCCGGGCCCCTCTGGTGCCGTAGCTCATGCCTCGCTTCCTACGCGGCTGTTCCGTCGTCTCCGCACCCATGTGTTTCCTCTGGCTGCCCGTGCCCGCCAGCAGCCGATCCCAGTCCTCGCCGCCCCAGCTCCCGAGCAGGCCGCCGCTCTGCTCGTCCTCGTACCAGTCGTCGTAAAAGTCGAAGCTGTACTCGGCGCCCCCCTGAGGGTGCTCGCGCCCCCGTCGGCGGCGAAGGCGGTCCTCCGGATTGCCGAGGCATAGGGCATGGGCGGCGCATTGGTCGACGGAGGCGGCAATGAAGCCGAAGCAGGGGTTGATGTAGTTGTGCTGGATTGACCAGATGCCCGCGGCGGCATTCTCCGTGACCGTCTCGGCATCGTGGGCAATCTGGTTCCATCGCTGGCGCAGTCGCGGGTCCTCGAAAAAAGCCATGTTTGTTCCGTATGACGTCGCACACGCAGCGACCATCAGTCAGTCTGCTGGGCAGCTACAGTAAGGGCGGATAATTGCAGTGCAGCGTCGTCGGGGGCCATGCGGGCAGAAGGAGAAGGGTCGGGCGGGCAACTCGTTCGTCGGGGCACGTGCCTTTGGACTGGCTTCTCGGACACTTTTCTTTTGCATGGTAGTTACGAAGTAGGCGCCGCCGACCTGCACTGCTGGGAAAAGTGTAAACGATGCATGACGAGACATGACGAAACATAAATACGCCACCGACAAAGACATTTTGTAGAGCGCCACTCAATACGAAGTAACATTATCGTCAAGCAGTCTGGACCGACAGGCGGAAACGTGCCTCGGCAGGGCGGCACCGTCCCGCCCCAAGGCTGCTTCTCCACCTTTTGCTCCTCTCGGTCCAACCAACTGGTCTGCCCGGTCCGCCCGACCCCCCAAAGCCTCCAGTTTCAGAGGCAGCCTGCGAGGACTTGCTACGCAGGCTGGGCTCTGGAAGCTGCCTGGTCCGTCCCCTCGCAAACCGTCCATTGACATCTGCAGCCCGTCGACGTAGTCCCGGGTCCGAGCCTCTCTACCTGTCCATCATGGCTTCGACGGCCCCCATCACGACGCCCTTTACCTCCCTCCTGGGCATCCGGCACCCCGTCGTGCTGGCCGGCATGGCGCGCGTGTCGGGCGGCGAGCTCGCGGCGGCCGTGTCCAACGCGGGCGGGCTCGGCGTCATTGGCGGCTTCCAGTACACGCCCGACCAGCTGCGCGAGATCATTGCCGAGATGAAGGCCAACCTGGCGCGGCCCGACCTGCCGTTTGGCATCGACCTCGCGCTGCCCCAGATTGGCGGCAGCGCGCGCAAGACCAACCACGACTACACGGGCGGCAAGCTCGAGGAGCTCATCGACATCACCATCGAGAGCGGCGCCCGGCTGTTTGTCAGCGCCATCGGCGTGCCGCCCAAGCACATCATCGACAAGCTGCACCGTCACGGCGTCCTCGTCATGAACATGGTCGGGCATCCCAAGCACGCCGTCAAGGCGCTGGACCTGGGCGTCGACATGGTGTGCGCACAGGGCACCGAGGGCGGCGGGCACACGGGCGACGTGGCAGGCTCGGTCCTCATCCCGGCCGTGGTCGAGGTGGCGCGCCGCTACAGGCCGGCCATGCTGGGGGGCTCGACGCCGGCCCTCGTCGTGGCGGCGGGCGGCATCTGCGACGGGCGCGGGCTCGCCAGCTCGCTGATGCAGGGTGCGACGGCCGTGTGGGTGGGCACGCGCTTCGTGGCGGCGGCCGAGGCAAAATGCAGCGCCGAGCACAAGCAGGCCGTCGTCGAATGCGACTACGACGGCACGGAGCGCACCCTGGTGATTTCCGGGCGGCCGATCCGCGTGAAGCCCAACGACTACATCCGTCGCTGGCACAAGCGCCCGCAGGAGATGCAGGCGCTGTGTGATGGCGGCGTGGTGCCCCTTGAGCACGACTTTGAGGAGGGCGTCGACGACATTGACTTCCCGCACCTCATGGGCCAGGTGGCGGGCTCCATTCGGCGCGTCCAGCCGGCGAGGGAGATTGTCGACGACATGGTGGCCGGGGCCGTCGAGATGCTGAATCTGGGGGGGACTTATTTGACGGGCGGCAAGAGCAAGCTGTGAGTAAAGACTGGTTGCTGCCCTACTTGGTCGTAGAAGAAGCACAGCTCAACCTGGCCTGGGTAAGATATTTTGCTGTCTTGAAGGCACCTGGGCTCCCTATAAGTCCTTGATGGATCGAAACGGACCCCATACGGACGGACTTCTTAGTACTAGCGTAGCCGTTGTTCGTGGATTGGGTTGATGCATAACCCCGGGAATAAAACGCATCTTGCTCTGAAGACTCCTGAACTAGCTAGTATGCCTTTAGCGGGGACCTTTCTTATCGTACTAAGACATGTAAAAAGATACGAGGTATCAGAAAGAAAATAGTGGGACCGATTTCTCGAGAACAAGGCGGAGGGTCCAACTTTTTTTTTCCTGAGCCCTCCATCCAATCCGCCTCGCATTGCCTTTCAACAGATCAACGCCTGCTGTCTGTGCCCGATTGACAACGAGGAATAACCCGCAGTTCCCTTCCCGCGTCCCGGTCGTCCTCACAGTCTCGCTCCTTGCTATGGATCTGGCGTCGAGCAAAAAGCGCAAGCGCAACGGCGCCGACACTCCCGCAGCCGCAGCCGCAGCCGCAACCAAGAAATCAAAGAAGCCCGCCAAGAAGCCACTGCTCAAGCCTGAGTCCCCCCGCGATGACGAGGATGACAACTCTGCGAGCGACAGCGGCGATTTTGCCGAGGAAGAGGGCAACGAAGCGGCTGACGGGTCGGAGCCTGAAGAGGAGCCTGAGGCACCTGGCTCCGACGACGACGACGAGGTGCCAGACGCGCTGCCAACAGACGCTGCCGTCACGCTGCCTCCCACGACCCACCCGCAGACCTTTGAAGAGCTGAAGCTCTCGGAAAAGACACTCAAGGCCATCAACGAGATGGGCTTCTCCAAAATGACTGCCATCCAACGCAACGTTCGTTCCCCCCTCAGCTCCTCTCCAGCTACCGGCTGACGCTCGGTTCTCTCCACAGGCTATCCCTCTCCTTCTCGCCGGCAAGGACGTGCTCGGAGCAGCCAAGACAGGCTCGGGCAAAACCCTCGCCTTCCTCATCCCCGCCATCGAGATACTCAGCGCCCTGCGCTTCAAGCCCCGAAACGGCACCGGCGTCATCGTCGTCTCGCCCACCCGCGAGCTCGCTCTCCAAATCTTTGGCGTCGCCCGCGAGCTCATGAAGCACCACTCGCAGACCTACGGCATCGTCATTGGCGGCGCCAACCGCAAGGCCGAGGCCGAGAAGCTGTCCAAGGGCGTCAACCTGCTCATCGCCACCCCCGGAAGGCTGCTCGACCACCTCCTCAACACCCCCTTTGTCTTCAAGAACCTCAAGTCGCTCGTCATTGACGAGGCCGATCGGATTTTGGAGGTTGGTTTCGAGGATGAGATAAGGCAGATTGTCAAGGTCCTGGCCAACGACGACCGGCAAACCATGCTCTTCTCGGCCACGCAGACGACCAAAGTTGGTGCGTGCTTGACTTCCTCCACTGCTGCCGTCGGCGCCAACGACTGACTTGTTCTGTGCAGAGGACCTCGCTCGAATCTCGTTGCGGCCCGGCCCGCTCTACATCAACGTCGACGAGGAAAAGCAGTACAGCACCGTCGAGGGCTTGGAGCAGGGCTACGTGCTCTGTGACGCCGAAAAGCGCTTCATTCTGCTCTTTTCCTTTCTCATGAGGATGAAGCAGAAGAAGAAGAAGGTGATTGTCTTCTTCAGCAGCTGCAACTCGGTCAAGTACTACGCCGAGCTGCTCAACTACATCGACTGCCCCGTCCTGGATCTTTACGGCAAGCAGAAGCAGCAAAAACGGACAAACACGTTTTTCGAGTTTAGTAACGCAGAGCAGGGCATCCTGATCTGTACCGACGTGGCTGCGCGTGGCTTGGATGTAAGCACTGGCGAGTGGCTTTCCCTTTGGCCGGATACTGCTGACAAGGTTCTAGATACCTGCCGTCGACTTCATCGTCCAGTTTGACCCTCCAGACAACACGCGCGACTACATCCATCGCGTGGGCCGAACTGCGCGAGGCGCCGACGGGCGCGGCCGCAGCCTCCTGTTCCTGCAGCCAAACGAAGTCGGCTTCCTGTCCCACCTCAAGACAGCCCGCGTCCCCGTCGTCGAGTTTGACTTTCCGACCAACAAGATTAAGAACGTGCAGTCGCAGCTGGAGAAGCTGATTGGCAAGAACTACTACCTGCAGCAGAGCGCAAAGGAGGCCTTCAAGTCGTACCTACACGCCTACGCCAGCCACAGCCTGCGGTCCGTCTACGACGTGCACAAGCTCGACCTCGCCAAGGTTGCCAAGAGCTTCGGCTTCACCACGCCGCCTCGCGTGGACGTTTCCCTGGGCGCGTCGATGGGGAAGAGCAAGGTCCAGGGCAGGCGGTCGTACGGAAGTCAGCCCCGGCAAACCTTGAAGGGGGGGAGGAGATGAGGTTGGATGGGGGTTTAAATTGACGCCTTACTGTGATGAAATTGTGTCCATTGCACTTATTGATGTCGGTTTCAGTCCACTGCGTTGGTCCTCTTGCTGTACGAAGAAGACGGAAGACTGGTCAATGGCAACCAAGTCTATCCGTACTTCGTACTTCGTTGCTAAGCCGGATGTGTCGACTTCCAAGACGCACGTCTCTCGTTAGCGTAGCGGGACGAATGCGCAGCGGCCTGACATGCGGCTGCGCCCAACAAAGGCCTCGTGATGCCCGAGTCGGTGAGCCCTTCTTGGCCGGTGATTGGACCGGACGGGGCACCGGCCATCTCTACGATGCCGGTCGCTCTCACCGCCGACGGACCGAGAGACCCAACAGGCCGGAATAGAAAAGGGTCTCTCATCCACATTCCTCTCCCCTCTCCCCCCTTCTCCACAGAGACTTGGGATGCTCGTCGCCATGATGGGCTCCCGTTTCTATATCGTGGCACTCGTGGCGGCGGTCATGGTAGCTGCTGGACTTGCAGTCGCCAGCCTGACCACGAGAGTCATGGCCGTCTTGTGTTTTGAGGCACAGACTGCCGACGCGGCATCCGACACTCGGCTGGCTTTTCTGCTCGGCCTGCCGTCCCGCAATGAGTGGTGGCCGGCAGGTGGGCACTCGAGAGACGACTCCCTCGCCCCGATTCGCGGCTCGCCGGCTACGGCGCTGCGCGGACAAAGTGACACGTTGTACGTGTCCCGTCTCACCGGAAGGAGAAGAACTATGCGAGCAGTACTGACAGATGTTCCAGCACGTACGGCTTCACGGCCGAGTCCCCAGGCTGCTGCTGCCCTCAGGGCAAGGCCACCTTGAGCACCCGTCTTGTCAGCCGACAACTTGAGCCGGGTGGAGACGCGAGGCCCCTCGCGCCGGCCGAAGCATACACGGAAGCAAGGACTTGCCTCAGCGGTGTGACGCTGACGAGTTGGACGAATACAATGTTACGACGATTGACGACCGTGGAGACTCGCCGTGGCCCGTTTGTGCTGGCAACGGCCCCGAGGACTTTCTACCACTGATGACAGGCTGTGACCTGCAACGGACACGGCAAGGCCAAGTCCTATTTCGCTCCTTACCAATCATCTGCTGTTTCTTTTGTACTCGAATAGGTGACGCCGTGGCGGAGGGGCAGAATTGATGATGTATGGCACCGAGGGGATCGTGAGATGGAGCCGAGGGGCACGATATCGATGAAGAAGAAGCAATGGAAACAGGGGCGGGTAGACCAAGGCAGAAAAAGAGGCGGATTGAAGCCATACTGTCGAGTGAGTGTCTGTCTACCTCTGGGGGATGCACAGAGAGGAAATGGAAAAGAAAAAAGACACAGAGGGCCGTCGCGGAGACACTCCTCCGCCGGTCAGCCACCCATGTCGGGGGGTGCCTTTTTCGGCACAATCGCATATCCACCGTCCCCCGTCTTTTGCATATCAGCTCGCCCCGATTGTCCCGAGACTGAGCGGAAGACTTCACGTCTGTTTCTCCCTCATGTCCGCATTCGTCTCCCCGAGTATGGCCAGCCATGGCTTTGGCTGGGATACCTCTGACGTCGCCGTCTGTTGTCGGACATTTCCAACCGCCAAGTGAGGTTCGGCTCATTCGAGTGAGTCTACGACTGGCTGAAGAAGAGCCCGTCGACAAGTCGATGGATCCCTCCGCAATTGGGCCTAGGCCACCCCCCGTCATGTTTTCCAAACAATGTCGCCCCGGACGGGCCCCGGCGGACAACGAAATAGATTTGTCGACTTATAGGACAGAGCCATAGCGGCCTCAACCTTCACGGCATGAAAAGCAAGGCGCCACGTAAGACTGGGCTATGGAAGCGTGAGAGGGCGGGAGTGGGAGTTTGTCGAGGGAAGCTTTTTCGCCATGACGGACCCGAGGCCTTGTTTACATGACGAGTCTGAGGCTCGGTGTCTCGGCTCAATCCGTCTCGGCGGCGGGGCCGAATGCAGACTCGGACGCCATCATCATTCCAGGGCTGCTGCCACGGGGACACGGGCTATCTCTCTCTCCCACACCCACCTCGTCCACCTGTCCTACCATTTTGCTTGCCTCTGCGTGTGCCGCGTCGACGCAAGCCCACGATCCATTACGAGTACGGTTTGGCGTTGGTACCGCGTCGAGGTTCACTCTGGCTCGTCGGGGGGTCGTCGTGTTGGGGGCTAGCAGGCAGACGACGAGGCCCGGACGACGAGGCCAACAGGCAGACGACGAGGCCCGGACGACGAGGACGAGGCCAGCAGGCAGACGACGAGGCATGGCGACGCGCGGTGGGCTGGCGGTCAAGACGACAGAGGGCGTCCTGAGGGCGGGCGACGGACAAGGGCTGTACACCAAGGCTTGGGAGGTTTGTGCGGCTCGTACGAGGCCCAGGTGTTTTTGCGAGGCTAACGTTTGGCAGCCACCGCCCGAGTCGGCCAAGGCGGTGCTGGTGTGGCTGCACGGGTTCGGCGACCACTGCAACACGTTTGGCGAGCTGTTTGAGGCGCTGGCGTCGCACGGCATCGGGGTGCGGGCGCTGGACCAGCGAGGCTGGGGCCGGTCGGTGGCGCAGGCTTCGGACAGGGGCCTGACGGGGCCGACGGCGAGGGTGCTGGCCGACATCAGCGACTTTGTGCAGGCGCTGCCGGCGACGGACCTGCCGCTGTTCCTGGGCGGGCACAGCATGGGGGGCGCCTCGGCGCTGCTGTGGGCGGCGCGCGGGCCGGCCAAGGCGAGGCTGGCCTTTCGCGGCTACGTCGTGGCGGCGCCCTTTCTGCGCTTCCACGACAGCGTCGCGCCGCCGCGGCCCGTCGTGTGGCTCGCGCGCGCCCTGGCAGGCTGGTTCCCCGCCCGGCAGATTGACAAGCCGCGCATCGAGTCGATATCTCGCGACGTGGACGTCCAGCGCGCCATGGCCGACGACGCCCTCGTCCACGACACGGGCACGCTGCGCGGCGTCGTCGACATGATTCGCCGCGGCGACGAGCTTGCCGCTGGCCTGCACGACCTGCCGCCGCCCCAGCATGACGAGGCCACGAGCCTGTGGATCGGCCAGGGCGACGCGGACCGCATCGTGTGCCCAGAGGCGGCGGCGAGATACTTTGCCCGCTCGCCAGTCACGGACAAGCACCTCCGCATCTACGAGGGCTGCTGCCACAACCTGCACAGCGAGCCCCAGGCTGATTTTGCCAATGATGTCGTGGCGTGGATTTCCGAGCGAGCCGGATGTTGAAGCATCGACATCATCTACATATGCGCATAGCGGAAAACCATGACTGTAAAACCATGACTGTAAACCCCTTTAGCGCCCTATGGTACGTTACATTAGGCACCTGTTTGCATCTCGTCATCTCGTACCTGACATATTATTAGGTACGAATACTCGTCTCCATCAACCCTCTGACTTTTTTTTTGTCACCACATTCGACAACGTTTTGCGCCCATCGTGAGGCTCGCGTCTACACCATGGGCCGACTCAACGAAGCGTTCCTCTACTTTTGGAACTTTCGCTACCTCTCCATGAAATACCGCTGGCCCCTCATCAAACTCAGGCGCCGACTGCTGCCCACCAAGACGGGCCTCGGCCTGCGCAACTCGCTTCGCCACGCCCGCTCCCTCAAGCACCCGCCCGAGCCCAACCCGTACCTCTTCGTGCTGCGCCTGCTCTGGCCCTTTCCCACGTGGCTGTTCCCGGCCGTCCTTCCTCGGCCGCCGCGCGTCATCATGGCCGATGCCGGGGCCGTCAGCTGCCGCGTCCGCGACCTCATGTACCTGCGCTCCATGCCGCTTTGGCGCGCGCGCGACACGCTGCAGCGGGCGTTTTTCCGCCTGTACGAGGCCGTGTGCGCGTCCGACGGGCACATGATAACCTACGAGACCGAGTATATCTGGCGTCGCTCGGAGCCGAGCTGGGCGACGGCGCGCATCCCGGATCCCGAGTGCGACGACGCTGAGCAGTACGCCATCATGGCGGCCATCGCCGAGGAACTGGTGGATTCCTTCATGTGGCGGCTGGAACTCGGCCTGCGCCGTGACGACGCGCCCATCATGAACCGCTACAAGGATCCTCCGCCCATGGTGCCTGAAACTCGGCCGCTGTGGACGGCCAAGGTGCCGGCGTTGGAGGAGAAGATGCTTTTGCACCCGGATGAGGACGTCTACTTCGACAGCCCATTCCACAGGCGCAACGTTTACACACCAACGGGCCATTTCTATACAGTCTGACAGCCCGTCAAAAACGGTTTCTTGTTGTGTCTACCTGGTACGGATACTGTGTATTCGTACATGTGTATATCATCCCATCAGCACCAAACCCATTCTTTATCAATTCCTTTATACTTCCACCGGCCAGTCTCTGCGTCCCGAACCATATCCGCGATGCCCACCTCTCCATACGCTTGGGCGTAATACTCGGCAACCTCCACGATGGCCTCATCGGAAGGCGGTACGTCGAATCCATTTAGATTGAGCTCCCGGATGTACTGGAAGCTGACGGGGGGGTCCCCTGGAGCTCTCATGAGGCGGACGAGGGCGGCAGCGTCGGGGACGTCGACGTCCTTAACTCCTCGGCGGGAGCGGGCGTGCGCAACACGCCGCATTTTCCGCTCCAGCGCCCAGTCCAGACGGCCCGCGTAGATGACGACGTTTACTCCATTATAGACGATGACTCCTTGTTGTACCGACTCGAGAAACAGGCCGACGCGTCGACTTCTAGCGACGAACAATTCCACCTGTTGATTGAGCCAGTCCATGGCGAACCCGCCCTTGTGAGCAACAGTCGAGACGACGGCCTTGAATTCTTCGGCGTAGTCGGCGGCGGCGGCTACGTTGGGGTCGAGCAGACAGTCGATGTCGTACGAGGCCTCGCGGTTGAAGCACACCCGAACAGCCAGGGACCCGCCCACCGAGATAAGCCTGAGGGGCGCCACACTCATGAGCAAGTCGCTTTTGGCGATTTCGGCGTCCAAGGTGGTCAGGGCTTTGAAGCACACGATCGGCTTTTAGCATTTTTATTGCGCCAAGAAGAAGAAGCCTTGGTGAAGTGACGACACATACATACCTCTCTCCATATCCGCCCACGTCAACGGCTGTCGGCCACTCGGAGCAGGCGGCATTGTTGGCGACATTGTTGGCGACATTGTTGGCCGATGGGCGGCGGGAAAGACTAAATTGAAGCCGTCACACACAAGCAACGGCCAACAGCTTGCACCGAGGTAAAAGAGTTGAAGTGACGAGAAGACAAAAAAATGCCCGAAACGAAGTGGACACAATCCGGGCGGGACCTCCCCGTTACCTAGTGCCTGCCTGGTACAACCTAGATAGTTGGTATAGCTTCTTCCTCCCCGTTCTACTCAGTGCCTTCCTGACCTAATAAGCCAGTCGAATGATGACTTATAAGAGTACCGCCGAGGCCGGCTCGCCCGACTTCACTCACTCCACTCTCGGCCCAATCCATATTGAAGCATTGTTGAAGCCATGGACCAGCCCGATGCGACTCGCTCCCCGCCCGCTGCCGGCAGAGACATTGACAGCTCTGGCCAACCACCTGGCGGGTGCAAGATGACGAGCAAAGGCGACGGCGACGGCGACGATGACCTCGTTTCACGCCTCGTCTCGCACTCCCGACACCCAGCATCACCCTTTGCATCGGACTCGCTGCCCTCGCAGTCGCACTCGCCGCCGCGCTCTCCCTCGCGCCTCACCAACCACCAGGGCCACGGGAGCGCCGGCGACAAGGACGGGGCAGTCGTGGATGCCGCCTCCATGACCCGCCACGCCCGTCCGACGGTCGAGTCCTTTGACGCTCTCGTGCACCGCACCTTTGACCACTTCTTTCGCCACGTCCACCACATCCCCATGTACTCGTTCCTCCATCGCGTCTCGCTCACATCCCAGTACGCCACCGTCAAGGTCGACAGGCCGCTGCTCCTCGCCCTCATCGGCATCACCTCGTGCCTCACCGACATGGGCCCCGGCCTGCGCGACTACGGCAACCGCTGCATCGACGACGCCGAGGCCCTCATCTTTGCCGACTACAGCCGCCCCTCAACCTTCAAGGCCGAGGGAGGGCCTCATCTTTGCCGACAACACCCGCCCCTCAACCCTCAAGGTCCAGGCCCTCGTCTTCATCATCAAGCACCGCATCCTCTCAAACAAGTTTGACAGCGCCTTTTTCCTCTTCTGCTGCGCCTCGCGCTTCGCCGTCGCCCTGCGCCTCAACCACGACAGCCCCGACCTCTCCTTCATCGCCCAGGAGTCGCGGCGGCGCCTCATGTGGTCGCTGTACTGCATCGACTCGGACCTCTACAGTGGCCATGTCGACCTTGGATCCTCGAGTTTTCAAAGGACACGCTCGCCCGCGGCGGCGTCGCAAACGTCGACGTCAAGTCGGCCATGCTGCCCTTTGACGCCGAGCTCGACGACTTCGCCAACAGGCTGCCCGCGTCTTTCAAGTTCTCGGATTTCACGCTGCGCCGGCGCGCCTGCTCGCCGCTTTTATGCGTCTTCGTCATGATCCACGTCTGGTGGTGCCAGTGCCACTGCGACCTGTACCGCCTGGCCCTCGCCGACTTCCCCGAGTCGCTGCCCCCCTCGCGGCTCGAGACCCTCGACGCCAGCTTCATACAGGACTGCCATCGCCAGTGCCGCGACCACTCCCTCGCCATGGCCACCATCTTCTCCGCCATGCAGAGGCTGGACGTCAAGCCCATCGCCGACCTCGACCTGGCCCTGTGCGCGTACCAGTGCGCCCGCATGCTCAAGCACCTCTTTCTCGTCGACGCCTACGCCTTGGGGCTCGACGCCGACGCAATCAACGACCAGGCGAGCGTCTGCCTGCGCGCCATTGAGCAGTGCTGCCGGGGGCCCGCCGCCGCCGCCATGGCCTTGGAGCTCGGGTCCTGGGTCACCCGATGACGGGGGTTTTGAACAAACGCCTCAAATGTGGTCATCTGTCTTCTGTGTCATTGTCCGTTTTTGTCGTTTGGCATCCCGGGACCGGTGAGCTGGACTAGGGGCCCGAGAAGCAGGGGAAATCAACAAGTCCGGAGACGGAGAAGAGAGACTCCCGCGTTGGCGAAAAAACACCAAGTAACACAGCAGGGATTACTATGAATGGTGATTCACACTATAGGGGGGTTTCCAACCGGCCGCACGTGATCTCGTGGGCGTACGGAATCTTGTCGCTCCTTGCACGCAAAGGATGCTTGAGTGCGTTCGCCAACGCAAATTTCGGTTCGACCCCCGCGCTTGAATCAATAGACACGGCTGGAAGCTGTGGGAAATGATGTGACTCGTCACCGGAACATTGTGGCACGACTTTTCGCGTGGCCTCAATACGTACGGTAGAATACGATTGATGGAAAAAGATGTTCTACTCAGATGTCACTACTCAGATGTTACTACTCAGATGTTACTACTCCCAACGACGCTCCCGCAGGTGATTCCTGACATTTCCAAAGGAAACCTGCGACCTGTAACTGAACCCAGCAAGCGTCGATGCCGGGATCCTGGGCGGTCGAGCTCTATGGTTTTCCATCAGCCAGATGTTGCTGCCTGCCCTCAGCGTTGTCTCAGGAAGCGGCAATGCCGAGCATGTTATTTTCCGAAATGAGGACCCAGGAGGATTATATTGCCCTCGCTCTACTTCCGAACAAGGCTCAGCCGATCCCCGCATAGATCCAAGAAGTGCTCGATGTTTTTGGAGAGCTGAGGAAGGCAATCAAGTTGAACCGCCGAAGAAGACCTGGCACTTTCTCGAGTCCAGTCATCGGAGACCACGTCGCCGTCACAACTCATCAGTGCGGACCAAGGCCACATGCATACTGCCGCTGCTCAAGACTACTGCTTCTCAATGGCTCATCTGTTGCTGACCCTTGTTGCTGAGACATGTCGGAGCAGCTTATCAGGCAACGTAGTAGTTATCCCTCCTCCTATTTCTGGCACGACATGCAATGTTGATCATGCCCGGTTGAGAAAACGCAGCGTTACATACGAGTTACATGCAAAGCGTAGCCAAATGCGCGGCCGGTGAGATTGCTCTCTCACGGGGGTGCGTCAAAAGATACCATACCTCACTCGGTATAGTCTGTAATGCAGTGACGGCAAAAGTTATATAAACCATTGGAATCTCGCAAGAAGCCGCTCTTGTTCTTCTTGGCAGTCAAGTGTCCTTTGCTAGTTTTGCTTCATCCAACCACCTTGTCATCCAAGACAACCATCTCGTACAACCCAGTAAACCCACCATGGCCTACTACAACTATCTCGCCCTGAAGAGACCGGGCGATTCACTCGACGACGACTACAACTGGCTCGTCGTCTCCCCGGATCGGAACACGACCGATACGTTCTTCCGTCTTCTTTTGGAGAACAGGGAGCTTAAACTAGGCAGCAAGAAATCGACCACCGTCACGATCCACGAAATCAAGAGGGAATCTTCCAGATTTTGGACCATTGACTCGAGCGACAGAGACGTTGGAGCGACGCTGCATTTCGCTCTTTCGGGCAAGAATGATTCTAGCAACACGGCTGAAAACACGGTGCTCAATGATTTGGTTGGCAAGATCAAGATCTATTGGATGGGCGGCCGCGCATCGCAACAGTGGAAGATCATCGGCCAGCAGGCTACGGTTGACGTGGACAATGACTGGTTGTCCGGGTACAGTTTCTTCATACGTCGACGGGGATTTCCAAACTCCTACTGGCACATGGACAAGGGAATCTGCCTTTCTGACAGCAAGCGAACTCGGTTCGTCGTCAGCATCAGAAAGCCCACGACCATGGCGCCCAAGATTCCTCTCATAGCCAGCGATCAAATAACAATCAGCACCATTGGCCCAGGCGGCGAGTTGGAGCCACTCAAGGCCCCGAGAAGCGGTGCCGGAACAGAAACCCGTTTTCAGTTTGGCGACTTCCTCACTAGATTCTCGGTCGACCAGGCCGACGGCAGGACAATCGTCTATACGGAAGCTGGTCGCGGAGACAGTTTTGAGCTCTGTGAGGGGATCCCGTACCGCTATGATTCTGAGTAGGCGGGCTGGAAGAGACGGATTGCTGGAAGAGACGTATTGCTGGAAGAGACGGATTGCTGGAAGAGACAGGATTTCCGCGCCGAGGGAATAAATTGCTGGCACCACATGCCGTCTCCCACGTGATACCGTCTCCCACGTGACACCGTACTCGTCGGTTCGGTGCATGCTCTCCAGCAGCTCTCGTTGCATCTCGTCCTTGGTGAGCCTGCCGGGCCTCAGCACAAACATGAACAGAGCCCGTCACCACGGCAAGGCGAGACATAGTACTGGACGAGTTCCCGGTACGAAGTACTTCGTACGGATTACGATGATGCACACTGCACCGCACGTGATCTCGTGGGCGTCTCGCGTTGGATCAAGTTGGTACATATGTATGTACATACATGGCAGCTGCTGCTCTCGCCCAAATCCAGCGCGCTCAGCAGGAGCACAACTGCACAACTCCGCTCAGCAGGGGTCCCGCCATCAACCACGTCAATGCCTTGTTTGGCCGCGTTGCGTTTGTGCAGCGGCGTCTCCGGGTCCTGCTGAGACTTGAGAGTCTGCCAATCACTGAGAGGGAGCGAGGTCAAGTCAATCGACAGGTACGGATAGACACGGCCATTTCCTCTCTCTGCTTCAGCATCGCGAGGCTTGTGTCCCATCGCTTTACTGACTTGCCCCGGGTGGCCAGTCAACGTATGTGTCGCATCGGAACGGAGCTAGAATAACGCGGTGGCTGTCTGCCACGCCGCCTATTTAAGCAGGCGCAGAACGCAGAACACACTCATGGAACAACAGAGTTTTCACACCTTCATTTGAGCCCTTTCCCCGTGCCTACGAGTTATGCCGTCGCGAAGAGGACCCAAGCAGCCGCAGCCGGCAACGGCCTTGCAAGGCTGCATCGTCGCCTTTAGCGGCCGCTTCCGCCCCAAGTACGACCATTCGCACAGCTCGCTTGAAGAGATTGTCCGAGCCCTCGGCGGTGGCGTGGTCAAGACGGCGGCCGCCAGCATGACGCACCTCGTCTGCACCGGGCCCGACTACACCGACGTCACGGCCAAGGTCAGGACCGCAAAGGGGCAGGACGTGCCCATCGTGGGCCCCGAGTGGCTTTTTGCCTGTGAGAAGCGGCAGGCGGCGGTTGCTGTTGATGACTTTCTCTGGTCAGCCGCTCCTGACGGCGCTGCTGTCAAGGAGGAGGATGGTGACGATGCAGGTCCGTCTGCAGCTGGTAATCAGCGCAAGAAGCGGCCCATTGCTGCCGTCGCCGACTCCAAGGCCAACGAGGACTGTCCCGCCAAGAAGCTCAAGGCGATCGACGAGCTCCAGGCCGAGGGGGGAAAGGTCATGGCAGAGGGCCAGTTCGCCAAGAACAAGAGCGTCGCCATCCCCGTGGATTCCCACTGTTACCTCACCGCCTACCGAGTCCACGTCGATCCGCGCACGGGCATGATTTACGACGCGTCACTCAACCAGTCCAGTACGAGCAACAACCACAACAAGTTTTACCGCCTGCAGGTGAGACTTGACTGCTCCTCAACGAGAGCGCTTCTCTACTAACCGACCCAAGATCCTGCGCAACCCCCAGGACGGGAGCTTCAAGACGTGGACCCGCTGGGGCCGAGTCGGCGAGACGGGCCAAAACGCGGTCTTGGGTGACGGCACCATAAGAGATGCCATCAAGAGCTTCGAGAAGAAGTTTCGCGACAAGACCGGCTTGTCCTGGGATCGGCGTGGAGATGACCCCAAGCCTGGCAAGTACGCCTTTGTCGAGCGCAGCTATTACCCTGACTCGGACGACGACGGCGGCTCCCCGTCAGGGACCAAGGCCAGCGGCCAGGAGGGAGCCAAGTTCACTATGCCGGATTGCACGCTGAACAAACCCGTGCAGCAGCTCATGAAGCTCATCTTCAACCAGAGCTACTTCCAGGCCGCCATGTCGTCGCTCAACTACGACGCCAACAAGCTGCCGCTGGGCAAGCTCAGCAAGGCCACCATCACCCGCGGCTTCCAGCAGCTCAAGGACCTGGCCGCCCTCCTCAACGACCCGAACCTGGCCCTCAGCCGCTGGGACAGGTCGGTGAACGACGCCACGGAGCACCTGTCCAACACGTACTACTCGGTCATTCCCCACGCCTTTGGCCGCAACCGCCCGCCCCTCATCAGCACCTCTGCCCAGCTCAAGATGGAAATAGACCTTCTCGAGAGCTTGTCGGACATGAAGGTAGCAGCCGAGCTCCTCGAGTTGGACCGCAAGACGGCCGAGGACGTGCACCCGCTGGACCGCCAGTTCCGCAGCCTCGGCATGCAGGAGATGACGGCGCTGGACCCGGCCGCCGGCGAGTTCGCCGTGCTGGAGCGCTACCTCCAGGACTCGCGCAGCTCGACGCACGGCGCCAAGTACCAGGTGAAGCACATCTTTCGCATCGAGCGGCAGGGCGAGGGCGCGCGGCTCGACGCGTCGCGCTTCGCCAGCGTGCCCTCGGACCGGCGGCTGCTCTGGCACGGGTCGCGGTGCACAAACTTTGGCGGCATCCTCAGCCAGGGCCTGCGCATCGCGCCGCCCGAGGCGCCCGTCTCGGGCTACATGTTTGGCAAGGGCATCTATCTGGCCGACATGTCGTCCAAGTCGGCAAACTACTGCAGCGCCCACGACTCGAACCGCCAGGCGCTGCTGCTGCTGTGCGAGGCCGAGCTCGGCCGCCCCGTGCAGGAGCTCACCCAGTCGAACTACTCGGCCGGCGAGGACGCGGCGGCAAAGGGCATGGTCAGCACGTGGGGAATGGGCAGCATGGGGCCCAGAAAGTGGATGGACGCGGGCGTCGTGCACCCGGCTCTGCGAGGCGTTCAGATGGTATGTTCTCCTCCCCGTGCCTTGAGTTCAAAAGTGCCCAAGGAGGGGCAAGTCGACGGCAAAGCTGACGAGTTTGTTTTCCGCATCGCAGCCCGACACGAGCGTCAAGCCGGGACCGACCAAGATCGCGGCCACCTCGCTGCTCCATAACGAGTACATTTGCTACGACGTTGCGCAGGTCAAGCTGCGCTATCTCTTTCGCGTCACCATGTAACGTGGAGCGAGGACAGGGGGGCAAGGGCAAGGATTCAGGCCAAGACGAGTGCGAGAGCGTGCCTGGGCGTTGAAGGGGTGTACAGCTCAGCCGACCTACTACTCAAGGTAGGGCGGTGGTCGGCTTGACTAAAGGGGGGAGGGTCGGCTCGACTATATCCTCGCCTGTCACGGTGTCATGTCACATCACATGTCATCCCACGTGACCTCCGCCACGATCAACAACGATCATACGATTGTATACCCCCCAAGCTCGTCCCATGACATTGCCATTTTCCGCTTGCTCATCCTCGGGGCCATCCTCGGTACTAGGGGGCTTGCTCCGCAGAAAGGAGGGGATGCCGGCGGAGAAGGAGGGGGGGCCAACTTTACGGCCCCCCTAGTAGTAGTATCCTGGTTGCTCGAGGTTTCGGATCTAGAGCTCACATAGCAGGTTGTGCGGGGAGCTAAAGATCGTGTCTTGTGGGAGGAAGCTAGCTGTGCGCGAGGGTGGCGTGGCCCCCCCTCAGCCGAATCCCACCACCACATGAGGCGGGCCGCGAGGGTTATCTTGGTGTTCCTCCCTGAAATCCGTAGTGTTTATACATAAGGCGGCGCCTTTTGCTAAAGACTACCGCAGGCACTCCTGCCAATTGATCCTTTCCTGTGACTTACTGCAGAAGGTCGTCTCATAACGCAAGAGGGGAGCGTGTGAGGGCTGATACATAACCTCTAGAGCTCACATAGCAGAGAGCTGATGATCGTAGCTGTGCGCGAGGGTGGCCCTAATGAGGCTGACTAATACGGGCTAACCGCAACATCGGATTCCGGCGTAACCGAGCGAGGTCGACGCCACGTGACGTCGAGCAGCGGCGTCACCTCGTCGAAAAAGTCCTTCCAGCACGGCCCCGTATACTCGACGACCGGCCCTCGCTTCTTGAACGAGACAAAATAGTCTTCTCGCCCATGCGTGTACGTCTGCTTGAGCATGCCCGCCTTGAAGTGCCGGAAGTCCGCCCAGGCCACCTGCTTGAGCTGGTTCATGAAGTCGACCCAAAAGTTGCTCCGCGGCGGGTCGTTGGGGTCGCTGCCCGGGGGGAGGGACCGGTGAAGGCTGATCTTCCACAGCTCGAGCCCCTGGAGATGAGGCGCAAACTTGCGAATGACTTGGAGAAGCGTCTGGGGCCCGACAATCATGCAGCCCAGGCTCAGGTGCTCAAGATGGGGCAGTGCCACGGGCGGCGGGGTCATCTTGTCGCCCTCGTCGCCGGCCGAGGAAGCGTAGTCCTGCGACGGGGCCGGGGCGGCCAGCCACTCGAGAAAGTCGGACAGGGAGGGGTTTTGGTCCCAGCGCTCGTTGATGCGCAGGTCCTTGAGATTGGGGGTGCGGCGGAGGAAGCGGCGGAGCAGCTGCGTGTCGGAATGCGTGTCGGACTGCGGACGGCCCGTCACCAGGGCGTCGTTCGCGGATTCAGAGAGGCTGCTCATCCACGACAAGTCAATCGACAGGTGCAGCTTCTCGAGCTTGTCGAGGACGGGGGCGACCGAGGGCTCCATGAAACGCGGAATGTGGAAGGCATAGTCCCACAGCCGGTTCCTGTTGTGGGACATGACCTGGATGCCCTTGGGGCAGACGGCGGCGTCGCCGAGGGCGAGCAACACCACGGCAAAGGTTTGGCTGCAGCCCCTGCCCGGAATACTTCCGCCCTGTTTCAAGCGGACGCCCGTCTCGTTGAAAATAGTGTTGGCCCCGTAGCTCGTCCACTCGGCGTTGGGTCCGTCCCTGGTGCGCTTGTGCGAGTTAAAGTCGCGGATGACGATCTCTTCGAGGTTGGAGAGGTTGCGCAGCGCCTCGGTCAGCATGGTGCGGTGCGTGCCCGTGTCCCAGAGGATCAAGTAGTCCGAGTATCTCTGCCTGAACTTGCGATGCCGGTCGTCGTCGGCCAAGGGTTGCCGTAAGCGGTCGGGGAAGCGGTCGAGGCCGATATGGAGGTGGCGCAGGTTCAGGCCGAGGCGGCTCCTCGATATGTCGATGAGCGCCTGCAGGCTCACGTCTGTAATCATGAACTGCTTCTTGGTGAAGAACTCGCTGGTAAAGGTCACGTAGAGCAGCTCCTCGACCAAGCGGCACGTCAGGCGCAGCGCGCACAGCTCGGGCGTCGTGAGCCCTGCGGCGATGCTGACCAGCAACTCGAGAGGCAGCCGCAGAATGGGTGCCGACGCCGACACGCCGTCCCCCATGTCCATCTTGTTGTTTATTTGTTGCAGATGGAGCGTCGTCGAGGCTGACGGGCGAGCGCCTCGGCGAGGACCGAGCTGAGTTGGGTATGAATGAGCTGTGGATTGATGGGGCGGGGGAGAGGTTGCGACGGAGCGAGGGACTCCCCTGTATCCGTATTAGTATTCGTATGCCTAGTAGTATCTCGTATTTCCAGAGGCAAAAGCCAAGGCGAGCTTTTCTGGGCTTCCAAAAGCGTCTGATGTTCGGGAGAGACCAGATTTGAAAACAAGGAGTTTATGTATGCAGCGGCCATAGCTTGCTACCCGTTGGGGGTTGGGGGACAAGGGTCGAAGGCCCTTATTAGGTTAGGTAACTCGTACCTAGTTCCCAACGAGCATGTAACTCGTACCGTACTCGTATACGAAGTACAACTAGGTACCTAGGTACCTAGCGCTGGGAATTACGAATAAACCCCGCCTTCATTAAAGAGGGGCTTGTACCATGTCGAGCGACCTGACCAATGGCAGCATTGGATTTCGTTGCGCCGGCAGATAGTCGGGTGAGCACTGGCCAATGGCAGCATTGTTGAGCCAATAATATTCTATCTTCTTGCAAGCTTCAGGCCAACGGAGCTGGGAGCCAACTTTACGGCCCCCCTAGTAAGGGGCCTTCCAACCGAGAACCGTATTCGTGAGCATCATCATGCCCACGACGTGACCGCTAATGTTCATTTACCGGCTTTCTACGAAGTACGAATACAGTACTAATGGTATATCCTCCACAACTCGTCTCCTCGCCACTCTCGACAATGTCCGCTGCAGACACGAGGCAAACAAACACCATCCACG
Organism: Ophiocordyceps sinensis; assembly: GCA_012934285.1. NCBI lineage: Eukaryota > Fungi > Ascomycota > Sordariomycetes > Hypocreales > Ophiocordycipitaceae > Ophiocordyceps > Ophiocordyceps sinensis. The sequence continues at coordinate 3,291,394 of JAAVMX010000007.1, forward strand.
CATCTGCCATCGACGACAAGGTCCTCGCACCACAAAGCACAGCCTCGGCCCGAGAGTCATCGCGAATCCGCCGCCGCTCTCCTCAAGCAAGCCCGCCCATAAACTCGTTCTGCCGCAAAAAGCTCGTCGCCAGCTCGTCGCCTCCCTGCTTCGCCGCTTCCATCCAGTGCACCGCAACGCACATGAGCCCCGCGTCGTTGCGCACGTCGCCTTCTTTCTTGCTGCCCGCACCCTGTCCGTCTCCGCCGCCCATGGCATTGGCGCTGGCCGCCCCGATGCATCCTCTGGCCCGTTCGCTCCGTCCGTATCGCTCCATGACAGTCTGCTTGAACACCTCGCGCGGCTTCGACAGCGGCAGCGTCGTCCGCTCCACAAACTCTGGGTTTGATAGGTAGAAGAGGGCCAATTCGCGCTGCGCCGTGGGGTATCCTTCCTTGGCCGTAATCGCCCACATCTTGCCCACGTCGTCTAGCTTGTAAGTCATTGCCGCCGGCGGTGGCGTGCCCGTCGCCGAGGGCACTGCCTCTCCCGCGGCGTTGCCGTCGCTGGGAGACTTGCGCGACCGCGTGTGCGCCGCAATCACCTCGTCCGCCATCTCCACCATGGTTCGGCACACCTCCGACTTGAGCTTGAGGGCCGCAAGGCCCGCGTTCCAAAACGCCTTGCCTTTGTCGGGCTTGTCGAGCACCGATGGCGGAACAAACGACGCAATCAGTTGCAGGTCGCGGAACAGCGACTGCGGCCGGATCGACGCATCCCGGAACAGGGTTTGCAGCTCTCGCGTGATGGCGTCCGTGTTCGTTGCGCTGCCAGACATGATGGAACGCGTTTCGGCGCTCCCCTTTCGGCATGGATACGCAAAGCCGCTTGTCGGGACGGCCGACTGTAGCGTCTGCGATCGCCGTTCCTTGACATTGTCAATCGTCTCCTCCAGCTGCGTCATGCGGCTGCCCAGCCCCTGCTCTTCAACCACGCTGGACCCGGCGTCTGATCGGCTCGCCCGCAGCCTCTTAGATCCGCTAGACAGCAACGACGCCACAATCAGGTGCTCCAGCTCGTTGAGGGCGTTTAGCTTTGCATATGGGTTTGGGTGGACGCAAAACATATTGAGCAGCCGCCGATATGCTTTCTTGAACGGGAAACTCGGGCTGTTCTCCTTGGTAGCTAGACGACTGTGGCCATCGGCGCCACGCGAGACGGACCCATCGAGCTCGGTAGTCGTGGCCGTGGCCTCTACGATCTCTGGGGTTCGCTCGCAAACGCCTTCGCCCGCTCCTCGCAGGTTGCTGCAGCTCTTCTTCTTCTCAATGACCCTGGGCCTGGTGGAGCTCCTGCTGTGCTTCTCCTTGTCTTTCCTTTCCGACCGCCTGCGGGCTCGGCGATCGAGCGCCTCCTTTCTCTCGATGCACTGTTGTCCCAGGTTGCGAAACCAATGATCCGTCTCTGACCCTCGACCGAGCACCTGGTTTCCCAAGTCGGACAACAGCAGGCTGGTTAGGGACTGCCTCAGTTCGTCGAGGAACCGCGTCTTTTCGTCTTCGGCCCGCGGCAGGTTTACCGTCTCGTTGGACGATGCAGCCGTGCCAGGGCGGCCGGCGGATAGGCTCGAGGCCGAATGCACGTGGGCATGTTGGTTTGGGCCGGAAAAGGTCGTCGACAGGTTTGTGAGGCTCGTGTTGGGCGAGCACGCCCTGGAAGCCGCAGACCTAGGGGACATGGCGGGCTGAAACGGTGACCAAAACGTGCTGGCAGAGTCGATCGTGTGAATGGGCGAAGCCTTTTCGACGTACTCCTGGCCGTCGATGATGTCGGAAAGGGCAGCGTTGGCTCTGTGGGGACCGAACCGCGACGAGTCAGGACCGTGCTGGCCCGCGCCGTGGTTGTTCATCGCCCTCATGTCGCGAACGAACGAGCTCGGCCGGCTGGATGAAGGGGTCAAGCGCCGTTCGCCATCGCTCAGAATGCTGGCGCCGTCGTCCAAGTTTGCCGGCGCCTCTCGTTCACGGGCCCTCATTCGATCATACATGATCTTGTCCCGCTTGAAGAGCTCGCCGGACCAGAGGACGGGAGCCTCTCGAATCGTCTCGCCAATCAACTGCGAGATGCACCGGTCGACCTCGCAGCAGAACCGGTGAATCCTCTCCTCGCCCTGGCAAAAGTTTTCAATGCAGTACTGTTGCAGCCACAGCGACGTCTTCTCCGCCTGGTCGTCGCTGAGCTTGTTGGGGCCCCCTTGCTCCTCCGAGGCGGCCAAGAGGTCCATAATCTGCGACTCGGTCCGGTACAGATACGAGGCACTCGGCCCGCGCGCCGTGTTTGCCCGAGACCGTTGGAAGGAGCTCCATCGGCGCGGCATCCCCATCGTCTTGAGGGCCTGGCAAATGTCGCGGCTGTGCGCGTACTCTTTTGAGTTGCGGACGTCGGTCACATACCACATCTTGTCGCGCATGGCCCGCACACGCCTCATCATGCGGTCAATGAGGCCCTCGTGACGCTCCTGGCTCTGCTTGAGCCAGACCAGCCACGCATCGTACTCTTCAATGGCCGACGCCGACCGCCGAATGGAGTCGCGGGGTCCACGCGAAAAGATGTTGATGAGCGCGGCGAATCCGTTGTCGCGGAGAGACGAGGATTCCAGGGTGCTGAGATGCTTGAGTGCCTTCCAGTAGACGTGCGACGAGACGAAGTCGGCTTGCGCCTTGGACTGTGCAGAAGCAGCCTTGAGCATGGTGATGAGGACGGGCTCGGGGTCTTCCGCTTTGCCAACTGGTCCGGTGCCCGGCGGCGGGCTGCGCGCCGCTGGCGTGCTCGCCGCCTCCTTTGTTCGTTGCTTCCTGTATGGGTTGCGGCTCGACATGGTCTTCTCGGGCGTGATGATCTTGTTCTTGGACCTATACTTCTTGAGCCTCGAGGCTCGGTTGCTCAGCTGAGCGCGTTCGCCCTCGGGCTCCAAGTTACGGGGTATCTCAAAGTCCTCAACCAGCCGGAGAATGGAGTCCCGGAGCTGATGGTAGTCCTTGTCCAGGTCCGGCCCCTCGGCATAGTCCTCGTCGTCGGTGTCCACGCTCGAAGAGTTTTCATCCTCGTCGTGTTCGTCGTCCGGGTCGTACGTCATGTGCGTCGACAGACCACGGCCATTTGGCGAGATGAAGAGCACCGCCCATCGCTCGGCGCAGGGATGGCAGGTTCCGGCGAGAGCATCGGCTCCCAGGTTCTGGCTCAGCTCATGGATGGCTAGCCTCAACCGATAGCCGTCGTCTTCATACTTACTCAGCCGCCTTTGGGCCTCTGGGTCGGCCGAGGGAGGAGAGTAACGCTGGGGAGTCGCCGTGTTGGCGTCATCGGACAAGGCCTCTCGGGAGGTGGTGCTCTCGCTTAGGGCGGAGGAAACACTGGTGCTGATGATGGACGCCGTCTCAAAGTTGGCCCGGGGGTTGGTGACGGAAATGGGCTGAGAGAGGGCGGACAAGCCGGATATGGACGCCTGGCCTGATCGCATGCTCGAGCCGGCTGACTGCGGCCGCCTTTCGGGGAAGAGGGCGTTGACAAGCGTGACCACGTCAACGGGGCTAATCACAAGATACGGGCGAACTTCCACAGTCTCCCTCAGCGAGGTAATGGACCTGGCGGGGAGCAGCTTGGCAGCAGGCACCTTGGACCGAGAGCCCTGGAACCGGGCCAGGATGCTCTCGACGTGCCCCTTGATCTTGGGTGGCACCTCTACAGGGACACAGGTCGCCGACGGCTTGCCGCTCCACATGCTCGAAACGTATTCGTGGGCCTTCATGGCCACCCTTTTCAGGATCTTCTCGCGGGCATACGGGGTGATGTGGTAGTCGGCCAGCATGCCGTGAGACTCGGGATGGACAAGGACTCCAAGCAGAAAGACAAAGAAGAGGCATTTCCAGACAAGCCACTTTGAAGTATTGTCGATATACTTGTCGTCGAGCTTCCCGATGATGGCATTGCCAAGTTCGAGGAGACCCTCGGGGATGCCGGTCGCGTCTTCGTCGTCCACCAGCTCGAACAGGCCGTCCACTGCCCTGTTATAGAACTCCTTGGCCGCAACCTCATCGGACTGGTTCCAGTCTGACAGGTTGAAGCGGGTGCCGTGCTGGTCCTCGGCCCTGTCGAGGAGGAAGGCACCATCTTCCAGGATCTTCATCAGGTACCACTCCAGATTGGACTTGCCGGACCAGTCACGCATGGCGGTCCAAATGTTGAGCACGGAAATGAGGAAATGCTCGCTGCTCGACTTGGGCTGCTGGATGAGCCTGGCCAGGACGGTAGACCATATGTCGGTCCGTTGCTGATCTTCGGAGCTGTCCGGGCCCGCCGAGTTAGCAAAACACGTGTGGATCAGTATGGACAAGGGATCGTGGCGCTGGAAGGATAGGAGCCGCTCCAAGTCGGGGTTGTGGCCGCTGCGGCCGGGGGTGCCGGAGTGCGATCTCGTGGCTGACCGTCCATGGAACGGAAGAACAGACTCGACCGGCTCCAGTCCCTTGTGGAAGCTCAACAGGGCGTTGAGCTCGGAGCTCGTGAGGGCACCAATGCGGATGGCCAGGTAGTCGGGGTTGGAGCGGACTTGGCACAAGAAATGGAGGAACGTATCTCGGGACGAGGCAGATATGTCGTGCAGAAAGGGCGTGATGCGCCTCAGCGGTCCAACACCCACTACAGAGCCGGTCGGGGTATCCAGGCTATCAGAGGAAGCCAGGGTTGGACAGGAGAGGGCCTCCATCTCGGGATCCAGCAGGGCATAGCGGCGGAGCTCGTCGCAACTCTTTCGCACGTCGTGGGTGGCATTGAAAAGAACGGCAAAGCTATCCTTGTCATCCTTGCGAAAGTTGTCCACCAGGTTCCGGTAAGCAATCTCGCCACACCTTGTCAGGCGGGCGCTCAGGGCCGTGGATACCAGACTCCTCTGCAAACGGACGCGGGTGTTTGCGCGCTTGCGCTCCTGATACTTGGACAGGCGCACGACATGGGCAAGCTCCTCGAGGGTGGTGCCGTTGCTGTCGCGGGTTAGATGGGGGTTGGTGTAGAGAGAGACATCCTCTAACAGAGGCGTGGGCAGCGGCTGGGACATGTCGTCGGGGGCAACGACGGAGGGTGTGACGGGGCGATCCTTGGGTTCATGCCGTGCGCTCACGGCTACCGACGACGTTTGCTGTGCGACAAGAGGCTTCCGAAACGCCGTGGTTGGGCTCTGATGATGGCGACGGCCGCGGCGCAGGGGTAGCGTCTGGGCGGCGTCGGAGGCATGAGAAGGGCTACGGGACCCGGGAGCGGGAGCGGGAGCGGGAGCGGGAGACGTCGAGGCGTTTGTGAGGGTTGGTGACACGGCTAGGGCAATGGCGTGAGCCATCAGCAAGCGAGGCCGGCCGAGAGCAACGCCGAGACGGGACACGTACGTGCAGATGAGGATCGGGTGCAGACTGGCGAGGAGAGGGACCGTTGCATGGGGATCATAGTGGATGCCGCGAGAACGGACGGGAGTGAGCGCCGGCGCTCGGGAGCGGCCTCGTCGAGAGGGTCGAAGTTGTTGCCCGCTAGACGTACCGGCGTGCCTCGAGCAAGCGCGGCCCGTGAGAAAAGATGAGATGAAAGCAGCCCAGAGCGGACGAAAGGAGAAGGGAAGGAGTGGGGGCCCAAGCCGGACAGGCGGAAGGGATGGGGTGAGAGACGGAGTGACCCGTCAACGGTAGATTTCGATAACCAGAACACGCCCTATTGCCGCCTGGGCACGAGGCTGACGGGCAGGGGGGATCAACACGAAGGATGATAGAGGGGCGGCGACGAACCAGCTCAACGGCCGTCGCGCGAGGAGCGAGGTCGGTGACGGAGGGGAGAGAGAAGGAGGAGGGAGAAGGAGGAGGAGGGGAGGAGGAGGAGGAGGAGGAGGAGGAGGAAGAGGGAGGAGGAGGAGGAGGAGAATGACGCCGAGGGGGAAAGAAGAGGGTGAGAGAAACAGACGAAAAAGAAGGGATCGAAGACAAGAAAGAGGCACCACCGTGTGCGAGGCACCTCGCGGCCGTCCGTATCTGCAGAGCACAAGCAGCCCAACAAGGTAGCGCGTACGGGCAGTCAGTCAGACGCCCGCCGGCGACTTTGCAGCGCCTGCTGGCAGATGGGCAGGCCTGGGTTGCCAGTAGCTGGCCCTGGGAGCAAGTCCACGGTGGCCTGGCTCGGTGGTACATGGAATCTGCGGGTGCTGGCACGGTGTTTTTTTCCTACTTGGGTACTGCTATGGATAAGATAAGCGGTGTTCTCGAGGTCTCTTCTCCCCTCGAATACATGAAGCGTGACCTCGGGGTCCGGTAAAAGTACTCTGCTCGCCGTCCTTGCTGGCTGACAGCTGCCAGTACTCGCTGTTCTCCTCATCACCTCCCCTCGTGCCTTCATGGCCTCCTCTCCTCCTCCTCCGCCTCCTTACCAGATGAGGTGGTGTTGATGAGCTGTCTCCCTCCCTCCCTACAGCGCACCGGCCTGCAATTCCTCTGCCAATGAGGGGCGACGCAGCGCACGCAGTAGGCTGCATCTGGTACTCGGATGGACCCTGTCCAACAAGACCCAAGACAGACACAGACAACAGACGGGACAGGAATCATCAAGGGCTTGACTAACGGGCATAGCCCTCTGATCATCAATCATCCTGGCCAGTCCGCTCGCCACCATCGCTCGGGCCGTTACAGTGCTCAACCCGTCTCTTTCTTCTTTGTCTCTGCCGACTCGCCCGGCCACGGGCAAGGCCCCCGCCGACGAATCTGACAAGGAAGGGTTGATGCTCACAGACGTCGAGCCTTGGCAAGGTCCGTACAAGGTGCAGATGCGCATGCTCGCCATCACCACCCGTTCCTACACGGCGGCCCCTCGTGGTCACAGGGGCTTGCGGCGTATGAGTGTTGCAACGCAGGGCGGCCCTCGACATGAGGCGCAACGAGAGCGACGGGCTCGGACTGGCAAACCCTGACCGGCTGGACGAGGCCCGGGTGGGTGTGGAATCAATGGCTGAGCGACCCGATGAGTTGTCACTGCGTCTGCATCATGCGTCCAGTCAGTGCCGCCTCTTGCTTCGTCGCCAATCTCACTCACCCCACGAACATGCCAGCACCATGGGCCGCCAATCTCGTGCCTCCACGCCATCCAAGCCCCATGTATTCGTATATTCGTATGTACGAGGGCCATGGCAGGACCGTCGGTGCTTTGCATCCACGTACGCACGCACGTATGTATGCACATACGTGTCCCAAGTGCCGTGCGCCCATGTCCATCCATTCATACATGTATGTACGGATACGTCTGGGTGACATGGCTCTCGCAGCAGATAGTAATAATGGTGTCCGTGGATATCTGTGAGAGACGCAAAGAAAGGACAAAGTCCAACTCACTCCAGGTCCAATGACGGCTCCCCCGTCTCTCCGTCCCGGACCGCCAGCCATTTTCCCCTCTATCCTATCCCCCCTCTGAGAGCATGGACGAATACTACTACCTACCGAGCTGACATGGAAGAAGTATTCGTACATGTCTCACCTACATACATAATCTTGCCTGCCGTCGACGATGCCCCCATCTCAGCCGAGCCTCCTCCCTCGGTCAGTCCCACCCTCGGTCAGTCCCTGACGTGGCACGCGCAATCCGCATGCGGTGCTCGCTACGAGGGCTGCAAGCCCTCGGTGTCCCTACATGTGTGCGCCGTCACGCTTCCTGTGCGTGCGCATGGCCGGCGCATCCCCATGTGACATGACTGGAGCCACGCAGAGAGCCACCGCGTCCAAGACCTCAAGTCCCGGACGGCTGGACTGCCTGCTGCCTGCCGTGCAGCACGCGCGACGACGACTGCCGCCGCCCTGCCTGCGATGCCGGGAAGCTCGTGTCAGCGGCCTCGCACCCGTCCTGGCCAGCCTCTCCGAGCGGCATGCCTGTTCCACCCGCCCCATGGTGGCCATGCCCCTTCCGAGATATCAGGCCGGTCTCTGTGGGCTTAGGTAGCATGCGGCGATTGCTCTCAGGTACGATATAGACGGCCCGTACGGGCTCGCAGGCGGTGCGACGATCGATCCGACACGGCGCATGTGCGTAATTGCCCGACTGACGAACCGCCTCGCGTCCATGTCTCAGATTTAATATCGTTTCCGCCCCAAGCATCTTGCCGTGGGCGGACCCGTCGACACGGCTCCTCCAACCTCGGCCGTCGCACCAAGCGCCTGCTTTAGCGACAGTCGCCGTCTGCTCTTGGTTACCCAACGGTATACGATAACCGATTTTAAGATTTCATGCATAGGACACGTGGCAGCGTTAACACTTGGCGGCCGGAGAGCTCACACCACGCCGCCCTCCAACCCCGGGAATACACTGCCCAATTCCCTTCATACCCGTCGTTCCGAACAATGCATCAACATCAAGAAACCAACGGCGAGAGCCCCCGTATCTTCGCGCCACTAATAAAACTCCCGCCAGACTTCCTCAGCACTCCCTCCCGAAGCGAACGTCAAACTCCTTTAGCACGCTCATAATGCTGGCCGCCTCCACCTCGACCGCATGCCGGCCCTGGTGCTGACTGTCGGGGGCTCGGCTGGGCGTCGTGGCCTTGAGCTTGGGCAACCAGGACCCAATGTCGTCGGCGGCGCGGTCAAAGTTGCGATGGCTCGAGAGCGTCTGGTACGCCTCGGCACAGCTCAGCCCGAGGCTCGGCAGGCTCGGCAGCGTAATCTTCTCGGCGGCAGGGCCGGCTTTGCAGCAGCCGCCACCTGCGCCTTTCCCGCCGCAGCAGCCGCCGCCACCGCTGCCGGCAGCGCCCGTAGCCCCCGACCCGCCCTGCTCGCGGTCAAACTTGGCCGCCATGAGCCTGCAGAAGAGGCCCGACTTGGGGTCCGCCTGGCACTGGGCGCAGGTGCCGGGGCCGTTGACGCCACAGCCGCCCGAGCTGGCATTGATCGGCTTCTTGTGAGACCGCGTCCCCCGCGTGCGCCGAGGCAGCTTGACGGCGCCGTCGGCCGTCATCTCCATGACCAGCGGCGGGGAGACAATGTCGGGCTCGGACGGCGGCGGCGTCTGGGTCTGCTGGAAAATGGGCGGCAGCGTCTCTGCCGTCGGTGTCATGGCCGGAGTGGCCATGGCGGCGTCTTCGGCGCACATGCAATACGTGCCGTCCTTGCAGAAGCCGCACCGGTCCTTGAGGGGCAACGAGCCGGACGACGGCATCTGGCTCTCCGACACTGCCACCTGGAAGAGAGAATGCTGCGTGTTATGAGACGACTTGCCGGCAGAAGACGTCAGATTCGTCTCAGTGTCCAATGCTGCGCTTATGGTTGATCGGTGCCGCTTTCCGCTTGACGTTGGGATCGACGGCGACGGCGGCCGCTTCAAGTCTTGAGCCTGATCGGCGGCGGCCGCCAAGCTTTCCAGGCACCGACACGGCGCCCCGAAGCCACAGTTGCCACAGCCGTTGGAGACCGAGGCGAGGACCTCTTCGGCACACGCGCAGGGCCCCGATGGGGAATAGTTGCCGCAAGTGAGAGGGATGTCAGCGTCGCCGAGCTGTTGTGAGTTGACACCCACGGCGTCGGGAGGCGTGACGATTTGTGAGATGGAGAAATTCCTGTTGTGGGCGTGACCAAGTTGGCGTCCGTCGGCCACGCTATGTCGCAAGGGCTGGCGACCTGCTCTGTGTTGCTGAATATTGGCGTGGCCCGGGGGCCCGCTGATGCTCGAGGATCGGAAATAGGCGTCGCCATTCTGCCGCCTCAGCGTCTCGGCTTGCGTCTCAGCACGGATGCGCTCCTTGCGCTCGCGCTCGAGCATGTTTTCCAACAGCATGCACCGCGAGCGAAACGACTGCAAGTCGAGCTCGAGGCCGTGGATCTTGTCCTTGAGCTCGAGCTCGTGCTTCTCGTGGGCCTCGATCTGCTCCTCGAGCTGCTGCTCCAGCTCGCCGACACGGGCCGCCCGCCTCTCACGGAAAGCACGTTGAGCGGCCCGATTCTGTGCTTTGCGCTTTGTAGGAGGCGTGTCCGTCGCCGGCTTCCGCCCCGGCTTGGGACGCGGGGGGATGATCCATTCTTTGGACGTCATGGACAACATTTTGGGGGCTTCGGGGGTCGGGTAATTGGGGGTGATGACGGCGGTCATGGCCATTTTGTCGAGTGGAGGCACAGAGAGGCGAGGCAGCGGGGCGGGCGCGACTTTTGTAATGGTAGAGACCGTCGTTGTCTTTGGCTGCCTAGTTGGGAGCGGCGCGCGCGCTGAGGCGGTTGCTGCAGCAGTTGACGAGGCGTCGCTCCCCTTTGTCGACGATGACTCGCGAGATGCGATGTGCTTGCGGGAGCCAGCGGCGCCCTGGCGCGGAGGGGATGTTGCAGGAGGAGGAGGAAGAGCTGGAGCTGGAGCCATTGTGCGCATTTGAGCTGGTGGGGCTCGTGATTCGTCGCACGGGTCGCACGGTGCCCGCTGTTAGACCTCGGAGCTCCGAGTTCGGGTAACCTGCAGAAAAGCAGACGATGATGGCCCGCGGATCGATGACGCGCAAGTCTGTAGTACTACTATCAGAATTCAAGTTCAATAGAGAAACTTGCTTTTCCCCTTGTCTCGTTAAAACAATCACGCGGCCAACGGCAGAAGAAGGAGGTGTTGGAAGGCGTACCTGGGCCGAGGTTTGCGTGGTGATCTTCTTTCGCTGGAGGGGGTTTGGCTGCCTCAGTGGTCCGCGTGCGGGCAGCTGAACCGGACCTTGTGCCCTGAGCAAGTTGGAGACTGTGAGTCGATGGTATGACCCGGGGCACTGGACGGCAATCCCAGGCAACTATTAATGCCGTCTCTCGGGACTTGTTGTAAGTCAGTCGAGGACGGAGGGACGGATAAATAATGAAGAGAAGGAAAAAATCGACCCGGGTCAAGGAGCGGGACGAATGCGGGGCTTGAACGAGAGAAATCGCAATTGCCGGTAGCAGGCAAAATGGCGCTGGTGGTCCGATTCCAAGAGTTCTTGTTGGGTACGAAGTACGCAGTGGAGCCTGATCGATTGATTAGATTCGATTGATAATGGCACCTGGCCTCTTCACTGGTTGCGCTAGTGAACCAAGACTCCACCACCCACTCCAGTGGCTCTCCGTAGGACACCGTGCATTCATGCTCAGCTACTTGCCTCGCACAGTAGGCTTCTCGCGCCCTCCAACCCTTCTGCTCCCGCTTCAAAGCTTCCCCATGGAATTGCATCCGATGATCAAGGCTAGCGGAACATGATATTTGAGCACCGAATGACGCAAAAACTACAGACGAATAATAGCCATTCGGCGTGTGACTGCACCGCCAGAGACTCGTCACTGATTACTTGGGTACACTGTGGTTTCCTCGACCCTTTGGCATCACCCAGCCAAAACGGCCGACTTCGGCATTCGCATGTACAGTGTTTCCCCATGCACGTACGAAGTACGTACGTACATACATACATACATACATACACACAACAGCGGTATGAGCGAATTAATTAGTTCCATCTTCCAAGCTCTTCAAAGTGGCTTGGCGGGCCGACCGCCTTATACGGTGCGAAATATGGAAAACTACGAGACGGAGAGATCAAAGCATGGACAAGCTGAAAGTCACAACGGCGGTGGACTGCAGCATGGTCTAGGCGAAATCGACTGGCGACTGGAGATTTCATAGGTCAAAATGTCGGTCAGTGAGCCATATTTTATCAAAGACGTGAATTCCACCCGCCGATAGGGCGGAGACTTATTAGGTATTATTAGCCGGCCGCATGGCGAGTCAGTCGAGGTTCAAGGTTACAGGTTACGAATACATACAATAGATCAGAGATTGAGGGTGGCTATTCTGCTTGTCCAACATATATCTAATTATCTGGCTACTGCATCTCAGTTGGGGGACTGGCGCAACGGTAGCGCGTCGGATTCCAGAGTTAGCGCTCGGAAAAACCCGAAGGGTGTCCGTTCGAATCGGGCGTTCCTCAAATTTTTGCGTCTCCAACCCCGAGTTGTTGTGCTGATATCCAATCCCTTGTTCTACCCGTCAACACCAAGGAGATAACAATACCATTACCATTGAGCTGGTTGTACATATGTACGAAGTATGCTATGCGCGAACAGGTGCACTAGTTTTTTCAATATTATTTGTGAAAGGAATTTACCACGAGCTTAAAGGGGGGCACTCGTCAACAGCGAGAGTTGCCTACCCTATATCCTCCGTTATGGAGGGCCAGCCACCTTTCACATGATCTACGACACCTCGTCACCACAGCACATGCACCTCTTGGCTTCTCCTCCTTCTGGTCCGCCTCCCCAATCACCGCCGTCTCTCCACCAACAATGACCCATCTCGCGCACCCCCTCTCCTCGGCCTCACCCGCCTTCGACCTCGCCTCCTCTGCCTCTTCCTCGGCCGGCGACGACGACGATGACGACGACGACGCCCCCCTGCCCTTCCCGGCCATCCTCCCTCGCTCCGACTTCTTGGCCCCCGGCTTCCAGCCCGCCGCATACCTCTCCGCCCTGCCTCACCGCCACCAGACCCTCGAGGACCTGCGCTCCGACCTGAGGGACCGCAGCGCCGCCATCAGCGCAGAGCTCCTCGAGCTCGTCAACGCAAACTACACGGCCTTTCTGTCCCTCGGCAGCGAACTTCGCGGCGGCGATGACAAGGTCGAGGACGTCAAGGTGGCCCTGCTCGGGTTCCGCCGCGCCGTCGACGAGATCAAGGCAAAGGTGGCACAGAGGCGCGAGGACACGCTGGCCCTCAACACCCAACTGCGAGGCGTTCGCTCCGACATTGCCCTGGGGCGCAACATGATTGAGCTCTCGGATCGGCTCTCGGCTCTCGAGGAGAGGCTGGCAATACACACGCCTGCGGCGGACGACGAGCGGGAATGGGACTACGACGAGAGCAACCAAGACGACGACGATGATCCGGACGAGCATGTAGAGGGCCTCGTCGGGAGTCCGCCCGCGAGACTACTGCAATCTGCCCGAGACTGCCGCCAGATTGCAGCCCTCGCAGAGTCTCTTGATCAGCCGCATCCATTGGTCATCAAGGGCCAAGAGCGCCTGACAACATGTCGCAACACCCTGCTTTTAGACTTGTCAAATGCGCTGAAGGAAGCAAGAGGCGCGGGACGCAGAGGCCAGGGTCGGGTCCTGCGCTACCTGCACATATACCGCATCCTGGATGCTCGGCGAGACGCCGTAAAAGCTCTCCGCAGTGGATGAGCACCTCGTCTGTAGCACCGCAACGTCATAATAGGCAGTCCCCAATGATACCCGACGCAAGCCGTCCAGAATTCCAGCGAGTGCCAATAACACCCAGTGTGTTGATTGACTCAATATTATACAATCCCGGGTCCCCCAACTAGCTCACATGACACTGGACAAGGCCTCGGCCGTGAGGTCACCGTCGGCATCCGCCACCTTGCCGTTCAACGTGAGGCCAGGGCCATTTGTTGTGCTCAGAATAATCTGATGAATCTCCTTGGGTGATTCCTCCGATATGTCAGCACACTGGGACTGGATCCTCTTGACGAGCGTAGAGAGATTGGCCTTGAGCTGATCCGCATTGTGTCCTAGCTGCCCAATGGGCATCCTGATGACACCCTGGCGCTCGCGATAATCTGTCGCGCCGGCAGAGTCTCTAATTGACTTGACCACATCAGAGACAATCGTCTTCATTCTCTTGCTGGGCATCAAACCCTTGGGGCCCAGAATGCGCCCCAAGCCCGACTTGTTGAGCGCCTTCTCGCTCGACTCATGGCATATCAGCCGGTCAAAGTTGATCTTGCCCTGCCGAATCTCCTCGAGGAGAGACTCTTCTCCCACGGCGACGGCACCAGCAGCCGCGGCGGCAGCAGCAATTCCGCTGCCTTCGGGGCAAAGAACGGCAATCTGCCAGTCGCTCTGCACAGGGTGGGGGAGCCGGACACTGTCCTTGATGACTGGACCATTGCGCGACGTCTTGAGGTTGATGTGTATCTCGTACTTGACCGACGGTGGCTGGCCGACCTCTACCGCTCGCAGGATCCTGTTGGCCCGTTAGCAACCAGTCAGGTTGTACCTGGTAGAGCCGAGGAACAGCATACCTCATGGCCTCGAACAAGGGGAATTGGGGAAAGTCTGTCTTGTCCAGATTGTGCCGCCTGAAATCCTTGGGCAGGGGCTTCTTCTTGGACTTTTTGTCCCTGACGACTGAAGCGTGTCGGCTCTGTACCATGGCAGGGGCTAGGAAACGCGGTATCGACGTAGCCGACGGCCGCGCGACTTGGTAAGTCTGTCCCAGGCTCAGCTTGGCCATGGGGGCCAAGCATCGATCGATTGGCACCATGGTGGACAGAGGAAGGGGGCGGTGGTCGACGGGTTGATGTTGCGAAGCGCGAGGCCTCACAGACTTGTTAGAGCAAAGTACTTCGTACGTTTATCGATAAGCCAATGGGACGAACCCCCCTCCAACCTCTTTCAACCGAGTCAACCAGCGCCGCCTTTTTCGCTTCCCACTTCTTCCACGCTTGCTCAAAAGTCGACCAAAATGAAGCACGAGGAGCTCCAAGTCCTCTCGACCAAGCTCTCCGGAGACTTTCGGTCCATAGAGCCTCACCTGAGGGATCTCGATAAGCACCTCACCCTGCGCTCGCACGTCGAGGAATACAGCCTCGGAGACCTCGAGAAGACAATCTGGCAGACTCTCCGAGGAAACAAGGTTGCAATCGGCCCCATCCGGAAGAATGGCCTGCCCAACTTGACGAGATGGTACAACTTTATCGAGCAATCGCATCCCGAGATCCAGGAGCCAACCAAGACGGCCGAAGCCGCCTCCAAGAAGCCTGGCGCCAACTACAACCTCGCCCTCCAGGACACGGAAAAGGGGGTCGTCACTCGGTTCTTGCCCGAGCCCTCGTAAGTCTGTCGACTCGCATGGTGCTGTCCCAACTGACACCTCGACTGCAGTGGCTACCTGCACATTGGCCATGCCAAGGCTGCTCTTCTGAGCGACTACTTTGGCCATGTTGCCAACAACGGCAAGATGCGTCTTCGACTCGATGACACCAACCCTGCCAAGGAGAGCGAAGAGTTCCAAGACGCAATCGTCCAAGACTTGGCACTCATGGGTATCCAGGCGGACCACTTGACCTACACCTCCGACTACTTCGACTACCTTTACGACATGTGCAAGAAGCTAATCTCCATGGGATTGGCCTATGCTGACGACACGGACCAGGAAACCATGCGCGCGCAACGCATGGATGGTATCGCTTCCAAGCGGCGCGACCGCTCTATCGAGGAGAACCTGCGCATCTTTGAGGAGATGAAAAGGGGCTCCCCGGAGGGCCTGACCCATTGCATGCGCGCCAAGATTTCCGCCGATGACCTCAACAAGGCGATGCGAGACCCAGTCATCTACCGCTGCAACGTCAACGACGCGCACCATCGAACTGGGCGCAAGTGGAACATCTATCCCATGTACGATTTTGCGTGCCCGGTCGTCGACAGCCACGAGGGTGTGACGCACGCCATGAGATCTACCGAGTATACCGACCGCAACCCGCAGTACCAGTGGTTCTTGGACACCCTGGGCCTCCGCAAAGTCTACTTGTGGGACTTTGCCCGGATGAACTTTATCAAGACATTCCTGTCCAAGCGGAAGCTTGCCAAGCTGGTCGAGTCGGGCAAGGTATGGGGCTGGGACGACCCGAGGATGCCCACGATCCGCGGTGTGCGCCGACGCGGCATGACGGTCCCGGCGCTTCGAGACTTTATTCTTCGACAGGGTCCGAGCCGCAACGTCGTCGTCATGGACTGGACGAGCTTCTGGAACGCCAACAAGAAGGAAATCGACCCCGTCGTGCCGCGCCACACGGCTCTTCTGCGTAAGGATATGGTAAAGGCCAAGCTGACGGGGGCCGAGGTTCCTTCGGGCGTCGTGGTCGAGCAGCGCCAGAAACACCCCAAGAACCCCAGCGTCGGGATGAAGGATGTGGTCCTTTCGCCAGAGGTTTTTGTCGATCAGGCCGACGCCAAGAGTTTCAAGGCCAACGAGGAAGTGACACTCATGGGCTGGGGCAATGCCTTTGTCCGCGAGCTTCCTGCCGAGGACCCCATCGCCAACATGACGCTCGAGCTCAACCTCAAGGGAGACTTCAAGGCCACGGACAAGAAAATTACGTGGTTGTCTGCCCAGGGGCTGGACCTGGTGCCTGCCGAGCTGTGGGACTTTGACTACCTCATCACCAAGGACAAGCTGGAGGAGGAGGACAAGGTCGAGGACTTTTTGAACCCAAACACGTCGAGCGTCGAGGAAGCGTGGTGCGATGCCGGCGTTGGCAACCTCAGGGCCGACGACATTATCCAGCTAGAGCGCCGGGGTTTCTACCGGGTAGACAAGGGCATGAATGACTGGAAGCCGGGCGAGGCTGGCGACAAGGGGCCGAGGGTGGTGCTGTTTAACGTTCCGACGGGCAAGGCGGGCAAATGATATGACGATGGATGGGATAAGAGCTTGACGCGACCTCAATGCTACAGAGTTGCAATAACATGGGACGGTGCAATGGCAAGGGACGGGTCGCATGTAGCTGCGCGGCTTCTTTCACTCCAAGCAGTGTATTCAGTATTTTGCTCTAGCAAGGTAGGCAAGCCGAGCCTATGTTGAAGCGACTGGCATGAGAGAGGCCGTGGGGCCGCCTTAAGGAAGGCAGGACAACATGTCGCGGATCTTTTCCAAGACGACGCCCTGGCGTTTGTCGTTGACGGTAGTCTTGTCAGAGGCGTCGCCGATGCTGACGGCGACGTAGCAACCGCTCCGTTTTAGAATGACATCGGTCTCGGTAGGCAAGCGACGTGAGCCGCACCATTTGACGTCGGGAGGGGAGGTAACGCCGGGAGTAATGCGGGTGAGGATCCATTTGTAACGGGACGCGTCGGCGCACTTGTCGGTTGCCTCTCGGATGTTGACGTTGAGAAAGACGCCCTCGGGGAGGTAAGGCTTTCCCGAGGCGATGAGCTTTTCCGTCAGGTTGCGGGCCAGCTCGGCGTAGACGCGGCTCTTGGCCGGCATGGTTCTGGACCTCGGATCGGCGTCCCAGGGGGCGGTGGCGGTAGAGGCGACGGAGAAGGCAACGGCAGGAATGTTGGAGCGAACGGCCTCGACGGCAGCGCCGACGGTGCCGGAACCCTCAACGGCGAACCACACGTTGGCACCGGTGTTGGGCCCGGTCAGGGCGAGCTCCGGGGGGGAGTCGAGGCCCCAAAGCTCGCGGGCATACGTCTCGATGGCGTAGCGGATCGAGGTGGCGGGGTACGAGTTGACCCAGCGCAGGTCCGGGCGGGAGGAGTTTGCGCCCGAGGGGCCGGCGTTGGCAGGGCAGCTGTTGTAGTGGCAGGGCTTGACGCGGTTCGAGGGCGGCTTGTCGAAGGAGCCGGTGCCGGACTTGTTGTCGGCGGGGGCGGACAGGATGACCTTGTGGCCGGCGGCGTTGAGGACGTCGTTGAGGGTGCGGACGTAGAGCTCGGCCCAGCCGTCGTCGTTGGACTGGACGATGCGGATGGCGTGGATGAGGGGGGGGGGGAGGGAGAGGGTGAGAAGGAGGGTGGCCGGTAGGGCGGCGGCGAGACTGAGGAGGGATCTCATGGCTGGGGGTCTGGTTTCCTTGTCGTATGCAAAGGCTGGAGTTGTGTGTGAAGGAGCAGGAGGGGGATGCCGACTTTAAGGCCCCCTTAATAGTTTGACGCTCGGGAAGAAAAAGGGAAGACGGCCTGGGAAGGTTTTGAGGACAGCCACCCACGACCTTGATAGCTTAAGCCTCATCTCTCCAGGCCTGGCTTGTCTGACTTGGTGTCCCCATAAAGGCGGTGCAGAAGTCTACCATGCGAGCATATGGGACGCCAAGGCCGACGCCAAAACAAGTGTTGCTTGAGCTTAAAGCCTCGACACTTACTTTTGACGGCGGCTGCTAGTGGCGGTGTTGGCGCGGCGTCAACACGCACGCGAGACGAAGGGCTTTTTTGCGCTGGATTGGGAGGGGGTATCATGCCCACCGCATGTTTGTTGTGAGGCGAGGAGGGAGCCTTTTATCGGCGTCATGCGCGGCGACGGCGGCCATCTTCTCTTTATCCGCGGGCTTTGGTTTCCGCCTCGGCTGTACGCAAGGCTTCACGGCGGCGAGCAACAACTTTGAGCTGGCCGTTGCTGTTGCCGTGGCCAAGTTTGGTGCAGACGGCTTCCGTCGGGCCGCTCATCGACATGTCTGATAGCGCTCGTCTGTCTACCTCGTCGAGTGGCTCGGCAGGCGGTGGCGTTGGGGAGACTGAGGGACAAGTGCGTGCGCAACATGGCTATGCCGGCGATGCTCGTACCCCCTTGATGATGCCCTTTGCAACCCCATGCTTCCGGTCAAGTGATGGTGTAGCCGGCGTGTCAAGCTTAGGCTCATGGAAACTGGCTGTTGCTTTCAAGGACCTGCAAGATGACAGCGCTGCTGCCGCCGCCGGCCAAAGTTTGGCCGTCACCGCCGTACTCAGGCTCCTCCTTGATGACGCTGCGACCGGCCGCGCAGCCTTGCATCTCGGCAATGATTTGAGCAGCTGCGTCGCATGACATGCTCAGCGGCGAGCCAGGGATGCTGGCGCCCTGCGAGGACGGCGTTGCGGCACCCGGGCTGGGCGCGACGGTGGACGGGCTCTCGGCTCGAGTTGACCTGAGGGCCGGCACTGGGGCACAGCTACCGTCGGCGTCGTCGCCGGAGCCTTGCTGGATGCTGGCGGCGGCGAGCACGTCGAGCTTGTCAAAGGCGGTCCAAGGATGGGGCGTCGGGCGCCGGCTGTCGATGCCGTGGACCGGGACGGTGACGGAGAGGATTGGAGGGCAAGTTGTGTTGCCGCGTGGCACGTCAATGGCAACGAGACTGGTCCCTCGCACGTGTCCTCCTCGACAGGAACTGCCGTCGTCGAGTCTGGCAAACTCATGGCAGCAGCCTGGGGCCGGGGCCACCGTCTCGGAGGAAGCAGCCGTGGAGGAAGAGCAAGGGGACGAAGGCGGCTGCCCCTGGCGGAAGCGCACAGACGACAAGGTATGAGCAGCGTCGCGATCCTGAAAGGCCTGCAGAAAGGCGTCGACGTCTGCGGCGGCGGCGCCCATCTGGGCCAGCATGACGCGCAGACGGGCATTTTCGACAGCGACGGAGCGGGCGGCGTGCTGCATCTCGAGGGTGGCATCGACGCCGCGACGCTCGTACTCTTGGATCTTGCGCTCCATGGTCTCGACGTACTCTTTGCGGCGGGCGCGCGACCGGCGCTGGTTCTCGCGGATCCGGATGGCCGAAGCCGAGGTGGCGTCGGCGATGGTGATCTGCGAGGGGACGGGGCTTGTGAGTTTGCGTCGCTTTTCTCTCGTCTTTGACTTTGTTCGTCTTCTTGGAGGAAACAGGTCAAGGGGGGGGGGCGGGTGGTTTGCGGCGTCTGTCGTGTTCTTGTCTGATGCCATCTGCCATGGCACCAGCAATTTCTTCGGGTATGTCACTGAAGAAAACAGGCAAAGAACCGACACACAGCTCGTGGAAAAGAACAAAAATCAAAAAAGCAACGAGGAGTCATGTCTCATACCTTTGCTCCCGCCATGACGACAAAAGATGGTATTCCCCAGCGTCTTCTTTCCAAAATGCCGGTTTCCAATGCAACGGGCGGCGAGTTCAAAATCTTTTGCAGAGAGAAAATAAGGGCGAGGAAAAAGAATTGCGGGCGGGTGGAGCTCTGTCCGCAATTCGACTATACTACTACCACTATTCGTGCATACATACAGTATGTATTCGTATGTACATACACTGCCTCCCTCCAGCACGGGCAATGGAAACTTTTTTTTTAACCCTCTGCTGGTTGGTGTTGGTGATTTGAAGAGTGCAAAGTGTGAGTCCCAGGGTTGCTGGGACCAGAAGCTGGGTTAAAGGCTGGGCGTCGCTGGCTTGGGCAGCGCAGGTCAAATCAAAACTTGCTGTTGGGGTATCATGAGGCCATTTCCTACGCTTATAGCAGCTCCAGGCCTGCCATGCCGACCAGTTGGCGGCTTCCCAAGCGCTCTCGCAACGAGCAAGAGGTAACAGACGGCAGAGCACCGTCGTCGCGCCCCCCGACGCCCCTTCTCACTTGAATACACGCCTCCGGGTGCGCGTCGAAAACCGCTCCACGCCGTCTGCCTGCTGCGCATGCCACAGCTGCTGCATGCCCACGCCGTGGCTCTCGCCCGACACCTTGTATCGCCGCCAGGCCTCGCGCAGGTGGTCCGGCCGCAGGGGCCCTCGCTTCGCGCACGCCTCTTGGTCCTCGGCCGTCGACGGCGGCGGCGTCGGGAGCTCGCTCTGCTTCTCGCCCGCGGCCATCCACTCTCCCTGCACGTTGCGCGCCGACTCGATGATTTCGCCCGCAAACAGCTTGGCGACGGCCTTGACGGCTGTGCTGACCATCTGCGGCACCGACTGCGAGACGGTGGCGTTGACCACCTAGAGTTTTGCCCTTGTCAGCGAATTGCCTTGCTGGCTACCGCGTCCGGAGAGGAGACGTACCCGCTTCACGACGGCGTCGGATAGCTTGGCTGCCCGCCACAACTCGTAGCGATTGTACTGCTCGCTGTCAAACGCCTCGACGAGCATGGCCCTCAGCCTGATTTCCTCCTGCTTCTGCTCCTGGGTCCGCGCGACAACGTCCTCGAGCGCCATCTCCTCCTTTTCTTCCTCTTCCTCTTCCTCGCCCTCCTTGTCACCCCCCTGGCCGCTGCCCGTGGTCGGGGCCTTGCCACCCACGAGACTGGGCGTCTTGTCCACCGCGTCTTCGCCCTTTGCGGCCTTTGACTTGCGCCCGCGCTTCTTCTTGACGCCCGTCGTGACGCCGCTGACTGCGCTGCCGCTGACCATTGAGGTTGCGTCGACCGAGGGCGATCGTGCGTAGGGAGAGCGCATCTCGGGCGGGAAGGACGTCTGTCGCAGGGGGTGGGCCGGGGCAGAGGTCTGCGATAGGTTCGAGGGCTTGCGGCGCTTGATGGGAGGAGCGTTGACGTCGAGGGTCGATGAGCGCTTCTTGTTGGGGAGCTGGGCGGGAGATGGACCGGGCGGCGACATGGCCATGGGCGACGTGGCATACGGCGGAGAGGCCATGATGCAAGGGTGGGCGATGGGCGATTTCGAGTCGGTCTGGAGTCGGTCTGGAGTGTGCGAGCCAGGAGAATCCCTTGTCACGGCGACGTTGAAGGAGGATGTAGTATGGAGTATGGTGCGGTGGGAGAGGAGAGGGAGCGAGTCGTTGGCTTTGGCGCTTCAGCCGCCGCCGCCGCCGACCACGGTGCAGCCACATCACATGACGGTCAAGCCACTATATTTTGCTCCGCGGAGTTCAAGACCGCCACACCCTCCATTGTGGCCGCCCTGGCCGCGCTCCTGAGGATCCCATTGGGTGGGCGCATTAGTCAGCGCCCCGCTGCAGGGTTTTCCCCAAAGCCCTAAGCGCCCACAACCTTAGCTAGTTAATCAACTACACACAGAACATAGTCTCAACGAAGCTTCCCTTAGCAGGAAGCCTAGAGACTCTCTGTTATGCACTTAATCCGACTATTGAAAGGCCTTAAAAATACGTATTTTTGAAGAGCGAACCTTAGCCTCTTTAAGAATCGGACGAACCACGCACCCTAGCGTTCACGCCACGCAGACCTATCGTATCACCCTAAAACTTACTTTCTACCCTAGTTTTCTTTAACGTTGTATAGCATATCGGCAGCGTTGCCGCCGAATTCGCTATTAGAGGATTGTTAGATTATATAATAGAGGTCACAACGATTAGGTCAGCATAACCGCTACGTAACGTAAGGGAAATATCCCTTAAATACGGCCCCCTTATAAAAAGAGGGGAAGCACGCACAACACGCATTATTATATATTATATTAATATAACCTCTTTGCTATATAACCTATCTAGACCTATTATAACGCCTATTTAGTCCGAGCCGTAGATCTACGATCTAATAATTAAGAGTCTTAGCCTTTAATCTATCGAAAATACGATATAAAACACTAAAAATAAGCTCCCTTTAGGCAAAAACAATTACTATATCTACTAAGAAGAATACCGAAGTTATCCTTATCGAAAATACTAACTAGTCTATTTAGGATAATAAGTTTAAGGCGTAGGTTCTCGATAGCAACCTATAGGAATAGGTCTTCGGTACCGAAAGGCTCCTTCCTACTCTAGATATACCTATCGAAGACGACTCTCCGAGGGGATCTCGCTCTCGTATAGCGGACGAAGAAATAGTCTAATAGGGACGCTACCCTCCTTAAGGCACCTAATAATAGCAGATATTCCTATATAAGGAAAAGAAATAGGAGATTTAGAAGAAAGAAATTAAGGAGCTTTATACTTAAATCGCCTTAACTATCTCTAACTACCTTTTCTAAACCTATTGTAAACCTAATAAAGACCTTAAGGACTAATACGCTACGCTTAAGAAAGAGGTAAAGGGCAAGCCGGAAGATATCTATCGAGCCCTTTAGGTTCGCTATAAAGCGGTGGTTAAGCCCTCCCTAAGTTAGCTAAAGAACTAGCACCTTTAGCTTAAGGGCTAGAAGAAGATTATTTATAAAGAGATTTAAGAAGAACTTCCTAAAGCTATTTATAAGAGTATTTAAGTTGCTAACTTTCTCGCCTTTATCTAACCTTATTATCCTACCTAGGTCTATTCCTTCTACCTTTTATACTTAGAGAGGTAGGAGGATTTTGATATCTATACTATAACTAACGAATTTACTATGCTTATAGACTAGCTGCCTGCTTAACTATCTTAAACTAAGAAAGGCTCCTTCGGCCCTTTCTATACGGGATAAGACGAAGAGTAGAGCAGCTAGTAGAATAACTAAAAAGGCAAAAATAATAAAAAAAGGTCGCGACTTACTAATATAGATAAGAGAGGTATTCCTTACTATAAGCTTTATTCTATAAAAGGCTACTTAATAGAGAATTGCTAAGAGGTTAACTTTAATAAAGCGCTTAACTAATAGCCTAAAAGCAAAAAAGACATTATCTCTAAGAATATAAAGAACCCTAAGGTCGCGAAAGAAGCCTAAAGACATAGAGGCAAGAGGGGAACTAAGAATAATAATAAGACGGATTAACTCGTGCGGGAGAGAGGAAGATGCCTTTCGGCTTTATTCCTCGCCCCTTTAGTCGATGCGTCTTTTAACGTCGATATCTACCCTCTTTATTACTCTTTAATCCTAGATTATAGTATAACCTTCTATATCTTTAATAAGATTTCCTAGTTTAAAAACTTTAGAATAGTAGATAAAGGAGATTTCCTTTAGGTAAGCGCCGAAAAAGTGCCTATCCTTAGCTACGGTAAAGTTAATATCCGCCTATAAACCCTATCGTTTAAACCGTAAGTACTACGCTTACTTAACGTTGCTTTCTATAAGAACTTTATAGGAATAAGGGATAAGGGATACGTAGGGATACGCAAGGTGCTATTGCGGACACGTAATCTACGTGATTACGTACACGCAACGAGACTATATCTCCGCGATGCCTTCCCCTCTCTAGCTAGTAAGACAGACATAACACACCCCTTTTAGTTAACCTTATATAGTAGAGCCTAACTAATACTAATTAGTGATTAAAACGCTTAATCATAGACAGCTAGGTATAGAAGAGATAGATACGCAATCCTCGAACGTGCTACGGATCTTCGTCTTTAGTAACCCTATTCCGTGTATTTAGAGAGGGTTATCTCATGCTAAGAATAAGGATCTCCGCTGGTTTACCTACCGAGAGATTCCTTTAAGCTTCTAGTTGATAGTCGCCGCTATCCTCGATAGAAGCACGACACTAACTATAAGCGCGTTAGCAACGCATACGATAGAAGAAGGATATCCGCTAGTCTTACCTACCGAGAGATTCCCTCCGACCGTTACGACAATCATCGCGAAGAACATCGCGATCCCTATACACCTAGTCATCCACGATGACATCCACGAGCCTAACTCCTACAGCCGCCGCTACTTATACGGTAGAAAATCCCGCCGTCCCGACCGATATTCCCGTCGCAGCCGCCCTTGCCGTAAATAACGCTACGATTATCAAATTTATAAATTGTTACGGACCCCTATAAGAGTATAATAACGACGAAGATATCCTCTATTTTTTTAAGAATTATTTTAAATATTAGACCGAAGAAACCTAGAATAAGGTCTACCGGGAAAACAAAAGGGCATTGCGAGACTTCCTAAATAAGCGCGGTATTTACACTAAGCAGAACTAGCCTTTCACGAAGCTATTTACCGTATATTAGGACTTCGAGATGCCGCTACTAACCTAGCCGTAAGAAGAATTCCTCGAGATAGACTTTATAGAGGGAAAAACGTTAACTAAAGATAGGTAAAACAAGCTGCGAGCCTAACTCGGCTAGAAGCCCTCGCTAAAGCCGGCCCTATCGCTAAAGCCGGCAAAGCCAGCCTCGCCCTCGCCCTTACCCTCGTTAGTCTCGACAGTCTCAGCAGCCTCGCTAGCGTCGTCTTCCTCGCCCTCCCTAGCAGCAATAATAGAAGCTCCCGACCTTATAAGTATGCCTGCTCCGCCGACTCTTTAAAGTCCGCTAGTTGCTGTAAGTCTATAGCCATAGCCGCACGCTTCGCCGCACGCTTCGCCAAGCCGGCCAAGCCGACTTCCTCTTCTAAGCCGGCTCCCTACTTCGCCCGCTTCGCCCGCTTCGCCCGCCCTAAGCTCTTACAGCAGCTCTTCGGACTGCTCTTTTAGGCCTTAAAGCAGCTCTTCGGACTGCTCCCTCGGCTCCCTCGACTCCCGAAGCGAGTCCCCTAACAGCTCTCGAAGCAGCTCTCTAAGCAGCTCTTCGCAACCCACGAAGCCGCCCACATAGCAGCTTCCCTATAAACAACAGCGCGCTCTTTAGCATGCCCTAAAGCTAAGCAAATGCCGTCAATGTAAAGCGCCCTTCCAGTCTCGCAGCGCACTCTTTCGCCACCTCGGCGAAGGATGTCACCACACAAAACGCGTGCAGACTTCCTCCTAGACCGTTATAACCTAAGCCCGGCAAGCACGGCACCTACTAAAGCAGGCCAATTGCTGGCACTGCAAATGCCACTTCGACTCCCGAGGCGCACTCTTTCGTCACCTCGCCAAAGGATGTCGCCACTAGAAGCACACGCAAGCTTCCCCTTAGCCCGTTGCTTAAAAGGACAAACAGTAGAGCAACCGACACTCCCCTAACCGACAGTCTCCCCGGCACTAGCTTACGACCCGGCCACTCTCTCGTTACCGTAGAGAAGGAGACTAGTACATAAAGCCCGCATAGGCTTTCTCCTAGCCAGTCACTCGGCAGGCCCCTTCGTCCCGGCAGTCGCCTTCTTCACTCTTTGTTTTCCCGAGCTTTAGCAACGCACCCTTCGTTTAGCGTAGCCAGCTCGAGGCAACGGCATAGCAGCTAGCCTCGCGAGCTTCCCTGCCCGCTTCTTTCGGCCCCGTTGCTCTGCCCGGCCCTTCCTTCGTGTGTTCTCGCTGCTCGTTGCTTTGCCCGTCTTCCTAACGCTCCCTTCCTCGCTCCCTTCCTTCGCTTATTGCGTTACTCGCTTCGTTGCTCGCTCGTTGCTTCGTTGCTCGCTTATTGTTTTATTGCTCGCAATACCGCTCTTTTAGTTTAACCCTTAATAGTATCGTAAGATCCCTCTTTCCCTCTTTTCGTACGTTCGATGCGTTCGTTGCGTTCGATTGGGTTACGTTCCTTTAGTTCGACCTTGCTAGGTTATTGATGTGTTGCAACCTTCTAAAGAAGAACTGCCAGTGTGAGAATAAGGGATAAGGGATACGTAGGGATACGTAAGGTGCTGTTGCGGACACGTGATCTACGTGATTACGTGCACGCAACGAGACCACATCTCCGCGATGCCTTCCCCTCTCTAGCTAGTAAGACAGACATAACACACCCCTTTTAGTTAACCCTATATAGTAGAGCCTAACCAATAACTTTATATATAATCTAATCTCTTATAGGCTATTAAAGCAGTAAGGACTTTAGTAAGACGAACGACCCTATAGGCTATTAGCGCTTCGTTCGGCCGATAATATTATCGTCGGTCTTATTAAATAGCACTACGGCTAGTTCGTTCTCGAGTATATCCCCTACTATATAATAAGGCGGGCATTTTACAACCGCCGAAATAAGTTTAATAGCTATACTAAACAGACGCCGTAAAAGGCTACTACTAAACTCTAGCATCTCTAAATAAGGCATCTAGGACTATAAGCCCTAGAATACCTTATTAACTACTCCGAAGGTATTAAGATTAAAGGCATTTTAACTATATAGTGCGATAACTATAGCACCGCGAAAGCAAAACGGATAATACGGAGAGCCCCTTAAGATAACGGCATCGTAGGCGAGAGAATTACGATAGACTTTTATAACTTTATGCTAGACAATAAGGGCTATAACTCGCTAATGCTTTTAACCGATAGAGCGAGCGGCTTTATATAGGATTATTACCTCTAAGACCGTCTTATAGAAACTATTATTACGGCCCTTAAGTCCGGCCTCGACTACTTAAAGCACTAGTATTAGTTTTACACTAAGATTATTAAGTATAATAACGAGATTACTATTTAAAAGCCGGCAGTAGAAGCATTCCTTAAGGCAAGGCTCCTTAAAATTAAGCCCTCGGCCCTATATACATAAGACTAAAATAGCGGCGCCGAGCGCTCGGGGGGTATAATTAAGGATAAGTCTAAAGCGATGCGAGAAAAGCTCTTAACCTAGCTTTAGCGAGAGATTTATAAGTCCGCTATATATCTTTATAATCGCACGCTAAAATATAGCTATAAGTATAAATCCCCTTACGAGAAGCTAACTAGGAGAAAGCTAGCGCAATAGCATCTTCGTGCCTATAGGTGTAAAGCGTTTATAATAATAACTATAGCTTAAGAGAAGAAACAACGCCTTAGGAAGCTCGACCTACGAGCTTAGATAGGCTTCCTAGTAGGATATATATCTTCTAATATCTACTAAGTCTAGGTTCCTATAGAAGGGAAGGTTATTACTACTCGAGATATTGTTTTTAACGAGTAAGAGATTTTCGATAGAATATTTAAGAACCTTACTAAAAGCGTTAAGGAGTACGACCTTAAGGAGCTAGCCTTAGCCCTAAGAAATATCACTCTCCCCGATAATAATTAAATTAATATACTATAAGTTCTCGATAATTAAGTGTTCGACGATATCCTCGTTTACTAAGATATAAACCTTAAACTTAAGGCAAACTACGATATAGACTACGCAATAGTGCTTAAAAACGACCGGGGAAATATAAAGCAGTATACTAAAGCTCGATTTAAGCCTCTCCCTACTCCTTTAAGCACTCCCCCGGCGGCCTTATTTATAGCTGTAATATAATTATATCTCGCTAACTAGACTATAAAGCTATAGAGCGAGCATCTTAATCCCTCTCGAGCAGCCTTTTAGGCAAACATAAGTCTATATAAATAAGGAGTAAACCCCTCCGTAGCACTAAGTCCGCATAAACAAAGAGTAAACCCCTCCGCGGCATTAAGTCTATATAAATAAGGAGTAAACCCCTCCGTAGCACTAAGTCCGTATAAATAAGGAGTAAACCCCTCCGCGGCATTAAGTCTATATAAATAAGGAGTAAACCCCTCCGTGGCATTAAGTCCGTATAAATAAGGAGTAAACCCTTCCGCGGTAAGTCTATATAATTAGGAGTTAACCCCTCTATAGGCAAACAAAAGTCTACTTAAATAAAGAGTAAACCCCTCTATAGCAAAAAGTCTATATAATTAAGAGTTAACCCCTCCGTAGCCTATAAACAAGGAGTTAACCCCTCCGTAGAAAGAAAAACTCGCCTATTAGCACTCTATATTTATAAGTCTTACTATTTGTCCCGTAGTAAATCTCTATTCGTCCCGGAGGTACCGAAGTACTATACATCCCCGCACCTCCCTATATCTCCCCGCGCCTACAAGCGCCAACCTAAATTGCGTGCGCATACCTAGCAGGCTATATGCGGGCCATATGCGTGCCCTCTACTGCGTGCCCTTAAGGCTTTTAGTCCTCGGAATAGCTGTATAGAGACCTCGTGGCTTTACGTTGCGTAGTTGTAAGGAAGCTACGTGTTGATTGATTATCTAGAGGTTGTAGGCGCGTAGGGTTTCTAGGGAAAACCCTGTGCGATGCTAACTAATGCGCCTATACTAATGGGATCCTCACCCTCTACTGCGTGCCCTCTACTGCGTGCCCTCTGCTATGTGTGCGGCTCCTTAATGTATACTGCGTGCCCTACTGCGTGCCCTACTGCGTGCCCTCTACTGTGTGTGCGGCTCCTTAATGTATGCTTCGTGCCCTGCTGCGTGCCCTCTACTATGTGTTTTAATGTATGCTTCGTGCCCGGCTCCCGGCTGCGCGCCCTCTACTGCGTGCTCTACTGCGTGCCCTCTACTGCGTGCCCTCTGCTATGTGTGCGGCTCCTTAATGTATGCTTTATGCCCGGCTGCGTGCCCTACTGCGTGCCTTACTGCGTGCCCTCTACTACGTGCCCTCTACTGCGTGCCCTCTACTGTGTGCGCGGCTCCTTAATGTATGCTTCGTGCCCGGCTCCCGGCTGCGTGCCTTGCTGCGTGCCCTCTGCTGTGTTTGCGGCTCTTTAATATATGCTTCGTGCCCGGCTGCGTGCCCTATTGCGTGCCCTGCTTCGTGCCCTACTGCGTGCCTTACTGCGTGCCCTACTGCGTGCCTTGCTGCATGCCCTCTACTGCGTGCCCTCTACTGCGTGCCCTCTACTGCGTGCCCTCTACTATGTGCGCGGCTCCTTAATATATGCTTTATGCCTAGCTCCCGGCTGCGTGCCTTACTGCGTGCCCTCTACTATGTGTGCGGCTCTTTAATGTATGCTTCGTGCCCGGCTGCGTGCCCTATTGCGTGCCCTGCTGCGTGCCTTCTACTGCGTGCCCTGCTATATGCCCTCTACTGCGTGTGCTACGTGCCTTACTGCGTGCCCTCTACTACGTGCGCGGCTCTTTATTAATGTATGCTTCGTGCTCTGCTTGCCCGGCTGCGTGCTCTACTTGCCCGGCTGTATGCCTTACTGCGTGTCGGCGCGGGGTAGCGCGGGGAGATACGGGGAGATACGGGGATGTTAGTACTTCGGTACCTCCGGGACGAATAGAGATTTGCTACGGGACAAATAGTAAGACTTATATTTATAGCAGGCAATTAAGCCGCACCGATCTTAAAAGACACTAATACTTTACGGTTTAAAAATAAGGCTTACCTCGACCGCTTAATCCTAAAAAGGCAGGTATATCGACGAGACCTTCTAGCTATCCTAACATATTATAGATAGCTTAAATAATACTTACTCGGCCTTTAATTCGAGGAGGCGGAGAGAACGTATCTTTAGAGTTATAAAGAAATAAAGTCCTAGACTAAGGTTAACTCTAAAACACTTATAAAGAAAGGCTAAGTCCTCGACTATATATAGGTATATGTATATAAAATAGATAAGTACGGAAGGCTCTCGAAGTATAAGGCAAGACTAGTCGTCTAAGGGGATTAATAGCTTTAAAACGGATAGGAGACCTACGCGGTAACCCTCGTAAGACGAAGCTTTTAAACACTTATAACGATAGCTATAAGGTTCGACCTTAAACTAATATAGTACGATGCGGTTAACGCGTTCGTTAACGTAAGGCTCGACGAGATTATATATATAAAGATGCCGCTAGGGTATAGAAAACACTCTATTATCCTCCGACTTAATAAAGCCCTCTATAGACTGCGAAAATCCCCTCTTTTATAGCATCGCGAACTTACGTAAACACTTCGGGAGATAGGGTTTTAGACGGTGCTATATAAACTATACTACTTAACGTTTAACGGCATTATCGTCTTCTTCTATATAGATAACATTATCTTTATATATTATAAGAAGGATTAAGATAGGGCTAAATCTCTCTAAAATTAACTTTAGGGAAAATATAAGCTTATAGGCGGCGATAACCTATAATAGTTCCTCGGCATTAAGATTCTATAAGACTGTAATTAACGGTATATTTAGCTATTATAAGCCGCCTATATTAATAAGATCTACCGACTTATAAAGAAACGCCGCCCTTTCGATACACCGATAGGGGTAAAAGAGCTTCTCCCTTACGAAGGGATCGCTAAACACTATAAGATATAAGCCTACTAGGTGAACGTAGGTTTTATACTATACGCGGCGGTCATTAACCGCCTTAACATCGCGTTTGCTACGTTAAGACTATGCAAATTTAACGCTAACCTTAGACCGGACTATAAAGACGCCGTCGATCGAGTTCTCTATTATCTATACTATACCTAAGGACTTACGCTTCGTCTAGGGGGTAAGGACGACTTTAAAGTAGTAAGTAACGCCTCTTTCGCCGATAACACCGACCGGAAAAGCTCTTAGGCATTTGCTATAAAGCTATTCGGAGGCTTAATCGGCTAAAGAGCTAATAAATAAGATATAATTACAATCTTAATAACCGAGGCTAAGCTCTTAGCGTTATTATAGGTAGTAAAAGAGTTAATCTACGTGAGTAGGCTTATTAAAGAGCTTAACGTCTCCTTCGATAACTCCTACATTCGTATTTAATATAATAATATATAGACTATCCGACTAGTTACTGCCGAAGTCGCTACTCTATAGACGAAGCTTTGCTATATAGATATTTACAACTACTAGCTTCGTTAAGAAGTCCTTAATAAGACCCTCGATATTAAATATACACCTACCGCGAAGATAATAGCCGATAGCCTTACTAAGGCACTTTAAGGGCCCTCCTTTAAGGCCTTTATCGAATAAATAGGCCTTTACGATATTACCTAACGCCTCGCCGATCGAGAACTCCCCGAAACGACCGACGAAATAATATAAACCGATATATATATAGTATAGGAAGGTTAAGAGATATAAATAGGCCGATAAAGCCGTATCCTTAAGTATTAGTAGGTGTCTTAAATGCAAATGCAAATATAGGTCTAGTAGTCTTATTGGAATTGTTAATACCTATCTAGCTAAGGGCTATACTACCTTCTTTATAGACAAGACGAGAGAAGGGTCGGAGCTACCCTCCGGGAAGCTTCGGTAGCTAAGAATAGAAAGAGATCCGTAAATAGAATATAAAGACGGATGCGTTAGTCGGGGAAGACCTTCCGCGGACGGATGCGTCTATCGGGACGACCGTAGAAGTCTATAGAAGGAAGTAGAATTCTATCTATAGAATTTACCTTAGAAGGGAAGTCCTTCTACCGTGGAATTCTATCTATAGAATTTACCTTAGAAGGGAAGTCCTTCTACCGTAGAATTCTATTGGAATTCTATCTATAGAATTCACCTTAGAAGGGAAGTCCTTCTATCGTGGAATTCTATCTATAATTCCTATACTAGCAACTTTTTCTTTATGCCGTTTATAAAAACCTCTCTTATTTTTCCTTAAATATTACCCTTCTTTAAAAGGAAACAAAATGCATAGTAAAATCGACTATTCGTTATATTAGAATAGTTCGTTGTAATATTATATAGTGTTATAACTATATAACCTTAAAAGAAAGAATGCGTTAGAAGGGTTATAGGCGAATAATAAACCCTTCTATTCTAATAGTTAATTTGTTTATATCGACGAAACGTTTAAAGGCTTAGTTTAGTAATGCTTTCGTTATTGTATTAGTTAGGTTATCGGCTTTATTAATCTATCGGACCTTTATAATCTTACGGCGTTTATATAACTATCGTAAAGCTATAATATCGATTATTAATCTTTTCTCCTTTATAGTACTTAGTTTAATAAGGCATTTATATAAGGAGTATAAATCGGTATAGATAATTAATAAAACCGGAGGAAGACTAAGACGATCCGTAATTATCTTAAGGGTTATCGTAAGAGAGATCCTAATGTCGAATCCGTTTACTATACCGTAGATTTCCGATATAAGGACGCTTTAGGTAACTCGTTTGTATTTCGTAGAGTTCTAGTAGATAATATTGCCTTTAATCGAAAATTGCTTATCTATTCGGTCGGTCTCGTAAACTAGAGTAATAACGAATCTAAGCTATAAAGATAAGTCTTTATTATTTGTAAACGATCTATCGGTAAAGACTAAGAGCTTAGCCGATGCGAGGTTAATTAGAAGATATATTAGTCTACGTTATTAATTATTTAGTTGCTACTATAGTCTCTTATTTAGGATTATACAGTCTTTTTATTCTAGGTTCTAGACTTAAGCAGTAATAGAGATATTAAACGATGCTTTTAGTTAATAAATAGATGCAACGTATATACTACGAGCTCGTTGCTTTATATACCTTTACGCGCGGTTAATAGCTTTTAGCTTTACGGTTTTAATCTTAGCTGCTTAACCCTTTTATTATAGTAGCAAACTTCTATCGTATTATAGGGTTAATTTCACGCCGTTAAAGTCTATAGATTGTCTAATAGTTATTAGAGTTTTTAGTTTAGCTCTAAATTATGCTTTTTAGAGCTCTTTTTCTTCGTAGTCCGAAAAACTTTAAGTCCTAAGCATTAACGTATCGTTTATCTATATGCCGATGATTTTAAAAGGTATAGGAGGGCTATAGTTAGAAATAAGCAAGCATATATCGTATATTAAATAAGCTATATTAAGCTTTTAGATATAGTAACTATAGTATATATTAAACTAGTATAGTCCGGATTCCGCGATGCTATATAAAGGTTTAATCACACGGATGATTATGCCTTCCGGATACTTTTTTACTAATTTAGCGGGTAAAGCTATTAGGATTGTTTAAGATAACTCTATAGTAGCCTAAGGATATACTTAGGTAATGTCTCGTAAAGACAATATTATTCTATGTTCTTTAAGCATTCCGGCTGTAATTGCTATAATTAAACGTTAACTAATTCGCTAGATTATTAGCGATTGTATAAGTATAGATGTCTTCTTAATATTACTATATCCTTAGATTACTAATCTCGACTTTTCGTATAGTTTAGTATTACGTCTTTTAACCTCTTTAACTATCTAAGAACGGAAGATTCAATATCCTCTATGTTTTTCTTCGTTATATTATTCGAAACTAAATACACTACGAATAACTAGGTCGTTAATCTCTTTTATATTAGATTCTTTAAATAGGTTACCGGGTGTTATAATTACGCTATCGGCACGAAGTTTAAGTATAAGATCGTATGCATTAATCTCTTTCTTAGCTAGGAACTACTAATTCTTTGGTTTATTTTTCGCACCGGGTAGGCGACTACGTTTTCGGGGTATACGAGGAGGTTTTTACATAGTTTTATATTCTTCTATTAGTTTATTATCTTAAGAATTATGTTCCGGTATATCTGCTAGGAGTTCTTCTAATAGTAGTACCGATTTTTCGTCTCGGAAGTATGGTTATATATATATTAATCTAAATACTTATAGTCTATTAATAGTGTTAATTGTTATATTATAGCCTTTAATTACTGCGATTTTAAATAGACCTTACTAGCCGTTCTTTTCTCTTTAGACACAGACCTTATTTTATAGTAGAAGATTAAGAATCTCCTTTATTAATAGTCCGTTTTAGCTATAAATAGTATCTTTAATTCGTCTTTTAGTAGAGATTTAGCGAAGCAATTTTATAGCCTTTTGTATAGCTATAGCTCTTTATATCGTTATTATAGAAGGGGGTAATTCCTATATAATCCGGGGGTAAGCACTAAAAACTAATAATATAGGAACTAAACTATTAGGACTAGCTGTATTATTAATTGCCTTAACTACTATTTAAAGGATGGCTTTAGCTAATGTTATATTCCTAATTTCCTCCTAAAGAATACTAAATGTTTGTTTAAGTAGTTTATAATATCTTTTAATCTTTCCGATAGACTAATAGGCTTTAACTAGAACTTATTTATACGTAATCCCTATTACTTTCGCTTTATTTCGGAATTTATTAAAAGCAAAATTCGTTCCTACGTTATATTTAATAATATTTAGTAGACTAAGATATATATTAATCTATAACGCACGTAGTATCTCCTACGCATCTTTAGCGGACATTAATAAAAGGAATCTTACTGCTTAGAATAAAGTTGCTAAATCTACTACGTATAGCACTAGTCGTTATAGGTTTTTAAGGTATATAACGTTAATAATAATCTTATAGTTAAATTCTCGATTATCTTATAGTATAAATTTAAATCGTCTTAAAGCCTAGGAGTATATCTAGCATTAGTAATAAAATTTAGAAATAGTTTTAAGTCTTCCGATTAATATATTATTATATCCTGCTTATTATAGTAGATAATATAGTCTTATAACTACGGGATATCTAAACCGATAATAGAGCGTTTAGATCTTAACTTCTATAAGGAAGTTAATTAATTACTTATCTTTAGAAAGAAAGAACTATAGATATCCTTATTTTCGTATTATAGGAACTACGCCTCGACTAATAATTGTGTCTATTATATTATTAAAGTATACACCTAGTCGGTCTATATCGGCTAAAGAGAGTAAGAAAGGTATAGGTGTCTTTAGAACGTAGAAAGTAATCCTTCTAATTAGTGTTTTA
This sequence comes from Ophiocordyceps sinensis, assembly GCA_012934285.1. Lineage (NCBI taxonomy): Eukaryota > Fungi > Ascomycota > Sordariomycetes > Hypocreales > Ophiocordycipitaceae > Ophiocordyceps > Ophiocordyceps sinensis. Next base: position 3,326,003 of record JAAVMX010000007.1, read on the forward strand.
AAGGCAATAGAACTAAGTAAGTTAATAGTATCTCTACTACTAAATTTAATAAAAGCTTATCCTGCCGTTAATTTATCGATTATAATTAAAGGGTCTTCTTTCTATAGAGTAATATACTAGTTAAATCTAGCTGTTAATACTTTTACTATACCTATATTAACTATAATGCCTTAGAAGCGTGTCTTAAAGTATCTTTTATTAATAATAAACTAGTTAGATATAGTAATAGCTTTTTGTTTACTATATAGGTCTTCTTTAGTAAGTCGATATATAAAAGCTTATTAGTAAATTATTTAACTAGCTTACTATTGTCCTATAAAGTTATCGTCGTCTCTTAGGCAAGATTTATTATTAAAGTCTTCTACTATATCGTTTATCTCGTGACTTTTATATTGCGTTACGTAGGCTATAAAACCTATTGTTAGGATATTCGTAAAGTGGCATTATGCGATGTATTAGTCCTTCGATTTCTATCGTTCCTCGGGTGTATGTTTAGTTAACTAGCATCTTTATTTTCCGTATATAAAACACTTCTTAGTCTATAGACGATTGCCGTAGTTGCCTCTATAGCTACTACGGGCTTAAGACCCTGCTTATAATCTAGTAGCTAATAGGGAGTATCCTTTACGGAATCCTCTACGGAATCCTCTATAATTAAATAATCGGCTATAGTTTCGTCCTCCTCGTCCTTAATATCTATATCTACCGCGGTTATTATTATTATATCTCCGATCCGTATAGAATATCTAGTTATACGGGTCGTAGTTATCCCTTTTATTATCTTAGTTATTAGACTAATGTTTTTAGATAAATTGGTTAGATAAACCGTGAGATAGGTGTATTTGTAACGAGGATCTTAGGTCGGCAAAAAGTGCTTCTATATTAGTTAAAGGTTTAAATAGAGCGTACTCTAGTTTAAGAACTCCTCTATATGCATTAATAAGTGTGGTTCGTAAGGGAAGATCGCTTATAAAGTCTTTACCGAGTGCCTATTAGTAAAGTTGTAATTTATTAAATAAAGCTTAAAGGATTTTATATAATAGCTTAGCCGGGTGTTTTCCTCGCAACTTATAGAAGGTCGTTATTGTCTAGTCTATGTAATAATGTATATAATTGACTTTTATATTAAAGTGTCTCTTAATTATATCGTATGCCTTTCTAAATATCGCTATCTAGTTAATATATCAAATATAATAGGTTTACGCACGTCCTACGAGGATTCTAAGGAATAAAGTATAGAACTAACTTAGTTTAATTTATAGGTTATAGTATAAGTTTATAAAAACCTAAAGTTTGTCGTTAAGTAAGTTATATAGTTCTTTAGTATAGTTCTTATCTTTTATCTAAAGCTTAATAAAGCGTTATTAGATATCTATATTAGCGATAGCATTTAGAATATTGTCTAGAGGAAGTTTTATATATGCCTTTAATAGAATAGGGTTAGAATTACTTAGCTATTTAGTTATTACTATAGAACTTTAGTCCGTTAGATTTATAAAGATATCTAGACGATTAAATCGGTATAATATTAGGTAAATAGTTATACCCGGAATATTAGTGTTAAATAGCTATTATTTATATAGAACTATCGGCTATTGCCTATATAGAATAGTCCCTCCTAAATCGAACTATAAAACCGTTAGAAGTATGTTAGACGTTTATAGTATCTTTAGAACGTTTATTATAGTCTATAGTATCTCCGGAACGTTTGCTATAGATACTGCTTTTTCTATTAGAACTGCTTCTAATAGTTAGAAGGGGGCTATTCTAGCGGTAATAGTTATAGAAGGATATATCGTGTTTTTTATCTCTATTTTCTTAGTGTATTCCTCTATGCTATCGTTAAATTTCTATATTATTATATCTTTTATAGGCTATTCTAATAGTTTCTTAAGTGCTTGTAATATTAGAAAGATCGTTGTATAGGATGTATTACTACGACCGGTGTATATTCCTCGTTTCCTTATTAGAACTTTTAGCGCTCGTTTATAGTCTACGTGTATTAGACCCTATATATTCGCTGTCTATCTTTAGAAGTAGTCTTAGAAGTATAATAGAATCTCGTTTCTTTAAAAATCGATCGACGCTTCGTAAAGGGCAATAAACTTAGCGACGGATATTATAATCGCGATGCCGTTATTTTCGTCGGGTTTAATATTACTATCCTAATGTTTTACGTTAATATATGGAAAAAGGGATCGGTAGATAGTTATGCCTTCTATCTATTCCTTAAGAGTCTCCTCTATAGTATCGGATAAAGGACTAGTAGGTAGGTATATTAAGGTTATATTGCGTGTTTATTCTTTATGCGGTTTATTAGTATGTTTATAGGGTTCTCTACGAAAAATTTATCGTTCGGCGTTATTAACGCACTTTCTGCTAGTATTACTCTTCTTCTTCTAAAGCGGTAATCGGTTAGCAAAAAGTTTAAAAAAGAGCTATACGCAACCCCTAAGGGCGAGCTAGACTTAGAAGGTAAAGTCTTTTTATTCTTAGCATAGTTATCCTTCTCTAAGTGTATAGAATAGGATCGTTAGGCGGAAGCCGTTCGATAAAGATCTATAATACGTTCGAAGGATATAGAACTATCTTATCTACCTTACTGTCTGTAATTAAGCCTTATAATTACTAATTAGTTAGAATTCCAATGGAAGGGAAGTCCTTCTATCGTGGAATTCCATCTATAATTCCTATATTAAGGGTAATAGTATCGATATTAAGCATAATACACACGCGTTAGAGGAAACACTACGTATAAGCGCCGGTAATAAGAAATAACCGTAGGGAATATAGTTTCTTATACGCATTACTAAGCCCTATGTAAAAAACGTTAGGGAGACGATAGATAAAGGGCCTTATTAAATATCTACGAGCATTAACTAGTCTAAAGGCGTCTAAACACTTAATTAAGTATTAAATAAGAAGGAAGCTCTCCCGTAGCGAGGGCACTTACTATAGGTAGCGGCGGAAGGAAGAATATTAGCGTATCTCGCAATAGCGACTATTCCGTCGATTTCGGCACGACGCATTAAGGGAATCAAGCATAGGCTGCTAAACGACACGAGCATTAGCTACTAAACGACTTATAAACGACTACGAATACCTTTAACGACGGTAGACTAAAGAGGAATAATGCTTTTATATAGTAAGGGCATCTGCTATATATAGCGGCGGAAGTAATAGAGGAAGTATAAGAGCTTATAAAGCCGTACTTATTAAAGCGCTTAAGCGTAGGATTAAAAGGGCAGGGATTAAAGATATCCCGCCCTAATAGCTTAACGATAGAACGAGGATTAAAAACTCATCGGATTTAAGCTATTTAGCGACCTCTTAATGCTAGCTTCCCTCCCTTAAATTCGGGATTAAAGCTAAGGGGGTATATTAGATTATATAATAGAGGTTATAACGATTAGGTTAGTATAACCGCTACGTAACGTAAGGGAAATATCCCTTAAATACGGCCCCCTTATAAAAAGAGGGGAAGTACGTATAACACGTATTATTATATATTATATTAATATAACCTCTTTACTATACAACCTATCTAGACCTATTATAACGCTTATTTAGTCCGAGCCGTAGATCTACGATCTAATAAAGATAAACTAGGAGTAGACCGAATCTCTCGTTAGGGCTCTATATCTCGATAGTAAGCTAACTAGCTTAAATAGCTAGAAGACAACTAAATCACCTAGATAGAGCGTTTCGAGGAGCGCTAAGCTACTTAGATAGAGCGTTTTAAAGAGCGTTAAGCTACTTAGATAGAGCGTATAGAAGAGCGCTTAGCTACCTAAATAGAGCGTATAGAGGAGCGCTTAGCCGGTCTCTTTTAAGTATAAGCACCTCCTCTTCTAGCACTACTACTACCTACTGCCGGCTCCTTAGCTTTAGGACTTATTCCCGTTCCTCCCGCGCCTCTTATGCCGGACTACTCGTCGCCTCCTACTCCTCTTATAGACCTGCCTAACTAAAGTACTACGGCAACGCCTACTACTAACCTTATAAGCGAGCAGCGATTTGCTCGTTTAAATTAGCAGTAGTAAGGGCAGGTGGCTTAGCCGTAGTATAGGCAACCCGCTTAGCAACCGGTTCTACCGTAATAGTAAGGACAGGTAGCTTAGCCGTAGTATACGTAACCCGCTTAGCAGCCGGTTCTACTATAATAGTACTAGCTGCCGAACTTCGACTATCCTATATATATTCCGTATAATACTACTTACGATCGAGCTACTAAGACTCTCGTAAAAAGCATCTAGCCTTAAGCGAAGGCTGCTAGAGACGTTAACGATACTGCTTATAACGCCGACGAGGGGAGGATAGCTATAATTAACGACGACGACGAGCTTATAACAATCCTAAAAGACGATTCCGTATATAATGCAGTGCCTAAACCTACGCCCGAAGCCGACGACGCCGCTCCTAACGCTATCGAGCTCGTTACTCGACTAGAACAGCTAGCACGAATTAATTTATAAGCGATCTTCGAATTCCTTATATCTAGCGAGACCCTACCGTATAATATCACGCCGTATTAAGCGAATACACACTTCTATAAGTGCGAGACCCTACCGTATAATATCACGCTATATTAGGCAAATACATACTTCTGCGAGTTAAAGGGCAGTCTATACTATATTTACTAAAATAAGCGTTTCCTTCCCCTTAGCGAGCCGCTAAACCCTATAGGAGCAATTGCACTACTACTAGTACTAGAGTATAAAGCTCTCGTAGATATAGCTAAGCAGCTATATAAGGCCTCCGGGCATAGCACCGTTAGTCACGTTATATAATACCTATCTATATAATACTAGTACCTAAAACTCCCGCTTGGTAAACCTCTAAGCCCTGCTAGAGCTATTGCTCTATTGCTTATACCGGAGTATAAGGCCCTTATCGATGCTATAAGATAAGCCTATAAGGCCTCTAGGCATAGTTCTATCGGCTACGTTATATATTATCTAGCTATAAGATACTAGCACCTTAAGCTCCCGCTCGTAGCTTATAAAGCTATTCGCCGTTGCTAGTCCTATTAACTTATAAAGCCGCTAGATCCTACGCTCTTTAACCTAATGCCTTTAGCACTTATGCCGCCTTTAATAAGGTAGGCTATTAACTATATAGGGTGTAAAGGGCAATAGCTGCTTAACGCTATAGAGTATATAACCGGTTGGCTTATCTCTACTATTACGTAGTCTATAGACTTCGAAGGAACGATGCCGTTACTATAGACTATTAACACGCGTTTTAGACCGCCGCGAGAATTAATTAGCGATAATGCTAGTTTTTTTTATTAATTAAAGTACTCTAGCTACCCTAACGGGCCTAGTGCCTCGATCTTAGCTAGTATAGGAAACGGGAGGACCCTTAATGCACTAAGCAGCGTGAAAAGGTAGGTAAAGAAGGATTGATTATTAAGGTAGGTAGCGAGCCTTAAGAGCTAGGTATAGCTCTTACTATCTAATCTATAGCTAATATAAGCAGCCCCGGCCGACCGGCTAAAGGATATATTATATATATTAGAATACCGGTATAAAAGAAAAAGCCTACTAATTATAGTAGTTATAATAACAATCTTAATTAGGCTTCTATTGCCTAGATCCTTTACGCGGATCCTCCGTTCCTTTCTCGTAAGTTATACCTACGCTTACTAGTAATTATTCGTCTAGATCGAATTCCTTAATCGCTAAAAGGGGGCATATAACGGCGATCTCTTTAGGCAGCGGAGAAGCAGCGAGCGGCTGCTCTCTAATCTTACTATAAGCGCGCCGCGAAGCAGTCTTACCGCGAGAGCCTAAGGCGGCGCTAGTCGGTACGCTAGGGAGCGTAAGGCCGGCGGGTTAACGATATAGCGGAAAGAAGAAGCTACTATAGCGACGATTTACTAAAGGCGTGATTAAACGGCTAGCCGGTAGGGTAAAGACGTTGCTATAAGGCGGCAGGCTAAAGAAGCTACTACGGCGACGACTTGCTAAAGGCGTTAATAATAGGCGAGGCGGCCGTATAAACGGTCTTACGAGCGGCTATAATAAGGCGAAATATATCCCGCCCCGGCTTAAAGACAGCGGCCGGAGGCGATAAGTTGCCGGAAGGTTAAGGGCATCGCTAGGGCGGTAAGTTGCCGGCAGGATAAAAACGCTGCTGCGAAGACGAGTTATTACCGGCAGGAAGAAGTTACTACTACGGCGACTTATTTAGAGGAGCAGCCGCGGGAATAGTCGTACAGCCGGCGTTAATAATAGGCGAAGCGGCCGCGGGAACAGCCGTACTAACGGCGTTAATAGTATTAGTAGGTAAGGCGGCCTTAGGAATAGCCGCGTAGCCGGCGTTAATAGCGGAGAGTTCTTAAGAGACGTTCTCGGCGGGGGAGGCTGCGAGGCGGCGAATAATAGCCGCGAGAACAATCGCATAGACGGCTTTAATAACGGCAGAAAGTCCTTAAGCCGAGAAGCTAGACGAGACGTTCTTAAGAGAAGAGGCAGGGTTGCCGGCAGGTTAAGAAACAGTCGGGCAACCGAAGTTATCGTTAATAGAAAGTAAGGCGGCCTTAGAAATAGCCGTAATAACGGCGGCGGGCGCCTTCTACTAGCCCGGATAGGTTTAGCAAAGGTGCTTAAAAAGAGCGTTCTAAGAAGCAAAAGGCGCCTTATACTTTTAGCACGTAGAGGGCTTAAGAGCCGGAGGAGCCTTAGCTATAGAACACGCAGTAGGCGGCGAGGATATTATCGTAACGGCAGGCGGCGAAGTAAAGCACGCTATAGACATCGCAATAGAGCGTATAGTAAGCGGCGAGGCTATTATCGTAAGGCGTATAGTAGACGGTAAAATAAGGTACGTATTATAGTACTATATTATATAACATAGTATATAGTAATATACCACGTGATATATAGTCCTATATATAAACGAGCTCTTAGCCTCTATAGTTCTTCTTCTCTTTATAAAACAATAAGGTTATCTAGCTATTACCTATATAAGAAGACAGACTAAAGGTAACTTTAGGAAGGTAGGAATAATAGTTAAAAGTACGAATAATCCTTTATTATAGTACGGTTGCCCTCTTATAGTAAGACTAAAGCTTGCCCTTTTTCTAAGATATATCGGGGCCTTAGGGATATACCCTTAGGCCTTAAGAGGGGTTGTCGGGGACTAGTTAGCGACTAATAGCCGAATAGTCTCTAAGCTAAAATATATTATCTATTGTGTATATATCCCTATCTCCCGGCTTTATAGTTGCATAGGTAGCTGCGTTATAATTATCCCCCTCTTTTAAAGCGGACGCTTTAAACGCTAGGATAGCTTTAAGTATAAATAAAGTCGTAATAGCAAATAGGACTAAAATAGGATTAAAATAGGATTAAACATAGTATAAAAATCAACGACGATAGTTATTATTATATATATTATAATAATTATCGTATTAGTCGCGCGTTGTAATAGTTACTACGCAATAGGGGGCTAGTCGCTTATATATAGTTAGCGAACTATAATAGAGTACTGCTCTTTATATATAAAGATTTTTTTCTTCTCTTCTCTTATTATATAATTATATCGAGATCTTATAGAGAAGTATATTTAGAATTAGACGAGTATATTCTAAATCTAACGAGTATATTCCGAATTAAACGAGTATATTCCGAATTAGTTTAACGCTATGCTTTTTAAGCGAACGGCAAGCGGAACGGTATAGACACCTTAAAAGTAAGGAAAGTAGGATAATATTTAGCCGATAGGCCCTTTAGTTATTGCTTAAGTCTTAGAGCTATCCGTAAATAAAGTATCGATTAAGGACGCTATTGCGATAGTATAGGAAGAGATAAAGCTAAAGAAGACGCGTAGAGAGAAAACCACCTTATTAGAATAACTCCTCGTAGAGAAAAACATACGAGATGCTTAAGAGAAGTCGATATCCTTATTAAAGGAAGAAACCGATAATTAACCCTATCGTTAATTATTTATAGGACCCTTTATAAATATAAAAAACCCTATAGTAGTAGAGTCCTAAGAAGATTACGCGAATATAAAGCGTATAACGCTAGCGGTTATTAAATCCGAAACATTTTCGTCGTTAAGTAAAGACGATAGAGGCGAGGATATTAAGGCGAATACTAGAGGAGACACCGGCGAGAAGAGAAATATCTAGAAAGAGATATCGCCTAAGAAAAAAGGCAAGAAGGCTATATATATAAAAAGTCGTAGGGCGAAAGGGTGCTATATCACCGAGCTATACTATATTAAGTGCCTTAATAGCAGTATATAAGGGTTTAGCGATAACGAGGACGATACTAAAATAGCCGAACTATGTTATATATAGGAGGATATACGATTAAGCAGATATATTTAATATAACTCGCGTAGTAACCTCTATAAATCGGTAAGCTCCTCGTTCCTTATTAAGTCGGGATATAGTTACTAATAAAATTATAAGTGCCGGTAATAATATCCGGAGATATAGCTAATCTATGCGCTATTTAGACAAAGATAGCTAAATTATAAACTACTCGGGATAAGATAGAGAAGAAGAAGATAAAGTTAATCTTTTACTAAGTCTATACGTCGTTCGTAGCTATAATAACGGCCTACCGAGAGGAATAGGGGGTACTAAGTGCTAAACGTTTATATACGAAACATTATATTAAATACCGGCAGGTATTAATAGAGCGACGGAAAGCTATACGTGAGAATAAGGACTAAAAGCTTCGCTTAGTAATTAAGGACGTAGGTTTTACCCTATAGCGGGTAGGACGAGAATATATATACGATAATTTACACGAAATAATAGGGAGAGTAGTCGCTAAGGAAGGGGGGAGTAGTTAAAACGTCTCCTTATTATTACGGAGTTTACTAGCGAAATAGAAGTAGGAGACTTCTACTATATAAATATTAAAGAATAACGATAAAGTAGCGGTAGAGTAGTAAGAGAAAAGTTAGGGTAAGCTAAAAAGAAGTTATTTCGTAATGCGTAATTTCCGCTGTTTCTTTAGCCGTATCTCTAGGTATTCGTTAATAAGTTCTTAGGCATTCGCTATATTATCCTAAGCAACCTACTCGTTGTATTCGGCTAGCCAACCTTCCTATTTTACTAAATAGTAGGTAACGCCTTTCTTCTTCTTATAGTCCTTAATTTACTAGACCGACTATTCTCCTTCGGTATTATTAAGGTTAAGCATCGGTAGTAATTTGCTAAGGTATTAGTTAGTAGCCTATTCTACCTACGGCTTAAGAAGACTAATATAAAACACATTATAAAGCCGGTCGTATTTCTCTAGTAGGGCTAGGCGGTACGCCTGCTTGCTAATAGCTTAAAAGACCTTAAAAGGTCTAATATATTTAGGTAATAACTTCCTCCTTTAGTCCTTAAGGCGTAAGTTCTTTATAAAGAGTCCTACTAAGTCGCTAACCTTAAGGGTAAGTAGCTTATAATAGAGGTTATAGAATTTCTTTTACGACTCGATAGCTTATCGCTAATAAGTCTCTAGCTTTTTCCTTAAGTCTGCTAATTTACTAATGCGAGCTCTCGCTTTAAGCACTCCCTTACTAATAGCATCGTCTATAAGGTAGATATAGTAGTCTAGTTAGTATCCGAATAATGCCTTATTAAGCGAAAAGCCTATAGTTGTATTCTTCGTATTATTGCAAGCGAACTAAGCCTCTTATAGTAGTCTAGGCTAATTGTTTTATTCGGCATTTATATAATACCGAAGGTAGTATTATAGTATCTAATTTACCCGTTCGGTCTAACCGTCGGTTTATAGGTAAAAGGCTATTAATAACCTACGTTTTATCCGTAATATATAATAGAGGTCTAACTAGAACTTACTAATAAACAGAGATCCTCTATCGGAAATAATGCCTTTCGGTACTCTATAGACAAGCTTAATCTTATAATAAAAAGCCTTAGCTAACTTAAGCGCTATTATTGTCTTAAAGACCGTAAGAAATACGCTATACTTAGTATATCGATTAACGATTACTAATATTACGTTAACTTTTTTACTATCGAACTATAACTTCGGAAAACCGGTAGTAAAGTCTATAGAGACTTCTTCCTAAGGTCTTATAGGAATAGGCAGCGACTTAAGGGCGCTATATAGGCGATGCCGCTTTAGAACGGCGCTTTAATAGATATAATATAAACGTACGTAGCTATTTATATTATAAGCTATTCCTTCCTAAAAGAATTTCCGGGATAGGAGGTCTTTTATATAGGCTATTCCGAAGTATCCTATAAGGGGATTATCGTAGTAGAGCTAAATAAGCTCTTGCCTTAAGGCAACCTCTATAAGCACTACGATTTTTCCCGAATATAAAATAAGTCTATCTAAGCTTAATAACTAAGGACTTACCCCTTCTTCTAAGGTACGTTCGGCCTATACTCGCTATATAGTCTACGGATCTTCCGCTTAAGTCCTCTTAAAGAGCTTAAAAAGGGGCTTAGAGACATTGCTCTTATAGACCCTTTTATAACGAGCTGCTAACCTAGCTAATTATCTTTAACACCGTTGTTTATAACTAACGATATCTTTAACCTAAGTGGCTAACTCCGCGGGACTTGTTCTTAAATGCTAAGCGATCGAATCTTAGAGAGCTTATGTATTTTCGTTACGTAAAGACATCTCGTTAAGCTTAGAGATAGTAGAGACCTAAGAACTCGTCTTAAGGTCGCTCTTTATAGAATCTATAGCTATATACACCTGCCGAATAACTGCTAACTTCTATTATAGTTCCGGGAGTAGCTCTATAGACGGTAGGACTTCGCCTATAAATTCTAGCTTCCTTAATAAAGCATCGGTAGGATTTAATTTGCCGGCTCGGTATTTTATCGTAAAATCGAAAGGAGCTAGGTATATATACTAACGTGCTTATCTTTTATTAAGGGATACTTACTTTATAAAGCCTTAAAGGTTCTAGTAATCTAATAAAACTTTACCGGTATTCGCCGCCCTTTCGACATAGTATCGCTAGTGTTTAAATAACTTAACGATAGTAAATATCTCTTAATTAAGGGTGCCGTAGTTAAGCTTAAGGCTAGTAAACTTCCGTAACTAAAAAGCAATCGGATAATAATAGCCTTTGTTATTAGGCTACGAAAGAATACTAGCTATTGCGAAAATTAAGGCATTAGTCTTAATGTAAATAAGTCTTTAAGGGTCGAAGTATCGGAGAAGTAGGGCTATTATAAAGGCGTTCTTTACGGTGTAAAACGCTATTAATTCGCTAGTGTTTAGCTATACTTATCCGGGCTTTCTTCCTTTAACGCTCCCCTTTAATAACGTAGTAAGAGGGGCAATAATACTAGAGTATCCTAAAATAAATCGTCGGTAATAATTTATAAAACCGAGAAAAACTTAAATATTATAGAAAGAACGAGGTTCTTCTTAATTTATAATAGCCTTAACGCGGGCTAAGTCTATTATAACTCCGTTAATAGATAGGATAAATCCTAAAAACTCTAAAGACTGCTTATAGAAAGTGTACTTTAATAAATTAGCGAATAGCTCGGTGTTCCTTAGTCGTTCGAGGACTTATCGTAAGTGTTTTATATACTCCTTATAGGTCTTAGAAAAGATTAAAATGTTATTAAGGTAGACGACGCAAATAGTATCTATAAGGCCTTTAAGAGCTTAGTTAATATATAACTAAAATATAGTAAGGGCGTTAGTTAATCTAAACGGTAATACTAAATACTTATAGTAACCGTAGCGAGTACGAAAGGCTGTCTTCTACTTATCCCCTCCTTTAATCCGGATGCGTTAGTATACGTTTTTTAGGTTAATCTTCGAAAAGTACTTAGCCCTTTAACAACGGTCTATAATCTCCGAAATAAAGGGGAGTAGGTAGCGATTCTTATCGGTAATGCTATTAACCCCCTAGTAGTCTACACAAAGGCGTAAGGTGCCGTCTTTCTTAGGCATAAAAAGGATAGGAGCCCTAGCCGAACTCTTAGATTTCCGAATAATACTACGCTTAAGGGACTAATCTAACTACTCCTTTAAAACCTAAAGTTCGGATTAAGAAAGAGGGTAGATAGGTCTAAAAGGCGGCTTAGAGTTAGGCAATAGGTTAATCGTATAATCGGTGCCCTTCTTCCTTAGTAATAAATCGGCCTTATGCTTAGAAAATACGTTTTTAAAGTCTAAAAGAGTCGCCGGTATTTCCTCCCCTATTCGCTTAGGGTTCGCCGAGTTATTATCTTTATTAGGAAATAGCATAAAATTTAGGTCTAGTGTAACTATATAGACCCGTGCCTTATTCTAATACTTATGTAAAAATTTCTGCGGTTAGCGTAATAATACCTTAGAAAGTTAGTGTTTAAACTACTAAGCGCGCTTAAAAAGAACGAGATAAATATATTCTTAAGAAAGTACAAGCATACTAAGTAAAACTAGTATATCGTCGGGTTTTAATCCGTTGTTAATGCTAATATAAGGGTAAATAACTATCTTTTCCTTATAGCGACTATCTTAGAGTTAGATAAAAACTTCCTAAACTCTATATCGTCTTATAAGCGTGTTCCTAACTACCTTTAATCTAAGGGTTAATAAAGGAAGCTATCGTAGCCTTTATTTTCGAGTAAAATTTATATCTACTAGGTCTACTTTACTACCGTAATCGAGATTAACAATAATTTTATAAGGTGTTTGCCTTAATAGCTTTCTAATAGCACGTAGTCTCTTAACTACCTCTACCTATAGCTTAGTCGAAGGAGAGGCATTTACTTTAACTTTTAAGCGTTTCCCTCCTTCTTTATCGTCTTTAAATCGGCTATAGCTCGGTTAGCTTTCGCTATCGCCTAGCAATCGGCTTATATATAGCCTAGTTTCTTATAATACTAATAAATAACTATGCCGGATTAGCTTTCGCTGTTTCTATACGAATTTCCTCCTTAGTTATTGCTACGGCTATTCCTACTATATCTATTTCTACCGTTACGACTATTATAACTATTTCCTCGGCCGTTCCTACGACCGTTGCTACGACTATTTCTACGGCTATTTAAGGTCGATCTAGCGGCGTTAGAATTTTAATAGTTATTAGTAGATCTATTTCAGCCTTTACGTCGGCGATAGCCTATCGAACGGGAGCCTTTTGCCACTTAAGTTAAGGTCGACTAGTCGTTAGTTAGCTTTATAAGGCGCTTCTTATTTCCTAGAGCATCCTAAAAGCGTTAAGCGAGTTAGACTATCTCCTTATAAGTGTTATCCTAAATAGATACTAAATAAAGGGAGATTTAGTCCTAAAGATCGGGACGTAACTTCGTAAAAAAGGAAAGTATACGAGTTTTTTCTAGCGGACGTTCTAGGTATTACTTAAGGGAATCTAGGTAAAGACTAAAATCGAGGGGGGACTAACCCTATCGTTAGCGTGCTTCCTATAGTTGCGTAGCTAAAAGAGTCTCGCGATTAGTAGTATCTTTAATTAAAATTAAGGTCTAGTTACGAAAATTATCTTAGTTAGTACGAAGTAATTCCCTCTCTATAAGGAGCTTTTCGTTAAGGTATCGCCTCTATCTCGCCTTATAGTCTACGTATATATAGTTAAAGGCATATAAGATTTTATTCTTATTACGCTTAAAATAACGTAGGGTAGCGATAAAGGCATCCTTAAGATCGCTAATCTAATCGAGACGTTTTTAAGGGTTAGTCGGTTATAATAACTAAGGAATGTTTTTTATTTTAATTTCCCTACTATAACTTTCCTTCGATTCGGTTAACTATCGGCGATGTTTGTATAAGTCCTTACTAAATAAGTTACCCTACTGCGAAAATTCCTCTCGAAGTTCCGTAATCCTATCTCTTAATCTTTTCTCCTCCTCTAGCTCTACGGCTCTTGCTTAAAGGGCTGCGAGGACATCTATACGCGGAGGGGTAGGTCGTAAAGGGCCGGCTTACGTTTAACTTCGCGAGGGGATAGATCGGGCCCCCTTAGGCAGTGAAAAAATTAGTAATAGCGTCTTAAGACGCTCGTTATAGCCCTTATATAAGTAAGTATGTTTATCTTCTAATATTAGTTCCGTTACGCGAGGTAACGGCGATAGGCTAGCGACTCGATAGCTACTACGACCTATTCGGCCTACGCGGCTTATACGTCCGGAAACGCGCCTACCGCGCGGCGCTATCGCTCCTAGGTAACTAAAAAAGAGAAGCTTTAGAACTTATAAGAAGATAGACTAAAGGTAACTTTAGGAAGGTAGGAACGATAGTTAAAAGTACGAATAATCCTTTATTATAGTACGGTTGCCCTCTTATAGTAAGACTAAAGCTTGCCCCTCTTTTAAGATATATTAGGGCCTTAGGGATATACCCTTAGGCTTAAAGAGGGGTTATTAAGGACTAGTTAGCGACTAATAGCCGAATAGTCCTTAAGCTAAAATGCATTATCTATCGTGTATATATCCCTATCTCCCGGCTCTATAGTTGCGCGGGTAGCTGCGTTATAACCTAGTGCTATAATAGTTTGTTCTATCTTTTATTACGCCCCGTCGCGATCCCTAGCCTTAAAAAACACAGTCCTAGTAGCTCTCTTACCTTATTCCCTTAGTCGTCGCGACCTAAGCGCAACCCCTAAGAAATTATTTCCCCTAAGCCCCTAAGCCCTTAAAAACTTTTCCCCAGCCTATAGAAATTTTCCTAGCCTATAGATATTTTTTTATAGTCCCCGATAACACCTTAGACTAAACATTCCTCCTTCCTTATAACAGACACACCTATAGCCTCTAACGCTATAGGCGATAGTCTAAAGGCCCTTACTAAGGAGTTTATTAGTGAATTTCCTTAGATCGCCTAGGCAATTAAGAGGTTCGATAACGTAGTCCCGGTCGCTAACGCGTAGGAAACCTAAGAAAACCTTTAGAGCTTAGATACCCGACACATTCTTATATATATCGAGGAGAGTCTCTGATCCCTCCGTATAGCAGAAGCCTCTTAGGTTAACCGAAACGCTAGGTTAAAGGAATGACTAACTACACGAGATTAGCTTCTAGCCACGAAGGATTAGCTCTTAGAGGCTAAGGATCTAACGATATTAACTATAAAGATATTATAGTCTTAGACGATAGTCCCGATATAGTCGTTAAGGAAACGAAAGACGGTAGACCCCCTAATCTTTACTAAAAAGGGGTCTACTTCCGACCGTTAACGTAAGTATAAGGCCTAGGAACTTAAGATATAGGGTGTCTTCCTCCGCGATAGCATATAGTTCGACTCCAACGGCGCCCGCCTACTTTATATTAGCGATAGGCTTAGTAAACGGGCCTACGACTTCGTTAAAGATAGAATAGCTACTATAGTAGCTAACCTATCTGAGAGGGAGAAGTAGGAATAGCCTACTATAACGATACTCCTCGTAGCCTTAGGCAGGCAGTATAAGGTTTTAGATTCGACGTAAGCCGCTAAAAACACTCTCGATAATTTCCCCTAAGGCGATAAGAACTATTAGATCTAAAAGGTAGACCTTAACGCCTATATGCGTAAGGTAAGAAAGATAAAGGAATAGTAGGTCGACCTCCTCCGGAAGTTTATCTCGAAGGATATAAGCGATCTCGTTAAGAATATATAGACTAAGATCCCCGACACCGACTAAAAGAAGTAGTTAGCGTAGATAGATATCTTCGTGAAGAATCTAGCTAATTATACTTATCGTTAGAAGCTCGAGAAGAAGACCGCCTCCCGGTCGTAGTTCCCGCCGACGCTTACACTTGCCCTTGCCTTAACCGCCCTTGCCTAACTCCTATACGGTAACCCTATAGACCTCGACCGACTTTCCGATACTAAACGATAATTTAAGATCGATAATAAACTCTATATAGCTTACGGAGAGCTTAGACACTAGAAGGAGGCTTACGACCCGGCTAAAACGGCTAATCCGCTTCTAATGCCCCCCCGCCGCGGTGGCCCCTAGTTTTAGGGCCGGGGCGCCCCCTCCCCCGGCTTCGGCCGAGAATCTTAGGGCGCCTACGGCGGTAGGTACGGCCGGGGCTAATTCGTTCGTGCGGCCGACTACGAATAAGGCCGTGTCCTTAGGGAAGAGGATACGGATTTATAGAGCGAACAGCCGGCGCTAAGGCTACTGCTAAAAGATATACCCCTAGAGTAAGTCGCTCCTAGGGGTTATATATAGGGGAGGATAAGAGGATTAGGTCGTTGCTCTTAGATAGAACGGATCTTCGGATTAGTTCGTTAAATAGTAATAAGAAGTTAATCCTTCTTTATACTCGTCTCTCCTCTACGCGCAACCCTTAGTCCCCCTACTACGTTAATACATTATCCCTTATAGATTTAGGCTATACTACCGTAGCGTTCGCCGACCTTTACGCTATCGTATAGAAATATAAAGTTACTATAAAGAAACTCCTTAAACCTCGACCGCTCCGACTAGCCGACGGCGTGCCCTCCTTATAGATAACGGACTATTTTATAGCCCGAATAACTATTAGCAAACATATATAACTTATGCTCTTTTTCGTTACGAACCTATCCCCCTCTACCCCGATTATCCTAGGCATTCCCTAGCTTTAGGAATATAAACCAACTATGCTTTAGAAATCCCTCTAGGTCCGCTTCGACTTATATTACTATATAAGATACTGCCTACCTCTAAGCACGGTAGCTAAGGATAGGATAGCCCCTAGGACTCCTATTACTCCTACGCCTAAAGGATACTAGTTACGTCGAAAGGTGCATTTTTCTAACGTCGTAGAGGTTTAGACTACCCTAACGATTACTCTTAAATAGGGGGTCCTTATAACGGTAGAAGACGTGCCGGAGCTTCCTTTTCGGCAGGAAGAAATTAACATCCTAAAGGACTAGACTATCCTACCGGGATATTACTTATCTTACTTAAGACCGATAGACCCGTCTATAATAGAATGCCTAACTAAGCCGGCACCGTACCCCTTAAACCCTAGCCAACCGATTCGATATCCTCTATATAGAATACTGCTATTCGCCTAGGATACCGCCCGCTTAATATCCCCGATTGGCACTCCGAACTCCCCTAAGACCCGAGCCTTTAAGACTACTCCGCCGTAGACTACTTTAGTAGCTCGCCTACTCCCTATTCGTCTTACCGCCGGCCGCCGCTACGTTCCCGCCCGATAGGGCCGGACGAGACGCCCCCGCCGGCGCATACGATAAGAAGATTAAATGCCCTTAGATATAAATAATATTCGCTGTATACGAGTAGTTAACTTCGTTTAATTCTATAAATAGGATAGTATTTAAGCGATGCGAATTAGTATATCTAAACTAGCTAAGCTAGTCGAGGAGGGAGAAAATCTACGACTCCTTAAAGAACTCTTAGTAGGCTTAGTTAAAGTCCCGGAACTATCTAAAACCTCTTTCCGACGTGTTGTTTCCGGGGACTATATAATAGAGGTAGCCCGGACCGCTTTCCCTAAACGCTTCTATAACTTCCTTTAAGCGAACCTCCGGAATATAGCTAATTCCGAATCCTTATTTCGGAGGGTCGATAAGGCCGATATAGAGAAGTTCCTCTAAGTAAAGCCGGAAGTTATAGAGGCAGATATCTTAAAGAAGCTCCCGAAGGAGTTTTAGGATAAGCTTCCTTATTTCCTTCCGAAGAATGCGAACGAGCTCCCTCTATATCGCCCTTAGGATTATAAGATCGAACTTACACCCGGTAAATAAGCCCCGTTCTATAGAAACCGGCCTATATTACCCGCGGAACTCCGCTACATTAAGAAGTAGATCGATAATATACTTAATAAAGGCTTTATTTAGGAGTCCTCCTCTCTAGCCGTAGTACCGCTAATCCTCGCCTATAAGCTAGACGGAGGTATCCGCATCTATTATAACTACCGTAGTCTAAATTAGGTTATAGTTAAGAATCGATATCCTTTGCTCTTAATCCGCGAAACGCTAGATTCTCTCTACGACGCTAAGTTTAATATAAAACTAAACGTAATTACTGCGTTTAATCGTATCCGAATCGCCGAAGGTTATAAGTAGCTTACGGCGTTTATTATACGTTTCGGACTTTTCGAAATGCTAGTTACCCCTTTCGGCCTTTGTAATACACCGTCGACTTTTTAGAATTATATTAACTACGTGTTATATAATGCCCTCGATGATTTCTATATAGTATATCTCGACGACGTTCTAGTCTTTTCGAAGACTTAGGCAGAATATAAGAACTACGTGCGGACAGTTATCTAACGCCTAGGCAACGTAGGGCTTTAGATCGATATTAGGAAGTTAGAGTTCTATACGATAAAGACTAAGTACCTCGGATTAATTATTTCGATATCTAGCATAAGCATAGACCCTAAGAAAGTATAGACAATTACGGTATAAAACGCCCCGACCTTAGTAAAAGAACTCTAATAGTTTCTTAGTTTTATAAATTTCTACCGCCGTTTTATCTAAGGGTACTCTAGCGTTATCTCTCCGATAACTACGCTACTAAGAAAAGATTCCTATTAGTCTTAAGGACCTAAATAAGCTGCCGCGTTTAAAGCCCTTAAGCTTGCTTTTACTACTGCCTTTATCTTAGCCTATTTTAACTACTTAAAGAAAACAGTTATCGAAACCGACGCTTTAAATTAGGCCTTAGGAGGGGTCCTCTCCTAGATCGGAGACGATAGATATCTTTACCGTATCGCATTTTTCTCGTGAAAACACACTGCCCTTAAGTACAACTACGAGATCTATAATAAAGAGCTATTAGCAATTATTAAAGCGCTTAAGGAATAACGCTTAAAACTCTAAGGGACTATTAAAGCGTTCGACGTTATTATAGACTATAAGAATCTTTAGACGTTTATATCTATAAAGCAACTTAACTAACGATAAGTGCGCTAGGCCGAGTTCCTTTCCTAGTTTAACTTCGTGATTATATACCGCTTAGGCAATAAGGCAATTCTCCCTAACGCTTTTAGCAAGCTCCCCGGCGATAGACTAGCTACCGTAGACGACGATAGACTCCTCTATCGAAATTAGGTAGTTATCCTTAAAGAGAAAGTCGACCCGACTATCCTAAAAGAACTCTTAACTAATTCCTATGCCTTATAGGAGGACCTTAACGCAGTCGCCGCCCTTAGACTAGACGCAGCTAGTAAATCACTCGATAAGCTTATCCGTAAGGCATACTAATAAGATAATCTTACCTAGGATATAGTAGCGATACTCCGGGATCTATACGCCCGACGCTAGCTAAAGCATATCCGAAAGCTCTTACATTACGATATATCCGAATGTTAGTTAATTAACGGACGTATCTTTTTCCGCGACCGACTCTTCGTCCCTAATACCTTAGATCTCCGCCTTAAAGTCGTTTATCGATCCTATAGCAGTAGCCTAGCGGGATACCTAAGGAGGGTAAAAACCCTTAATCTAATAAACCGAATATACTAATAGCCGAGGATCTCTTACTTCGCTACTACGTTTGTTAAAGACTATGCTCTCTATCTTTAGACTAAGACCCCCCGCTTATCTCCCCCCGGATTCCTAAAACCCCTCGCTCTACCGGTCCGACTATAGGCCGATATATTAATTAATTATATTACGATACTCCCTAAGTATACCCGAAATAGGAAGACTTATAAGAATATGCTTACGATAGTTAATAAGCTTATAAAGATAAGATATTTTATCCCTATTACCGGCCTTTCTATAAAAGAACTAATTAACTCCTTTATCTATATAGTCTATCGCTTATATAAAGCACCCGATACTATTATCTCCGACTAAGGCACTTAGTTTATCTCTAATTTTTAGCGATAACTTAGCACTCGTTTATAAATAACGTTAAAACTAAGCTCGGTATAGCACCCGGAGACTAACGGTTAAACCGAAATCGTTAACGCTACGATAAATAAATATATTCGAGCATATATTAGCTTTACCTAAGATAACTAAGTCGACTAGCTCCCGCTCGCGGAATTCGCAATAAACAATTAGGTAAACGAAACAACCGGTATCTCTCCTTTCTTCGCTAACTATAGCGTTAATCCTCGTCTCGGCATTAAACCCGTAGGCCCCTAACCCCCGACGCTCTTATTATAGGCAAAAAAGGAATTCCTTCGCGCAGACGCAATAGCTAGTCGTTTCGACCGTATCCTCGTTTAGCTCAAGCTTTTATATAAGCCTTATAATAGAAATATAAGGATAATGCTAATATAAAGCGGGATAAAGGCTTTCTCTTCCGACCCGGTAATATAGTTAAAGTTTTATTAAAGAATATAACTACTAATCGCTTAAAGAAGAAATAGGACGATAAATAGGACGGTCCCTATCCTATTCTTAAGGTCTACCGCGGCGCTATAGTTATCGACCTTCTAAAGCATATCTAAGTCAATAAGTCTTTCTATACGTCTAAGGTACGGCTTTAGACAACGGAAATAATACCGGGCTAGGCATAGATTAATCGAGAGGAACGACGTAACGTCGTAAGCCGTATCGTAGAACGCGATAACAACGGCAATATCGAAGAAACATAGGAATTTAAGAAGATCCTTAACGTATACGATAATAAAGCCCTAACCTTAACTTTTCTAATTAAATAGAAATATTACTAAGAACCGACCTAGCAGCCTAAGGATAACCTAAGAGGTTGTCCTAAGGCTATTTAACGCTTCTATAAATATAACCTAGATAAGCCGGGCCCCTTAGATTAAGCCCGCCTATAAAAGATTTTTTTTATTCCACACGGATTTCTAGCGAAAATAATATTTCTTAGCGATTTAGGGACTAAATCGTCTTTAGAGGGGGAGTACTATTATAGTACTATATTATATAACATAGTATATAGTAATATACCACGTGATATATAGTCCTATATATAAACGAGCTCTTAGCCTCTATAGTTCTTCTCCTCTTTATAGAATAATAAGGTTATCTAGCTATCACCTAGTGCCGTAATAGTACGGCAGAGGCGAAGCTGCCGTTATACGGCCAACGGGCGGCGAGGCTATCGTCGATTAAGCTCCTTTCGCTTCTTTCTCTCTATATTCCTCGCCCTAACGGGCAGGGCGGCGATCGTCCCGTTCGTAGCGTCGGTCGTTATAGGTTCTACCGCGACGAGAAGAAGGATCTCGGTCCTTCGAGACTTAGGTCTCTTAACGTTGCCGACGGTCTTCTTATCGGCGATCGTCCCGTTCGTAGCGTCGGTCGTTATAGTAGGTTCTACCGCAACGAGAAGAAGAATCTCGGTCCCTCGAGACTTAGGCGGTCTCTTAATAGCGGCGTTCTTAATAAAGATATCGTTAGACCGCGGCCTCGATTAAAGGCGTGTTTTTCTCGAGAATTCGAATCTACTTCGAGATAGTAGTCCTTTTTTTTAGGAGAGGCAAAATAGAGGTAATCGCAAGAGGGATAAGGAAGAAAAGCTCGGCATAGACACGCCACTCCTTCCGGATGAATTTCCCGTCGAGGCTTTAGGCAAGGCAAGCTCTTTCCTCGTACCAATTAGGAAGAGAAACGCCTACTTGCTATATCTCGAGAGTATATAGCTCCTAGAGGGCATAGACGAGATAGGGGTCATGCTTGCGAGGATTAAAAGAGACATCGGTATAAATAAAACGAGGTCGCTCCTCGCGATAAGACAAGCTTAGTTATTACTCGTAACGAGGCATTATAAGGAGCGGGGGGGGGGGGGGGGGGGTCGTAGGTATAAGCCGAAGTAGCAGTAGGGCAGGCGGCATATAGAAAGTCAGGCGGCATATAGAAAATCGGGTTATTAGTATATGCAAAAATTTGCAACTACCTAAAATAGGTGTAAAGAGGTTTAAGCATACATAGAAAAAAAAAGGGAAGACTTAGTTAATAGTTTTTAGGCTTGCTAGAAGAGAGAGGTTATCGTAATAGCGAAGGGCGCGTTAATAAGGCGCTAAGGCGGAAGAGAGAGTAATTAGCTCTACTATCGGGGGCTTAACGCGGGCTAAGCCGAAAACAGCGGGGTGGTTATCCTAGAGTGGACGGAAGGTTGGTTTTATTCTTAGCGAGCTGTAGGCGCTCTAGTATAACGCAAATAAAGGCGTCGCTAGTGCGGCTTCGAGAGGCGCTTAGTAAAGGGCTTATAGGGGCCTTTAATGCTTGCCGAAGAAGAGGCAAGGTATTGCTACCATTTTAATACACTAAGCAGCGTGAAAAGGTAGGTAAAGAAGGATCAATTATTAGGGTAGGTAGCGAGCCCCGGGAGCTAGGTATAGCTCCCGCTATCTAATCTATAGCTAATGTAAGCAGCCCCGGCCGACCGGCTAAAGGATGCATTGCATACATTAACCCCGGGAAAAACCTACATACTTCCTACTGCGGTTGTTTAAGCGGACTAGGCGCGTTGTATCCCCGTATGTGTAGGTTACGTAGCGCCCCCGGCCCGGCTTCGCTTCGGTCGATTTAGTTAGTCGCGGCTACGTTAGACAAGTAGTCGGACGGTATTTTCTTAGTGTAGCGAGTAGCCCGACTATTTTAATTAGCTATCGGGGGGCTAGGCAAAGTTCCCTTAGTTATACTATATTTAAATTAGCCTAGTCCCCGTATATACGTACCCGCGTAGTTACGCGGCGGGCATATATTATAGTCGTGGTTATCGGTGCGGGATTATCGCTACCCCTCTTTTTCCCTTAGTATAGCTATGCGTAGGCCTAGTACCGGGCCGTGCGGCTTAGTAGCTAATATCGGGAGCGCCTTGCCCGGCCTTCTGTTTTTTCCGATAAATAACGTAGTCGGGCACTACACGTGATTTCGCCTACGTGACCTACTTGCTAGCGACGCGATAATAGGGCGCGGCCGGCCTATTTTTTCCCCGCGACTATAGGCGCAGTCGCAAAAAGTCACCCTAGCCGGATTTAAACCGACTCCTATCTACAGGCTTATCTAGGCGGTTAACTACTCCGCTATAAGGGTAATAATGCTAGTTATTTCGTAGGATAATAGGCCCGAGAGTACTATCGGCGTTATAGAATACTTATTAAGCTAGTTACGCCCGCGAGACCTCGCGGGAACGGCAAAGTTAAATAAGCAAACGGCGTGCTTAAAGCTATTATCTATCGCCTCTATCTTAATAATCCCTCTATACCGTTAGCATAGCGTTTAATACGAGCCGTCTACCTATATAACCGTTAGTGTTAGATAGGGTCTATTGTATAGGGTTAACTAAAGGTGTGTGTATTCTATAGATGTATGTTCCTAGCTAGGAAGGAGGTGTATGTGTGTTATATAGCCTCCTGTAAGTTATATAATCTTATAGATTACGTATATATAATACCTCTACTCCTATACTAGGAGTTTTTCTTTTATAGTCGCAAACCCCGTATAAAATAAAAAACGCATAAAGCAAATAGCACTAGCTATATTAAATAGGCCGGTGCGGAATAAAGTCTAATGTTAAATTAGGCCCGGGCTATAATATAGCCGGGGCGAAGCAGGTCTAAAGCAGGGCCGGCATATAGCAAAGCCGGTGTAGTATAGGTGTAAAATCAACTTAACCATTAAGGTCTTATAATAAAGGCGTCTATTCGAATTATCAATTTATTAAAGTTAATAAACCTTTGTAGAGAGCGGTTAGGGGCGTCTTTTATCATCGCGTTAGTAGGGTTATTATCGCTATTAACCTACCGGATTTCCGAGATTTCACGTCTTTCGTATAACTAGCGAAGAGCTATAATATCAATTATAAGCCTCTTCTCCTTAGTTATCCCTAGCTTTACGAGGTTCTCGTAAAGTAAGTATAAGTCTATATAAATTACTAAAGGGAGAGGTAAAATCTAAAGGTATTTCGTAATTATTCTTATAGTAGTGGTTATAACGTAGCCGAGATCGATACTATTTACCATTCCGTAGATCTCTAATATAAGCACGCTACGGGTTATACGCTTACATTTAGTCGAGCTTTAATAAATAATATTGCCGGTAATATCGAATTTAGTGTCGGTCTTTTTCTCGTTGACTATTGCAATAATAAAACCGAGTTGCGATAATAGATCTCTATTATTAGCAAAGGAACCGTCTGTAAAGACTATTAGCTTCGCTATTAATCGGTCTATCGGGACGTATTTTAGTCTACGATCTTAGTTATCCTTTTGCTATTAGAAATGCTTATTTAGTATCTCGCAGTCTTTCTTTTTAGGTTTGTAAACCTATGCTATAATAGAGACATTAAAGGATGCTTCTAGCTAATAGACATATATAACGTAACTGCCTCGGGCCCGTTGTTCTAGGTACCTCTAAGGGCTGTCGGATGTTATTATATTAATTGTGTTAATTCGTATAGCCTGCCCTTTTTGTTATAGTAGTATATCTCCGTTAGGTTATAGAGTGACTTTCGCGCCGTTAAAGTCTATAATAGAGCTAGCTGTTATTAATGTTCGTGGCTTAGCGCGGAACTTAGCCTCTTGCAATTTAGCTTCCTCTACGGCCGAGAATGCGGGTTTGCCGAGGATAAGTATATCGTCTATCTATATGCCTACGATGCCTAATGTCTTAGGGCCTATGTTAGTTATTAGTAGGCAGGAGTTATAGGTCGAAGTCGATATATTAAGTTATTTAATATAATAACCTTAGTATATATAGAATTAGTAAACACTAGATTCCGCGATTCCGTATAGCGGTCGGATAACGCGAATAATAGTCCCTTTCGGGTATCTACCTTCTAACTCCTTAGGCAAATGCGTTAGAATAGTTCGTGCGAGCTTTATCGTGGCCTACGGGTAGGCTTGCGTTATATCACGAAGGGATAAAGTTATACCGTAGTCTCGTATTATTGCGGGCGCGATTATAAGTATAAGCCTCTAGCTAACGCGCTAGATTGTTAGTAAGGCTATTAATAAGCACTGCTTCTCGCGGTCGTTATAACCTTAGACGACGAGTCTTAACTTCTCGTATAGCTTTATATCTCGTCCTTTTACTTCTCGAACTATGCGTAAGTTAAAGATTCGATGTCTACTATGTGTTGCCTTATTGTATTTCTCGAAACTAAAGACTTTATAGACAAGTAGGTCATTGATTTCTTAATTATCTGCCTCTTTAAATAGGGCGCCGGGAGTTATAATAATGCTATCGTTATAGAGTTTAAGGGCTAATGCGTACGTATCCTCCTCTTTCTTAATAAGGAAGGCGTATATAGGGTCGTTTCGAAGTAGGAACCTAAAAGCCGTATTCTCTATAATCAATTGCTTTAGCTTATTCTTAGAACCTAGAGGACGTCTACGCCTACGTAGTGCCGGAAGGTCTAGTCGAGGGTAATTAGACTGCTAAATCGGCTTTAATAAATCCTCTTTAAGATATAGAGACGGTAGGTCCTCGGTCCTTTTATCGCGGTTGTAAGGCTATACTAGCGTTAAACGAAGGACTTAAGGTCCGTTGATCGTATTAATTGTTACGTTATGGCCGTTGATAGAAGCAATCTTAAATAGGTCTTGCCAGCCGTTTTTCTCTCTCTATACCTAAACTTTACTTTGCAAAGGAAGGGAGAGAACATCCGTTGTTCTTAGGCTATTTCGGGCCTATAAGGCTTCTTTAACTTACCGTTTTATAGTAAGTTAACGTAATATCTTTATTGCCTTATAGACTATAGTAGCTCTTTTCGTCGTTGTTAACGATAGCGGAAAGTCTAACGTTATACGCGGATAGGCGCTAAATATAAGCAATATTAGCACTAATCCTTAAGGGCTAGCCGTATTATTAACTGCTTTTATAGCTATCTAAAGTATCGCTTCGGCTAAAGTCACGTTGCTGAGTTCGGCATATATAATATCGAAGGCACGGCGGAGGGGAGCGTAATATCTCTTAACTTTCCTAATAGACTAGTGCGTCTCTACGGGAACTTGCTTATATATAATGCCTATAAACTTAGCTTTATTGCGGAATTCTAATAACGTTAAGTTCGTTCTAGCGTTATGTTTAATAGTATCTAGCGGACTAAGATATATATTAATCTATAAAGCTCGAAGTGTTTCCTATATATCCTTTGCAGATATTAAGGGTAAGAAACGCGCTCCTTAAAAGGCCGTTGCCGAGTTAACTACGTAGAGAACGGGGCGTTTATATAAGTGCATTACGTCGACGATAATCTTATAGTTAAAGTCCTAATCGTCCTTTAATATAAATTTAAATCGACGTAGAGCTTAAGAGTATAGTTAATAATAATAATAATACTTCGCGATGCTCTCGAGCTTATTAACTAACACTTTATAGCCTGCTTACTATAGTAAGTAATGTAGTCTTATAACCGTAGGGTGGCCGAAACGACGATAAAGGGTACGGAGTTCGCTTTCTACTAGGAAGGAAATCGCTTATTCTTGCCTGCTAAGAAAGAACTAAGGGTAGCCTTATTTACGGACTATTAGGAGCGAGATCCCTTTGCTTTTTCTAATAATAACGTCCGTTGTGTTATCGTAATATATATTTAAATAATCTATATCCGCGAGATAAAAGAGGAAAAGGGTTAGAGATATAAGTATATAGAAGGTAATCCTTCCTAACGGTGTGTCTACTACGAATAAGCCGAGAGATTTAATAGCATCGCTATTTCCGAACTTAATCAAGGCCTAGCTAGCTATTAAATCGTTAAGCTTTATATTAGGATTCTCTCGCTAGAAGGCGAGATATTATTCCTAACTAGCTGTTAAGACCTTAGCAGCGCCGGTGTTACTTAGAATACCTTAGAATTACTTCCTAAAGTACCTATCGTTAAAGAGAAACTATAAAGCCAGCGTTGCTCTTTCTATACTAAATATATCTTCGCCTATAAAGAGATAGGTAAATGCTTATTAATAGAGCATTTAGGTTGCCTACTACTATTCGCTATTAGCGGCGTTATCGTAGTACTCTTTAACCTCCTAGTCGTCTATTAAATCGTTAATCTCGTAACCTTTATATTCGGTTATATATGCTATTAGGTTAGTAGAAGGCGTTCCTTAAAAGTAATATTAGGTTAGATACTAGTCCTTCGCCTTCTGTCTCTCTTCGGCGCTATGCTTAATAGACTAGCAACCTTCCTTATTATAGACGAAGCATTTCTTACTTTAGGGGCGATTGTTAGTCTAGTAGCCTCCTCGTCCTTTATAACCTCGGTTAGAATAACTGCGGTAGCCGCTACGATTAATTCCTCGTCTAAAACCTCGTGTATAGCTACGGTATCCTCCTCCTCTACCTCGGTGATTAGTATACCTACGATCTAGGTATATCGCTTCCGAATTAGAATAGTCTATATCCTTAGTTAGGAATTAACCGGGATTAGTAAGTATTAGGCTTATTTTAAGGGATAAACGGAGCTTTAAGAATAAGGTCTTAATGTGCTTAGAGGGTCGAAATAGGGCTTATATAAGCTCGGGAATATTACGGCACGCCTTAATAACCGTCGCTCGCAGCTAGTCTTTACCGACGAAGGTGCCGCCGAGAGCTCGTTAATATAACTAGAGTTTATTAAAGAGTAGCTTTAGGATATCTTATATTAATAAGGTAGGATTCTAAGTGCGTAGCTTATTAAACGAGATAGAGGTCTAGTCGGTGAAATACTAGGCCTTATTTACCTCTATGTTAAAATGTTTCTTAATACTATCGTATACGGCCCTAAATATAGTAGTCTATATAATGTGTTAAAGATAGTACGCTTAAGCGCGACCTATAAGAATCCGTAGGAGTAGCCTATAGAACTAACCGGGTATAGTATTAATGCTATAATAGATACCTATAAACTAGCGGATCTTATTATCGAATAGGTTATAGGGCTTGCCGGTGTAATTCTCTATGCTATCCTAAAGTTTCGTAAATTTCTATTAAAGATCTATATTAACTAGCTCGTTTAAGAGGTATGCTAGAGGAACCTAAAGGTATGCCTTAAGGTCGGGGTTAGGGATTGCAGCAGCTATGCGTAGGTTAACTAAGCCACTATAGTTATCGTTAAACCGA
The DNA here is from genome assembly GCA_012934285.1 of Ophiocordyceps sinensis. Lineage (NCBI taxonomy): Eukaryota > Fungi > Ascomycota > Sordariomycetes > Hypocreales > Ophiocordycipitaceae > Ophiocordyceps > Ophiocordyceps sinensis. The sequence continues at coordinate 3,353,869 of JAAVMX010000007.1, forward strand.
TAACTCATAGGGTTAATAGTTATTTGCCTTTATAACGGTAGGAATATTAAGGGAGCCGGCCTTAGAACGACTCCTACCGGTCGTAGGGGTCGATTAAAGGTATATCTAGTAATACTAAGTGCCTTATTAAGCGGAGTTAAGGGCTATACCAGCGTGTTTCCGGTGTATATTTAACTATACGGGGGTAGTAAGTTAGCTCTACTATAGTTAGCCTCTATAGCCTTAAGGACCGCGGTGTATCTATTAAATTAGATTCTTCTAAGTTCTCCTTTAGGCTATATTAGGGGGTCTATAATAGATTGCGTATTAACGAGTTATCGGTTAAAACTACCTCTAAGGGGTCTAGTGTAAATGCTACGTCGGCGAAGAAGATTGCGGACTGATCTCTTATAGGCCGGATTAACCGCCTGCTATATCGCTTCTTTCTATCCGTAAAAGTGTTCTTAAAAATAGCTAAGGATATTATATCCTTATATATTTAAATTAGGTTTATAGTCGGATAAGAACCTAGCAACGTATATTATCGCCGCTGCTTTGCTTAGGTCCTTATCGGGATCGATGTTATTATTCTAGAGTTTAATATTAACGGCGTTAAGAACGTATTCTAGGACCTATACGTTCTTTATTAACCTCCCGAATAGCCTATTGTCTATATAGTCGGAGGTAGTTATTATAATATCGTAATTATAAGGTATATCGTCTGCTGTTTTCAGTTGTTTTTATCTATATACGCGTCTGCGTTCGTAGTTTATTTAATATAGCTCTTTCGTCTCTTTCTCTAGTTCTTAGGCCGAGACTAATAAGAGAGCTAGAGTTTACGACGTTACGTTCTCTTATTTAGGGCGGTGACTTTAATAAACTAACTTAGCATAAGATCCTCGTAGAGGTCGTAGAACGGGTTCTCTATGCGAGCTATCTTAAGGATTATAGATCTTATCTCTTCTATCCTTACTATTCTATAATTGACTATAAGTTAACTACTAATTAGTGTTAGATAGGGTCTATTATATAGGGTTTACTAAAGGTGTGTGTATTCTATAGATATATATTCCTAGCTAGGAAGGAGGTATGTATATGTTATATAGCCTCCTATAAGTTACGTAATCTTATAGATTACGTATATATAATACCTTTACTCCTATAGTTAGGAAGGCCCGTACGGCTATAGCCTATTCTTTTTATTATATAGAACCTAGCCTCTAGAGTAGCACTACGAAGCTACGTACGTAGCCTATACTCGCGATCCTATAGTAGAAGAAGATATCGCGTAGGCCTAAGAACTCGTGTAATAATATCCTGCTCTTATCGTATAAGGATATATCACTAGCCTTAAAGCCGCTTACGCCTGTATACGAGCTTACTTATAGGAACGTAAGGGATTAATCCGCGTGTACGCGCCGGGAGATTAAGTCTTACGAGTGCATTAGCGTATTAGAAAGCACGAACCCTACTACGACGGTCCTTAGGCTATTACGGCCGCCTATCCGGGCAATGCCTACTCTCTCGCGTCCTTAGGAGGATTCGGCCTTCCTAGTAGGTATAATAGAATAAATCTATTCCCCGCGTATAGTCGCGACGGACACCCGGTCTATAGCTTATAGTACGCGAGCCGTACGATATTAGAGAAAGATCGCGAGCGTCTAAGAGCCGCTACTACAATATAATAAAGGATTAGGGGTATTTTTATTATTATTTCGCATCGTATATACCGATGTATTATTTCCTATTTAAGTTCTATTAATTGCTTTAGTAAGTAGGGGACTACTTATTTAAGCAAAGGGGTATTAAGGATCCTATTAGGTAGGCGTATTAGTTAGCGCCCCGCTGTAGGGTTTTCCCTAAAGCCCTAAGCGCCTATAACCTTAGTTAGTTAATTAACCACACATAGAACATAGTTATAGGGCCTAATCTATAACGCCTCGACTTAGTCAAGGCGGACATACATATATAATAGAAGGGTATTAGAACCCCGATTAGCATATATTTTTAGTGTAAATAAAAGAATTATAGCTCCTCCTTCTATATTTGTATATCTACCCCTACTCTTAATGTACTGAGCTAGCAAGGGTCGTGTATAGTCGCGTAAATGCCCGTATTAGGGAAAGACGCTAAGCAAAACGCATTTTTCTGCCGCTGGCCGCCTCGAATGAGTCGGGGCGGCTAGGCGGCCAGCGAATGCAGTACGTGCACTTCACACACGTCTTCTTCGCGACCTGGGCTACCGGCGCCGCTGCCGCTGCTGCTGCCGGCGTCGCTACTGCTGCCGGCGTCGCTGCTGCTGCCGGCGCCGCTGCTGCTGCTGCTGCCGGCGCCGCTGCTGCTAGCAGCGACGAGCGAGGCATCTTTTCTCCTCGTAGTTGCGATAACCTCAACCTGGCGGGGCGCGAAAGCGGTAAGGAAATTCGCCGACAAGGGTATGCGACGGTACAAGAGGACCCGGCCCGCAAAAAATATATGGGCCATGTCTCTACGTGCGTCCGCCTCGACTCAGTCGAGGCGTTGTGGATCAGGCCCTTAACGAAGCTTCCCCTAGCAGGAAGCCTAGAGACTCTCTGTTGTGCACCTGATCCGACCATTGAAAGGCCTCACTCCTAGCCCCCCCCCCCACCCAACAACCAACCGGGTCTCTTTGGTGTTGGGGGGTACGGGACTGTTTTTCGCCATCATCAAAGTGACATATTTTTTAAGAGTGAGTCTTGCTTGGCCTTTTACAAGACAATTCTGGCGGACGAAAGCATGACGCCAAAACAAATCACCATCGGTGTGCACGCACGCGCCGGAAGCCGGAAGGGGAGAGGCGGAATTCGACTTTAGGGTTTGCTGCTGGCTTTGCAAAATCCAACAACAAGAGAAAAACACGCCCGGAGATATCGCGCCTTTGAGACTGGTTTTGGAAGAAAGGCGCTGGGGAGGATTTTGGCCGGGCGATCTGACCCCCCCTTTATTGGGCGGAACTGCAGGTATCAAGGGGGACTGACGAATGTGCCTCCCTACGTTTTATACAAGATTCCTCGAGGATCTTAAAGGCTGATATGGTGTATACCCACGAGCCAAGCTGACTTACGAATACACGAATGCAATAACAACACTTCCCTGTTCCTTGGCCAACCGCGGCCATGACATACAGTATGTTGGAGGGCTAGTCCCCCCTTTTTACTCTAAGCACGGCGATTTGCTGCGCTTGCTTTGGGGTGTGTGCCGTCGCCCCGTCAAAACTTGGTCGCTTTTACTCGATGCCTGATGAAGCCGGGCATATGGGAAGCGGTGAGGGTCTTGTGGCAGGCAGTTGGCTCTCGCCGGGAGAGGATGATGGGATCGATTAGGAAGCGCTTCGGTCGCACAAGGGTGAGCAGGCGCTCTCGACGACATCAAGGACTTTGACCACGACTTCTGGAATCTTGGCGCGCAGGTGAGGGTATATAGACAAAGACTAATTATTCTTGCTTGGACGCTTCGTGATGCCCACACCCGTGCATCCATCGTGCATTCCATCATCTATTGCCTTGTTGGGTCAGCGGTCGCCCCTACTTCTGCTGGGACTCCGGCGGGCGCTGCGGCCGCACCTTTCCCGCACAAATTTCCTGCTTGATTCCTCGTCGTATCCGCACATTTTGACCAGGTAGAGGATCCTGTTCGACGGGTGTCAGCGTTGTCACGACGTCAAACATCGACGTGGCCCGACTTACTGTTCGTCGGCCGTTTCTTGCAGCCGCAGGTCCTCAAACCCTTGCTGGCTCTCCATCCAAGCAGTGGCCCTCTCCCTGGGATTCGTCTTCTTCACCCAGAGGCGGAAGCTGCCGGTGACGGGCCTATGGTCGCTCACACGCACCTCATGCCTCTTGTAGTCGAGTTGCTGGACCCTTCCGCGACCTCGAAACAAGAGTCGATCACACCATGCCGGGCTCCTCTTCTTCTCGCTCGTGTCATAGTTGTCCGTGCCCACGTCATACTTGTACGTGGGGGCGAAAGTGATGGGCAGTTCCTCAAATGCGCGTAGTCGGAACGATGGGTTGCGGCGACGGGCGATGAGCAGTTGGTCGCGATCCAAGAGCTTGGCCAAGTTCTGCTGCTTGACAGCCTTGATTACCGTGTCGCGAGACATGGTGTCGATGCGATAGTTCAAGTCGCCATTCAAGACACACAGCTCGTGGTCCAGGACCATTGTGCCGTCGCCGCCTCCGGTGAAGCTGTCGATTCGGACCGCCGCGTCACGCTCGGCGGGAAACAGGCTGGCGTCGAGGATGGCGGCAACATCGTTGTGGCGAGAGCTCGACTGGGATTGCCCCGCCGCCAAATGACAGTTGACGAAGCAGAGCGACGTGTCGTCGACCTGGAAGCGGACGACGACGGCCCCCTTGTTCCCGTGCAGGCCCCCCATGCCCCGTTTCACCTCGGCGGCGCTCAAGTTGCGTATGCGCTCCCGGAGGCACGACTTGACAAAGACACAGGTAAAGAGGCCCACCAGAGGCGCCGAGTGCAAGAGGTGGTACAAGTCGCCTGCGGGCATGTAGTCGTCCAGCGTCTTCATCAAAAAGTCCCGCCAGTCGCGATATTGGTGGCTCATTCGCTCCTGGTCCGTCCCTTCCTTCTTCTTGGACGACTTCAGGAATCGCTTGGCCGTGGCCGTCTTGTCTTCCAGGTCAACGAGCTCTTGGAATCCGAATATGAAAATGTCGGGAGACCCGCTCGACTGCACCAGCTCCTGGAAAAAGCCGGCGTCGCCGTCAGAGTAGCGGAGGCTGTGAGGCGTCGACGCCCCTGCGTTCCACGTCATGATCATGGCCTTGATCTCCTGAAAGTCGCAATAGTCGACGTCCTTTGACTTCATGTCCTCCTCGAGCCAGTCGTCTTGCAACAGGCCGTCCCACGCCTTGAGCTTGTTGTCGGCACCGAGGGTAATGACTTGCAGTCGGTCAAGCCGGTACGAGCTGGCCGGGTCGGCCTTCATCTTCATGACGGGTTGTTCATGCCCCTGCCAGTCCTTCTTGACGATCCAGGGGCTCTCGCTCATGTCGTACACGCACATCTTGCCCGTGTTGTATGCAGCCCACATGTGCGGGCCGACGCCTGCCAGCGCGTTGATTTTCCACGAGCTGACGTTGAGCACGGCCAGACACGAGTAGTCGGCAGCCGAGAAGATGCTGACTTTGCCGTCGACGTGACCGAAAAAGACCTTTCCTGGATGCGTCCTGACCTCTGTGCCCGCCGTCACCTCGCCTGCGCCGTCTGCCGTGAGAGGCCTGACCAAGACCTGAAACGGCCGGGTTCCGTCCAACGAAGGCGCAAATACACGAATCGTCTTGCCGGTTGCGTGCCACAGCTCGTCGCCAGCCACCATGGAGAAGGTGTGTCCCCTCGGCAGCTTGTTGGTCTGGTGAGGATGGCTGTTGAGATTCGGCACCCCATCGACCCCGGGCCCCCATACGTGAAATGTGCCCGCCTCATCAAAGGTCCAGAGCTCGTTCACATGACGATACATCCGGATGACATCGCACCGCCCGTGCACGCCGCCTCTGCTGTGCAAGATGCGTTGCGTCGACACTTCCACCTCCATGATCTCTCCCAGGTTTGTGCCAATCCACAGCACGGAGCCCTCCGTGTCGGCGCTTGGCGCGGGCTTGAAGGCTACGACAGTCGCCTTGACGCCCTCGGTGTGGGCCAAACTCAAAACCAGCTCACCGTCCAAGAGATTCCAGACACGCGTCAACTGACCGCTCGTGCAGACGAGCTCCCCACAGACATCAAACACTCGGGCATCAAATCGCGTCTGTATCTCATGGCAGCCCTTCTTGATCAAAGGCGGACGGCGATTCGCATTCGCACCATCGGGGTACGTCGTCAACACGCCGACGCGTGTAGAAGATGAATCAGAGCCAGGGACCAGAGCCGAGAGCGCCGACTTGAGCGTGGCAGTAACGGGTGCCGTCTTGCTCTTGTTCTCCGAGCGTCCCCTTTCCGGTGCTTTATCTCTGGGCTTGATGTCGGCTGTTTGTCCAGCTGGTGGGACGGAAAATTGACGGGCGATTGCTTGAGATGCAGAGCGATTCGAGGGCAAGACGTGGCCATCAAGCTTGGGGGTTGTAGCTTGCGCCGTCGTTCGAGGAGTCCGTGGAGGCACTTCAACAGTCGGAGTAGTAGGCGTTTTTTGCTGAGCAAATTCGGGACTCGAGGGCTTTGGGTGGATAGCGACACGATGATCGCTGGCACGCGGGAAGGCCATCACTCCTCTCCCCGGGCTGCTTGGAGTTCCATCCTGTTCCATGCGCTTCATTGCAATCGAAGGGTGTAACGGAGGAGGCTCGAACCCGTCAACGCCCAACTTGGGTTTGCTGGGAATGTCGCTATGGCCTCGCGGTCGAGGCCGTCTTGGCAACTCTGGCGGCGCCTCATCGACAACCTCGCCAGGGCTAGTGGGAGGGCTGTTAAAAGGAGACGTCTCCTGAGATATCACTGCCCGGCTCGACATATGATTGCCACGAGGTTCTGGCAGGCTCGAGGGCGGTTGGCGGACGCCCATTGGTCTGTTTGAGCGTGGGGCCGGAGGCAGCGGAGCTTGCTTGGCCTCCTTTTCCCTTCGTATCTCGCCGGACCGCCGTGGTGGAGGAGGCGATGGGGGATTCCACGTTCCAGGACGGGGAGATTTCGGCGCCGAAAGGGGTAGAAGGGGCGTCAGCGGCCGGCTGGGTGGTTTGGTCTGGTTAGGAGGCCCAACATGGCCTTCCTGGCTTGCCATGAACACGGGGTCGAGGAACGGAGAATGACTTCCGAGCTCGAGAGTGTTTGCTCGCCCCTTGGGAGGCGACTGCGGCGGCTGAACCGTCACGGCTGGGGTTTGAATGGCCAGGCCTTGCGGCTTAGCCATGGGGGTCGGCCTGGTCGAAGGGAGCGGTGGTGCTTGGGGGTCGCTGTCTTGCGGCGCCGCGGTTGCAGGCCCATCTGGAACGATGATGGACGGCTTGAAGTTGCGCAGCCTCCCGGGCTTTGGGGCTGGCGAGATGGTCCGTGGAGGAGGCTGTTCTTGTTGCTGCGCAGCCGACATGTTCTCGAAGCGGGCGAGGAGGGAGGAGACGGGCTTCTGAGAAACCGTTAGAAGGCGCGCTCGCAGGGGCAGGGCGGACACTGACGATGGAGGATCCATCAGGCCCATCGCCGGTGGAAAGGTCCATGATGGAGCAGAGGATGATGTCCTGACCGCGGGGTTATGGGGTGATGAAGGGCCCTACCCATGCCTTTGTCGCAGGGACATTCGGGAGCGGACGACGACGCTCGATCAAAGGTGTCTCTAGCCGTGTGTTCGTCGTATCCATGGCTGTGGAGTTTGGCGGGCATCAATGGAGGTTTGGCGTTGGTTGATTGCAGCAAGTCATAGGTACCTACGAAGTACAGTGGGGCTATACCTACACTAGGTACCTAGTACTTTCTTTTGTGCAATTTCTGAGCCTTGTACTTGGGCAGAGGTATCTCTACTTCGTACTCGTATTCGTACGAAGCAGTACGAGTTACGTACCTGATGGTGATGTCACTGGGTCCCCGGCGAGCGAGATACTATACTACATACCTCGTAGTGCATCCCACGACTTTTCTGCATCCTCCACAGATCTGACTCCAACCTCTCTTTGCCAGGCCTCGTAGCTCCCGTCCGCTTGCCCGCTTTGCGCGCGTCTCCCCCCAAGATATTTTCAATATGAACACGGTAAGTGCCGAGTGGAGTCGTCTTGAACTTCTGCGTCCCTGCCAGCATCCCACTGACCAACAGCAGGTTCGGTCTTTCTGGTTCGCATCGATTTCGCCGCCCTTCTCGTCGTCACACCGCTGACCTTGTTGCAGGCTTGGCTGGGGCTCCTTGTGTGTCGGTATGCTTGGTCTCAACCCTCGTCTCACTGCGCATTTGCTAACTGTAGCTGCGCCATGTCAGCCGGTGCCGGAGCATTCTACTTTGCCAAGCGAGAGATCAACGCCGATCGTCAGGCCAAACTTGAGCAATCACGCAAGAAGAGCGAAAACAGCCGGTCGCTCGAGTACGCAGCCGCCGACCCCAGCGCCACCTCTGGTCAGAGCAACGGTGGTCCTGCGCGGACCGACAGTGCAGGCTCGCCGAGTCAAGAAGCGAGCAACGACCCAGCGCCAACCAGGCATGCGCCCGCCACCGAGTCGCAGCGCGTCGCGGAAAAGAGCAAATACGAGAGCACCGCGCCATATCGCAGTCCCAAAGGCGATCGGTTCTCGTAACACTAGAGATTCGACTCCAAGCTATTGGAGCCTGGCGCTGCGCTGGGACTTGGTGTCTATTCAGAGTCCGACATGTATGAGTACTCGCCCATTAAAATGAGGAAAGTAAGAAAATAAACTTGAAACCTGAGTACTCGCCCATTACAATGAGGAAAATAAGAAAATAAACTTGAAACCCTTTCCTCCCAGACCTTCGTGCTGGAGTGCTTGGAGCGCATCCAGAGTTGCGCAAATGATCCACTTCCGAAGTTTATCCGCCCCACCACGACTCGTCGTAGCCAGACAAGCTCAGCTTTGTTATCCAGCGTCACTTTTCCCATCCTACTTGAATCAGCCTCCACTGAGCGCCTCCACGCGACGCAGCTCGCTGGAGCGCGTCTTTTCAACGATGGTGTCTACTCCGGACCTTGTCGTTGCCAAAGCCGCGCTCACGGCCACGCTCCTACGGGCCGATCCCAGCTCTGTGCAGCCCGCCGCTGTTGCAGACTTTCTGCGGTTGCTCGACAACACTCTCGACGAGTGCTCGCGTGCCAACGTTCAGGTTTGCCCACCACCTTGCACAGTCCATCTGTGTCTACTCCTCGTGCGTCAGAGAGCTAACCAGTAGGCGTGCTCGCAGAAATGCAAGAACTGCATCGTCGCCAATGTCGTCCCCTCGAGCCGGCGGGCCGCCACCTTGGGCAAGTATCTCGTCGCCCTCTCGGAGAGCATGGACACCGACTTTGACCGACCGAGCGTCAAGCGACGAAGACTGCACGTACTCTACATTGCCAGCGACGTGCTCCACCATGTCGTCACCCGCCAACGAAACTATGAACTGGGACGATCCTGGGACTTGCAATTGCGTGCCATGGTAGCTACCGCCTCCACCTTTGAAAGAAGCCCAAAGCACTTGAAGAAAGTGAGGGACCTTATTTCTCTCTGGGAGGAGCGAGAGTATCTGCATGTTGGCTTCATCACTCGGCTCAGGGACTCGTTTGCCCAGGCATCAGACAAGAATTCGGGCACCCGCATCCAGATGTTACCAGAGGCTCTCAAGCAAGCCAAGGAGGCCTCGTACATACTGCCCTCCTCTCACGGCGACTGTTCGACACCCTGGAACCACCTGCCTGCCATGTCTTGGCTTGTACAGCTGGCTCCGAATCCGCCTAGGCCTATGCGTCGCGACCATCAACGTCCCGCTCAGCTCACACCCGGGCTTGCGAAAGAGGGCATCATCAATCGCGTCATGTCCACCCTTTCGGGTGTCGAAACTTTGTTTCAAAAGGAGAACGAGCTTGTGCGGGAGAAGACCAATGTCGATATTAATCTGCTGGGTGAGGTGCAGAACCAAGGCGATGCCTCCGAGGATACTGCCAGCATCGGCACTTACTGGGCCTGGACCACAGAGGTCTGCCGTCGCACAAAAGAGCCGCGCAGGACGGTGACCAGCGATCCTCCACCGGATCGACGCTCCCGTTCGAGATCGAGAAGTCGTTCCCGCCTAAGCTCCGCGAGTCGTTCCCATCGCTCGACAAAGCGGTCCAAGTACTCATCACGCTCCCAAAGCCGCGACAAAAGCCGAAGCCCCAGACACCGTCGCAGCCCCAGCCCCAGCGGCCATCACCAACGTACTTCGAGCCGAGGTCGCCCCAGAACCAGCTCGTACAGCCGCAGCCGCAGCCCGGCGCCGCCCCGTGGCCGTTCTGTAAGGCGACGCTCCTTCACCAATTCCATCTCGCGTCCATCCTCGCGCGACTCCTCGCGCTCTCGGTCCAGACCACCCCGCCATCGCCCGTCCCCTCCGCCTGCCCTTCACAGCGACAGCGACCACCGTGCAGCTCGGCAGCCACCCAACCCCCATCCTCACCATGGCTTTCCCGTCATGCCCGCTCGTGGTCCAGGGTGCTTCTCTGTTCCCCCGCCGCCGCCCCCGGCCGGCTACCAAGGCATTTTCCCTCCGCTGCCGATTCCTCCACAAGGCTGGATCCCCAATCAGCCTGGCATCGTGCCCCCTCCAATGATGGGGGGTGGCTGGGGTGCTGGTCCCGTCCCGCCACTCCAGCCACCTCTACAGCCTTCGCCCTACGACGGGCAGCAGCAGCAGTACGGTGGGCGAGGCATGGCCTGGCCTGGCGGTGGAGGTCGTGAACACCGAGGCCGCGGACGAGGGGGCAATGGCCGCGGAGGCTACGGCTATGGCGGCTACAGAGGCTACGGCGGCTACGGAGCGAGGTGAATCGTTGCGCAGCTCTTTGTCTCGAGCGTCCTGCGTTGCGCAAAGACTTGACGTGACGTGGGCGCCCGAGCTTGTACCAAAACGATATATCGAGGACCCCCATCTCTCCAACTTTCTCGAGTCATGGTTCGCAACGGCAGTAGCTAACAAAAGGCTCGACTGCAGGAGGAATTCTCGCCATGTTCGGTCTCTTTTCATTTTTTTGTCATACAACAGCAGGATATGCACATCTGGGACATGACGGGGTCACAAATCGCCATGGCCCGGGCTCCTCCCCACCTCTCGCAGGATACGAATACTCACACGAGCTCATGTACCAATAGTGGCGTCAGAGGAAAACCAGGAAAAAGGGGTGTGTAATGGTGACGACAAACAAGCATCATTGGCTCTGACGTGTCATCCGGTGCCTGGAAACCATCCCGCACTAGAGAATATGACAGAATTATGTACGATTGGACTAGAGCGTCAATTATTCGCTAGATGAAAACCTATAAACGTCCTTCGCTGCGGATTCGGACGGTTCGAATCCGAATTGGTGAAAAAAGACACGATGTAAAAAAGTCTATCCCGAATCCGGCCTGTTCCCATTTTTGTGCCTCCTGCAACAATGCTTTTGGTGCCCTCAAGAACGCGGATAAAGCGCAATGGCCAAAGGAATCAAGCAGGAAGCGTGCCCCGAACGTGGCCGATGCCACAAGTATGAAGGCTCTCAACAAGCATCCCCGTATTCAAGGTACAGCGTGAGAGGGGATTGATCAGGCCCTGTTCTCACTCCTCGGTTTGACAAGACGTGTGAAATATTAAAACGAGGGAACATCTCAGCCGTCAGACATGAACTTTATCCTTGTGCCGTTCGTGGGGTATTGACGATTCACCGTGATCGTGATAAAACATGTCTGAGACGTGAAGCAAGGGTCGGTCGGGTGGCTGACCTGACTGGTGCGGTCGAGAAGCCGCGCGAATCCTGACATCGGCCAAATCGTTGTTCGCCGTGCAACAGCTGCTCATCCAGCTCGCTCGCACGCTCCTTGCCCCTACTCTCAGAGATATGGTGTGGTGATGATGTCTTGAAAACGCTCGATTTGCAAGCGCTGACGCAGCACCGAAGCCGGGGCGCGTGGCCAGCTGTCCCGCTAGACTTGCTACGCCATGTCATGTAGCCTCCTCACAGCCGAGCCGCCGACGCTCCTCAGGGTGAAGACCGTCATCGGCTCTTGGTCGAGCTGGTCGAGCTTTGGCGTTCGTGGCCGCTTGCTCGTCGACCAACGGCATCCTGCAGCTGAAGAGAATCCAGCCGTTTCTGGTTGTCCTCGCTGACGGGGTCGACTTCATCGACTCGCGGCAAGGTCCCAGCCTGCGAATGTGCAGGGGAGTCGGTGGCACCACTCCTGGCAGACGCTCTACGTTGATTCGCCTTCTCGCCTAGAGCTGCCCATTTGCGCTCTCGCAGAGCCTCTCGCTCTGCGGCTGTGTTTTGCTGTTCGGTGTAGTCGTGAGAGCAATCGTCAAAGAGCTGAGGGTTAATCTCCATGAAAAGCTTCATGGCATTGTACACCATGCCGTGAATTGTCCTGAAAGCCGTTAGCCTCATCACAAAACTGCCGAGCGCAGACGAAGCGGAAGCGGTACCTGTTCCAGTGGCCCTTGGAGTTCTCGTAGAGAGGCGCAAACATGATGGGGAGGATGATTTCCACATTGTCGCTCACGAGGTTGCAGAAGTATTCGTTGTTCCAGAAGTACAATGCGCGTTCTGCGACTTGGAAATGAGGGCTGGCGACAGACTTGGCAAGTTGGTGGAACAGAGGCTCTTGAACCTTTGCAAATTCGGCAGGGTCCATAACCTCGAAGATGTCCTCGACCTCGTTCAGGAACATGACTTCTTTGGTGCTGTTAACCTTGGGCCAGTAGCGGAGAAGACCCAAGACGACCTAGGATTCGTGAGCAAGACGCGTGTGCAACGTCTACGTTAAGTGTCGCTTTGAACTCACCTCTTCCGTCAAAGATGCGTCCTTCTCCAAGAACTGCACGATGCAGTAGGCGAGCTGCGGGTGGTACATGCTGAGGCTCTTGGGCTTGTGCAGGGGGAGCAGCACACGAGTCAAGAAGATTTTGTGTTCTTCCTTCAGAGGCAGCGCGAAGCCGTTGATGATGGAGCCCAGAATTTCGAGAAGCTCTGCAATGCCATTGAATCTCTCCGTCTCGTACGTGAATTGGAAAAAGACATTGTTGATGGACCGTCGAATAAAGGATCGCAGGTTGAGGAACTTGCCGTAGATGCGGTGCAGCGTCGTCTTCAAGAAGTCGCGCTCACGGGGGTCCTCTGAGTCGAATAGATCCAGCAGCTGCAAAACAAAGCTGTGATCGATGTATGCCTTGGCGATGTTTGTGTTGAAGTCCTGGCTCTCGATGAAGCGCAAAAAGAACTCGTACACGACTTGAATGTGCGGCCAGGCGACCTCGAGGACCGGCTCGTCCTCTTCCGGGTCAAAAGCTTCGCCTTGAGGGTTTACCGGTGGCGGAATGGGTCGGAAGAGGTTCTTGGCAAACATGTCGACCACTCGGGGATACATGGGCTCAGTGATGACTTGCCTGTTGTTAGCGACATAGTCGAGCAGCTCGTGCAGAGCCAGCCGCTTGATCTCCTTGGCCTTCATGTCCCCGCTGGCGTCGTTGAAGTCGAAAATGACATTGCACTGGTCAATCTTTTGCATGAACAGCTCCTGACGCCTGTTCGGTGGCACCTCGTGGAACCCAGGGAGCTTCTCGAGTTCCCTATGGGCCGAGATGTCGAACCGAGAAGAGTGCTGTCGCTTGGGCGTGCGCAGCCCCTCGGGGATAGCATCGCGATTATCGATGCCCCTGTGGATCAGGAGCGACTTCTGGCCGGCCTTGGGAGGGGCTAGGTCGTGAGGCATTGTCTCCGCAGCCCCAGGAGGGGGGAGATGCTGTTGACGAGCGATGTTAGCAATCGGTGCCTCTTGTGAGCCGCGAGCGCATCTCCTGACACGACTTACACCCGGAGTTGGACTGATTACTACTGTAGGAGGCAGCTTGGAGTTGCCGCCGCCGCCGCCATTGGGACTCGAGGCCCCACCCATTGAGCCGAAACGCTCGGGAACGGTGCCCGGTTGGGCGACGTTGGAAAGATTTGAGGGCTGACCGGGACCGCCGTGATCGCCTCCGTGACCAGGGTTGTTGGAGGGCAGAGGCTTGTTCCGAATGTCGTTGAGGGTCGACGTCGAGGAGGAGGGTGTCAGGACCGGGGATTGGTTGGACGAATCCCGAGAAGAAGGAGACGAGGTGCCTTCCTTGGAATCCTTGTTCTTCTTGGAAGACTTGTTGGGGTCCTTGCCTCGTGAGAGCTGCTTGGGAGTACAACAAGTACCCTTGTCAGCCATGCTACCCCATTCGAGCTAACCGGGTCCTGGGGGGAAAAGGCGCGAAGACTCACGACTCTCTGGCTGAAGCGTTTCATTCTGATCCGGGAGGATACTTGTTTGTCTTTGTTGGCGCCACGATTCGTGCAAACTTGCACGAACGGCAAAGGCGCGACGGCGGTTGAGGCGGGAAACGCGGGCAAAGATGTCGAGCACAGGCCCGAGGTTGAAGGAGGTGCAGCGGCCGTTATTGAGGGAGCAGCGCGGCTGAGGCGAGACACAGCAAAGGCCGGAGAAAACACGAACGTAAAGGCGGCGAGGTGGCGAGCGGCGTGTGTCGACAGCGGCGGGAAAACGAGGCCGACGGCGATGACAGATTGAAGACGTCGTCAGACTCGACACCTGGGCTCGGGTGGCCTCTGCTGTAGCCTTTGCGATAGCCTCTGCTGTAGATAACAGCAGTCGGCTGGGTGGCCGGCAACGAAGAAGGGAAAAAAAGGTAGCCAGCCTTGACGGGCGGCCGAGAGGGTCGATGGATGTCGGAAGGTAGGGTGGCGGTTCGGCGCGGGGAGAGAATGTGTGGTGTGTGAGAGAGAAGTGAAAGAGAGGGAGACGGGGAGGGCGGGTCTGGCAGGGTGGAGGGTGGAATGCTGCTCTATCGCGGATACATGGGGGATACATACCGTCTACTTTGCCAAGATGCCCACGACCAATGCCGCCAGCGCAAAAAGCACTGCCGCTATGACTGCCGCGAGAGCGGCTATGACACAGCAAAGGGCCAGAGGGTCGACCGTCAGCGAGATTGAGAACTCGTGGGTGGTGGTCGTCCATTCGTATTCGAACCTCCACCTGAAGCTCTGGTTTAGCTTGATGACACGGACCGATGGACTGAATGGACTGATGGACTGATGGACTGATGGAAATAACTTACATCGCCATATCGTCGGTTTGGTGAGGAGGAGAGAAAAATCAGGACGACCACGTCCATCGAGGGAGATGCGAGATGATATATGTATGTATGTACACACCTAGAGTCCTCGCAGGAGCTCTTGCCGTATCGTTACCAATTGGGGGACTACCTAGGTACCTATAATAAGTGTCTTCGTCTTCATCACTTAAAAAGCTTTTGGCAGTAGACCAAGATGTCGACGCCCCAGTTTAGAACCGTGTTGAGAGGCTCAGCCCCTGCCGCCCCCAAGCCATGCATTGCTTTGGAACGACGCCCTGGAGCCTACCCGCTAACGGAAGGGGCAAGCCCGGGTGCGCTTCGTACCCCGTAAGCTACGCGGGCTCTATCCGTAGCTTGCCCAATGCTCTTGTGCCGCGCAGGAGAAGAAGCTCGGGGCAAGTCTCAGTCAGGGCAAAGTCCTTTTTGAGACGACGAGTGGAGGGCCAGGGAGCTTGGGTGCTGTGCAGTGTCAGCCAGATGCACTGTAGCGGGCCCAAGGTTTTAGCGAACCGCTGGGCGGGTACAAGTATTACCTAATGTACCCAGGTACTTACCTGGTACCTGGTACGCACGGGTCCACCCGACGAACGTCAACAGAACTGGACGTTAATTTGCACCAGTCATGCATCTGGCTTCCCCGAAAGTATTTCAAGGTCTTTGTCGCGTGAGGTTTACCACACGTTGAGCGACTAGGTGGTCCCTTTCCATCAACGGCATCAAGACGGCACACAGAAGACGCCAGCCTTCATCTCGCATTACGACCGACCGAGCTCCTTATAGCGGCATAGACCCGACGTCGGCGTTGGCGACAGATTTGTCGTCGGACTGCGCGCGCCTCCCCTTCTTCTCTTGGCCTGGCAGCTGCTGTACCAGGGGCGCGAGCGACAAGGATGACTTCGACTCCCACAGTCGACGATGATGATGCGCGGAGCCAAAGCCCCGAAGATTCGACGGTCCTGCTGGAACAAGACGCTTCCCAGGAAGAGAGGTCTTCGGATGGTGCCCCTCGATATCCCGTCCCCTCTCGCCGTCTGGCTGCTGTTGAAATCCCTGCCGTGGTCAAGGATATCGATCGCGCCGTCAAGGCTTTTGGCCGAGTCTCTTCATTGTCCCACGTGAGTTCCTTGCCTGGCCTGCATCTCTGATGCGTGATCCTTTACCGTCTTTGTTGTTCGCTGTTGCTGTCCGTCTCCATTAGTCTCACACGCCGTCTCCAGGTCTTGGACCCCTTGAGAAGCTCGTTGCCGTTCTACATGAATCCCGAGAGCCCGTTCTGTCCTTCCATCATGTCACATAATGCGCGGTCGCACAACATAGTCCTCAAAATCACCGTTCCGAAGCGGACGGGCCGTAAACGCAGGCGTGGAACCAACCATGCCTGGCAGGGCGACGTTGAGGTTGGTGATGCGCACGCCGCTTCCTCATCCAACGACGTCCGTTCCATCGCACGCCTTGACGAGCCCAAAGTACTTCGACGGAAGCTGGCAGACAATGCCGACCGCTATCAGGCCGAGGCAGTGGGCGTCATCAGGCATACGCATCGGTTTCGAGGCTTGGCCGACTTTTACTGGGACATGTCCAAGTCCTCACTTTCCCAGCGATATGCAGACCAGGTCTTGCCCGGAGACGGTAAGGCTTTCTCTCCCTCTGCTCTCTGTTCGGTGATGGCCCTGCGTTCCCGTCTTTGTCCCGTCCGTATGCCATCTCAGCCCGTTTATTGACCAAGCCCCTCAGTGCAACAGATAAAGGCCTTCAAGTTCAGGCCCGGCACCGATCAAGGCCCAGACGTGGATATCATCCCGCCGCCTCTATTCACCCACATGAGCCTGCCTTTCAACTACAATTTCTCGCAAAATCCATACGTCCGTACCACAGAAGACGGCGACACAATCAACACAACTGCGGTCAAGCAGGTCGGCTACTTTATCGGGGCAGACGATCCGGCGCCAACGGGACCTCAGATCCCTCCGGATTTGACAGATCCCAGGACGATGGAAGTCATAGCCGAGCTCGAGGAGGCCTTTCAGGAGCGCCCGGTCTGGACCCGACGGTCGCTAACGAATCACTTGGGCTCGAAGCTCCGAAACTGGAACGAATTGAAGAGGTGTCTCAACTACACGGCTTACCAGTTCAAGGGTGGTCCCTGGAGAGACGGCGTCGTGCCGTATGGTATCGATCCGAGGACGGATCCCAAGTATCGCGTTTACCAGACGCTCATGTTCAAGCTGGCCAGGAGGAATGATCAGGGCCAAGTGTGGCACTTTCTCGACAAGTCGAAGGCGGCACCAAGCAAGGGGGCTGAACACGATAACTCGCAAAGCCACACATTTGACGGCGAATCGTACTGCACGGATGGCAAGGTCTGGCAAGTGTGTGACATTATAGACCCTCTGTTGAGGAACCTCTTGGACAGTGCGTCAATCCGCCCTACGTGGGATGCCAACAGTGGCTGGTACCACGGCGGCCTGTGGGCCAAGGTCAAGGCAATCATGAAGACCAAGCTGGTCGCGGTCCAGTTTGGACGGCATCTGACACGGGCAGAATTTGGCCCAACGCTGAGCTGCGGCGATCAAACGCCTCCCAGGACGGCGTCGGCAACGTGGCACCTGCCGCTGCCAAACCTCCGACTCACCGTCGAGGAACTTACGGCGATGCGTGGCCGGGAACCACCAAAGAAGAAGAGCTCGGGGTACAATGTGCGGGTTAGGGAGCTAGGCAAGGTCCCCGACGCCAGCACCGCGGCAGAAGCTTCTCCTGCCCCCGATGCCCAGGGCAGCGAAACGGCGGCCGGGAGGGTTGGGCTCTGGGACGAAGACGAGGACGAGGATGAGGACGAGGGCGGCGGCGGCGACTACGGGGACTATGACGGCGACGACGACAACTCGGACGCCGAGTATCCTGCTCGGCCGGCATATAGTGATCAGGATGTGCAGGACGATGACATGGACAGCCATGACGGCGACGGCGAGGCCAGCTTTGCATTGATGGGCGGCGCAATGTACCCAGAGCTAGAATAGAGTCACTCGGGTCGAGCTGTGAAAGGCGGAGAGCAAGAAATGACCAGGACGAGGGCTCAAGCTGCGGGGGCATTCCGCGAGCTGACTCGGTCGGTGCAAGGTACGGACAGCTTCTCCCAACTGCCGCCTTTCTAATTTCCGTCGCCGGCGCTCACATAGGTATACAACTCCAATAGCACGTGAGGAGAGCCTGAGGCAGCTCGCCAACTCAATCGTACACTTTACCCGGTTGCCGCACACCGGATCATAGATGACCCCCTCCCCCCTTGGGAGCCTATTTCTTGACTTTCCCTTGCCCAGTTCACCCCTCCCTCTGTTCTCCTCTGCCTTCTTGTCCAGGCGCCCCCCTCGCGTTGACCTGACGACATTTGCCACCTGCGTTCTTCCCAGCCTCGACTGCTCACACAAGCAGGGAAAACAAGACAAACGTCGCCTCTTTTCCCGGGTTACTGCCCCGCCTCTTTGATCCTTTCCACCTCCTGCTCAGCGGGTCGAAGCCGCTTGTGGAGCGTCAGCAGTCTTTGCCTCAACGATGCCTTCTGGCCTACAAAGCGACGGGCGATGGCTCTGCAAGCCCTGCGGAGATTTCTTCGCCACCTGGGAGGCCCTTCTTGACCACAAACAGCAGATGCGCCAGGCTGGCCAGCCCAGGCACATTCACTGCAAGCACTGCGGCGTAGACTTCAAGACGGGGAGGGCGGAAATTTTCCACATCCAAACTGTAGGCGGACTCTCTCGAAAGACATGCTGCCCTCAACGCCGAGGCCGCTTCGCTAACGTGGAGCAGTTACATCCCCAGGCGCAGAACCTCACGTGTGTTGTTTGCGGCCAAGGCCCCTTTGTGCGAGTCGCCGGGCTCATTGCCCATATCGAGGAAGGCCAGTGCACCAGTCTCGACTCGTTCGTCATCGACCAACGCCGCGAGAAGAAGACGGAGTTTTCCCGCAACCTTGAGGTACTCACCAAGGAGCCCATCAAGAACAGCTTTGCCAAATACATTCGCCCATCGCAAGTGCCCAGCGCCAGTCACGTTCATCCGTCCACTCACGGGACCTCGATGCCGTCCAGTGCCTCTCATCCTGGGCAGGGTGTCATTGAGCCACGCAGCGTCAACGTTCCTACGAAGATGCCGGGTAGCGAAGAGGTCACCGATTGGTTCACCAGCCTAGATTCGTCAAAGCAAGCTGTCAACGTTGACGCGAAGCCCGCGGGAAGCAGTGGCGTTGTCAACCCGATGGTGAAGACAGAGGTCCTTGAGCCACGCACTGTCGATGCTCCTACGAAGCTCCCGGGTAGCGAAGGCGTCACCGATTGGTTCATCAGCCTAGATTCGTCAAAGCGACCTGTCAACGTGGGTGCGGGAAGCAGTGGCGTTGTCAACTCGATGGTGAAGACGGAGAATCTTGTTGCCACGGATAGCGTCGCCAACTGGGGGGGTGCTGAGTCGGAGAAAGCCAGCGGGGGGGTCATGGAGAAAACGCTGCCCCCGAACGGTCCCGTGCTTGGCTCGGAGACTTCTCAATCAATGGACCCAGACCATCCCGACCATCCATCTTTCAAGTCGGCGAGATATTACTCTCCCTACGCCGATGGGTATATTTGTCCGAAAACGCCTTGCGGGTAAGCCGAGTCCCATCAATTTCCTGCATTGCTGCAAAAGCGGTCGCTAACCCGTGAACCCTTGTAAAGCAAGGTCTTCAATAAGGCTGGTGGACTTATTAGCCATCTCCGATCGACAGCCCATGGAAACAAGGCTTATCTGTGTCCCTACTGCCTCAAGAAGTTCAAGTCCCTGAAGGCAATTGTTTCTCATGCTGAATCGAACGGCATTCGCTGCCGGATCCGCGATACTGACGACTACGGTGCTTTCATACATCAGCTCACGGCCGGCGTCGTCGATGTAGGCATGGAGCGCCATGATGATGGCACAATCAAGTATGAGATGAACGGATGAGTGGTGATTTTCCGTACTTGTACGGATAAACTCTAGCTGCCTTTATCTAGGCCTGGTACCTCTTCGCTTCGCTACCTAGGTAGGTAGTAAAGAAAAATCTTCACCACTTCCTCAGAAAGTGCGGTCGACAAAACTAATCAGTCATCTCCACGGAGGTGCCTCCACTTTTGTTGATGATGATGGCTGGTTCAACAGGTCCCTCGAGGCCTCGAGAGCTTCAACGGCTCTCTTAAGTCCACCTCTTCGGGCCACAACAAGAAACAGCTTCCTGCACGGGCGATCTCGCCAGCCTTATTAAAGCCCGGGAGGCTGCGTAATTTCAAGCCGTCGGGCGAAGCTCCTTCTGAGGAAAAGCAGGTGTGGGCCTAAAAGACAAAGATAATCAGTCATCTCTAAGGAGGTGCCTCCACTTTTAATGATGGCTGGTTCAACACCTTCGGCTCATCAAACAAGTAGCTCTCTCGTAGCAGCAGCTTTTCACTCTTCCAGCAGCTGTCCTGACAGCTCCGTCCGCAGCCGCTACGCCTCTTGAATTGAAAGTTCCGAATCCGCCGGCTTCAATCTCACGCAGCAGATTCCACAGCAGTTTCGTCAACAACTTGACCACTGCACCGTACGGAGTAAAGCGCGATGATTTGTACGAAGTATGTACCTAGTACTTCGTATGTACTTCGTACATAGGTACGATCCTCGTACAAGTGGAGCCATAATCCCGTCACGTGATGTCATGTGATCTGCCAGTAGGAGCAACGGCGCCCTTGATGATGCATCGGCCCAAGCCCCTGTGATGACCTAAGCGGCTGCGCGCCGTGACTCGCCGTTGCCGACGACACCGCTGCCTTCAAGGTGCGCAAACCACACTGTGTCTACTGGCCGGGCAATGTTGGGATTGAATCCGCCTGAGAGGGCGTGACGCACAAGTCCCAAGACCAAAGCAGAGGGAAAGGGAAACCGAGACGAAATCCAATCAAGGTCGAGACGGAGCGAACGAGTGTCGGACGAAGCGAACGAAAGTCGAGACGAAGCGACCGAAAGTCGAGACGAAGCCCCCCCCCGCCCCAAAAGAGAAGCGACACTTGTGCCGAGACAAGAGAGGGAGGATTCGACACGCCATGCCCCGGCGCTGCGTGCGCAAGATGGAGCGCGCGTGCTGCACTCTGGGCAAGTATCTGCCCATCGTCTTTGTCTACGGACTCACGACGTGGGCCGTCTGGGTTGTGGTTGTGGTTGGCAAGGTGACGCCTCAGAGCAGCTGGATAGGTATGCGTGGATGGCTCTTGCCTGGCGGGATTCATGGAGAGTCGAGGAAAAGCAGAGAGAGAGAGAGGGAGAGAGGGAGAGAGGGAGAGAGAGACGGCTAACGTGGTGCTAGGCACCCCGTCCTCGGTCGTCGGCGTCTTGCTCTATATCCTCCTCAACTGGTCATACACGACGGCCGTCCTCACGAAGCCCGGCTCGACGACAAACGACGATGGCTACGGCCTCCTCCCGACCTCGCAGTCTCAGCCCCCCGCCTCGTCCCTGACCGTCAAGTCTAGCAATGGCCAGATGCGGTACTGTAAGAAGTGCCAGGCTCGCAAGCCCGACCGGGCCCATCATTGCTCGTCGTGCGGCCGCTGCGTCCTCAAGATGGACCACCACTGCATCTGGCTCGCCACCTGCATCGGCCTTCGCAACCACAAGGCATTTCTGCTCTTCCTCTTCTACACCACCCTCTTCAGCCTCTACAGCTTCATTGTCAGCGGCAGCTGGGTCTGGCGAGAGGTGGTGGAGGAGTCGGCCCGTTATGTCGACGCTCTCATGCCTGTCAACTTCATCGTCCTTAGCGTCGTCGGCGGCATCGTCGGCGTCGTCATTGGCGTCTTTACCATCTGGCACATCATGCTCGCCTGCCGCGCCCAGACGACGATTGAGTTCCTCGAGAGAACGCGCTACCTGTCGCCCCTGCGCAAGATGCACCACCAGGCGCGCGGCTCGGTCAACCGTGTCCCGCAGGCGGCCGTGCAGTGCTTGGACGATTTGCAAGCCAACGTCTTGCCCGGCGCCGCCGCCCGACCACACGACGACCTCGAAGAGCAGCGCCTGACGGGAGAGAGGGCGCGGCCGGTGCAGCTGTCGTACGAAGAGATGGAGCGGCAGCAGACGCGCAAGCGCTACGAGGAGTACTTGGATGAGAGCGACTCGGAAAAGCTCCCCAATGCCTTTGATCTCGGCTGGAAACGCAACCTGCTCCACCTCTTGGGGCCGTCGCCCTTGCTGTGGCTTCTTCCCATCTGCAATACCACTGGAGACGGGTGGACGTGGGAGCCCAACCCCGAGTGGTTCAAGTCACGCGATCGGTTACGGCTGGAGCGAGACGAACAGCGAGCGCGCGAAGTCAACGCGGGCTGGGGCGCCGGCGACGACGAGCCTCACCACCCCGGCCACCCCGGCGCGAACAGGGGCCTATGGAGGGATCGAGGAAACGGCCCCGAAGGCGCGGGTCCCGTCGACGGCGGCGCCAGGAGGGCACCGAGCAAGGCGGACCGCGTGCTCGGCCGGGACCCGAACTTGTACGCCGACGGCACGCAGGGGGTGCGCATGCAGCGCCTCAGCCAGCGGGGCAGGACGCTCGAGGACGAGCTCTACGACACGGACGATGAGGGCGGCGGCGACGAGGCGGCGGCGGCGGGCGGCGGCGGGGCCATCCGCGACGACGCGGAGCGCCGGGCCCTCGACGTGGTGACCAACGGGCGCGGGTTGGGCCGGGGCGGCGCGAGTGGCGTGCTGCACAAGGGCAGCGCGCAGAGCGGGCGCGGCGAGGGCCAAGGCATGACGAGTCCGCGCTTCCACGACGACGGCGTGGATTGAACTCATGTTTTCAAAAGGTCTTGAAGCGCGTATATAAACAAACTTGTTTCTCCTATGCACATACTAGTACGAGTCCCTCTATTGGAGAGTTGGGCGGGAGGGGAGTTTGCAACATGTTCCGAATGGCTGCTTCTACCTTTGCCCTGCTTCTTCTCCTCTACGAAGTACGTGCCTTTGGTTGGACGCAGCAGATTGATGATGACCCAGCATCACCACACAGACTCGCAAGGCACCAACCGAAGCACAAAGTCGAGGCGAATCTCATTCCCGCGTCCAGCATTCAATCTGCCCAGCTCGGCCCGCCCCCGGCCCTCCTCTCCCGAAACACCACCGACACACTTGGCCCCCTAACGCAGCGCGAGCCACTCAGGAATCAATCTTGCACGCGCCCAGAACCTCACCGTACACGTCCTATAACAATACGTCACACTGCCTGCCCAAGGCCAATCGCGGGGAAATGGAAAATGAGCGAGGGAGAACAAAGGCGAGCGAAAAGTAATAGCAAACGACTGTCCCGTGTTCAAACGACGAGAACAATAAAATGCCACCGAGCAAGCCGGAACTCTCCGTGTGGTGCTCGCCATGCCTCGTGTTTAATATGCTATGCTTTCATTTTCGAGCCGCCCTCAACACTCGTGGTATATATATGCTCACCACTCCGGCAGCGCGGCTCCTCTTATCATCACAGGGGGAAGAGACTGAAAAGAAACTACAATGACCAGACTCTTCGCACGCTTCTCCCATATGCGGGTATTTTCCATCATGTTTTCATACGCCGTCGTTGACAAGGGGAAAGATAAACCAAGAGCGTCTTCAGTCGTGAGAAGGCTGCCCAGGAGCCGAAACAAGGTTCAAGAGAAGATCAAGCAAGTCATCGCCTTTGCAGAGGGTAATCCAGCCCCAAAAAGTCGAGGCCTGCTCATCCCGCCGCTCGAGACGTTGTGCGTCGCAACGGATCATGCGGCGGGTCGAGATGGAGAAGTAAAGATGTCAAAGAAGAGAAGAGAAGTGAAAATCATAAAAGAAGAAGAATACAAGAACGAGACCGGGCACGGCGTCGACAAGCGTGACACCAGGGACGCCGGCGCCAAATGCCAGATGCCAGGTCATCAATCTGCTTGTGCCGAGAGGCCAGCGGACTCTTGGAGCAATCCAGCCACGGCGAGATCACGAGTTGCCGTCGACGTTGACCTTTTCCAGGCTGCTCGTCTCAAACGTGCTTCGAGGACTCGTGCTGGCGCGGCCAAACACCTTGCCGCCCAGGCGATTGAACTTGCTCATGTCCTGCGTCGGAGGCGGCGCGTCAAAGAGCCTCGTCTCGATGGCGTCGACATTGATCTTGCAAAACAGCGTGGAAAAGAGGTACTGGTCGCCGCCATGGTTTAGCAGGGGGAGCGTGCGGTAGCCCTGCTTGAGGTTCTTGAGCTTTGCCGTGTACGTGGCAATTGCGGCGCCGTCTTTGCTGTTGTAGCTCTCGCCGTAGCTCGCCAGCTTGACCGACCAGCGCACAAAGATGAGCTCGGGGTGCTTTGTCGTCACCTTGAACCTGAACTGGCCGCCCGAGAAGGCGGGGTTGAAGCCGTTTTCCCGGATGACCTCGGTCTGGAACTTGAGGGGCGTGTCGTGGTCGTGGACGAGCGTCGAGCCCGCCTCCTTCTTGTCACGCTTGTCGTTGGCGTGAAAGACTTGCACCTCGACATATGGGTCCATCGACTTGCTGGCTGCGAGGTTGGCCGGTCGCATGAGCTGCTGCGCCGAGACCACGTCGATGCGAAACGACACGACGGACCGCTCCTTTTTGCCCTCTGCAATGGCCGAGTCAAAGGGGCGCACCTGGATGTCCCGCAGCTCGGTTGGCTTGAGCACGTATCCCGACTCGTCCTTGCCGCCCTCAAACATGGCGTGGTTGAGCTGTGTTCCCAAGTCAAACGTCTGCCAGTTCAAGGCGGCCATTTGCACGCCGCGGCGCCAGTAAATCAAGGGGTCGTAGTTGCTCGACGCAAACCTCATCCCGTCGGGGTACACGCGCATCATGTAGCGCATGTTGTGGATGTCGAGCGCCATCTTGGCCTCCTTTGTTCGAGAGTGCTTGGCAAAGCTCGTCTCCATAAAGGAAAAGATGTGGTTGAACGTCTTGGCGGCAGGCGACTCGAACCCAAAGTACTTGACGCCGGCGCAGTAGACACCGAGAGCCCCGAGAACCTTGGTCGTCTTGTTGGCCGACCTGCTGATTGAGCCAACCTCGCTGCCACTCTCGTTGTCGCTGGTGCTGCTGCTCATCAGCTCGTGCACTTGGCCCTCGGTGATTGTGTTGACTCGGCTCTTTCCAACCAGCCACCGCGCCTGGCTGTTGGCGGCGAGGAGGGGGCTCTGAGGGACTGACTGAGAAGGATGAAACGAGCTGCTCTCTGGAACGGGTGGCCTCGATACCGGCGAGCCGATGCTGCTCCCCCGCCTGCGGCCAATCGACTCCGCCGACGCGTTGTCGTGGTTGCCGCCCGGCTTCTTGACCTTGATGAGGATGCGCTCCATGAGCTCCGACGGCGACGGCAGCTTGTCCGAAGCCGGATCAAGGAGCTCCGTCACGAGCCGAGCCCCGAAAGCCTCCTTCATAATGTCCACCATCAATGTCTGCTGAGTGGGGCTGCAGTGGACTTCGAGGGATATCCAAAGCGGGAAGCTGGACTTGACAAACGCGTACTTGTTGATGGTTGTCATGACCTCTTGGAAGCTGATGGCCGTCGTGAGCGTGCGTCCGTGGACAACCTGTGGCTGGCCATCGGATCCGTCCCAGCAGTCCACCTCGACGCACCGGCACCCACGTGCGAGGGCTGCAATGTATCCCTCGACACTGGATTGACCTGCGACTTGGCGGCCCAAAAGGTACGTGTTGTGCGAGCTGGAGATGAAGTATTCGTTCATGGGACGGTCCAGGGTGTATTCCTGGGGCTCGTCCACCAGAGGGCCGTTGTGCCGAGATGCCAAGAAGCCGACAAACGCAGCTTCCGACATGATGTTGGCGCCGCCGTGCTCGCCGTCGACGGCATCGGCATCTCCTGGCCTGTGCTTGCGCACAAACTTGGCGAAATGCTTCTCCCACATGGCCGTGTTGGAGTCGACGTCTTCTCCCTGGGCATCCCGCAGGAAG
Organism: Ophiocordyceps sinensis; assembly: GCA_012934285.1. Lineage (NCBI taxonomy): Eukaryota > Fungi > Ascomycota > Sordariomycetes > Hypocreales > Ophiocordycipitaceae > Ophiocordyceps > Ophiocordyceps sinensis. The sequence continues at coordinate 3,379,611 of JAAVMX010000007.1, forward strand.
GCCATGAACTCGGGCAGGGTCAGGCCGACTTCGGGATTGGCGGCGATCATGTGCATGATTCGCCTCACGTCCGATCTCTGCCTCATGAGCCGCACAAAGTTCAAAAACTCGGAAAAGTTGAGCCGCTCACGGCGTCGGGCGTCGCAGAGGCGAAAGTTTGCCTGCAGGGTGGAATGAGAGCTGTAAATGTGCAAGTTGTGACAAACTTGCATCACGCCCGCAATGGCCAATTCTTCGTGCTCCTCGTTGCGTTGCTGGTCGCCGAACTGCCTCGTCATCTCGCTCTGCCAGTACTGCGCAATGGCCCGGTCGTTGAAAGTCATGAGAGACGTCATGACCTCTTGGCGATGCTTGAGCAGGGCGTCGAGAAACGTCGTCCAGGCGAGGCACGTCTCGACGTCGTCGGCAATGAGGTGCAGGAACTTGGTCTTTGACTTTTCGGGCACCGAGTAGAGGATGGAGAACCAGGTGGAGCGCTCCGATTCCGGGATGTTGAAGTCGCGGCCATACTGCTGAATGTCGGAGCCAGTACGAATCTCCCTGATCTCGTCGACGTGTAGGAACTTGTTCGGTCGTAGCCTGTCCCATGTGAGCTTATTCGTCTCGGGTTCATAGACGAGACGAATGCGCTTGGAACGGTTTTTTTTGGATATCTTCCTCAGCCAGGCGCCTTGCTGAAGCTGGAGTGGAATGACAGGCCCAGCCATGTTGTTGGCGCTGCCCGTGATGGAGCCGGTCGTGCTGTTGGCCGACGAGCCGCGGACTGCTCCGTCAAGGTACAGGGATCCGATGGAGGCGAAATCCTCCCGCTCGTCCAGGTCCGATTCGGAGTCGGTCGACACGGTGACAAAGTCGGGCGGCGCCGTCCCGTTGCTGTCACTGCGCCGCCGCAAGAAGCAGGGGCCGACGCTACCATCCCTGCTGGCCGGTGCGGCCGATGATTGCCGCCTGCGACTCGTAATCCGCCTCGACGCCCGGCTCGACAAACGTCGAATCAGGTTGTTCTTGCCAGTGTTGCAGGCACAGTTGCCATGGTTGGCGTGAGGGGTTGCGGGCGTATTGCTCGACGCGGACGTGTGGCCGTTGGCACCTTGTAAAGGGGTCTCGACGATAGGACTGGAGCTGTCCGCGCATCCGTGGCCGAGGGAGTTGTTGCTGGTTTTCCGAGAAAGAATGGAGTCTGGCAACTGGAAGCTGGAAGGAAACTGTTCCGTGTCTTTCGGCCGGAGAGGCTCTGGCGAGGCCTGGATGGACGAGGTTGTAGTCAAGACGGCCGTCTCCGGGGACATGATGGGAGAGGCTTGGCGAGGACTAGAGGCCATCGAGGAGGCACTAATGGCCGAGATGGGGACCCCGGCAGAATGAGGCGAGCGATGGTAGGTTTTATAGTGACGGAGAGGAGGAGGGGGTGACTGTTGCGATTTAGATGAATGCAAGTTTGTTTGAAGCTGGCTGGGGCGAGAGCGCCTCAGGTGGGCAGAGAAGGAGGACCTCGGGGGGTCCACGGTTTGTTGAGAAGTCATTGGGATAGGGATTGAGTCGCGCGGTAAGGCCATTTTTAGAGCATGGGAAAAGGGAGCCAACTTGAAGGCTGCGTCGACATTTATAAGCCCTTGGCAGCTCCGGTATGCATGTTGGGACGGCCCGTGGCAGGAACAGAATGCGGGGAAGACGTCGGGCTGGCAGATCTGCGGCGCGGTCGCTCACTTGGTCGCAGGTCCAGGGGTGGTATTGGAGGTGCTGCTGGCGTTGGTGTCTCGAAAATGACGGGCTGAGGGCGGGGAGTGGGTGCTGGAGCGAGGACGAAGATGGTTCAGCGCAGCAGAGCACCACCAAGAACAGGCCAGCCGGCTCCGCAGTCGACGAGGAGGCCTAAGCCGCCTGGGGGTGTGGTGTCCAGGACGGGTGCTAGGGGACGAGGTTGACTGTCGGATCGCGGTGCTGGTGGTGGTGGTGGTGAGGTGGCAGCAGCAGTCGGCGGCGGCGGTATTATATGCAGGTCGCTGGTTTAGGCCATCAGCACGCCGGCCGCAGGACGAGGGGCCGTTGCGACTGAGCGCAGAGGCGAGGGAGCGCAACGAGACGCGCCAGTCGCCTGAGGCCCGTCTCTCGTCGGACTGCCGGAGGCGCGGGCGCACAGTCAATGGCCCAACAAGAGCGCCGGTCCAGGACGCGCGCAGGTGACGGGAGACTGGTTCAATGGAGCTCTTGTCACGGAGCAGAAGCGAATCGACCGGCGAGGCGAGCCGGGGATCTGAGAATCGGGAGGCCGGGTTTTGCGCACCCGCAGAGCCGCAACAGATGAATGGGTGCAGCTGCCCGAAGGAGCTGGGAATGCCGGCAGAACAGACGATTGTTGGTAAGAATGAGCAAAGAGTGGAGGCGCGCGACGACGCGGGCGTCTTGGGAGCAACGAATCGCGGAATTCGAGGGACGGGATCGTCGGGCCAGGCAGCAATTTGCAAGCGTCGAGAGTGTTTGAAGAGACTGGCGGCGTGGAGAGGGTGCGGTTGGTTCGAGGACGGGCGAGGGTTGAAGTATGCAATAGGGACGAGGGGGTGGTTTTTGACGTGCAGACACAGACAAGACAGGCAGGAGGAGGCTAGCCCCGGACTGCACACGCCAAGGCACGGCAGGGTACCTATCCGTACTAACACGGATACCTCTGCAAAATCCATGTAGGTACGTACCTAGATGGATGGATAGATGTACTCCGTACCTTGAGCAACTCCGGCGGAAGGGGCGTGTGCGGGTGTGGCAGCCAAGCAGGGCCCGAGGGGAGCCCTGTGAGGGGGGTTGCGGCTAGGGGAATGGGCGATGGCCCGCGCTGGCTGAGATGGAGTGTGCGCTGGCCCAGAGCTGCGGGACCGAAAAAGGGGCCCCATGACATTTCTCTCGTCGTCAACCTCAGGCTCTGCTGTGCCGCAGAACGACTTGACGTCTAGTCTGATTGGTCGCCTTGGCCGACTGTCTCTGTCAAGGGGGATACGGGCAGTCTGTCTGTCCAGCATCGAGGTCTTCGGCCGAGGCATAGAGACGCTCGTTAGGTCCCGAGAGGACGCGGGGAGGGGGCCAGGAGCCCTTGCCTTGGCGTACTATGTGATAGGTACTGCCTGTTGGGCTTTCTTGTCATTAGTACGAATAATGCTGCACTTTGCGCGCATGGGATTCCATGCCCAGTGACGCAGACATGAGACGACTTCACGGCGCCGAATAACGAGCCAGAGGATGAATGAGTGACTCTCGCAACCTCGAAGAGTGACGAGAAGGGGCATGGAAAAGGCTGTGAATGACCATGGTATGACATGGCATGACACGGCGGCGGGACAAATGTTGGGATCTGCTGGACGATGCGCAGCAGACAGGGCTCAGGTATTCGTACCCGTACCGAGGGGGTGCGAGCAGGCGTGTTTTAGCTTGCTGCCAGAGAGCATTTAGGCGAGACAGGGTCCATCCGGCACGACAAGGGAAGGGGGAAAGAAAAGCAAGGAAATTCAGCCAGGGGTGCGGTACTAGGGACTGGGAAAAAGCAAAAGGCGCAAGCTGTCGCCCTTCTGCCAGAGACAATGACGGCGTCGCCTCAGCTTCCGGATTCCAATCGCCGCCTTTGCTTTAGCGCACCCGCATCTGGCCCGCAGCCCAGTCTCCAGGCAGACTTCAAAAGTTGTTGCCAATTTTTCTTACAAGCTAAGCCCAATTGGTATTTGACCTTCCCGAAAGAGCATGGGCTATCTTATCTGTTTCGGGGTCAGCGCATCACTAGCGTGGGCAAAAACTTTTGAAGCCTGCCTCCGTTCTTACACCCCATTTGCCCGTCCTACGGATTTCTCTAACCAAGGGTTAAAGTAACTCGTACTTCGTAGTCGGACGGCGGGAGACAATGATGAGTGTCTCTATATGTATGTACGGATACAAAGTACTTCCTAACATGTTGGAGCTTGTTTCTGCAAAACCTGCGTCACCCGGGGTGTCTGCTATGTCAGATGCGTGCTTGCAGACGCGAGGTATGTACCCTCCGACGACCTTTGGGTGTCCCACTACTAGTGCAATACTTTTAATCCATCGGTTCCGTTGCTGACGGGTCTGACTTGCTCTTGCTAACTGAGAGAGAGAGAGTTGAGAGCCCACAACCTAGTTACTAGGAGAGGAAGCAAGCAGCTAGGCTTGCCCGCCCCCAATAAGTACGGCAAGGAGTTATCCGCATGCACAGAGTGCACAGAGCAGTACATACGAGTTACCTACCTGCCTATTCGTACGTCAAGGCGCAGCTGGACAGGGCAGGAGTGACAGGGCAGGAGGTGACTTCCCGAACCGGTAGCACCGGCGTGCATGAGGCATGACGAAGCCAAGCAGGAGAAGATAAAATGACACCAGAAATACACACACATTTACGTAGTATATATATATACATACATAATACGCACGTATGTACATAACTATCATGTTAGTCCGGGTAGCCGGCACTCGACGACGCATAGATATATAGGTATGTATGTAACTCGTACTTCGTACGGAGTACGAGTTACACGTGTGGGCTTGACCACTGGCACAACGAATAGAGTGCAGCCCCTTTGGCCCACCATTCAGCCTCGCCAGGCACCCGTGCGAGGCGTGGCGGTTGTTTTGGATGGGGCCAGGTCTGGAATTGGCAGAGGGGGGTGTGGAGATAGAGAAGAGGCAAAAGCAAAACACACAAAGCAGGAAGAAGGAGCGGCGACAAAGGAATCGCAGCATGCCTGGGTCTATGTGCCCAATCCAAGTCTTGTCCTGGTGCACGGCCCGGAGAGGGAGGGGCAAGATCCAAGCATAACGGAACTGCCGGGCGGCCATTCTGCCAAAGACGCCGCGGTTCGGGCCTGTACATACAGTTATGAGTTACTTCGTACTTCGCGCGAGCAACGGCCGTGTGATCCGAGACGCACTCGTTTGCAGCACGACGCCGCCATGTGCCCATTTGCGTGCAACAGAGGGAGATGAATCCATTCAAAGCTCGCCATGACCATCAAGTGGTATTCGGGCAAATTCCTCCCTCGCTGCTAGTCCTTGTCTATTGCTCGGCTTCATCTCTCCGTTGATCTAGGTAGTCCATGGCCCTTGGAGTCAAAATTGAAGGGTGAAGAAGGTGAAGAAGATACGAGGGCTTTTCCCCGAGTCCAGCCCATAAAAGGGTCTCATCCATCTATGCGCCCACCAGGGTCATCAGGGTCATCTCCGAGTATTGCCCAAGCACCTGGCTTGGCTACTATTTAAAGGCGACGACTTTGTTGCAGGCGTTGATGAGAGAGCGACACGGCCAAGGGGACACAAAGACTAGCGGGAAAGAGGGCGAGAGAAGAGGCGCCAAGGGGGGACTTGGAAAATTTGTCAGCGCCCCCTCCTGTCATTCCCTGCTCGCCGCCCCGCGAAAAGAGAAACACCCCCGCGAACGGGAAATACAGAAAGGGGGGGTTCGGCGGGGAAAAGAAGGGGGGAAGTCGAAGAAGAAAGACGAAGAACCCTCCTCCTAGCGATTGATCAGCAGCAGCAAGGACCAACTGGATCACCTCAGACAGTGGGCCCCTGCCGGCCTCAGGGGCGGGACTTGGCGAGAGACGGGGGAAAGCATGGGCGTCGCAGGAGATTGCATCGAGCAAAGACACATGACCAAGCAACCAGCGTCGCACGCAAAAACATGCCATGCCAATCCGTTTATCAGATGGAAAGCAGCCAATGAGACCAAAGCTCGTCGTTTCGTCACAGCAGCAACAACCGGCCAACGCCAAGTCTCACTCATCAAGAATCCAGCTGCCGTGCGAGACGCTCGTGCTACATGAGCATGTGTGTAACTCGTACTTCATATGTACATATCATATATACGAATCGAAGTACGAAGTACGAATACTACATGTTTAGAGGTTTGTCAGAGTCATGGGATGGGATTCATCTTTGAGTGGGCTGATTGAACCCCTTTTTCTGTGATTCGACAAGGACAAATTGCTAGAGATGCAGACCTCGCTCGCCTGTCTCTCAAAGGTCATTTCGAGTAGCCATCAGCTAAACATGCATCGTCGGCGGCGGCGGTGTCCGAGTCCCGGCTATGCCGGACCACCAAGAAGAAGACGCCGCCCATGGTTGTTGCCATGAGCAGCGTCGCGATGCTTCCCTCTCCTACCGTTAAGCATGGCACATTCTGTAGGTACTACCCGCACACGGCCCATTCCCGTCCGCATACCTGCAGACCACCAATCACCGATCGCGAACTAGTCGGCGCTTAATCCGCCGCCAACCTCGAGCCATCGCAGTCCGCCTCCCTTCAGGCTTATCATCCGGCAGATGGCGAAGCGGCCGCCGATCTGCGGGATTAGTCCCCTCTTACGCTCATCTCTCAACCTTTCTTGGCTCTCCCTCGATTTGGCCTGTACCCCTTTCCTTAGATACTAACTACGAATACTAGGTACGAATAGGCGCCTTTGATACGGCCGTGACGTGACGTGTCGGTGGACAAAGTAAGGCGTCGCGTGCCCTCGTCGGCCCGTCTCACTGGCTGCCAGCTTGGACTCTGGGTGATGGCTTCGGGTGCTATCACCACGCCAAACGTGTACGCGTCGGCAAGGCTAATAAAGGCAAGTAAACGGTCGTACCTGTGCGCCGACGGGATTGAAGTTGTCATGTCAAACGTGCTTGCGCCATGTCATGCCCTCCACAGTACTAGTAGTGCTTCGTTCCTTGCGTAAGCGCAAGGTAAAGGATCTAAGATCTTTGTTTACTCCACTTATTGTTTGTTGTATGTATGTACTTCGTACATACATATACATTCTCAGCTTGGCGTTAGACCAAACATGAAGGCGAGTGTCGTATGGAGATTGCGGGGAAGGGAATGCCACTTGCATTGATGGCTGGCGAACACTATTCGTACTGAGCTTGTAAACGAGTCGACACCTCGGCATTCTGATTCAGTGCCTGTGAGAGCTTGTCTTGCGATGCCCCGGGAAAACATCTGTTCAGCCACGGGGCGACGGGGTGTCCTTAACCGTGCGGCGGCTTGCAGAACATCAGGCCAGGTCGTGCTGCATGGAGGGAGGACTTTTAGACATTTTTAGGGTTCGTCTGGTAGGCACGTGACGTCTATTTTCTTGGGCCACTAGGTACCTACCACTCGTTTGCCAGCGTCAGGAGTTCTCACCACTGACAGCCAGCATTGACATTGGGCGCTTTTCGAGCTCGTCATTCTTCCGAGCACTGCAGGTTCGCTCGCCCAACGATGGCTTCTCCTGATTGATGAATGGAGTCTTTACCCCCGCTTGGTCAGCCCTGATCCGCACGTGTCGTCAGCACGCCGCATTCTTGGCGTCTTTTCTCTCTCTCCCCTTGCAACCTTGCGACGGCGCGGGGTCGACAAAAGTGCACGAGGTGGCTGCGAGGCAACGCTGCGCCCGCCAAAGCAGCAGAATTTGACCGACATTTCGCAACTTGGGCCCGGCAGCGTCAGGTGGCCCACGGGCTTCAGCTCCTCCATCCCAGCACCTCTTTGGCGGCGGCACCAATTGACCGGGCAACAATTTCAGTGCGGTGTGTGTTGTACCGAGCACGTACCGAGCTTTGCTGTAACTCGTATTCGTACTCGTTCAAGCGACACCAACGAGTTACCCATGCTGTACATTCGCCTACGCCCACGCCCTCGCCCTCGCCGCCCTCACCCTCAACCTGGCCCGCACCGAGCTATGTACATACATAACTGTACTCGCTGGATCCGGCAAGCTGGGCCACTTTCAGTGGTTGCCGCGCCCGCCAGCGGCGCCATGACGTCCTTTGCACACGCAGTGCAGTGTCCAATCGGCGGGCGCGATGTATTTTGCAAATGTGCGTGCAGCCCTACGCATTCATCTCAGACTCGGGGTCCAACGAGGGTTGCCCAAGATGTCCGCGAGGAGGTCGAGGAGCCAAAGCCCAAGTCTACAGTGAGCTCTCTGCCGTGGCCCCATCTGCACCTCCGTCGTTCTACCCCTTGGGCCTGGTTCCGGGGGCCGCGGCAAATTGTCCCGGTCAGCGCTGTCAGAGCCGCCCAAGGAAGGGCACGGATTCAAGGTTGAGCAGTCACGGCGTACCAAGCTGACCGACCCATGTCTACCACGGCGGCAAAGGACGAGAGTGGTTCCCAGAAGACGGGACTTGAAGCTGCATGCCGTGGAAGCACCAGTACTCTGGACTTGCTCACCGAGTCGGCCGAAGCAGGCCAACGGCATTGTGTCTTGCGACGGCGGTGACACGGGAGCAAGTGACAGCGTGCATGTAAGTACTCACGAAGCCACGTTCGTGTTTCGGCCAAGTTGAGGCTTGGCTCGCTTACCGTGACCTCTTGGCTCTGCTCCCGACGGGCATTTACTCCGCACTCCTTGGCAACACCTGCCTACTTTTCTTTGCCAGTTGCGGGCTGATTGGCAGCCGTCAGCTACGGCCATATCGTGGGACCATGTGGTCGTGCCTTGTGACCTTTCATTGTTGCTGGGTCGGGGCCAAGGCCGCAGTTATGAGAGGGCACCTTTTCGGGGGTCATTTATTTCACTCCTCCAACTCTTCCTGAATCCTGAGAGGTCCTTAACATGACGCCCAGTCATGGAGCTCTCTGACTTTCTCTCTTGGCCTCTCAGGACTCCTTGCCCCTTGATCTGAGCACAAGGCGATTTCCTGCAACCCCCCCGTTGGCCGCTTGTCAGCGTCTCATTTGACCACGAGAGGGAATCGGACATTTCATCCAGCCCTATACGGAGTACGGATACACGAACAACGAACGCCTCCTTGGGCCAAGCCAATGGTGAGGGAAGGATGGGAGGCGTACCCATCGGTCGATGGCACGCGGACCTTGGGCCCTGCACGATCCGCCAGGGAAGCGGCCGAGCCACTCGGACCGGGACGCATGTGCAATTGCGGCATCTTGGCTTGCCCGTCACAGCTACGTGGCATGGCCGTCAGTCAGATGACGCCGGTGACGGTTGACGAGGACAACCGCAACTGGTCCGCACAAAGAGAGGCCATATGGCGGCGTCAAGGGACAACACGAAGCTCCCTCTCGGCTCGGGCCACAAGTTCCGACTCGCCCGCTCTACGAAGTATCCGTACATACATCCAGGATACCCCCGTTCAGCTGAGCCCTGCCCGATGCCGCTTTCTTGTGCCAACGGAATGCTTGATTCGTCCTAGCTGTTTCGTTGATCGAGTGAGTCAGGGCGCACCGACAGCCAGCAGACCGGGGGGGGAGGGGCGCGGTGATTTTACTATCAGCGAATGTCGGTCGTCCTTGGCCTTTGCTGGCTGCCCAGGACACGCGACTCGTGCGCCGTCTACTGTACGGTCCGACGCGACCAGCCGGCACCGCCCTCCGCACCGACAGATGTGCTAACCTACAAGACCGGCGCTGGCAGTCCAAGTATGCTGCCGGCCCATGCACCGAATGCAGGGGACTCAAGCCACCTAAGGGACCTTGCTTTTCCAGTAAACATGATGTTCGGTCACGGGGTCTGGACGCTTGCTTTTGCCCCGATTCCCACTCACGACCGAGTCCACGAGACGGGCCACCCACCAACCCTCAGGGGCGTTTTCAAGGACTCGATATTGAAGTCTCGGGTGGCACAGGTGGACAGGTGAAGGGCCTCAAATGGACCAAGAGGGCGCAAGAGAATTCAGGTTCGCAACGGCAGCAAAGCTAGCCGGCTGGAATTGTTCCCTCGTCCTCTTTGCTGCGGGGGAGTCGTCAGTCGTTACCGAGTCCCAGGGTTCTGTTGGTAGGTGTCGGAGCTGCGGCTGTGACAAGCCAGGGAGGCCGTCGCGGGACGCCCCGCTCTCCGCTGAGCGGGATGCTACCTACTGCAGCCATGGTTGGGCAAAGATGGTGCCCAAGGTCGATGTAGGTACGAATACAGTTGGTGGACGAGGGCGACGCGAGGCCGCCACAGCCCATGATGAAAGGCTCAAGAAGGGCAACCTGCTCCAAAGTGCAGCAACATGTGAGGGGGACAAGGTCAAGGCCGTCATGGTGCGGCAAATCTGGTGAGCCAAGGTCAAGGCAAAACGACACGCACGGATGGCAGCAGCATGACTCGCATCTGCGGTGTGCCCCGGGCCGATGGCAAGGTGCTTTATACGAAGTACGGCGGACGGTATTAGCACCACTACGTTGGCGATCGGGCGGCCACACGCGCTTGGGCTTGCTAGAACTGGCCTTTGGATCTTCCACTTGAGGCAACGAGGGAGGCGGCGATTGGCGATACGAACACTCGACCCCTCCTAGGTTGGCCGGGTGCATGTGGCCGCCTATGCTCAGAGTGGAGCTTCCTGATCCTTTTCCTTTTCCTTGTTTGACCGCTCGCCAGCAGATCAGCGAGCAGTCGTCTCGGATATACTGTTGGGCAAGTATCGGCTCGTTGCGAAAGAGCATAATGGTAGTGTCGTCTCTGCATGGGGTTGGTTGATTAGCCTCTGGGGTTCTGCCTCTCCCGCTCGCCCTTGGTTCCCCAAGGTCCTTGACTCCCCAAGGAGCAGCAACGGGGAAGAGGGAGCGCTAGTACTTCGTACGAGCAGGTGAGAGAGAGATGGCGAGGGGGGGGAGTGTGCGGGACGCATGTGGATGGCTGCATGCATGTTATGTATGTATTACCCGCCTCGGCAAAGGAGGGTAGTAAAGGGCTTCTAGAAGGCGTCGAAGCTGGGGTCTGGGGTCGAACTTGCTGCTTACCTACTGTACTTCGTACGAGTTACTAGTACGAGTTACGAATACTAAGGAGGTATATAGCGACGTGGCGTTGTTTGTGGATATCCCGAGATTTAAGATGAACAATAGTACGAAGTACAAGGTAAGCGTATTCGTCACAGAACGCTTGTGATGACGTTCAACGCCCGTGAATGGCGCACACCCACCCACCAAGATAGAGGAGCAACAACAAAGGAACGAGGACGCTCGACTCTATCCCCGCGATGGACTCTCACGTGGGCAGACTGCTAATGTCGCGAGAGATTCGTGGCAGTTGATGGGTGGACGGGAATGACAAGGGGGGGTGAGGAGAAGGGGGGGTGTTACATTGAACACACACTTGCACACACTCACTCACCGACTCATTGACTCACTCACCGACTCATTGACTCACTCACACTCACTCACTCAGTCACTCACTCATCATCACTCACTCACTCACTCATCATCACTCACTCACTCACTCATCATCACTCACTCACTCACTCATCATCACTCACTCACTCACTCATCATCACTCACTCACTCACTCATCATCACTCACTCACTCACTCATCATCACTCACTCACTCACTCATCATCACTCACTCACTCACTCATCATCACTCACTCACTCACTCATCATCACTCACTCACTCACTCATCATCACTCACTCACTCACTCAAATACACGCACCACCGGCGCGAATACCATGGCGTCCCAATCCTCCTTGAGACTACAAGAGGGAGGAGGCATCTGTAGGAGGGGGCGTGCAGAACAGAGGAGGCCCCTTCACCTCTATGCTGCTCCATCAACACACGCCCCCTCTGACTGAAGCCTCGCTCTCTCTTACCCTGCTCGCCTGCCCTCGTCTAGTCGTGCCATTTCTCCGCGTCCTCTTCCGCATCGCGCCTCGTCATCCCTCGCTTTACCTTGGCCCACGGCTCACGCATCCCGACAGCCCAGGGACCGACCATGTGGGATGCCAGACAGACATTGCCTTTGCCGCACGTCGGGATAGAGCGCCCGAGACAGGTCCCGATTCCCGTGTTGGGCCTGTTCTGCATATGCTCGGGAGGAGAAGAAGAGTCTCGGACAGCTTTCCCCGGATAGGGCTTTAGTGGTCCTTTCTGTGCCCCCCCCCCCCCTTTGACCAATGGAGGGAGTCATGGGTTCCCCCGTTACGGCTTCTCTTTGACTTCTCCCGTCCTTCTTTGTTTCCCCGTGGCCGTCTTCGAGTGATGAAACGGTGGGTCCAATGTCTCGAGGCGGAGCTCTCCGAGTTGGCGGGCCGCATCACTTAGTATCTGTGGCTTCCCATTACCGCCGGCTCTCCCGCCACGGTCAAACAAGCTCGTGGATTGACAGTAGACGCCCGGCGACACATGCAGAGTCAACGGCCTACACCCCCCCCCCTGCCCGCAGATACCGGGACGATCAGTGACGGTTCCCGTTGGGAGCGTCCGGGCTGGCCGGTCGGCGCCCCCGAACAACTCCGGTCGACAAGGGCGAGTCATTCGGGGGCAAGAGGCTACGCCGTGGGAGCATGTCGCTCCTACTGCCCAGCAAGGTGGGCAGAGGCATATCCAGTCTGCATGCTGGGCCTGTTTTGCATGCCTTGTCTGTGGACTCCCAGGTGCATGGTTGACGAAAGGGGTTTTGCGACAGGCAACGGGCCTTGAAACTTACATGCCATTCACGGCGGGCATTTCCACTCGACCATGGTCGTCGCCACGAGGCCAGGTCGCAGGTTCTTCCAAGGCCGCATAGTCACCCCCCTCTCATTTCGCTCCCCCCCACACTTCCAAGGCCCGCGGACAGTCTTTTCAGCCCGACGGACAAGGCCAAGCAATTGTCAATGACGATACTTTGATTGAAGGGGGAGGTGGGGGGGGGGGGAGAAGGGCATAGGGGAGGGGGGGTGAACTGAGTCGGAGGATGAACCTTTAAAGGGTGGAGATGGAAACGGGAGACAAGTTTCGGGTTTTCCATGACCCCCGCTCGCTTTAATCAATGGGGAAATGGAAGCTTGGCGGCAATGGCGTGGCGTTGGGGGAGTGAGTGATCGATGTAGGGTAGCTGGACGCGAGGTATAAGGCGCGACATGTCCACGAACGCCCACCCCCATTGTCACGCATGGAGATCTGCCCCGGGATGAGAGGGGGATCACGAGGGTGGTCACGCAGAGGACACGTAGAGGAGGACTCACATGGGCTGGTGGAATCCGGGAAAGCTTGATGCCATTTGCCCCGTCTCCTGTCCGAGAAAGCACGTCCACAAAGGGAAACTGAAAGAGAAACGGGCACGAAAACAGTCAAACAAAACAGTCAAACCCTTTCCGCTCTAGGGGTGCCCAGCCGACGTAGAAACAGTCCGTCGTCTTGCGGTGCGGCCTGACTCGTCACAATCGAGCCCCCGTCGTGGCCCAGCCGTCATGTATTATATATTATACGTCCGGGCATGCCTGTCTAGCCGCGTTAAGCAATCGGCTTCCATGCCCACGTCCATCTCACTCACCCTCTTCTCACCCGTTGCCTCGACTCGCAGTCGCGGGGCTGCCTCGGCGGGCGGGGAGCGAGGGCTGACGACGCCATCGCACAGACGCGGTTGGATAGCGCAGCACGTCTGAGGGCCCGGGGCCACGGCCTGGTTATAGAGTGCCATCTTAATGGTGGCGTGCAAAGACGCCTAGCCGCTGCAGGCGACGCACAAGACGCCGTCGCCCGCAATCCACGAGGCCGTCGTCTATGCGTGAGGGGAAGGGCATGGCCGGCGCGTGTCGACACGGCAGACGTCGGTTTGCTGGCCATGCCGGCCAACTTTCCCACTTCAGCAGAGTGTGCCTCTTATTCTCCATGTCTGCGCCGACGCTCTCCAACGCTCGCCCCCCATGGTCAGCTCCTCGTGTTGCTGTCTCGTGAGCTGTCCTGCATGCACCTCTTTGCATACACGCTTCTGCGTCCGTCCTAGAGGGGGGATGCATGACGACATGTCACTGGGAAAAGGGGAAACGGGCAAGGGCAGTCCGTCTGACGCCCGCCACGTAGGGCGCGCCATATTCTCAGATAACGGCTGGCGTAGCTTTTGGAAATGGAAGCCTTGATTCCCAATCAGGTCGTGTGTCCAGCCGGGACCATTTGGTCGAGCCGTCATTTTCCACAAGAATTTTAAGAAAATCGGGGGCTCGGTTCCTAGACTGCTGGGCTTCGACGCTGCCTCGACATCTCTAACGTCCCGCCAGGGGCTCCGGCTTGCTCTGAATCTCCTTGATCGTCTCCCTCGTCCGGACATTGTCCTCGAAGCTGGCCCTGATGAAGTCGACCACCTCCTGGGCCGAGAAGTACAGGCTCAGCTCGCTGTCGCACCACAGGTACCTGACTTCGTTGAGGTTGCTCTGGAGCAACTCGCCGAGATACTTGAGCCGCAGCCAGTGAGGTGCGTACTGTGCCGTCGTCGGCACCTCGTCGGCGTTGGGCGCGGCGGCGGCCCCCATTTTGCTGGGTAGAAACAAATCGTCCAGCTCCGTCGCCGACGCGATGAGCTTGGCAATGCTGTATGCTTCTTCCTGCCCAATCGAAGACATTTCGAGCACGTCGCCGATCAGCCGCGTGGCCAGCGCATCTGCGAGAGAACCGATCGCTTGAGACCACACGGACCGTGCCAGGATGGACTGCCAAGTGGCCGCCATGGTCCTGATGCGGGCCGTTCCCGATTCAACGGCCGCCTCCATGTCGTCCTGCTGCATCAGGCTCTGTGAGCCTCCGAGTAGGTCTTGCAGAACCGTCTTTTGAACGTTCATCTCGTTGCCGTAGCTGCGGTTGGCAAAGTTTTGCAGTGTCTTGATGTCGCTGTCCAGGCGCAGCATGTTGAGCGCCCGTGGCGTCAGGTCGTGACGCTGCTTCCACGCCGACGAAAACTCGCCCAGCTTTTCGGCCATGTACATGGCGTCGTTGTACAGAAACCTGAAGCAGGACACTGTCAGTCTCGACACTATATCCTCGTGGCACAATCATGGGCCACGGATGGTGATCCGAGGGCTCAACTCACATGTTGCCGCCGACGTCCAGCGAGTAGTAGTGCGGCGAGATGGCCCTGAACAAAGCCAACGCAAACGTCGGCAGGCTGAAGAGACCCGGGGCAGTCGACGCAACCAGCTCGTACTCGTTGCCCTCGACGGTCAGAGCCGCGCCGTCTTCCACAATGGAAAAAATGAGGTCGAGGACAGGCTCCGGCATGGAGGATATGTGGTACGTCTCCCTGAGCACAAGCTCTCGAGTCTTTTGCCCCCGTTCTTGGGCGGATGCGTCTCGGGTCTCCTTCCCTTCGACGGCCGGTTCCACCATGCCATCTTCATCGCCCCAGCCCCAAGCATCGGCAGCCTCTTCCTCGCCCGCCGCAGCCTTTTCGGCGGCCTCTTCTTCGTCCCAGCCCCAAGCGTCGGCCCCGTCGTCCTCGCCTTGAACGTGGTCAGATGGATTCCCAGTCCGGGTTTCAGAGCCTGTGGCGACAGATGTGACGCCGTCATTCCACGCATCGCCCCAGCCCTCTCCCCAGTCGTTTATGTCGGCAGCCGCCCCGGCGCCCGTCGTGGCCAGCTCCTTGCCCTCAGTCAAGGACACCATGTGCCTCTCGACCTTCTCTACCGGCTTAGACTTGCCAATCCCTCCCGTGAGCCTCGTCCGGACAGTTCCCAGAGCAGTCTCTCTACACTTGCCAAGCCATGTCACATGTGCCTTGGAAGCCCATTCAATGAGCTCATCGAGGCCGGTGTATCCGCTGTTTTGCAGAGTCGCACATAACTCGTTAGCGCGTCGAATCATGTTCTGGAAGCTTGTCATGTCGGTGAGAGAAGGCGGCACGGCAGGATTGAGCCACTGCTGGATCAACCTTGGGACAACTTCGCCCACCATGATACTGGACAAAGCCCGAAGGAGGTCCGATGGCAGCTTGCTGGCCAGGAAGACGAATACCTTTTCCAGATCCGGGATGAGGGCGTCGACCGAATTTTCAGCTTGGCCGTGGAGCTCAAGATAATCAGCTTCCACCCTGACGGCTGGGACGGTGGATGCCGAGCTGTTCATGCGGGGAGATACAACGGCCGCGTCCAGGTTGCGCCAAAGCTGCTCCATGCGCTCGTCCACTTCTTTGTAGGCTTTCAGCCCAACGACGGCATCGTTGAGACTCATGTTGTCCTCTGCAAGCCGGTCAGCGATGCGTCTTTGCCCTTCCCCGTGTACTGCTTCCCGTTATCGAGTGACTGAAATTGCGGCCATATAACCAGGAACATACCAACGAGGGCATCTTTGATGACAACCTTTCCGGCGTCCATATCCACGTTAATCAGAGACTTCCAAATGTGGTTGAGCGTCTCGTGAACATGGGATTTGAGCTCAAAGGACCTCAAGTCCAGGAGTCTCATTACCCGGCAGGACTTGCTTACGCCGACCTGGTCTAGCGCTGACCACGACTCTGTGAGATATATGTCCATCAGCGCTTTGCCCAGGCATAGGATGTCGGTTCTCAGTAATTACTCACGTTCGAGAAGTCGGAGTGAATCGAGTACGCGACGCTCATTCCTGGCTCTATCGACGTCGCCGAGCAGCCGGGTAACATTTTGTATCCTCTGTAAAACGCCGTGGAGCTGCTGGCTATATTGGACCTCACGGCAGAGAAAGTCTGCTCTGGCCTCCGCATCCTGGATGGCCTCACCCGAGACCTGAGGCGCCTCGGCTTGCCGTATAATGTCGTTTGCGATTGTCTTTGAGCGAATGATGTCGTCCTGGAGAGTCTTGGCGTTTCTAACCCAAGAGCTCACGTCGTCCTTGGTCTCTTGGTTGATGGCGCGGATCTGAGCCTGCAGGGAGGTAAGAGCAGGGACGAGGTCAAGGGGTGATGGGCGCGCGGCCGTACCTCGAGTTCGTTTTTCGTCGTGGCCAGGGCGCCGATTGCAGGCTCGAGGTCCGTTTCGGAGACGGGGGGCAACTCAGAGATGTTGTCGGGGAATTGGCCGTCGAGCGAGAAGGATACGAGGGCGTCGCTGAGACGGCGCGAGTCGATGGCCGTCGCCATGGCGGTCGGGCAGCGCGTAGGAGCCGGAAGAGAAGAGGCAGCCGGCGAAGCAGTGAGTGGAGGCACGGCGAGAGCTGTGGGTGGGCATTGGCAGCCTTGTGCCAATCAAAGTACTCCAATCAAAGCACTGCTGAGCGGCGGATGATGGTTGTGCAAAGTATGAGCGAGCTGACGAGAGAGTTGCTGAGCTGGAAGCTCCTGGTCTCTCGTGATGACGATGGCTGGCTGAATTGTAACCTTGCAGCCCCCCCACCCGGGGAGCTGTGAGTCTGGTCTAGGGTAGGGGGGTGATGCGTTGACGGGCTTGCCTCGTGTAATGTGTAATGTGCCTGGCGATCGATACGAATAGAGAAGGTACGGATACTTGCAGTATAGTTATGGTCTGAGATGGTACCGGAAGTACCTAGGAGGTAGGTACTCAACTACCAGGTACTATGCTGTCCGTCAGCTGGCCGGCCACTCATCTCAGGCAGCCACGAGCACGCACCAGGGCCTTGGGCCTGGGTCTGACGCGCCAAATGGCGGCGTGGGGCTGTAGTAGTAGTAGGTAGGTATGTACCCGCTGGGACGGAATCCAGGCCACCTATTTTACAAGTAGTGGGTACCTATCATACGCTCGTCAGCGTCATCAAGGAGGTGAGGCCTAACAAGGGCCTGGTGGGGGTCGTGAGAATTATCATGTCCAACTGAAATGGGTAGCAATCCATCAACGCCCTCCATCATCATCGCCAACCAACCGCCTCTTCTCGTCCAGTTTCTCTGCGCCACAGAAATAACAAGACCTCCGCCACCACGAACACCTCCCGCTTGGCCAGGCGGACGGCAAGCCTCCGAAATACCTTGGTCTCTGCCGCTCGTCCTTCTCGTCCGCTTCCCAAGTTACATCCTGGCCTTGCGAGGTAAGTCGCGGCTTCAAGCCCGCGTGTCTCGCGACAAGTCTTTTTGCCCACACGCCGTTTCGATTGACTTCTCTCTCTGGGCTGTCCCTCTCTGTTTCTGTTTCTCCAAGGTGGTTGCACAGAGCAAGACGCCCCGGACGCGCCTGCATGTTCATTTGACCTGACCGCGGATCTCGATTCCCCTCAGCTTGCTGGACGCTGCCGCCCCCCCTGCCACTGCCACCTTGATCAATCAGGTAACTACAACGTCGTCCTCTATTACATACGTGCTGGTCACACTGCGCAGATCTGTGAGCTTTGCTCGTGAGCCCGCAATGGCCCTGCCCTTCCTGGGCTGTGGGCCTCGGTGTCAGTGGCATACATGCAGCCCTCAAGACCGCCAACGGCTCTGCAAACGCGGCAAATCGAAGGCGCCAAGTGGCCCAGAGGCCAGCCTCGTCTCTTTTCCATTCCTCGACGAGGCTCAAGACTCGCTGACCAGCTCGCCTCAGCTATTTCTGGGCGGCACTCTGCTCCCCTTACCCGCCCAGAATGCCCTCAGACGCCCTCGAGTCCCGGTTTCGCAAGATCCAGAGCTTCAAAACCGACTACGCTCCGTGCACAATCACCCAATATGTCTCGGAGCGCAGTGGCATGCATGTTGTAGTCGCCGACCGCCAGGGCCCCAAGATCAACGGTTACTTTACCCTCGCCACTGAAATCCTCGACGACTCGGGTGCGCCGCACACGCTCGAGCACCTGATCTTCATGGGCTCCAAGAGCTATCAGTACAAGGGCCTGCTCGACAAGCTCTCCTCTCGGGCTTACTCGTCTACCAATGCCTGGACCGCCACAGACCACACCGCCTACACCCTCGAGACTGCCGGCTGGGACGGCTTCGCGCAGGTCCTCCCGGTCTACCTCGAGCACATCATCCTGCCTGTCATCACAGACGATGCCATCGTCACAGAGGTCTGGCACGTCGACGGCGAGGGCAACGATGCCGGCGTCGTATACTCTGAGATGCAGGCCGTCCAGTTCTGCAGCTCCGAGATCTTGGACCTCAAGGCCCGTCGCCTCATGTACCCGGAAGACGTCGGCTTCCGCTACGAAACTGGCGGCATGACCGACGCTCTCCGCGTCCTCACCCCCGAGCGCATCCGCCAGTTCCACCACGACATGTACCAGCCCAGAAACCTCTGCCTAGTCATTGTCGGCGAGACAAACCACCATGACCTGCTGCGCATCTTGGACGAGTTTGAGGAGAGCATCAAAGACGATATCCCTCTTCCGACTGCCTCGTTCAAGCGGTATGCCCCATCCCCTTTGATCAAACCCCCACCATCAGTCGGTCACAGTCCTCTAACGAGTCCTTGATAGCCCGTGGGTCGACTCTTCTCAGCCCCCTGCGCTCCGAGAGTCCATTCTCACCACGGCCGAGTTTCCCGAAGAAGACGAATCTGTCGGCGAAATCCTAGTGGGCTTCTTCGGGCCCAACTGCACCGATCTCATCGCCACGTCGGCCCTCAATGTTCTCTTAACCTATCTGTGCGGCTCCTCCGTCTCCATTCTCGAAAATGTGCTCGTGGAGCGCGAGGAGCTGGCCAGTTCCATCACTAATTGGTGGGATTCGCGGCCCAACTCTGTCATCTGGATCCAGCCGACCGGAGTCGCCACCGAGAAGCTCGAGTTCGTGGAGAAGCGACTCTTTGAACTTCTCAAGGAGGTCGCGTCCAAGCCGCTCGACATGGACTACATGAGGGAGTGCATTCGCCGAGAGAAGCGTCAAGTCAAGTTCCACGCCGAGACGTCTGAATCCTTTTATGCCACCAACATCATCACCGACTATCTCTTTGGCAAGCGCGACGGCTCGACGCTCAAGGAGCTTCAGACGCTTAGCGAGTACAACGCCTTGGAGCTGTGGACCGACAATCAGTGGCGCGACTTCCTGCGAAAGTGGATTGTCGACGCACACCACGTCTCTATCCTCGGAAAGCCCTCGCTCGAGCTCGCAGCCAAGATGAAGAAGGATGAGGCAGATCGCATAGCAAAGCGCAAGGAGGAGCTGGGCCCCAGCGGCCTGCAAAAACTTGAAACGCGCCTTGTCGAGGCCAAGAAGAACAACGACGCGCCCATCCCGGCCGAGGTCATTGACCGCTGGACCGTGCCCGGGACCGAGTCCATCCACTTCATCGAGTCAGACACGGCACGCTGCGGCCGCGCGCGATCCGTTGGGCTAGGCGACGGACCTGCCCAGAAGCTCATCGAGGCCGCGCCCTCCGGAAAACTGCCGCTCTTCATGCAGTTCGAGGACGTTCCGACCAACTTTGTGCACATCACGATACACGTGGGCACCTCGGATGTTCCCGTCCACCTCAAGCCCTTGATGCCTATCTTTAGCGACAACCTCTTCAACACACACATTATGCGCGACGGAAAGCTGGTCAACTTTGAGCAGGTGGTGATGGAGCTCGAGCGAGACAGCATTGGCTACGGCATCGGCTCGGCGCGCTCTCTAGGCGACCCAGATGGCTTCATGATCCAGTTCCAGGTCGAGCCCGACAAGTACGCCGCCGCGGTCGGCTGGCTGCGCACCGTCATGTTTGACTCGGTGTTCGACCCCCAGCGCCTGCGGGCCGCCGTCAACAAGGCTCTGGCCGACATACCCGAATCGAAGCGAGACGGGCGTGGCATGGCCGGCGAGGTGGACGCGGCCATCCACATGGAGAAGTCTTCGCTGTCCGTGGCCAAGCGCGTGCTCGTCAGGGCTGTCTATCTCAAGCGCCTCAAGAAGCTCCTGAAGAGCGACCCGGACAAGGTCGTGCCGTGGTTCAACACTGTCCGGTCCTCGCTCTTTACCTTTCAAAACATGCGCTTCCTGGTCACGGCCAACCTCAAGACCCTTGCCGATCCCATTACGACGTGGGACGGACTCGCCGAGCGTCTCACCCCGCGGGACGAAATGGTGCCCATCCCCAAGCTCGTGAGCTTGCTCAACGACGAGGGACGGAAACCGGGCTCGGTGGGCGCCATCGTCGTCCCCATGACGACGCTTGACAGCTCGTACTCGGTCAGCTCGGCGCCCGGCATCACCTCGCTCTCGGACCCCCGCTTCCCAGCCATCATGGTCGCCATCGGCTATCTCGAGGCTGTCGAGGGGCCGCTGTGGAACGCGGTTCGCGGCGCGGGCTACGCCTACGGGTCCTTCTTTACACGCAACGTCGACTCGGGCATCCTGTCGTACCGCGTCTACCGCTCGCCCGACGCCTCAAAGGCCATTTCCGCCTCGCGCGACGCCATCCGCAAGATCGCCGACGGCGACGTCGCCATTGACCGCCACCTGCTCGAGGGCACCATAAGCCAGATCGTCGTCATGTTCGCCGATGAGCAGGCCACCATGCCCAGCGCCGCCCAGCAAAACTTTGTTCAGGGTGTCGTCCGCGGCTTGTCTAGGGATTGGAACAAGGACATTCTGCGGCGCGTCAGGGCCGTGACCGAGGATGAGATGAGGGCTGTGATGCGCGACCTCATCCTAGCCTGCTTCCAGCCCGGCATGAGCAATATCGTGGTTACATGCGCCAAGTCAATGGTCGAGGTAGCCCCCCCCCCCTAATTCTCGCCCCTTGCCCCCCTTTACTTGCAACGCTCGTCTGCCCTCTCCAGTCATTTGTTTCCTTACACCTTTGAACTTCTCGTGCCCCTTTGTTCTGTCGTTTGCTGACAGGAGCGTTACCAGGGCATGGAGACCGCCTTCAAGGGCGTGGGCTACAAGGTTCAGACGCGCGAGCTGAGCCATTTCCACGATGACTACGGCCTAGAAGCTGGGGACGACAACGATGATGAGGATGATGAGGATGAGGAAGAGGAAGAGTCGGGAGGATCCCATGACGATGACGACGATTCTGAGGAAGATTAGAGAAATACCTGCTTGTGGTGCTAGGCGCCTGAGGGCAAACTTTGATTCTAGATATTTCTCAATAGATCTGCATAACCAGAGCTTGCGAGGGACGGTTGCGCGCGGGTGCAACGGGTTACTAGACCCAGACCTTTGGCGGCCATTGACAGCCACGCTTAGCCACGTGGCGCAATGGCCTAGGAAAAGCCAACTATCTCAAGCATGTTATACGACGCGGGTGTGACACAACATATGTCGCGAGTCGTAGACTCTTTGTGGCATCCCACATACCCATTTATAGCCCTCGAGTTGCCTCTTGCCGCCCTCCGCTCTACAACTCCTCTCGGCCGCTCGCCTTGACGACACCCTCCTTGTCCTTTTCGCTCGTGAGAGCCTCCTTGGGCTTCCAGTCGAGAGCCTTGAGGCGCTCCGACAGGTGGGGGTGTGAGAAGTGGTAGCTGGCATACATCCAATCGGCATCCATAGTGCTGAGGTTCTGGGCGTGGAGCTTGATGAGGGAGGAGGCGAGCTCGCCGCGGAAGCCGAGGCGCTTGGCAAAGTCGTCGGCCTCGAACTCGTACTTGCGGGAGAGGATGTTGAGGAGCAGCTTGATGACGGTGTCCATTGGGGAGAGGGCGTCGGAGAAGAGGATGAAGCCGACGATGATGGGCTGCTGGGCGCGGAAGCCAAAGGCCGAGTAGAGTGAAGTGTTGTTGATGAAGACCGAGAAGAGGCTAAAGACGTAGAGGAGGTGGGCCTACGTACGCACACGAGGTCAGACACGGGGCGGGAGAGGGCCAGTTGACCAGGGAAAAATTGAATGCGCTTACCTGGGCAATGCCAAAGAGGCGGGTCGTGTGGCCGAGCTTCCAGTGCCCCAGCTCGTGAGCCAAGATGGCGATAATCTCGGACGTGTCCATCTTTTCAATCAGGGTGTCGTAGATAACAATGTGCTTCTTCCAGGGGAGGCCGTAAAAGTAGGCATTGGAGTGGGCACTGCGCTTGCTGCCGTCAATGACGAAGAGCTCCTGCAGGGGAAACTTGTGGCTGGCAGCGAGCTCCTCGACCTTTGTCTTGAGCGCCCCCTCGTCAAGAGGCGAGAGCTTATTGAAGAAAGGCTGGATGAAGATGGGATAGGCGGTGGTGATGAAGATCTGCAAGCCGGCGGCAAAGACCCAGAGGTAGAAGACAAACTGGTTGCCCGTCTTCTGGATGATCTTGAGGAAGGCGGCGACGATGGGGGGCATGATGGCAGCGGTCAGCAGGTTCGTCTTGATCATGTCGGTGACGAAGAGCTTGGGAGTCTGCTTGTTGAAGCCGAAGCTCTCCTCGAGGAAAAAGGTATGGTAGATGCGGGTAGGCAAGTTCAACAGTTGCTGGACGATGAAGAAGGTCATGACAAAGACGATGGAGTGGCTGATTTCGCCTGTGAAGCGAGCGGGCGCCCACTTGAGCAGTAGAGAGCCGGTCCAAGACCACATGGCGGGGAGGACGTCGAGCTGGACGAAGGCGACATTCTGAATCTGAGCCCAAAGACCACTGGCGATTTCGAAGCGGGCCTTGGCACGGCCATAGGCTTGCGACTTGTCGAAGGTCTCCTGGGAGGTTTCCTTGGAGAGAACGGCGGGGGGCTTGGGCCGCTGCAGGATGCCGTACTGGCGGTAGGTGAGGAAGGACTCGAAGACGTACTGGCCGATGGAGAAGCCGAGAATAAGGTTCTTCCAAGGGAAGAGGGGGCGGTCGAGAAACCGGGCGAGGCGCTGTTGAACAAGTCAAGGGTCAGCGCAAGAGCTTGCAAAGGCACGACGCACGGACGCTGCGCCAATTGAGACGCAGCCGGCAGAGGAAGAGGAGGAAGAGCCCGTACCTGGAGGAAGTCCATGCTGGCGATGGAGAGTGCGAGTTGTCCGACGTCCAGACGATGAGATGATGCCGCAGGCTAACTTTGGGAGTAAGAGGTTGGCGGAGTAAGTAGTAGGTAGTACTACTTGTAACAATAAAGACAAGGTGTCCTGTCCTTGCTTGCGGCTGAGCTACTGTCGAGGTATCTCAGCACGCGGAATGCTAGGGAGGGTACAGACATACCTACCTACGCCTTGAAGAGGGGGATACCGACTTCAAGGCCCCTGAGCTTCTAAACTTAACGGCACTGCTTACGAGTTACGGCTGAACAGTCACGACGGCAAGACTGACAGAGTCGAATTCTTCTTGGATGTGTTGGGGGTGGTGTCCAGCAGAGGCGGCTGCAAGGTCCTACTTAGAGCCCTCTCACGACAGCAGAGTATGTACGAAGTACGAAGTATGCCTACAGCCGCCAGCCAGCAAGTCCTCTCCCTTTCCTTTCCCGACTCCAGACTCTCGGCCCTTTTGTTGCGCTAGCGCTTGTTTCACTTCATTTTTCACGAAGTACGAATAGCAACGCACAAGTTCCAACCCCCGCAAAGTTACGATAGCAGCAACCTGCACCATGCGTAGAGCCTCGCGCTTAGATCTTCTTCCCCTTGCGGAGACGCGGCGCTGTTGTCAAACAGAGGAAAGCCCCTGGTATGCAGCTCCTTGAGAATCTCCATAAGCTCGTCCATGGTGACAGGCTCCTGCTGCTGGCGCCTCACCAGCTGCAGCAGGGCGCGATGCACTGTTTCCTTGTCAGTGCCTTCCCATCGTGCTGCCGCGGCTCGAGGGCTCAAGCCCGTGATTCCAACCGTCATGAGGGCCTCCTAGAACCCATTGGTGGCCGGCTTCGGCGGCTGCTGCGGTGGTGGCGGCGGGCGCTCGGGTCCATATGTGACTGGCCGCCCGCGCTGGCCTGTTGGCTGCACTTCTTCTTCCGTGTCGTCGTCGAACTCGCTGAGTTCCTCCTCGCCATCATCCGAGTAGTCGCTCTCGTCGCCTTCTGCTCCGCCCTGGCTGTTGGAGAAGCAGGTTTCAATCGTGTTCGCCGTCCCCGGCGGCACTTTTCGCCCTTGCTGCTGCATCTGCTGGATGATGCTCATGAGCTTCTCCGTCTTTTTGTCTGCCGCGTCCAGCGTCTTCTTCCATTCCTGGCGCTCTTCTGCCATGCGGATGATGTTGGCTGCCGTGGCCTCCTTTTGCCGCTTGAGCGCCTCGTTTTCCTTTTCCAGGCGCTTGCCCTTTTTCGACATGTCTTCCATCTCCTTGCGGAACGACAGAAACAGGTCGTTGCTATTATTCAACGTATCTTCGACCTGTAATATGCCAGGTCAGCCTTTGCACGACGCAGCATGAACGGTGTCGGTGCAGGGGCGACCGACCTGCTTGAACTTGTCCACGTAGACATTGAGCTGGTTTCTGAGCTCCGTTTCTGTCTTGGTAAAGGCCTGCACCTGGGCGTGGAGGTGGCGCGCTTTATTTACCTCGGCCTCGGCATTCTTCTTTTCGCGTTCGAAACGGGATAGATGATACTGCACCTCGAGCTCCTTTGTGCGCATGAGAGAGTGGAAATGCAGCTCTCGCAGCTCGTACTGGTCGATGAACGACTTGAATCGAACGCGGAACCTGTTTCGTTCGGGTCAGCAACCATACGAGCAATGTCTTGCTTTGTTTGATCTGCTCTTACAGTTCGTCCATCTCCATGTCAACCACCTGCTTGCGCGGCGTGTCCTTTTCCTCTTGGTAGCCCTCCAGCTTCGCCAGGAGGCTTGCGTATTTCTCGTCCCAAGCAATGCTGCTGCGCTTCTGCGATGTTTGAAGTTCCTTGTTCTCGTTCTAGGGGATGCCGGCGTCAGCTTGCCTTTACGGAACCATCTTGGCAAATTGAAAGCTCACATTCATCTTGTTGTTGTCCCGTTGCAGGTCTCGGCACAGCCTCTCCAGCTTCTCCCTGATCGCGACGTGTTTGCCCAGCTCCGTCCGGTTGACATCGCGCTCTTTTTGGAGGGTGTCTCCACGCTTCTTGTTCTTCTGATTCTCCTTTTCCAGGCGCCGCATGTCGGCCAGAAGCTCACTGGATCGTTTGGTCAGGTGGTCGATCTTTTGCATGTCGTCCATCTTGGCGACTTGCTGCATTAGGTCGCGGTTGGCTCTCTTGACTTCGCGTTCTGCAGAATAGTAAACCAGTTCATTAGCACGCCGGTTGCGGGCGCTCAAGCCAAGTGCCGCAGAGAAGATGAATCGAGGTCTGCGATGAGACAAATCACGCACCAATCTCAAGCTCCTGGTCCTTTTCCCCAGCAGCGTCTTGCTCCAGTTGCGAGATGCGGGCCTGCAGCAGTCGGGAAGCCTCGGACGAGTCCACGGCCTTCTTCCCCTTGGCCTTCTTCCCCGCCACCGGGGGAGGGTAAGCATGGCCGTCATGGCCATTGGCCAATACGGGCTCTACCTGGCTCGCAGGCATTTCTGTGAAGTGGCGTTATCGCTTGCGGGCCGTCGCATCCAGGGCTAGGACGTTGGTGCGTCCACGGCGTGTACGAGCGGCGCTGCCCGAGGGATTCTCGGACGAAAAGAACAGGGACGCTCCGTGATGTAGCGGTGGCTAGTTCTCGTCGAGCCCGGGCGTGCCTTGGATCCAGGCGAGTGCATGGGACGACGGCGAATCTGAGGGGTCGTCATCAGTCATCATGGTGAAATTCCTGACGAGGCCTTGGCGGCCGAGGGTCCTTGCATACCGGCACGAATAGTCGCCGAGGCGCAGGTCAGAGTCGGCCGCAAAGGCAAGTGGCCAGTGCGCAACGAGACGACGCGGGCGTCTTTCGTCGGATGCCAATGCTGCGATAGTGCGATGGCGAGGTGTTACATGGACTAGTTTTCGGCCATCAGACTCGAGGGAAACAAGCTGCGCGATAGTGTTTTACGGCGTGGCCTGGCAAATAGCGCGCAGGAATAGTTAGCCCGCTATTGGCACCTGGCGGCGGCCAGACGACGGTTTGCGGTGACTAATCCAATGGTACGTACCATTGCCACCTTTCGTGGAAAATTATCGCGCCGCAGCATCCATCTCGGCTAACCTCACATTCTCATTGCTTGTCTATTCGTTTAGACGACAAGCGATCCTGCGCATGATTGATGTGCTAACGCCCTTCTCTGCCGCCCTTCCGGCCCTTCGCCATGCTTCGAAATACTGCAAACGCGGCTCGGAAGGCCGTCACGGAGCTCTCGCTATATCCGAGGCCAGGCGAAAAGCTTCACGGCTTCACGCTTGTCCGCTCAAAGCACGTCCCCGAGCTGGAGCTGACTGCGCTGCACATGCAGCATGACAAGACTGGCGCCGACTACTTACACATTGCCCGCGAGGACGGCAACAATGTCTTCTCGATTGGCTTCAAGACGAACCCGCCCGACGCCACGGGCGTGCCGCACATTCTCGAGCACACGACGCTCTGTGGGAGCAAGAAGTACCCGATCCGTGACCCCTTCTTTAAGATGATGCCCCGAACGCTGTCCAGCTTCATGAACGCCTTTACCGCCTCGGACCACACCTTCTATCCTTTTGCCACGACCAACGCCCAAGACTTCAAGAACCTCATGTCTGTCTACCTCGACTCCACGCTGCACCCGCTGCTTAAGCCGTCTGATTTCGCGCAGGAGGGCTGGCGAATCGGCCCCGAGAACCCCGCAGGCCAGACTGAGGAGAGCAAAAAGTTGGTCTTCAAAGGCGTCGTTTACAATGAGATGAAGGGGCAGATGTCCGACGCGGGCTACTTCTACTACATCCGATTTCATCAACGTATATTCCCCGACATCAACGACTCCGGTGGCGACCCCGAGAAAATCACCGACCTTACGTATGACCAGCTCACCAAGTTTCACGTCGACCACTACCACCCGAGCAACGCCAAGATCTTCACCTATGGCGATATGCCTCTTGCCGATCATCTGCACGAATTAGATGCCAGGCTCCAGATCTTTGACAAGATACAAGCCGACAAGCAGATCCATGAACCCGCCAAGCTCGGAGGGCCGCGGGATGTTACTATAACCGGCCCGCTCGACCCTCTGGTCGATGTCGATCGCCAGATCAAGACGTCGGTCTCCTGGATCACCGGTGACACGACTGACACTCTCGAGTCCTTTTCCATCTCTCTCTTGTCCTCTTTGCTGATGGACGGATACGGATCACCCCTATACAGAGGTCTCATTGAGGCCGGCATGGGTGCTGACTGGAGCCCCAACGCGGGATACGACAGCTCAGCCAAGCGCGGCATCTTCTCGATTGGCCTGACTGGCGTTCAGGAGTCTGAAGCGCCCCTTCTCAAGGATCGCATACGGGAGACATTGCGTCACGTTCGGGACAATGGGTTTGAGAGGACAAAGATTGACGGCGCCTTGCACCAGCTTGAACTCTCACTCAAGCACAAGACTGCCAATTTCGGATTCTCCATGCTCAACAGGCTCAAGCCCGGGTGGTTCAACGGGACCGATCCTTTCGACGCGCTGGCCTGGAATGATACGATTCATGCATTCAAGACCAAGCTGGCGCAGGGCAAGTATCTCGAGGGGCTTGTCGACAAGTACCTCCTCAACGACAACACGCTGACTTTTACAATGGTGCCATCCGCGGACCACGGAAAAAGCTTGGCCGACGAGGAGCGCGATCGGCTGTCGGCCAAAATCAGGGAGGCGGTGCACAAGGCTGGCAGCAAAGAAAGTGCCCAGAAGCAATTCGAGGACCAGGAGCAGGCGCTTCTGGTCGAGCAGAACCGAACCAACACGGAGGACCTCGGCTGTCTCCCCACTGTTCATGTCGAGGACATCCCCCGTAGCCGGGAACCTGTGGCCATGCGGGACGAAACGGCCGATGGAATCCCCATCCAGTGGAGAGAGGCACCGACCAACGGCCTCACATACTTCCGCGCCATCAAGACGTGGGACAATCTCCCGGATGATCTGCGTGAGCTTATACCTCTGTTCACCGACAGTATCATGCGGCTAGGCACCAAGAACATGACAATGGAGCAGCTCGAAGATCTCATCAAGCTCAAAACTGGCGGCGTATCCGTCGGGTACCACTCCACGCCGTCGCCCACGGACTTTCGCCAATCCAGTGAAGGCATCATGTTCACTGGCATGGCTTTGGACCGACATGTGCCAGACATGTTCGCCATCCTGCGCAGGCTGGTGCAGGAGACGGACTTTGACAGCCCCGAAGCCCCCCTCAGGATACGGCAGCTGTTACAGGCTTCAGCGGACGGCGTCATCAACGATATTGCGTCATCTGGTCACCGGTTTGCAGTGGGCTATGCAGAGTCGGGCCTGACGCGAAGCGCCTGGCTGAGGCAGCAAGTCGCTGGGCTCTCTCAGGTGAAGCTCGTGACAAGGCTTGCGGGGCGACCCGAGACGGACATGCTCGACGATGTTATTGGCAGGTTAAAGCGGATCCAGTGCTTTGCGCTAGCCAGCGATAACATGCGTACGGCGATTACTTGCGGATCCGAAAGCACACAAGATAACCTCCAGTATCTGCGGCGCTTCACGGCGGAACTGCCCAAGGGCGGCGTCGCCAAAAAAAGGACCGACACTCCCAAGTGGTCGACCACGGACCGCAAGACTTTCTTCCCCCTGCCTTACCAGGTGTACTATGGTGGCCTCTCGGTCTCGACTGTGCCCTATACGGCGCCGGAGAGTGCGGCGCTGCAGATTCTCTCGCAGCTGTTGACACACAAGCACCTGCACCACGAGATTCGCGAAAAGGGTGGTGCCTATGGCGCGGGTGCCAGCTGCAAGGCGTTGGATGGTCTCTTCGGCTTCTACTCGTACCGAGACCCCAATCCGCAGAACTCGGTCAAGATTATGCGCAACGCAGGGCGCTGGGCCGTCGGCAAGGAGTGGACAGCTCGTGACCTTGAGGAGGCCAAGATTTCGGTGTTCCAGAGCGTGGATGAGCCGAGAGCGGTGAACCAGGAAGGTATGTCCAAGTTCCTGTCGGGTGTAACGGAGGAGATGAAGCAGAAAAAGAGAGAACAGCTTCTGGACGTGACGCAGGGGCAGGTGAAGGAAGCGGCACAGAAGTACCTCGTGGAGGCGATGGACAAGGGCGACGAGCGAGTCGCTTTCCTGGGAGAAAAGCGACCGTGGTTCGAGGAAGATTCGTGGACGCAACGGGAGATGAACGTGGACGGCGCTGCGACCGACTGAACTCGGATATTCGGCGCAAAAGCTGGCCAGCCTTGCGGCTGAGAGCGACGGCACAAAAGGGACAGAGGGGTGGCCGACGACAGGTCCCGTTGTACGAAAAGCAGGCTGTACGATGTGAGGAAAGACGTGGTCATGGACAGACGACGGGGGCGAAGACGTTGCACGCCATGTACAAATAACTCATCTCTCAGGTCCAGGAGAAGCGAACGAAGAAAAAAGGCGCATAGCCGGGATTGATTGGCAAGGGCATGGGATGCCTCGGGGGTGAGCAGCAGCGGCTTGTGGACAGGCCCGATGGGCAACGCGTTCAGATACGATACATCTCTCTGCCCAGGGGGGGTGCCTCACGGTAAACCCCCGCCTCCATGGCAGAGAGATCACAGAGCGACGCAAGAGTAAATGTCGTTGTACCCCGGAAACCCGCCTCTCACTTCTGCGGAAGCGCCATGGTGGACAACCACCAGGCGGAGAGGGGGCGGAGGGGGCGGAGCGCGGTCGTTTTATCAGAACCGGAGTCCCTGAGCATTGGATTCCCGGACTAAAGAGCAGAGTACAGATACATGAGGACAACAAAGCCTGGGAGGGTGCATGCCCACCCAGGTAGACGCAGGCGTGAGGGGGAGGGAGGGTGCTCGGAGGGCTGGTGGCGACGTGTTGGAGCAGGCGCGTCGAGAAGTGGTTATGGGACATGAGAGTCTTTGAGCCAGCCACGAGGTTCAGCGGACTAGGCCAACTTAATTAGCTACGCATTACTTCGTAAGTTGGGTTCAATGCTACAAACCAACTTAATGCGTAGGTAGCTAATTAAGTCGGCCCAAGGGAGCCAACGGACTACCATAACATGGTGTATGTATGTACATACCTACTCCTCCGTATCCGTACTATGCATCCGTATGTACAGTTGCAATTCCGGGGAGAGGAGAGCGAGGCAGCCAAACCGAGCATGTCATGCTATTGAGAGGCGCAGAAGAGAAGCGGTGACGTTGCGCGAATTTGTCATGGATGGTTTGGTATACTACCTTCGCGCGCCGGGCGGGGTTCTGGGCAGTGGCTGAGTCACTATGTTGAGCGGCAAAACCATGTTGAACTCGTCCGTAATGTTACCAACGTGATAGGTTTAACACAGTGTTCTAGTCACTATAAGAATAGCCGAAAAAATAGTTTTAGCAAAACATCGTTTTATATAGGAAAAACGGTTATAAAATAAAAGTCATTTTAGCAATAAATAAAGAGTACCTATTGCTAGGTACTCGATACCGGCTGCGGGGCCGGGGCCGGGGCCGGGTAGGGCGCTACCTAGGTACGAGGGGATAAGCTACGGCGCACGCACGCACAGCACGCACAGCACGCATAGGCACAAGCATAGGCACAGGCACAGGCTACGAGGGACAGGCACAGGCTACGAGGGACAGGCACAGGCTACGAGGGACAGGCACAGGCTACGAGGGACAGGCACAGGCTACGAGGGACAGGCACAGGCTACGAGGGACAGGCACAGGCTACGAGGGACAGGCACAGGCTACGAGGGACAGGCACAGGCTACGAGGGACAGGCATAAGCTACGAGGGAAAAAAATTACATTAGACGGAATCGAACATAGAGCTACGAGGTTACGAACTACGATTTACGCCGCTTGACTAAACGGGCTTACTAATTGTTAAAAATTTCGAACCTTTTTCTACTATATAAGGGTCATAGCGCGACCTAGGGTGCGGGGTAATCTACGTACCCGCGCACCCCACGCAACACGGCCAACACGGGCCAACAGGGCTACGAACAGCGGCCAACAGGATGTCAAGGCGACTAACAGGGCTTTAGGCGGCAAAAGGGCTAAATTCGTTAACACGGTTTTAGGCGTATTATCGCGATAAGTAGGAAATTTATGTCAGAAGGATTATAACTTCCTGCATTATTGAGATTTTGCTATAAATAAGAGTGTTTATTCTATATCACTAAATTAAACCGCTGCAACAGAGTGACGCGCCCCACAACAGAGTGACGCGCCCCACAACATGGTCACACACGCCTAAAATAGTGACTCAGCCACTGACCAGAACCCCGCCCGGCGCGCGAA
The DNA here is from genome assembly GCA_012934285.1 of Ophiocordyceps sinensis. NCBI lineage: Eukaryota > Fungi > Ascomycota > Sordariomycetes > Hypocreales > Ophiocordycipitaceae > Ophiocordyceps > Ophiocordyceps sinensis. Next base: position 3,411,321 of record JAAVMX010000007.1, read on the forward strand.
GGTAGGTAACTAGTACTAGGTAGTACTCCGTTTTGCAGTTTCCAGTCCACAGCTACCTACAGGATAGACAGGGCCAACGCTTTTGGAGAGCGACCAGGGCAAGCTGCAGCGTCCATTCAGAGTTTTCATGACCATGACGGCACTCCCCGTGGTAGAGGGATGAATGGAACGGTGAGACGACTGCCACCCACCTCCTTGTTGACGGGCGACTTAAAGGCAGTTAGCAATGTAGGCTCAAGACACGAGCAATAGTTATCAGTGAGTTGTTTTCTCTCCCGCTTGCCATCCCGACGATGCCGTGAGGGAGGGCGTGGAAGCGAGCCGACGACGGCCGAGCGGGCGGTCCATTGCACAGGATGATGCTACGAACGTCGAGGCGACAAGTTCAAGAGTCGCGGGGTCGTACGGATATGGCGAGGGGTAAAAAATACCCGAGACCTTCTTTTTGTTCCTTGGTTGTAGTACGGATGTGAGCCGGCCAAAGGTGGAAGGTGGTGACACGGCACGGCACGGCAAAGCGAGCCACTATAATGGAGCTCGAGGAAAATGGGAGAGGCATTTTCATGTGTGTGTTGATGGATGTCCTCTCTTTTAATGCACAGCTTACCTCAGCGGCCGCGGGCTAGGGCAGATTCGGTACACAGTTGCGCGTTCAGCCGCATGTGGAGATGGATAAAACCTAACTCGTAGTTAGCCCGTGGGATCGTCACTTCCTCGCACTTTGCAGCAGCCGGTTCCCCCTTGTTGCCCCCAAACATCGCTGCCCTATTTCGCTGCCGCCCGACCACAGCAACTCGAACGTCCACCACTGACGCCTTGCATTGCAATTGCAAATTGCAATATCAGTTTCGTACCTGACAGGCCCTCTTTGTGCCCCGCGCTGGTGAGTTACGTGGCTCCCCTCGTCATGGGCTGGCTGTGCCCGCTCAGGGGCCCGGCCTCAGCTTTGCGAAACCTCGACCTCCAATCCCTCGATGTTCCTCTCTGCATGAGCCCCCATGCTCTGCCGACGCACTTGCATGGCCCTGCAGCAGCCTCGTCGAGACCAATCTCCTCCCCTGAGCCTCGTTCCCTGACCATCCTCTCTATCTCGCGCAGCAAAAATTCTCCTCATCCACGTCTCACCCACGTCTCACCCACGCCGACTGCCTTTGGTCTCCTCAAAGGCAACCAACTTCACCACGGCACCCCAGGCCGTGTCCTTGGTCAGTGACAAAGATTTCAGCCTTCAGAAAACCGCCCACATCATCAACGCCATCCCCCCCCCCGCTGCTCCTGCTGCACGTCCTTAACCACCTCGGCTTCCTCGAGACGTTGGTCTACCAACCTCCTCCCCCGCCCTATTCCGAATTCCATCAGCTGCCGCATAGGAGGATCCCTGGGGTTCTTCCTCTTGCCGAGGGAGAGTCGAGGAGGCCTCGCCAGTCCGCCGAGGGAACAGCCTGCCACCGCTTTCGACCGCCATAACACTCGTTTCGACGACTCAGTCTTCACTCTTATATCCTGACCTCGGTCGACGTCGCCCGCGCACGCTCAATTCATCGTCTTTCCTCAACTCTCTCTCAGTCTCACGCACAGGGTAATGGCAGCGGCTGTCATCGACAACTTCAACCAAGATGTCAAACATATCCAATTGTTAAGCAAGGTTCCGCTTCTTGCGGAACCCATTTGCTACCAACATGTCCCGGTCGACGCCAAGCGGCTGATTGGCCACGCTCTCCACCAGCGCGTGGCGGCCATTGACCACGAGGTGTGCGAACCGGGCGACGAGGATACCTTTTACGTCGCCGACCTCGGCGAGGTCTACAGGCAGTACCTCCGCTGGAAGAAGAACCTGCCCCGGATCAAGCCCTTCTATGGTGAGTAGCGGCGCCTTGCCCCTGCCCCCGTGTGTGCCTCGTGTGTCTTGGGGGTCCTTGACTTCTAACTCGTCCGAATTCTTGCGACAGCCGTCAAGTGCAACCCCGACCCCCATGTTCTCCGTCTCCTCGCTGCACTGGGCGCTGGCTTCGATTGCGCTTCCAAAATAGAAATTGAGCAGGTCCTGGCCATGGGCACCAGCCCCGAGCGCATCATATATGCCCAGCCCTGCAAGACCAACTCGTATGTTCGGTTCGTCAAGACTGTCGGCGTCAGGCAGATGACGTTTGACAACGCCGACGAGCTCTACAAGATTGCCAAGCTCTTCCCTGAGGCCGAGCTGTTCCTCCGCATCACCACCGACGACACGTCGAGCCTGTGCCGCCTCAGCATGAAGTTTGGCGCCGCCATGGACACCACCGAAGGACTGCTGGCGGTGGCGCAGAGCCTCGGACTCAATGTGGTTGGCGTCAGCTTCCACGTGGGCTCGGGGGCCTCGGATCCGCTGGCCTTTTCCAAGGCCGTCCGGGACGCCCATACCGTCTTTCAGCAAGGACGCGAGCTCGGGTTCGCCTTGCGCACACTGGATGTCGGAGGCGGCTTTTGCGGCGACACGTTTGAGCAAATGGCCGGCGTCCTCGACGGGGCTCTCGACGAGTTCTTCCCTGCCGGGTGCAACGTGGACATCATCGCCGAGCCAGGCCGCTACTTTGTGTCGAGGGCCTTTACCATTGCGTGCAACATAATCGCTCGGCGCACCGTCGAGGACCCGACGCTCGACGGCAAGGGATACATGGTCTATGTCAACGACGGCGTGTACGGCAACTTTTCGAGCATCATGTTTGATCACCAGCAGCCGGTTGCAAAGGTGTTGCGGACGGCGGGCAAGACGCTCTACAATACGGCCGTGGCGGACCCTTGCAACTCGGGCGAGGGCGTCGAGTATTCGATCTGGGGCCCGACGTGCGATGGCATCGACCGCATCAGCGAGAGCACTCGCCTCCATGGTCTGTTGGACGTGGGCGACTGGCTGTACTTTGAGGACATGGGTGCGTACACCAAGTGTTCTGCGACGCAGTTCAACGGGTTCCGCAACGCGCATGATGTCATTTACGTGTGCAGCGAGCCTGGGGCCCAAGCTCTGTTGAATATTTGACAAGAGCTGTTTTACCTTCCTTGTCAGGGTCGTCTCTTGACCAGATTCAATGTTGGCTAGTAGATGCTTGTTCGTGTCGAGAGCAAGACGCTTGACACCAAGGTGGATGAAAGCAATGCAAGAAAAAATGAGTTGAAGCATGTGTGCGTGAATTCGTGCTAGAATAATCCGGAAAAGGGGAGCGCCGTAGGAGGCTGTTGAAGAATGGCGATGTGGTGGTCAGGAAGGCTGCTGCTTGGTGCCCGATGCCCCTGAGTGCCCCTGAGTGGGCAAAGGGGAACTCCACATTGACGTTGATAAATCTAGGCCTCGGCGTCACGGCTGTCTCGCTGGCCTGGCCTTCCTTCTGTCTGGGCGCGGGGTTCATCTCCCCGCCAGTCTCCCATGGTTCCCCACTTTATATTTTTCTCGTGCAATCTCTTTCTACTTACCCCTCCACAGCCCTGCTCGGCCATCTCGCTCGACAAAGCCTCCCTCTTTTTCCACCTCTGCATCCCATTCCGCCCCCTCGCTGCAGCAGCAACCTGTGCCATCTTCATCCTGGACATCCTGGAACCTTTGATCCATATCCAACGTCGTCACAATGGGCTTCGCCGACTTTCTTTCCGATGCTGGCCTGACCAGTGAGTCTCATCCACCCCCTCCCCGGTTGCCCAATCCAGTGCATCGACTGACGCCTAGATTCCTGCAGTGCTCAACAACTGGCTGCTCACCCGCTCTTACGTTACTGGGTACGTTGCTCTTTGCAATCCATCCCCTCATCGGCTTCTCATCTCGCCTCTAGACTGGTCCCTCACCAAGCCGTCTCAGCCCTCCACCTCTCCTCCACTTCCTCCTTTCCCCTCTCTCTACCCATTTTCATCGCTTTCACACTCTCCCCCACTGACAGAGACCTCGTCTTACCCCTCGCCGCCAAAATCGCTGCTAACTTGGTTCGCCGCCGCATAGCCATGCCCCCTCCCAGGCCGACGTTGCCTGCTTCAAGGCCCTCAAGTCCGGTCCCGATGCTGAGAAGTACCCCCACGCCCACCGCTGGTACAAGCACATTGCCACCTTCGAGGACGAGTTCAGCTCCCTGTCTGGCGACTCCAGCAAGCCCTACACTGTCTACGGCCCTGATGCCTCCGCCGTGACCCTGAACCCCGCCAAGGCCCCCGCTGCCGCGGATGACGACGACGATGTTGACCTGTTTGGCAGCGACGACGAGGAGGAGGACGCCGAGGCTGTCCGCGTTCGCGAGGAGCGTCTGGCCGAGTACCGCAAGAAGAAGGAGGCCAAGCCCAAGACGACGGCCAAGTCTATCGTCACCATGGATGTCAAGCCCTGGGGTACGTGCAACGCCATTGGCTCGTTTTCACCGGTAATCCCATACTGATCGATCATTTTCTCTAGATGACGAGACCGACATGGCTGCTCTCGAGGCGGCTGTCCGTAGCATCGAAAAGGACGGCCTGGTCTGGGGCGCCTCCAAGCTCGTCACCGTCGGCTTCGGCATCAAGAAGCTGCAGATCAACCTGGTTGTCGAGGACGAGAAGATCTCCCTCGACGAGCTCCAGGAGCAGATCCAAGACTTTGAGGACTACGTCCAGTCCTCCGACATTGCCGCCATGCAGAAGCTCTAAGGTTGGGTTTCCCAGTCAAATCCCCAAAATCATTAGGCGCAACAAGGAACTCGCCCTCCCCCATATCACACACCCACCACAATCACCCGCCCCCGCCGCTACCATGTCACGTTCACCATGATGAGAGGACTTTGTTGCAGCGCCATGCCGTGCCACGAGAAATCTTGATATCACGAGTTCATAGAAGAAGATAGCCGGGAAACATGCATGACCAGTCAAACAAATGGCTCATGATGCGCTTCACCGTGATACGCCGTACCGTCCACCTGTCGGGGACAAGACCAGGCCAGACGGGCGTGGACAAGCTATCCTCCCTCGCGCAGACGAGAGACGGAGACATGCGGTGAAACTAGGGCGCAGAATGAGACTGATGGAATAAGCTGGCTTCGTGCCAACAGCCCAGTAAGCCTACGACAAGCGCCGTCTGTGCGTGTTGTGAAAGAGACTGCTGAGACTGTCACGGCTCTCTTCCTCGCTTTCCAAAGCTCTGCCGCCGCCGCCGCCACCCTGAGGAAAACACCTGCCTGCCCGCATTGCCATGCCATGCCACACGCCCTCGTCGTAACATCCATTATCCCCACAAGCCTTTCTTCTATCGATACTTTTTTATTTTTTTCACTTGCGCCTGTGTGCGCAGATCGCCCCCTCCACCCTGCCGCCAATGCTCAGCTGACACGCCAGCATTGCCATCGAGATGCAGGCTGGACTTCCACACCCTCTTACCAACCCCTGAAGAGGAATTGCATGTCCTCCGGGGTCAGAGACTCCATGGCCTTGTCGTCGCCGTTGATGGTAGAATGGATCATGCTGGTCTTCTTCTCCTGTATAAGCACCATGCGGCTCTCGACAGAATCCTCAATGCAGAGACGCGTAATGGTACATGGTCTCGTCTGACCGATTCGGTGGCATCGGTCGGCCGACTGCCATTCGGCTGCTGGGTTCCACCATCTGAGAACGAGATAAGTCTACTAGTCCAACGATTTGGGGAGAGGGGCAGACGCTTACGGGTCAACAATAAAGACTCTCGACGCCTCGGTGAGGTTGAGAGCCACGCCGCCGGCCTTCAGGGACACCAGAAAACACTCCACATCCACCTTGGTCATGAAGTGCTCAATCGAGGCCTGACGCTGAGCTGGGGTCATGCTGCCGTCGAGCATGACAGTCGTGATGCCGGCCCTTCGCAGTCGCCATTCAATGAGCTGCAGCATGGTGGTGAACTGTGAGAAGATGATGGACTTGTGCGACGCGTTGTCCGAGCGGAGCTTGTGGAGTTCGTGAACGAGCAGCTCAATCTTGGACGACGACGTCCAATTCTCCATCTTGATGCGGTTGATGATGGAACTCTTCTTGACTAGACTCTCGTCCTGCTCAATCTCGGGCTGCTCAAGGTCAATCGACAGAGGAATGTGGCAGCGAGGACAGTCCGGCTCGTCCGTTGACCTGACGTAACTAGCGACACAGGCTCGACAGAAGTCGTGCTTGCAGCGGCTGCGGACCGTGTCCTCGGCGGCCTCGTCGCAGATGCAGCATACCAGCACGTTTTGCCCACCCTGGGCGTGCTTCTTGAGGAGAAGGTCGGGGTGATCGGCGACTTGGCGCATCTGCATGATGAGCCCAAAGATGTTGGCATAGTTGTTCAACACTACACCCTGAGCCACGTAAGTGTCGAACTTGCGCTGTCCGCTTGTCATGATGCTGTTGGCAAAGTCGTTTTCTTCCTCGCCAAAGAACTGTCTGTCGACGTAGACTTCCTTGACCGGGAGCTCCATGGAGTCGGTGTGGTCCTTCTTCAATCGTCGCAGCATGATTCGCTCCGTCATCAGCCGCAGCTTGCGGAACGCCTGGTGCCCAGGCCCGAGGTTGCCGAACTTTTGGATGGGATTCAAAAGTTCCTGGTTGAAGACGGAAACGTGCTGCATGCCGGCGTGGTTGCAGGACCGACAGCGGTTGTCATCATTCATCGTCCACTGCAGGGACGAGCATGGGCACTGCTTGCACATGTACGAGGCGAAGGGCTTCATGTTCAGGAACCTGATGAGAGAGAAGAACTCTCCGATGCGATTCTGGAGGGGGGTTCCCGTCAGGCACCAGCGGAAGTCGGTCTTGAGGGCGAAGCACGCCTTGGCAGTCATTGTGGTCCTCGTCTTGATGCAATGAGCCTCATCCAAAATGATGCGATGGAAGAGGATCGAGTGGATGACGCTCTTCTCCTTGTGGATTCCGGTCTTGCGCTTAAAGCCTCGCTCCTGCTTCCGGTACATTGACTCGAGACTGTTGTACGACATCATGATGACATCGTACTTTTTGAGCTCCTTGATCGTGATGCCCTTGACCTGCTGGTTGGTGCCGTGGAAGACAAACGTCTTGAGCGTGCCATCTGTATAGGCCTTGATCTCGGACTGCCATTGCATGAGCGCGACTGGCGGGACGAGAACGAGAGACGGCTGCTTGGCGGGATAATCCGACATGACCAGAGAGACTGCCTGGATCGTCTTGCCAAGGCCCATCTCGTCGCCGAGAAGACCACCTTTCCACTCCGTCTTCTCCATCTCCTTCATCCAAGCAAGTCCCTCCAGTTGGAATGGTTTGAGCCGACGCGAGATGCTCTGCGGCTGCTCAGCCATGCCCGCATTCAGAATGGGCATGTTCTCCAGGTCGTCCCACATTGTGCTGATCTCCGGATGATGGAACTCGAGCCGATCCCGTTCCCTCTTGAGGCGGGCATCGTTGCCGGAACTCCTATATCCACGGCGCTCGAGGCGCTCCATTCTTCGAGTCGTGGGTATAATATCGATATCACTAGCGGGAGAGCTGAGCCCCGTTGACACAGCAGAGGCAGATGACGCCGCGGAGTCTGGCAAAACTCCAGCCTCGATAGACTCGGAATTCTCAGCGAATCCGGAGAGGAGAGGGGGCGGCGCACGAGATTGTAGGCGCCCGACGGCGGGGTTGGACGCCGTCATGGTGGACTTGACCGTTGCAGCAGACCTCCGAGCAATGGCGGTGTTTCTTCCTCTTCTCGCCAGTGGCTCGTCATCGCTTTCGAAGCCTAGGTCATTGTCATCTTCGCCTGGCTCACTAGCATCGGCGAAAGAAAGCGAGTCATCCGAGGTCCAATGGTCTGAGAGCTCGTCAGAGTCAAAAACGGCGCCGGCGGCGACCTCGGCATCCACATCGATTTCCGAAGGTCCAGAGTCTTCCGAGTCGGGCACCACCTTATTCTTCTTGGCTGGTGGAGCTTGCTTCGTGGACAAGCCTGCGGAACTGCGCCCACGTTTGTGGGATGATCCGGTGGGCAACGGAGAGGCGAAGGGCACGGCAGAGGTAGCGTTGCGAGCGCTTCGCCGAGCGGCAGATGGCTGGGGCATGACGTTTGAGTCAACTCTTGCGAATTCCGCTTCCTGGAGTCGACGAGCAGTTCGGGCTCCCAAACGACGTAGAGATCTGGCTCCCAGAGAGGCATCAGACGAGCAATCATCGTCGGAGTCCAGGACGACCGAAGCCTCCTGTCTAGATGTCGCACCCAGAGAGTACAAGCTCTTTCGCAATGCTCTCTCCGAATCTTCAGTCCGCTGGTGCGGTTTTGCTGGAAGTCGCACTTCAAAGCCGGATACGGAGGCTCGGGAAGACGCCAAATCCTCGGTTGCAGCGGGAGTTGGGACTTTGCTGGTTGCAGGGGTGGAGAATTCACCGTCAGTCGATACACCATGGGACGTGGGCACTGATGACACAGATCCGATGCCTACGACAGCTGCCCAATTGCCGTGACTGCTTGGAGCCGCTATGTCCGCAGGCGAGGGCGGGGAGGAAGCGATGCCATTGTGCCGGGCGAGCAACGAGGCTCGAGAGGGCCGACCCCTGGGCCGCGTTGCAGATGGCGTAGAATGTCCGCTGACTGTGGTGTTGTCGCCATTAAATGGCTGTGCTGCCTGCTGCTTGGAGGAGCTGGAGCGAGTCAAGCGCCTGGTCCCGCTCTCGGATTCCTTCAAAGACGCCGCTGGAAAACATGTTAATCGAAAATGACGCAAGATTTTGCGGCAGGGGCGGCAGACTTGACTCACCAGGTGATGCGGATGCTCGAGCGCTGGCGTTTCGAAGCGAACGACGCCCTCGAGGCATGATGGCGTGAGACAAGGCGCTGAATCGCCGGTGTTTGCTGGCTGGCAAAGAGTCACACTGGATGATTTTGACACGAGCGAAAAGTTTCAAGTGCCGCACGAAGGATACTGAAGAGGGAATCGGGTAAAGGAAGAACTAGTTGGCCGTGAACGTTGGTGAAGGGAGAGGGGTGAGGCCTCGCGGGGAGCGTTCGAAGGTGAACAGTGCCTGGTCGGAAGGGATGCTTGAGTAAAAAGTCGTGGAGGTGAGAGGTGGGATTGCCAGGGTTAGGCGAGGAGAGGAGAGGATGGAGAAGTGGTTGTCCTGCGAAGGAGGCTAAAAAAGAAAAAAGAAAGCCCCGAAGTTCGCCACCAGTTTCCCCTTTTGCCGCGCCGAAGCGGACAGTGTCGCGTTATCTAAACACGAAGTCACGTGTTGGCCCAAGATGGGGAAGAGGCAGTGCATGAGTGTTGACACACTGTACTCCGCACAGCAGCACTTTCTCCCGCCCTACAGTGTGGGAAAATATTGATTAAACTCGATATCCAGTCACATGACACCGTGTCAGCTCCGCGACTCCCTACGTTTGGCCACAGCCTTGGCGTTCGGAACAGTTTGAGCAACGCCACCTGCCGCTCCTTTCATCCCCCTCGTCTCGCCGTTGGAGGGGCGTCTCGGCCTGCGAATTCATTTTATATTGGCAGCACCTCTCTTGCGCCCCTCGGTTAAATTAAATCACAGGCCCCGGCCTCGACACCTCATCTCTCGTGGTCTCCGTCACTGCGAGGGCCGAAAGTCAAAGTCTCAAACATGTGCGTTGCTCCAAGAAAGCTGCTCCGCGAACGAGGGCGGCCTGATGTAACCAAACTCGCTTTTACAGGGCTCAGCCGAACCAGAACCAGAACCAGAACCAAGGTCAACACCCAAATGACCGCCCAGCTCGCAACATCACAGGACCGTGAGTCTCACCCACGTCCCCTCTCTGCCAGCTCATCACTGATATCAGATCCCTAGGCAATCGGCCCTGACCGACTTCCTTGCTGTACGCTCTTGCCTCCACCCTTGTTCAGTCTGACAGCTGCTGACGGGCAACACAGTCTCACAACATTTCTGCCCGCCAAATTAGAGAGGATGCCGATCAGCGCCGCCAGCAAGCGGCTGCCGCTGCGCGACAAGACAGCCAAGAATCTTCGGCCCCTGTCGCCTCGGCAAGTGGTGGCCGAACACGCTCGGCACGTCGCGATACGGGTGAGGAGAGTGCCCGCAAGAGGGCAGAGGAGAAAAAGGCGATTGAGAAGGTCAAGGCATCAAAGTCGTTTAAGAGACGCAAGAAGCGGCCACGTGACTCGGATGACGACGACGAGGTTGCGAGGGCCATCTTCGAGACCAAGTACGCGCCGCTCCCTGGCCAGATGGAGAACTGTGGCATCTGTGGAAAACGGTTCACGGTAACGCCATACTCCCTCGCCGGTCCCGACGGGAAACTGTCATGTGTACCGTGCGGCAAAGAGCTGGCAAAGGAAGGTCAAGGCCAGCCCAAGAAGAAGCCCCGAAAGCAGGTTGGCGGCGTGGGCTCACGCCGCGCCTTGCAAAGCCGCATTCTCGACGGCGACGTGGGCACCAAGAGTCTTGCCACGTTGTGCGTGCAAACGCTCGCCAGGAATGTTGACATGGCGGTCAGCCTGGGCGATCTGCCGGACCATTTGATTGACAAGATTGCGAGGCTCTTTTCCAAAGGTAGGCTGTTGAAGCCTGAAACACTACCTTTGTTTGCGCAGCCGACGACGGAGAGGCTTCACATCTATGATGGCGCCAGCCTCGGCGAGAAAGACTTTATCAGCGTTTTCCAGGTTGCCCCGAATCTGCGGAGGTTCAAGGCTCGGTGTGCCATTCAGTTCAAGGACGCGGTCATGGACTACGTCCTTTCGCGGGACACTTGTCTGGAGAGCTTCTACCTCCACGGCGCCAATCTCCTGAGTGAGAAGAAGTGGCACGAGTTTATCGCACAAAAGGGACGGGGACTCTTGGGCCTGCAGGTCTACTACACCGACTGCCACTTTGGCGACAAGAGCATAGTGAAACTGGCCGAACACTGCCCCGGGCTGCTGCGTCTCAAGGTCGAACACAACCAAAAGCTGACGGACGAGGGCGTCGAGGCCATTGGGCGGCTATCGTCGCTCGAGCACGTGGGCCTGCAGTTGCAGAAGCACACAAGCCCGGCGGCCGTGGTCGGCTTCGTTGGCCAGATCGGGCAGAAGCTCAAGACTCTGTCTCTCAAGGTCATGCCAGACGCGGATGATTCCGTCTTGAAGTCTATACACAATCACTGTCGGTCGCTCCACAAACTGCGCATCACTGACAGTGAGAAGATGACGGACCAAGGCTTTGCTGAACTCTTTACCGGATGGGACAATGCCCCACTGCGGTTTGTCGACTTGCAGAAGTGTCGACACATGGACTCGAATCGGCCGCGCGTCAATGTCTCGGGCGTTGGGCTTTGCAGCCAAGGCTTCAAGGCGCTGATGGCTCACTCGGGGCCCAAGCTCGAGGTTCTCAACGTGCACGCCTGCCGACACATCTCGCGGGAAGCGTTCGAGGAAGCCTTTGACGACAAGGCCCGTTACCCGGAGCTCAGGAAATTGGAGATTAGTTTCTGCGAGGATGTGACGGACTTTGTGATGGGATGCATCTTCCGCGCCTGTCCGAAGATGAAGGAAGTCAATGTGTTTGGCTGCATGAAGGTCAAGGACGTGAGAGTCCCCCGCGGCGTCATACTCGTGGGGGTGCCCAACGCCCGGGGCATGATGACGGAGGGGGTGGACTGAGGATGAGGCTCGTTTCTCACTTGAAGAGATTCGTGTACTCGGTATATGCGTTGCTTGGTGTATAGGGGCAAGGGCAAGGATGAACCGTTGGCTAACTCGTGAGATGGGTATGCCCGGAGCTGCTTGCGTCTTTGTGGACCGACTTTGGATTCGAAGGGAGTCTTTAGTTTAGGGTTGACTTGACGGCGCCCTCACTACGAGGGTTGACTTGCAAGCCATGATGGGCCTGACCTTGTCGCACACAGGACTGATGTTCACCGTCGCCTCTCGGCGGTCTTGGACAAGGTGTCAAGGGTCTTCAATTTGGTCAATGTCAACTACTTGGTAATAAGATGGCATGTTTTTGGCATAGTCGATGTCCATCTGGCTCCACGCAGTCAGTCTCTGTTCAAGTTGCTGTTGAAGTTGGGCAGAGATTTGGTCGTCGCTGCGCCTCCAGCGAAAGGCCGAGGTGGCGCAGGCGGTGGTGCGGCGAAGGTAGTGCAGATGGGAGGCGAAGTTGAAGCCGGGGGTGTTGGCGTTGCAGTTTGCGTTGGCGGATCCGTGGCACACGAGGACGTCGCGGAGTCGGTAGCTGTCCTGCTGGGCCCCGCCGTTGGACAGCCAGTACTCGGGCGAGACGTGGCGGTAGCCCATGGACATTGGGGGCAGGCGCGGGACGGGGTCGTCGAGGTGGGTGACGCGCCAGTGGCGGCCGCGGTGGCGGTGCATGGAGGCGACAAACTGCTCGTTGCCGACGCGGGGCGAGCCGTAGGTGTAGCAGTCGACGCGGAAGCCGCGGCGGGCGAGGGCGGCGGCGGCGATGGTGGCGACGGCGCCGCCGAGCGAGTGGCCGGTGGCGACGACGCGGAAGCCCGGGTTCAGGCAGCGGGCGGCGGCGACGGCGTCGGTGGCGGCGCCGGAGACGTCGGACCAGGCGTTGGCGAAGCCGGAGTGGACCTTGCATCCGCCGGCGAAGGCGCAGTCCTCCCAGGCGAAGAAGAAGTCGGTGATGAAGTTGCGGATGCTGTTTGTGCCGCGGATGGACAGGACAATCTCACGACGGGTCTTGTCGACTGCCACGTAGCCGGCGACTCCGGTCAGGGCGCCACTTGAACACGTGTCAGCGGGAAAGGGGGGACGAAGACGTGTCAGTGTCGGTTGGGGAAGGGGGGACGAAGACATGTCATGTTGTCGGACGTTGGGGAAAAGGGGGTGAAAAGGGGTGAAAAGGGGGTGAACAAGGGCTGCACTTGCGTGAAGCTGGCAAAGACGGCCGCCCGCGACGACTCGACCGCCGGACACGCGCCGTTGCATTGAATCAGCTGCCTCGACGCCTTGGCCGAGTTGCAGTAGGCGGCGGCGGCGTGCTGGGAGTAGTATTCGATGTTGACGAAATCCTGCCCAAGACAGAGGGCTGAGTCCGTCTCTGTCAGTCCCGACTCTGGAGAAGAAAATAAACCGTCGTCCCTGGAGAGACCGACCTCTTCTCTCCACGCTGTCAGTCTGGTTCTCGACAGAGGCGGCCGCGCCCCCCGAGAGGATGGCAAGACCAAGCAGGCACTCGAGCCTCATACTGACTCGGCTGGGCAGCACTGCTCGTAAACGTGAGTGTGTCAGGCAGAGAGACGCGGCATCTTCAACGTAGAGGAATGAGGAAAGAATGAGCGTGTGTCACTTGGGCTGAATGTGTATTGTTGTGTGTCCCGAGCTCTGTCTACCTGCTTGTAGTGCCTCTTATATGCCCCTTCTTATATCCCCAAGCCCGGGTCTGGTTTCCCCTTTCATGGGAAGGGGAGGGGGGCCCTCTTATAGCACCACTCTTGCTTTCCCAGCCACGCCAGGAGCCTCAGGCACCCTCTCGATTGGTCTACTGACCCGCCCTTGCATCTGACCCCTGAGTGGGTTGTGAGATGTGAGAAGACCTGTGATGAGGCTGGCCTATGAGAAGGCCGTTTATCTGCTGATCAGATTGGTTTTATCTGCTGGATTGACCTTTTCTCTGCTGATCAATTGGCCTGTGAGAAGGCGTCTAGACCCTTGGCTGTACCACGTGGAGACGAAGCCCCTGGACGGCTCTACCCACGAGCCCTCGCGTCTCGACAGTCGGCGGTTTGACTGCCGTCTCAGTCAAAGATGGACCTTTTTCCGGGTTTCTCATTGAAAACTTCAACGGCTGGAACCACATGGCTCGGCGGGAGCGCGGTAAGCCCGAGCAAGCCCAGGGCGGGTGATCCGAGGCGGAGCGGAGCGGGATCCCGAACTCGGCCGAGTGCCGGACCGGGGCCACGCGGTGGGCCGAGGGACTCTACCCGGGCTCCCTTAGGCCAACTTAATTAGCAATGCGTATGTATGTATGTATGTATGTACATATGTATGTACTAGCTAGGTAATTAAGTTGGCCTAAGGAGCCAACGGGTACATATGGACGTAGCCCGGGCATGTTGTACGGCATATGCAGTAGAGGCCATCCGGAGCGATAGAAAGGGGGATCTTCTCCGGCCTCGCCATCTCTCCGATGGTGCTGTCACAAATTGACAAATTGGACACCAAGCTTCTGTGTATGTCTGTACGCCTATTTTCTATCGACCCAATTCCTTAGAACTGCTTCTCATCCATCGTCCTCGGCGCTACATCATTGCACCGGCATCGCCAATTGCACCTCACATCGGAGCTACAGCATCAGGCAAGGCCTCGTCCGTCGCGTAGGGAATGAGCGTGGGCTTCCCCGAGCCGCTATATAAGCTATATGCTTGAAATGGAGTATAACAGCCTCGCTTGTCATGGCAAACCCTATTTGTGTGCCCTTGCTAACAGCACCCAGAGTACGAACTTCAAGTGCCGCTTCAACAGGATGCCTCTCACGATCCCCATTCTGAACTCTAGAACACGTCAGCCACCGTTACATGGAGACTGGGGCAATCGGGATAAACTCTAGAACAACAGAAGGTCGAAAAGACTGAATCGGTTGGGGTTTTCAAGACTCCATCGACGTGTTAAAAGTCGGAATTGTCGACCCAGCAACGCCTCTCCAGAACCCCGCCAACACCTCGACCCCTCAACATGCTTCTCGCACACTCGCTCAGCATAGCCGCGCTGCTGTGGCCGGGCCGCGGCAACGCCCGAATCCTCACGTCCGTGGACATGGTGAAGAGCCCGTCGGCGCCCACGTTGCCCCGGAAAGACGAGCAGAGGTTCGTGTGGCGCGGCGACTCCAGGGACAACGACACGATCTGGAGGGCGGGCGGATTCCGACCTCGGGGAGACTACGTCGACGACGAGGAAGCGTACGACCTCGAGCGCCACAAGCAAGGCGCGACGGCGTGGAAGGAGGAGAAGCGCGGCAGCAAGGAGTCGAGCGCGGAGAGCTGCACGCCGTCGGAGATGGGCTGGGCGAGCGCGTACGCGGCCACGACGGCCTCGTCCCGCACCGTGTCGCGCCTGCCGTGGGTGTACCTGATCCGCGGCACGCCCAACATGATCGACGCGGCGGTGGCGCTCGGCGACGACGACGCCGAGGACGAGTTTGCCGCTCTCGGCGGCGTGCTCTGGGCCCAGGTGGTCGGCCACATGACGCGCGACACGCTACAGGCCCTGGAGGTCGAATACGCAGACGGCATCCCCGACGACGTTGCCGTCGAGAGCGTGCTTCCGAACCTGCAGTACGACGCCGAGCGGTTCCGCTACTCGTCCGCCCTCAGATCGCTGGCGGAGGGCTACGGCCGGGGCTCCAGGCAGGCGGCCACGGCCTTTATGGGGCGTCCCGGCGTCGGCCAGACGGTCGGCTGGACGGGCCAGTTTCCGCTGCTGCCCGTCGACCCGCCGTGTCCGTCGTCGCTGTCGTCGCGCGAAAGCGGCGGCGGCGACGGCGACGAGACCACCCTGGGCCCCCAGCAGGCTGCCTTTACCGAGGAAGACATGCTGGCGGCCGTCGAGTACCTGCGGGAGCACGACGAGCCCTGCGAGCCCGGCGCTGGCACGTTGCACAGCTATCTGGTCATGGAGGCGGAAGACGCCATCGCCACGTCCCTGGAGCGCCTCGATCGGGAAGAGCCCGGGCCGTTTTCGCACCACCACGGCATTGCCGAGGCGGACGCCTTCATCCAGCGGGCCATGGACATGATGAGGCGGGGTGGGAGCGGCGTCTGCAACCTCCTCGGTGGATGCGAGATGTTGGGCACCTTTGACTTGCACAAGAGAGCAAACGGTGAGATTACATTCTTGGACAAGCAGGAAGGGCCAAACAGAGGCTTCGCATCGTTCTGCGGAAAGATACAGCAGAAGCCGAGGACGGACAGCTGTCAACACGTCCAGGACGTCGAGTTTGGCTTCAAGCTGTCCGACGACTTCTTGTCTGGAACCTACGATCGCCTGGGCGCCATCCTGCAGGGCCCATCCGGCCGGGTCATCTTCGAGATCGCAGACGGTGCTCCTCCGGGCTACCAACGGTGGACTCGCCTCGACCTCGAGCAGTCGTTTGGCTCGGACACGCTCGACGTCGCCGAGGGCATCACCCAGATCCAGCTCACCGCCGCGGGCCACTACGAGGGCACCAAGAACGACGAGTGGAAGCTTCAGGGTACGTCCTCCCAGCCTGTTTTCACCAAATGTGCCCGTCTGACCCGGCCCAGACATGGTGCTGCGCGCACGCTGCGTCGAGTCGGGCTACAGGGTCGAGGTGGACAAGTTCAGAGCCCTCAACACCGTGTACAAGCACCAGTCCACCGGTCTCTTGTCCGACCAGCTGGTCGCGCAGACGGTTGCTACCTTTGATATTGCGCCCACCGACTGGCACATGAGGCCTGCTTGCAGCTACGTGACGGAGCTCAAATACCACTTCAGGTTGTCCGCCGACTTTCACTCCGGCACCTACGACGCCATCGTCCTCAATATCGGCACTCGCGACAGCTTCAGTGTCGCCAACGAGCCGTCGCCGGGCTTCTCCGTCTCAAAGGACATTGATCTGAAAAAGGCCTTTGGCACCGACGA
This sequence comes from Ophiocordyceps sinensis, assembly GCA_012934285.1. Classification (NCBI taxonomy): domain Eukaryota; kingdom Fungi; phylum Ascomycota; class Sordariomycetes; order Hypocreales; family Ophiocordycipitaceae; genus Ophiocordyceps; species Ophiocordyceps sinensis. Next base: position 3,427,850 of record JAAVMX010000007.1, read on the forward strand.
GGTTGCAGTGCGTCATCTCAAATGGGTGTCGCTGATAGATCTGCCGAGCAAGGGCTATTTCACAAGAGACGCCTGGAAGCTTCGAGGTATCTCGCCAGTCCGCTTACTGCTCGTCACTCGACTGGACCATGACGCAAAGCTAACCCTCTCAGACCTCGTATTCACCGCAAAGTGCGCCGCCTCGCCCAAGATGATGGTGATGAACAAGTTCCAATCCATCAACAAGTGGCTTCGGCATGGACCCGGGTTTCAGCCGGAGAACGTATGGTCGGCCGAAATCAGTCCCCAAGACTGGAGGGAAGTGTCTTCGTGACCAGCAAAAGAGCTCTCCGTGTCCTCGCCCCTTTCAACTGTACAACATTGGGAGCCTTGATGCGCCTAGACTCAGGGTCCAACATAAACTCCGTTGTCATTCATCCAGGAAACCACTCACTCCAGCTCGATGGTGCCTATTTGGCGTCAGCAATTGAAAATCCCACGTCGACCGCACATACCAGGAGGCTTGCTCGTGACATCATAAGTCACCCGAGAGACTCCGTCAACCTCGTTGACGATTCGCCGCGCAATCTTCTTCAGCAGCCCAAACTCAAACTCGTACGGCTCGGCACTCATAAAGTCCGTCGACGTGACGGCGCGAAGTATGATGATGTATCCTAGGGTCCCATGTTAGCATAGTCCAATCGAGCAGCTTTCTCCGGAGCCAGGTACCGTAGACACGCTGATCTCCCATCACTCCGACGGCTGAGACAAAATTCAAGTTAGCAAAGATATCGGGTGGCGTCGCAGTTTGTCCACGAGGCGCATCGACGTAATGCTTGGAGCAACGACAGGTCGGAAAACGTACCCCTACTGGTGTCGAGGCCTGCGTAGGCTTGAGACATCTACAATCAAGTGTTAGAACCACTCCAAGAAACACAGCCGCAGAGCATACTTGGTTGTAGATGCCCGCCTCCTTGATCATGGAGATGAAGATGTGGTCGGCCTTTCTGGCGATGGCGACACGCTCGGGAGTCACCTCTCCAATGATTCTGATGGCAATGCCCGGCCCTGGGAACGGATGACGCATGACAAGGTCGTCGTGGATACCAAGTTGCCGGCCAAATTCCCGCACCTCGTCCTTGAACAGCTCTCTCAAGGGCTCAATCAGTTTCAGGCCCTCCTGTCGACGTGGTTAATCATTGCCATGCAGAGTCTTCATCTTCGGAGAGTACCCACACCGTTCATCATGCGAGCCGGCAGCCCGCCTACGTTGTGATGTGCTATGCTCCTGGTCAGTAGGCCATCCATATTCATTGGGAGGCATGTCCCCGAAACACTTTCGGCAAGCCATCAAGACGGGCACTTACTTTTAATGGTCGCTGAAGGGCCCTTGAAGCTCAGAGACTCGATGACATCCGGATACAGAGTACCCTGAAGGAACCACTCCACCTTGCCAGCATGGGGGGTATTCTCGGCCACCTTTTCAATTCTGATGGCCTCCTCTTCGAAGAGGTCGATAAAGGTTCCCCCAATGATGGATCGCTTCTTCTCGGGTTCAGTAACACCTTTTAGGCGGTCAAGGAACAGCTTGGACCCGTCGACGATTGTCAGGTTGATGCCGAGATGTTTTTGCAGCGTCTCCTGCACCTGCTGGCATTCGTCGAGACGCATCACGCCATTGTCTACAAGAACAGCATGGAATCTCTCGCCTGCATACACGTTAGCCCGGCCTCGATGCCCAGATTGGCCCCGAGGACATACCAATCGCCTCTTGCATCAGCCGAGCCGCCACAGTGCTGTCGACACCGCCCGAGACGGCTCCGATAACTTGAGCTTTGTCGCCAACGAGCTTCCGGATGCGAGTGATTTCATGCTTGATGAAGTCGCTCATGACCCAATGCTGCTTGGCTCCGCAAATCGCGACGGCAAAGTTCTGGAGCAGCTCCGTGCCTCGAGGCGTGTGCGAAAGCTCGGGGTGGAATTGGATTCCTGCCAAGAGCTTGAGTCAGCAAGCAGGACAAAAGACCAGCTCAGGAGAGGAAAGGAATAAACAAATGACGACGAGGACCAAGGACAAACCAAACACTGGCTTTGACTGGTGTGCAATTCCGGCGAATTCCGAGTTTTGCGTGCTGGCGACGGTGACAAAACCTTGAGGCAGGTGGACGAGCTTGTCAAAGTGGCTCATGTACACTGTGCAAAGGTCAGACCCAAGGAGGCGCTCTTGGAAGTCCATTGCCGAGCTAGACATGGCCTACCATGCATTATATCCCCCAGGCCTTCAAAGAGCTTGTCGACGTGGCTGGAGCCGCCGGCCTTGCGAACGGCGACATCCTGATGGGAAAGGCACGAATCAGTACGGCAGGTCTCTCGGACGAAACCAGGGACAAGTCGGTCTTACTGCATGGCCGTATTCCCGGGCCTCTCCAGGAGCGACATTCTCAGCGTCTGCTCGCCAAGCGAGCTCCTGGCAGCCATAGCAGATTCCACTGTGTATTCGGTGTTGGTTCGGAATTCTTGCCACGTTGGAGCACCACTTACAGAATGGGCACGCCCAAGTCAAAAACGGCGGGGTCGACGTCTTTGCCGAGTCAGTCGGCGAGTCTGGAACGACGAGGAGAAGTCTTACGAGGAGCGCCTTGATCATATACGGAAGAGGGACCTGCAAGATTTGTTAGCCACACCAAAGATGCAGCCAAAGTCAAGCCTACCCCCGCTCAGGATGATTCCGACCGGAGACCAGGTCAGGTCCTGGAGCCGGGTGGTGCAGGGCAGCATCTCGGCGTAGACATTGAGGGCTCTGAGGCGCCGAATGATGAGATGGCTGGTCTGACTCCCAAAGTCTAGGACTAGGATGGTCTGCATGGCACGTAATTAGTGCTGGACGAGTCTACAGGCCACGCGCGAGACTCACGTCGAAAGTGCTGTGAGGCGGCGCGGCATCATCGTTTACGGGGGCCATTTTGCAGAAGAGGTGGTTGGCAGTCAGTATGGAGCAAGAAAAGAACTGTTGATGTTGATGGATGAGCCCCTTTTCCTCGTCAAATTTTCATCGCCATGGACGTATCTCGAGGCGTCTCGCCAAGCCACTGCACCAGCCACACACGTGTCGATAAGCCCGAACGAGTTGGCGCAGATACTTTGCACTTTGTACTTTTCGCCGTCGAAGCCGCGAGTACTTCGTACGCGAGAGCCCCATTTAAACTCTACTCTTTCAAACTCTTGCCTCCAGTCTCAGTCCCAGCATCGGCAGGGTCGGTTCTATCAGGCATGTCTACAGGTTCAATCCTTCGGGGAGGGATGAGTTTCCAATGGAATTGAACGAGCAACATGGTTCTCTTCGACTGTCGAGAGGCTCATGAACAAGATTTGAACCATGCCCTCGCAAGGTTTCTGGTCGAAAACGCCGAGTGGCTGTCAGAGTTTTGTGATGACGATCTTTAGGCGGAGCGGAGGCTATGCGCAAGTGCGAACCTTTCTGCAGATACTTAAGGCACAACTATTTCCACTCCGGCCGAGAATCCCCTAAAGGTGCATCTTTGTTCTTTGTCGCAATGTCCAAGCTAATCACGGTGTTCCGGGCGTTCCCAAAAGACATATTCCGGGCCAACAAAGGTCCCCAGATACAGCTGAGAGAATACTTTCAGGGGCTCCGCGTATATGACATCCATGTCACCGATGGACGGGTGATGCCGCTGGCTCCCGATTGCAAGACATTTCAAAGTAAGCAGTTGCCTTGGCTCCGCCATTGTCAACCATATATCACGAGGTCCCGCTGTCAACTATACATCTAACAAGGTCTTCAAAGAACCCAATGGCGCCTCGATGCGGCCAAACACGCCCAACATGCAACGACTCATACGCAATTCCTTCAAGGGCCCAGAGGTGATTGTGTACCACATCCCCACAGGTAGGAGCGGCCTCGACAGATGCGTGCTTGAGGGCCGCTATTGACGCCGAGCCTCTAGGAACCCCTTTGCCAGACGAACTGGTTCTTGTCCATGAGCACTCGGATCACTATTCTCTTCAGCCCAACGCAGTAATGACACTTGATGGTAACGTATGCTACTTCCAAGTGGCCTCGGGGTGCTAACTCGCCCCTCAGCTCTGAACGCTGCGATGACGGATTTTCTCCGGCGCAATGCTACCGTCTACACGAGGCAGCAATGGCTCGAAGCCTATACCGCGCCCACCGACTTTCACGGCCAAGCTCGGAAGGTCTAACGCCATCGTTGCAATGCACAGCTCCTTGTGGTGGAGGGTAAAGGCGAGGGGGGGCACGTTGGGAAGGTTGATTGCTGAAGCATTCTATGTAGCTGCCCGGGAGATGAACCTGTCTCTGGTTTACCGCATATCTCTTGAGCTTTGCCAGGAGTCAATTGTGCCACCGGAAGCCAGGATGCTTCCAATCCATGTCCTCGACCTCTTGCGAGCTCTCCGTCGTGGAGTTTTCCACCGTGGAATGTAGCATCCTTCTTTTCTTGTTGTCTCTCTCGATCCAAAGGTATAGTGCGAGGGCGATGAAGAACATGGAGGCCTGGGCTGCCAGGTTGAGCCCGTTGCCGATGGAGAAGCGCGGCGCGTCAAACTCCAAAAAGGCCCAGGTGGAAATCAGACCCCCGATATTCCCCATCATGGCGTTGGTAGCAACGGCAGAGGATCGGGCCGTGTCGGACACGACATTCGCCGAGACGTGCGAGTTGGTCAACGAGCCGTAAGAGAAGATGCCTATAAAGGGGAGAAACGTCGCGCCGTATCGGACGGTCGGGCTGGAGGAGGCGAGGAGCATGGCATAGCCGACGACTGTTGGCGGGCAGCAGAATATCAAGAAGACGCCACGTCTGTCCAGCTTCCAGCTGCAAAAGCTTATGGCGATGCAGGCAACGGCACCAACCACGTAGGGGGGGACGGTGAGCAGCTGCTGCGTCTGAACGCTGCGGTCCGGGTAGATTGTGCGGACGATGGTCGGGAGGAAAAAGGAGATGCCGTGCACCGTGATGCTATTCAGGAGGAAGATGAGGGATGTGGAGAGGACGACGGGGTTGCAAATGCCTAGCTTGAGCTTGTTCCAGCTCGACTTGTCGATGAGATTCGCGGTCCCGATTCGCTCCGTCCTGAGGCGCGCAACGGCAAGCTCCTTTTCCTCGGCCGACAACCACCTGGCCGACTCGGGCCGGTCAGGTAGTAGTATAAAGGAGACGATGGACAAGACGCAAGTGGCGATTCCTGCGATGAGGGCTCGAATTAGCAAATATAGACGCCGTCAGGGTCATGAAAGCTACACGACTGTCACAACAAGGTCTCGAACCTTCAATGGCAAAGATGATCCTCCAAGAGTGAAGCGACCCAAAGCTCGGAATTCGCAGGATGGCCGAAGCAAGCAAGCCGCCGAAAGCGCCGGCCAGCGACGCGGAGACGATGAAGAGGGCAATGCGAAAGGTGAGCTCGCTTCGACGGTACCATCGCGAGAGAAAATAGACGATTCCGGGCATCATTGCGGCCTCGAATATGCCAAGGAGGAAGCGCAGCCCGCAAAGGGCGGAAAAGTCCCGGACAAAGGCGGTGCCGATGGTGCAGATGCCAAAGGCCAGCGAGGAGGCGGGAATGAAGCGTCCGGGGCCGATCCACTTGCAGAGAGTCATGAGAGGAATCTCGAATAGAATATACGAGATGTAGAAGATGGACAGAGCCGTGTTGTAGTCGTAGCCCCCCATGCCGAGGTCCTTTTCGAGGCCGGCGAGTTTGGCATTGCCTGTAGGTCTAAGAGTCCGTTGCGTGTTACAATCAGGAGCGAGGACACACCAATGTTTGAGCGGTCGATGAAAGCAAGCACTGGAGGCTGCTCGTTAACTCTCGTCCGATGGACTCGCTTTGGGCACTCACAGTATATGAGGCTGAGCAGGGGCATCAAGCACCAGTCCATTTTCAGGCGAATTCTGGATTCAGCCGCAGCATCCATCGTGGCCGAGACCTGGCTACAGCTTCACGTACGTCAGTCTGTTCGTTTCCGTAAGAGTTCAACATGATGAACCAGGAAATCAGCATACTCGTCCATTGTGACAATGGCCACCTCAGACCCATGATGCTCGACGGCCCGAGAGTGGCCGTCGTCGTCGACGGCATCGCTTTTCTCGTTGCCCTCTGAGCGCCTCGCCTGATGCGCAGGTGCAGTGTCCATGATGGCTCAACGATTTCACAGTCGGGTGGTTCAACAAACGGACTGCCGGTTACGCAGTCCAGAGCAGTCGAGGTGAGGAGACGCAAGGTTACATGCGGGAAAGCCGGGTTCGGGACGAGGTCCCAGACCGGTTATTGCATTTATACATTTATACCTTTAATGGCAGCCTTACGTGTGATCGACACCACGTGCTGATTCTTGTGTTTCATTCACTACGACAAGACAGGAAGCTCTGTTAAGAGCTCCCCTGAGAAGTTTCAAAGGCTTTTAGTGGCTTCATCGTAAGACCAACTCCCGTTTCATGGAATATGGTCTTTGAAATATCCATCCGGGATATGGGCAGCTTGAAGAGGTGGGAGACGGTAAAGGGTGCTAAACGGAAAGAGCGCTAAAGGGTTGAATAAAGTTGAGAGATTTCAATCAAGACTTTAATGTAGGAGCTAGGAGGGGGAGCCAACTTTACGGCCCCCCTAGTACATCCAGGCCTCCATTCGCAGGCCAGGTGAGACTGTCTCGGGCAGAAATCCGAATATGCAAGCGGACATGACTGGCGGACAAGAGGCCAATAGGGCCGGGGCTAATGACCTTCAAGCGTCCATGTGCCCGTTCCCGTGGCCTGGCCTACCCAGCTGACCTCGCGCCGGCCTCCTTGCTTGCGGCGTCATGGCTGGAAACGGTACTTTGCATGCACTATATAATGCGGCAAAGGGTTGGCCATGGCCCGGTGCATCGTCGTTGCTCGTCGTCTTCTTTTCTTGAACAGAGCTCATCAGGACGCGAATTTTGAAGCCACAGCAAGGCGAGACAGACGCGGTCATGGTTCCCGCCGCCGCCGTCGCGGTCGCCCTCTGGACCGCCGCCGCGGTCGCCAACGGCATCGGGGCCCGGGCGCAGCCGGACCCACACGGCTCGCCGGGGTACTATCCGGCGCCGTACGGCGGGTGGGTTGACGACTGGGCCGAGAGCTACGCAAGGGCGCGCAAGCTGGTCGAGGCCATGACGCTGGCCGAAAAGACCAACATTACCAGCGGCACCGGCATCTTCATGGGTATGTGCTCTTGATCATTGGCGTCTTGTCAACCGATTGGCGTCTTGTCAACCGATTGGCGTCTTGTCAACCGATTGGCGTCTTGTCAACCGTCGTGGCACAAGAACTCTCATCTTGTATAAGCCATCAGGCGCTTCAACTGTCCCCGTGTCTTTTACACGTTGAACTCACCGCAGAGCTCCTCGCTGACCACGGGCTTCCTTAGGGTAAGTCAGTCCATAGAAAATGGCCCTCGTCAAGCCCCTTTCCCATGCAAGCCGACCACTAACACGTCGAACCACCAGCCGCTGCAACGGCAACACGGGCTCCGTCCCCCGTCTCGGCTTCCCCCAGCTCTGCCTCAACGACGGGCCCAACGGCGTCCGCCAGGCCGACCACGTCACCGTCTTCCCCGACGCCATCACCGCCGGCGCCACCTGGGACAAGCAGCTCCTGCGACGGCGCGCCGAGGCCATTGGCGACGAGGCCCGCGCAAAGGGCGTCAACGTCTGGCTCGGGCCCACCGTCGGCCCCATCGGCCGCAAGCCAAAGGGCGGCCGCAACTGGGAGGGCTTCGGCGCCGACCCCGTGCTGCAGGCCGTGGGCGCGCGCGAGACGATTCGCGGCGTGCAGTCGCGCGGCGTCATCGCCACCATCAAGCACTTTGTCGGCAACGAGCAGGAAATCTATCGCATGTACAATCCGGTCCAGCAGGCTTACAGCTCCAACATTGGCGAGTCCATGCTTCCGCTTTGTCCTGCGACCAGCTGCTGACGCCGGAATGGGATAGACGATAGAGTCTTGCACGAACTCTACATGTGGCCCTTTGCCGAGGGCGTCCGGGCCGGAGTCGGGTCCGTCATGATGGCTTACAACGCGGTGAGTGTCCGACTCGGACTTTGCGTCCCTCCACGCCGGGTTCTTGATACGCTGACAGTCTCCCTGCAGGTCAACGGCTCCGCGTGCAGCCAAAACGCCCTCCTCATCAACGGCCTCGTCAAGGACGAGCTCGGACTGCAGGGCTTCGTCATGACGGACTGGCTCGGGCACATGTCCGGCGTGGCCTCTGCCCTGGCCGGCCTCGACATGAACATGCCGGGCGACACGCAGATCCCCTTTGTCGGCACCTCGTACTGGATGGGCGAGCTGACGCGCGCCGTGCTCAACGGCTCCGTGCCCGTGGACCGGCTCAACGACATGGCGACGCGCGTCGTGGCCGCGTGGTACCGCATGGGCCAGGACCGGCCGAGCCGCTTCCCGGCCACAAACTTTGACACCAACACGCACGAGCGGGAGGGCCTCTTGTATCCCGCGGCCTGGCCCGACTCGCCCGTCGGCCTGGTCAACCAGTTCGTGCCCGCCCAGGCCGACCACCATGTCGTCGCTCGAGACGTCGCCCGCGATGCCGTCACGTTGCTCAAGAACGAGGGCCGTCTGTTGCCCCTGTCTCCCACCGAGCAGACCTTGCGCGTCTTCGGCACCGGTGCCCAGGGCAACCCCGACGGGCCCAACGCTTGTCGGGACCGCAACTGCAACAAGGGCACCCTCGGCCAGGGCTGGGGCTCCGCCACCGTCGACTACGTGTATCTCGACGACCCCATCTCGGCCATCCGGTCCAGGGCGCGCAACGTCGTCTTCCACAACTCTGATCTGTTTCCGTCGGCCCTCGACAGCCCCAGCAACGACGACGTCGCCATTGTCTTCATCACCTCCGACGCCGGCGAGAACACTTACGTTGTCCAGGGCAACCACGGCGACCGCGACGCCTCGGGACTGTATGCGTGGCACGGCGGGGACCAGCTGGTGCAAGAGGCCGCCCGACGGTACAGCAACGTCGTCGTCGTCATCCACACCGTCGGGCCCGTGCTGCTCGAGTCGTGGATCGACCTGCCCTCGGTCAAGTCGGTCCTCGTCGCCCATCTGCCGGGCCAGGAAGCCGGCCGCTCGCTGACCGACATTCTCTTTGGCGACGTCTCGCCCAGCGGGCATCTCCCCTACTCCATCGCGCGCCGCGAAGAGGACCTGCCGAGGAGTGTGACGGACCTCGTCGGCTGGGCCGGCTTGAGCCAGCCCCAGGACACGTATTCCGAGGGCCTTTACATCGACTACCGCTTCCTCAACAAACAGGGCATCAAGCCGCGGTATGCCTTTGGTCACGGCCTGAGCTACACGTCCTTTACCTACACCAACGCCACCATCGCCAAGGTGACGCCGCTCGCGCCGACGCCGCCGTCGCGTACCCCGAAGCGCGGCATCCTCGACTACGCGCAGCCCATCCCGGCGCCCGCCGAGGCCGTGCAGCCGTCCGGCGTCCACACGCACTGGCGCTACCTCTACTCGTGGCTCAGCAAGTCTGCCGCCGAGTCGGCCGCCCGCGACGCCGCCACCCGCAAGTACCCGTACCCGGACGGCTACTCGACCGAGCAACGGCCCGGGCCCCGAGCCGGCGGCGGTCAAGGCGGCAACCCGGCGCTCTGGGACGAAGCGTACAGGCTGTCCATCCGCATCACCAACACGGGCTCGCAGCGGCCCGGCAAGGCCTCGGTGCAGGCATACCTGCAGTTTCCGGAAAGCACGGGCTACGACACGCCCGTGATCCAGCTGCGCGATTTCGAAAAGACAAAGGTGCTTGGGCCGGGCGAGGGCACGACGGTCGAGCTGAGCCTCACGCGCAAGGACCTGAGTGTCTGGGATGTGCGCTTGCAGGACTGGGTGGTTCCGGCTGTCGACGGTGCGTACAGGGTGTGGCTGGGGGCTGCGAGCGATGACTTGACGACGGTGTGCCGCGTCGACGGGCTGGTGTGTGAGCACGGTGTCCAAGGGCCGGTGTGATTCCATGCACGCTCGCCGTCTAGTTCGGAAGAGGGGGTGAGCGAGCGGAGAATGGAGCAAGTTTGCCCATTGATGAGTGCATATATCCAATGACGTGTATAGAGCCCACGAGGTTGCCTGCCGGATATAAGACGTCTTCACTGTCGTCAGGTGCTGCAAGGGAAAACGGCGTGGACCATGGTCGATGATGGATGAGCTTCGTCTTAGCCGCCCGGGTTGACAGTATTGTACATGATGTAACTCGTACCATGGTCATCAAAGGCCCTGGTGTTGCGGCTAGCCATGGCTCGACGCACGCTCGCCTACGATGGTAGGCCGATGCTGTCTCGCAACTCGCTTGTATTCCTCTTTCCGTGAAGCCCGCCGAGGGGATGCCGACCCTCGACGAGAACAGCTGGAGCAACTCCTACCATGCAAGCTGCCGACGTCCCTTGATCCGCCTCCTCAGCAAGATCCTGCGCCCCGTCTTGGAGCGCTTGCGGTGGAGAAAGCCGTGCCGCCGCTTCTGGACAAGTCGCGTGTGGCCGTTCATGGTGTTGCGCGGGCCAAAGCGCAGCTGTAGGCCGCAGAGGGCCGGGTGCGACGATACGGCGGCCGAGGGGACGAGGTCGGAGGGGACGGTGGCGGCGACGGCGGGCGCGAAGCCAGGGTTGGCGAGGGCAAAGGGGCTGTTGCCGGCGCGTTGGCGGAAGGGGAAGAGGGCTGGGCGGAGAGGCGCGAGGGTGGTCAAGGTCCTTGGTAGCTGGTCAGTGCCTGCGATTCTCCGAGGGTGATTGAGGTGTTTGCGGTAGCACCAAGAGGATGGGCGCTGGGGTCCATACCTGGGAGCCGACGACAGCGGCTTGCTGAGGAGGGGCCTCGCGAGGCGGGCGGTGAGGAGCTGCATCGTGGGGAAGGCGGTCTGAGGAATGGCCAACCCGGGGCACTTGGCGATGCCGACGTCGATGGATAATGACGGGAGGAGACGAGGATGAGTTGAGGCCGGACGGAAGCTCCAAATTTTGCCAGAGATGGACCGCCAATTGCCCGAGACGGACCGCCAATTTGCCCGGCCAGTGGGAGTGCAATTGCCCTAAGTCTAACGAATCAGAATGCAGCCTTTTGGGGCTAGTCAGAATGCAGCCTTTTAGGGCTAGTTACCCCTTCCTAAAGCAAAGCTAAGAGCTCGCGACGAAGAACATAAAAAAGTGTAACTCGTAGCTTCTGCTTTGCCCCCATAATTGGCGTATGGCATTTTTAAGTTTTTAAGTTACCCCAACGGGTAGAAGAAACTCCAGAGCCTATTCGCATACTACTAGAAAAGCTAGAACGACACATGATAAAAACCGTCATTGTCTCCAGCCCGTCGCCCACCTCTCCCATTCTTCGTCTTTGTATTCCTCAGCATTCTTCTCACTTCATCTCGCTACGCTTAGTCCCGAGCCGCAACTTGACGACCAAGTCGCCGACGCAATGGACCCTCTGCAGCGAGATGAGCAGATTTTCCTGGGCTGTACTCGCCTCGAGCGCCTATTCTACGAAATGAGAGAGCCCGTCGAAGAAATGTATTTCTTGGAGACCGCCGAGGAAATGTATTTCTTGGAGCCCGCCGAGGAAAAAGCCACCCTCCGACAACGCTTCCTCGAACAAGACCCAGACCAGATCTTCCAGCAATGGGCTGACATGGCGAAAGACGACTGGTTTGGACGCCACTGCATGAGGACAGAGCGCGTCGTGCAGCGTGACGAGCTTCTCCAAATCATATGGGACACGCCCTGCAAGAATCCGGACCAACTCGCCAAGAATCTCCGCACCTTTAATAGGTGCAAAGCTGCCCAGCTCTTCCTTGGCGAAAGCAGCTTTGGCGGAGTCTTGACCGGATATGCCATCAGTCCCGGCTCCTACCGACTCCACTCGGACATTTCTCGTAAAGAAATGAGCCATCCGAGAAACCCTAGCATCCTTAATCGCCACGTCCTCTCTATGGATCGGGACCCCGTGACGTCCGAGGGTCCTAACAGTCCTAGGAAGCGTCGCGAGGAGAACCGCAGCCTGGGAGAAGACTCGGCCATTTCTCTACGCAGCGCGTGCAGCCAAGACTTCAAGGACACGGAGCCCTTCTGTTTCCTCCAACTCGGCTCCTTGAAAGCCTGCTCCGGTCAGGTTTGGGCCGACGTTCGCGACAAGGGGCAGGAGGCAATCAACTCTGCCCAATTTGAGGGAAATGGCTACGCCGTCGTCGTCGAGCTTAGCCCTTCTGGCTACCCACGAGGTCCGGTCTACGTCGTCTATAATTCCCACGATTATCGACAGCACAATCGGAAAGACTTAATGCACCACGAGCCGCCACATACCCGACGACTCTATCCCGACTGCAATCAAGAGTTCTTTCTCGCCAAGATTGCGGATAAGCTTGAGAATCTCGATACAAAGTTGTTTGACTTTGAGGTTGTCGAGGAGCATCGACGTTCTATTATGCGGACCAAGCTGGACGGCGTGCAGCAAAGGATCATTCCCAACGACATCATAGCTTAGGCTCGGTCCGTCACGGCGAAGCGGGTTTCTGTCGAGAGCATAGAGTGGGCATCTACGGGGCAAGGGCATAAAGACCGGGAGTATAAGGAGATGATGGTTATCGGTCATGATGGCAAGATTGCCGGGTTTGCGCCCAGTCCGACACGGGAAATTGTGCACCAGCTGACGAGGAACTCGTTGTGGCATGGCGATTTGGTTGTGTAGAGTCTCTAGATAGGTAGCTGCTTCCCCTTTAATACCCTCATCGCAGCTATACTCCATTGCGAGCTTCCTCTACGTAGCTCGCACTAGCATCATTAGAGCTTTCCACATTAATAAGTTATGCCTTGACGAACGAAGTGACAAAATATTCTGCCTTGCGCCCCTCACTCTCCCCCCCTTTCTACATTCGAGCTTCGCTGCAATTTGACTTCTCTAGTTCGCTTCTTGGAACATTAGCGGTCCCGTCAAGTGATGGTGACCTACTGAATCTAGTATTAACCTATATGCCTTTTCTTTGTGTAGAAATGTACATAGCGGTATCGGTACAAAACTAGTACTGCTTTTTCGCAGTCCGAGAGCTGGTGATACGTAGTTTGAGTAGCATGATAGGTAGTAAAGTGTCCTGCATGACTCGAGTAATCAATGCGGCTGGATAACATCTTGACTGGTAAGAGAACACATCTAGCATGCTCTTATGTATAAATAAAGGCAGGACGCAACTCACAGTTCTCGTTTTACATACCATCGCCACGCAATTCCCCTCAAGTTCTGCATTCTTAAACATTAAGCATAACAGGGCACAAGTGCCAAAATGAAGACTTCTTCTGTACTATCATTCCTTATTACACTGGCTACGGCTCAGCCTGATCCAGACACGAGTTGGCCAGATACTTATAGCAAAGCTGATGTCGAAGATCAAGGTCAGTTTTGTCCACAGGATGATATCCGAAGTTCAAACTGGAAGGAGTGTCACGATAATTGTGTCAAGCGCGGTCGTATTATGGGTCATTGGTTTGATGTCGACAAGTATCCAAAGCCATCGTCCCTGACTATTAAATGTTGGAAAAAAGACGACTGGGATCGAAAGGAAAAGGCCGAGGGTAGATTTATCGGTGGTCAACCTTGGGATAGGTCTATCAAAGGTCTTCAGTATGGACTTGGAGAGCGAGGAGGGGGGTATGAGATATCCATTGGAGGGGGGCAAGGGGGCATGACACCGATCAAACCTTACGGCGATATTATTGGGTTTACAATTTGTCAGCAAAAGTTCTGTCTCGTCGCTAGAGGCTGTTAGATGTGGGTGAGTAACGTGTAAAATAGATGTATAGTGATAAAGATGGAGGAGGTTTTGTCGTTGTACGAAGTGTTCCACTAGTTAAGCCTTCCCGACCAAAACGGTTCCCACCTCACTCTCACTTTAATGCTCCGACGAAGATAACGATTGTCCATCTACCCGGGCTGTAAAGGAAGTGACCTCATAGATAGTATATCACTAAAATACTTCAAACACCCGTTCACAAGGCAAGAGGCTGAATATCCAGCCCCAAGGGTGAATATAGTATACCTGCAATTCACTTCCCTAGGGGGAACCCCTAAGAATCTGCACCGAGACAGTGCCGTAAAAGGCCGAGTAAGCACAGCTGTAAAGAAACGGGCCATACAGGTCGACCAGAGGACCCGTCGCTGTTGTTGACGGAAGGAGAAAGGCAGACCAAGGCAAAATGCGGTCCGAACTGCATCTAAAGCTCCTTAACGAGGGTGGTGAGTGTTGTCCTCCTGCTGATCACATCCTCAAGAGTCGGATCTCTGCCTGCCTCCCAAACAGAATGCACATTTTGCTCAAGTCGACGAGGCATCTATGCGCTCTGATGCCTTGGGAGCTCTCTCAGGTGCAACATGGTATACTTGGTCAATAAACGGCGGTCTGCACCCATTTTACTTACGGCATGTTTGTCCGGCGGGCTGGCTCGATGTGCAAGCTCTACTTCGTACTTTTGAAAGCATCTTTATCCACGAAAAAAAAGGCTGTTGTGCACCAAATCGTGCGAACAAGGCCCTGATCCACAAACACCCTCTCGTATCGGAACGGAGCTAGGATAACGCGGTAGATGGTGGCCTGGAGTACGTAAGCCACGCCTATTTAAGCGGGCTCGAGGGCTGGAACCCCCCACAGAACACACACATCGATCAACAGAGTTTTCACCCCTTCATTTGCCCACCGTTGCCGCGTGCCCCCGCGGGCGGATGCCAAGTGTGTCAGTCATGCGTTGTGCAACACGCCCCATCTAACTCTAGCCGCACCTCTCTTCGGCCGACACGTCCAACGAACGCCGACCACGCCCACCGGTCCGTCTAGCGCCCGCGTCGGAGGACAGCATCGTCTCCGCCGCCGTGGTATACTCCGGCACAACAGCGCTCCTTTGCGGGAATACGGCCATCGCCGTCACGTTCGCGAGCCTGTTTGCCCGAGTGCAGGCCCAGGTCGGCGCCGGGCTGTCCCTGCCAGCGTTCGCAGCCATGGTCGGGATTCCGGGCTGCCTGCTGGCGCATTTCGACATGCCAGTAATGCTCGTCGACAACGCCGCCCTAGCCACGCGCGTCCCCACAGCCGCGGCTTCCGGCATCCTTGCCAGCCGCACGGCGGCTTCGGAATTCGCCGCCTCGTTCTGGACGCGGCTCGTCGGGACGGGATTTGCCCCCGACCAGTCACTCGACGCCAGCTCCCTGGATGCCGACGACGCGTGGGTCACCGTGGCCGCCACCCCGGTGCCGTTCCCCGGATGCTTTTCCTCAGCACAAGCATCAAGTCAAGCAAGAGTGGCGTCAACGCCCATTTCCACCAGCGGCTGGATTTAACGCACGGCAAGAGCCCGCGTAGCTTACGGGTACGAAGCGGACGCTTCAGTGGTTAGGACTCGGACCTGCCCTTTCCGTCGGCGACTGCCAAAGCGAGTAGTTGACGATACGGCAAGAGCTCCTGCGAGGACTCTAGGTGTATTATCTCCCTCGATGGACGTGGCCGTCCTGATTTTTCTCTCCTCCTTAACCAACCGACACTATGGACCAGTAAGTTATTTCCATTAGTCCATCAGTCCATCAGTCCATCAGTCCATCAGTCCATCAGTCCATCAGTCCATCAGTCCATCAGTCCATCAGTCCATCAGTCCATCAGTCCATCAGTCTATTAGTCCATCAGTCCATCAGTTCATCAGTCCATCAGTCCGCGTCATCAAGCTAACCAGAGCATCAGCATATACACATTGCTCGGTCTGCACTACAAGGCCGCCGGCCCCGAGCATCCCGCCGACGCGCCTCCAGCCGGCGCCGCGCACCAGAGCATCGGATTCGGTTTCAACGTCTTTCAATTCAAATTGCGCGTACGTGACCGTCCTGATTTTTCTCTCCTCCTTAACCAACCGACAACATGGGCGAACAGTACGTTATTTCCATCAGTCCATCAGTCCATTAGTCCATCAGTCGCGTCATTAAGCTAACTAGAGCATCAGAAGGTATACTATTCTCGGTCTCCAGTATTACGCCGCCGCCGCGACGCCTCCAGCCGCCGCGCCACCACCCGTGTTTGAACATACAACCTGCGACATGGACTAGCCTTCCGACGCGGTCAACTGGGATCTCTACGAGGCTTACAACCAGCCCGCCACCAACAGCGAAGCGAGCATGGTCCGGGATCTTGAGGCGCTCATCGACCGCCTCGAGGCCCTGGAGAGGACGTGGGGGTAAAAGGCGAGGGCTACACACTTTGGGTTTGAACATACAACCTGCGCCATGGACCTGCCTTCCGACGCGGTCAACTGGCAACTCGAGGCTCTCAGCCGGATTGTCAACCAGACCGCCACCAACAGCGAGGCGAGCATGGCCAGATCTTGAGGCCCTCACCGACCGCCTCGGGGCCCTGGAGAGAACCATGAGCGTCTGGTTTGATGATTTCGAGCGCCGAATGAATGCATTTGTGTAATGCTTTGAGGCCATATACCGCATGCTTATGGCCATAAACCGCAAGCTCAATAACGTCGCTCAACAACGTCGACGATAAGGTCACCGAGGTCGACACCAAGGTCTATAACTTGGACCTCAAGATGGGAGTTTTCCGACGGGTCGGACAGCCATCAGTCGGACGAGTCGACACCAAGGTCCATAACTTGGACCTCAAGATGGGCGAGTTTTCCGACGGGTCGGACAGCCATCAGTCGGACAGCCATCAGTCGGACAGCCATCAGTCGGACAGCCCTCAGGCGGCCTCGTAAGCACGGACGCGATCTTGCCCCTATCCTTGTACCCGTTGGCCTGACAGACGGGACGCCCGAGGGCCAACTTATTAAGTGACGGAAGACACTTAGTTCCCCAACGGGTACTGCTCTGTAGGGGCACTATTCGTAGGCCCGATAGGGTAGCTAGCGTACTTGAAATCAATCAATCAATCATACAGCGTCTCTCGCAACCACTCCTCCTCCCCTTGGCGTCGCCTCACCATGCTCTCCACCGCCGCCCAGGCCATGACCAGCGTCACCTCGCCAAAGTAATTCACCCCGCCCTGCTGCCGAAAGCCCAGCCCGTCAAACAGCGCCCTGCTTCCCGCGTTGCCCTGCTTGATCTTGGCCATGACGCCCTTGAGCCGGGCCCCGTCGTCGTGCTGCTGCTGGTACTCGGCCAGCATCTCGTCCTTGTGCCGGCACAGATAGGCCAGCATGGCCCAGACGGCCTCTCTGCCCAGCCCCCGGCCGCGATGCTCCCTCTCGGCAATCATCACGTCGATTTCGCCCACCAGCCACCGCCCCGTCGCCTCTCCCCGTGGCCCATCGCCTCGGTCCTCTTGCTCGGCGGGATAGAGGAAAAAGTTGACGTCCCCCCTCATCCTTTCGTCGGCATCGCCCCCTCGCGCCCTCGCAGACGACATCTCGCCGGCCCCGTCGTCCAGCGGCGCGCACACGATGAATGTCAACTTATCCCGTGCTGCCCGCCACGAGGCCTGGTTCTCGCGCTCTTCCTGCAAGCTTAGGGGCTCTGACGCCGTCGCCTCTTGGATGCTCTGCCCGTGCACGCACACACCCACGTCAGCCGTCTGCGGCCTCGACGGGCGCTTCAAGGGACCCGTCGGCCTACCGGGTCCTGCATCCAGCCGTGGTACTTGAGCACATGGCGCTCTCGGTACGGCACCAGCAGCGCCTTGCTCGTGGCGACGGCTGCGATGCGTCAACGTGCAGTCCAGCCGCCGAGGCAGTCCAGGTCTTACCAGTGTTTTCGTTGAGCCTCATTCCACCGTCGTCGCCGAGGGCGGAGAATCGAGCTCCGTCTATCGGCCAATGCGCGAAGCAAGTCGAGTGCAGGCGCCGCAATCGTCGCCGCCGCAAGGGAGAAAAAGAAGGAAAGAAAGCGGCAACTGAAGCCACGGCGTTGTGCAAGCCCAACTGTGGGCCCTCTTTTGGCCCTCCATAATCGAGGCCCCAACCCAACTTGCAAGTCGACTACAAGGCAAGTTGACTACTTCGTACAAGACACAGCATCAATCGACGGCTCAACTATTCTAATTCTACACGCACAACACTCGGCCATCCTACCTTTGACTCCCATCGTAATCCTGATTGGGCGCCTGCAACAACAGCCGTTGCACCGCTGCCTCGCCCATCCGCGACTCCATGGCAAGCATCTCGGCCATCTGGCTCATCTGGCTCCTCGTGTCGCCGTCCAGCAGCGCCCTCAGATTCGCCAGCACCTGCATATCCGAGTCATTCTTATTCGGCGTCGGCGGGAACACGGTCCCCCATTTCTTGATCTTGGGCCCGTTGGGGTCCGACTCGGCCGAGGTCCCGTACTCTGTGTCCTTGCCCTTGTGCGCGTACTTCAACGTCCGCCTCTCCGGTTTGACCCCGAGCCCCTCGAGGAGAATGCCCGCCTTGGTCGGCATGACAGGCTGTAGCAGGATTGCTGCGATTCGCAATGCCTCGGCGCCATTAAATATGACCCAGTTCAGGTAGGTGCGTGCTCTGGGGTCGGCACTCTTGACCAGGTTCCACGGCTCCGCGTCGGCAACGTAGCGGTTTGTCTGCGGGCACAGGTGCGTTAGCAGGGACACAGATGTCGGCCTTGAGACACCAAGTCCTCACCTCTCGGAGCAGCTCAAATACTTCACGAATGGCGCCGCTCGTGTTGTACTTGTCCATCTCGTCGCTAAACGCCGAGGCCGCCCTCTCGAGGTGAGGCTCCAGGCTAAAGTAGCGCTTCTTCGCGCCGTCTTCGTCCTTGGACTCCACAAGTCCATCGTCCTTGGACTCCACAAGTCCATCGTCCTTGGACTCCATAAGTCCATCGTCCTTGGACTCCAGCCGTCCATCAAAGGACTCCAGCAGCCCATCAAAGGCACCGTTGCGATATGCTGAGACGGCCTCCACCGTCGACCACTTGCCCGTCACCTTTGGCCTGGCGATTCTATAAAACAGGTTGCCCAGGTTGGCCTGCAGTTCCTTGAGGTACACGGGCCCGATGAGCTGGTTGGAATAGCTCATGTCCTTGCTGTAGTTGCTGCTGCGCATCAAAAAGTAGCGCAAGGGGTCGGTGTCCCATCGCTGCATGGCGAAGAAGGGATCGACGACGTTGCCGCGAGACTTTGACATTTTACGGTTCGACATGGTCCAGTGGCTGTGGCAGAGAATCTTCTTGGGCAGCGGAAGCCCCATGGCCATGAGAAGTGCGGGCCAGTAGATGCAGTGGAAGCGGAGAATGTCCTTGCCAATGACGTGCAAGTCGGCCGGCCACGGGCCCATGTTCTCCTTGGCCGTGTGCCACTTGGCCCCGTAGCCGGCGTTGGTGATGTAGTTGATGAGCGCATCGACCCAGACGTAGATGGTTTGTTGGTCATCTTCCGGGTCGGGGATGCCCCAGCTGAGGCGCGACGCGGGGCGGGTGACGGACAGGTCCTCGAGATGGTTTTCGACCCAGTGACGGACTTCCTTCATCTTGTGCGCCGGGGTGATCCAGTCGGGATTCGCGTCGTAAAACTCGAGCAGGTCGTCCTTGTACTTGGTCAAAGGGAAGAACCAAGTCTCCTCGTCGACCCATTCGACCTCGTTCTCCGTCTCGGCGTTGATTAAGATTTTATTTCCCGTCTGCGGCTCGATGCTGGCCTTGACCATGTCCTCGGGATAGAAGCACTCGTCGTCGACGCAGTACCACCCCTGGTGGGTGCCCTTGTACAGGCCTCTATCCTCGGGGAGGCTGTGCTTGAGCTGCAGCCAAAAGCGGTTGACCGCCTCCTTGTGGTGGTCGTCGGTGGTGCGGAGGAAAAAGTCGTGGCTGACGTCTGCGGTTAGAGCCAGCGACATGAACTTGCGAGAGTTGAAGTCGCAAAAGTGCTTGGGCGGCATGCGCTCTTTTACCGCAGCGTTCTGTATCTTCATGCCGTGTTCGTCGGTGCCGGTGCACAAGACGGCCTGCCTGCCCTTGAGCTGCTGCCATCGCTTCAGGACGTCGGCCAGAACCATGGAATACAAGTGCCCGACGTGGGGAGCTGTTTGAGAGCGGGTCAGCCGACGAGATGCACGGGCCGAGGTGTTTTCTTCCAATCATCATACAGGCATTGACATAGAAGATGGGAGTCGTGATGTAGTATGGCTTCTCCGTCGCATTGGGCGAGCTGTCGGAGCTGCTCCAGCGTACGGTGTGTGGGCGACAGTCCGGGCACGCCCATTTGGGCCGCGCAGCCAGGCGCAGGCTCGGACGTGGTATGGCGCGCAGCGCGTGCGGTTTGAGCGACCGCATGGCGGAGTAATGCGCGAGTCGGTCAAGCTATTCACAAGCCAAGCTCGCGGTTGGGTTTTCGGTAGCGCCATCAGGATATCATGAACCATACAGTGCTAATAAAAGGGCGATAACTGTATGGCGGCGTACATTCGGGCTTCTGATGCATCGTGATGGCCTGCAGCGCAAGCAAACGAGTCAACGAACGGAGTAAGAATAAGCAACGACTTCAAGGCAGCAGCCGACAAATTGCGTCCCCAACTGTCACCTTGCTCTACCTGACGAAGGCGTCTCCACTTTTCGGACATCGACAAAGCTCTCCGCGAGTGCCATCAACTCCGAACCCGCCAAGATTGTCTCGCGACAACCACCTCATCGCGTCGTCGCCCCTACATCGCCACATTCAGATCCATCGCGCCCGCGGCTGCACTCAGAGTCGCCATGGCACCTCCAGACACCGACGATGAGATCAAGGTGTCGAGCGAAGGTTTGTCTGTTCTCCGTCGAGCCGCCCGTCGAGCAGGCGTGGCTGATGCAAATGGTAAACGGCAAAGCGGCCGAGACGTTTGTCAGCCACTACTACCAAGCCGTCAACACCCGCTCGACCCTGGAGCATTTTTACACCAACTCTTCTGCGCGCTACTCGACTCCCGCCGACATCTCCATCAACGGCAAGGTCGTGCCGACGCCCGCCAACTATTCGTCCCTCCTCGAAGCCCAAGGGCCCGGTGTGTGCTACGAGATCGAGTCGCTGGATGCGCACGTCATCAACCCGTCTACAGCCTACGGCGCCCCCGAAAAGATTCACGAAGAGGCCAAGATGGAGAAGAACGGAAGCCGCATGAGCTTAGTGGTGACGACCATGGGCAAAGTCCAGTTTGGCAAGGGCCGCGACGCGCCGCAAAATATGTTCAACGAGACGTTTGTCCTGGTTCCCAACTGGGACTCCATGGCGAAGAATCCCCCGCGAGGCATCAAGCGATGGCTCATCATGTCGCAAAACTATCGTGCCCTGTGAGATAGTGTGCCGTCGGCCGCTAGGTAGTCGTACTCGGAGCCCCCACGCCCGTTGTTCAGACGGACGGTTTCCGCGGCCACATGCATCATTGGCTCTCGGATTGATCCAGAAAATGCTGCCAAAAGAAAAGACGCAAGGACGGGGTTGAGTGGCCAACCCGCAACCCGGCTTGATGCGGCAATTTGGGCAATCAACAATCAACGACAAAAGATGATGAGTTCTAGTCGATACCCTGCGCCGACGGCGCCAAAATGCACGGTTGATGGAAGTAAACTGTCTCTATCGCGTCATACCCAGGCACTGTCTGCTTGCTTTCCTTGAGGCGCCCGGAGAAATGGTAGGGTTGTCCGGGCGGCGTGAATGTGGTAACCGGCGGCCCTATTTCCTTTACAGACCTTGTTTGCCCGCCCAACCGCACAACCACCTAACTCGTACGTTACTACGATATATGTACTTCGTAATGGTCAGAGATTAACATTATCATGAGACTTCGCTATGGTGTTAAGAGGGGCTATTCTTTAAGGGGAGAAAAGCATCAGGCCATCGCCGCGCTTGGAGTCATGTGAAACAGGGTCAGCTATATTCTTTGTCAGCAGCCCACGCGCGTACATCCCTACTTAACCGCCTTCTCTCCCCCATCCACTCTCCCTTGCCTCTCTTTGCCTCTTGTCAAATCATGGAGGGGGGGAAGCTGTCACCGCCGGCCACGATGCACGAGGAATGTCAGTAAATACACTCAGGGCTTACTGCGCGCATGAAGTATGTCGCTGACAATTTTCACAGGGCTGGAAAACGCCAACAAGGCCCTCGCTGTCAGCCTCGTTGCACCGTCCTCGTCCGGCCTCAAGCTCGTCGCCAAGTTCCATCCGAAATTCACCTACACCATCTTCGGTGATGGAGAGAAAATCTTTGGCTACAAGGACCTGAAGATCAGTCTGCGTTTCCGCGCCAACGACATGCGCCCGCACCTGCACACTTCATACTCCCAGAAGCTGAAGCCTCCCCCGGGTGTTGACCAGCCTACCGACGTCGCTGCTGTGCTGGGGGAGGGCGGCCATCTGCCCAAAGGTTGGTTCAGCCTTGCAAGCTTCTCGAAACCCATGGCTGATTCGCCCAAGTTGCCTTTGTCAAGGGATCCGACTTTGAGAATAGCTCCAAGCAGCTCGGCGACAACTGGACCCCGCCAGGAACCCTTCACGCGACCATCGACGGAACCAAGGGCCGCTACGAAGTCTGGAAAGGCAGCCTTGCCGATCCCGCCGTGAAGCAGCTCAACAGCCGCATCCAGATCTTGGTCCCGCTGCTCATTGAGGGAGGAAGCTACATCGGGCAGAGCGCCGACTCGGACTCAACAGAACTGGATCTCTCCGATGCCGACCGCTGGACAGTTTTTTTCCTCTATCAGACGCAAGAATCCCCCGAGGACTCCCAAAAAACGTCATACGTCTTTGTCGGCTATGCAACAGTTTATCGATTCTTCCACTTTCAACGCCCCACGCCGCCCCCGTCGCCAAAGGACACCTGGGAGTTGCCGCAAGGAGACTACGACCTGGCCGAGCTTCCCTGCAGAACGAGACTTTCCCAGTTTGTCATCCTGCCACCATTCCAGGGCAAGGGCAACGGTGCCAGCCTGTACAAGACCATATTCGAGACGTATTACGCGCACCCTCAGACGCACGAGCTTACGGTCGAGAATCCAAATGAGATCTTTGATGACCTTCGAGACATCTGCGATCTGACATTTCTCCGCACTATCCCCGAGTTCAGCGCCCTGAGCCTGGACACCTCGGTGTCGATACCTGATTCTGGTGTGGTGCCACCTTTGGTCGTTGGCGGCGACGCTCTCGAGAGCATCCGGCTCAAGGCCAAGATTGCCCCTCGACAATTTGCACGGGTACTCGAAATGCACCTGATGTCCGGGTTGCCAGTCTCGGTTCGGCCGACGTTGGACCTCGACGCAGTTGTCCCTACGCCGACTGAAGCCGACAGGCACCAGGAGAAAATATGGCAGCTGGTTGTCAAGCAACGGCTGTACCGGCATAATAGGGACGTGCTCTCGCAAATAGAGCCCGCTGAGCGCATCGAGAGGCTTCGCGAGACCCTCATCAGCGTGGAACTGGAGTACGCTCGGCTGCTGGCAGCCCATGACCGTGCTGCGAAGCACTCGACAGCACTGCCGCAACCTCAGACCCACGGGAAGAGGAAGCTGGACGAAACGGAGGGTGGGCCGCCCAGCAAAAAGGGAAAACTCGAGAGTGCGTGAATGGCAGAGCTTTGCAGGAGGGTGGATTTTAGGGATTAAGGCGTTGAGGTTCTCGTGTCAGCCAATTTTCCCCTTTTTAGGAAATGCGCCACGACACACGCTCGCAACTGATTTTGCAGGGCGATAAATGCCTCTACATTGTGTAAGCCTCTGCATTGTGTAAGCGTCTGGTTATGCATGCGCAAAGAATATATAATCCTCTTGCTGAACATGTAGTATCGTGATACTCCGTACGATTGGCAAGAGCCGCAGCGAGTTTCCAGCCCCACTTAAATGGTGCAAGTCGCCCCGCGACCTCTCGGCTCTCTTTTTTCCTCTCGTCGCCAACAACCTCAACCCGGACGCGGCTGGTCATCCTCCTATAATGCCTACCAGGCAAAAAGCCAGTGCAATAGCCAATCATTCCGTTTCCCGCGGTCTGTTGCCCTTCCCGATGCCTCCGTCACGGTGTCCAGGCTGACGGCGGCATTCAAATAGCTCCCGAGCCCACTATCGAGACCCTCGGCGAGCGAGCCGCACGACGTTTCCATCAAACCAACCCCATCGAGGACAGATACCAAGACGTCGGGCTGTCGGGCCTCACGGCGGCCGAAAAGAAGACATACGTGAAGTCTCGCCTGATTCTTCCCGTCGCCGAGCACGCGGTATCGCTGTCGAACAAGACGGAACGCGAGTTCTGGAAACAAGTCTCCAAGGAGGCCCTCCCCGTTCGTCGGCTTCGCAAAGACTACAGCTGGGGCAAGGATAGAAGTGGTCGCGATTTTGGAACCTACAAGCTCGACGACTTTGAGCAACGCAGCCTCAAGCACGCCAGGCTGACGGCCTTGGACATTCTGCACCGCCATTTCCTGACAAAGAGACGCCTTGCGCGCAACGAGGGCGTCGACGTCGCGTCCGCAGAACTAGAAGAGGAGAAGAAGAGGAGAATAAACATGGCGGCCCTGAAGCGGGATCTTTACGGCGAGATCATCGGCACGCTGGCCAACGACCCCGAATGGGACGACGTGATTCCGATTCCTCTGAACGAGCCCGAGGATGCTCTCGCCAAGATTGCCTATCCTGACGACTACGCCGAGGGTGAGCTAGGCCCGGAACGATGGCTCGATCCCGCCCCTTCTAACCTCGAACACAGCCGTGTCCTACTTACGCGCCGTCATGGCCGTCGATGAATGCTCCCCTCGCTGCCTGCGTCTAACAGAGCACGTCATCTCGATGAACCCAGCCCACTACACCGTGTGGCTCTACCGTTTCAAGATTATCACGGTGCTCAAGCAATCTGTCCCCGAGGAAATCGAGTGGCTCAATGAGGTGGCGATGGCGCACCTGAAAAATTATCAGATATGGCATCATCGCCAGCTCCTCATGAACCACTACTACCCCGTCATAGCGTCGGATGGCGAAGCCGTCAAGAAGCTTGGCGAGTCTGAGATGGAGTTCATTACCGCCATTCTTGCCGAGGACACCAAAAACTATCACGTGTGGTCATACCGCCAGTATCTGGTTGGAAGGCTGGGGCTTTGGACGCCCAACGAGCTCGGCTCGACGGAATGCATGATTGAAGACGATGTGCGCAACAACTCGGCCTGGTCGCATCGCTTCTTTGTCGTCTTCTCCGACCCGCAGGTGTCGACTAACGGCCTACCCCCAACGGCGCACGATGCCAGGGTCCCTGATTCAATTATTGATAGGGAAGTGGTATATACCAAGGACAAGATACGCATCGCGCCGCAGAATCAATCGGGGTGGAACTACCTGCGTGGCGTCATGGCCAAGGGCGGGCGCAGTCTCGCTACCGTCGAAGAGTTTGCCTCGCAGTTCGTTTCCGGTCTCGGCCAGGACAGCGAAACGGTGCAAAGTTCTCTTGCTCTGGATCTGCTCGCGGACGCTTACCACGAAAAGGGGGACAAGGACAAGGCCAAGCTGTGTCTGCAGAGGCTCTGGGAGAAGTGGGACCCTGTGCGGGAGGGATACTGGAAATACCGGGCTGCCGAGCTTGAGCGCGCGACTTGACACGGAATCCATGCGCGTATCACTGTGCAGATGCTGCAGGGTCAACCACTCCCGATCTTGGACCGCCAGGAGGGACGGGCCTTGACTCGAGGTTACACCATCGTCACCGCGGCCTCTGCTGGCTGCTGCTGCTGTTGGTAGGTTCGTGCACAACATTTTGCCCAGTCTCAGCCTTCAAGGCGGGGTGCCGCTTTCCGATCTATTAAATTTCTGTTTATTCTTAGCATCGCATGTCTTTGGGGCGTCGTGTTTGTGAAACGCCGTCGACGCCGTGATTTGTCCGTACCGGACGAGCGAGAGCTGGCGTACACCAAGATGCAACCGCGACTTATGAAGAGATGGATGTTGGATATACACGACAGCCTGCTAGACAGCGCCATTGGCCCTCTTAAGTCAGTTTCCATATGCCGAGCTGGTACAGTCTTGCTGGTTCAATCGAGGGATGTCGCCCTTCTCGCCACCTACGTTAATCTACGTCGGTGTTGCAGCTTTGGAGCCGGTTGGTCAATGATTATGTTAACATGCAGCTTATAGTTACTATTCAACACACGGAGTAAAACCGTTACTACCCACGCATGCTTGCCAATGCCGCCGAATTGCCTGTCAAAATGGGTTGGGACCTGGGCTTTTTCGCCTTCATCTTGGACACAATATTCACCACGTTGCCTGATGCAGTTTCTCTTTAATCTACGGTTATGCCAACGGGAGAGAAGAGCGAATTTAAAAACGACTCGACTGCGACGCGTCCGTCCTCCCGCCCTGCAGGAATGCTGGTGGCTACGCTACTCTCCCGGCAGCCAACAACCGTCTACTGAACTACTACAGCCTCGCCGGCATCTGCGTCTTCCGGGCGGGTCTAGACCATATCGAGGGCCTGCCGTCGTTGATGTCCGTCGTTGATGTCATGGGGCTACTTGGATGAATTTGCGGGACAATGGCCAGAGGACGGCACTCGGGGCGTGCATCATGACTGGATGAATCTTTGACAGGCGTTCAGGACCGCTTTTAAACCGTCATATCTGGGGCCGATGCGAGGAACAAAGCGCAAGGAGGCGACACAAGGCGGACTGGGGAAGGGGTTGGAGGCTGAAGCTATGAGACTCGTGGAGTCTTCACCTTCTAACGGCCGGCACGAGCAATGCCGCATGCCGCATCGCCCACTAGCCTCGTGTAGCCCCGACTAATCGTTGTTGAAGAGGCATGTAATGATGGGTAACCCAGTCCGCTACTCTGACTTGCTCTGCACTCGAATCCTTGGACGAGCATCACGTTGCTCGAGGCCGAAATGCGTCTTCGGCGCTGGACCGCGAGCATCGATGCAATAGCAGAAACGACAGACTCGGCGATGAAGCCTGAGTCGACAATCACGCCGTATTACACGGCGTTGAATGGCGTCAATGGGCCTACCAACATGCTCTGCAAAGACCTGCTCTGGTTGAGCATGGGCATCGTCGCCCTCCTCATCCTCGTCGTCCGCATATCAGAAACAGCATGGGCCAAGCGGCGACAAGCGTCGGCCGTGTCGAGGCCTCGAGAGCAACGAGACGAGCAGGAACAAGCTTGCTGGAAGACTCCCCGGTGGAGATGGGTGCCCGAGCTCAAGAAGCATCTTCTTTACGCCCCCCTGTTGAAGAAACGGCATAACCGCGCTTTTCGCCTGAGCTTGGGCACGCTGCCTACCCGACTATTCATGATGCTCATGGTCCTCTACCTGGCCTCGAACGTTGCCTACCTGCTCCAACTGAGGCTATCCAATCCCAACCGATATGCACTTCTCGCCGAGCTACGAGGCCGCTCTGGGACTCTGGCCGTCGCCAACATGGTGCCGCTCGTCATCTTCGCTGGCCGCAACAACCCCCTCATACCCATTCTCAACATCAGCTTCGATAGCTTCAACCTGCTTCACCGATGGCTGGGCCGCACCGTCGTCGCCCAAGTCGTGATCCACGCCATCTGCTGGATTGTCCCCGTTGTTGCCGACGGCGGCTGGAGCCTCGTGGGCAAGCTCATCACCGGCACTATGTTCGCCTCGTCCGGCACCGTCGGGGCCCTCGCCATGCTCTTCCTGCTCCTGTTGTCTCTCTCGCCCGCACGACACGCCTTTTACGAAACCTTTGTCAACATGCACATTCTCCTCGCGGCCACCGCATTCGCCACGACCTGGATTCACTGTGCTTCCGCCCAAGTCGAAAATGGGCTTCCCCAGCTACCCTGGATCATGGCCATCGTCTACCTCTGGTTTGCCGAGCGCCTTGCGAGAGTGGTGCGGACTCTCTACGTAAACTGGTCCGGCGGCGTCCTCACCACGGCCCACTGCGAAGCCCTGCCAGGCGACGTCACACGTGTGACGATGCAGCTTCCGCGGCATCTGAACATCAACCCGGGCACGCACGCCTACTTGCGCTTCTGGGGCATCAACGCCTGGGAGAGCCATCCCTTTTCCATTGCCTGGGTCGAGCATGGCGACAGTCAGCAACTGGCCTTGACAGAGACGGAAACCACTCTCGAAAAGAAGGCTCAAGTCAACGGCCCGACCTCGGTGTCGTTTCTCGTCGGTGCCCACGCCGGAGTGACCCGCAAGCTCTTCAACAAGGCTAGCAGCTGTCCCCCGGGCGTCCGGGTCAGGGCCACAATCGAGGGCCCATACTCGGGACATGATAACCTCGACTCTTACGGCCACGTTGTTCTCTTCGCCGGCTCTACCGGGGTAACTCATCAATTATCATATATCAAGCACCTTCTCGAGGGGCACGCCGCCGGCACCGTCGCCACACGCCGTCTGGTGCTGTACTGGGTCGTCCGCGACCTCGTGTCCCTGGAATGGGTGCGCCCGTACATGGACACGCTCCTCCAGATACCCCTTCACCAAGACTTGCTGCGCATCTCCGTCTTCGCCACGCGCACAACGAGGCAGCACGACATGATGGATGCCATCCCCAATATCAAGATAACCCCCGGGCGACCCGACGTGTCGGTGCTCTTGGCCGATGAAGTCGGCGAGCAGATCGGGGCCATGTGCGTCAGTGTCTGCGGAGCTGGGGGCTTGGCGGACGATGTTCGTGGTGCAGTGAGAGCCGTCCAGGGCCCCAGCGTTGTAGATTTTATAGAGGAGAGTTTCACGTGGTGAGGGCTACTGGAAGCGAAACCTCGATTGCTCCTTGGGGCGGTTTTATGTATTATGAAGAGTCGGGTGCTCATGTACAATAAGGGGCAAATACAATGACTTGTAGACTCAAGGCCCACCGATCGGGCCTTTTAGCGATCACATATGAAGCAACCAGTACTTCTGCACCTGGCAAAGCAAGATGTGTACATTTAAAGCAGATTTCAATCGCTCTTGGGAATCGCCGCCGACGAACTTGCCCAAAGGAGGTAGACGTTGGATTCAGCAGGGGACACAGTCGAGGTGGAATGGTGTGAGGGAGAGCGAGAGCGAGAACGAGTGAGCAAAAGACACGGGCTGCGACGCCAGGCAGGGCTGAGCGAAAACCGAGACAGCGGCTCACCCAAGCGAGATGACGATGACATGCAGCCAGTCTGTATGCGGCCAACTTCAGGCAGCTTATCCGCACATGTTGCCCGAAGACGGCGTGACACTCCTCGAGTGCCGGCAGCAAACTGCCACCAAGAGGCGAATCTCGGTCCCCTCGCTCATCCGCCACACAAAAGGGGTTGCCAATCGCCGCTGTCCTACGACAAAGGCTGAGTTTCGCGGATGGCCCCTTGGGATGAATAAACAAGCAATATTGATGGCTCGGTTTCGTTCCATTGGCATTCGTATTCGTCGCAAAGTGGCCTCATTCGGGCTGGTAGGGTACGGCGACCTGAGGAGTCCGACAGGTCCCGGCGGCCGGAGCTCGGCGGCCCCGCAGCGGACCGGAGCCGACGCCACGGACACGGAGCTTCCTCTTCCTGGCTTCCCACGTGTCACCGCCAGGCTCCGAGTCCCCGAAAGAAAAGCGTGCAGGGTCCTCGGCCCCTGTCAACGGCCCAAATGGAGAATCTCTTGAGGAGGCGGTGCTGCTCTGGGACAGCGGGAGGCCTCAAGACTCACTGTTATGAGGAACACATGTGCTCGCCCCTTGACCGTGTCTGGAGTCGGCGGAGCGTTCAGGGCAACAGCGTGTTGGAACCGTGGGCCCGGTTTCGGGCGGGTGTGGCATCTCGACGCAGCGAACAAGGGGGCTGGACGCGGCTGATGCTACGCCGCCATGCAAGGGGCTGCGACAGGACGCCTTGTTGGGGTCCGAAACCTTGGATCCTGGCCGTGTGTATCGCAGAGGTTGCTCGAAATACATGTACTACTACTTCGTAGGCGCCGGCGCATCCTCCCACTAACCACCCCCTGATGCTGCACCGATATACGAGAATAGCTAGCGAGGCTCAACCCGCAGCCAGCCTTTCGGGACTGCCAATCAGCTGCTTGTCTTGGACAGTTGACGACGGGATCCAGCCCTTTGTTTGCGGCGACGGACCGAGTGGTACCGAGCCGAATTTGGCTCGCGGCCTATATCTGACTCTGGCCCCGAGTTCCTGGCGTGGCAAGCCATGTCCATGTAACTCGTGTGTTGCCTCTGTCCCCGGCCGAGGACGGCGGCGTCGCCCGGCCCCAGCGTCCATCGAGCCTCGCTGTGCTGCTGCTGGTCTGGAAGCCACCAGTCGCAGCCTCGACGGATGAATCCTGCTTTACTCTGCCTTGTCTCGCAGCGCTCGGCCAGGCAGAACTCGCGGGATCCGGCCACGGGTGTAAGACGACGTTTGGCTGCCGTGACAGCCGCTTTCAACCCTCGGCTATCGCTCCGATGCTGACCAGGGACCGCAGTGCAAAGCTGAATATTGCAGAACCATTGGGGTGAAGCTCGAGGCCTTCGCGCCTGCTGTTGGCTCCGTCATCGCACACGAGCATGAGGCTGTTTGTTGCGCCCGGAACCTGCCCCGGAGCCAGTCCTCCCGCCAGGCGCCTCGAGGTCAGGAGATGCTCACACCATGCATGTCCCGTCTTTCCGGTCCGCACCTCCACGGAGACATGATGCTATTCACGTCGAGTCTCTGCGGATATCCGTGCTCTGATGGACACCAGGGCGAGGTGTATTTAAGAAGAAAGGGGCCTCGGTGACGCGTCGTCTTCTTCACTCGTCACAACTCCCTCGTTCAGCTCGCTTCGCAGTCTTGCCATGATGCTGCCCCGTCTGCTCGTCTCGCTTATAGTGGCGGGCCAGGGCACCCTCGCTGCCGTCCATGGGCCGTCGTCGGCTTGCAACCGCACCTGCAAGTGCCTCCCTCAAGACAGCTGCTGGCCACGCCAAGACGAGTGGTCTCGGCTCAACCGCACCGTCGGCGGGCGGCTGGTTGCCACGGTGCCCCTGGGCTCCCCGTGTCATGATCCGCAGTACAACGAGGAGGCGTGTGCGGCTCTTCGGAAAGACTGGCTGTTCCCGATTGTCCAGTAAGTCGGGCCTGAGCGTGCAAGTGACCGGGCGGTCCGCTGACGAGTCCTCCTCGTCCAACAGCATACAGTCCACGTCGTCCGTCATGGCGCCATTGTTCGCCAACCAGAGCTGCGAGGCCTTCCAGCCCAGGTCCTCGCCCTGCACCCTGGGCAACTACGTCAAGTACGCCGTCGACGCCGAGGGCCCGGAGGACGTGGCGGCAACACTCGCCTTTGCCCGGAAGCACAACATCCGCTTCGTGGTCCGCAACACCGGGCACGACTTCAACGGCCGGTCGACGGGCGCCGGCGCGCTCGCGGTGAGGACCCACAACCTCAAGGGCAGCCGGGTCCTCGACTGGAACGACGGGCATTACACGGGCAAGGCGCTGAGGATCGGCTCGGGCGTCTTGGGATACGAGGCCGCCCAGGCCGCACACCGGGCCGGCCTGGTCATCGTGTCGGGCGGCTGTCCCAGCGTCGGCCTCGCCGGAGGCTACATCCAGGGGGGCGGCCACTCGGCCCTCAGCTCCGTGTACGGACTGGCGGCCGACAACACGCTGTCTTTCGACGTCGTCCTGACCTCGGGCCGGCTCGTCACGGCCTCACGCTCGGAGAACAAGGACCTGTACTGGGCCCTGAGTGGCGGCGGCGGCGGCACCTACGGCATCGTCGTGTCCGTGACCATACGCGCCCATCCCGGTGCAAAGGTGGGCGGCGCCAGCTTCAGCATCGAGGCGCCTCAGGACAATGCCAGCCGCATCTATGACGTCTTGGACGAGTTCCACGCCGCCGTCGCCCGCATGGCCGACCAAGGTGGCTTCGTCTTCTACTCCATCAGCAAGGGCAGCATACACAGCCAGGGCCTCACCTTTTACAACAAGACCAAAGCCGAGGTTCAGGCCGTGATCCAGCCCTTCCTGGACTCTGTCTCCGCCGGCTCCAGGGACTTGGTCGTCACGTCCAACTTTACCGAGTTTCCCAGCTATCTCGAACACTACGTCCACTACGTAGGTCCTCTGCCCGGCGGCAATCTCCCGGTGGGCACGACACTCCTCGGCGGCCGTCTGATCCCGCGCTCGGTCCTGCCCAGTCTCTCGCCGACGGTGCGGCAACTCGTCGAAATGGGCGTCACGTTTAACGGCTTCGGCATCAACGTCACGCGCTTTGGTCAGGACGGCGCCAACTCGGTGCTGCCTCAGTGGCGCGACTCCATCGTGTCTGCGGTTCTCATGCTCCCCTTTGACTTTGACGCGCCCATCGGGGACATGCTTGAGCAGCAAAATAGGATAACGCGGGACGTGCAGCCCGTGATAGAAGCCGCCACGCCCGGGTCCGGGGCTTACATGAACGAGGGCGACTTCCAGCAGCGGGACTTCCAGAGCAACTTCTTCGGGGCAAACTACCCGAGGCTGCGGGCGATTAAGCGACGATATGATCCGGAGGGGATGCTTTACGGCGTGGCCAACGTAGGGAGCGAGGATTGGGTCGTCGGCAGGGACGGGAGAATGTGCCGGTCGAGATGAAGGAGAGCCTGATGTTAATATTATCAATAAATTAGTAGCCAAGTAGAATCAGCAGTCTCGAGGACGAAGCGCGAGGCGGCCCAACAGTTACCATTGGCCACACGGCAACTTGTGACCGAGGCGCGAATCGCGAGTCGCGACCAACAGCCCCGTCCCGGTGCGGAGCGAGGATATATAAGTCGCCGTGCAACCCGGCAGAGCAGTCAGTCCCTTTATTCCACCACTCGCTTTCATCTCACCGTCATGGCTCTCCCAAACAACCTGGCCCTCCCCGAGGGCTCTCGCGTCCTGGTAACCGGTGCAAACGGCCTGATCGGCTCCCACGTCGCCAACCAGTTCCTCAACCTGGGCTTCAACGTCCGCGGCACGGTCCGCGACGTGGCCAAGTGTGACTGGCTCCGCCTCTTGTTCGAAAACAAGTACGGCAAGGACCGCTTTGAGCTGCTCGCCGTCCCCGACATTGCCAGCCAAGGGGCTCTGGACGAGGCCGTCAAGGGTAGGCTCCCATCGTGCACTGCCGGGTTCTCGCTGACGCGCCCTTGATCAGGCGTCTCGGCTGTTGCCCACGTCGCCTCCAACCTCAGCTTCAGCCCCGATCCCGAGCAGGTCATCCCGGGGGCAGTTGCCGGCGCCCTGAATGCGCTCAAGGCCGCGTACAAGGAGGCCAGCGTCAAGCGCTTCGTCCTGACCTCGTCCAAGGATGCCGCGGTTCCTCATCCGTCGGTCGAGCCGTCTCCCGTCACCACCGACCAGAGCTGGAACGACGCCGCCGTCGTGGCCGCCTGGGCGCCGCCTCCGTATACCCCTGAGCGCGGCGGCGTCGTGTACGCTGCGAGCAAGGTTGAGCAGGAAAAGGCCGTCTGGAAGTTTCACAACGAGAACAAGGACAAGCGTCCCGACTTGACTGTCAACACAGGTGAGCCGACGAGGGGCCTCGTACACACTGCGCCCGTACCAGCAAAGGATTGAACTAAAGACGCAACAGTGCTGCCCGGCTTCAACTTGGGCAGGAGCCTCGATCCCGTCAACCAAGGACACCCCTCTTCCACCCAGACCATTGCCACCCTGTGGAGAGGAGAGAGGCTTCCAGAATGGCTCTCGGAACCCAGTATGCCATCAACGCCCCTCTCCAGACCCCAGCCATGTGGCTAACCGCCGTGACAACAGTGCACTATGTTGACGTCGAGGACACGGCCCGCCTTCACGTCGCAGCAGCCATTCTCCAAGACGTCCGGAGCGAGCGTGTTTTCAGCATAGTCGATTCTTTCAACTGGGATCAGGTGCTGGATATTCTTCGCAAGCAGAACCCCGGCCGCCAGCTCCAAGACAACTTTTGCGCCGGGGAGCGTATCTTTACCTTGGTGCCCAAGGCCCGGTCCGAGGAGCTGCTGCGGCGGATGGGTCAACCTCAATGGACGTCGTTGGAGGACATTGTTGCCATGAACACCGAGGATCTTCGGCAGGCCCCTGCAGAGTAGGAGGCGTGCATTGCTGGTCAAAGGCGGCCGGGGGGGGGGGAAACACAGTCGGTCCAGCAGTAGGCGGGCGAGGAGAGCGGCGTCTACCGAGGTTGCACAGGGTCCACGAACAATCCAAGCAGAATTCTCTTGTTCCTTGGTGCAAATCCCCTGGACCCATCTTCAAGTGGTACCTTGGTCGCCCATCTATCATCATTTTAATAAAAGTGTATCCCGTTCCCATGTCCCTTGCCAATGTCAGCGAAGCAAACGTGAGTCGTCAAGTTTACCGAGGAGCCGTGCTCGACCTGGTTCCGTTGACTCCCTGGACACCCTGGCCAAGCTGGCTGGCGACGCACGTGGCCTCGCGTATGGCCCGCGAAACACTGCCGCGAACGCCCCCCTCCTCGAGGACCAGCAGACCGCCGATGGTGCAGCCGCCCGGCGTCGATACCTTTTCTCTCAGGATGGCCGGGTGCTCGCCGGCCTGGACAAGGCCCGTAGCCCCCCTCATGGCCTGCGTGGCCATTTTCTGGGCTTCGGCGCGGGGAAGGCCCATGGCAACGGCTCCGTCAATGGCGGCCTCGAGCACGAGGGCGAACATTGCCGGGGCGGATCCGACCAAGGCCGTGGAGGCGTCCATGGCGCTGGTTGGCAGGTAGACGACGTCGCCGACGCGCTTGAAGATCCAGGTGACGATCGCCTTGGTTTGCGGCGGCAGGGGAGGATCGGGGAGGCCAATGACGGTCATGGATTCGCGGATGAGGGCAGCCGTGTTGCACATGGCGCGGACTTTTCTGACTCGGCCTTCTTGGTCGGGGCCGAGTGGGGGAGCGTCGCCGTAGATTGCCGTCTCCATGTGCTTGTCCGTGATGCCGGCGCAAATGCTGATGAGCAGCTTGCCACGCAACGCATCGGCCATGCCGTCCTGGCTCAATACGTCATTGACCATGTAGGGCTTGCAGGCGACAAGGACGATCTGGGCCTGCTGAACAGCAGCCAAGTTGTCCTTCTGCACCACCTTGACGGCCGCGTGGTCGCGCAGCGCCGCCTTGACCCTTTGCACGCCCTCAGGGCTGCGCACGCAGGCAATGAAGCGTGCGGGCAAGCCTTGCGGCAGTTCCTCTGCGGGAGTCGAGATGCCCGAGGAACATGGCGTCGCCAGGGGCTTGGCCGCGTGCATCTCGGAGAGGGAAGTGAGGATGCCGTTCAAGATGGCAATGCCCATGGTGCCTGGAAGAAGGGTCTTCGATGAGCGCGCAATCCATCTCAGAATGGGCATCTTTGGTGGCCTACTACTTACCGCAGCCAAGGACAGTCATTGTAACGTCTTGACGCGACGAGCCATGGTTGGAGAGGGAGAGCATGGCGGGCGTAGATGGACAAACGACGTCTTGTACGGCCTACGGTTGATGGATGCTATGCGTGCGGAAAAGGGATATATTGACGTTGAAGAGAGGAAGTATCGACAACGTGGAAACAAGATGGTGAGCGGAGCCTTTGCCGCCCACGAATAGGTAGGGGACTGCAACAGGGGGCTTGTTCTCTGTCACGGAGTACTTAGTACCCGTAGTGCAGCGGATTGACTCGCTTACTCATCCACCAACCTACCTATCATTGCCCTCAGGCAGGTGCTCAGTCTCTCTTCCCGCCTCAACCCCGAGACGACAACGGGCAGCCAAGGGACCGGACCGGCAAGCCTCAGAATGGCCGATCCATTCGAAGTGCGCATGCGCTTCAGCTCGCAGCTGCAGCACCTCAACGCCTCGGTGAACTCGGCGCAAAAAGCTGCCCAGTATGCTTTGAGGTATAGAGACATGGACGAGGATCTGCACTCGTGCATTCTCGAGCAGGTGGAACGGGTATGACGTTGCATGTTGGCGAGAGACGGCTTGCTGACTTCTGTGCCAGAACAACATGAACACGCGGGCAAATATCATGTATTTCATCGAGCACTTTCTCGACTTGGCCAAGAACGGACACGCCGACTACATCCGCATGATGCAGCGCGACATCATTCGCGTAGTAGACGCCGTTGCTCCCGATGACGGATCGGGGGCCGCCAATGTCAAGGTTGTTCGCAAAGTAGGTCCATCTGCCCACTGGCGGGCCTGCCAACGCCTCCACCTCCCCGCCCGCCCGTCAGTGCTCGATTCTAATCCTGGGCTTAGGTTCTGCAGGGCCTTCAAGGCAAGGGCCACCTCGAGTCCCAAGCCGTCACCCAAATAGAGGACGTGCTGCGCGAGCGGGAAACCAACGACGACGACCTCGGCATCGCCTCCTCCCCTGCCGGCGATGTCGAAATGGTCGATGGGCCACCATCGCAGACAACTCCCCGGCCGGGAAGACGGCCTGTTCCGCACAGAATCGACAAGCGGCAAATCGAGCAGCGCATCGAGGAAGATCGGGAGCGGCACAAGCGGGCGCGGGAGAGCATCTGGGCGACGCCAAAGGGAGAAGACGCCGAGATGAACAAGCTTTGGGAGGAGACGAGCGACTTTGGAGAAGACGACGATCGTCTGTTGACGGAAGAGGCTCAAGACTTCTCAAAGGAAATGGCCTTGCAGCAATGCCCCCATAAACGGGTCGCCAACGGAGATCGACCTTGACATCAAGAGACGGGCATCGCACGGGCAGCATTGGGCGGCGTTTTCTAGGATTCTCCCGGGGTGGGGGACTTGTCTGCACGATATCTGGAGCCATTGAGATACCCCTGGGATTTTGTTTACTGGGAATGACATCTTGTGAGACGTACGGCGGTGCCCGAGACGGGGCCGACAAGCAATCCCTTGCAGCGCAATTGAGGTCATGTCATGACTGGGAAATCTTGCTCCCGTGTTTTCTGTTGGATAGTTGTACACACGATTTTATACATGCGAGATGGCTCTCCTTCATGTCATCGGTCCTGGCGCTCATCACTCCATCACGACCGTGGCGCCCAACTCCTTCATCTTTGCCATGATCTTCTCTGCCTCTTCCTTGGGGATATTCTCCTTCATGACTTTCGGTGCGCTCTCGACAAACTTCTTGCTGTCGACTAAGCTCAGGCCCAGCATGCCCTTGACTTCTTTAATAATCTTGGCCTTGGCGGTGGGGTCGATTGATTGCAGCTTCAGGGTGAAGACCGTCTTCTCGGCTGCGGCGGGAGCAGCCTCTTCGGCTTCTTCGACAGCGGCGGGAGCAGCAGCGCCAGCAGGAGCGGCGGCGAAGCCACCCATGGGCATATCGGGAATGTTGAGCGCGCTCTGTCACGATTGGTTCAGCCAGCAAGCCTCGGCCACGCCGGCGAGGGCATCGCCACAAACCTTTAAGCTGGAGACGAGGTCGGCAGTCTCCAACAGCGTCAATTTGCTGATCTGGTCGACGATCTGTGCAATCTTGGGGTTCGTCGGGGCGGCGGTCTCGGCCGAGTTCCATCGCCTTGTCGTCGAGGCGACTCGGGGCATCTGTGCGGAGGCTCTGGCCGGGCCTAGCAGCTGGCGAGAGCAGCTTCGCGCTGCGTACCGGCAAGACATGGCCATTGCTGCTCGTGGACGGAGACGGGGGTTCTGCGGTTTCGTAGTCGTCAGTCGTCAGTCGTTCATCGCCGTGCTCAAGTTTTTCGAGCTTCGCTACCTCTTTGCCGTCGATGACCCGCTGTGCTGATTGGCTCGGAATATCGGTAGCGCCGTGACCGACTCTCGACACCCCCATGCACCCCACCCTGATTTTCTAAGGAAAAAAAAAAAAAAAGTCCGCCCAGAGAAGCGAAAGTTCAACAGCGACGCGAGCAAGTTTTCTGCGACAGCGAGGCCATCATGGCCACAATCGACGTTGCGCGACAGAGGAGGTCGCTTCTGGAGGATGCGACTGCTTTGCATCATCTGCCGCCGGAATTACTCCAGCTTATCCGGGACCACGCCTCGTCAAACTTACTCGATGCCGTCGCGCAGGCAGCGCTGAGCCCGTCACTTACAGAAGGAGTCTTTGTGCACTTCGAAAATGTTTTTCCCGACATTTGCGCACGCTGGATCCTCCACGCCAGACCGGGCACGCAACAGATAGCCGTTGCCGCGGCTTTTGCGAGACTGTTACCGTTTGCGCCCTACCTCTCAGCTTTCCTCAGTTGTTCTGCGCGGGCCTCGGTGAGCACGGAGCCGCCGTCCCTGCAGCTACTGCTTCCGCGGATTGATGAGACGACGTCGTCCAAACTCGACGCCAATGACCTACTGCAGACCCTCGTCACAGCCTGGAGGCTTCTGAGCTTCGATGCCCGTACGTTCAGGCATCTGGCCTCGCCTTCTTACCTGCAGACCCTGTTCAGTGGGCACGACAGCAGGGCAGTCCGGTTCATTGCGATCCGAGTCTTCTGCCAGCTGCTTCACGCGTCCGACTTCAAACTCGAGGCTCTCGTCAAGGAATACTGTGGACAAGAAGACGCCATCATTGCCGACTTGGACGGAACTCCAGTTGACTTTGGCTTCCTCTCGTTGCATGAGCACGCCCGGGCCCAGCGAGTCGTCGCGCTGCGCCAACAGGTGGAGCAGGGCAATGATGGCTCCGAACAGAAGCCTCTGCCTCAATCACTAACCCCGTACGTTGTGCCTTATGGGAAGTTTGTTCTGCCGCGACCACATGGTTCCATTGGTGACCCGTCGACCCTGGTGATGACTTCCACGACGATGACGAACCTCGAGAATCTTGCATTCATGCTCCGAGAAGCCGACCCGATCCTGCTTCACGGCCCTCCGGGTGTTGGCAAGACTGCATTGGTCCACGAGTTCGCCAAGCAGCTCGGCATGTACTCAAGCATGGTCACACTGCATCTGAACGAGCAGACTGACGCCAAGATGCTCATCGGTCTGTACTCGACCGACTTGAAGCCTGGCAGTTTTCAGTGGCGCCCCGGTGTCCTGACCACGGCCGTGAAAGAAGGGAGGTGGGTGCTCATAGAGGACCTCGACCGGGCCCCGACCGAGGTCTTGAGTACTCTGCTGCCCCTGATCGAGCGTCAGGAGCTTCTGATACCTACCCGCGGAGAGAGAATACGCGCCGCAAAGAGCTTTCGCCTCTTTGCCACAGTGCGGACGTCTCCTGGCATCAATGGTCGAGAAAACCTGCCGAGCCTGGTCGGCATGCGCTTCTGGCAATCCCTATACACCCAACCCCCTATCCAGTCTGAGTTGGAACAGATCGTCCTGCAAACCTACCCGATCCTGCAAAAGTTCGTGCCGGGTATCCTCGCAGTCCACGAGCGCCTTTCTCAATTGACGAGAAACCCGGCTCTCATGTCTCGTGGACGAAGTGTCATGGATCGTTCGATGAACTTGAGGGACCTTCTCAAGTGGTGTCGCCGGCTGAGAGAAAGCCTCCTGGCGGCAGGGTCGACATCAGGCCATGAGCCAATCAGTGAAACCACACGGGACTGGATGTTCATGGAAGCACTGGATTGTTTCGTGGGAAGCTGTCCTGATGTTGAGCTCGGCAGCAGATTTGTATATGCCATTGCTGAGGAAATGCACATGTCCAAAGATAGGGCAGACCATTATCTGTCTGCCAATATACCCATTTTGGAAGAAAACGATCTCATATTCAGCATTGGAAGAGCCCAGCTGCGGAAGAAGAGGGCCTCGATTCGACCGCAAAAGTCGAAGCGGCCCTTCGCCAGCACCACCCACTCCAAGAAGCTGCTGGAACAAATCGCCGTGGCAGTCAAGCTACAGGAGCCCGTGTTGCTCGTCGGCGAGACGGGAATCGGCAAAACGACCGTGGTCCAGCAGCTCGCACAGTCTCTCGGGCATAAGCTTATTGCCGTCAACCTGTCGCAACAGAGTGAGGTCGGAGACTTGCTTGGTGGTTTCAAACCCGTCAATGTGCGAACACTGGCCGTTCCCCTGAAGGAGGAGTTTGAGGACCTCTTTGCAGCAACGGGAATATCTGCCTCCAAGAACCAAAGGTACCTGGACCAGATTGCCAAGTCTTTTGCCAAAGCGCAGTGGTCGAGACTGTCCAAGCTCTGGAAGGAAGCCCCCAAGATGTTTGTTCACATCGTGAGCGAGCTGGAACGCATGCAGCTGGGGTCTCGGGATGACGACGCGCAGCCGACAAAGCGTCGGAAGCCGCAGTCCAAGCTGCAGTCTCTCAAAGAACTACGACCGCGCTGGGACTCCTTTGCGCGCAACCTGGTCCAGTTCGATGTGCAGGTTTCAGGCGGCTCCGGGAGCTTTGCATTTTCGTTCGTGGAAGGCAACCTCGTCAAAGCTGTCCGAAATGGCGACTGGGTGCTTTTGGACGAAATCAATCTCGCCTCCCCAGACACGCTGGAGAGCATTGCGGATCTCCTGGTCGGACCGGATGAGCGGCCCTCAATCTTGCTTGCGGAAACGGGAGAGCTCGAAAAGGTCATTGCGCATCCGAACTTCCGCATCTTTGGCGCCATGAACCCTGCCACGGATATCGGCAAAAGAGACTTGCCCATCGGCATCAGGTCAAGGTTCACGGAGCTTTACGTCAGGAGCCCTGACGCAGACCACAAAGATCTGCTTACCATCGTCAAGGCATACTTGGGAAGCAGCAGCATCAAGGATGACCAGGCAGCAGACGACATCGCGCGGCTGTATCTCAACACCAAGCGATTGGCCGAGGAGAAGCGACTCGTCGATGGGGCAAACGAGGTGCCCCATTTCAGCTTGCGGACACTGACTCGGGTCCTGAGCTATGTCACCACGATTGCTCCCCTGTACGGCCTGCGGCGCGCCCTGTACGAGGGATTCTCGATGGGCTTTCTCACCCTCCTGGACCGGGCTTCGGAGAATATGCTGCTTCCACTCATCCACCACCACCTGCTGGATAAGCACGGGAATTCTAAGTCGCTCCTGTCGCAAGCACCGAAACATGCCAACGACGGGAGACGCTACGTCAGGTTCCAGAACCAGAACCGGGATCGCCAGTACTGGCTTTTCCAAGGCGAAGAAACTCCTGTCAAGAGGGACGACTACATCATCACTCCAAACGTGGACAGGAATCTCCTCAACCTGGTCCGCGCAACGTCAACCAGACGATTCCCGATCCTCATCCAGGGACCGACCTCGGCGGGGAAAACGAGTATGATTGAGTATCTGGCCAACTTGACGGGGAACAAGTTTGTGCGCATCAACAACCACGAGCATACCGACCTCCAAGAGTACCTGGGCACCTATGTCTCTGGATCGGACGGGAAACTGCGCTTTCAAGAAGGTCTCCTCGTTCAAGCGATGCGGCAAGGTCACTGGATTGTGCTGGATGAGCTCAACCTGGCGCCGACCGACGTTCTGGAGGCCTTGAACCGCCTCCTGGACGACAACCGCGAGCTGCTGATCCCAGAGACGCAAGAAGTAGTCAGGCCCCACGAAAACTTCATTCTCTTTTCCACTCAAAACCCCCCGGGCTTGTATGGCGGCCGAAAGATCCTCTCGAGAGCGTTCCGCAACAGATTTTTGGAGCTGCACTTTGACGATATCCCTGAAGACGAGCTAGAGTGCATTCTGCAGCGACGCAGCCGCAACACATCTCCATCAGATTGCCAGCGAATCGTGACTGTATACAAAGAACTCTCCCGGCTGCGTCAGACCAGCAGACTGTTTGAACAAAAGGATAGTTTTGCGACGTTGCGAGACTTGTTCCGCTGGGCCCTCAGAGAGGCCGACTCCAGGGAGGAGATTGCTGCCCACGGCTTCATGCTTCTGGCAGAAAGAGTTCGGAACGAGGAAGAGCGGCTGGCCGTAAAGGAAGTCATTGAAAGGGTTTTCAAGATTGCCATCAACCCAGAAGAGCTCTACTCGGCTGATGTTGCACCCGAACTCAAGACTCTGACCCGACAGTCGAATGGCCAGGATGTGGTCTGGACACGCGCCATGCGACGTCTATTTGTCCTCGTTTCGCGAGCCCTTCGGAACAATGAGCCGGTGCTTCTCGTTGGCGAGACGGGCTGTGGCAAGACAACTGTTTGTCAGCTGCTTGCTGAAGCTCTGGGCAAGCGGCTGGACATTGTCAACGCCCACCAGAATACAGAGACCGGGGACCTGATAGGTTCACAGAGACCCGTCCGAAACCGAGGCGCAATCCTGGACGCCTTGAACGCCGATCTTGCGTCAATCTTTGACACTCTCGGGCTGGCCAGCCCAGGCTCGACTGAGGAGAAGCTGGAGCTTTACAGATCTCTCGACGAAACGACAGTCGCAAAACTCGTACCGGAGCTCGTTCAACGTGTCGCAGCAAACGAGACAAGGGCAAAAGCATTGTTTGAGTGGTCGGATGGAGCCCTGGTGGCCGCGATGCGGGATGGCCACTTTTTCCTTCTTGACGAGATCTCTCTCGCCGATGACTCAGTCCTGGAAAGACTCAACTCGGTCCTGGAACCTCAGAGAACGCTGCTCTTGGCCGAAAAGGGCATCGATAACAGCTTCGTCGTGGCATCTGATGGCTTCCAATTCCTCGCCACCATGAATCCCGGTGGCGATTTTGGCAAGAAGGAGCTGTCTCCCGCCCTGCGCAATCGTTTCACGGAAATCTGGGTGCCGCCGTTGTCCGAGAGCCATGACATTTATGACAT
The DNA here is from genome assembly GCA_012934285.1 of Ophiocordyceps sinensis. NCBI lineage: Eukaryota > Fungi > Ascomycota > Sordariomycetes > Hypocreales > Ophiocordycipitaceae > Ophiocordyceps > Ophiocordyceps sinensis. Next base: position 3,470,385 of record JAAVMX010000007.1, read on the forward strand.
TGTGCGCACGAAACTGGCTGATGGGCGCAAGCATCTTGTCGATGCCATGGTTCAGTTTGCGGTGTGGTTTGGAGAGACTTTCCGGCCGATGGCGACGACGCGATTCTCAGTGCGAGAGGTCCTTGCCTGGGTCGACTTCATCAACTCCTTCAAGGCCGCCGATGAGATTGTCTCCTTGGTCCACGGTGCCTCTGCGATTTTCATCGACAGCATTGGGGCAAATCCGTCCGCCATACTTGCCACCGATCCCAACGCCATCCATCAACAGCGGCAAGAATGCCTTGCGACTCTCGGGCGACTTGTTGGCCGCGATATCTCCAACGTGTACGGGGCGGAGCTTGAGCTTGTCATGACCGATAACTTGTTATCCATTGGCAACTTCAGTGTGCCTCGCTTCCCAACTAGTGCGGCCGACGCGGGCTTCGCTTTCCACGCACCAACGACAAGGCTCAATGCCATGAGAGTTGTGCGCGCCCTTCAGATGCGGAAGCCCATCCTCCTTGAGGGAAGCCCTGGCGTTGGCAAGACCTCTCTGGTCGCGGCATTGTCCCAGGTCTGCGGTCGTCCTTTGACGCGCATCAACCTGTCTGACCAGACGGACCTGATGGATCTCTTTGGGACGGATGTGCCCGTCGAGGGGGAAGAGGCGGGCAACTTTGCGTGGAGAGACGCCCCTTTCTTGCAAGCAATGCAAAGGGGCGAATGGGTTCTTCTCGACGAAATGAACCTTGCCTCCCAGTCTGTATTGGAGGGCCTGAACGCCTGTCTCGATCATCGTGGGGAAGTCTACATCTCGGAGCTTGACCAGGTTTTCAAGCGTCACCCCGACTTCAGACTCTTTGCGGCTCAAAACCCTCACCACCAAGGCGGAGGTCGCAAGGGCTTGCCGGCTTCCTTTGTGAACCGGTTCATCGTCGTCTATGCAGACATCTTCAAGGATGACGACCTGAAGCTCATCGCATCTCACAACTACCCTCAACTCTGCCCCACGACCACCAGTCTCTTGATCGATTTCGTCTCTCAGATTGATCACCAACTTGTCATCGAAAAGTCATTCGGCTCGCAAGGTGGCCCTTGGGAGTTCAATCTTCGTGACCTCCTCAGATGGCTGGACCTGCTGAACTCGGCCGGTCCTCTGCTCAAAACCGCGCGTGCCGATGACTTTCTCAACATCATTGTTCGGCAACGCTTCCGAACGCAAAGGGACCGCGATGAAGTGGACAAGCTATTCAGCCGCCTTGCCGGGCGGGAGCCTCTGACACATCCACTCTACCACGACATCAATTCGAGATTTACCCAGGTCGGCTTGGCCCTCTTGCGCAGGAACGTCGATTGCCAGCATGAGAAACTGCCGAGCATTGACATTGTCACCAGGCTCCCCGAGCTGGAGTCCTTGATGATATGTGTGGAGAGGAGCATCCCCTGCATACTGAGCAGCCCGTCTGGCTTTGGCAAGTCCGCGCTGTTGACATATGTTGCCGCCTTGGCCGGAAAGCCCCTTGTCGTATTCCCCATGAACGCAGATGTCGACACAATGGACCTTGTCGGTGGCTTTGAGCAAGCAGACCCTCTCCGAGAGGTAAACACCACGCTACGATGCCTGCGTGACCATCTCCAAGTCTCCGTCATGTCGATTGCTCCAGCCAAAGCACCTGCTGAGGCATTGCATTTGTTGCATCTGGTCGATGCCTACTCTGGAGATGGTCGCGGCACTGATGCCATTCTTTCCGCCATCGAACCCCTTCAGTCTCTCGTAGCGACCGACTCCGACATTGGGGTTACGCTTCGCGACGCTCACCGGCTACTGCAGGAGCCCCTTGTCCTTGCGAACCCACAGTTTGAGTGGCTCGACGGAGTCATCGTCAAAGCCATACAGACGGGCCAGTGGCTCGTGCTTGACAACGCAAACATGTGCAACGCCTCTGTCTTGGACAGACTCAACTCGCTTCTCGAGTCAAATGGATTCTTGTGCATCAACGAGCACTGCGACCCGGAAGGCAAGCCAAAGATGATCAAACCCCATCCAGAATTCCGAGTTTTCCTGACCATGGATCCGCGGTACGGTGAGCTGTCGCGAGCAATGAGAAACCGCGCTGTCGAGATTCATATCCATACGCCCCCGCCAAGCACGGAACCTTGCTTCGACAGGATATCAGACGTCGAAAGCGGGCTTCGCAGGTACAAATTTGCACAAGAGTGTTGCCAGGGTCTTTCATCAGGGGGCTCTCTCGCGTATGCTCGCGAAGCTGCTTGCGAGATTCTGTCTGTGCAAGACATCTCCCTGCTGCCGCGTCTGGTGAATGAGCCTTTGCAGGAAGCCACGCAGGTCAGGGCCTCGTGTGAACCAATGAACGACCTGATGGAGTTCCTGCAGTCGTCAATCGGGTCCCAAACGTTGCAGGCAGTCATGAATCTGTACTCTGCTCTCCCACAAGGCATACCAGGACTCTCGAATGCCCAGGCAAGTACTTGGCGTACCATTCTCCCTACCCGTGGACTAACATATGTGCAGCCAATAAACGCATTTAACAACGGCCTTGTCGCGCAGTTGCTACCGACAGCAGGACAGCCGCAGTGGGCTGGCGTGTGCTTGGAGTCTTCGCGTCTGATATACAGCTTGCAGGGCGCCATTGAGCGACATTGTGGTGAAGTCCGATCTACCAGACTAGCATCTCTGACTCGCCTGCAACGCTCTTTCATCCGCGATCGAGTTGCTGCTGTGTCAAAGGACTCGACTGTCAAGTTGTGCGTGTTCCTTTCAGCTGCTCTGTCTGCCATGCAAAACTACATTGCCTTTGAGTTCTCGTCTTTTGAGACCTGGAAGGTATGTGCTCAACTGCTTGCCGCATCAAACGGCAGTTACTAACTGGGAATTAGGCACGTTCTCGTTTCATCCGGCTCATTGCGCACTACATTGAGCAGACAGTTGGGCTTTCCAGTCGTAATGTCTTTGATGAAGCCAGATTTCAAGCTCACCTGACTCTCGGAACCAAGATGCTGCAGCATCCGCCTGCATCCATGAACGACGTCCCTGATCTCGACCTGATGACCTTTCTCCTTGGTCAGCTGGAAAGCAACTTCAACCGCGGATTTGAGCTGTCAACCGGCCTCAGTATGGAAATATTGTGGCACGTGTTGCGGCCTGCCCCCTTTCATGACAAGGCTGTTCTCGATCGGTCTCTGGAACTTGATCGGTTGGCCTGTCGGTTCGACGCCATTCGCTGGAGAGCAAACGCATCAATACTCGACCTATCCAAAGCTCACAAAACGCTCCAAGAGGCGTACGTGATAGTTCGGAACAAGCAATCCTCAGCAGACGAGCTCGTGAGGGACTTGACGATAGCCATTGAGTCGCTTGCGTCCAGCATTGGGGATCAAGAGGCCGATCTGCAACCGTTTCTTGCGCGAGACTTTGAGTATCTCCGACAAATGACTATGCTCCGATCCCCAGCTTCAGAGCATCAAGGTCGTGAACGACGAAGCGATCTTGCTGTCTTATCGAGCGTCCCTACTAAAGCGACAATGATGCTTGCCGCCTCGGACAGCTCGGCCGCAACTTTGCAATCCGTCGATTGCCTGGCCCACCAAGACATCTACTGCTGGGATGGCAAGCTGACCACGTCTGTTTGGCAGAAGCTCCAGAGTCTGGGGGATGTGAGCCTTCGCTCGCTGGCGTTGCTTGAGTCTGAGCTGCCTGTCATGGGGCGATGCATTTCAGAACTGAGCGCCGATATTGCCACTGACCCCCTCGACAAACTGAACAAGATCCTTTGGGAACTACTTTCCCAGGTTTTTGTCGCCCACGACCCTCAACTCAGCGACTTGGTTGCCATAGTACACTCCCAGACAATACTACACATCGACTCCGTCTCAACTGTCGCGCGAGCCGGCTTGGGTGATGGAAATTCTGTGTTTGGCGACATACTCGATAAGATTGAAGCGCAAAATCTTCGACAGATATCCAGAGATCATCTCATTCCAGCTGTCGTCGGGATTGCCGCGGCCGAGAACAGCGCGGCACAGAAGGCGTACTTTTCAGCCTTGGCCTGGATCCAGTTCAGCATGGGAATCGTCAAGCTCTACGTCCCAGACCGTGTCTTTGATCCTCAACTTCGTCTGCGTGTTGAATCGGATTTCTTTACTAGCCTTCGGGTGCAGCTGCAAGACAAGATGTCTGCCCTGAAGACCCTGGAGAGCAGGCTCAGCGGACAAGGCACCAGCCTCCGAATCGAGCTGTTGGAACATGATCTCTCGGAAATCGGCCCTCCCCCTGAACACAAACAGCCCGTCTACCGGCCGGAGGTTTCCGAGCTCGGAAAATTGCACACTGAATGCTCGAATGTTCTCGAGACCGTCACTGGCTCGAGCATATCGTCGCTGCTCCAGTTTCTGGAAGATCCCAGCTCAGCGGGCGAGGCCAGCGACGTGCTGCAGCTCGTACGACTCAACGCCCAAACACTGGTGGCACGTTTCTCTCGCCATTTCGAGGCTTACCAGGACATGACTGGACCTATTACGAACGCGCTGCGATGCCTCTTGGTGGGGCTCTCGCTCTGTGACGCAGCCACGGCTGAAACCCTACGACCTTCCACAGAGGATGTTGTGCAGGCGACTCCCTTCTTCGGTGGCCAAACCTGGGATGTTCCTGCTGGAAAAGGCTGCCGAAAAAGCTTCGAGTACCTCAGCCTCGTGAGCTCCATGATTGCCGTCGAAGGGTTGGACAACCTTGCACAAGACACGCGCCAGTCCGTTTTCGAATGCTTTCACAGCTTCTTCGACGACTGGAGCAAGAACCTTGAGGCTGACCGCAAGGCCGAGGCGGAGAGGACCAGCATGTATCGATTCCGCGGGACCTTGGAAGACGAGGAGGAGATTGACGAGAAAGAGTTCAACGAGCTCTTCCCGACCTTTGATGAAGACGAGTCTGCCGTGAAGCGGAACACCTCGTCTGGCCAGGTCCGCAATATGTCTCTCAAGGTAGCAGAGGCGCACAAGACGATCTTCCTCGAAAGATTGGATCCAGCAGTTGCGATTCGCGACACTTGCATGGTTGTTGGCCAGCAGGTTGCCGACGAGACCCGTCAACTCTCGAACATTGACCGCGGTATCAGTGGGAGGCTCCTTACCACTGCAACGCTTCTCCTCGGCGAAAAGCTCGACAATCTTCAATCAGAGTCTGTGGACAAGACGTACAATTTCTACACGGATGCCAATCTTCCGGAAGCTCGCAAGCTGGTTTCGCTGGCTCACAAGCTCAAGGCGCGATTCCGAGAGCTACAATGCGTGGACGAGATTGGACACATGCAGCCGCTGGCAGACGTCGTCCAGTCTTGCGACAAGCTTCTTGACCAAATCCACGCGGAACCTCTCGCGGCGCTGATACCCAAGCTAGAACAGCTTCATGCCCTCGTCTACGAATGGCAATTCGGTGGATGGGCCAGCAAGATCTATGCCGTTTTGCCCCTTCACGACGCACTTACCGATACCATCATCCGTTGGCGCCGCCTTGAGCTGACGACCTGGGCGAACTTGTTCGACATGGAGGAGAGAAAATGCCGCGATGATGCCTACTCTTGGTGGTTTGTCGCCTATCAGGCTGTCATTGCCGTCCCTCTCTCCATCATTGGATCGCCGTCAGAGCTGCGCAAGTACGCAACGTCTCTGGTTCAGAGCCTAGAGGTATACTTTTCGACCTCCATCGTCGGCCAGTTCAAGACGCGCGTTGCGCTGCTTAAGCAGCTCTTGAGCCACCTGCACATACTGGCCCGAGATTATCCGACCCTGGAAGTTATATGCCACGCCGTTCAGAACTTCATTGGCTATTTCGCGCGATATCAGGGAGCCGCCGATGCTGCCATACAGACGGGGCGGGCACCGATCGAGAGGAAGATGAAGGACGTGCTGCTTATGGCCAGCTGGAAAGACACCAACATCAATGCGCTGCGTGAGAGCGCCAGGAAGTCGCATCAGAAGCTTTTCAGGCTCGTGCGGAAGTTTCGCGGTGTTTTAGGCCGAGAAATGAAGGTCATTATCGAGCAGGGGCTGCCAGACGAGAAACCCATGTCCGACAAGGTCAACTCGCAAGCTTCGACGGTTGACGCCCCTCAAGCTCCTCTGGCGCCGCTGGACGAGGCTTTGCCGGGTTGGCTAGACAATCATCGACGACTTGCCAACACGGGCACGACCGTCTCAGTTCTGACAAAGATCACGCAGAGCCTCGCTTTGACGAGCACGGCCACTCACACTGTCGACGAGTTTGTTTCGGATGTGAATGCGTCCATGGCCGAGCTCCGGCAAGAGACGCCGTCCATTCTCAGTGACGAAACCAAGGAAAAGGTCAAGCACCTTAAGACGAGGAAGCGCAAGCTTCTGGCAGACACCCTTCGGGACTTGCGAACCATGGGACTGGGGTTTAACTTGGCTCAAGACAAGTTGGCGGAACAAGAGTCACTTGCCGTCATCCTCGCCTCGGTGACACCAGTCGAGGCTTCTCACTCGTCCAACCTGGTGGAAGCGGATTACTTATTTCACAAGACCCTTGACCTTGCCCCCAAGGCCAGAGCCACTTCACGGGAGCACTCTGAGGATCTGACTGGCGCTGAAGTCAGGCGATGCGTTGGATTTGTCGAAGGCATGATCAGCTTTGCCCTTTCGCAGCGAGGCAAACTTGCTGTCGCGAGCCGCTCATGCGCCTCTTTGCGAGTCCTCGCGGACGATTTCCGACGCCTCGGCAACTTCCGAATAATTGGAAAACTGATTCGACGTGAGCGCGACGGCAACTGGTCTCGTCTTTTGCCCTGGCTTGCGCAGATTCTGCGGTTTGCTGCCAAACTTGCGCAGGTGCACGGCAAGCTTGGGCAGACTGACTTTGACGCTGTGGCTCAAGAGCTACAAACATGGGCGGCCCGTGTCGATGCTCATTTGGCCAAGTTGAGTGACCTGGGTAAGCTTCCAGCACAGTTGGATTCTGAGGCTCATGTTCAGCTGGAAGCTGCGGCTGCACGAGATCTTGATAGCTTGCGGGGCGTGCTGGACCGACTTATTTGCGACAAACCCACCTTGGCGCACATCCTTCATCAAGTCTTGGTCTGGACGCGTGTCGAAAGCCGCGACATGGACAGACAGAACTCAGCCGTGGCAGTGAAAACGTTTGCGGACGCAGCATCAACCCTAGTTGACACCATTCTGGTCGCCGTCGAGAGCGCAAAGAAGGCGGCAGCGTTGACTCCACAGGAGGATGATGAAGCAGGATGGCTGAAGAAACACAATGAGGTGGCCTTTGCGACGATCCACCAACTTCACATGACGAGGGTCGAAAGGAGCCTCCGCCACTGCATCCAGCTCGTGCAGCAAATTGACCTCGACGAACCAGGAGTCAGCGCCGCCGCGATGAGTGTCATTGGACTTGCGGCCCCTGTTCTTGACCAGTTTCTGACGCTGTGCTGCCAATCCGTCGAGCAGGGCATCGGTTTGCACCGTGCCACTGTCAGCATGGCGTACAATCTGACAAAAGCCTTCACGCAAATAGCTTCCCAAGGCTTCTGCACCCCTCAGGAAAAGTCGGACGAGAAGTCGGGCGATGCCGGCGAGCTCGAGTCCGGCACTGGACTAGGCGAGGGCGAGGGTGCCGATGACATCAGCAAAGACATCCAGCCCGACGAGGACCTTTCAGAGCTGGCACAGGAAGCGAGCAAAGGAGAAAAGGACGACATTGAAGACGAGAAGGACGCCGTGGACATGGCGGACGAGGACCTGGAAGGGGAGATGGGTAGCGTTGATGGCGCCGAAGACGATGAAGATTCCCAGAACGGAAAGGATGAGGAAGAAGACGACGGCATGGACGAAGAGGCGGGCGATGTCGACGATCTGGATCCCACGGCGGTGGACGAGAAGATGTGGGACGGGGATGACGATAAGGCAGAGAAGGATCAGCAAGGCAACAAGCCAGCAGGCCATGAGCAAGACGATGAGCAAATGGCCCCGGAAGAGACAGGTGGCCAAGAGGAAAAGAAACAAGAGGCCAAGGAGGCCAAGACAGACGAGCAAGCGGCTGATGAGGAGGAGGGCGACGAGGACGAAGAGGGAGAAGACGCGGCGGCTCAGGAGGAGGTGAACCGGCAAGATCAGCATGTCGAGGAGAACGATGCTCTGGAACTCCCTGAAGAGATGGACTTGGATCTCGACGACCAAGCATCGGCGTCCTCGGACAGCGACGACTTGGATGCCATGTCCGACATCGAAGATCAACAGCAGGACACTGAAGAGCAGCCGCAAGTCGAGGAAGCACTCGACGAAGAGATGAATGACGACGCAGCGCTGCAGCAGCTCGAGCAAGAGACCGCAGAAGAGGCTGGCGAAGAAGGCGAGCCTGAGGAGGAGCGCGGCACGGGGCCGGATGAGGTACAGGAGGAAATAGAGCAGGAGCCGGAGGAGCCGGAGAAGCCGACAAATGACCAGCCCGAAAATGCCCCCGATGCTCGGGCGGACCAAGCCAACGCTGAAAATGCGGCCCCCAGCGACGTCAAGAGCTCGGGGCTCGACCAAAACACAGACTCGATGGAAGCCGACGAGCGATTCAAGGCAGAGGCGGCGCAGCAGCAGGACGGGAAGATGGGCGACGGCGCAGCGGATCAAGAGGCCAACGCAGGCAACAAGGGGGCGACGGCCCGATCAAAGGAGCCGCCCGGCAAAACGGAGCAAGATGACGATGCCGAGGACGTTGCACGCAAGGACCCTTTCCGGAAACTCGGAGACGCCCTCGAAAAATGGCATCGCCAGCAGACGGAGATCCAAGACGCCGACGCCGACGAGAGCCAGCAGCAAGCCGAGCCGAAAAATGAGGCGGAGCAAGGACGTCGCGAGTTCCAGCACCTCCAGAACGACGAGACGGCCGCCGACACGCAAGCCATGGGCACGGCGGGCGACGAGGAAGTGCTTCCCGTGGATGAGTCCATGGCGATTGAGGAGGAAGGAGAAGACGCCCAGAACCGCGTCATGAAGGAAGACGGGGAAGAGGACAAGGACGAAGTTGCCGACAAGATGGACGTCGGGGACGCGGCAGAAGCCAAGGATGCCGAGACGACGGAGGTGACTGAAGAGGACCGGACAGGGGTCAAGACCAGGCAGGGCAACTACAACGGCGAGCCATTGCCGGCGGAGCATGCCATGAACGAGGTCAAGGAAACCGAAGAGGAAGACGAAAGCCATGTGGACGAGACATCGGCGCAGCTGTCATTGACGCACATCTCGGGCGAGCAGCGGCGGCTGCGAGACTATGGAGAGTGCATGCGGCAGTGGAGCGAGTTCCAGAGCAAGTCGCACGGACTATCGCTGTCACTAACGTCGCAGCTGCGGCTGATTCTCACGCCGTCCCAGTCGACGAAGCTGTCAGGTTCGTTCCGGACTGGCAAGCGGCTGAACATCAAGCGCATCATCCCGTACATTGCGTCGAGCTACAAGAGGGACAAGATATGGATGCGGCGGAGCGTGCCGACGAAGCGGCGATACCAGATCCTCCTCTGCGTCGACGACAGCAAGAGCATGGGGGAGTCGTCGTCTGGAAGCCTGGCAATGGAGTCGCTCGTCATGGTGTCCCGGTCGCTCACGATGCTCGAGGCGGGCCAGGTGGGCGTGGTCGGGTTCGGGAGCGACGTCTTCACGGCGCACGAGCTGGCGGAGCCGTTTGGGGCCGACGCCGGGGCCAAGGTGCTGCAAAGGTTCAGCTTCTCGCAGGAGCAGACGGACATTGCGCTGCTGGTGCGGCGGACAATTGACACGTTCCGCGCGGCTCGACAGCAGCAGAGCGGGTCCGGGTCGGAGCTGTGGCAGCTGGCGCTGATGCTGTCGGACGGGCTGACGCCGTCGGGGGCGCACGACGCGATCCGGCGGCTGCTGCGGGAGGCGGCCGAGGAGCGCATCATGATTGTCTTCATCATCATGGACGACAGCGGCAAGAAGAAGGGCGACAGCGTGCTGGAGCTCAAGGAGGCCAAGTTTGTCAAGGGCGACGACGGGGAGAGCCGGGTGGTGATTGAGCGGTACCTGGACACGTTCCCGTTCCAGTACTACCTGATTGTGCACAACCTCGAGGAGCTGCCGAGCGCGCTGGCGGGTCTGTTGCGGACGTGGTTTGCAGAGGTGGCGTCGTGAAGGGTCTAGGAGTTGGGCATGTGGGCTTTTTTGGGGTGAATCTCTTGCCGTGTGCCAAGGAGTTGGAGGAGTGGAAAATAAAGACTGTGTGTTTACTTCGTATATATGAGCAGAATGAGGAGAGAGAGACGTCGTCTCGGGGCTGGAAAGGTGAAGCCTTCGCGATAGATCTCCGTCTTACATGTCTTTTAATGTATACCCTCCATCAGGAATAGGTATAGTATACTTACCTAAATACGTAATTCGGGAGGCACCAGTCAGGATCACCACCTGTCAGTTAATGTAGTGGTACCACCCTTCCCTCCGGGCGATACCTGACTCGGGAGGTAACCAGTCAGGTCAGCCTGTCAGTTGACGTCTCTATGAGGGCATGTGCCTGCCTTCGTCTCAAGGCATGTTTGCTCCTTCTTTTGGCTTCATCTCCTCCTCCTCCTCCCGTCATCACCACCACCACCATCACCACCACCACCACCACCCACCACCACTTACTTCCCTCTTGGCAGTGTGCGGCAGCATCCATCCTCCGGTCCAGTCACAATCATCCGAAGCGCACCATGGCTGCCACGCCGTCCCCGATGGAGATGCGCTTCAGTATGGCGTCCCCCCGCATCTGACACCACCCTTGCTGTTGTTGTCTACGGCGGCTGACGATGCGCAGAACACCCCGCCGTCTTGTTGGTCAACCCCGTATCGTCGACCGGTGCCACCACGATGATACGTATCATGGCGAGAGCAAGGGACGGCCAAGACTCTGACACGCGGCGGCAGCGTCTGCGACATGCAGGAAAGGTTTCGCAAAGCCATCTTCGAGTTTGACAGCATGTGCGTCTCCCCCTTGTTCTGTGCAACGCGACAACGCCCGGCCCAATGCCAACGACTTACAACGGTCGACTCGTCGCCAGCGTCACCACGACGACCAAGCTCCTCTCCTTTGCCAGCGCCCTCTCCATCCCCATCCATGCCACCACGCAGACAGCGGCCAAGCTCGGCCCCACGGTCCCGGCCCTCGCCTCTCTCCTCCCCGCCACGCCCCATGACAAGACAAAGTTCTCCATGCTCATCCCCCCGCTCGCCGCCGTCCTGCCCCGAGGCTCGCGCGTCGCCCTCGTCGGCATTGAGTCGCACGTCTGCATCACCCAGACGGCCCTCGACCTCCGCGACGCCGGCCACGTCCCCTACGTCATCGCCGATGCCGTCAGCAGCTGCAACCGCGCAGAGGTGCTCGTCGCCCTCGACCGTCTCCGCGCCGAACCCGGCGTCGTTGTCACCACGAGCGAGAGCTGGATGTACGAATGCCTCGGCGACGCCTCACATCCCGCCTTCAAGGCCTTGTTTGGCGTCGTCAAGGGCACCCTGGCCGACACGAAGAGAGTCCTCGACGTCCTGCCGCCCGCCTCCAAAATGTGACCAAACAAGACCGTCATGGGACCGCCGCAGTCGTCGCTCGCCGCAGCACGGTGCCGCCCGAGCCTGCCGCGCAACTGACCAGACTTCTTTGAATACATGTACCATAAGCGGGCTTGGTGCCGTAGTATGCGGGACTTGGACTTGCACTAAAAAGAGGATACTTATATTTACGTTGGTTGCTTATACTTCGTACTAATCCTAGGTATCCTTTTTTTTGTGAGTCGCTGGGCTCTTGTTAGTCGCTGTCCCCCCCCCTCCTGGAAGGAGGGGGTTGAGGGACGAGAATTTCTAGTCCCCCCTAGTAACGCAAGTATCCATGCCATCAGCTCTCCCGGGCTCCCAGTCTCGTTTGTGTCCTTCAAAAGACACTCGAGTGTGTGGCCCCCCTCTAGATGCCCTCCACCCACGACACACAGCCGTGGTCGTCTTGGTCCATCGCAGCAGTCCAACGGCACCAACGTGCCAAGTTCCCACAGCCCCAGCCTTGATCCAGATCTCGCCCAGTTCCCTCAGTCTCCACCGTTCGTCGCCGACGCCTTGGGCGCCTTGCCGGGCGGCGTCATCCACGAAAACGCAGAAGCCACGCCCACGGGGTTGGCAGATCTCGGTAGCGTCCCCGCGGACCGGCTGTCGCGGCGGCTGGCCGGAGGCCTCGCCTCGGCCCCCAGGCTCGGCGTGCGCTTTGCCTCCCGCCGATTCGCCCCGTTGACCGCGCTTCCGCCCTCGCCGCCGGCGCCGGCCTGGCTCTTGCGACGGCCGTCCGACGACTTCGATGGCAAGGGAGTCTCAAACGAGGCCCCCACCCTTGCCGACATGGAGCCCGACTTGTGCGACCTGAGAACCTTCATGCTCCGGCCACCACGCGCCGCCGGCTGGTATCCGCTCAGGGGCAGACCATCCGTGCCGCTGGCAGCGCCCTGGCGCCACGAACTCCATATGCCCGAGGACGTCATCGCCGAAGACTCGCGGCGCGACCTGTCTGATACGTTTGAGCCGTCCCTGCCATTGGACGCGAGCCCGTTAGTGTCCCGACTGAGCTTATCTCCCTCGCCGCCATGAACCGTGGACTCCCCGGCCAACAGGGGTTTGTGAGACTCGACATGCGTTCCCAGAGGCGAGAGAGACCGACGCGCGTCGTCGTCTTCCTGCTGAGGAACCAAAGGGTCGTCTCCCGCCATCTCGCCATTGCCCATGCCTCGCCCTGCCAGCACGAAGGGCAAAGCATTGGCGTTCAGCTTGGGCCTCTCGGGAATCATGTTGGCAGTGCAGATGTGCCGGAAGGTGCTGTCGTCCTCGGGTCTAACAAAGGGCACCTGCAGGCGATCGCGCTCGTTTCCAAACAAGATCATTTTGTTCCGCGAAAAGAGTACATCGGCAGAATATGTCCGGAGTGCGTCACTTCCGATGTAGATGCGGATCGCCTTGCGCTCGCCCATCTGCCCTGGCTGGTCCACCCCCGTGACTTCAAAAGAGACTGTAACGGAAGGGACAGAACCCACAGGAGCCCGGGCACGGGCGTTGTGCTGCGTCACCACAGCCTCGGCCAGGTATACGTTGAGCCTTGCGCGGAGGATCCCGTCGACATCCCGCTCAAGGTCGTCCACCAGTTCCAGCTCCTTGATCAGGGAGTAGTCGACAGTCGACTTTTGGGAGCCGGTGCAAATGTCCGCATACAAGAGGGTATCGTGGGTGTAGTGTGTTGTAAGCCAGCAGCGGACAATCGAGGGGACAGTGCCTAGGACGTAGAGTGAGACGGGAGGCTCGGGCATCTCAAAGGACGAGCTGTCGTCATCGCCGGTCGCAAAGTTGGTATCGAGGCCGAGACTGCTGGCGCGACCCGAGGCGAGAGAATGATGCGAGTGCACCGAGTGCCCGGCCGAGCTGTGCCTGCCGTCGGACTTGTGCGAGAGGGAGCGCTCCATCATGAGACCGCTCCCCGGACGGATCGGACCAAAGTCACCCGATTGACGATTGCTCGGCCCGCCCCAGCTGGAACCGTGCAGAGCGCTTTCATCGAAGCGAACGCTATTTGCTCGGGAGGCGGCACCTCGTCGAACCGGCTCCTCTTCGGTGGGGCCCAAATGAAGAGAGCCAAGAAGCTGCTCGCCCTGCTCATCCAGATCGTGAAACATTTCGCTGTGTGGTATTTGAACTGGGCCTGCGTGGACATGATCAGAGTAAGGCTATTGTATTGAGTGGAGGAAATCCCTACCTTGCTGGGGCGTGCCCCCAATCACACCCGGGAAGGGCGAGTTCCAGACCGACTTCAAAGCAGCATCATCGGCGTTGCGTTTCTCGAGTCGAAGTATACGCTCTGCATGGTTATTTTGGGAGCATTGGACCTGCTTCAATTCCATCTGCAAGCTGTATAGTTCCTCTCGAGAGACTGGAAACCGCGGATCCATTCCCGACGCTGGGGCGACCAAGAGAGCGACCGTCGGAACTTGTAGCAAAGGCGGCCAAGGCAGCAGACGCAGCAGCCACGAGTGGGCAACCTGACAAGACAGCGAGTGGGTCAAGGCTGGAACCAGAAGCGGACAAGTCTGCCGCCCGTTGTCTGCTGGGGACTTGAACTGTGGCTATTGAAGGCAGTTCCCATCGAAAGGGTGCGGCAGGTTCGGTTGACTTCACGCAGAATCTCAGTGATGCGCGTGGCTTCGCCGACCCCGATCCCTGTTGTAATTAGTTCACGAGGTCCACCCTCCCCCGCCGCACGCGCAGGCTAGAACCACGGGCGGACTCCCGATGGCGGAGTCTCAGTGCTCACGCTGTGCCGTATATTTCCAGTAGAGATTTCCAGTAGGGCGTAGGTTGCAGACTGTGTCAAGGAACGGTGCGATAATCGATGCAGGAGGTGGCGAGCGTCCGAGGCGGTGCCGAGTCGTGGCCGCAGTCGAGAGGAGGAAAGGTGGCTTCCGAAGACTGACGTGGAGAGAGGACGAGAGTTTGTTGGTTAGAGCGAGGCCGCTCGAGAGTTGGAGTCCAGCACGCGGTGCAAGGAGAAATCCGTCGTCAAGCGGGGGAGGATGCGTGTTTTCGTGGACGCGGCAGCGGCGAATGAGCGAATGCGATCGGGATGGAGACGACGGCAGCGAGGCAGATTCAAGATGGGGGGTTTAGAAAGTCGGGTGAGGAGAGGCCAGGAGAGACAAAGAGGGGGAGAGAAGAAGTTGGAAAAAGTTGCAGAGATGAAGCTGACGTGATCTGAGAGAGTCAGAGTCGTGTCGTGCGAAAATGGGATTTATGGGTGTTGCAGAAATGGCGGGCAGTTGCGCAGGAGGGAGGTTGATGCGGTGCCTGCTGCTGCCATGTCCTTCCTACCTTCCCCGTCCGTCTCCACAGCGGGCTGCCATCTTGTGTTTGATGGGCGACGAGCTTACCAGGTGTTAGGTACCTACCCACCTGAGTAAGGTGGATAGTGACACGCCCGCCATCAGAAGTGGAGGCACCTAGATAAGGTAGTATCTAACTCGCAGTCGGGGTCCGCCACGCCGGGATGCCAGGTGGTACCTAATAAGCTGAGCAAGATTGCGGGTTTCTCTTTGCCGCGTGCTCTTCTGTTATTTTTTCCTACTAAAAACAATGGCTCATACCACTCGGACGAGCGTCTTTACCTTGAAGTCTCGAGCAAATCCTCTAAGGAAATTGCTCAAATTCTTGGTCTTTCTATTCTCCGTCAACCACATCATTGCGCGGGCGATTCCGTGGCTACGACCCTTGTGTTCGAAGACCAACAAGCCGGCGAGGAAGCCTAGGTTGACGAGGAGATGAAGAATGATGGCCTTGAGTGGTGCCGGATGCATCAGAATTGCTCCGTCCTTTACATTGTTGCTACGTAGAGGCCACCTGCCGTCACCGTCGTCCACGGTCCCTCCCGTGCACGCAGCTCTACCGACGCAATGCCTTTGGATAAGGTGGACGGACAAGTGACCACAAGACGAGGAAACAGACAAAGTCTGTGAGACGCTGGTTGATGCTGGACCACGGCCATGGCACGGAACGAAATGTATTCATACGTACCTAAGCTACTTCGTAGTAAGTTGGCGTTTCCATGTGAAAGCGGATCAAGAGCAGTGACATCATTATGTCGGCTCTCTCTTCCTTGCTCACCACCCACCACCAACCAGCCTTCTCTTCGCCGCGGTTGAGGCTCGCGTGCATGGGATTGAAGAGTACAAGTACGCCACGCACGCGCGCGCGCACACACTGGACTCTTCTTGTCACGTCTTGGCATTCGTATTCGCGGCGTTCAGGTCCATCCAGTCTGGAAATAGAAACCCCGTCCTGTCCCGTCCAGGCAGGTTGGTCCACTGCTGGCCAATGTGCGGCCGAATCTGCTCGTACAGTACTCTGTACGCATCGCCGCTCATGTGAAGTCCGTCTGGGAGCAACTGTTCCAAACCACCAGCTTTCCCATTCTCGGGCGACCCCAACCAAGGGCCACCAGGCTGGTATTCTCCGGGAGCCAGGGCAATGGCCCTGTCCATGAGCGCTTGCCACAAGTCGATCAAGATGACGCCGGCATTCTCTCGCGCAACCTCGCGCGCCTTTTCCGAGTAGGCGGCGCTCGTGGCAAACGATCGTATCGCCGAGGCATGGCCCTCGGCCGTGTCAAGCCTGGTAAGCTTCATTTCGTCGACTGGCGGGGGGGTTACAAGCAAGATCGTGGGCTTGTGTGCTTGGACGTGGGGGTGCGTGATGATGTCGGTCAGGTTCCTCTTGTACTCGTCGAGGGGAACATGCTGTGACGTTGTAGGCAGCGGCATCACGGCGTCATTGGCCCCGAATAAGACAATCTCCGGGGCGAGCCTGTGAGCACGACGGCGGACATGGTTCAGAGCACCTGGTTTATTGCTCACCAGAAACTTGATTACTGGAGACGACGCTCTCGGCTCGGGGATAATGTCGTCGATATACTGCATCGCGTTGGCCGTGTTCCATCCCGACAAGCCACGATTGACAATGTCGAGACGTCGAATGCAGCCTATATGAGTGTCAGCCGGCAATCACGAGCCGAAGCAGTGACGGTAAACATCACGGGTCTGCAAAGCCGCCTGGAACGAGAAGCCATCCGCAAGATCCACGGACCGCTGCAGGAGCGAGTCGCCGAACAAGACGACTTGAGGGTAGGGGACCTGGCGGCGGGGTCAGATGGCACCCGGTCAAGAAAAGGACGTAGGAGCCTACCGCCATTGTTTCTCGTTTCGGACATTCACTTTACGGTGCGCACTTGTTGGTCACCTTTTCGAGGATGCGAGTCTGTATACCCTTGGCCCCACCCATGACACCCCCACCACAAGTTTTCCTTATCGATAATCCCGCGCATGCTCTTGCGCCGTTTTTTCTCATATCCGGTGAGGAAAAAAAATCGTTGCAATTCCCGCCTTTTCGCCGGTTTCGCGAACGCCAACACTGCTACGACCGTGAGACGGATCGGCCACTACCGCCAACCCAGCTGCTGCACGCGCATCCACAGGCTCCCGCGAGCCTGGCAGACCTGCAGCCATGGCGACCTCTCTCGCCAAGCAGCTGTCACAGCTTGCCGCCAACTCCAAGGCAACTCTCAACACCAAGGCGCAAAAGGCTGCTCACTCAAAGTCTCTGATCTGGGAGGCGCGCGTCGCCGCGACTCAGAGCTATCAAACCCTGTACGCAACGTGCCATGCAGGCTTCGAAGAGCTCTGTCAACTAGACTCGCGCTTTGCGCGCTTTCAGTCCACCATCTTTGGCGAGGAGAGTCAGAACCAGGATCGGACCCAGCTCACGGCCGCCGAGAATGAGGAGTTGGACCGGCAGGTTGAAGCCTTTTTGCGCTTGGCTGGCAGCCGGCTGAGGCTTATGCCGGCTATCAAGTCCATTGAATGGCTAATTCGTCGCTTCCGGTATGCCCAGATGCCTGCCACCCGACGCCGCCCCCGCTGACCAGTTGCGCCAGCATCCATGAGCACAATACTCGGATCCTGCTCACGACTTTCCTCCCTTACCATTCTATTCCCGTCTTTGTGACTCTGCTTTCCATTCTTCCCGCTCGCGTTCCTCCCGAGTTTCGGTTCCTCGACCCCTACGTTCGCTCTCTTACGCTGCCGCCGAGGTCTGTTCTCGTCCACCAGGCCGTCCATCATCCAGAGTTTCTGTATTCCGTATCAGAGTACACGCTCGAGTCGTGTCGCAAGCAATGCCAGCATCCAGCCCTCATCACCTTTTGGGGCGGCCTAGCAACCGAGGCTTTGAGCGGAATACTCGACAGGACGAGGTCAGGACGAGCTGCCGTGCAGAGCGATCAAACCCAGGCTCTACTTCACGGAATAGGTCCAATCCTCGCCGAGTCTTTGGTCATGAAAAAGGTTCCGAGCCTCCAGATTGCCTCGTACATGGCTCTTGCTCTTTTCGTTTCAAAGGCACATTTGGAGGATGTCGCTGTCACTGCCTTTATGGAGCAAACAGTCCACGGCTGGACCAGCGAGACCGTTAGGCCCGCGCTCGTTTGTCTGGCCATCATGGCCCAGTTTCGTTCGGCAAAGCAGATGAGCAGCAAGGTCACCAAGGCTTTGATGAAGGTTTCAGAAATCGGTCATCTCCTGGTCGAAATTGGCCAGAAACGGGGCGTTGACAAATTGGCAAACGGCCTCTGCCTCGCTCTCATCGAACGATTCACGAAAAAGGGCGACTCGCGCGGACTCCGAACGATATTGGCGATTCTGAGCAGTCGGGTTTTGAGTGACAAGCAAGTTGCCGTCATTTTCAAGTCCCTTCTCCTGACCGCCCTGAAACTCGACGACGATAGCGACAAAGACGGCGCGCTCCGGAGAGAGCTTGGCTCGGCCTTGATTGCTCTGTCTCATACGACTGGCCGGTCCGGCGACATTGTCCAGTCTGTTATTCAGGAGGTCGAATTTGACGTCGAAGAGCTTGAGATGAAGCTTGATGTTTCATTCCGGGCCAGGGCGCTGCCCAATTTGAGCACCGAGGCGGGTGACGTCGCCATGTCCGACCAAGTCCAGCCACCCCAGGACTTCGAAGCAGCTGTGGACAAACTGTCGGCTCGTAAGGGGTCACTGCCATCATGCCTGCTGCCACGGGCCAGCGCCATCTTTGACGAGTTCAGTCACCTATTCTTCGCCATTGTGTCCGAACAGGCCAAGAACGCCGCAGCCCTCACCAAGTTCGACCACATGCCCAAGCTTCGTCGCCAAACTGCTTTCAATGACTGCACGTACTGCAGTTTCTACATCCGCGTCTGGTGCAGTCCTTATCCGGCACTCGCACGGTCGGCGGCACTCAATATGGTCAAGAACAGGCTCAAGGACGGCGATGGTGGCAACGCAGATCTTCAGGCTCTGGTTCCATATTGCGTCGCGGCTCTGGGCGACCCGTCTAAGCGCGTTCGCCAAGCAGCGGCAGACTTGATCACTGTGCTCACTGGCCTGTACTCCCCGCCAGTGGCCCCAGGTTCGATGAAGGTCTGGGGTGCTGGCTCACTGTACGGAAAGTCCAATGACAACGCAGCCCTCGGCGCAGACGTAACGGCAAAGCTGCTCCATCTGCAGATTCTACCAACTGTTGAGGAGTGTGTCATGGATCCGGATCACATCTCCTCGGTACTCCAGCCCGCGATCGAGAAGGGCAAATACCAGACTCCTCCGCAGCCCACTCTCGACAAAAAGGACCACATGGGCCGGACAGCCAGGCTTGCAGTCATGTCTTTTTTTGCCAACCATGCCAACGCCACGCCCTATGTCATTGTCAAGGATCGATTGACCAAGTCACTCAACAAGGTCCACGGCGTTGGCGGCACCACGCGAACCAAGGTGTTGTTGCCTGTTCTGCAATGGTGGGCTGATTTGTCCGAGGAGGAAACGATGGAGACGTGCGAGCTCGAGCAACTGGACAGGTCCGAGCTTGACTCGCGCTTCGTGAACGTGGTTGCGCGCAATGACGCATCCGGTCTGGAGTTTCTCTTTCAGATACTCAAGGACCCCTCCAAGAGAGGAAAAGCAGGCTTGATGCGGGCCATTTTCGCTCATATCAGGAAGATGTGGTTGTCCATGAAGGCTAACGTCCAGTTCCTTGTCGCAAAGCACTTCTTTGAAGTCTCGCAAGAGTTGGCGGCAACGGATGACGTTTCAAACTCCGTCGTCCCTGGCGAGGCCGCCGCCGTGCTGCGGGCTGTACCGCTCACGACGAATATTCTCTCCTTCTTTCTCGACTCGATCCAAACCGGGACCAAGATGATCACGGAACCGCCGCCCAACAAGCGCAGACGCACAAGCTCTTCCGATGGAAATCGCGGCCTGACAACCCAAGTAACGCCCGAGCTGAGCCAGGCCTTGCGCAAAGTCACCTTTGTGCTGCAGCTGGTGGAGAATTCGGACCCCGTGTCGCACCCTGAACTCCTCGACGGCTTGTTCACGGCACTGTCGGAGCTTCAGCACTTCGGGACAGTCGTCGGCTCGGAACTGGGCTATCTCCAGAACCTGATTCTGCGGAGCCTCCTTGCCATGATGCCGGCGTATAGATCGAACAGGGACCTCAAGATTGACGGCTCTGGCGGCTACGGAGACTTGCTCGTCAACTGTATTCAGAAATCATCCAGCCCGGTAGTCCAGAATGCCGCCCTGCTCCTGGTTGCCGATCTGGCGACGACGGCGCCGAAGCTGGTGCTGCACAGCGTCATGCCCATCTTCACCTTCATGGGGACGTCTGTGCTCCGACAGAACGACGACTACTCTGCACACGTCATTTCGCAAACGATCAAGGAGGTGATTCCGCCGCTCATCGAATCCCTGAAGCGGGGCCAGAAGAACCCGGTGGCCGGAGCGTGCGACATTCTCGTCAGTTTCACGACGGCGTACGAACACATCCCTTTTCATCGGAGACAGGGTCTCTTTGTGGCACTGGTCAACACGTTGGGCCCTCACGACTTTCTTTTTGCACTCATCAGCATGCTGGTCGATCGATACGACACCAGCGATGCCCTCCTTCACTTCATCGCCGACCTTCTCGCCAATTTCAACGTTGAGACGCAACTCGAGACGTTTGTCAAGCTTGTGGATCTCGTGTCGGATCTTTTCAAGACCAAGCCCGGCATCTCCCACGTACTTCTCGGCACCGGCCAGAATGGAGAGGGCAAGGATGTCGAGAAGATTGCCCTCCGTCAGCTCTCAGCCTTGCCCAGCTTCCTGTCCAATAAGGCGCTCAAGGCGCAGATTGGCAAGCTCGCCGACCGTGACGACATGGAAGCCTCGGAGGTGCGAGTGCTTTACGCGGGGCTCCTCGAGAACATTCTGCTGCTGGCGGACACGGTCAAGACGAACAGGACGCTGCACGGACGGTGTGGCGCGGCCTTGTCGAACCTATTGAACCTTCTCTCGATTGACAGGTTTATCAACGCCGTCGAGGACCTGCTGGACAGGCAGGACATGGGCCTCCGTCAAAAGGTCCTCGGTGCTCTGGAAACACGTGTCGAGGCGGAGAACAACACCAACCCGGCTTCGAGAAAGGCCCTGCTCGCTTTCCTGCCGCAGCTCACGGCTGCCATTCGGGAATCCAGCGACATTCGCTACAAATACACTGCCGTGACGTGCGTGGACAAGATTGCCGAAAAGTACGGCAAGAAAGACGTTGAAGCAGTGGTAGCCGCCGCGGCGACAATCGCCGGGGAGCACTGCCTGGGACAGGATGAGAGACGACTTCGCGTCATGGCTCTGCTATGTCTGACATCTCTCGTCGACGTGTTGCAGGATGCCGTTGTGCCCGTCCTGCCGGTGGCCATTCCACGGGCGTTGGCCTACCTGGACGAGAGCTTGCAAGGGGAGTCCCCAGACGAGGAAGTCCACTCTGCCTGCTATGGTTTCGTCAGTTCTTTGGCGGAGCACCTTCCGTACATGCTCTCGACATGCACAGACCAGGTGCTCGAGATATCGAACAAGTCGGCCGAGGCCGGACTAGGTGATGAGGCCAACAGTAGCCGGACGGCCTGTCTTGGATTCCTGGGCAAGCGGCTGGATGCAAAGGACATGTTTGCCAGCATGGAAAGGAACTGGGAGAAGGCCATGTCTGCTGGATTCTCGGTAAGTGCCATGGACCGCTGGAGAAGAATGCATATGCTGACCAGTACGTATAGGCAGTCTTGGAGTTTCTCGATGTCCTGGGGGTAGCCATAGACAAACACCCCAAGTCTGCCATGACCAAGAACGCGACGTTGCTGAGCAGCATCTTCCTCAAAGCATTTGACGTGCGCCGGCGAGTGCACGCGGCAGGGCAAAAGGGCGATATCGTTTTGCGACAAGTAGCCAAGATTGAGGACGGGGTCAACGAAAAGGCGCTCAAGATGATTTACAAGCTCAACGACGCGACTTTGCGGCCCATCTTCGTTGAGATTGTGGAGTGGGCATCATCGGGACTGCCCAAGAAAGACCGGTCCGGCCGGGTGCTTCGGCAGCTAAGCGTGTTTGGCTTTTTGCAGTTCTTCTTTGAACAGCTCAAGTCGATTGTGACGAGCTACGCGACGTACGTCATCGACGACGCGGTCCAGGCCCTCAAGACGGTCAACATCAAGACGGTCGAGGAGCGGGAGCTGTGGGCGCGGGTGCTCAAGACGTTGGCGACGTGCTTCAAGCACGACCAAGACGACTTTTGGCAGGCGCCGTCGCACTTTGGAGCGGTGATGCCGGTGCTGGTTGATCAGTTTCTGCTTGCGAGGTCGGGCGAGGTGACGGAGGAGCTGGTGCCGACGGTGGTGGAGCTGGGGGCGGCGGCGGACTCGCAGGCGCACCAGAAGGATCTCAACGCGGGGCTGATGAAGCACCTCAAGTCGGAACAGTCGGAGGTGCGGTTGGCGGCGGTCAAGTGCGAGCAGGCGCTGACGGACCGCCTGGGAGAGGAGTGGCTGTCGATGCTGCACGAGATGCTGCCCCGGATCAGCGAGCTGCAGGAAGACGACGACGAGGTGGTGGAGCGCGAGACACACCGGTGGATTGTCAAGATTGAGGGCGTTTTGGGCGAGAGTCTGGACTCGATGCTGCAGTAGGGGCGGAGTGAGAAAGAGGTTGGACAGTTGGGAGAGGGAGAGGAGAGAAGCATCAAGACTGACGGCTCCCGCAAGCATGTCATTTTGGTCGCATATCGCCCGTCAGTTACTGCACAGTTGGGCCATGGAGTTTGAAAAGGCATATATGGCTCGTTGAAAACTACAAGCCCATCCAGACGTCATGCATCTTTATATGAACGCGCGATCCGAGCCATGAGTAAACGTCACGGTAAAGGTAAAACATGGCCCAGCGCCTTCATGGCAGAAGCCAAGTCCACGGGCGTCGTCTTGTTACAGCAAATGATGGGGGCTCATATGCCCATGTGCACTTGGAGCCCATGCCTGCCTGGTCTCTAACAAGGAAGATTCGCCGCATCGTCATTCATCAGATCCTGCCACGTCGCGCTGTTCATCTCTCCCACGACGGCCCGCGCAATGTCCTGTGACGACACGCCGCTCAGCTGCAGCGCCACCAGCTCCTGCGCCGTCTTGAGCAGCCTCAGCAGGCGCTCCAGCGGGTCCTCGAGGGTCGACCGCTGGCTGCCGGGGCTCCCACCCTGGCGTTTGGTGATGATCTCCGCCAGGTCATCAATCTGCCAGCTCAGCGTTTCGGGAAGCGCCAGCTCTTGCCCGACGTGCTCGAGGTTCCACCCGGGCACCCCCAGCGTCAGCAGCTTGATGCCAGTGATAAAGGCAAAGAAGACGTCGGACACGACCACCGTCAGAAACCGCAGCTTGTCGAGCTCTGACGCGGAGAAGCGGACCTTGAAAAAGGCCCTGAGCGATCGGACGCATGACCACAGGAGCTGCAGCCGGTCCGTCAGCTGCAGGTTGGACGAGTCGCAGTGCGCATCGGATATGGCGAAGTCGGTGAGGAGCACCTCGGCGATGGAGATGTGGCATTGCAAAGTGGCTAATCGAACCAAGTCAGTGTCATCTCGTCCGTGGAGACTACTCGTCCCATAGACACTCACGGCTTGCGGCGAGATGGGCGGGCAGAGTGGCCCTGAATGTGGCGAGCTGGTCCTGAAAAGACTCAATGACCATGGGCAGGGGCAGCGACATGGCCGTGGGCGTTGCGGGATCAAAGGCCATGGCGAGGGAGATGGTCTGCGAGAGCTGCTGGACGCGAACCAGCTTGACCAGGTACTCGTCCGACGGGTACTCCTTTGTGGTCTCGAGTATCTTGCAGTAAGCGTCCAGCTGCGTCGTCTTCATCAAGACATCGGTTCTCTTGTTAGTCGTGAAGATGCTAAGGGCCACCGGATATGTTAGCAATCAGCGACGTTGTGGTTTCCTCAGGCGCACTGCCTCGTTGACTGTGAACACAAGCATTGAGCCTCATGTGACGACGAGGTCAACTCACAGCGTGTTCAGGTAGTACATGCCGGCATACGCCCGCAGGTGATCCAAGCTGCCGTACTTGACGTCCTCGCCCATGGACCCGTACGAAATTGAGTTCAGATTGACGCACAAGGACCTCGCCAGGAAAAGCAAGTGCGTCGTTTGCGAGCTCTTGAGGCCAAAGTGAAACCTGCCAGGATCCGACAACATCAGTCACCGACATGTCGCTCAGCGGCCCGTGAGTATACATACCAGGCGAGCAGCAGCTCCAGCCCCTGCAGCAGGTCGAGCGTCTTGACGCCGTCGGCAATGGCAGCCTTGCCCATGTCGGCGAGCATGTCCTCGCCCAGCTTGGCCTGCCTGGCCCCGTCAAATATGCAGCCGGCCATCATGGCGCCCTTCCATACCGTGGGCCTCTCGGCGCGGAGTTCGGCAGCAGTTATGCGCCGGGGTATGACGACAAATGGCATCAGATGGGCAAAGCTCTCGTGAAACTGGGACAGGAAGACGTCGGCCTCGCCGGGCGAAGGCCAGGCTGAGTCGGCGGGTCGCGGGGCGTCGGGGCTCCAGGCCAAGGTATCGTTGCAGCTCTCCCATCCCGACGACTTGGGCGAGGGAAAGAGGTGCTCCAGGCTCAAGAGGTCGCCCTTTTCGGGGGCCTTGTCGTGCAGGTCGGGCGTCGGGACGACTGGTTGCTGGCCCTCAAAGTGGGACGACAGCTCGTTGAGGCGCTTCTCGAGCTCGGCGACCCTGGACCGCTTGGGGCGCTTCTTGATGCGCGACGGCGCGGGCTGGCGGGAGAAGCATTCCTTGTCGAGCCGGTGGCATCTGAGGGGTGGCAGTCAGCTAATCTGTTGGATTTCCGTCGACGGCCCGCCCGCAGCTCACCTCTCACACTTGTCTCCACCGTCTGCTCGGGGGATGCATCTGGCCTTGGCTTTGGCACACGTGGTGCAGGCCTTGGGACCCTTTTGCACGGCTTGCATGCTTTCAACGGCCTGTGGCGGCGAATCAAGGATCCGGGTGGCTTCACTTGGGCGTCAAGGTTGGGGGCCTTGGCATTCGAGGGGATGACCTGCCATGTCGCTCCCCGTCGCTATGAGCAGATGGAGTTGCAGAGATCGGCGTCGAGTCGATTTTGCAGAGATCGGCGTCGAGTCGATTGATTCGAGCTGCGAAAAGGTAGGTATGGAAAGGATATTCGTATTCGTACACGCGTCTGTAAAGGTCGTCATCCTTCCCTTTGCTTCTCAAGCCGGGGCACGAGACCCCGCATCATGGATGGGCGTCGTTGCATCTCCAGATACAAAGTAAGTGCATGCTTCCTTCATGAAACACGTTTCCGACCCGCGACGTTGAGGCATCGAGCGGGGTCGGACTCCGAATTCGCCCGGCACTCCGGTCCGGTCCACGGCGCCTTTTTCCGACGGCATGACTCAGCGCCGCACGAGCCATGTGCTGCATCAACGTTATTTCAAGCAGCACCGGTACAGTGCAACAGCGCGCCCTCGCACTCCGGCTAGAGTAGTGTCCCTGGCAGTGGGGACAAGGAATGAACCCAATCCGGTGCAAAGGTTTACGCATCACTCACGCTAAGACTAAAACGAGACCGCCACCAACAAAGCCACGCAGAAAGTCACCACACAGACGAGTGCACCGCCCCCTTCCCCCTTTGCAAGTCTCATCAATGCTAAACGATCATCTCAAGCATGAGGATGAAGAAGCTGCGAATATATACCGTCGTGACCAGTCATCTCCCAGGAGGTGCCTCCACTTTTGATGATGGCTGCTTCAACGAAATAGAGAGACGGTGAGGGCCACGACAAGGCCACCCGGCGCCATGGTGTCGCTCTATGCCGCGACGGTGGCAACGCCGTTGGCCGCAGTGGTCGTCTCCCGCGCCAGCAGCGCCTCCGTCACGCCACGGTGCGCACGGCCGCCCGCCTTGATCTCCCGCGCGGCCTGCTCCACGCCGAGCTGCTTCTCTGTCCACAGAGGGTCCTCCGCGTTTCCAGGCTCGCCCACGCCGATGAAGCCACCCTGCGCAGCCCAGTGCGAGGTGCGCTTGATCCCCAGGCTTGTCCAGATCTCGTCGACGGCCGCCACGAGCTCGTCACGGAACTCCTTGGTATGCCCGGGCGTCGGCGTGATGCGGAGCCGCTCCTGGCCAACCGGCACCGTCGGGTAGTTGATGGACTGCACGTAGATTTGGTGATTCCGCAGCAGCATGTCCGACGCCGCCTTGGCCAGCTCGGCATTGCCCACCAGCAGCGGGATGATGTGTGAGGGGTTCGGGATGACGGGAATGTCGCGCGCGTTGAGCTCCTCCTTGACGGCTCGCGTGTGCAGCTGCTGCAGCCGGCGATCGCCGTCATACTCCATTTGATATTCGATAGATGCCTTGGCGCCGGCCATGGTTGCCGGCGGCAGCGACGTGGTGAAGATGAAGCCGGGCGCGAGAGATCGGATCATATCCACCAACTTGGCGCTGCCGGCAATGTACCCGCCGACGCAGCCGTACGCCTTTCCAAGAGTGCCCGTGATGATGTCGATTCGGTCCATGATGGTGCCGTGCGGTCGTCCCTGGTCATGGGCCTCCCAGTCCAGATGCTCGGCGACGCCGGCGCCGTGTGGGCCGTACATGCCGACGGCATGCACTTCGTCGAGAAAGGTAATGGCGCCGTACTTGTCGGCCACGTCGCAAATATCCTCAATGGGCCCAATGGAGCCGCACATGCTGTAGACGGACTCGAAGGCGATGATCTTGGGGACGTGGAGCGGCAGCGAGGCCAGCTTCGCCTCGAGATCAGCCACGTCATTGTGCTTGAAGACAATCTTCTTGGTGCCGGAGTGGCGGATACCCTGTATCATGGAGGCGTGGTTCAGGCTATCGGATAGAATGACACAGTCGGGCATCTTGCTGCCGAGCGTGGCCAGGGTTGCGTCATTGGCAACGTAACAGGAGCTGAAGACCAGGGCGGCATCCTTTGCATGAAGCCTGGCCAGTGTGGCCTCGAGCTGGACGGCGTGCGTGTTGTGGCCCGAGATGTTTCGCGTGCCGCCAGCCCCGGCGCCGTACTCGTCGAGCGTCTCGTGCATCTTGTCGAGGACGCGGCGGTTGCGGCCCATACCGAGATAGTCATTGGCGCACCAGACAGTGACACGCTCTTCCTTGTTGGCCATGTGGGCACGGGGAAACTCCCGGGCTAGGCGATTGATGTTGTTGAAGTAGCGGTATGACTTGTCCTCGTGCTTCTTTTCGAGCTCGGCGCCGTAGTAGGCCTCGTAGTCAAACTTGGCGCCGTGTGGTCCCGGCTGCGCGGCACCATTGCGGTGGAGAGGCATTCCCGGCGGCACGTGGCGGCCTAGTTGAGAGAGTCAGCGGGCCACCCGTCTGGAGGAAGAAACGGCGGGACCGCAAGCTCAGACATACCCTTTTCGTGGCCATCGAGAATAGGGCTCTCGACAGCCCTGGCGTCGTGGGCGCGGCTGGTGTGAAGGCGAGCCTTGGCCGGCCTCACCTCACCCGAGAGAGAGCGCAGGCCGGCAACCGCAATGCCGTTCCGGGCAGACTGAACGGCAAGGGCCTTGCCCATGACGGGGCAGCGATGGGCAAAGAGCTGCAGCTTGGACATGGTGCCGCCGCAGGGAGAGGCCGAGGGCCTGCAACGTGCCGACGTCGACATGGCACGCAGGGTGGCGGGCGAGGCCGTCTTGAGAAAGGGGCACATGGCCTTTGATTGACGGAGGACGCTGTCCATGATTGAAGGGGGTCGTCGAGTTGGAAGCTTTTTGTATATATATATGAGTCGTGGGGATTAAGACGGCAAGTCGATTGAAGTTGGACGGCGGATCCGGCGGGAGGCCGTAACAAGTACGTTTAGGCTCACTGTGCGGTAAACAAGCACAGTGCTCCGCCCTCGCAAGCGCACGGTCCACGGCCTGCGAGTCGCAATAGGGGAATTTGCAAGTTGTACATATGTATGTAGATTATGTAGATCCGCTCATCGGCGGCGCTTCCGCGTTTCCCCCGCACTATGTACGAACTGGTGCTAGCGCCCCAGACTAACCAAAAGTAGAGGCAACCTCCGTTAGGAGATAAATTTGGTCCAACAAGCCTTCTTTCTCTCTTCACAACTGTCTTTCTACCTATATACATTCTCAGGTAGTACTCCGTACTGTCATATTGGCTGCGGCTTTTACCAGGCAGTCATGTCGACAATTGACACACGATGCGCCACTTCTTTCTCGTTATAATTACGGTTATGGTCCGGGTTGAAGCGGCCAACTCACTGCTTGCTCCGTTTAGAACCGTGAACCGTTTTGTGCAATTTGCATGATTGCTCGTTATACATGTGCATATGTGCATATGTTGAATGTTATGGCCCCTCGAGCAACGCCTCGATCGGATAATATCCGTCGCTTCTCCCAATGGGTATCTCAGTTGGCAATGCAAACGCCGTCAACGCCGTCAACGCCGTCAACGCCGTCGCCCTTCCTTTCCTCAAGCCCTAACCAGGCCGTAGGTAGCCGCTCCACGTCACAAACCATCGCATCCCTCGTCACCAACCCAATCGCCCACCCATCTGCCAACGAATCTTCTTCACCGCCGAGGATGCAAGCCTGGCCGCTGTCGTCTCTTATACGCTGCCTCGCGCATGACTTGGATATCCTCTCTCGCTCTAGGGCTTTGGGTTACCACCCCTGGCTGTGAGCTCGACCGACGCAGATTCAAAAGGTTCTTGTTCGGAAAGGCAATGGTTCACTGTTAGCTGCCGGTATTTGGACGCCGAGAGAGAGGGTGCGCCGAGGCGTCATACTTTAGGGTCCGTATTTCCTTTAGACTCCATCACCTTTTCTTGGAATTCCTGCTCCGAGATGCTGTTCAGCACAGACACACGAGATTCCAGCTCCTTGCTGTTAGTAAGGGCGAGAAATGACGTCGTGATATGGCCAAAAATCACGGCGGGCAGGAATCTGTCATGATCCAGGTGCTCCTCCAGTAGGCGCCAGTGCTGATTGTCAGGCAGAAACCCAAAAGCATGCTCTTTTCGGATCTTATCAATGGCCAATGTGACGTCCCGAGCAACGTATTCCCGAGGAGTGGTAGCGGTCGAAGATGCAAAGGCGGGCACCACGTTCAGCCTGCGGCGCAATTTCTGCTCAAAGCTGTCCCTCGCTTGGCTCCCTTGTGGTGAGCTGAAGAGCCCTGCAGAAGGTGCAATGAGTACCGGCGCTGACTGAACGGTCTGGACTGGAGGCGCTCCTAACGTCGAGGCCACGCCGCGGGGGGGGGGCTCGTTGCCAAAGTACGTGTTCGCGCCAGCCATGGGCACCGGCGTTGACTGAACGGTCCGGACTGGAGGCGCTCCTGACGTCGAGGTCACGCTGCCGGGGGGGGGGGGCTTGGCAAAGTACGTGTTCGCGCCAGCCATGGGCAAAGGCGCCACCGTCGATGACGATGACGTGTGGAAAGAGTTGCTCTGGGCATTGGCAGGACCCGCGGCAATCTGCTGCTGCTGGCCAGCCGTGAAGTGCTGCTGCTGGCCAGACGTGAAGTGCTGCTGCTGGTCAGCCGTGAAGCCACTCTGATGAGTACCCCTTGTGGAATGTGAGGCCGGCAGTCCCCCAGGCCCGTCGATGGCTGCACGAAGCGGTAAGGGAGCCAGCGCCTGGGTGGTCGTGGGCACTCCGGATATCGTCTCGACTTGGAGCCCGGCGTTAAGATCATGCTGCACGGTCAGATTGACGCGCTCCATCAGAAGCCTCCGGTGCTCTTCCCCTCGCTGTCTTTCGTACTCTTCCGGGTCCGTCATGCGAAGACGGTTCAACTTGACCATGTCCTCGGCGTCGCGACGCTCCTCTGCCGTTAGGTCCACGTCGGGATCCTCCTCCTCGAAGGTGTCCGTCGAAACGATGGACCGGATCGCCTCGCCATTGCTCTTGTATGAGATTAGCTTGTCCAGCACTCGGTCCTTGCCGATGAAATGATCCAGGCTCTTCGCCGGCACCGGCTTGATGGGGTGCAAATAGGTGCCCTGCCGCTTCGACCAGCTCACCGGGTTCTTCTTGTCCACGACTCGAGAAGCCAGCTGTGTCTTGAAGATGGCCTTGTTTTGCAGGTCTTCCTCGAAAGTTCCTGCCATTATAAACCGGTACACAAAGACAGGCTTTTCTTGCCCGATGCGATACGCGCGTCCGATTGCTTGCTGTTCCTGGACGGGATTCCACTTGAAGTCGAATATCACGACGCGGTTCGCACCTTGAATGTTCAGACCGACGCCCCCCGCGTTTGTAGAGATCAGATAGGCTTCCTGGTCGCCGACGTTGAAGCGTTTGGTCATGTCCTGCCGCTTATTGATTGCCGTTTCTCCGTCCAGTCTGCATATGCGCCGTTTCTGCATCTGCAGCAGATTCATCAGGTAGTCCAGCGTTGGGAGCGATTGGCTGAACACGAGGACCTTGTCGCGCGCCTCTCGAGCCTCGTCCAGTATCAGCGACAGAAGCTCCGTCTTGAGTGACAAGCCCGGGTTGTTCAGATCGAGTGCAGAGTTGGTCTCCTTAAGTGCCAACGTGATGACGCTCTCTGGAACCAAGCCCGGCTTGCCATCTTCTCGGACACGTGCGTCCAGCATCTTTTGATGAAAGCAACGAGGATGGTTGCACAGCGCGCCCAGATCGCCGACAATGCGGAAGATATGGGCTTGCGGAAGCTTTTTGTGCTTGGACTTGCCGCCTCCAACGCCCGATACGTACAGCTCGTATAGTTTTCGCTGTAATGCAGTCGGTGGCATGTAAATGACAAATTCGTGCTTTGGCGGCAGGTCGTTCTTCAAAGACTTGATCGTCCTCCGATGAACTTTCGGGGCGACCGTTTCCTTGAGCACTTGCAGCATCTTCAAGGCCTTGCGTTTCTCCCATCCCAGGCTGTCGCCCCACAGCCCCTGGTGTATCGGCTGCTCGTAGATTTCCTTGAATTCGCCCAGAGGACCGAGATAGTTTGCGGCCACCCAGTTGATCATGCAGTAGTACTCCTGCACGTTGTTGGCCAGAGGCGAGCCGGTCAGGGCGATGCGACAGTTAGTCTTGAACCGCGAACAGACACTATGCACCTTGGTATCCGGATTTTTGAGAACGTGGGCTTCGTCGGCCACGACGATGTTTGGCCCCGTGATCAGTTTCTCCTCGATCTTCTCGTCCTCGGCAACAACCTTTTGCAACATCTTGTAGCCTGTTATCAGGACGCCGCCCTCTTGCGCCCAATTGCGAACGGCTTGGCTGCGCTCCTCCTGTGACAGGGCCGACTCGATCTTGCGAATGGGACCAAACAGGCCTCGTGGTGCCCATAGAAGGAACTCGTCCATCCAATTGTCCACCAGACCAGGAGGGCACAACACCAGTGTCTTTGACTCTCTGAGATCCTCTGGGATCTGTGCCGTCACGGCCGGATCCGCCGACTTGACGGATTCCTGTATGGCAGACAAGAAGGTGATGACCTGCATGGTCTTGCCCAAGCCCATGGTGTGGGCCAAGAGGCAGCCTTGGCGCACGTCCGCATCCAACACAATCTGGTTCCACAGGAAACGCACTCCGTCAACTTGGTGATCCTTGATGCGCTTACCAGCCTCCTCGTTGACGTAGATGAAGGGTTGGTCCTCATGTTTGGTCTCGTTGATGATGAGCCTCGACTTGTCTCGAGACATCATGCCCGACGTGTTCAAGGAGGCTCTTAACTTGAGTCGCCGAGACTCCTGCTCTTCGATGCGGCGTCTCTCCCGCTCGCGAAGATCCACTGCGTCCTTGTTCCGAACAATTTCTTTCGGCGCGTTTTTGCGTGACCTCGAAGGAGTGCCTTGAGAGTCGGGCCGTGCGTCATCCTCGGCCTCATCCAAGGGGTCAGGCTCGACGTCGAAGGCGTCGGTTCGGAAAATCTGGCTGTTCTGGGGAAACGCTGACTCGATGTGCTTGAGGAAGTCATGGAATTTCCTCCAAGTGTCTTCTTTTCCCTTGATGATTTTCCCTTTCCAGCCGTCCGACAGACGGATGATGCGAATTGGCCTGCAGATCTTGACTCTGATGTAGCTCAAGAATAGGCTAGTCATGTCAAAGGGTACAGCTTCGATTCCTCCCTCGTCGAGTTGGCCTAAGTCTTGCAACGGCTCGGACAAGTGCTTTCCGATCGACAGCGCAAACAGCTCGTCGCTGGGGTTGTCTCTGGCGGCTTGGAATATGCGGATGCGGCGCGCGGCCGGGAGCCTCCACAAGAGACATATCAGCAGATTCGAACGGTCCTTCCGCTCAACCCAGTGCTTTGGAAGCTGAGTTCCGATCTGCTCGACGCTCTCGAAGGTCTCGTCGCTTGGGGGAGATTTCTCGGAAGCATGAGTGTTCCCAACGTCACCTTGCGACGAAAGCTCCACGAAGAGCCTTCTCGGGCTTGCTGGAGTGAGTGTCAAGTCGATGATCGACGTGTCCCTGCGCGCACGGCGCAAGCTTTGTGGGGTCTCTATTTGAGTCAGGTCGATGAGCATCGGAGACTCCGCCTTCATCGGAGTGAGCCCATGCAACACAGGCTCGTTTTTCACGCGGACGGGCGCGGCCTTGTCAATATCCATTTCAATATCCATTGCCTCTTCTGGCTCGTGGTCGGGCACGATGAAATCTTCCTCATCCGAGCTCGTCAGCACTTCGCTACCATTGGGGCTCTGCGGTCGCCTGGTCGCGGGACGTTTCGGTCTTGGCAGGCTATCCGG
Organism: Ophiocordyceps sinensis; assembly: GCA_012934285.1. Taxonomy (NCBI): domain Eukaryota; kingdom Fungi; phylum Ascomycota; class Sordariomycetes; order Hypocreales; family Ophiocordycipitaceae; genus Ophiocordyceps; species Ophiocordyceps sinensis. The sequence continues at coordinate 3,503,067 of JAAVMX010000007.1, forward strand.
TTTTGGAGGTTCGATGCTGGAAATTAACGTGGCTGCAAGCCACACGTTGTACTGTTTGTCCTCGACACTCTGCTCCAGGCTCCTAGCCTGGAGCCGAACCTCGTCCTCCTTAGCCCACTTCTCCTCGACAATGTCGGCCCAAAGCGTATGAAGGCGTTTATCGATGGCCTTTGCAAGCTGTCGAGCCTGGAGAACCTGCCGAGTCTTTGTTCCCCGCCTTCGCGCGTCTGTCCAGATCTTATGGGCTTTACGTTGATGCTTCAACAGCTTCGTGTGCTCCCAGTGTTCTTTGAAGCCATCAACAGCCTCTTGCAGCAAAGCATGTACCCGCTCCGGCTCGACAAGGTTATGGGGCTGCAACGCTTCTGCCTTCTCGGCCTCAATTTCTCGGAGTGTCTGTTCGTCGAAAGAGTCGGGTAGGTCGGATAGTTCAATAATATCATCATCAACATCCCAAGACTCGGGGGATTCCATGGCAACTAAGCCCTGACGCCAAAGGGCCTCTTTGCGACCACGGCCGATCAGGTGCCGCTTCATCACGCGATTCGCCATGAGCCGCAGGCCTGTTGGGAGCCTGACGGGAAAGGAGGTGGCAAATGTGTCTCGGTCCTCTAGGACCTGCGTGGTAAGACCATGAGTGGGGGATTTGATGGCATGCATGGGCATCACGCCCTTCCCCAGGTATGCATGCGGAGCAGCTTGCTCCCAAGCAAACCCATATTGGTCTTCTTCCACGGCGGGTTGGCTCATGACGACATCAGCTTCCGTGGCGAGAGGAAGAGGCGATAGATTGACGGGTTTTTCAGTAAGGTGTGTTGGCACCAGACGCTTTCGCTTTGTAGATCTCTCATGACCCGTATCAGCATGGCTTGAATCATGGCGTGGCTGAGTGGTTGATTCGTCCAGAGGCTCAAGAGCCGGTGGGCCCTCAGAGACAGGTTCATCGCGTGTCTGGTCCTCGAGTTGTTGGAGTTTGCGTTTTGCAAGGTCGGGTTCCTGTCCCCCCATCGGCTGTTCTGCACTGGCATCGGAGGCTTCTCCATGAGGGTTTTGCGCAGGTTGCGAGACCACGGGGAGACTGGGCAAAGAGGGTTCGGGGGACGCAGGCACATCTTCGGGCTGTTCTCTCGTCAAGTCGAGCTTCCACCGACGAAAGGCCGGGCTCTTGGCACGGAGACCAATGATGGCTCGTCCTAGCGAGGCCTTGTGTGCTCCCAGTTTGATGCCGAGACAGTCAAAGAGCTCTATTCTGGAGCATACGAACTCGAATGTCAGCAAAGTGTGGCCATCCACGCCCTCTTCTTTGATCCTATCCGCGAGAGCGACTTGGTCGCGTGTGCACGGCCGACTCAAAGAGCACAGCGATTCGACGACGGCCTCGACGTCCCACAAAAATGGGTCGTCATGTCGGACTCCTTCCATCGGGCTTCATGGGAGTGCAGGAATCGCGGCAGAACTTGGTTGCGCCGAGTCCACGACAAGTGGGGGGCGGGCGCCCGCAGAAGGTGAATGTCTCTGCGTCCAAGGCGGTGCAAAGAGTTACTTCGACGCTGGGGTTTTGAACAAGGCAGGAATGGTGGGCCGGGAGAGTTGGAAGAGCCGACTCGGACGCGATGGTAAGAGGCCGAACCGGATAGAAGAGGATTCCGCGAGCCCCAGCGACTTTGGGCTGGAGCAGCGAGTAGGTAGAGACTGCGTTGCTTGGACCGTTAAAAACGTCGTCGCCGCGCCGTGTTGGATAGTCACGAGAGTTCCCTATTATGGGGCAACTCCAGATCCAAGGTTCACGGCGGGCGGGCGGCTGATTGTGTCCCCGGCCTGAAAACCTCGGCTGCGCGGTTAGGTTTGAGTGTCGGCGCGCAAGGTGGGTTTTTTTTAGACGCGCTGATGCGCCTCGGCAGACAGGAACGGGTGGAAAGTTGGTTTAGGTGGTTTAGGACCGCGCAGGTCGGCTTTGTGCGGTTCTCTCGAACTCGAGGGCATGGCGGTGCATGGAAGAGTTCTGGAAACAGGCGTTGGAAGAAGCCGGTGGAACACATGGGGCATTGAAATTCACGTGACTCTGCTGCACACACCTTCCAGCTCACGGGCCAAAAAGCTTCCCAACTTCAATTTGGCAAAGCACCGTGACTTGAACTTGGTTTTCTCGGCGACGGACGATACCGCATTCGACGCATCACAGAGCCCGCCCATGTCTCTCTGCGCGCGAGCCAATGTAGTAGTAGTAGTACGTGTGAAGTTTGCGACACTGGGCAATTGGTAAGCTGGTGCGTGGCAAGTTGTGGCGTGGCCGCAATCCGCACCATTTTGGTGGGCCCCGCGTTGTCCATTTGACCTCGAACATGTGCTTTCAACCCAAGAATACAGTCCCTTGCACCTTGCAGCACGAGACGGTGAAGCTACCGCTTTCCTAGGACGAGTCTGTGTCCATATCTCACGGCGACAGAAAGCAGGAACTCCTATCGGAGCCTCATCCGTCATCGTCGCGCGATGACTCCTCCGACACCTCCGGCCATTAGTAATCCACCCCGTCGACCGCTACGTACTCTCCAAACCACGCAAGTTGATGTCGCCATTCATCTCGTGGACGTCTCGTGGACGATTGCCTATATACTGTCTGCCACTTGACGCTGTAGGAGCGAATTTCCTCTGCAATCTCCACGGCGCCACCCAGCCGCACTCGAACCGAGTCTCCCCGCTGCGTCCGCCTGGGACAAGGCCTCTACCAGCCAGAGAGCGTCGGCCACGATGGCGGCGTATCCTCCGCCCCTCACCGACGCAGAGAGGGACGCCCTGGTCCACGCCATCAAGGATTGGTCCATCGGAAACGGCCTTGCCGTCCGCCCACCGCCAGGCTTCATCCCCGCCGGGACTGACCCTTCCGGCATAGCCGCCATCCATGCTCCCGTCACCGTCTTCCCGAGTCCCTTTCCACGCGTATGCTTTGAGCAGGCCAAGGCCGTGCAAACCACGTACAACGAGCTCTATGCCTCGGTGAGCCGTCATGAGGCCTTTCTCGCCGACGTGGTCAGGCAGTAGGCGCCTTCTCGCCCAGCCGAGTGCTTCGTGGCTGACGTCTGGGGCAGAGTCATGGATGGCGATGACTTTATCCAGAAGCTATGGCAGATTCATCTCAAGGTCAAGCAAGAGGGGTATACACAGGTTGCTCACACCCCTATATTCCCTGCTCCCCCGGCATGATTGTACTCACGCGCCAGCCAGCCTCTCTCGCTGGGATTGTTTAGATCGGATTACATGGTCCACCAGGACTCCTCGGTGTCGCCTCCAACGTTGCAAGTCAAGCAGGTCGAGTTCAACACCATCGCCGCATCGTTTGGTGGCCTCTCATTCTATACATCGCTCCTACACAAGTGAGTCGATTCCCACCCGCCCCCGAGGCTGATGATGCTCAACCATGGACAGGTATCTCGCCACCACGGAATACCCTTTCCTGAAGCAACCTCTCACTCCCGGGTCACTTGCATTGCCGGACAACAGGCCGGTTCAAGGACTCGTGGCTGGCATCGAAGCCGCCTACCGCGCCTATCCAAACTCGGCGCTGGGTCACTCGAGATGCCTTCTTTTTCTCGTGCAGGGCGCCGAGCGCAACGTGTTTGACCAGCGACACTTGGAGTATCAAGTGGCCAAGGCATCGCCGGCGATACCACTGTTCCGGCTGGCCTTTGCCGATATTCTGACGCACACTTCCATCGCCGACACGTCCACGAGACAGCTTCTCTATCGCCTCCCTCGCGACCCATCCAAGGTCTTCGAGGTCGCCGTCGTCTACATGCGAGCCGGCTACGGCCCCGGCGACTACCCCGATCAGAGCGCCTGGGATGCCAGACTCCACTTGGAGCGCTCAGCCGCCATCAAGTGCCCGACCGTCCTGACCCAGCTGGCCGGGACGAAAAAGGTGCAGCAGGTTCTTGCGACGCCGCGGCCGTCATCGGCGCCGTCCGCGCTGAGCAAGTTTATCCGCGACGACTCGCCCTCGGCGGCGGAGCTCCGGAAAACGTTTACAAACATCTACCCCATGGACACGTCCGAGGCGGGCCTCGAGGCTCGCAAAAAGGCCCTTGATCCCGACTTGTGCAGGGCATACGTCCTCAAACCCCAGCGAGAGGGCGGGGGCAACAACACGTACCGGGGGGCGATCCCGGGGTTCCTCAAGTCGGTGCCGGAGGAGCACTGGGGGTCGTTCATCTTGATGGAGCTCATCACGCCGCCGCCTGTCTCGAACCTGATCCTGCGTAACGGCAAGGCGGAGCAGGGCGGCGTCATTTGCGAGCTCGGCATATACGGCACATGTCTCTGGAACCAGACCACCGGGGAGCTGCTACATAATGAGGAGGCCGGTCACCTGCTGCGGACCAAGGGCGACCAGAGCGAGGAAGGCGGTGTCGCGGCGGGATTTGGCTGCATGGACAGCTGTTGTCTGGTGTAGAGTACGAATAGCGCACGGTGCAAAGACGCGATTGGTACATTGACGGTGCCCATACCCTGCGAAGCTTGGAAAAGGCGGCCAGATGGGAGACGGCCCGATGCTAGAATCTTGATATTCAACCAAGAAGGCAAAGACACGGCGCCCATGCTGTCGCTCCTCCACCAGGAGCGCTGTCAGGCTGACCCACGTGCTCTTTTGCGCAAGGGCACCGTTTTCAGCCACCAAGTTCAACGCCGAAGCGCAATCCATGACGCAGAGGCTCGAGACGGCCGAGGCCAACGACGTGCCCGAGCGCCACCAACGGAAGAACGCGCGGATCTGGCGGTCCATCTGCCAAGCGGCAGTGTCGACGTACCCGACCATTCGGGAGGCTGTAGAGTACGTGCGGGATCACATGATTGCGAAGATTGCGAAGCAACGCCGCTGTGCACTGTCTCGTCACGGGGAGCCTACACCTGGTCGGCGGCCTGGAGATTGTGCATGCCCGACGAGTCGTCGTCGTAAAGCACGGCACAGAGAGGATCTGGTTGTTCTAGTTGGAGTCTCGAATAATTTTTGGAAGGGGTCACGCGGCGCCACCAGGGGCTTCTGCCCTGGTGGCTGGTGTGCGCTCGCCCGTCCAGTCGGCTTAGTCAGTACTTGGCATGTCTTTCTTGTAAGTGGAGGCTGACGAATGACTGTGGGCCTAATATGAACCAATCAGCGACCTCGGGTTCAGCCTGATAAGGCGGGTACATGCCGATAAAGCGCCTGCTTGCCCTGCGCTCAAGGTACCCACAGGTCAGGAACCAACCCCTGCAGGAGAATTTCCGCGTTGAAGGATTTTTTTTGGTCGCGACAAAGCTTCATCTCCCACTCCCCAAAGCCCCAAACCACCACCGTCCGCCACCGTCCCCTCGCCAAGCCTCCCAGCCAATCCACATCCCATCCACAGCACGCACATCCACAGCACGCACACCAGCAACCATGTCTTCGTCTCTTCTCTTCCGCCGCACCGCCGCCGCCACCGGCGCGCGCTCCTTCAGCACCTCGTCGGCCCGCTCCCTCGCACGCGTCTCCATCATTGGTAACCTCGCCGACACCCCCGAAACCCACCAGACGGCCAGCGGCCGCGATGTCATCCGCTACGCCATCGCCAGCAACAGCGGGCCCAGGGACAACCGCCACACGAGTTGGTTCCGCGTCACGAGCTTCGGTGCCGAGGACAAACGCCGTGACTTTATGCTCAGCCTGGCAAAGGGGTATGTCTGACGCTGCCCTGCCCTGCCATCTCTCTCCTTGACGACTCGGGAGAGACGTCCTCTAGGAGCCACAGAAGTCAAGACGCAGAAAGAGATTGCTGACGGTTTCCGCCATAGAACCCAGGTGTTTGTCGAGGGCGAGATCAGCGTCAACAATTACCAGGATTCCAACGGTCAGAACCAGAAGAGCATCAACATCATCCAGCGTGCGTATCCCCTCAACCCCCCCCTAATGTCTGGCTGGTTGCCTCATACTCACACCCGCGCAGGCTCCCTCGAGATTCTCAGGCGACCTACGCCCGCCGACCAGCCTCAGCAGGAAGAGCAGTAAGGAGAGTCTTTACTGCCCGTGAGTCCGAACCGTAGCAGCAATTTTCGCGCAATCCCAACTATCTTAGCTCGGTTTCCTACCCTCTCAGGCGTCTCGTGTCAATGATGGCTATGAAGATATCTTTATAGAATCCTCATGTATTGTAACTTGAAGTGCTTTGCAACAGAACAGTAGGGTAGCCATCAACCCGGTCTTGTCGCCCAAAAGAGGAACAAATATACGCTACGGGCCCGTTAACCGCAGATTATCCCTACCTAAAACCCATGGCGGAAGGACAGACCTTCTATCTTGCTCGCGCCTCTAGGGGTTTGGTCGTGCACGCCATGACTCGAGCCAGCCAACCTTGCTCGGCTCGAATCGACCCGGGAGGGTTGCCTGGCCGATTCCCTTTTGGATCCGGGCTTGGAGCTCGGAACCCGTCATAAACGACTCGCCCCGAAGCGACGGCAAAAGATTTAGTGGAAGAGAACAGGGAGCCGTCATGGTGTGTCGTTGTACAGCATTGCCAAGGTGTAGTGGAATTGTGGACGTCAACCGCCAAGCAGTGACGTGACAAACCACGAGCTTCCTCGAGAAGCGGCACCAAGCCGTCAAGAGGGAAAAAGGAGAGTGGACACCCATCGGGGCAGCCCCCCTGGATTGTTCTCCCTAGCCTCTTTCCGGAGGCTCAGATGCTCCAGGGCTAGCCTCCGAGTCGGGGCAGCGTTCACCGCATGCCAAGCTTCCATCTCGACGTCACCGCCGGCAGTGTCCCGCGGCTCGAGGACGGTTGCCACCGTGCCCTTTTCCGCAAAGAGACATTGGAAAAACGTAGGCAGCTCCTCCAAGGATGCGTTTGCGTGCTGCTCTTGGAGCGTCCTCCAGATCTCGAAGAAGTACATTGCAAAGAGCTCTTCAGCCGGGCCCGAGATGATTTGGATGCGCTCCCGGACGGTACGAATGTGTGGAGAGGTAAAACCGCCAATTTTGCTAGGAACACGGTCAGCGGCCAGAAACTACGACGGAATCGAAGCCGTGATGGCGGCTGTCGATCCCTTGCCCTTGGACCCGGCAGTGTGAATGCCGTTTAGCTTGTTGAGGCTGCTTGGCTAGAAGAGTCGACTCAGCGTTTTGTCGTAGGGCAGGCGCGGGTTGCTGTGACGGATATCCCAGCTGAACAAGAGTACTATCCGAAGCCAGCCCCAACTTGGCACGACGCCACGAGTCGTCGAAAAGTAGGGCAACCAGATTGTTCACGGCAATGTCGTTGCGGCATTACCCGCTTCCATCCAACATGCGCGATGCTGAAGAAGCTTGCCTCGTACAAACCGAGGCGGACGACCTATTCGTACACGTGGTTCAACGATTGACCAGTGACAAGTCTACCAAAGCGGCCAAGAGGAGGCACGGGTCAATCGGTTCCAGCATCGCTGTAGAATGCGTGCTTGGTCGTGCATTTAATCTAGTCTCTAGTTGTTGTTGCTCGGGTGAACTGCAGACCCTGGAGCCACTCGTCTGTTGGTGCGCCGATGGCTGGCCCACGAGGAATAGCTCCGTCGGGCGCCATGCGTCGATCAAGACGGGCTTGAGGGGATCTGCAACTGAGCGTCCCTCGAACATCCATCGGTGCAGCGTGGTTGGGGGGATCTCGGCCCGTGACTTGGAGCGTATCGCCCGTTGACGTCGACGACGAGGTTCACGGGTGTCATTTTGGACGCCATCGGGGCTGGTGCAGTTCCAGCCGAGTGTGACAGATCCAGCCGAGTGTGACAGATCCAGCCAAGTGTGACAGATCCGGCCGAGTGTGGCAGACCTCGGTGCCATGGATGAGGGGATTTGTTGAGGCTGCTTGAGCGTTGCCGGGCCTCGGGCCGGGCCTCAGCGGCATGTTTCTCAGATGGGAGGGGTGCGGCTAGACAAGGTCGGCGAAGAGGAGGAGCTCGGGTGCGAATGCGTGCATCTCCATGTCCCGTGCATGCACGCAGAGGTCGGCAGGGCCGAGAGAGGCTGCGATAGGGGTCTTGTGTCAGCTCGGGCACTTAGGCGCTCAAATCCTCAAATCAACTTGCAAGGGATAAAAAGTTTACCGGCTAGCGCAGCTGCGCCCGGGGACATAGGTACGGGTCTCGAGCACGTGTCGACTACCCGTTGGCTTGGGCGGGGGCCGCCCTGACTCAGTTAGCCCAACTTGGTGCGAAGCTAACCAAGCTGTCCCAAGTCCGTTCCGATGCGACAGTCGGCAAACAACGACTTGCAAAGCCTCGAAAAACACTGCCACTCCACTGCCACTCCGTACATGGCAACGACTTGCAGACGCCGTCCGTCATCATTGGACACGGTCAGACCCTGCCGGACCAGGGAAATTGAGCATTCTTCGCCTGTTTCACCTCTTGTCTCTCTCTCTAATTCGTATTTTTGCACAGGCCTGTCATTGTGCGCAATGGCCGTACGGATACATGGAGACATTCAGGGATTCACGAGTAGTGGCATCGCCATCAAAGTCAGGGGCAAATCAGCAGCCTCTGTCCACGTCACCTACATTCTCCCTCCTCTCTCTCCCTGCTTCTTGAGAGAAAGTGCTTCCCGCCCGCACTCCCGTTGTCTCCATCACTCCCAACTGCTCTCGGTACACGAACCCGACGTCGGCAGAGTTTCCACGGAGCGGCCAATCGTCAAGGCCGTCCAGAGTCTGGAGGACATCCTCGGCGTCCCGGATGGACAGAGACCAGGATGAGAAGAATGGCGGCGGCCAGCCTCTCCTCGCAGCTTCATGCTCCTCTGCCACGCATCACCTCTCGGGCCAGCCGCAACACCAAGACCAACGCCGGCCCGCGCCAAATGCCGTCGACGACGCGGCCCCGGCGTCTTGGGCGTCCATACCCAAGAAACGGCAGCTGGCCCTCATCACGCTTGCGCGGCTGTGCGAGGCCGCCGCCACCAACAGCCTGCAGAGCTACATCCTCTTCCAGCTGCGGTCCTTCAAGCTCGCCGACGGCTCCGTGCCAAGCCAGGCCACCCTGGCGTTCCAGCTTTCGCTCCTCAGCGCCGTCGTCGCCGGGCCCCAGCTCTTCACGTCGATTCTGTGGGGCAGGCTCGCCGACTCTCGCCACGTCGGCCGAAAGGGCGTCATCCTTGTCAGTCTCGCCGGCACCGGCGTCGGCAGCCTGGGCATGGCCTTTGCCGGCAGCTTCTCCGCCGTCGTCTTCTGGCGGCTCGCCGTCGGCCTGATCAATGGCAACCTCGTCGTCATGCGCACCATGGTCAAGGAGATTGTCGGCGACGAGTTCGAGTCGCGCACCGTCCTGCTGCTGCCGACGGCCTTCAACGTCGGCTCCATCATTGGCCCCCTGTTGGGGGGGTTTCTTGCGGATCCTGCCACCTCCAAGGCCGAGCCTTTCTCGGGACGAGACAAGGCCGCGCAATGGCTCCTGAGATGGCCCTTTGCCCTGCCCAACGTCTTCAACGGCGTGTGCCTGGTGGCCTGCGCGGCCCTGTTGGCGTTTGGACTGGAAGAGACGCTCGAGGGTGTGCGAGTCCGGCCGGCACGCATCTTGTCCAAGTGGGCAGAAACGCTCTTCCGGAAAAGAAGCCAGCCGTGCTATCGGAAGCTCGCCGAAGAGGGTGAGCCCGACGGCCCAGCAGGCAGTGCCTCCTCGCACGGGTCCCGAGAGAAACGTGGTCCCTTGATGCGCGTGTGGACGCCGCGCCTGGCCATGACGCTGCTCGCCCGCGCCCTCCTGATGATGCACGTCGGCGCCTACCCGTCGCTTCTCCTGGCCTTCATCTCCACGCCTCGCTACGACGCGTCAAGCGCCGGCGACAAGACCACCGCATCGGCCAACGACTCTCTGGTTGTGCCGCCCGACTACCACCCCAGCGCGCCATTCACCTTCACCGGCGGCCTATCCTTCAAGCCGAGCGGCATCGCCATGGCGCTGACCATCCGCGGCATCGGGGGCCTCGTCCTGCAGCTCCTCTTCTTCCCCAGGCTCAAAAGCGCCCTCGGCACCATCAGGCTGTATCGCTACTCGCTGCTGCTCTTCCCGCTGTCCTACTTGGTCACCCCCTACCTGGCCACCATCTCGTCGTCCACGTCGCCGCCGTTGCCCGCCGCGGGCGCGTTGCTGTGGACCGCCATCGCGCTCGTCCTGACCATCCAGACAATGGCCCGCTCCTTTGCGCTCCCCTCGGGCACGATGCTGCTCAACGCCGCAAGCCCGAACCGCGCCGCGCTCGGCACCGTCAACGGCATCGGCCAGAGCGTCTCGGCCGCGGCCAGGACGGCGGGCCCCTTGCTGGCCGGCTGGTTGTACGGCGTGGGACTTGGCCACGGCGTCGTCGGCGTTGCTTGGTGGGCCTTTGCGGCAGTGGCCGTGTCGGCCGCCGTCGCGGGCGGCTGGGTCACGACAGAGGACGGGGTAAAGAGCGGCCAGGGGAAAAAGCGTGGAGCTCAGGGCGATACGAGGCATGATGCCGAACAGCGACTGTGCTGAAATTGACTCTTGATTGAACTTGAAGACGTCGTGATGCCGACCAGTGCCATTCCAAAGAGGTAGAGGGTTTTGTTCGATCCGCAGCAACAGCCTAGGACTTGCCCATACCTCCCCTCTGCTGCGGCCGAAAGCATCGCCGTCTATAACGCCTAACCGTCGTGAGGACCACGTCTTGCAAAGAAAATCCAGACCAGCCATGGCGAGCACATCCGCCCCTCCCCCCTTGGCGGTTCCCTTGCCCACGGCCTCTCCTGCCCCTGCCGCCGCCCCCGCCCGTTGCCCGCCTAGTAGCCCCGTCCGCGGCCTCTGAAACCACCGCCCCGGGCCCCGCCCCGAGAGAACCCCCCCGCGCCCCGGTCGCCGCCTCCCCTGGAGAAACCGCCACCTCCCCTGGAGAAGCCGCCGGCTCCCCTGGAGAAGCCGCCGGCGCCCCCCCTGGAGAAGCCGGCGCCCCCCCTGGAGAAGCCGCCGGCGCCACCGCGCGGGCCTCCCCGTCCCCGTCCCCTGCCGCCGCGCCCGCCGCCGCGCGCGTCGCCGCCGCCGGCCCTCTTGAGCTTCTTCTCGCCGGGGACCTTTGGCGCGGGCAGGAACCTCTGCAGGGGCAGCAGCTTGTCGCCGCCGATGAAGACCTTGTCGCCGGCCTTGAAGCTCGTGGCGACGATGCCCTCCTGCGGCTTGATGGTGAAGTAGACCTCGTTGATGGGGCCGAGGATCTCGTCGACCTTGCCGATGGGCGTCTTGTTCTCGAGGTAGATGGGCGCGTTGAAGTAGGGGATCTTGACGTTGGACGAGCGGCACAGCATCTCGCCCTCGACGGCGTGCTGCACCTCGCCCATCTCCAGGACCTGGGCGGGGGGGCCCGTGGGCGCCGCGTAGCCGCCTCGGCCGCCTGTGCACCTACCTGTCAGTCGTCGGAGAAGAGGAGAGGGGAGTTGTTTTGTTTTTTTGGGGGCATCTCTTTCGCGGCGAGCGCCAGTTCGACGGGCTTACCTCTGAATCCCCCCCCTCCGCCACCACCACGGCCGCCGCCTCGGCCTCGAAAGGACATTGTTTTTCTGTGGGTTGTCGGTCTGCTTGCCTGTCGCGGGCTGTCCTAGATGTTTGTTGCGATGATGCGGTTTTGACGATTGAAGTCTCGAGAAACCTTTCGAGCAGGATTTTCCCCGCCAATCAGCAGGAAGAGTGAATATGTTATCGATAAGATGAATGACTCGACTAGTACGTACTGCTACTGTGTCCCCCGGCCCCGCCCTCCGCCGCCGTGGCCCCTCCCGGCCCCGAAAGTGGACCCCCTCGCCCGCGACCGCCCACGTCATGTCCCGATTTGGGTGTCAATAGAGCCCCTGTCAATAGACGCCCGCGGAGCACGCACGCACTCGGAATCTGCATCGCCAGTCCACGGGCAAACATCTGCAGCGCCGGGAGACGCGCATCGCACGCACGGTTTATAAATACACGTCGTCTCTGCGCATACGGACAGGGAGAGGCGTCCAACAGCCCCTCCTCCAGCCGGCTTCAGAGAGATGTGGAAAGTCAGTCTTGCTCCCCTCTGCCGTGGGGGTGGAGGTCTCTATAACCTCGTCCCGTGTAGTGCGTCAAAAGCCGAATAAGAAGCTTCTATTCAGGCGCTGTTGTCGTTGCATTGATACCCCCCCCGGTCCAACGACGTCTCCCCCTTTCGCCCACTGTCTTGTTCATGGCCTATTGTGCAACCTGCTTGCGGCGGCTCTCCGACACGGGCTCCGTGCCGCTGACTCTGCTCATGTTGTGTTATTGTCTCCTCGCCGTCTGTGGCGGAAGGGCTGCCAGGGCTCGCCGTTGGCCGTCGACGTCGACCGTTTCTGGCTGAGAGTCTCTCTATATACCTCGCTCGCCTCCACCCATATCCATGACTCTCTCTGCCCCTCTTCTTCTGCCAAAGACCCCATCTCGCAAAGCCTCGGTAGACGTCTCTTCCATCATGGAACGGTCGTCTCCCACGAGCCTCTTCCCGCGGTCCGGCGCCGTGGCCATCCTCGGCACCCCCCTCCCGCCGCCCTACACGACCCCCTCGATGCAAGCGAACCTGGTGCTGCGCGTAACGCTCTCGCTGCTCGCAGGCGCCGTCTCCGTGGTGCCGCTGCGCGTGCTCCACCGCAACGGCGAGTTCGCCGCCGCCGTCTTCATCGCCAACACGCTCATGGTCGACCTCGAGACCGTCGTCAGCTCGCTGCTCTGGCGCGACGACAACATGGCGCAGTGGTGGGCGGGCTGGGGCTACTGCGACGTCGTCGTCCACCTGCACAACGCCTCGGGCGCCCTCTTCATCACCTGTCTCCTCGCCATGATGCGCAATCTCGCCCGCCAGGTTGGCCTGATGCGCGCGAGCCCCTTGACGGGCACCGAGAGGACGAGGCGAAACCTGGTCCAGGGCCTCATCATGTTTCCCCTGCCCTTGCTCCAGGTGGCCTGGACGCTGGCCGCCGCCACTCGCCGGTACGAGGTCGGCACGCTCATCGGCTGCAGCTGGAACCCGCACCCGTCGTGGCCGAACCTGGCGTTTTTCATCATGCCGCCGGTTGTCCTTGCCTTTATCACCTCGGGATACGCCAGTGAGTCGAAACTCTTGCTGATCAAGGTTGGTGATGCAGCAAAACTGACTCTTGGCCAGTCCTCACTTACATCCGCTTCCGCCAAATCGCAAAGGTCACCCAGTCGGCCCTCTCGAGCAACCAGCGCGCAAACCGGCGCAGCCAGCGCACCAAGCGCCGGCTCTACATGATGGTCATGTCCATCGTCGTGCCCTACCTGCCCGTCGTCATCACCATGGCCGTGGCCAACGTGCTGGCCAAGCCGGCGTGGGAGGCGTGGGACTACGACGCCATCCAGCACGACGACGGCTCGTCCATGCCCTGGAGCACCGTCGCCCTGGTGCCCTCGACCGAGATCGAGTGGCCGTCGATGAACATTTGTTACGTCAACGTGCTCACCGCCATCCCCATCTTCCTCTTCTTTGGCACCACAAAGGACGCCGTCAACGAGTACCGCGCCGCCGCGCTCTTCCTTGGCCTGGGCCGCTTGTTCCCTCGCCTCGGCGTCGAGTACGATCCGGACAGGACGCCCCGTCCCGGAAGCTCCTTTGGCAGCTCTTTCGGAAGCTCCTTTGGCTCGAGTCGGACGGGCACATGTGCCGAGTAAGTCGCTGCTTGCGTCCATGAATGCTTGGAGTCGGCTAACACCCGTCTTTGCAGCTCTCCGCCGTCGATGGCCGAGACAAAGTCGTCGCGTCATATCCACGCGCTGCAACCGACCGTCGACTTTGCCCCAACAGTCGTCGATGTGGAGCGCGGACACTCGGCCCAGGACTGGCCTTGCAACAACGCCCGTCTCGCCCATGGCAGAAACCCCTTCCTCTTCCGCACCCGCCTCAACTTCCCCGTCCCGCTCAGCCTGCCCTTCTTGGCCCGTCGAACCGACACCCGGCCAGCCAACATACCCCTCCGGCCAGTTTCTCCTCTGCCTCAATGGATCGGCCCTGTCGAGTCTTGTGGGAGCCGTTGATCTGCAGAGAGCCGCTGAGCTCCAGGGAATTGTCCACGCAATGCGCATGTTGCAGGCCGCCCAGTCAACCATCTCAATATAGTCCAAGCAACATGATCTCGTCCAAATGTGACATTGTGTGATAAATCGGCATTGTCCCTAGTCCAAAGTACTGGCTTGTTGGGTCTCCAGCTGCAAATCTTCAACCATGCCATGTCCCAACATAGGTAGCCTACCCATCTTCCCACCTACATCTATGTACAGTGAGCTGTCCGAGATGCATCATCATCTCTCCCTCTCCTTCCTTGGCCTCCACCCTGGAAAGCTTCATTACCACTTCAACAGCAACCGTCGCTCAAGAGTGAGCCTAGCACGACTCGCTGCCACAGCGCCAAAAGAAAGTGGTATCAAGATTCAACAGCCTCTTGCGGCGTCGACGCACAACTGTCCAAAGACACCACCAGTATAAAGAGGTATGAAAGAAGAGAAGTAATGTGCGTGTGTCGTCTTGGCTCGTGTGTGCATACATCTTGCATGCCCGGCTCGTCATATATATAGGCCATGTGTCAAGCAAGGCACGAGCCGAAACCTCTTTTGTGTCAAAAAGGCGTTTTTTCAAATGGACCATAATATCTCGCCTCACCGCTCACCGGCGCCCTTTTGCATCTTGCGCATCGCGTCACGGTGCGCCTCGAGCAGGTCGCCCGTGCGCATCCGCTCGTCGAATGCCCTGTCGGCAAACTCCTTTTCTCGACGCTGCGACTCCTTGCGCTGAGCCTCGGCCTCCTTTTGGCCCATGAGCACGTTTCGCTGCATCTCGATGTTGCGCTGCACATCCGCCTCTCGGTTGGCCAGCAGCGACGCGGGCGCAAACGGTGTTTCGCGCCCCGACGAAGACATGACGGGCGTTCCCGAGCGGAGATCCTGCTGCACGGACTGGCGGAAGTTGGCGAGCTGGGCGTCACGCACGTTTTGCGCCGGTAGCGCCGAAACCCTTCTCGGCTGGTGCGAATTAAAGGGCAGGTTGTCGTTGCTCTCAAAGCCAGCGCTGGACATGCGCACCTGAGACGCGCTGGGCTGCACCAGAGACATCAGGCTGCTCTGGCGCATAATCTGCTTTCGCTGGCTGAGCGGTATGTCATCGGGGTCGGCCGCGTACATGGAAGAGCTGTAGACTGAGGCGGCATCGCTCGCGGGCCCCAAGCCCGGCTCCTGGGCGCTGCCAATCAGGTTGCCCTGCGACTTGCTTCGGAGGAACATGTCGCGCTGGCCAATGAGGGTCTGAGGGCTGTTGTACGACACCACGCCGGGGACCACAGGGGGCGGGGAGCGGGGAAACATCTCGTTCCCGGAAAGTGAGGCGACGTGTCCGGCAGCGGGCCTCTCTTCAGGAATGGGCTCTGCCACGGCAGCTGCCGCCACGGCCGGCTTGAACCCCGACGATGACTTCCGTATCTGTGTCGAAGACGACGTCGAGCGCACGAGGCCCATCGAACCCGCCACCACTGGGGTGGTGCCTTGGCTCCGAGCCGCCGAGTCCCTCTCCTGCGCAACCATGCTGGACGGACGTTCGCGCCTCGGCGTGTGTCGCGAGACGCTCGGCACGTACGACACATTCGAGGCCCTTGAATCGGATCGAATCATGACTGGCTCCGGCGTCCCTTCGTCGGCTCTCTTCTGCAGCTCCGTCACGTTGACAGGGACAGACCTCTCTTTGTCGGCCTTGACGGGCCGTGCGGGCTCGGTAACACGCAGCTCGTCGAGATCTGGGGTATCGGCGTAGCCGAGGTGCTTGGCCCATTCGTTGGTGCGGTAAGACATGGCCACCCGAGACAGGGAGCAGGGAAGACGGTCTTTTGTCAGGCTCGCTGGTGTGGACGACGCAGACGTAGTCGACTTGGCCTTGTCCTGAGGCACGGCCGCATCCGGGCCCTCTGCGGCATCCCGACTTGGCTGCTCGGCGGAGCCGCTGTCAGTGTCCGGCAACGCGGCCACCAATTTTCCGTCCAAGGCTGCTGGCGTCTCGTTCCGAGGGGGCCCCGTGGGCGACATCGATCGCGGCTTGTGGGCGTCACCCTCGCCAGGTTGCTCCAGACCATCCGAGAGCTCCGCGTGAATCTCTATGCTCCTGCGCGCATTCATGCTCGGGACAGAGCGCGCGTCGTCGCCGCTAACGCTCTCGCCGTCAATGGTTGCCGCCAAGGATTCGTTGTCGTCGTCTAGTCGGTGCGACTTGGAAACAACCAGTTCTTGCATGCTCTCGCCGCTGTCGTGGGCCGGGTCCTCGCGCCCAGACATTTGCGAGATGCTCCTGAGCAACGAGAGGGATCCGCGCGAGAGCCTCTTGGCCAAGGAGCGTCGCTGAGGTGGCTCCGCAGGAGATTCCGCAGGATATCGCTCGGCATCATCGGCGGCAAAGGTCGCAATCGAGGATCGATCATCCTCGAGCCTCGACTCTTCATGAGCCGGGACGCAAAAGGGGAGAGGGACGACCTCGGGTGCCTCCGTGACAGTCTGTGCCTGCGAGACGCGCTTGCTCGTGGCGGTTCTCTGGGAATGATGATAGCTCGGCGTCGTCACTGCCTGCCGCTCGGCCATGGACTGGCCCTTTTCGTCCAGGTATTCCCCGACATCTGTGGGCGTGTCGGGAACATCGTCGACTCCCACTCGCACAGTCACCTTGCCGTCTCGCGTGTCTTCGGCAGCCATGAGAGGGTTGTGTCCACAGCGTGATTGGTCCGATTCGGACATGGCCGTGTCCATCGCTTCGACGGAGGAGCGCAGCTTGTACGATGCAGTGTGGCTATCTCTGAGCTTCTTCTCGCTACCGACATCGCCGAGATCCGACATGCGAGAGTCGGTGCCGCTGCCGGAAAGCCCGTGGCCGTAGACACGCTCCCACTGCCGACGTTCGCGGGCGTTGACTTCTTCGATCTGACGGCCGACATTCTCCTCTTCGAGCTCCAGGTTCCGCTGGCCCTCGGCGCGCTCCACCGCCCTCTTCTCACGCTTCTCCCGGACAATTCTCCACAGCTTAATCTGGGAAATGATGCCCATGAGGAAAATGATGACAATGGCGGCCGATTCGACCCGGATGCCCTTTGTCACGGGGTAAGTGTCGGCTCCGAGCGGGAACAAGTTGCCATTGACATCCCAAATATAGGCCCAAAACTCCTTGAGGCCAGCGCGGGTGAAGCAGTCGAGGCCCAGGACGGTGACTGTGGCACCCGAAAAGGCAATGGTGATGATGAGAGCCCAGTCGCGTGTCCAGCGGCTAAAGTAAAAGGCGAAGCCCACCAGGGTAAAGGAGGAGATGAAGATGGCCTTTGACGGGACCGGGCGGAGCAGGCCACCGGGGACCAGGCAGAGGAGCCACATGCTAACGCTGAAGCCTCCAAGGGCGCAACCCAGGCCCTCGGTGAGCTCCTTGAAGAACATGGAGGCGACACCGACTGCACAGCCCGACATGACGACGGCCACGACGTATCCGCCCTGCACGGCGTTGCTGACGGGGACGGTCATGACGTAGACAATCAGGACGGCGACACCGAGTGCCGTCATGTAGGCGGTGGAAAAGAAGGTGTGGATCCATCGGTTCTTGATGCCGACAAGGGTGTAAGTGAGCCCCGTCAGGAGCATGATGACGCCAGAGACGCCCCATCCCGGCGTGATCTCGGGAGCGAGCGGCAGCTGGCCAGCGGAAATCGTCGCTGCAGCAAGACAGGTCAGCACTCGGAGCACAGGTCGTGACAAGAACAGTCGTGACAAGTAAGAACAGTCGTGACAGGTAAGAACAGTCGTGACAGGTAAGAACAGTCGTGACAAGAACAGTCGTGACAAGTAAAGACATACCATTGACGAACATGGGGTTGCCAGGATCACCGGTGGCGGAGGCGGCAGTGCCGGGTGAGGTCGAGGAAGGTGAGTCTGATGACCTCTTACTTGTGATCGAGGCGGTTCTCCTTGGAGCCTCAGTGGTCGAGGGTGACGCTCCATTGGTGAAGTCGCCGTCACGATTCCGGAAGTCAGAGTCGTTGGGCTCGGGAGAAGCCTCGGGAGCCGGCCTGATCCTAGAGCCGCTGTCGCCATCCTGCCTCGTGTCGAGCTGGTTGAAGCTGTGGGCGACGGCAAGCTGCAAAGCCAAGGCCAGCAGGAAAAGAGCCCATAGGCGCGGCGTCCTGGGAAGCATGATTGCTGTGGTTTGCAGGGTCGAAGTAGGTAGGTCGTCGAGCGGGCTTCTTGAGGAAGGACAAGGTTCAGTGTCGGAGAGGCTTCACGACGGCGGGCCCGGAGCCCCGAAGCATGGTCGTCAAGCAGGAAGCCGAGGCGAGCCAAGGGAGGGGAGGGGGTAGAGCCGAAGACAAGGCCAGTCGAGAAGCCGGCAGAAGAAGCAACAACAAGAGCAACCAGGTAATTAAAGCGACGGCGCCTAGAGTCGAGGTGCGCTGCGCGACGTGAGACAAGGTACTCTGCCAGTGGTGGTGTATGTTGGAGCATATACTATTGGCTAAAGGACGGCTGCAGCTCCAGGCCCGGCAAGGGAAGACGAGGGAAGCGAGGGCCTTTGTAACGGGCCAACTAGACGAAATTGGTTGAAGAGGCAAGGCAAGGGGACGTGGGGAGGAGTCGTCTCGCTCGGATGGTGATGGTTGGTGGTGGTGTGGTGACGGTGTGGTGGTGACGGTGTGGTGGTGACGAGAATGATGGCGGAAGGCACCGTGGTCGAAAGCAGCAACAGCAGGAATGAGTAGTAATGTACGGATACTTTGTAATATAACAACAGCGGCGGCAGAAGCAGCCGTGCTTCGGAGATGGCAGCTCGTAATAAGAAAAAAATATTAATAGGAGGGGACGGTTGGAAAAGCAAGTCATAAAACGGAAACGGATATACTACTATGTATGTACATACGTTCGTTGGTGCAAGTCGGGGAAAGAGCTAGTCTAGGGACCAAGGGGTGGGGGCGGGTAGGAAGGAAAGGGCGGGCAAGCAACGTCAAGTCAATGTGAAATAAGGCAGGCACGAGTACAGGTGGAAGCCAAGGCAGGTGCACATGCAGAGTGACGAGAGGGAGGAGAAGGGGGGGCACTTGGATTGGTATTTTCCTTTCGTAGTCGGCCACCTGCAGCGTGTGAAGATGATGTTGCTTGAGTTGAAGCAGCGAGAGAGAGAGTGAGTGGTCCGTCCATCCACATCCACCACAGGCCGGGCCAGGGGAAACCCCCCAAGAGTAGTACACTATACCTGGCCAGCACGACGATCCATGTAGCCGCCTTGTACGAGAACAGACATGGGTGGGATACTAGTCGAGTGGTTGTGACGGATCCGGGACGGCGCCGGTGTCGAGGCAACAACGGCGACGGAGCTGTTGGGCGCCTGACCCATCCCTCTCTGCGCAGGCTAACAAGTGCCAAGGCGAAAGAGTCGGCGGGAGCTTCTCTCCATGCGTTCCAGAGGATGCATGCAGCGGGCCACGACGACGCATTGACGACGCATTGTCTGGCTGTTGTCCGGATGCCTGTGACGTGCGGTGGCAGTCGAGGAGCGAAAAAGTCGGGGAGCGAAGAAGTCGAGCTGCAGTTGGAGTTGCAGCTGCAGGCCACACCCACACACTCCCCACACACCCAGAGGGACCTTGCTGAAAGCTAGACGGCCAATTTCCCGTGGGGCCGGCCATGTGGATTGGATGACGGGCATTGCACTGTTTGATTGACGGGGACAACAACGCGAATTAACCGGGGTTCAAGAAGGGGGGGGGGGGCGTGTCGCTAGGTGTCTTGGGCCCATCTCAGCGAGTCAACGACGGACGGGCGGCTCAGGGGATGGCGGATGGTGCGAGGGCGATGACGACGTTGATCCGATGCTGCTGCTGTGTGCCGGGCATATCGTATTTCCGTTGCATCGTATTCATGGCATCTACGAGTTACGAAGTAATAACTCGTACTTCGTAACTCGTAACTACTTGGCGGCAGCGATAATGAAGCAGCCAGCGCAAGTTCGTGTGCATGCATGTGAGTGGTCTCTTATGTATGTCAGCGCGAGGTAGCACTGCGTGTGGCAGCCGAGGCGATTCAGGCAAATGGAACCAGCAAGCCAAGTGCAAGTGCGACTTGTCGGGAAAGGCACCCGGTGCAGCTCTCTATTCGGTCTCCATCCAATTGATGACTGTGTACGAAGTACATACGAGTTAGGTTGCCGGGTAGTACATACTACTTGCAACTTGCTGCAAACGGCCCTGGGCTTTGCAGCTCTCGCTGATACAGTACGCGGGAGGTGGACAAGGTCGCATGGTCTCTGACGACAAAACAAAGTCCCCAATTTTGCCATCAAGGCTGAGGCCCCCGTCCCGCTTCGAGGGTGAGTGTGGTGGTGAGGCGCGGCCTGGGCCGATGCAAGATGACACCTAGAAGGGCATGGCCAGATTACCAGAGACCTAGTAACGACTCGCCGGGACCGCCTCGTCGGATTTGTGTGTGTGCGTGCAAATCTCTGTGGGAGTCTTGGGTTTTTGGTGTGCCATTGTGCATTGAGCTGGACACACCTCTCGAGGGAAGGGAGGGGCTGGCTGAGCTGGAGCCATGCCTCGCTTGGAGCAGAGTCGGCAATCGCCATCTGCGCCTCTCTCCAGGCCAGGCGTTGACGCAGCCGAGGTTTGTACCTACATAAACAGGCACTGGCTGATTTAGGTATAACCGTTGGGACCAGCATGGAGATGTTATTACTTCGTACGTGCGAAGTACGAATACGTATGTATCCGTACCCGTATGTATATATACTCCAGGGGCACATGCAAAAGAGCCCGGGGTCGTGGGCTGGCCGCATCCAGGCACAAGCTGCTCAACGTCGACACTAAAAACAGCGGGTCCCGTACCTGGTCGGGTGGGTACCTGGTCGGGTGGGCACGAACCAACGAGCCCCGGCGGTTGCGCCACACGCCTGCCTGCTCCTCCAGGGCTCCAGGCTCATTTTAAGCACAAACGGCGCTGGCTGGCTGGCACGCACTCTTTGGCTCGCTTCGTCCGATGCCATCCACACGTGCATGCAGACATGGACGCGTCCGAATGCCCTCTGTTTGGCCTGATCTCGAGGCCATCGGGTGCACAGTCTCGCCCTCGCCGCGGATCGTGGGGGATCCGTTTCTCTTCCGTCTTTCTTGCCCCCCCCCCCCCCCCCCGAAACGCCGTGTCCCCCAAAATGGCATTCCCCCCGTGGCCTCGTCGGCTGAAACGGGCAAACAGAACAGCGGAGAATCAAACGTCTCTTCTTTTTGCACGTCTGTCTCACACGCACACACAACACCGTCAGATACCTAAAATTACCGGCAGCCAAGCCATCCAACGACCATGTTTAGCGCGCCCAATGGCTCCAAGTCGCCGGTCCTCGGGGCGGGTCCCTTTCCTGGTTGTACTGGTAGTACTCGCCAAGGCTGTCCGAGTTTCTACCGTACGTCACCTCTGTTGCGGCCCTCGGAGCCCAGAGTCGAACCTGCCATGCCATGATCCCCGAGGTTCCCATCTCCTGTGTTCCATCCTGGGTTCCATCCCGGGTTCCGTCTTCCATCCTCGCGTCTTCTTCACCATCTCTGCCAGCCTCTCACTAAAAACACAGTCAGAACTTGAAGATGCGACTAGCTGGCAGGTCCAGCCCCGGCGAACGCACTGCATGCCACCAAGTCCGATGGGCCCACTCGAGATCTCCCCCAGCGTTTGCAACGAACCCCGACGCCAAGCGTGTGGGTCTGTCGTCGTCCCTTGACCTTGAACCTTGACCTTGAATGCAGCCAGTGGCACGTACCTCCTCGCATGCCGAGGCACGAGCGTTGGACGGAGCCAGTTCCAAGACGTGAGCGCGGCGCGAAGCTTTCATCTTCTGGCGCCCGTCGTGCAGCCAGCGGCTGGTGTCAGATACCTGACATACGAAGTACGTCGTTGAAAAAAAAACGTCCGAGCTGAATGCACGACCGAGAAGCTGGGAATTTGCTTGTGCGTGCGTGTGCGGTGCCGAGTCCGGAGTATGCATGCATGCATGTAGAGGACACGTTGGAGAGAGACTCTGCACCAGCACGGTTGTGCATCTGGATTCATGGTGTATAATATCCGTATTCCCCTCGAGCGCGGCTGCACGTGCTCGCCGAGGAAGCATTCATGGTCATGCACCCGTGCATGCCCGCAAGACAAAGCTAGGCATCTCATCCGTACTCGCGTCAGTATGGAACCCGCCGAGACTGCTCGGGCGGAGACCGCAGAGACCCGTCGATGACGGTGAGCGCCCTCCGAGGGCCAGTCGCCGTATCGTCTCTCTCTCCTCCACAACGACGACAACAAGCCGACCGCAACACGGGCGAGGCGTGCAGGCTTGTCGGGTGGCTTGTTGAACAAGTCATAAAACATGCGAGTCTCGCCTCACTCATCGGGTCGCTCACTCACCGCAAACCCTCACCGCAAACCTCACCTTTGGGTTAGCCGCCCCCACCTCGCTCTGCTAGCCACGCCGGCCGGGGCCTAGCGCTGTAGGTCCGGACGCCGGTAAAAACGGGGTCTCTTGCCCCGCACACCGCCGGTCGCCGTCTCGGTGGGGAGCCAAGAAGCATACATACAGCACTGAAAAGGAAACAAAAGGGAAAAAACGGATAAAACTGGCGATGCGACCGTCACAACCATGACCGAGTCGATCAAACGCCTCGCTCAGAGGAGAGCCAGTAGAGAGATAAGCCTTGCGTTGCGCCTCCCTCTGGGTAGCATTGCGTAGCGTTGCGTTGCATCCCGTGTGCCGCTGTGCTCGCGGCTCGCGTGCCGCCTGCCCCATTGACATTTTGTTCTGCCTGCATCAGAGTAACTCACATCTTCCTCCCGAACGTCATCGTCGGGGGGGCGAGTACTATCCCGATGAGTCTTGAGCCCGTGACCCCGGCCTCTGACTCTTTTGGGCATGGCGTTCGGAAGGGAGCTGAAAACTTATTGGAACTTCTACGAAGTAACCAAAGCTCATCCTCTATTAATATTCGAGCTGAGCTGCAATGATACGCGCAACCTTTGTCCGACAAGGCGCTGCTCGGCGACGCGCGTCGATTCACAACAACTCACTTGCTCGGCTCAGACTGGCAGCTTCGCACGAGATTAAAGCAGTAGAAAAAGAAACACGGCCTGTTGTCGCCCTCGCCACACCCCCGGTGCTCTAGGCCCTCTAGCCCGGCCGTTGTTATTTTGGGCGCGTCTTCCATATTGTGTCCTTTTTCGCCTCCTGCCCTTTGCTTGGCCGTTGGCTAGAAAAGGGCCTTGTGAGTTCGTCGTTGAAGGTTGTGGTTCGATTCCACCACCACCAGCCCCCGTGGCGCACTCTTGCCCTTGGTTCCCGCTCTATTCGTACAAAGTACGAGTACGAATACATGACTGTTCCTTGAGCATCGTCGCACCGATACGAAGGGCGAGTACGCCCGAGCCCCGGATCGAAAGACGGGTCTCGGCCATTGTGCTTCCACCACAAAGGGGAATAGGGAAGATGGAGACCGAGTTTCATGGTTTTCTCCCTCCCCTCGGGAGTCGGTCACACGCGCCGGGCTAGAAAACAATTCCCGGCCGCCGGCTTCTCGTCGTCAATTGCAAGTCTTTTCTTTGTCCGTGTCGCAGAGTAGGATCATCACACACAAATCGCAGCACGCCGCCATGGCAACTCCGTTTACCCCCAACTCCGTCTACACCCCCCCCCCCCCCCCTCCCTTTTTCTTTCCAGTGTTTCGAGGGTCTCCGGTGTAAAACATACAGGAGGCTGCTGCTCGTGACCTCGCTTGTGCTTCCAGACTCTCTGTCGTGCGCCCTTTCGATGTCTTCTTCGATGCCTTCCAAGCCCGCCGCAACGCCCACATCGGAGGCGGCTGGCAGATCCGCCTTGCTAGGGGGGGGGGGTGTCTGTCGTCCACTTACGGGAAGGCCCTGGGGGAGCTTCGTCCGTTTGCCACGGCGGCCTGCGTTGGCAGATGCAATGCAAGGCCAGCAAAGGCGTGCAGTTAGACTACTATACCTCAGGAGATACCTGTCCGGCCGGTGATGCAGGTATCTCAACCGTGGGCAACATGCACTGTACATGCTCGTACTCGTACATGCTCTTAGGGCCTGATCCACAACGCCTCGACTTAGTCGAGGCGGATATGCATATATGATAGAAGGGTATCAGAACCCCGATTAGCATATGTTTTTGGTGTAAATGAAAGAATTGTGGCTCCTCCTTCTATATTTGCATGTCTACCCCTGCTCTTAATGTACCGAGCTAGCAGGGGTCGTGCATAGTCGCGTAAATGCCTACATTAGGGAAAGTCGCTAAGCAAAACGCATTTTTCTGCCGCTGGCCGCCTCGAATGAGTCGAGGCGGCCAGCGAATGCAGTACGTGCACTTTTTACATACGTCTTCGCGCTGCTGCCGCCGCTGCTGCCGCCGCTGCTGCTGCCGCCGCTGCTGCTGCTGCCGCTGAATGACGAGTGCAAGAAACACGCCTGCTGCCGCCGCTGCTGCTGCTGCCGCCGCTGCTGCTGCTGCCGCCGCCGCTGAATGACGAATGCGAGAAACACGCGGGGCGCGAAAGCGGTAAGGGAATTCGCCAACAAGGGTATACGACGGTACAAGAGGACCCGGCCCGCAAAAAATATATGGGCCATGTCTCTTCGTGCGTCCGCCTCGACTTAGTCGAGGCGTTGTGGATCAGGCCCTTAGTTAGACCGGTCCGGCTTCCGACTGTCAGTCTCTTTTGTCTCTCTTTTCTTCTCGTCGCCCATCTCCTCGTCCCACTCCCAGTCACACCCAGCCGCCCGTTCGCATAAACATCATGCGTGTCATTTTTCTTTCCTGGATCCCACTTCCCTCGATTTTACCTCCCTTATACCCTTAGCTTCTTTTTGAGTCCACACCTCTTTTCTTTCCGGCGTGGGACGGGACCCGCCTCGCGAGATGGTCGTGTCACGGAAGCGCACTGACTCGGAGGCTTCATCATGCCACAAGCCAGCTTTGCAATCTCCTTTGCTCTCAAGAAAGGATCAATTTGCCCATCAAGACCAAGACCCGAAAATAAAGCAACGCCTCCATTGCCGAATGCAAGAAAGGCCTGTCTCACTGTCATGTGAACCCTCGGATGCTGTGTGTGCCCGGCCGCTTGTGCAACGTCGCCGCCCTCTTCGTCCAAGTCAGCCGGGTCGCGCCAACTTTCCACCTGCTAGTAGTAGTAGCCCTGCGTTCGATTTCCCATCACCGGCATGCTCATTCTGCCTCGTACGTCTCTTCGGAATCCTTCCGGGAGCCAGCCGGTCCAATCCTCTCGACCTGCAACCCCAATATTCTGGCCCCGTTCACCGCACGGAGCGGACACGGGGGCAGACACATACAAGTAAGAAATGCCAAGGCCAAGTCGAGCCATGCCACGAGGTGGGACTGCTTGTCCCGAACCGCCGTAACTGAAAAGGCCATCAACCGAACTGAATGCCCTCGTCAGCCCCATCAATCGTCACTCCTTGGTCTCGTCTCCGTCTCCTTGGTCTCCATCTCCTTGGCTCATGTCGTCGTCGTAAAAAGTCCCCCGACCCATCCAGGCCTCGGCCGTAAGATTATGAGGGGGTGTCGTGTCGCCTTGTCAGTGTCACCGCCTCGTTACTCGAGTCGGGACCCGATCACCTCCGTAGCGAGACTGCACCGCGGCTTTCCCGCCGCGGCTGCTCCGCCCCGTCTTGGCGTGAGGCTGGGCTCTGCATTCGTTGCGGTTCATCAAAGCGACCAGATATGTCAGGGGCAGCAGCAGCAGCCGCAGCACCGCATTCAGGGGGAAAAGGACAATGCCAAAAGCCGACTCGGCCGCCCGTCTCACAATGTTCTTGCGCCCGGCGCTGTTCTTGGCCGCCACCGCTGCCAGCGCAATCGCGTCGCCCAGCCGTGCGTCGAGGCCCGTGAAACGTGATTCCGTCTGCAGCTGAAGCAGCGTTGCCTTCTTCTCGTATCGCCTCACGGCCCGGTTCAGCGCATCGAGCTCGGGCTGGATCGCGTTGCGCACATCCCTCGTCAGCGCCGCCTCCTCCTTGGCTCGACCGGGATCCGGCCCGCTATTCTGCGCCGTCCGGCTGCGGCCCTCGAGCGTCTCGAGTCTCTCGACGACTTCGTCGATTCGCGCTTCTGCGCCCAACAGCGACGTGAACTCGTTTTCGTGCGCGACCCTCTGCAGATGTAGTGTCCGCGACTGGACCAGCTTGAGTATGTGGGAAAAGACTCGCAGCTCCGACACAAGCAGGAATATCGTCAGATTATAGTCTGATACGAGACCACCCGATGGACGGCTCAGCTGCGCCCTGATGGCGTGGAGCAGATATGCGCTGGCAAGAGGGAGCCCAAGGCAAGCAACGAGCGCCAGGACCTCGTGCACATAGAGTTCACGAAGGGCTGCGCGTTTGCGCGCCGCCTTTGGATCCTCGTCTTGCGGCTTTGGCTTGGGCAAATCACCCTGCTCGGGTACGTCGTCGAGTGTAGTGGCAGGACGATGGTCGGGGGTCGTGGCATCGACGTCGCCGTCTTCTTCGACAGCAAGGTCCGTGTCCTCCTCGCGCTGGAAGCGAATATGTTGAGCGGCATGGTACCAGACCCTATCAGGGGTTTTGTCAGCCTCGCTCGGGCTTCGTGTGCGGGTTCAGCGCCGTACCATGGCTGCGTCACCGACCAGTGAAGAAAGACTCCAGCTAGGCCCAGCAGCATAATGTCCGTCACAACGGCATGTCCATTCTTAAACAGGGCGCCTGAGATGGCGGGGAGCAGCGCAAAGGCCAGCGAGACGACGGCGAGGGACGACGACTCGGGCAGGGCGGCCTTGTGGCCAGAACGGGGCTTTGGGTTGAGTATGTCGCGCGCCTCGTTGCTGTAGTCGGACAGGCTGGAGCCCCTCCGCGGCGTGAGGTCCCTGGGGGTCTCGATGGGGCCGGCAAGGGGCCTTTTGCGCGGCGGCTGCGTCTCGTCCGCGGTCTTTATGCGGCGGAGGGCGTGTCCGGGGGCGACGCTGAAGCCCGAGGCCGACGAGGGCGCCGACGGGCGAGACGGGGCGCCGACGGGGTCATCGGGCGAGATGGCCATGATGCAGCAGCGGGTTCGTTCGCACAGCCGGAGCGAGGACGAGGCGTCAGCATGGGCAGCGAGAGATCAAGATGGGTGGTCAAGCGAGGGCGGACCGTCCGGAGGAGCTGGCATGGAGCAAGGAGTCGACTACCTTGGCTTTGCTCGGGTCAGGCGAGCCTGTTGGTCGTCGATGGATTGCATCAATCATTCATGATGCAAGAGTGAAGTGGTTGCCCAGGTGGCAAGAGCCAGTCTCAGCCCTCGCCGCCCAACCTACAGGAAGGTGCCGAGGGCGGCCAATTCCAGCGCATCTCAGCGCGACGCTCGGCTGGTCCAACAGTCCAACAGGCCGGGAAATAGTGGACCGCCCACTGTTCCTTGGCTTCATGTACAGGTACAGGTACTACTACTCACATTGTACCGCTAATCTGTATGTGTAATCTTGTACCACTACGTATGTGTAAGCTGCAAGGCTTAAGTACAGAATCTGGGGTGCATTCCTGGCTTCTCAAACGGCGGGCATCATTGCGATTCGATTGACTTGCTGTACGAAGTACTCCGTATCGTATCCGTCTCTCAGCTTGCGCGCCAGCAAGCAGACACTCTACATTTCCATTCATCTGCCTCGGCAGTTGTGGAAAGTCGTGCGTTTCGCCAAGTATCTGCAACACGAACCAATGCTGCTGACAAGGACTTGTCAGCCAGCCTACGGGCCTGAGAATCTGACGCTAAACGCCATGAACACGAACACGATGCTCTCCGAGTCTGGCCACCGACCATCATCAGATGCATCAGGATAGCGAATCGGCTTTCGGGCTCGCCCAGGGTAGGATGACGTTGGCATGACGAGATGGCTGTATGCACAGTCATGCACGGCGCATGCAGAGCACCAGGCAAAGGGACAGGATAGTCAGGAGAATCCATTGCGCTGGACCCCGGCAGGTTACAGTATATGTAGGTACATCTTCGAGCCGTATTCGTACTCAAGGCAGCATTTGCATGTGAGATGGGAACACGTCCGAACCACCGGACCTCGCTGGTTGAATGCGAGCCAAGCAATGGGCAAACGCTATTGCTGACGCCCAACCAACCTGTTCATCAACCCCGGGCCACCGGGCCGGAACTCGAAAAGCAACTCCGGGTGCGGGCTGGGGAAGCCATGTCCCTGCATATCCCATACTATCCGGAGTCCACGATACCAAGGCATGCATATGCTATGTTCGCATAGCGGGTACTGCGGGCTTGTCGTGGATTCAACTGCGAGGCGGACGGCAATGACATCAACTACTATGTGAGATTGTATCATGGGCAAAGTACCTATCTGTACTTCGTACACATGAAATTGACACTACATCTCGAGGGACCGAGTTTTGATCTATGGAAGGCAAGCACGAGGGAAAAGGGGCATGCGGCCGAGATGCATGAAGAAAGATGAATGAAAGGTGGCGATGCTGGGCACCGTGTGTAAATTACCTACCTATACTATACGAATACATACGAAGTACGAACGAAGTATACGTACGAGTTAGGTGTTGTGCGGATGACTAAGGTGTGCAGGGGCGACAAGCGGGCACGACATGCAAGGGCACGGACGCGAATAAGGCGGAGTACTACTCCGTATTCGTACTGTGCTGTACATACATATATACATACGAAGTATTCGTAGGTACATACATATGTATGTCCGAGTATCCGTATTCGTAGACCTTATTCGTAGACAGACGCAACTCGAGTCTTGAAGTTGAATAGCAGAATCTCTGGAGGCCCGACGTCTGCCGGCGCCCGGATCCAACTGCATCTTATTAAGCTCCGCCTTGGCCGTCACCTCACGTTGCACCCGGCTAAAGCGCTCATCTCATCCTCGGGACTTGTGGCTGCATCCTTTTTCATCTCGTTGGGTGCAAGGGCAGGCAAGGCAAGGACAGACGAGGGCCGCATGACGAAGCCTTATTTCACCACCACCTGTTGTTGACCCGCTCTCTGGCCTCTTCTGCATGTACCTAGGACGTGCGAGGCATCGGCGCGTCTCCAGAATAATAACCTACAACGTCTGAGCGATGCAATCCTGGTTTGGGCCGTGACCGTGGATGGTGGATGGATGGATGGATACATAATAAGGACTGGCCCAACTCTTGGATACTTGACTGGCTTATTGCCTATTTTACGGCCCATGCCGTACTGTTTCCTCGCTCATCATATTTTCTCATACCTCCAAACGACTCCTTTCTACGAAGTATGCCTTGTTGCTTGGTTGCATGTCACTGACCGCGACTCGTGGCGTCCTCGGCTGCTGGCTAACGCACGCACACACGGAAAAGATACGAAAAATTCGCAGAGGCAGGGAAATTCGCAGGAAAATCCGCAGGGAAACTCGCAGGGAAACTCACAGAAAAGTCGCAGAGGGAAAGGACCTACTATGACCAAAAGTCGTCGGCGCTGCCTGCCGCACGCCGTGCGCAATTCAACAGACGGGAGTAACGATGGCTGTGGCACAATGCCGCTCACCTAGCACTGGACCTGGACGCACTGGACGAGACGCTGGGCGACGAGGTACCGCCGCCCCTGCCGCTAACCCCTTCCAGCCCGCTCCCCTATCAAGGGCCCCGGCGGGCCCGTGCAGGTCAATTGCCCCTGGAGGCAAAGGCCAGCGCCCGCTCTTGCACGCCGAAAAACTGAAGCCATCGCCGCCCCCTTCGCCGTCATCATCATCATTTCCTCCTCCGCCTCCACCGTCGTCGGCCTCGCTCCCAGCCCCGGCACCACTACCGCCGCCGGCGTCCCTGCTGTTCAACGCCCCGTCGCCCCCGGCCAGCCGCAAGTCCTCTCCGTCGTCCTCCCCGTCGCCCTCGCCCCAGCTTTCGAATGCTCTCTCGCTGCCGTCCCGTCCCGCCTCACCCCCCGAGTCTGAGCGCGGTCGTCTAGGCGGCCGTGCCGACTCCGTCTTTCTCACGGCTCCCAACGTGCTCCCGCTGTCCTTGTACCCGCCTTCGCTCCACGCCACCGCCCGGCTGCCACCAGCCGTCGATGCTCCGCCCAACGTCCGCCTCCCGCGCCTCTCGCAGCAGCCCAGCTATCCGAGCTTCATCAGTGCCGCCACCCGCCAGTCCCAGCCTCCCGTCGCTGCCATCGCAGAGACTCTGAATCCCCCTCCGCAAGCCCGTCGCCCCGGGACACAGCAACCCCCCCAGCCGGGCTACCACTTCCCGTCCCCCTTTCGGAGCCGTACTGCCGCGTCGTCGGCTCCTCGGCGGCCACGCCGACTCCCGTCTGCGCGACTCTGGAACCCGACCAACTCGACGCCCCGAAATTTCCGGCCCCGGAAGCGGCGCACCTCGAGCCCCCCCGCGCCCTCGGTTCCGCTCCAGCATCCCTCGCTCGACAAATCAGCAGAGGCGAGCGAGGACCCCGCTGCCGGCGACTATCCCCTCCTCACGCTTTCCGAGCAGCGTCAGACCAAGCATTCTCCCACGACGCGCGCCAGCGTCCAAGTCGAACAGAACGGCAGCCACGACCGCCGAGTGAGCCTGCCCAGGTCCATGCGCGCTTCCTACGACGGGAGCCGATCTCGCGTCTCATCGCCTGTCCAGCAGGACTTTGGAGACAAGGCTGCCAGCAGGTGGACTTTGGAAGATACGACAGCAAGTGACGAGCCCGCCAAGGTCGTAAAGGGCAAAGCAAGAGCCGACGCCATGGCCCCCGATAGCGAGGACCCCAGGCAATCCTATAATATGGACTTGGAGCGGGGACCAGATGGTCTGGATCCGCGTCCATCCAACGTTTCGGCCGGGGATGGCATTGGCTCAGCGCTGTCGTCGTCCAACTCGTCCATGATGGGCGAGGAAGTGCAGCCCGACGCCGGCGAGGAATGGGGCCCCCAGCATCCCTGCTACCCCCATTTAAACCCTCATGTGCCTGTCGACTCGTTCGAGTACGCCACGACGCGCATCATTCGCATACGGCGCGACTGGCTCCTGCAAGGCGACCTGGCCCCGACCTTTTCCAACCTCTACCCCGAGATCCTGGACCCCGCGGGGGTGTCGGAGCAAGAGTTTCGGCGCATCATCGAAAAACTCAACGGAGAACTGGTGCCCACCTTTGACCCGTACAGCTTCCGTAACGTGGTCGACAGCCTGCTGGGCCTAGTCACGGGCTGGCTATGGGACGACCTGGGCCTCACCGCCATCAAGACACGGCTGAATGCCTTGGAGAAGTGGATCGAGAAGTGGAACCAGGAGATGGAGAAGACGATGGCGTCGGAAGAGGGCGCCATGACACCCAAGATAATACCGCTCCGGCGAACGGCATACATGATGGTGAGACGCGCATGGTCCCGTTTTCTCTTCGTCTTGCTGACTCTGCTTCCCGCCGCAGCTGGACATACAAATACCGGACCCTGAGATTGCTCCGGCGCCCAGTAGCGTCGGCGCCGGGGAGTCGAGGACGGCGCTGCCGGTGGAACCAGCGGCTGTCATGACGGCTTGAGAAGCCGCGCTGGATGTTTGAATTTTATCGAGATACCCTTGACTCTGTTTTTATCCCTTTCTGCTCCTATTACTTTTTTTCCGCCCCCTATTACTACTCCCCATGCTCAAACCAATGTCTTATTCTTTCAAACCCCGACTTGTGCCTCCCGCAAGAGACACTTTGCCAAACCGGGTTACAATTACCATCACCAGACTTCCTACCTTTCGTTCCTTTGACCTGCTCGAAAAGAGGTGGGCTCTTGGACGGGGAGACTTGGCGGTCAATGACAATTCAGCCGCATGGCGGGAGAGGGCACGTGTATGTACTCTGTTGCCCGAGGCGAGGCCAGAATGCGATTTCAGGGCGTCTGATGCCGGAACATATGCGAGCCTAGAATATCTGTCACAATGCCCTGACTACACCCCATGTCCAGGGTGCACTGCATATCACTCACATGACTGTCTCAGGCGTCTCCGCCGATGCGTCTTGTGCGACTCCCTCCCTTGGCTGCGACAAATCAGGAGGCGTGGCCCGAGCATACCGGCTCGGCTTACGTGCCGGAGCCCAACCGCAGTCTGGGTGCGGCTCCGGCATGTCTCGGGTTCCCGCATGCAAACGATAAGCCACATTCTTCCTACGGAGTATATTCTTCCTTTATGGTACGGATTGCCCCGTCGATTTCCATCTGCGTTGTTCCTTTCTATCAAATGGCTGACCCTCTCCTTGACCAAGAGACCTTTACACAAAGACAGGTTCAAATGGCGTTACTGCCTTCTAATCAGGCTGTCAAACAAGGGCTTCAGAGACCGGGCGCTCCTCTTGGGATACCGCTTCTGCCCGTCGTCGTAGTCGACGTAGCAGACGCCAAAGCGAGTCTGGTATCCCTCGGCCCACTCAAAGTTGTCGAGCAGCGACCAGGCAAAGTAGCCGCGGACGTCGACGCCGTCGAGGCGCACGGCATCGGCCATGGCGGCGACGTAGGCGGCGTAGTAGCGGACGCGGAAGTCGTCGGCGAGGGCCTGGGCGCGCGGCATGTCGCTCTCGCCCTTGACGCTGGTGCCGTTCTCGGTCACGTAGATGGGCGGGCGGCGGTAGCGGCGGCTGATCCAGACGAGCAGGTCGCGGAAGCCCGGGGCGCAGGGGCGCAGCCAGGGGCACTGCGTCTCCGGGCCGATGCGGTGGCC
Organism: Ophiocordyceps sinensis; assembly: GCA_012934285.1. Classification (NCBI taxonomy): domain Eukaryota; kingdom Fungi; phylum Ascomycota; class Sordariomycetes; order Hypocreales; family Ophiocordycipitaceae; genus Ophiocordyceps; species Ophiocordyceps sinensis. Next base: position 3,535,797 of record JAAVMX010000007.1, read on the forward strand.
GCGCCTGTTGTCGAAGAGCACGTCGACGTGGCCGGCGTGGTCGAGCGGGTCTGGGACGGCGGCGGCGTCGCGGTGGCGGATGTAGTTTGCCGTGTAGTGGTTCATGCCGTAGAAGTCGCTCGAGCCGCGCACGAGGGCCAGCTCGTCGGCGGTGAAGGTGGGCAGGCGGGCGCCCAGCTGGCGGCGCATCGAGGCCGGGTAGTCGCCGTGGTAGATGGGGTCTGCGAACCAGGCCACGACGAACTCGAGCTTGCGCTGGCAGGCCTCGACGTCGGCCGCGTCGGCCGCGTCCCAGGGGAAGACGGCGTCGCCGTTGAGGACGATGCCGATGAGGCCCGGGACCCCGCCGGCCTCGACGGCCGGCGCATAGTCGTCGCGGTAGGCGCGGACGGCGCGGCCGTGGGCGACGAGCAGCGAGTGTCCGACGATCCAGGGCTCGGTCGAGCCGTCGCCCTCGGGACTGCGGCCTCGGTCGGAGCAGCGGCCCGGGGCAAACTGGCCGGTGCCGTAGCCCATGACGGCCGAGCACCACGGCTCGTTGAAGGTGACCCAGTGGCGGACGCGGGGCAGCGCGGCAAAGACGAGGCGGGCGTAGCGCTCAAAGTCGAGGGGGAACTCGGCGCCGTCGAGCGGCCCCCCGTAGCGGCGGTCCAGCTCCTCGGGCACGTCCCAGTGCGACAGGGTGACAAAAGGCGTGATGGCGGCGTCGAGCAGGGCGTCGACGAAGCGCGCGTAGTGGTCGAGCCCCGGCTGGTTGACCGGGTCGTGGCGGCCGCCCAGGGGCACGACGCGCGTCCACGAGACGGAGAAGCGGTAGGCGGTGGCGCCGAGCGACTTGAGCAGGGCCACGTCGTCGGCGGTGCGGTTGTAGGAGTCGCAGGCCACGTCGCCCGAGGTGCCGTCGGCGATGTTGCCCGCCTTGTTGCAGAACGTGTCCCACGTGCTGGGCCCGCGGCCGTCTTGGTCGACGGCGCCCTCGATTTGGTATCTGTGGCAGTCGGTGTCAGCGTGGACCAGGGCGAGATGGAAGGGAGGGACGAGGACTCACGAGGCCGTGGCAAAGCCCCAGAGAAAGTCGCTGCCGAGAGCCATCTCTCGTCGTCTGGTGTTTAGAGTGTACAGCAAGGGAGAGAATGCGTGGAGGTGGGCTTTTACCAAAGAGGAGATGAAGAGGAGGTGAAGCTGCTCTCTCAGGCCTGATAGATGAAGAAGAGCCAAAGCACACCCTATATATATGTGGACAAAGGTTAGATGTTAGATGGATGCACTGTACATAAAAACCCAAGGCATGGGAGGCGTCCTGTATACGCGCAAAAGTCAACGCAGCACGCAGACGGGCAGGGTGGACAGAGCGTGGCCTGGAAAAGACCACTGGCAGTTTATGCTTTCCCCCCCTTTTCCCTGTTGTCGAATAAAGTCGGTCGTTGCTCCGTATCGGACGATGCAAGCCGGACGCCGAGGCCGGATGCTACCGTGCAAGGCAGGGCGCCACTCGGCCCGGGGTCCCGCCTGGACGGGTACGGCTTTGCCGGCCCGTCTATCCGAAGGGCCGTGGGGTAACTTTTGTTGCATGTATATACATACCTACCGTATACATGCATACATATCGTATACATGAATATCTAGCGAGAGGCACCACGCAGCAACTGCCAGAACCACCTCTTCTTTCCCTCAAACAACTGCCAGAGCCACCCCTTTCCCTCAAACACTTCATAGAGCCAAGCCAGCTTCAGGCAAGCACCAAGCATCCTACGCATCAAGATAGTCAACGCCACGCTCTCCCTCTCGCCCCATCGTCACCATGACAAACCCCCGAGAATGTCTTTCACAACCAAGCTCGAGTCCAGCTCCGAGGGTTCGGAGCTGGGCTGCCGCCAATACCCCCCCCTCGACTTCTACCTCGAACTCACGAAGCTGCACCTCACCAGGAAAGCGCTCGACATGCTCGATGTCACCAACCGCCACCTCGACTACACCATGGACCGGCCCCCGGTAGTGACCGCCGCCGACGAGGTGGACGCCGCCTCCTTCACCGCTATTCCTCCTGATTTGATGGACGACGACTTGCGCACCTTTGCCGAAAACGGCGGCCCGGATCTCTCCGACTTGATGGCGGTAAGCACCGTGCGTGTTTGGGCTTGGGGGTTTTGACCGACTTTGCATCAGTACCGGAACCAGTGGCTGAACCCGAGACACAAATGGGACTTGCCAAACTCCAAGTCAGACAGGGCCATCCAGTCTTGGGGGCCTTACGGAAAAGCCAACAGCATAGCCACACGCATCACTTCGGCGTCAAGGGCCACGGGTCCCTGGGATGTCAATTTTCAGCAGCATCTGTACGACCACGGCATCTTTTGTGATGGAGCCTTCGATGACTGCCTTGACAAGTGCCCGGAACCCAACAACATCGAGTCGGTCAAGGCAGCCGTCTTGATGTCCCGTCCCACTGAGCTGGACTGTCCCAGTGTCAAAGAATATTTCCGTCAAAGGTTCGTGGCGACCCTTGGGAGTGCTTGCACAAAGGCCCAAGTATTGCAACATGTCGTCCCCATTATCGAAGGACCCGCCGAGGGCCTCCACCCTGCTGCGAGCGGCATCAGCTTTACCAATCTCGAGCCTCTGACGAGTTCAACGATTGCTGCCGGGCAGCCCGACATGTTCTACGGCTCGCCCCCCGAAAGGGTTCAGGCGGCGCTTCGCGATGAGCTGTTCAACTTGATTGTCCCTGCCGTCGGCGACGGTGTCCCCGTGGCGCCAAACTTTTTTGTCAGCGTGGCGACGGCCGAGAATTACGCCGGACTTCGACAGGCATGCTACCACGGAGCCCTGGGGGCGCGAGGCATGCATAACCTCAAGTCGCACTCGTCGTACCCGTACAAAGAGCCGGGGCCCAAGTACGACGACAACGCCTACACGTTGACGTCGGTGCTCTTTGGTGGCCGCCTCGATATGTATGCCATGCATGTCACAGCGCCAGCTGCTAACCCCAGTCTGACCCCTTGCTACATCATGACGCCGATTGGCAGCTGGTGCATGGACCAGAGTGACGACGCTCTTGGTCAGGGTATCTCGGCCTGGCGCAACGGCAGGGAATGGGCACAGCGGACGCGCCAAGAAGCCCTCGACCTCGCATACTACCTCGCATTCATGGCCTGACGGTGGATGTTTTGATGATGACGCCGGGTGCTGGCATGATAATGCCAGATTCGTTTTTGCACCGTCAAGGTGCGGTTTGGCGGTTTGGAGGCCATGATAGATGCTAGACTTGTACATCTAGCCATGTTATCCCCGCTCACATACCCACTCACTCTGGCGGAATAGATTGGCTGTTCCCTCCGCTGCCGCCATGCCGCTTCGTGTTGCTAGCCAACTTCAGACAACCAGGCTCCGTTGACAACTCCTGCGAGAAAATTATGCATATCCGCCGCATGATCGTCCCAATTCCCAACATCCGGCCAGCAGTTGGCGTTTTTTTGTAAACTTCCCTGGAAATCGGCGCAATCCGGGGCTCCCGATTCTCGTCCACACAAATCGTTATCGCCTGGTCCATGATGGCCACGGCGTTTTCAACCCCTCTTGCGATAACGCGCAACATTGCGTTCATTCCTCCATTTTCAACCCACTCTCCCTTCGCGGCTCTGACCAGGAAATTGTGAATTTCGGTAACGTGCTCAATCCAGCTTCTTCTGCCCCAATGGAAGCCGTTTATTATAGGTAGGCTCTCGTATGCCCTTGTCGCTTCTTCTCTGGTCATTTCCTGCTTCTCACTTGTCCTAAGTGACCGTGTAGGCCACTTTCGCCTATAGACAAACCACTGCGGCTGGGTTTTGTCGTAGGCTTCGGCTCGCGCCCCAGGACCGCACAAACCAGTCTGGTTGCCGATGTTCATAAAGAGTCATCTTATGTGTATGTTCCAGCTATGATCATATGCCTCGTGCCTTTCCTTTTATATATGACAGGGTTGAGCCTGGAAGTCAGTCACACAATGCCTAGCCTTCCTTGTTGAAAAGGGGGGGAGGGTGAATTACCCCGGCCAACGGCCGAAATCCCAAGATACCCGGGACGTCGATAACGGTCAGGTGGTTTTGCTAAACGGGGGCCGTCAGCTCGGGCCAGTAAAAGAGTGCGGCATCAGGATCTTACGTCTGGCCCATAAATCTCAATCTTAAGAATGTCCTCGCTAAAAGCACCACTTCCCGGATCCTCCCCAGCGCCCTCAAACTTTCAGAGGGCGCAACCAATCCCGGGGCATGTTAGTCTCCTCGACCTCTTCTCTGCGCCCCTTCATTCCGGGCGTTCTTCATATCTCGAGAGCTTGGTCCGGCCAAGTCTTTCTGGTCGATATCGTGAATCTCAGTCCACGTATCGACACTCATTAGCCCAGGGGGGATGAGAGACACAAATTGTCCTGAACCGTTCTCCGAGGCCACACTCTTTTATATGGTCTCGCTCCTTGACTTAAAGCGTCCCGTAGGCCTAGCGTCATGGCTAGTCCTGCCGTTCCAAGTCGGTCCGAGTGACAGCAGGGCACACTTGTAACGACAGTGAGATTTATGGCACTGTGATCGTCGTCAGGTCCTAGCTGAATGTCCATCTGATGCTCTGGTTAGCTTGATGACACGGACCGATGGACTGACGGACTGATGGAATGGAAATGACTTACGTTTCTGTCTCGTCGCTGTCGGTCGTGTCGGTCGGCTGTGTTGGTGCTATTGGGGGGGGGGGTTGCTTAGGAACGCGGACGCAGAAGGTGTGCCCCGTGCGAACGCGCTGGCCGGACACGACGAAGCGCGCGGCCGGGTCCGCCGGGCTGTTATAGAGCTGCGACATGAAGCAGTTGGAGTAGTCGCGCTCGTCATCGAGGTTAATGACCGTCAAGGGCCTGGTGGTCGGGTGCCGTCGGAGCCACCGGGAGCGCAGCTCGACGGGGACGACGGCACCCGCCTTATCGCCGTCGTCTTCCACGGGGAGTCGTCCTAGGTACTCGTCCTAGGTACTCGATCCCGAAGCACCACGTATGCAACAACGGGCTCAAACAGATCATGTTCCAGTTCTTGTCGCAAGAGCCAGGCGCGCCCTATAGCGCCATCCAGGCTTCCCTGGGCAAGTCGTTGGTGTTCCACAGGACATTAAAAGGGCCAAATATAGCCCCCCCAACAAAGTTGTAGTTCTTTTGGCTTTCTGTCCACGAAAAGGGCACGATATGACAGACTTGCGGGCACGAGGTGCCAGTGACGACACATAGCTCCTTGTCGCGGACCAAGGCGCGATTGCTCTCCGTCTTGTTACGCCCAGTAACGGAAGGCGCTTCGCTGCTAGGTCCCGAGGTTGAGGGTTGCCCCATGGCCAAACGGGCTCTTTTTCGCGACCCGGTCGATGTGGCTGGTGCCACGGTGCCTGGGCCTCGGAGGACTATGTCATGAATGGTTAGCGAGCATGGCCAGGAACACGCGGCGAGCTGATATACTCACAAACGCATGGAAGAAGATATGTGCCGCGTAAGGCGGTCCAAACGATATCAACGTTAGACAACAAGACGCCATCACTGGTGCCGAGTAAAGCACGTAGTCGACCCAGCGGCGCAGCCATAAGTGCTGAGAACTCGGCAGCATCCGCGCATCGCCAAAGGATCGTTTGCATCCCCGTTCATTCCGGCCGGGACCTGTACATACTGGTTAACGATTCCACTCCGAATGAAGGGGGAATAGCAAAACCAACCAGTTCACATATCCACCCAATGACATTGAAAGCTCAAAAGCTCAGCCGGACTTGGCACCATAGTCCCCGTCGTGTTGGTCAAGGAAGGCGAAACGCCGCGCTGTCCTGCGTCGATGTCTGAGACATCGTCTTGTCTGAGACATCGTGTTGCATGAATGCGTGTGATATCTTCGTATTCGTAGGCGTGTCGCATGGGCCCGCGGGGGCTCGCGGCACTAGGCACGGGGAAAGAGGTAGGGCTGTGAGCGGTTTGACTCGTAAAGAGGCGTAGCCCGCACATCTGGCATCTCCACAGCCGTTGCACAGCCGTTGACTTGGCCTTCTTGTCGGTCCCACGCGCTGATGGAAGTTTCTCTCTTCGATAACTTCGTCTCGGCCGATTCAATGTATGGCTGTGCCTGGCGTAAAGGATCTGTTCCGGTGCAACAACCTGACGCCTGGGCTGCGATAAAGTTAGGGACCGCCGCGGCATCGTAATCGTCAAGGCTCACCCGTTGGGAGACTAAAACAAGTGTCTTCTTTTAAGTGTCGAATTATCATTACCCGTTGGGAACTAAGGGACGCTTCGTCCCTTAGTTCCCAACGGGTAGTCTCCCAACGGGTAAATCGGTGTGAAAACTCTGTTGGAAGGAGGGGGTTGAGGGCCGAATTTTTAGTCCCCGATTGGTGGGTGGGTGGGAGGACGGCACGTGACTTTTGGACTTAGGTGTACTAGTACAAGGTGCGGGGTCACGAGCGGGATCACTTGCAGGAGATTACCGTAGAAACTCAAACAGTCTTGGCGATCGATTATAGTGCGGGGGAAAATGAAAGAAGGCGTAGAGGGACTAAAACCCACTTATCCCCGCTGCCAAGACTGTTCCAATTTTATGAGTTTCTACGGGTATTTATCACAGTTACTAGGCGCAATGCATGAAGTCTTGGTGTGTGTAAAATGCTCTGATCCTTCAATCTAGAGGGGGACACAGCCGGGGGTCTATATACTAGGTAGGTACCTGAACCTACTAGCGCCAACAGCTTTACATACAAAAACGGTGGTTGGTTGTTCCAAATGACCGTAAAGTTACTTACCCCTATCTCTCGGCGTATCCGGGTTCCGTTGGTAACCCAACGAGCCCACCCCTTGGTGTGTGCCCCTGTTAGCTACACCAACGCCGATGCGTTAACCTCTCTTTACGTTGCCATCCATTGTTATAAAGAACCTTGCATGCTAGGGAACAATCCGCCCCCTTTCTAACCAGAGTGCCTAAGCCTTTCCACCCTGTTTGTTCCTCTCCTAACCTCTCTGCTACTTCGCTAGAACATAACCAGCTTTGATAAGCTCAGCAGCGCTCACTGACGCACAGAACCCAGCCAGTGGTCCCTCGGCAACATAAGAACGGAAAAACCCCACGACCACGCCTTCATCATCCCATATTGCTGACCCGCATACTCCATCTGGTGGTTCGCGCTGGTTACTACCAGCACCCTCTGCCTGGCCCATATACGTCCAATTGTACATGACAAAACGGGGGTCTGCAGGTTGCCCCTCAATTTTGATGCCCTTGGCGACGAGGCAGCCTTCCATGATGCCAGAGAATGGGCTGTTGAGATAGACGGCTTTGGGCCACTTGGGCATGGTGTCGAGATCTTGTGGGCGCTCACCGAGGAGTCTCGTGAAAGTTGGCACGTTTCCGTTCTCGTCCTCAAATGTCACGTTGGTAAACTCAACACCACTCTGGAGCGCCACCAAAGCGATGTCAGTATAGGAAACCTCTTGGACGGCTTCGCCAAATATGCGCTTGGTGCCGTTTGGGAGTCGCTGATAGACTGTCCCAGAATCCCCGATGCCGTGAGAAGCGCCGGTCATAAAGGCCGTATGATTGGCGTTGCCCCTGACCAAAACCCCAGATGTGGTGGCGTACGTGAGGGGGTGAGCGTGGGTCAGCACCTGGTCACTCCAGACCATGACGCCAGGCCGGAGGGTGCTGTACGCGGTAGTGTCGGATACGCCAGAGGAAGCAATCGGGTCGATGACGTGCTTGGCTTTGCAATCCGGCTGATGTTTCGGCCGGTGAAGCTCGTCGTGGTGCAAGTAGCCGACATGGCAACGGGCGATTTTGCCGGGGAGCCGGCGGGTAACATGATTGACATTCAAGTCGTGGCCATCGAGCACCACGAAAATCATGTGCTGCATGGTGACGATGATTTCGCATAGCTCGATGTCGGGATTGTGGGCGCGGAAATGACGGGCGACGACGCCAGCGAGACGCTGAAAGTCGCTGTCCGAGAAGTAGTCGTCGGAACCGGCGTCGAGCTCTGCGCAGATTGAGATGCGCATGTTGCCATTCCTCATCCGTGGAAACAATGGGCCCCGACCCTGAGAGTGTGTGCGAATCGTGATAGGCAACCCCCCAACCGTGAGCGGCCATGGTCTGGATGGCAGTTGCTCGACCAAGAAGTTGAGCCAGAGTCGGGGTACGCTCTCCATAAGGCCAAGTGTCTGCGGGAAGATGCTCAAAAGCATCTGCATGGGCTCGCCCGAGTCGAGGGCCACGGTCGGGTCCCGCATGTCGAAGGGGACGAGAACGTGGTTCGAGTGCCATGAGCTGCCATCCTCGTCGACCGCTTGGGCCTGCTGGTCCGGGAAGTGCTGTCTGGGAGGGCGATATTCGCCGATGGCATGCTGCTGGCCAGCACGGGGCGGGCGTCGACTGGGCGAGACGAGCAGCAGAGATCGCTTCGGCGACGGCTGGAACGCGGTAGGACTGATGTTGCGCTTGATGCTGCGCTTGATGCTGCGAGGCGTGCCGCGTGCCGCCGAACCATAAGGAACGACGGTAATTGCGAGAATAGAAGTCGATGGTGACGCCATGGCAGCGTGTTTGGAAGGGATGGGGAAGAATATGGATTTGCAAGAGTTATACATGCAGATATTTATAGTCGTTGAAGACACACGCCCCATTTTAAAGATTACCAACGCCAGCAAATTATAGTCCCCCCTAGTAGAAAGTAAGTGTTGCCATTCGGCCAAGTGGAAATCTCTATTCGGCTAAGTGGCCCTGGCAGAGGACACCGTACAATGGGTGTAGTGACAAGAAGCCGGGAAAAGGGGCCGACGAGGCCAACGTGGCGACAAGGCCGAAAAGGGGCGACGAAGCCATCGTGGCGACGAAGCCGGGAAAACAGAAAAGGGCCAAAGATGACGCCAAGTAGCGAGACTCGCAGATAGTGCCGCGCGGCGAGAGTAGCCGAGGCGGTCAGCAAAGCCAGAATGGAAAAGGCCCGAGGCGAGGCCTGCGGAATATGGCGATGATGCCGCACGGCGTATGGCCGAGTCGGTTAGCAAAGCCCACATGTATCGAAACGACCAAATCGCCTCCGTCTATTCCTTTGCCCTCGACCGAGACGACATGAATTGTCGAGGCACTACGGGGGCCCTGTTTCCTGCCAACCTGACGTGACGGGGGCCAGACGCGTGCCCCTGTCAACAGTCGCCGAGGAGCTGGGCTGCGTATGTCACGCACGGCAGAAGGGCGTGGCGCAGGTATTACCGGCTGGCGGGAACATGCTGGTCGATGCATGATCCCTTTCTGAAACATGGCGATGCATCAATCAAGAAAGTGAACAAAGCTTCCGCGGTAAGCAAGACCCTTGCCTCTTACGCCTTGCCATTGCCCCTTGCCCACTCGCGCAGCTCATTCTTCTTAATCTTGCCTGTACTCGTCTTGGGCAGCTCCGGCACAACATCCACCTCCCTCGGGACCATGAACTTGCTAATGCCGCTCTGGTGCTTGGCCCAAGCGACCACGGCGGCCCCCGTCACCTCCTTGCCCCTCTTGACCGTGACAAAAGCCTTGGGTCGCTCGCCCCAATGCGAGTCCGGGACGGCCACGACGCCGGCCTCAAGCACGTCTGGGTGCTGTACGAGCATGCTCTCGAGGGCGACCGATGAGATGTTCTCGCCGCCCGAGATGATCATGTCCTTTGCGCGGTCGAGAATCTGCGCGCTTCCGTCCGGGTGCCACACGGCCAGATCGCCCGAGTGGAGGCCGCCGCCGGCAAAGAGCTCGCGCGTTGCCTCGGGGTCCTTGAAATAGCCCTTGGCGCAAATGTTGCCAAAAAAGACAATCTCGCCAATCTCCCGTCCGTCCTTGGCCACGTCCACCAGCACGCCGCCCGGCTGGTCCGGCTTGACTATGCGGATGGGCAGGCTGCTGATGGAGCCATGGCCCTGGCGAGCCATCTTGGCAAACCTTTCATCCGGCGGCAGGCTCTCCCACTCGGGGAGGTGATAACACTTGGTGATGGGGCCGTATGTTTCTGGGTTTGTCCAGTCAGCCATTGAAGCACACGACGGGTTGCAGTGGGACAAACCCGTCATGCCGTAAACGTGTAGAGGGATAAGGTTCAGATTGGTCTGGAGGAGAGTCAGTCAGCCGCAAATCTCGTAGTCGGTGGCATTGGACGCGGACCATTTGCTCAAACAGGTGGGCACTGGGCGGGCTGGCGGCTACGGTAACTTGAACAGGCCGAGACAGCTTCTCGGCCTCGCTGCACGCGACCAGGAGCGTATTGACCGTCGGCGCCGCGTTGAAGTGCGTGATGCCCTCTTCTTTCAAGAGCTTCCATATCAGAGGGTAGTCAATCTTCCTCAGGCAGACGTTGACGCCACGGACGGCGACAACGGACCAGGGAAAAGTCCATCCGATGGCGTGGAACCTAGAGAGCCGTCTTCGTCAGTGTTGCTGCCCACTGTCGAGCCGAGAGCTGGCCTACATGGGCAGCGTCCATAGATAGCGGCATCGGCCAACATTAAGGCCAGACTCGATGATGTTGGCCAAGGAGGCGAGATAGGCGCCGCGATGAGTGTATTCGACACCTTTAGGACTAGACGTGGTGCCCGAAGTAAAGGGGACACCGAGCACGTCATCTTCGTTGCTTGCTTGCGAGTCAAGGTCGGCCCAGCCACGACCGCCGCGAGAGCCGTCATAGGCCAGGCCCTCTAAGATGGCCTCGTTATAAGGGCCGCAGCTGGGACCTTGCGACTTGTCGGTATCCTGCGGATGAGAGGCGTATTCAGCCGGAGCTTTGACTCGTGACATTGCTGCAGAGGGCTTACCAGGTCGACAATCAGGGGCACAGAGGGATATCGTGTCCTGTAAGCGCCGAGAAGGCCGAGGAACTCGTTGTCGACAATGATGCAGTCGACCTCGGCAAAGTCAAAGATGTAGGCAATGTCTTGCTCCGAGAGCCTGTAGTTGACCGGGACGATGACACCGCCGGCGGAAACGATGCCGTATATAGACTCGAGAAAGGCGGGCGTGTTGGGGGCCAGGACACCGACACGCTTCAAGCCATGTTTCTTGAGGTAATAGGCCAGGCCGACGACGCGGGTGGCCAGGTCTTGATAGGAGCGGCGGAGAGTGACGCCATCTGCGGTGATGTGGAAGACGGCATCGGCATTGGGCTCGATGGCGGCGGCGCGCTCGAGGAAAAAGGTTGGCGACAGGTGATGGATGTGAGGAGGCGGAGGGCTTGAGGATTGAGGCAGCAGGTGGCCGAGGATGGAGCGGATGCGCGACAGAGGTCCCGACATGACGGACTCCAGGAGATTACGTCATGCGCTGTGGACACGAAGGTGAAGCGAGTGTGAAGCTGGCCAGACGTGACAATGCCGTCCGAGATGTTAAAAAATAGAGGACGGAAAAGGATTGGAGGGCTGAGGTGTGATTTTGTACTCGGAGTGCTAGGTAGTACGGAGTAGTAGTACTACCCTACGCATTGAACGGTTGGTCTTATGACGTATAGCAAGATGCAGACGGGCGAGGGACGAAGCAGTCGACGACAGTTTGGGCTTTGAGATTCAAAATTGGTTCGTATCCGTACAAAACACCTGGTCAGAGACTCGGAGGCGCGCTTTGCTTCCGCAGACGGCTAGTCACGAAACGCTCCGTAACTCGTGTGCGAGATCCGCGACTGAGTATCCGCGACTTGGACATTGTTGGCTCAGGTTTTTCCTCCATCGAGACCGTCTCGGCGCAGCCTCAAAACTCTCAAGGGAGGCACCCAAGAAACTCTTCCTGCATCAGGTTGGGCGGCGGCCAACGCGAGCCGCCGCCAGGGCGATTGACTGACTCCGGTATTTCGTCGACGACGTTGCTCCAGGCAAGAAGAGCAGCGTTGCGCGTCTTTGCACAGTATGCATTGCAGGGCAGAGGCGAGGCGCAGAATTCAAAGTCGGCGATGCATGCGGGATCGCCCGCATAACCCCCTGTACTCCCAATCCCATCAAGGTATGTCAGTTCCCTTGGCCTGCCTCGGTACCTAACGGAGCTACGGAAGGCCATAGCTACATATGTTTCAAAACCTCGACGTGGCCGAAAACCCCTACGAGCACCTAGGGGGGAAAATAAAAAGGCTATAAGGGTAATGTCCCCCCCCCCTACCCCCCCTATCTTATAAAACTTTATATACTATAACTTTCTATAAATAGAAAGTTTATATAAAAACCTTTTTCTATTAGTAATACTATATAAAAGTATATTTAAAAAGGAATAATAAAAACTTAATATAAGTTTTAAAACTATAGAAATAAGTATAGGAATTAATTAATAACGTAATTATAGGAATAAGGGATAAGGGATACGTACGAGTCAATTGCAGCCACGTGATTACACGTAATCACGTGCGTGTAACGAGGCTACGTTACTTATAAAGAGGCCCCTTTTCCCCTTCTTCCTAGCTAGACAAGACATATAGAACACACACAATCGAACGAGTTATTTACGAATGCAAATGCAGGAGATACCTACTAACACTAATTAGTGTTCGTAAGGCTCAAACACTAACAGTAAGGCAGAAGAGGCAGATCTCGACCTTCGAACGTGTTATAAATCTTTATTAAACCGGCTCCGGCCTAATAATCCTGTTTTATACACTTAGAGAGGGTTATCTGCGCTAAGAATAAGAAGACTTCACCTTCCGAGTCTAGCTCGCCTCTAGGGGTTGCGTATAGATCTTCTTTAAGCTTCCCGCTGACCGATCACCGCTTTAGAAGAAGAAGAGTGGCACTAGCAGGAAGTGCGTCTATTAACGCCGACCGATTTGCGAAGAACCTCGCGACGATAACCTCGATCCCTTTATTGGCTAGTTCGAGAAACAAAAGCCCTTAACCGCCGAAAAGCTCTTCCGCTTCCTCGAGAAAAGCTCTTCTAACGGCACTAAAAGACAACCACGAGCCCGACCCTTAAGACCCTCGCGACTAAGCCTGCCGCCGCGTCGGACCACTCGTTACGACAAGCATCGTAAAGACCCTCGCGTACGACAAACACCCCGCCGTCTTCCGACCCGGCACGAGAAAAACACAGTCCGCTTGCTGCCTTAAGCCACGATCGAGAATACAGTCCGCTTGCTGCTTTAAAGCCCCCGAGAATACACCCCCCCGAAAACACAGTCCGCTTGCTGCTTCAAAGCCCCCGAAAACACAGTCCGCTTGCTGCTTCAAAGCCCCCGAAAACATAGTCCGCTTGCTGCTTTAAAGCCCCCGAAAACACAGTCCGCTTGCTGCTTTAAAGCCCCCGAAAACACAGTCCGCTTGCTGCTTCAAAGCCCCCCCCCGAAAACACAGTCCGCTTGCTGCTTTAAGCCCCCCCCCCCCCCGAGAATACAACGACGGCTCCATCGGCACCCGGCACCACAAAGCCAGCTCTCTCGCCAAACGCTCAAGACAACGCTTCCGGCCCAACGCTTAAGACAACGCTTCCGGCCTAACGCTTAAGACAACGCGGCAACGCTTAAGACAACGCTTTCGGCAACGCCAAATCCGGCCCTAACGCTAAAAGAGGACGTTTCCAGTAGTCTTAGCAATAGCAACAATAGCGGCTCCGAATAAGCTCCCGCAGTTGTTTTTCCGCCGCTCCGCAAACGACTTACACGCTCCGCTAAGCACACGCTCCGCTAAGCATACGCACGACGCTTTCGGCAACATTAATCTAATAGCCGAATCCGCAGCCGCAGTCGAATGCTCCGCCAGCCGAATCCGCAGCCGTAGTCAAACGCTCCGTTAATACAACAGCCAAAGTCCGCAGCTATAGTCAAACGCTCCGATAAACCCGGCAAGACGCCTTTGCCCCGATAGACGCCTTCGTCCTTTACTCTTTGTTTTTCCGAGATAACGTCTTTCGCCTTTATTTGTATTCGTCTTTATTCGCGTTTGTTTTTCCTGCTTTGTTTTTCCTGCTTTATTTTTCCCTTTTTCGACGCCTTATTTTTCCCCTTTTCGGCGCCTCGTTCCCTCTTTTGCTTCCCCTTTTAGTGCCCGAAATAAGCACCGAAATAAGCACTGTTTCGCCCCGGCAACGTTATGTGCCGACCCTACTACGCTCTAGCTCCGGCAACGTTCTTTCCCGGCCCGAACACACGCTCTGTTTCACGCTCTTTTCCCGGCCCGAAGATGACTCTATCTCTTGCTCTGCTTCGCCCCTCTGCTTTGTCCGAAGCTTAATGCTTCCCGACGATCTTTTTCCCCTTTTGCGATTTATATTCACGAATTGTATTTATTAGGCATCGTGACCTAATATGCAGTTTTCACACTCTTTTTCCCGTACGTTATACGGCTATTGCAAGGCTATTGCAAGGTTGGAAAAGCCGGATCTACGATAACAACACGGCCCGTTTAACCGGGCTATAGATCCCTGTTTAGCCCCTTATTGCTACGTTCGTTTAGGCTGCTGTTTTCTACGATCTTATAAAGACTACTAGTATAGGAATAAGGGATAAGGGATACGTACGAGTCAATTGCAGCCACGTGATCACACGTGATCACGTGCGTGCAATAAGGCTACGTTACCTATAAAGAGGCCCCCTTTCCCCTTCTTCCTAGCTAGATAAGACATATAGAACACACACAATCGAACGAGTTATTTACGAATGCAAATGCAAGAGATACCTACTAACAGTAATATATATAAGAATATACTTATATAACTAAGGAATAAAGTCGTAACTATATTATAGACTCTATATAGGAATAAGGTAATAAGGATTATAATTATATAGTGCTAGTAGGTATCTCCTATATTTGCATTCGTAAAAACTCGTTCTATTATATATATTCTATATATCTCGTCTAGCTAGGAAGAAGGGGAAAAGGGGCCCCTTTATAGGTAACGTATCCTCGTTACACATACGTAATTACGTAGGATTACGTAGCTACAATTGCTTCGTACGTATCCCTTATCCCTTATTCCTATATATAGCGTATTATTAATAAGGATTATACGTAAGATATCTTAGTTTAAAGGTCTTTTAGTTAGTATTAAAGTATATTATCTACTTTTATAGAAGGGGGCATAAAGGGGGGGAAAGGGAGCCCTTTTATAAGTGCTATAAAGAGCTTACCTAGCTTAGCTAGGTGCTTAATAAAGCCTTATTAAGAATACGTAACCTAGCCGCTAACGCTATTATCTATAATAAGGCTGCTACTAGGGTTATAACGGGGCTAATAACGCTACGGTTATTAGGGTTATTATAGGAATATAGTTATATAACTAAGGGATAGAGTCGTAACTATATTACCGACTATATATAGGAAAGGGGCAATAAGGGTTATTATTAGATAGGGTCTATTGTATAGGGCGTTTAGTAATAGCCTTATTGTTATAGGCTAAGGAGGAGGTATAACTCGCCTTATAGTGCCTACGCGGGTTCGGATAAGACTTTAGGGGGCGGCGGATAAAACTATTATCGGACTTAAACGAATTATTATTATTATTATCTAAATCCTTCTATCGACGAGAGTAAAAGGCCTGCGAATACTTAGATAACCTAGACTAAAGAGAGTAATATAGAACCTAGGGTTGCTCCTTAGGGTAATACTACTGTCTAATAGAGCGCTGCTTAGATAAGCGAAGTATTTCTTACGGACGAAGAGGAGGCTATTCCTCTAATTAACCGTTAAAAGGGTCTCCGTCGATTATTTCCGGGTTAAGAGGCACGGCTCGGACTAGCCGATACACTAAAGTCATCGTAGCGTAGAGAGGAGTCTCTTTATCGGGAAGCTCGCCTATAAAACAAAGATACGCGCGAATTCCCTTTCGCTAAGTATCGGCGTGCTATAGATGCTTTTCCTTTACGGGCGGAAGATCTAAGATATTAAAGATAATCTCCGACTTAAAGGCTAAAGAGCCTAAGTGTGGGAATTATAGATGGAATTCTACGGTAGAAGGACTTCCCTTCTAAAGTAAATTCTATAGATAGAATTCCAATAGAATTCTACGGTAGAAGGACTTCCCTTCTAAGGTAAATTCTATAGATAGAATTCTACTTCCTTCTATAGACTTCTATAGTCGTCCCGATAGACGCATCCGTCCGCGGAAGGTCTTCCCCGACTAACGCATCCGTCTTTACATTCTATTTATAGATCTCTTTCTATTCTTAGCTACCGAAGCTTCCCGGAGGGTAGCTCCGACCCTTCTTTAGTCTTATCTATAAAGAAGGTAGTATAGCCCTTAGCTAGATAGGTATTAATAATTCTAATAAGACTACTAGACCTATATTTGCATTTATATTTAAGATACCTACTAATACTAATTAGTGATTGTAAGGCTTAATTATAGATAGTAAGGTAGACGAGATAGTTCTATATCCTTCGAACGTATTATAGATCTTTATCGAACGGCTTCCGCCCGACGATCCTATTCTATGCACTTAGAGAAAGATAACTATGCTAAGAATAAGAAGACTTTACCTTCTAAGTCTAGCTCGCCCTTAGGAGTTACGTATAGCTCTTCTTTAAACTTTTTGCTAACCGATTACCGCTTTAGAAGAAGAAGAGTAGCACTAGCAGAAAGTGCGTTAATAACGCCGAACGATAAATTTTTCGTAAATAACCCTATAAATACACCGATAAACCGCGTGAAAAACAAGCACGTATTATAACTTCGATATACTAACCTACTAATCCTTTATCCGATACTATAGAGGAGACTCTTAGGGAATAGATAGAAGGCATAACTATCTACCGATCCCTTTTTCTATATATTAACGTAAAACATTAGGATAGTAATATTAAACCCGACGAAAATAACGGCATCGCGATTATAATATCCGTCGCTAAGTTTATTACCCTCTATAAAGCGTCGATCGATTTTTAAGGAAACGAGATTCTATTATACTTCTAAGACTACTTCTAAGGATAGATAGCGAATATATAAGGTCTAATATACGTAGACTATAAACGAGCGCTAAAAGTTCTAATAAGGAAACGAGGAATATATACCGGTCGTAGTAATATATCTTATATAACGATCTTTCTAATATTATAAGCACTTGAGAAACTATTAGAATAGCCTATAGAAGATATAATAATATAGAATTTTAATAATAGCACGGAGGAATATACTAAGAAAATAGAGATAAAAAACACAATATATCCTTCTACGCCTATTACCGCTAGAATAGCCCCCTTCTAACTATTCGAAGCAGTTCTAATAGAAAAAGCAGTATCTATAGCAAATGTTCCGGAGATACTATAGACTATAATAAACGTTCTAAAGATACTATAAACGTCTAATATACTTCTAACGGTTCTATAGTTCGTTTTAGGAGGGACTATTCTATATAGGCAATAGCCGATAGTTCTATATAAACAATAGCTATTTAATACTAATGTTCCGGATATAATAATTTACCTAATATTATACTAATTTAATCGTCTAGATCTCTTTATAAATCCAACGGATGAAGGTTCTATAGCGATAACTAAATAGCTAAGCAATTCTAACCCTATTCTATTAAAGGCATATATAAAACTTCCTTTAGACAATATTCTAAATACTATCGCTAATATAGATATCTAATAACGCTTTATTAAGCTTTAGACAAAAGATAAAAACTATACTAGAGAACTATATAACTTACTTAACGATAAACTTTAGGTTTTTATAAACTTATGCTATAACCTGCAAATTAAACTAAGTTAGTTCTATGCTTTATTCCCTAGAATCCTCGTAGGACGTGCGTAAACCTATTATATTTAATATATTAACTAGATAGCGATATTTAGAAAGGCATACGATATAATTAAGAGATACTTTAATACAGAAGTCAATTACGTATATTATTATATAGACTAGATAATAACGACCTTCTATAAGTTGCGAGGAGAATACCCGGCTAAGCTATTGCATAAAATCCTTTAAGCTTTATTCGATAAATTGTAACTTTGCTAATAGGCACTTAGTAAAGACTTTATAAGCGATCTTCCCCTACGAACTATACTTATTAATGTATATAGAGGAGTTCCCGAACTAGAGTACGCTCTATTTAAACCTTTACCTAATGCCGAAGCTCTTTTTGCTAACCTAAGATCCTTATTGCAAATACACCTATCTCGCGGTTTATTTAACTAATTTATCTAAGAATATTAGTCTAATAACTAAGACACTAAAGATAATAACTACGACCTGTATAACTAAACATTCTATACGGATCGGAGATATAACAATAATAACCGCGGTAGATATAGATATTAAGGACGAGGAGGACGAAACTATAGCCGATTATTTAATCGTAGAGGATTCCGTAGAGGATTCCGTAGAGGATACTCCCTATTAGCTGCTAGATTATAAGTAGGGTCCTAAGCCCGCAGTAGCTATAGAGGCAACTACGGCAATCGTCTATAGACTAAGAAGTATTTTATATGCGGAAAATAAGGATGCTAGTTAACTAAACATACACCCGAGGAACGATAGAAATCGAAGGACTAGTATATCGCATAATGCCACTTTACGAATATCCTAACAATAGGTTTTATAGCCTACGTAACGTAATATAAAGGTTATAAGATAGACGACGTAGTAGAAGACTTTAATAATAAATCTTGCCTAGGAGACGACGATAATTTTATAGGATAATAGCAAGCTAGTCAGATAATTTGCCAATAAGCCTTTATACATCGACTTACTAAAGAAGACCTATATAGTGAATAAGAAGCGGTTACTATATCTAACCAGTTTATTATTAATAAAAGATACTCTAAGACACGCTTCTAAGGCATTATAGTTAATATAGGTGTAGTAAAAGTGTTAATAGCTGGATTTAACTAGTATATTGCTCTATAGAAAGAAAACCCTTCTATTAGCATCGATAAGTCAACGGCAGGATAAGCTTCTATTAAATTTAGTAGTAGAGATACTATTAACTTACTTAGTTCTATTGCCTTTAAAACACTAATTAGAAGGATTACTTTTTACGTTTTAGAGACACTTATACCTTTCTTACTCTCTTTAGCCGATATAGACCGACTAAGTATATACTTTAATAATATAATAGATATAATTATTAGTCGAGGCGTAGTTCCTATAATACGAAAATAGGGATATCTATAGTTCTTTCTTTTTAAAGATAAGGAATTAATTAACTTCCTTATAGAAGTTAAGATCCGAACGCTCTATCGTCGGTTTAGACATCCCGTAGTTATAAGACTATATTATCTACTACGCTAAGCAGGACATAATAATGTATTAATCGGAAGACTTAAAACTATTTCTAAAATTTATCACTAATGCTAGATGTACTCCTAGGCTCTAAGACGATTTAAATTCATACTATAAGATAATCGAGAATTCAACCCTAAGATTATTATTAACGTTATATACCTCGGAAACCTATAGCGACTAGTGCTATATGCAGTAGATTTAGCAACTTTATTCTAAGTAGTAAGATTCCTTCTATTAATGTCCGCTAAAGATGCGTAAGAGACACTACGTGCGTTATAGATTAATATATATCTTAGTCTACTAGATGTTATTAAACACGATATAAGAACGAATTTTGCTTCTAATAAATTCCGAAACGAAGCGAAAGTGATAGGGATTACGTATAAGCAAGTTCTAGTTAAAGCCTACTAGTCTATCGGAAAGATTAAAAGATATTATAGACTATTTAAACGAATATTTAGTATTCTTTAGGAGGAAATTAAGAACGTAATATTAGCTAAAGCTATCCTTTAAATAGCAGTTAAGGCAATTAATAATACAGCTAGTCCTAATAGTTTAGTTCCTATATTATTAGTTTTTAGTGCTTACCCCTCGATCACATAGGAATCACCCCCTTCTATAATAATAATATAGAGAGCTATAGCTATGCAAAAGGCTATAAAATTGCTTTGCTAAATCTCTATAGAAAGACGAATTAAAGATGCTATTTATAGCCGAAACGGACTATTAATAAAGGAGATTCTTAATCTTCTACTATAAAGTAAAGTCCGTGTCTAAAGAGAAAAGAACGGCTAGTAAGGTCTATTTAAAATCGCAGCAATTAAAGGCCATAATATAACAATTAACACTATTAATAGACTAAAAGTATTTAGATTAATATATATGCAACTATACTTCCGAGACGAAAAATCGGTACTACTATTAGAAGAGCTCTTAGCTAAAAATTAAGATACACCGGATACACCGGAATATAATTCTTAAGACAATAAACTAATAGAAGAATATAAAACTATAAAAGAACCTCCTCGTATACCCCGAAAACGTAGTCGCCTACCTAGTGCGAAAAACAAACTAAAGAATTAGCAGTTCCTAGCTAAGAAAGAGGTTAACGCATACGATCTTATACTTAAACTTCGTGCCGATAGCGTAATTATAACACCCGGTAACCTATTTAAAGAATCTAATATAAAAGAGATTAACGACTTAATTATTCGTAGTGTATTTAGTTTTAAATAATATAACGAAGAAAAACATAAAGGGCATTAAATCTTCCGTTCTCAGATAGTTAAAGAGGTTAAGGGACGTAATACTAAACCATACGAAAAATCGAGACTAGTAATCTAAGGATATAGTAATATTAAGAAAACATCTATACTTATATAGTCACTAATAATCTAATGAGTTAGTTAATGTTTAATTATAGCAATTATAGCCGGAATGCTTAAAGAATACGGAATAATATTGTCTTTACGAGATATTACCTAAGTATATCCTTAAGCCACTAAAGAGTTATCCCGAATAATCCTAATAGCTTTACCCGCTAAACTAGTAAAGAAGTATCCGGAAGGCATAATCATCCGTATGATTAGACCTTTATACGGCATCGCGGAATCCGGACTATATTAGTTTAATATATACTATAGTTACTATATTAAAGAGCTTAATAAAGCTTATTTAATATACGACGTATGCTTGCTTATTTCTAACTATAGCCCGCCTGCCCCTTTTAGAATTATTAGGATATAGATAGACGATACGTTAATGCTCGGGACTTAAAGTTTTTCGGACTACGAAGAAAAAGAGCTTTAGAAAGCACAATTTAGAGTAAAACCGAAAACTCTAATAACTGCTAGACAATCTATAGACTTTAACGGCGCGAAATTAACCCTATAATACAATAGAAGTTTGCTACTATAATAGAAGGGTTAAGTAGCTAAGATTAAAACCGTAAAGCTAAAAGCTATTAACCGCGCGTAAAGGTATATAGAGCAACGAGCTCGTAGTGCATACGTTATATCTATTTATCAACTAGAAGCATCGTTTAATATCTCTATTACTGCTTAAGTCTAGAACCTAGAATAAAAAGACTATATAATCCTAAATAAGAGACTATAGTAGTAACTAGATAATTAATAACGTAGACTAATATATCTTCTAATTAACCTCGCATCGGCTAAGCTTTTAGTCTTTACCGATAGATCGTTTGCAAATAATAAAGACTTATCTTTATAGCTTAGATTCGTTATTACTTTAGTTTATAAGACCGACCGAATAGATAAGCAATTTTTAATTAAAGGCAATATTATCTACTAAAACTCTACGAAATGCAAACGAGTTACCCGAAGTATTCTTACATCGGAAATCTACGGTATAGTAAATAGATTCGATATTAGGATCTCTCTTACTATAACCCTTAAGATAATTACGGATCGCCTTAGTCTTCCTCCGGTTCTATTAATTATCTATACCGATTTATACTCCTTATATAAATGCCTTATTAAACTAGGTACTATAAAGGAGAAAAGATTAATAATCGATATTATAGCTTTACGATAGTTATACAAACGCCGTAAGATTATAGAGGTCCGATAGATTAATAGAGCTAATAACCTAGCTAATGCAATAACAAAAGCATTACTAAACTAGGCCTTTAAATATTTCGTCGATATAAATAAATTAACTATTAGAATAGAAGGGTTTATTATTCGCCTATAACCCTTCTAATATATTCTTTCTTTTAACGGTTATATAGTTATAACACTATATAATATTATAACGAACTATTCTAATATAACGAATAGTCGATTTTATTATGTATTTTTATTTCTTTTTTAAAGAAGGGTAATATTTAAGGAAAAATAAGAGAGGTTCTTATAAACGGTATAAAGAAAAAGTTGCTAGTATAGGAATTATAGATAGAATTCCACGGTAGAAGGACTTCCTTTCTAAGGTAAATTCTATAGATAGAATTCTAATAGAATTCTATAGTAGAAGGACTTCCCTTCTAAGGTAAATTCTATAGATAGAATTCCACGGTAGAAGGACTTCCCTTCTAAGGTAAATTCTATAGATGGAATTCTACTTCCTTCTATAGACTTCTACGGTCGTCCTAATAGACGCATCCGTCCGCGGAAGGTCTTCCCCGACTAACGCATCCGTCTTTACATTCTATTTACGGATCTCTTTCTATTCTTAGCTACCGAAGCTTCCCGGAGGGTAGCTCCGACCCTTCTCTAGTCTTATCTATAAAGAAGGTAGTATAGCCCTTAGCTAGATAGGTATTAACAATTCTAATAAGACTACTAGACCTGCATTTGTATTTACATTTAAGACACCTACTAATACTAAGAGAATATAGGCTTACTTTATATATATTACGTCTATATTAGTAAAGGTCTTAATAACCCCTTCTATAGGTAGTGTTTTTATTAACTTAGAGTAGCGAACGGCCTATTTTAATAGGTTATTGCAGTCCTTATCCTCTATAGCTAGTATAGTAGACTGCTTATATAGTACTTCGGTTTCTAAGGATAAGTAAGGACGACGGCGGGCAGGAGGAGGAGGATCTTTATAATTACTCTTAGAGTCCCTAGAGGGAGCGGCGCTATAAATACTCTCCGGCGGAGCGTATTCTTATATTAGCAAGCGAGGGTAGGAGTCGTCGTCTAAGCGAGATGCGGACGCTATAGCTTAACGGGCTTCTTTATCCTTAGCTATAGTAATAATAGCTTAAATAAACGAGGGAAGAAGGCGAAGAGGTCGATAGATAGAGAAGAGGAGGGATTGCGAAGAAAGAAGAGTTATAGGAGAGGAGAAAAGTCTATAGTAAGAGGTATAGGGTGTTTTAATTTTAGCGTAGGAACGGGTACGCGTAAGAAATTAAAAACATAGAGAGAAAATTTTTCCTTACGGCTAATTGCGTAGGGACTTAAAATAGAGAACTAAGCAGTAGGCCCTAGTTCTAATAATGCCTAGAAAGGCAAACCTCGTCGGATCGTAAAGCTTATATTAAAGGTTATATAGGCGTGCTAGCTAAGGTTGTATAAGCTAGTTATACTATAGGTGTTAGGAGCCTTTAAGCGGCTTCTAATAAATAGCGAGAGCTTTAGAAGCTCTTAGCGAACGTGTCGTAGTAGAGTAAAGCTCTAGAGATAGGAAGGGCGTTCCTAATAGTAGCTTTAAAGGCAGAAGGTATAGAATTACTACTAATTTAATGCACTAGGCAGTAAGAATATATATATAAAGAAGGATGCTTCTATTAGGTAGGCGTAAGCCCCGGGAGCTAGGAATAGCTCCCTGCTATCTTATCTATAGCTAATTATATTAGCCCCGGTATATAGCATAGAGGATGCTTTATATACATTACGTGCTCTACTTATGTCTTTATCCCTTATATCCGCCGATATTATTATAAATGCTTTAGTTAACTCCGGCTATTTTAGATACGCCTTTATATACGCTTAGACCGCGCACCGCCTTGCCCTTCCTATCCGCTAGCTCTAATTCCTACGCCGGCTTTCTCTCGCCGATAGTAGCGACTATAAGTCCGGCTCTATTACTTATTACGCCTTTTCGGTCTCCCGGATTAGCGCTTATACTAAGTCTATCTACTTCTTTCTTACGAAGCTTAGCTATAAGGTTATTTTTAGCCTCCCTTAGCTACGCTAGCACGACCCTATTATTAGCTAGCGCGGTAACTCCTTTTCCTTTTAGTCCCCCTTTTATCTAGCCTTTTGCCTCTCGGACTACTAGCTTTATCTTATCCTATGCCTCTTAGCTACCTTTACCCGCCCTACCCGCCCTATCCCGGCTTCCCCCGCCTTTATTTTAGAGGGAATATAATTAATAAATACAATTCGTTTTCCCCCCGCTCCTTCTATCAAAGACTCTAACGATAAGGGCAAACCCTTTACCGCCCCCTCCGTTAAAGACTCTAACGATAAGGGCGAACCTTTTGCCGCTGCGATCCTTATTCCTACCGCTATAATCCCTATTCCCGCCTATATAGCCTTAGCCCGTCCTCCGGCCTTTATCCGTTCTATCCGCCGCTTTAGTAACGTTCTTAAGTTTATTCCCTTATCCCTTAGCCCTTCTCTCTTAGCGTTTTTTAAGGATGCCCTTAACGTAGGTAAACCCGCCTATCCGGACTCCTCCCGCTAGGTTAATAACGCCGACTCTAACTCCGGCTATAACTCCGACTCCCCGGCTACCCTCTACCCTCGCCGCTATATTCGACCTCCCCGCCCCTATCCCGTCTATAAGACCGCCGGCTACCGCCGCCCTATATTACGGCCGATTCGTAAGATTATTAGGCCTTAGCCCCTCCGCTTCTCGTCCCTTAACGACTTAGCGTTTAACGTCTAAATGCTTAACGTCGATACGATAGTAATATTCTACTAGTAGCCTAGAGTCTTAACCTCTTAGACCTTAATTAAGGCCTTTACCGCTAAGCCTTTGCCTACCGAGCCTCTACTACCTATTAACTAAGATATCCCTAAGGACTTCTATTAGGCCGTTTTAATTAAATATATAGACGCTAAGGACGCAAAAGCCTGCCTTAACCCCCGCCTTTACGACTTTATTAACGACTACCTCGATAAGATCTACTTTAATAAGATCTCCTTTAACGATATTGCTAAGTTCTTTAAGAAGTAAGAGAAGGTCCTTTATACACTCGACGAGCTTTAAGCTAAGGTCCTTAAGGAGCTCTACTATATAATCTATATATAGCTTAAGAGTAAAGCCGATAAGCTCGCCCTTTATTATACCGTTAATACTTAAATTAACCTTAAAGAGGGGATATAACCTCCTTATACCCGCCCTCGCCTTTTTAGCGAAGCCGAGAACTAGATCGTCTACGCGTACGTTAATAAGCAGCTTAGGAAGGGCTTTATCCGCCGCTCTATCTCCCCTACTACTACCTTTATTATACTCGCCCGTAAGCTAAGCGGGGGCGTTTGTTTTTACGTTAACTATCGCGGCTTAAATAAGGCTATAATTAAAAACCGCTTCCCCTTGCCCTTTATCTACGATACTCTCGCCTATATCCGGAAGGCGAAGTTTTTTACTAAAATCGACGTTATCGTAGCGTTTAATCGCCTTCGCATTACTAAGGGATATAAGTAAAAGACCGCGTTTGCTATACGGTATAGGCTTTTTAAGTATTATATTACCCCCTTTAGCCTTACCGCCGCCCTATCCTACTTCTAGAGTTTTATTAATATAGCCCTTTACGGTATCCTTAATAAGTTCTACTTTACCTATCTAAACGACGTCTTAATCTTCTTAAAGACGCGGGAGGAGTACTAGGCCTATTATTAAAGTACTTTAGCTGCCCTAACGGGCCTAGTGCCCCTACATTTAGCTAGCATAGGAAAAACTAAGCGGCCTAAGGGAAAACCTATATAACGTCTATCTATCTTAACGTCGGGCTAAATACGGCCTATATTTGCTACGGTTAATTACGTTTAGTTACTACCGCCGGTCTAGTGCCTAATAAAGGTTACCCCGCCCGGGTAGGCTTAAGGGCGTCGGGGTCGGGCGGATAGTCTAACTTAGTAAAGCCGGCGCGTAGACAGCACGCAAGCGATAGGGTATAAGCCGGGGCCTTATCTAACGGGTTAGAACGTAGGAAAATAAATCTTAGTAAGCGTATAATTAAATATATAAATATATATAAATATATATAAACGTTAAAGGGGGCCGGCGATAGGAGCCTCGTCGTCTTACTTCTAAAGCTCCCCCCCGCCGGCATTACGGCGGTCTATCTTCTCCGTAAGGGCCGTCGCGGCCTAGAACTACTATAGTAGGCGGTGCGTAAGGAACTACCGGATAAGCGGCTTCGCGGCGGCGGGGCGGTTAAGCACCGCCTTAAGGTCGCTCTCCCGTCGGATGCCTTTTAGTAAGGCCGCCCTCGCGTTAGTAAGGGTAAGGCGCTAAAGGAAGAGGTAAAACGCGGTTTTACGCGTAGTCCTATACCGATAAAGCGGTATATCGACGTTAGGGATATTCCGGTCGAATAAAAACCCCTATAGACCGATCTTCCCGGTCCGGATCTAGATAAGCGCGGAGCTCTCGTGCTTATATAACCCGTTATATACCTTTAGCGCCTTCTTCGGCCGGTCGAAGTAAGGGTTAATATCTGCCGGCTGCCGGGCTCTTTATAGTCGCTTCGCCTCTATCGCTTAGAGATCTTCCTTTTAACGCGCCTCTTAATCGCGGAGGACCGCCTCTTCTATTATAGTGCCCTAAGGGCATTAGTCCTAGAGCTACGCGTCGTACGGCCGGCCGGGTGGCTAGGTCGGCCGACGGGGTTAAGGCAGTACTCTCGCCGGTTTCTCGTAGGTGCGTTAGATCCGGTCCGCTATGCCTAACTCCTTAGTGCGCTCCTCGTACTACGCGAGGCGGTCGTTAAGGTAAAGGTCGAGCGGCGGGACCGCTATCTATATCTCTAGGTTCTAGATTAAGGTCGCTTTAAACGCTTTAGCTACTACTTATAGGCAGCTCGACTAATATACTATAAGCGCCTTTACTAAGCCGGTAGGTTTCCCTCCTTTAAGCGTAGGCTTATAGAACGTCGACGCCCTATAGGCGAGCGCGCTCCGAACTACGCTAGCGTAGACCGTTCTCGTATTTCGCAATCGTATGCCTTATATAAACGCCGCGAGCCCGGTAAAGGCTAGCGCCTATATGCCTATCTTTGTCTTAAGCTTCCTAACTTAGGCTTTCTATCGTAGCTTTCGGTCGAATTAAACCCTTAGGAACCGCCTATCCTCGACCGGCCGGATAATATTTATCCTAAGCCGAAGCTTCGTCGGTATTAGCTTATAGGTCCTTGTAAAGTAGATAAGCTCGCTTTTCTCCGGCTCGAACTTAGCGCCGACCTCCCTTACCTACTTATCGTACTTCTTCTAAGCGCTCCTTAAACGCTATATAGTCGCGGCTATAGTCTTACCGTAGGCTAAGAGGTTTATATCGTCGGCGAAGCCGACGGTAGTAACCCCTATCTCCGGCTTAAGGTCGTCGTATAGTAGCGCGATATAAAGGAGGAAGAGGATTAAGGAGAGGGGCGAGCCTTAGGGCACGCCTATAGGCACCTCTTAGGTCTCCGCTAGCGCGCTATCGAAGTAAAGCTAAGCCGTCCTCCCCTTAATAAAGCTCCCGACCTACGCGATAACCTAGCCTAAGCAACCCCTTAGATAGAAGGCCTCGATAAAGTATATATAGTCTACCCTATTAAAAGCTCTTTTAAGGTTAAGCTAGAGGAACGACGCTACCCCTCCTTAGGCTTACGTCGTCTTTACGAGCTCCGTTACGAATCGTATTGCTATCTTAGTAAACCTTTCGGTCTTATTCCCTATCTGCCCTTCGGGCAGGAGGTTATACACCTCCGCCGCGTTTATAATCCTCCTCGCGACTATAGCCTTAAGGATCTTCCCTATTATGCTAAGGAGAGAGATTAGTCTCTACCCTTAGGCCTATTAGAGCTAGGCCGCTGTCTTCCCGGGCTTTAGTAGGACGATAATAGCCGTATATCGGAACCGTCTTAGAAAATTCCCGACGTCGTAACTAGCGTTAAATAATACCGTAAGTACCTTAAGCAATAGCTCCTTATAGGCCTTAATAAGCCTAACCGGGAGGCCGTCTTCCCCCGTAGCCTTTTACAACGCTATCTTCCTAACCGCCGACCTAACGTCGCTTACTATAAAACGCTACGGTATTATATAGGCCTCCCGGGCGGCTTAGGGGCTCCTTTCGCCTCCCGCTACTAAAGGTAGGAAAAACCGGGCCGCGAGGGTCTTTGCCTTCTCTACGTAAGTATAGGCCGGCCCCGTCGGGTCGCTTAGTCTCTTTAGGTCGGGGATATATATCGCCTATAGTAGGCTACCGCTTTAAAGCCGCGCTTACCTCTCGATCCTCTAGAGGAAGGCCTAGTTAGCGGCTAAATCGTAGGTAAGCTCCCGCTAGGAGTCTTATTATACGGTAACGACGGCACGCCGGAGGGCTATCTTCGCCTCGTCTAACGTCTCCCGGGTCGTCTAGTTGCCGGAAGCTAAGAACGCCCGGAAGGCGCGTTTAGCCTCCCTATTATACCGGTCTACCTTTATAGTCTATTAGCTAGGGCGGCCGCCGTCGGCATAGCCCTAAGCCTTAGGTATATAGTCCTTCGCAATCTCGGTTGACTAGGTGACTACCTAGTCTATATACGCCTCGACCTCTTTAAGGGTCGTAGGCGCGGTTAGCGCGGCCTTTAGCCGGAACTTTACGATAGCCGCTGCTTAGGCCTTATCCGGGTCGAGTTTCCTCTAAAGGCGGTTAAGTCCTATCGTCCGGGCCGCCGGCCGGTAGGTTAGCGGCCCTATATCTACCTCTAGCCGCTGCGATATATAATCCGATCCGACGAAGCTTACGTTTCTATAGTACGTTACGCTTAAACCTTAAGACGCTTAAGCGAGGTCTATTATACCGTTCCTCCGGCCCTTAGAGGCGATGCGTATAACCTAGCCCTTAGGGGTTATAAGCCTAAGGCGCTATTGCGTCGTTAACTCTAGGAGGTCCTCGCTATTCCTAAAGGTACGCCTATAGGCGTCTTAAAGCAGGTGATAGCTATTAAAGTCTCCGACGAAGACGTATTAAGTACGCAATAATTTAGTCGCGAGGTTAAAGAGCGGAGTAGTTAGGAGGGGGGAGTTAACCGGCGGGGAGTAAACTAAAAAACTATAGTATTAAAATTAGTAAACGTAACGCTATACTAGTCTACGCCTTAGTCGCTCGTCTATATATCGATACCGTACCTTTTATAGACGTATAGCGCGCTTTAGGTCGCCCTAAAGATAAGCCTATAGTCGTACCGCCTAATGCACGCCGGGGCTTTTATCCTACTATTAATCGGTGTCTCCTAAAGTGCTATAATATTATACGCCTTAAGGGCGGCGAGCGCGAGGTATATATTCGCGCTTATCCTTACGGTATTTTAGTAAAGGATATCTAATATTAAGGGGGGTTAGAAAAAGGGTCGTCGTTAAGAGCGGGCGTGGCCTTAACTATAGCGGTATAAGCCCTTACCGACGATAAGGCCGGCCGCGACTATAGATGCCCGCGAATAGTCGACTAGCCTCGCGCCCGACTAGCCCTCGTAATGTCCTAAGGCCGGCCGGGGGTGTCTTATCGTCGCCGTTTCGACGGCGACGTCTACGACGCGGTAGGAAGAGGAAAGGGCTATATATAAAGCGGCACCGGCTTAAGGCGTAACGCCGGCGTCGCCGTAGCGGCGAAACGCCTCGGCCTTTAGGAGTATGCCTCTTAAGCCCTATCCTAAAGCTTCTCCGCCTTAGGGCAGTGCCTATCTTACGCCGCGTATCTCCCCCTATAGAGGGTACACCGGTACGGGATCTGCCCTATAGTAGCCGTATATATAGCTTTATCGTATAGTCTTAACGCGTACCGCCCGCACGTCGCCTTTACTATATAGTATTTCGCGATATATTTATATTAGAAGCACCGGTAGTATTACCTCGGCTAGATCGTATCGTCGAAGGGCTTTATATCGAAAATCTCCGCTTATATTACCGTGCTAAAGTCGTAAAGCCTATTCGCCGCCTTTACGCCGTCTACCGTAATAATTAAGGTCGCCTTTATGCCCGCCCTTATATAGGCCCTTTTAGGGTAGAGGTAGATAACCTTAACGTCGTTCGCTTTAGCTAGTTCGGCTGCTAAAGCGGCGTCGTTATTTCTCTAGAGGACTATTATTAAGACGCCCTTTACTATTACCGTAAAGCCGCCTTAAGATAGTACTATCTCCTTCCCGAACGCCTTCTCTAGCTACTCCCTATCCGCCTTATACTTCTTTATATTCTGCTTAAATATAAGCGCGATATTACCGCTATAGAGGACCCGCGCCGCTTTTACGGCGGGCTTCTTAAAGGCGTAATTAACGTCGTTAACAATCGCTTAAAGGGCTTTACGTTAAAGATCTAAGGCGATCCCCTCGTATCGAACCGTAAGCTAGTTTTCGTAGCGGGCGAGAGTCGGCTTCTCACTATAAGCCCCGATATTATAGCTGCCGCTAGCGCCTCCGGGCGTAGGCTAGCGTCGCGTCGGAGGCGCGACGGTAGTAGCCGCGACCGCGGCCGTAGCTACGTCGGCCTAAGACTTTAACGCTTGCTTTAATAGGAGCGCCGCCTCGATAGCCTCCTTTACTAACTCTTTAACTAATTTCTTAAGCAAGCCTATAGTTGTATAGACCGTAGTATCCGCTTAGATCTTCTCCTCTTATTCCTTTAGGTAGCTTTAGAGAACGGACTTAAAGGCCCTTTAGACGCCTTAGAGGGCCTCTTTAAGCACTAGACCCGCAAATTTTAAGTAAGCGGTACTATCCCTTCCTATTAGTTTCTCTTTGCCCACGTCGGGCTTAAAGGGCGCTTCGTTAGTAGTCGGTAGGCTATATACGCTAGCTTCTAACCCCCTTCTCGCGATATTAACGTCTATCGGCTCGCAGCCTACGTCTATCCCTTAATGCGCTATCGCGCTTAAGGGCAACCGGGTCTAAGGAATCCGATTCTTAAGTCTAAATTAATTTTATAATCCGGTGTCGACTTTAGCGGCTATGCGAGGAGATCGTAGAGCAGTATAAGTTTCGTTATAAGTACTAGGCCTACCTTAATATAGTTCTTAAGCGCTTTAATACCGCCGGCCTTTAGCTTAACGTAGATAAGTATAACTTCTACGTTACTAAGACTAAGTACCTCGGCTTAATTATCTTAGATAAAGGCATTCGCATAGACCTTAATAAGGTTCGTACGGTTTTAGACTAGCCTGCCCCCTCCTTTATAAAAGACCTCCGGCGCTTCTTAGGATTCGCTAATTTTTATCGGTGTTTTATTTACGGCTTTTCTAAGCTTACGAACCCTTTAAACGCCCTTACTAAGAAATCTGCCCCTTAGATCTAGTCTCCCGCCTACGCCTACGCTTTCGAAGCCCTTAAGCACGCCTTTACTACCGCCTTAGTCTTTATATACTTCGACCCCTATCGTAAGACTATAGTTTAGATAGATGCTTCCGACTAAGCCGCTAAAGGTATACTAATATAGCTCTTTAACGATAGTCGTTATTATCCAATTGCCTTTTTCTTATTAAAACACTCCGCTTAAGAGTGTAATTACGAGATCTACGATAAGGAACTCCTTACGATTATAAAATCTCTTAAGGAATAGCGCCTTAAGCTTAAGGGCCTGCCTAAGTTTAAGATAGCTTTAGACTATAAGAATCTTTAGTATTTTATAACTATAAAGCTCCTTAACTAGCGATAGGCCCGCTAGGCCGAATTCCTTAGTCGTTTTAATTTTAAGATTGTCTTTTAGCCTAGCTCTTAAGCTATTCTCCCCGACGCCTTTAGCCGCTTGCCTAGCTCCCGCCCTCTCTCCCTTACCGACTAAGCCGACGAGAGGATTAACCACTAATATTAGGTTATCCTCCCTAAGTCTAAGGTTAATGCCTCCCTTTACCCTAATACTACTACCGCCCCTAATACCGTTAAGGAGTCTAATTCGCTTATAAATATAATTTATAAATATAATTCCGACTGCTTTAACCTTTACGCCCTCGACGACTTTAAGCCGATTAATAACCTTATCGACCGGGCTTATTCCTCCTCCCCGCTTATCTCCGCTATTCGTATAGCTCTTTAGTCCCCTTAGCCCCGCTAGCCTTACCCCCTTCGCGCCCCCCTCCGCTCGATCCCTAAGACCGCTCTCTCCGAGGTCTAAGGCCGGTTCTATTTCTAAAGCCGACTTTTCGTTCCCTTTAACAACGCCTTAATTCTTTAGATCCTCGTCCGCGCTTATACCTCCCCCTTTACCGGCCACCCTAGACGTACGAAGACCGCTAGCCTCTACCGCCGGTCCTATATCTAGCCCGGTATATACGAGTCTATTTCTAGCTTCGTGCGGAACTATTATATATGCCTATGCGCTAAATCCCCTCGTTCCTCCCCTTAGGGCCTACTCTAGCCCTTAAGTATTCCCTTCGCCCTATAGACCGATATATCCGTCGATTTTATTACCGACCTCCCTATCTACCGCCGTAATAGCGTTAAGTTTTCTAATATCTTTATTATTATCGACCGCTTTATAAAGATACGCTACTACGTCTTAATACCTTCGATAACCGTTAAAGACGTTATTAACGTATTTATTTCCCGCGTTTAGTCCCTCTATAGTACCTTAGCCTTTATTATTAGCGACTATAGCACTTAGTTTATTTCGGCTTTCTAATAGTAGCTTAATTATCGCCTTAGTTACCGCCTTTACCTTAGCTCTACCTACTACCCTTAGACCGACGGTTAGACTAAGATCGCGAACGCTTAGATAGAGGTTGACCTTCGTTATTATACTACCTACCTTTAGGACGATTAGGTCGACCTCCTTCCCTTCGCCGAGTTTACTATTAATAATTAGGTCTTTAAATCTACCGGCCTCTCCCCTTTCTTCGCTAACTATAGCTTCTACCTTAAGCTTAGCACTAAGCCCTTTAGTCCCCCCCCGCCTAGTATAACCCCCTAGTAGCGGAAGGAATACCTCTACGGTAACGCGCTTGCTTCCTGTCTTTAGCGTATCTCTAACTTCCTCCGCAATACGATTAAAGATACTTAAGCTACTTAAGCTTGCTACGCGGACGCCCGGCGGACTCCCGCCTTAGCGTACTAGCCCGGAGATATAGTATTCCTTAGCACCCGCTAGATCTAGACCCTCCGCCTTATAAAAAAGCTCGACTATAAGCGGGAGGGCCTATATAAGGTCCTTAAGGTATATAAGACGGCGTGCTTTCTTCGCCTCCCTAAGGGCAGCCGCCTTTACCCTATTTTTTATTACTCCCTCCTTACTAAGACCTAAGAGCCCCCTTTACCCGGCTAGTCGGAGCTTAACGTCCGGCCCGCCGATAACGGCGTTCTCCTTTCCCCCGGCGACGACGATAGCGATAACGCGTACTTTAAGTAGGAGTTTTCTTTTATCCTCGCGTAACGCTAGTACGCCTCCGGGAAGATTAAGTATTACGTTTAATAGCGTTATAGCCCCCTTACGTAAGAGGACTCCTCCTACTTTAATAGCTGCTAGGACGACCTTAAGGCTTTTTACGCTTTTAACCCGATTAAGCTTAAACCGGCTTTTTATACGGCCTTCCTTATATCTTCCCTTTCGCCTAAGTGATAATAAGTATAATTTATTAATATAATTTACGTTACGACGGCACGCGTTAGTTCCTTAGTTTTACCCTTTATTTCTTTCTATTCCTCTCTCGTTCTATATTAGGCCCGCTTTTAGGACCGATTAATATCGATTTCCTTCGTTTTTATTAGCCTATTAACCTTTTTAAGCGTTTAAGTCGAACGCCGATTTAAGGGGGATATACTATTATAGTATTAGGTTATATTATATATTATCCTACGTAACCTCTATATCGTATATATAGACATTTAGATCTAGTCTATAGCTATATTCTTTCGTAGATTAATAATAATTATATACCCCCCCTAAGCTCGTTCTCTTATAATTACCGACCGGCTTAAGCTACCGAATATCTAATTAATTATTTATATAGATTCGTATTCGCTTTACGAATGCCTTATAAAACTTAGGATAACTAAGGAGAAGAGATTAATAATTAACATTATATCTCTTCGATAGTTATATAAGCAATAAGAGATTATAGAGATCCGTTAGATTAACGGCAATAATAACCCGGCCGATGCTATAATAAAAGCATTACCGAACTAAGCCCTTAAACGCTTTATAGACAATAATAGCTTAACTATTCGGATAGAGGCATACGTTCTACGCCCTTAAGTTCCCCTTTTAGGACTCTCTTTTATTTATACTTATATATTATATTTATAAGACCCCTTTAGTCTAATACGCGTTATCCTTACGATTAGGAAGATTGCTTAGCAGTTAGAAAGAAAGACTACTAGTATAGGAATATAGTTATATAACTAAGGGATAGAGTCGCAACTATATTGCCGACTATATATAGGAAAGAGGCAATAGGGGTTATAACTACGCGGTGTATAACGCTACGTGCCCTATATAATTAATAACCTCGTTATTAACTAAGGGCATCGTTATAACTAGAGCAGTAAGCCCTAGCGTAGGCCTTAACAATGCATTATTAAGGCATAGCAGGCTCTATAGAAGGACCCCGGTAGATAGGTATAAAGGGGCTTACTTATTCCCCCTTCTTAGCTAGATTAGATACAACTATAACTAATACAACCCCCTTTGTTTAGATTAATCTAAGTGAATTACCTACTAACACCCTGCTTTATTTATTGCTTCTCTTTTTTAGCGCTTTATTCCTATAAGAAGATAGACTAGAGGTACGTTTAGGAAGGTAGGAACGATAGTTAAAAGTACGAATAATCCTTTATTGCAATGCGGTTGCCTTCTTATAGTAAGACTAAAGCTTGCCCCTCTTTTAAGATATATTAAGGCCTTAGGGATATACCTCTAGGCCTTAAGAGGGGTTATCGGGGACTAGTTAGCGACTAATGCCCGAATAGTCCTTAAGCTAAAATGCATTATCTATCGTATATATATCCCTATCTCCCGACTCTATAGTTACGCGGGTAGCTGCGTTATAATTCCTTTTTGCTTCTCTTTTTTCGGCGCCTTAAAATAAGCACTAAAATAAGCTTTATTTCGCCCTAATAACGTTATATGCCGGCCCTACTACTCTCCGGCAACGTTCTTTCCTAGCCTAAATACACGCTCTATTTCTCGCTCTTTCCCGGCCCGAAGATAACTCTATCTTTTGCTCTATTTTGCCCTTTTTATTTAAAGCTTAACGCTCCCGAACGCTCTTTTTCCTATACGGTAGACGGATATTATAAGGTTAGAAAAGCCGGTGTTAATATTACCGTCTTCCCTTATTGCTTTCTACTAGGAAATCCCCGGTCCTATTATAGAATTAATATAGAAGTATCTATAGAATTTATATAGAAGTGTTATATATTTCTACTATAGAATTCCACGGGCTTCTACGGGTTATTACCCTATACTTCTACGGTCTTCTACCGTAGAATTCTAATTCCCTTTTATAGTCTTCTACCGTAGAATTCTAATTCTCTTCTAACGGCTTCTACCGTAGAATTTATATATCCTTCTAATAGACTATTGCATTATTGATTTCTTTATTTACTAACTATAGCTAACTATATAACTATTTATCGTACGGACACAATCTATTGATTTCTAACCGGTGTTTTCCGTCTAATTCTTTCCTTTACCCCTTTTCCTTAGGTCTACGCGGCTATTTTTGTCTAAGGGATTTCCCTATATATAGAGACTAGTTAGCCCTCCTTATTAGAAAATACAAAAGCTATTATTCTTAGTAATTTACATTATTTTATAGCTTTTAATCCTTCCTTATAGGCTGTTTTAAGCCTTAGAGCCTCTCTTTTTTTTTAATTGCTATTACCTAAATGTCGAGGACCTAACTGCCTAGCGTTCGATAGCCGGATCCGCGATAATAATACGGCCTTATTTAACCGGGCTAATCGTCATACGACCTATTTAACTAGGCTAAGGTCCCTCTTTTCCCTTATTATTATTACGTTCGTCTAGCTAGCTACTATTTATACGACTTTATAAAAACTACTAATATTATAAGAATAAGGGATAAAGGATAAAGGGTACGTACGACGTCGTTAAAGGCACGTAATCTATATAACCTAAGGTTACGTTAATACTTATAAAAGGGCCCCCTTTCCCCTTCTTCCTAGCTAGATAGATATATAGAAAACATACACCGGAATAAGTTTTTGCGAATATAAATCTAGGAGATACCTACTAATAACCTAATTAATATTTTATATAATAACCTATTTAAATAGGATTATATTATAATTTCTTTTTATATTATTCAAAGGGGGAGGCCCTTATCGGGCTGCTTATCGCCATTTTCGCGCCTATTTTACCTATACATTAGTGTAGGCGTAGACAGGTTGTTCGGCCATGTCGAGGTTTTGAAACATATGTAGCTATGGCCTTCCGTAGGAGCCACCAACGGGTGCATTACTCAACAAGTCGATGCCACGACTCCCGTAGCCAAGGTACCACTAGCGCCCCTGCCGGTACTTGTCAACCGCCTGTCACGAACCACAAAACCTCCTGCGCGCCTTGCCTTCTATTACCTTGCCTTATAGCACCGCGTGCATAGCATAAGCATATGTAGGTCCGACCCCAAGGGAAAAGGGAAAGAAAGACGTTAAAGGGAGACCCTCCTCCTTTCTACCCTCTCCATCAACCGTCTGTCTTTTCCTGTTGCCCTTTTTTACTTTTTTCCCTTTTCCTTCGGTCGTCGTCTGCTCAAAAGCAAGCCACTCTTCAACACTTCCTCTCGCTCTCCTTTTGTCGTGTGCTCGTGCTCGTCATCAACCACGTCAACGACGCCCGCTCTGCGCTTGACACGCCCGCGCACATCTGCCCGCCATCGTCCGAAGCAAGCCGCGTCCATTCCATGCTCGTCCACCGCCTCCGCGTCTAGTCATCAAATCCGCCTCCCGCGACTGAGACCCGCCTCCATCTTTGTCGTCGTACGTCATTCAGCCTTCGCCTCTGTCTCGGCCGCCCGCACTGCGTTTCTGCCACGACTGCGAGCACATTTTGCCTCGGACTACGACGCCTCCCCCTTTCCCATGTTTTCCTGACTTCAGGCTCCAAGCCCGCCTACGTGCTCGCCGACAGCCTCGCTCGTGCCTCATCGACCGCTTCCTCGAATTGATTTCTCAACCGCAACACCCTTCAGACCCCCGGGCCGACGACTCCGTCCCCGCGACGACACACACAGACTCGCACCACCATGATAGCCTATCCGCCTGCACAGCAACCCATGGCTTCCCAAAACTCTCAGGCCTTCCGCCCGCCTGCTACGCGGATGCCTTCGTACCCCCAAGTGTCTGTCCGAGACGAAAATGACAGCCTGAAACAGCCCAAACGTTCCCATACCTTCCACAACGGCTCTCCCACCCAGAGGCAGCGTGAGCCAAGCAAAGTCAATGCCAACGACAACGCGGGGCCCGATGCCTTTGAGACGGCCGAGGCCACTGACAACGAGGACGCAAACGACGTGACGCGCGCCTCGGTCGACCTTGACGACCTACCCATTGAACTAATCACCCTGACGGACAGGTGCGCTGCCCTCCACGTGCACCGCTGCCCAGTGCCTTGATCCGAGAATCCTGTAACTGACAAGTTGGCCATCCAGCTTCATCGACTCTCTTGGAGCCAAGGTGCATCCAACGCCCCCAAACATTGACAGATTGTCGCAGCGCTTCCAAGAATTCTACGCATTGGCCTCATCCCACGTCGGCACGCACATCAGCGCCTTGGCCTCCCGACACAGCCGGGATGCCTCGCCAGCCCCTTCCGGAACCAGCATATCCTCCGCTGCCAGCCGTCTGCGGTCAAAGGCCGCGTCTTTCGGCACCAAGGACAAGGCAAAGACGGAGGCGGAACAGCAAATGATAACGGCGGACGAGCTGGCCGACCGAAAACGCGCCAGGAAAGCCCTGGAGGTCAAGCGCGGCCTGCTGGAGGAGGCAGTGGAGCGAAGGCTCTGCGAGGGCATCTACGGCCGAATATACAGGCACAGGAGCACGCAGGACGAGGCCCAAGATGACAAGCTCCGCTCAAAGA
This sequence comes from Ophiocordyceps sinensis, assembly GCA_012934285.1. Lineage (NCBI taxonomy): Eukaryota > Fungi > Ascomycota > Sordariomycetes > Hypocreales > Ophiocordycipitaceae > Ophiocordyceps > Ophiocordyceps sinensis. Next base: position 3,573,685 of record JAAVMX010000007.1, read on the forward strand.
CTGCGGCCCTCGCTCTCGTCGGCATCGGCTTGGCCGATTTGGGTGTCGAGACGGGCGAGGTGACACCGTCCACGCCCGAAAGCGCGGCAGACAAGGAAAAAGACGTGCGGGAATGGCTTGGCCAGGCCAGGGCCGACCTGACCCGGATGGGCGAGTCGAGTTATCCCCTTGGCAAGCTTAACAATCTCAAGGCAGCCCACAAGAGCATCGTCAACACGCTCGCCCACTTTCATCCCTCTGCGTCTGCCGACGAAATCATGCCCATGCTCATCTACACCCTCATCACCATGCCCCCTGAAAAGCTCCACATCATGAGTGACCTCCATTTCATCCAGCAATTTCGCTGGGAACCAAAGTTGACCGGCGAGGCCGCCTACTGCCTCACCAACCTCGAAGCAGCCATCAGCTTCTTGCAAACGGTGGACCTGGCCACTTTGCGAGAAGACGAACAACCGTCTGGCCAACCCAAGAGCGCGACCCAGCCCGGCACCCCGAGGGCAGAAACGTTTCCTCCTGCCTATCCCCAGGGACCCCAGGGACCCCAGGGAGCGACGACTCCCATCAAGGACGCTGGCGAAGACAATCCCGACAATGCCAGCGCCACAAAGTCTGCGCTGCCGCCACCCGCCGTCAAGACCCCCAACATGCTGAAGAACCGCCGCCTGAGCGAGCTCGTTAACACCCCGGCCCAGGCGTTCGGCGCGGCCAGCGACGCCGTTTTCAGCACAGCCGACCAGGGGCTCAAGACCATATCGAGCAGTCTCGGGGACAGCTACTCGTTTCTCTTGGGCAAGCTTCGCGACGGCCAGCAGAGCACCAAGAGTTCGTCGATTGCCGTCCCGCGCACCCTTGACGACGCTCGCAAGCTCGTCAGCACACCGCCCCCTGAAGAGGACGACGGCGCCAGCGGTGCAAACTCGGCGGTCAGCGCTGAGGATGCCGAGCAGATCAAGCGCTCACCGGTGCGCGAGGACCGAGCCGTAAACGTGATGGGCCGTCGCCGGGAGTCGAGCGTTGAAAGCGCAAAAAGTGGGCGTAGCGCCGGCTCGAACAAGAAGGTGCTGTTTACCGAGGAGTCCAAGAGCTCGACGTCGTTTCTCTCGTCGGGCCAGAGCCCTGCCGTACTCGAGCAGGTGCGCAGTCTGGGCAGCTCCTTCAATCCCTTGGGCCGGCTGTCAAATATCGGCATGATTAGAGGCTTTGGCCGCAACACACCCACGCCGACGGCCACCGCATCTCCCAAGGACATTGGCAAGACGTCGGACGGGGGCGACTTGGCATCGGTAAGTGTACTCCCAATATCATCTTTCCCTCTCTTTGCACGGGAGCTGACCACGCTGGCAGGCGTTTCCCGATATTGCAGACGCTCTTCCGCCCAAGGAAGGCCCCAAGGAAGGCCCCAAGGTGGCACCGCCTAACAAGCGCTTCCTGGAGCTTCAGGACCCGGGCGAGCTCCGGCTGAGCGAGGTACAGGACCTGCTCGGGGAGTACCGCCGCATGGCCGAGGCCCTGAGGAGCTTGGGGGCTTTCGAGTACAGTTGAGCGACGTGAGGTCTTTGTGGACTTGTCGGGAGTTTCCGGGGGGCGTTCTGCTGAGTGGGAAGGTTGTATGGCGTACGGACAACGGCGTTGCAATAGACCGATAGGATTGTTGTACTTCGGGGGTTGTAGCCGTAATACCGTAGTAATTCAACAAATCGAGCCGGAATTTTCGTCTGGGGAAGTGGGGCCCCCACACGTTTCAGCGCCACCAGTACACGGAAAGTCCTAGGTTCCACCCACCGCCTCGCGATTTCGAAATTATCGTGGTAGGGGCGGGTGAGCTTAGTACCTTGCGCATATAAACTTAGTGGTGCTGAAACATGCGGGGGCCCCACTTCCCCAGACGAAAATTCCGGCTCGATTTGTTAAATTACTACGGTAGGGCCTACCGTACGAATAGGAACTCAAAAAATTGGAATGGTCTTGGCGCTGAGACCTGTGGGGCCCCCACCTCCCCGCACTGCCAAGACCATTCCAATTTTATGAGTTCCTACGGTACTAGGATGGGAGTAAGGCTCGTTGACAGTTCTACTAGAGACGGACTGACTACCGGTTGTAAGGTGCAAGTTAAAGAGTAAAGCAATTTGGCTATAAAGAATTTGAAGAACAATCAAACTATTCCCCATTAGCACCTTATAGCCGGTACGAGTTAGTCAGTCCGTGTCTAGTAGAACTATTAGCTACCTAGGTACGAAGTAGTAGTAGTAATGTTCGGCCTCCCAAGGACAGAGGACCCCTTTTCCTCGTCATTATCCGGACTACAACACAGGCACGTGGCGTTTCAACCCGGAATCTGCACCTTGGCGACGGCGCACAAATGCTACGACTTTGGAACACCCTCTCCCTCTCTGCTGCCGAGAATGTTGCAAGAGTGACTAAAATAGAGTCCGTTGTGGGAACGCGACCAGAACGTGCAGCCCCGGTACAGAATGCCCCCATATACCTCGTCTCAGAGCGTACAGAACAAGGAGTAATGTCAAATGCTCGCCGGTTGTTTGCGCCTGTGGCTCCAATGCAGAAATCCTCATCCAAGGGCAAGTACAAAGAGGCCCCTTGTCCGTCTATAACCCAAACCAGAATTTTACCTAGACGCCGTGTCCTTTAGAATCCGCTCGCTGAATTGCCTCATCAAATGCCAGATCGGGAATACATCAAGGTGCCGTATGGGACCAGAGGTGAGTGATGCGCCTCGCGGCGGGAGTCATCGCCTCCATGGGTTCGTCTAAAACGCCGACGTCTCTGTCCTCCGTGGCTGGTGAAGTCGCTCCGGGCTAGAGGGCGTTGCCTCAGCCGCCTCGGATTCGTTCGCAGGTTCCGTGTGCGTCCGCGGGTTTAGCGAGGGCCCGTACGAGTCCACCGATGTTCCCGTCTGGTATGATGCCGTCGAATCGCGTTGCATGGCAGGACCTGGATGCAGGAATTGCAGTATCAAGTTGCCATTGGCCCGCTCGCGACTCATGCTACGACGGCTGGCGGGGTTGGTCCTCTGCCGCTGTAGCCCTGATGTCGTGGCGGCCGACACTCCGGTGTTGACGCGGGCGAAAACGGCCTCGGCCTCCTCAGCCTCCTTGCGGAAGCGAGATTCGCTCGGCAACAGAACGGCGCGATCGAGGCCGTACGGCAGGCCGCGGTGCCGACCTCGGATCTGCATGGCAATGATGACAAGCTTGCCCACAACGGAGAATTGAGAGGACAGTGAAGCGTTGATGCCTGTTGCTCCCATGCTGAGGCCCACGGTGCCGTAGGCGCTGACCACCTCGAAAAGCACGGCGAACATGTCGAATTTGTGGGCCATAATCATGTCCCCCTCGCTGATGGCGAGGATAAAGAAACCCAAAAAGACGTACCACAAGTCGAAAGACAATTGTCGCCGCAAATGACTGCCGACGTAGGATAGAGCGCTGGCGTCGTTGTCGTCATCGGCGCTGGCCTCCTGGTAGACACCGAGGGATTTCTCTTCGTAGACGTTCGTTCTTCGGATCGAGATGGCGATGGGGAAGACGGAGATGTACATCATGATCATGTACAGCACAGGCATTGCCGGATGCAGGTCTGACATGTTGACGGCGGCGAACCCGGCTGTCCTGGTGGACGCCGCCTGGAAGAAGCCGATGACGACGCGGTTCTTGAGCGGAAGCTTGCTGATGGGCTCCGAACCGAGCTATGCGACAGTTAGCATTCCGCCTCGCCAGGCCTGGGATGGGAAGCAGAGGACCAAAGACTCACATCAAGGACAATGAAGAAGAGCAAGTCGAGCGCGTTGAGAACAATGAGGATCCAAAACAGCCACCAGTTGGGGCCAGACGGGAACAGCAGGGTAAAACACCTGCGCGGGTGGTCCAGCAGAAACCGAAGCTCCTCCCACAAGCCAGATCTCCTGGGAACAAGCTTGGCGGCGACCCAGATCAAGAAGCGGAGCATGACGGGGAACCCCGTGTTTCCGATGATGATGAAGAACCACATGACGACGAGCGCAAACTCTGACCTCTGAAATGAGATCATGCTGTCTGGGGTAAGGGTAAAGCCCACGTCCATGAAGGCCACATTGGAGGTAAAAAAGGCCCACCAAGTCTTGGACACACCCGCAGCCTCGACAATGTTGCCGTAGTAGGTGTCGTGCCAGATAAAAGGCAGGAGAAAGGTGAGGATGACGAGCTGGAATCCCCAGAAATAGAACAATAGGATCAGGGCCAGTGTGCGTAGGGAGCGGTACTCGATGCCGCCGAGCTCCTCGCGCTGCTCGAGGGTAAGACCGACAAAGTTGGAGTTTCGGCCGATGGTCGGCGTGTACGAGAGATACGGCATGTCCTCTTCCTTGTCTCGCGATAAGACGGACCTGAGGTTGCTCAGGGTTCGCGTCCCAACCATACGAGACGACCTGGACTCCCCGTCATCATGAACCTTTTTCTGTGCAGAATTCATCAGACGGGACTTCCGGAAGCGGAGCGTGTCCATGGCGCCGGCGACAGCTCTGGCGTCATCTGCCATGTCGTCACCTCGATGCCTTTCTGGCTCTGCAATCACAATGGTCGACTGGCGGCCTCGAGCATTTCTGGCATCGGCCCATGCGACGCCGATGCGCGAGTCCACAGTCCTGGACCTGGGAAGCCCATGTTCGTCGTCGTCCTGAGGATCGCCCATCTGGAGCCTCCTGGGCCCCAGGCCCCTTTCCGCATCTCGCGGGCCCGGGATTCGAAGGATTTCGTTGTCTTGATTTCGCTGCCGTTCCAAAATGGCAATGTGCTCGGCGTTGGGCAGGCGCTCCGGGGCCTTCAAGGCATCCTCTCCCATGCCATCACTTCTCTTGACAGTGTTGGCGAACGAGATGGCCGTGGGTGCACTCCGGGGTTCCTCGGGTGCCAGTTCCTTGTCTAGAGCGCCAGACTCTTGGGTGCTCCCGCAATGGGACTGCTGCGCAACGACTCCAGCTTCGAGCTGTTTCTCGTCGGACATTGTCGACGAATCGCTCTCGTCGCTTTTGGCCACCGCCGCAGACCTGGGAGAGATGTCGTCATCCAAGAGAATACCGTCATTGGTGATCCTGTGCGTACGGCCGTCCTGCGGCATAATCGTGATGTGCCGCCCGTTCACGCCCTGCGCGGGAGCATCCCGTTCGACATCTGCACCAGCCTCCGACTTGGACTTGGTCAAGGTTGGGCGACGCGAGCGTATGTCGCGGACCCAACTCCGGAAGCGCTTCTCGAACCAGTACAGCCTGAGGAAGACGACGCAAGCGTGGAGCGTGATTGGGTTGGAGAGCATGGCGAACAGGTAGATCATGGCTTGTTGGACACCATTGAGCTTGTTAACATCGACGGGGTTCAAGCCGGCCTGCGTGTTGGCACCGCTGGCAAACATCAAGGCATCAATGTAGGCCAATCCGCCTCTGCCGGAAGCGTAGATGGCAATCGAGGCAACGATTGTTGCGCCGATGATCCAAAAATCTGCAGCAGCCCAGGTCAGCAACGCCCATAGGGATCAAGGGGATTAGACGGACAATGGACCGAGATGAAGTTGAAGTGGGGTTTCTTGGAGACGAAGGCGGGCTTGACAGCCTTGAGCTGAGCCCAGACATAGTCCCGCGCACTATCCAGCATGGCGGCGGATGAGGAGGATTGCGGTAGCGTCCGGAAGACGAGACGAAGAAACCGAAGGCTCCGGCTACTCCTTCAATGCAGGGGCAGCACAGGACGCACCGCAACGTCCGGGGGTTGGGTGATGGCAGGTCGACGATGGGTTGTGGTTGGTTGTTGTCGTGTGGCGGTGGTGACGATGGATTAGCCTTGGCGTGTGGCTGTCAAGGCGAAGCTAGCCTCCGTCCCACTCAACCGTGAGTGAAGGACAGAAGGTGCAGAGCGGCAATGAGAGGCATGGTGGTGTCAAGAGGTCTTGTTGAGCAAGATGCAGTAGAGAGTGGTTGACGGAGGGTTGAGCGTCAAGGGGAGCAGAAAGAGAGATTTTTTGTCCAGGCCGGCGTGCGACCGGCAATTGACGACGGACTTTTCCGATCCAGGCAAAGAAAAAGGAGGAAGCTCCCGACGTTCCCAACGGTAGAAGTTATGTTGCGAGGCCGCGCCTAGTTATCCGTGTCTGGGGTTGGCGGCTCTCCGTCCCGGCGCCCGCCTCAGTTTCCCAGAATGGCGAGAACAGGGGGGGTCTCGTCGAATGAGACGTCTGGACGGGCGGCACGTTGGCGCGGGTCGCGGTGACACAGGGAGACGACGACAGGAGATACGGGTGTTGGCTCGAGTGCCAAGCTCGTCGAGGGCTGCACGAAGCCGAGTCGAGAATGAGATGGGAGGGGGAGCAGCAATGGCGGCGGCAAACGAGACCAAAGGGGTTTTTGGTCTTTGCTCTTGCCCCCGAGCTGGACGGGGTTGAGTCAAGGTCTCGTCAGTCGCATCGAATCGAGTCTCGAATCGAGTACCACTCTGTCGTCTTGGGGTGTCGTAGCCAAGCAGGCACGCGCCAGCCAGACAATCGAGAGACGACGTTTGAGCGAGGAAAGGACGAGACGAGGACGACTGGGTGGCAGGAGGAACCTGGAAGGCGAGGGGGGGCCTGGAATGGCGTTGGCCGACGCCACCAAAAAGAAAAGTCTGGCCAGCCACGGCACCTTGTGAGAACGTTGGAGCCCAAGACGGTGGTACCCAGTACCTAAAGTTTGGCTTTAGGTGCATTGGTAGGTACGTACAGGTCCCGGCCAGCCAGGGGCCAGGGGGCCTATAAGCCAACAGCGAATGAAGTGGTGTGCCTGCAGTGGAGAAGAGATAAGGTATGGAGTACAGCAAGCACCCTGCAGCAGCCCCTAGAGTGCATACATATGCATGTACGAAGTACGAACGAATACACATGCATGCGTGCGGCGCCTACCATAAGGCAACAGATGCCGTGCACATGGCGGCACCCGATGCTTGCAGAGCACACCACGGCTCATCAATCTCTTCATCGGCCGACATGCCTGTCGATTAGATTGAAGAGTTGCCGGTTCCAGATGGTGTGCCCTGAAACACGCCTACTTACCTATCCTGGAGCCAGCGCATCATTCTCCAGTGGAGCCAAGGAAAAAAATACCGGTTCTGCGGGCGGCCCTGCACGGGCGGGGCCTGGAATGCGCACATCTTGTAACTCGTACGAAGTACATACGAACGAGGACACAGAGCAGTTGACAGTTGAATCTATCTCAGCGATTATGAATCGAGGCGCTGCCCCAATCTCGGCAACGCCACTCTCTCATCAAAGACTCAAAGACTCATTCAGCCACAGATAGGTGGACCATGCACAATAAGAGATGAAAGGCTCCGAGTCAAACTCCATCAAAGTACACCTACCCCTTGTGCTACCATCACCTCTCACCATCCTCACCATCACCATCGTGCTCGCCCGACGGTCCTCACAAATGACCATCTGACAGTGTCGAGTCACACACACCTCGTTGTCGCGCACCTACGGTGCCAGCTGGGCCGTCTCCCGTCCTCTTTTATCGTCGCCATCCGCGCTTCTTTGCTGCACTTTGCTTTGCCCACTTGCTTCGTCCGCATCCGCCATGTGATGCATCGTGCCATGATGTCACTCGCGAGCTTGCCGCACCTACCAAGCCAACGTGCCAATTGCCCGGGTCAAATGCTCTACCTGCGTCGTACTTTACACCAGCTTTGCAGTTACCACTACGAAATACGTAGTTGCCATCGCTTGTCATCCCGTTTCTCCTACTCTTCACCCGCACTTCCACATGGCGCCCGTGATTCGGCCTTGCCAGCCGTCGGATCCCGCCAAGCCGTCCATCGTGACAGCCTCCCCCCTCCCAGCCATGACGCACTAGCTAGTAGACCGTCTCGTCTCCAAGCCCTCGCTTGCAGTACTACGAATAGTACTAGTTCAATGTCAACGGATGCCTATTTCTAGCCCCATGCCGCGTTACCCTTGGAATGGCGCCCACAGGCTATACGAAAATGTGCATGACGTCCATCTTCTTATACTGCCCGACGCCGAGACCCCAATGTTCCAATGAAGCAACCTGACCCAAATCCCATGCGCTTCAAGCGCGACTCCCATGCCAAAACACCCGCTCCTACACCGCCGCCCCCGCCCGCCGCGCGTTTTCCCGCCCAATCTTCTTGAAGAAGGTGTGACTTTCCTTCTTGTTCTTTCCCTTCTTGAGCGACTGATTCAGCTTCTTGTTCTGCTCGATGTAGGCCATGTCTTGGCCGCCGCTCAGTTCGCCCAGTGTGCCGGCTGTCCGGCGCGCCGTTCCCCTCTTCTTCTTCCTGCCCATTGCACCGCTGTGGAAAAGATCGTCGGTAATATCCTCGTCTTCCATCGTGTCGTTATCCACGAGAACCTTTTGCAGCAACTCGCGTCGCTCGTTCGCCGTCGCAAACGCGAGACCCGGCGTCTTTTCAATGTTGGCCAGCTGCGTAATCACCTTGAACGCGTACCCCTGATCGACGAGAAAGGCCTGCCTCTTGGACGAAAAGTACATCTCCTGCGTGTCCTTGGACACCAGGGAGTAGAAGAAGGCGTTGAAGCCCTCGTCGTTTCGGCGCTTGGCTCGGAGGATCCGGCCCAGTCTCTGCGCCTCTTGACGACGAGATCCGTAATGGGACGAGATTTGAATCAGACATGTGGCCTCTGGCAGGTCCAGCGACGTGTCCCCAATCTTGGACAGGAACAGTGTATTGACTCGAGGGTTGTGCTGAAAATTCTCCAGCACTTCCAGGCGCTCCGCCTGCCCCGTGTTGCCGTAGATGAAGGCCTTGCCCAGCTTCAGCGCGTACGCCTTGAGCGCATACACGTTGTCTGAGAAAACAATGATCTTGTCACCGCGGGACTCGTGATAGTTGATGAGATACTGGCAAGCCTGGAACTTGCGTGGGTTCATGATGTATAGCAGGTTCTTCTTGCGGGTCGGCGCCCGGAGATACTCGTCATAAAACTCGGTCGGCATCGGGCACCAGACCTCGGCGCACTGCACCCTCGCGATATGGCCTTGCTTCGAGAGCTCCATCCAGTTTGCTTCAAACAGCTTGGGTCCGATAAGAAAATTCAGATCCGAGATCTTATCATCTTCTCGGAGCAGAGTTGCCGTCAGCCCCAGCTTGGAGTGTGTCTTGATCGACGATGTGACCTTGCGGAAAATGTTGGCCGGCACAACGTGCACCTCGTCCAGAAGCATGAGACCCCATTCCCTTCCCGTCAAGAACTTCATCATCTTCTCGGCATCGTAAGACCGTGTTCTTGACTGCGTGACCATGGAGTAGGTCGTGACAATGATGCCCGTACTTCCCGTAAAGACCGATCCCTTTGAGTCGGATGTAAAGGCCACGATATCGTCCGGGTTTATGTTGGACCACTTCAAGAACTCTTGCCTCCACTGGACAACCGACATGGAGCTGGTACATAGGACGATGATACCCTTTTTGATGGTGCAGGCCGCGGTGATGCCGACAAGAGTCTTGCCGGCGCCGCAAGGCAGAACGATGAGTCCACTCTTGGCTCGACCGTTGCCAAACATCTTGCTGAGGCTCTTTTCTTGGTACGGCCGGATCTGCGTGCCGGGCTTGAGGTCGATGTCCAGACTAGGATTGGCCTCATCTCTGCGGAAATCGTATTCCTCGAGCACAGGATAGCCGAGGTTCAGGCACTCTTTTTGTACCGTCTCAACGTCCTTGTCGGCGATTTCGAACGAATGCGTCACCTCTTGGTCGTCGTCGTCTTCCTCGTTCAACGTGGCCATGACGTCCCCCTCCTGAACCTGCTGACCATTTTGCGGTTGCTCCCCGTTTGGCTGAAGGCCGCTGGCTTGCTTGACTCCAGCCGCATTCTTCGTCCCGGGAATGACGAGACCGCCAATCTTGGGGGCAGCCGAAGTGGTGATTTCCTCCGTTCCCTGTACCCGGAGAGGCCCAATCTTGGGGTTCTTGAGCAGCGTCTGCAGCATATTTGGATCCGGAGACTCGACGTAATATTTTGTATTCTTCAAGACCAATTTGACCTTGCCGTAACTTTGCGTACAGCTGGTGATGAAGTCCCTGATTTCATCCGGGAGTGGTGTCTTGAGGAAACGCTCGAGCGTGTTGATGATGTCGTGGGGTGAAAGGCCCACCGAAACAGCAGCGTAGAGACTGTGCGTTGTCAGGGCATACTCGTGCATGAACGTCGGCCGCGAAAGGGGCTCGGAGATTGTGATGAGAAAGTCCTGGGCTTGTTCAGCCAGCGGGTTGAAGCTTTCCAGAATAATCCTGCCCTTTTGCGGATCGATCCAAAGCGGCCGATTGTGGTGGTCCTTCTTGAGGTCGAGATAGGAAAAATCGTGGTCGCCAAAGATATGCGGCAGAGGTTCTCGTATGGCATGCTTCTTCTGGTATTTATCGAGCGAGAACCTGTCTATGTTCTTGTCGATATCTCGTTCCAGCACCTCGTCGACTGGGGCGGCGTCCTCCTCCTCCGGCTCGTCGTTGGCCTCGAGGCTCCGAGGAGTCCCAGCTCCCGGCGTCGACACGCGCGAAGATCTGGCTATCTTGGGCCCGTCCTTGGCCACTGGCCCAGCTTTGCGTTTCGGCGGCATATTGTCGGGGTTCAGGTCCAGAGATGTGCAATGCGCGTGGATGAGGGTGAAAGATGAGTACCTAGTATGTTTTCATACGAGTGAGAGATGCCGTCACTTTAAGGCAACATCGGCTGACTAACAAAAGTCTCGGTGTGGCGCAAGTCACCGCCCGACCCGCCAAATATCATCATGGCGTTTGCCCGTACAGACACCATTGCTGCCCGTTTTCTCTGCCCCATGCCAACCTAGTACAAGACGCCAAGTGCAACAGAATAAAGCCGTCGGCGACATGTGGTATGCGTAACACGTCTTGTGCCCTGCAGCGCAACCACACTGACGATGTCCAGCAAGCACATCCTCAACGCGCAGGTCGCGATCCGATCCCCATGCTGTATGACGCTCGTCGATACCTCACGCCCCAAATACCACGTGCACATAAACTCTACATAAAGTCAAGGGCTAATGACTGCCACGTACAGGCCGCAAGTGGTTCGACTGCGCCGAATGTCACGGCGAGCAAGAAAGCCACCCTCTCCTCCAGTCCCTCGAAATGATATTCGCCTGCAAAAAGTGCAAAAAGTGCTTCCGCAAAGATGCCAAAGAGTTCGAGGAGAGCGACGAATACTGCCCACACTGCGACAACCACTTCGTCATTGATGCCAAGACACCCAAGGCCGCCCTGTCCGTCGAGAGCGATGATGTGAGGATGAACAACAAAATGCTCAAGGACGAGAGGATCAAGCCGAGGAAGCTCAAGAGCATCTTTGATCCGGACGAGGATGCCGATACGCTGGGTTGAGTGTTTCGTGGCAAATGTATATAGCATTCTCTGGGGCAGCTACGGCGTTGCAGGTTGAACTACGCTTCGGTTATTTCAAATACAATTGAACAAGACGAGGTCTCACGACCGTCATGGCGATACCAGCTAACATGGCGACTTTACGACAGCCCTCTATAATACACCGATCCGTGCCGCATCAGTCGGCAGTGGAGTCATCCGGGCCTCTCGTCAAGATTGCGGCACTTCCGGTCCCCGGCGTACGCCCAGTCTTCTTCTTGGCCGCTTCCTCTTGCTTCTCCTGCTCAATCTCCTTGACGTAGCGCTCAATGTCATCCGTGGGGAGTATCTCCATGGCGGCTCCAGGTGCCATGAGGGCAATCTCGATGTTCTTAGCACCAGTTTGCACGACTTCGAGGAGCGACTTGATGGCCAGTCGGATGGTGGCCTCGCGATCCATGTCCTCCTTGTAGTTGCGCTCGAGAAACTCGCGAACCGTCTTACTCGAGCGTCCAATGGCGTTGGCTTTCCTGCTGGGACGTTAGCATGAATGGGCTCGGAGGGACGATTTTTTTTGGACAACGCACCAAGCAGAGTAGATGCCGGAGGGCTCCGTCTGGAAGAGCCTGGGCACTTTGCTCCCGGGGTCAAAGCCGACAACCAGCGTGCTGATACCAAATGGCCGCACACCGCCCGCCTGTGTGTATCGTTGCTGGACTCCAGCGACGTACTTGGTGATGTAGTCAATCGTGACGGCGTCTTCGACGGACAATCGATGAGACTGAGACTCTAACCGCGCCTTGTCGACAAGAATGCGGGCGTCGGCATTGAGTCCAGCAAAAGCAAGGGCAACGTGGTTATCGAGAACCTGAATCTTGGACGGGGTGATGCGTGTGTCTTGCAGCTTCATCGCTGAGCGCTTCTCGCAGCCGAGCACGACGACATCCTTGCCCTTGACGCCAACAGCGCATGTGCCTGAGGATACGGTGAGCTTCCATTGTACCACGGCGTGGGGTATGCGGACCTCGCTTGACGGCCTCGCCAGCGTATTCAACCTGGAACACGTGTCCATCGGGGCTGCGATAGGGTCAGAAGCAGCCTCTAGCACTGTCGAAGGAGGTTGTCGAACCTGAAGACTGTTTACTGTTTAGCACCGCCATGCCATTGAAAGGAAGGGTGAGCTTACCCGACAGAGCTCTGTCGTAGCCTGAAGCCATGGCTGTAGATACGAGGCAAGCTGTAGTTGTCGCTTGCAAGATGCCCGGAAGCGTTGAGAGGAAGAGAGCGCGCTTGCTTTCCGGCCGAGAGGGAACATGGGGTGGCTGCGTCAGACTGGGCAGCCTGTGAGCTCATCCTGGGAGGGCGGAGAAAGGTAGCAGCGAGCCGGATACACAGTGTCTGGAGCTACATGTGTCATTTTCACACTGTTCCGGCTTCAAGGCGACGTCAACGAGGAGCTCCAACGTTCGGAGGTGTCTACTAGTTACAATTTCCTATCCCTTGGCAGACCAGCTGCCGTAAACGCCAGCCCGATGCCGTCTATTTCGGCCTCGCCCATCTATATTTTCCACGTCCAATCATGATCGTGAGCGCACGTTTGCGACTTCGAACAATGGCTGCTGCTGCAGGATGTTTGCAATATGCTGCCCCTTGTGAGCCAGCCGCTTCTGGAAAGCCTCAAGCCACATAATCTCGAAAAGGCCGTCCTGCGACGTTGCGCTCACGTCGCGGTAAACGTTGAGTGCCACCGCCACCGGCGCCAGCAACACGTCTGGCTGTGTCGTGCCGCCAAGTGCAAAGTCGAGACCCCGGCAGATGTTGGCCGCAAGCTCGCATCCATTCTGATAGTGCGTCGGATCGATCTGCGGGTTCGGCGGCAGCTTCGACCACATGTCGGGGTATGCGTCGACAACTGGACGGAACATGGCGCCGTGCAAACTGTTGATACACCGATGCAAAGGAATGTGAGCCATCCAGTAGTACAACATCACGAGTGCTGTGAGGCCATCCCTGAAAGCATAGGGGTCCGCGAAAGGGATTTCGCTGCCACCTTGCCCCGGCTCTTGATACCAATAAGGAGGCTGGTGGCTTCCGGGGGCCAAGATGATGCTCTGGAGCCACTCATGGAACTGCATCTTGATGACGAAGCAGCTTTGCAGTAAGCCTTGAGCTTCGAGGCATCGGGTCATCGTGGCAGGCTGTGGCAGCAAGTCGGCCGCCGCCGCCAGAATTGGAGGGAGACGAAGCACGACGTCGAGCAAGTGATCAAGAGGCGACTTTGGATGCCACTTCCAAGGTGTCGACATCCAGTCCTGCTGAGACAGAAAACCATCGCGGCGGCTGAACAAGGCAGAGCTAACCTAGGTATCAGTCAGCGTTACCTCTTTGCTGGCGGTCGACCCGGGCGCTTCTCACTGCTAGGGGGCGATAGACCCTCACGAAGTACTGGTGGTTCGGAAACGTGGAGAAGTGCTCCGGCCCCAGGCTCCTCACCAAGTCTGTCTGGTGAAAAGAGGATTGCCCGGACGCGTCGATCAGGTGTGATTCGGCAGAGGAAGAAGAATACTGATTATGCTTTAGCCCATGGGACACCATGACTGACAGTGAGGGCCATACCTCGTATAAGAAGGCGCAGTATCCACCGGTCGAGCCGTGCTCGTCGTTGTCATCTCCAAGCCGTACCAAGCATCTGGCCCTGGCGTTGAGTTCGCCACCCGTTGCGTGCGCCTGCAGCTCGGAGGCAGCGTAGGCAGGCAGCAAGACGTCGAATTTGGAGTCTTGGGCATTGCTTTGCTCGACAACGTTTTGCAGGTCGGTCTGCAGACCCGTCAAGAGTACGGGAGTCACGATGCCCGGGCCCGAAAGCATCATGGAGTCGTCCCATGCCGACGTCAACGGTTCCGTGGGGACCAGTTGGGGGTTGAAGTCCCGGCCCGGCCCTTGGAACACTGCGGCGGCCTTGGCCTTTGACTTGTTGGCGGAGCTCGCCCTCTTGGGGTGCGAAGCCACACGACCCTTGGCCTCGGGCGTGCCAGTGATGAAAACCCGCTCCCTCTCATAGCCCTCGCATTGTCTGCCGCTGTTGACGCAGTTGTTGCAAATGGGCCGCTCGTTGCTGCACTGTCGCCGCCTCAGCTCATGACGACTGCTGCGGCTTGGCAGTACGACTCACCTTGACTCTTCGCCGCCGGCACGTCTCGCAGCCCTTGTACTTGCCTGGAACGCCGACCATGTCGTCCCCCGTTGTTCGCCCTTGGCCACCATTCGCCGCGAGTCAATTGGCGAAGATATCCTGCCACGGCGGCAGATGACCTCGCTCGGCCGGCCATATATAGTGGCGGGCCCCTTTCCCGGCGCCGCGTCACATAGCCTGGGAGACAAAACACCTGCCACGTTCCGTCAACCCCACCACCGACCGGTGGCCTGACGCTTCCCCCAACCCGGCCTCGGTATCCTCGGCCAGTGCGAATCAGGGATCGAGTTGGGCCTCTGGCCCTCGGATGCCATGGCGATGACCTTGTCCGGGACTAGCAAGGCTCGGGAAGGGATTCAAGGCGCCGGCCAATGGGACAACCGAGATGGCTCGTCGTCCTAGTCAGCCTCACGGGACCCGAGGACACGCAAGGCTGACACGATGCGGTTCGGCACCATGGGTGGTAAGAGAGGCAGGGCACGCGGCAGGAGCAAGAGTACTGTACATACGGGGGGAATGGGGAAGGCAGAGGCAATGCATGGGTCTCGGCTCGTGACATAAAAGCATAATGGGAGTTCATGGGAGTGTCTCCGCACGTGTCGATAGGGCCAAGGGCTTCGTAGGGCTGACAACGGATCGCCCCCACGAACGCTGGTTGGCCAGCGCATCACGAGAGCTGGCGCAATTTGGTGGTCGGGCACGCCGAGCAAAGGAGCTCTTGGACAGGGCAGCGGCCGCCATTGGCCCGTCGCAGAACAAGACGGCAAGGTATGTGACATTGCACGAATATGTACGAGGCTTCGGCTGAGCGTCCGAAAGGGCGAAGGTGCATGATTCGAAGCCTCCACCGACACGGTGCCGGGTGGGATTCGAGAGGCATCCAACCCGAGAGCCAGGTCGTGTCCACGAAGTCGCGGCGGGGCCGAAAGAAACCGGCTCTACCTACGGACTCACTTTGAGCCCATCTTGGCTCGTAAATCAGTAGCGCGGCGAAACCGTCGTGGATCGGCCCGCCTCGCTTAAATCCACTCCTCCCGCTTGTCCCCTTTTTTCTTTGTTTTTCCTGCCCCGTTGGTCGCCCGCTCGCGCTTAAACGTACTTGTACGGATTCATGATGCCATTCTGGTTTGGGTCAGCTCTGTCGCTATCCCGTCGAGGGAATAAGCAGGGGACCCCCCAGACTGACCGGATCATATAAATGCTTGATCTGCTGCATGAGGGCGACCATGGTGTCATTGCGGCTATACTTGATAAACTTCTTCTTGGCGAGGCCGAGACCGTGCTCGGCACTGATGCTGCCCTTCCGCTTCTCGATCCACTCGTAGACAAAGGGCTCCAGCGCCTGCTCGACGCGCTTGTCGTAGCGCCGGACGGCGACGTTGAGGTGCAGGTTGCAGTCGCCCATGTGGCCGTAGCCGACGACGCCCAGGGCGGGATGCTGGTCCGTGTCGCCGAGGAGACCGGCCTCGGTCAGGCGGGCCTTGACGTCATCGACAATGGCGTACATGTCGGGCAGCGGGATGGACACGTCGTACTTGTAGACGCCGCCCCAGTGGCCGATGCACTCGGGCACGCTCTCGCGCCAGGCCCACAGCGACTTGATCTGCGTGGCGTCCTGGGCGACGACGCCGTCGGCGACGATTTCCTCGGACATGACGTGCTCGAGAAAGGTGTCGAGCTTCGCGTAGTCGTGCTCGCCGTTGGAGCCGCTGGTCTCGACGAGGCAGTAGAAGGGGTGTTCGCCCTCGAGCGGGCGCTTCTCGTCCCGGCGGACGGCGTGGACGAGCTCCTGGCTCCGGGCGTCCATGAGCTCAAAGGCGGAAAGGATCTCGGAGAGGTGGACCTTTGCTTGGCGAAAGGCGCGTTGGGCGTCGCGATACGAGGCGAGGCCGAGGAAGGCGACGTTGACGGCGGCGGGCCGCTGGGGGCAGTTGACGGCGAGCTTTGTGATGATGCCGATGGAGCCCTCGGCGCCGATGAAGAGCTGCTTGAGGTCGTAGCCCGTGTTATTCTTGCGCAGCATTGACAGATCGTCGAGCACGGTGCCGTCGGGCAGGACGGCCTCGAGGCCCAGGACGCTGCCGTGCAGGCTGCCGTAGCGCAGGAAGCGCAGGCCGCCGGCGTTTGTGGACACGTTGCCGCCGACGTGGCACGAGCCCTTTGCGCCCAGGTCGAGTGGGAAGACGTGGCCGCGGGCGGCGAGGTAGGCGTCGGCGTCGTCGAGGATGCAGCCGGCGTCGACGACGAGGCAGCCGCTGGCGTCGTCGAATGAGTGGACACGGTTCATGCGGGCCATGCTGATGACAATCTCGTCAAAGACGGGCACGGAGCCGCCGACGAGGCCCGTGTTGCCGCCCTGGGGCACAACGGCGAGGAGCCTGTCGTTGCAGTAGCTCAGGATGCGACTGACGTGGTCCGTTGACGCCGGCCGGAGCACCAGCGTGCACTGGCCGCGGTACTTGTGCATCCAGTCCTCGTTGAAGGGCTCGATATCGGCCTCGGCCTCGACGACGGATGCGCTGCCCAGCAGGTCCTTGAAGAAGGCCACGTCCTCGCCCGTCAGCCGACCGAAGCGCTCGTCGCGCCGCAGCTCCGGGTACGCCTCGGCCGTGAGCTTGGCCCGCCGCCGCCCGACGCTCTGGGCAAAGCATCTCGGCGCTGACGGGGCCCGGTGGCGGCGGCGCAGGAGGGCCGTGGGGCCCGCGAGCGCGAGGGACCAGCAGGGGAGGTGGGAGGCATTTTTCACGACGACGCCGCCGCCCATCGTCGAGAGCGCGCGGCTCCCGCTGGCGGCGCCCATGAAGCTCGCGCGGCAAGCCATGGAAGCTGAAGTGAGGGGCGGTTCGAGGAAATGGGAGCCCGAGCTGGCGATGCAATCTCGTGTCTCGTGTCTCGTTGGGTGTCCTCTCCGTCACTCCGGGGCTCTCACGCTCCGGCGTCTTTTCGCGCGAGCCGGCATGTACAGTCCGATCTTAGGAATGCGGGATCTGTCATAGCCGGAGACGGGACAAACAAGCAATCGTTCAACGGCGGCCGGCCTTGCAAGGGTTGGTTGGTTGGTCTTGAGGTCGGCCTAGAAGGCTGGAAGGAGAAAAAAGAGTACGGTGGCCTGCACAGGTACGTACCGGACCACATCTCGCATCACGCGTCGTCGAAGTACCTACCTAGGTACTAGGTAGGTACCTTTACGTATCCGTGACAGGGAGCACAGGCAAGGAAGGGCACAGACTTCACGATCAAAGTGTACATTAAGATGTGCTAAACAACAACAGTACTCACCACCCTAATGAAAGCCCTGGTAGTCATAAAGCGACCCGTCTCTCAAATATCCCAATAAAGAGACAAGCTCACTTCTTCGGGGATGACCATGCACTGCTCGGCTCCGAAGCACTCGACTCCGAAGCACTCGACTTAGCATCCTCGGACGGGACATAGGTCGACGTCTCGGAGCTCTCTGACTGGCTTTCTGCCGACTTCTCCAGCTCCAACATCTCTTCCTCCGTCGCCTCCGCCTTACCAAGACGCGGGTCCAACACGTGGCGCATTATTACGCCGAGTTTATTGGCCCAGCGTGCGCGGTCCTCGACCGTCCATTCTTGCACACGACGCACTTCCGTCACGTCAAGTATCTTGCCGACCTCGATCTTTAAAACGACGTCGGTGTCACTGTCCTTGGGATACGGGCAGTCTTCGAACGACGCGCGGATAGTACGCACATATAGTCTAGGAGGAACAAACTCGTACTCGGGGACAGTGAGATCAATATCATCCTCGTCTTCGGGAGTGGTCGGCCACTCCTCGGCGACGGTGACTATAACGGTCTGTTTGTAGAAGATGGGGGTTAGCGCTTTAGACAGTTAGAACATATATTGCCACATATTAGGAGCATACCGGGGGTGCAAGCTCATGTGGCGTCTCTTCCGGATGACCCTGGTCCTCAAGGTTGTCGACGCGACGGCGTAGGAGCGAAAGGGCGGAATATAGCTCACAGTGGAGGAGCTTGTCAGGTGTGGCGGGGAAGGGTCCTTCGTTGACGAGGATGCAGCCGAAGGCGGCGTCGCCATCAAGAAGAACGTCCCGGGCGCCCCAGATTCTAGGTCGGCGGTCATTTTTCAAATTCCTTTCGCTGTCTCCCTTCGAAAAGCTAGTTATACGTATAGATTAGTAAAAGAAGAGAAGGGTAGTCGACGTGGGAATTCGACGAACTATATAGAGGTTTTCGTCCGCATCAGCCCAGATGCATCCTCATCGTGTAGTGCATGACATACGCGGGCGAAGTAGGCGCATAAGCCACCGCCGGTAGTATACTGCCTCCCATGTGTCATAACAGACGGCATGTGCTGCTCCTCAGAGAGGCGCGTAAGCGCCGTCTCGAGGGTTTTCGAGGCACTCGGCGGGACGAGCTCGATGCGTAGCTTCGGCTTGAAAATGGCAGCCACAGGGAAGTCTTGTGCCTCGACGTGGTTAAGGGTCGCGATGTAGTCAAGGGCCTCGACGTAGGTAAAGTCCATGTCTTGGGCGACTTGGCGATTGAAGTCATCAATGTTGATGCCCTCCGAGTCGGCGCGGATACGGCTGGTGCGGGCACGGGCGCATCGCAGCTGGGTAATGGGCACTCGCAGCTCGAGCTGCCGTTTGAACCAGAGGGGCGCCTTGCGCCTTACCTTGGGCTTGGCCTTGGGCTTGGCATTGGTGGCATTGGGCTTGGCATTGGGCTTGGCCTCCTTGGGCTTGGCCTCGGGCTTGGCCTTGGCCTTGGGCTTGGCCTCGACATTGAGATTGTGAGTGTGCACAGCCATGGCGGACATGGTCGCGTGGCGAGGCGATGGTGATGGTGTTGATGGTTTGTTGATGATTGTTGGTTTGCCAGGCGTAGTATGTAATTCGCGGCGTCAGTTGGCTCGGCATTAAACCTCTTTCTCAACGCCCTTTGACACCTACCAAAGTACTACCTAGCTGGGCCGTAAAGTTGGCACCCTAGGATCGTATTCGTATGTTCCTAACTCGTACTTCGTATGTACCTATTCGTACGAAGTACATACTTCGTAACTCGTACGAATAATAAGACGAAGACCTACCTGTGGATGGGCTTGGCCGAAATAGGTTAGACCCAGGCCGGGGGCAACATTGGCACCGAGGTAGGGGTCACGTGTTGAATGACCTAAGTGATGCCCACACCTTTGCAGCAGCGGGAAAAAACTTATTTAGCTTAGCACACAATTCATCCTCTTCTTCTTATTTTTTCTTGTCGACCATCACCGCTTCCATCAGCCCATTCACCGCTTCCTCTTTTTTTTTTCTTGTGAGACCATCGACCCACCCTGTCGTCGTAGCCGCCGCAGAACACACAACAACAACAACAGAGTTTTCACGCCTTGATTTGAGCCCTTTCCCCGTGCCTAGTGCCGCGAGCCCCCGCGGGCTGATGCGACAGGTGAAAACGCCGCACTCGGCCTGGGCAAACGGGGAATGCCTTTCATGAGCTCGACATATCGGCCCTGTTTGGGAACCTCGACACCTTTATCGCGAGAACTCTGTACACTGTCTTCTCGCAATCAACCCGGACCTCAATCGCAATGACGACGAGACAACTCTATACATCATGACTCCCTCAAAGTTGGGAGAGTCCAAGGACAAAGGGTCGAGAAACCCGGCACGCGTTGAAGAGATGATTAATCAAGTGGAGGAAATAATCGGCGGCTACACCCTTGGGGCTACACACTTTGGGGTTGAAACATGACGAAGACGAGCAGTCACTACGAACCAGGCGATATAACGTTCCAACCGGGAGAGAACGCCTAGACTATGACGACGACTCGCGCCTCGAAAAGGCCATGCAGTGCCTGACAAGCGACGAGACCAAGTGTCTTATCTGCATCGTCGACCTTCTCAACGCCCTCTTCCTGCCCCTTATACCCAATCTTGAGGCTGTGTCGGAACAGCAGCTCTTCCGGGTCTATACCCCGGGCGAAGACCGAGACAAGGCCCGTTCCCTCTTCGCTGCGAAGGTAGATGCTGTTATCCGATGGCGCTGCGAAGACGGCGGTGGCAGCAGCAGCGACAGCAGCTCTATACTTGACATTATCGGGGTGAAGCGACGAATCACAGACGGGGTACCGGTCCGGATGCAGCACGCCGCCGAGATGGTAGGCTTCGTGGCCGAGAAGAGCAGGCCGGAGCTCTCTATAGGCTCGGGAGGGCAGCGAGGACGGGGAGGACGGGGAGGACGAACATCTGGAGTATCCGACACCACCGCGTATAGCACCCTCCGGCGTGGCGTCATGGTCTGGGGTGACCAGGTGCCGACCCACGCTCACCCCCTCACTTGCGCTACCACATCTGGAGTTTTGGTAAAGGACAAGGCCAATCAAGTCTTAATGACCGGCGCTGCTCATGGCATCGGGGATCCTGGAACAGTCTATCAGCAACACCCATGTCTTGATGACCGGCGCTGCTCATGGTTTTTGGGATCCTGGAAACCTAGACGGCACTAAGCGAATATTTGGCAAAGCCGTCCAAGAGCTTCCCTTCACTAATATCGCTTTGGTGGAGCTCCAGAGTGGTTTTGAGTTTACCAACATCACCTTTGAGGATGAGAACGGAAACAGAGAGAACAGCAAGCAGTCAGTCCGCCGCCATGTCCTGCCAATCGCGCAGAGTTTCACTGCCGTCAAGATTCGCGTCGGCGTATACAACTCAGTGTGAGGGGAGAAAGGAGGAAGGTCCGAGGAGTCCGCGGAACCCAGGTGGCAAATTTGCCAAGGCGGCAGAGCACAGGTCCCTCAAAGGACTCGAGGGCAATATTTTCCATGTCGACAACGACGTGGACCGGAACAGCCTAGGCCTCGCGTCCATGTTTACAGTGCTCCTCGAAGCCATTGACACGCTGTCGCAAGGCGTCACCACTGCTGCCGACACGCTTCTCATTTGTGTCTCTCGACTCAACCTCGACACTCTACGTCTCTCTTTGTCGCTGTGGCAAGACGCGATTTCCCCGGTCTCCACAATAGTCAACGTCCCAGCTCTAATCGAAAAAGACACCGGCAGTTGCACCACAGAATATACGCGGCCATTCAAGCAGTAACGGATACTAATGGCGTTCTCGCACGGGGCGCCGGCGGCGCGTATGACCTTTCTAATGCGACCCGTCTCAACACGTTGTATTTCCTCCAATATGAGCGGAGGCGAGGAACGAATGTGAAGTGCACGCCGGTAACTTATCAACGACGCCCGACTCGCCACATATGTGCTCAAGACATATGGTCAAGTTATGTGAGGTTTTGCTTTCCTTGGGCATCACACATCAAGAAAGGGCTGCGACGGATACGGGGTACGGGCGATGTCGACGTTTTCGCTGTTTCTCACCGCGATCGAGGCCTGCTTACCCCTGCTCTGGGTCTAAAGAACGATTAGCCTGTATGGCTTGTGTCAGGTGTCTGTTAGGTCAGAGTAGTAGGTTCGTGTCGCAACCACTGCACCACGCAAAAAGATGCGCGCACCAATTGTTACAGGTGGATTATTGGTATCGTTTATATGCGCTGTTCTGACAGTTCGTCGTCATGTGTTAAGAGTCGTCATATGTTGGAGTCGTCATATGTTAGAACATTGGGTTCGTCGTGATGCCCGAATAGGAAAGTCATAGTGAGATGCAATGCAACGATTAAATACTACTGGGGCTTTGTAGAGATGATATGTGTATGAGTATTGCTATTCGCACGACACTAAATGTCTAATCGCACGATATCCCCATTTTTCTTAGCCCTAACCCCGCTATGCCCCGCCATACGATTTGGCCTAGGTAGCCTAGCGCCGCCGGGAGTTATAAGAAGTCACTACGTCTAGCCTAATATATGCATCGTCGCATCGCGCATATTATATTCCTATAATTAAAGGCATCGCGTATACGTATTATAATACGCCTAATTCGCTTAAAAAACATATCTCCGTTAAGATAATAACTTATCGGCCCGCTAATTAACCCGTGGCTTGCGTGGCCGGGACTATAGCCTATATAGCCGGAATTACCTTCTTAATAGCGTTAGCGTCCTTAATAGCGCGCCCGCCCCTACCGCGTCCCTTTATAAATCCTCTGCCCTTTAATCTCCCTATGTTTTTTACTGCTCGCGATCTCTTCGTAAGCGGTCGGCTAGGGCGCTAGCTAGCGCCTTCCTCGATCTCGCTTTAGGTAAGGGTCCGGCGTAAGCTAGAGTTAAGTCTACGAGTGCTTTATTAGCTAGAGCGAGGTAGCTATAGCCGTAGAGCCTATTAGGTCGGCTAGGTTAGCTAGGTCGGCTAGGGCAGTGTTATAGAACGAGCTTAGGGGGGGTATATAACTATTATTAATCTACGAAGGAGCGCAGCTATAGACTAAGTCTAAGGGTCTATATATACGATATAGAGGTTACGTAGGATAATATATAATATAACCTAACACCGTAATAGTATATCCCCTTTAAATCGGCGTTCGACTTAAACGCTTAAAAAGGGGCAATAGTAAAAGAGCGAGAGCTAATAGATCCTATGTTAATCGACCTAAAAGGTAGGCCCTTATAATATAAAGGAAGGAAAGAAAACAAAGCTTAAGGTCGGAAAGCCTATACGCGCTAAGATAAATTATATTTATTAATTATATCTATTATTATCTAAGTAAGGGGGTAAAGGCGAGGAAGGTAGTATAAAAGGCGGGGCGAGGCTTAGCCGGGTTCGCGGTATAGAAGGACTTAAGGTCGTCCTAATATCCGTTAAGGCATAAGGAATCCTCTTACGTAAGGGGGCTATAACGCTACTAAATGCGATATTTAATCTTCTTAAACGCGTACTAACGTTACGTAAGGATAGAGGAGAATTCCTACTTAAGGTGCGCGTCGTTATCGTTATCGCCGTCTAGGGAAAGTAAGATACCCCTGTTAGTAGGCCGGATATTTAGGTCGGCTTAGCTAGGCAAAGGGGGCTCTTAGGTCTAGGTAAGGAGTAAGTAGTAGAAAATAAGGTAAAGACGACTACCCTTAGGGAGGCGGAGGAGGCAGGCCGTCTTATACGCCTTAAGGACCTTATATAGGCCCTCCCGTTAATAGTTAAGCTTCTTTATTAAGCGGAGGGTATAGATCTAATAAGTGCTAAGAAAGACTATATCGCTAGGCTAGTACGTCGGGGCGGGCGCCCGGCGGGCATCGGCGTGCCGGGCTTAGGTAGCTTAAGCGTCTTTAATCGCGTTATAAAGGAAGTCGGATACGCGTTAAAGGCGTAAGGCGAGCGCGTCGCTACGGAGGTACTCCTTACGCTACTAAAGGGTTATACTAAGGGGGGGTAGTCCTAAGGGCTTAGTGCTAAGCTTTAGGTTAAAGCCGTAGTTAGCGAAGAAAGGGGAAAGGCTAGTAGACTTAGAAACCTAGTTATTAGCGGTAAACTTAGCGAAGGGAAGGAGATCTACCTAATCGTCCTAAAGGAAGGTAGTATAGTAGCGGAGGTAGACCTCTATCTAAGCGTTTGCGATCTTAGTCTAGCTATTAGTCTAAAGGTAGTAGGCGGAACTAAGGTATAGGCGGTAGCCGAGGCGGCGGCTAAGCTACTACTAGAAGGCGGAGACGAACTTAGTGCCTTTATTACTAACTATTAAGGCAAAGGTACCGTAGAGAGACTAAACATAAGAAATAAACGCGTTAATAACGTCCTCGACTATTATCGAGGGCGTCGGGACGTAGTAACGTATCTTCGTAAGACGGTTAACGATAACTAAGATACTTAAGAACTTAACGCTATAATAGCAGTAGACGGGAAGGTCTATAACGAAATTAATAGAGATATCGGTCTAAAGGGCGAAAGGGATGCTTAAGGGTTAAAGAAGGCTATAAAGGGCGGAACGGGAGGACTTAGCGTAGAGGCAGATATAGTAGTTGCGAATAAAGCTAGAAATAGACTTATATATACTAAGCTAAACGTAGGTTTAGCGGTAGAAGCTCGCGGTCTTAGTACGCCTAAGGTAGCTAGCTAGCGGGGAAGTATAAGTGCGGATTAAGATCTAAAGGATAAAGGCGTCGTTAGGGGGAACGAACAACCGGCCCTAAAAGTAGAACCGGCCTTAGGCCTTTAAGAGGGCGGACTTCGGGATTAAGCGGAGAGGTACGCGAAGAGAACTAGGCTAACGGAGCTAAGGAGACCGGAGAGCCGCGCGAATATCAGCGATAAGCGGAGAGGAGAAATAAGCCCGGTCGATAAAGTCGTCGATCGGCTTAAAGTCGTTAAGGGCATAGAGGTTAAGGCAGTCGGAGTCGTTAGAATTATATTTATTAATTATATTTATAGATAAGTCGGACTCCTTAAACCCGTTAGGGAGTAAGGAGGCGTCGACCTTAGACCGTAAAAGGATAACTTAGTAACGATAGTCGATCCTCTCGTTAGCGCGGTCGGTTATAAAGGTAAAGCGGGAACTAAGGAGTCGGCTAAAGGCGTTAGGGAAGGTGGCTTAAGAGCTAGGCTAAAAGACGATCTTAAAGTTAAAGCGACTTAAGAACTCGGCCTAGCGGGCCTACCGTTAGTTAAAGAGCTTCGTAATTATAAAATACTAGAGGTTTTTATAATCCGAAGCGATCTTAAACTTAGGTAGGCCTTCGAGCTTAAGGCGCTATTCCTTAAGGGACTTTACGATCGCGAGGAGTTCCTTATCGTAGATCTTATAGTTATATTCCTAGGCGGAGTATTTCGATAAGAAGAACGCGATAGGGTAATAGCGGCTATCGTTAAAGAGCTATATTAGCACGCCCCTAGCGGCTTAGTCGGAAGCATCGGTCTAAACTATAGTCTTTCGAGAGGGGTTAAAGTATATAAGGACTAAAGCGGCGGTAAAGGCGTGCTTAAGGGCTCTAAAGGCGTAGGCGTAGGCGGGGGACTAGATCTAAAGGGCAGAGTTCTTAGTAAGGGCGTTTAAAAGGTTCGCGAGCTTAAAGAAGCCGCGGATAAAACGCCGATAAAAATTAGCGAACCCTAAGAAACGCCGGAGGTGTTTTATAGAAGAAGGGGCTAGCTAGTTAAGGACGGCGCAGACCTTTTTAAGATCTATACGTATGCCTTTATCTAAGATAATTAGGCTAAGGTACTTAGTCTTAGTAATATAGAAATTATACTTATCGACGTTAAGCTAAAGGCTAGCGGCGTTAAAGCGCTTAAAGACCTCCCGGACGTAGGCCTAGTGCTCCTCCCGTATAGTAGAGAAGATTAAAATATTATCTAAGTAAGCGGAATAAAAATCATTAAGGATATTATATAAGGCTATATTAATAAAGCTCTAGAAGTAGGATAGCGCGTTAGAGAGACTAAAGGGTATAATATAATACTCGAAAAGCCTATACCGTATAGCGAAAGCCGTCTTCTACTTATAGCTCTCGGCGATACGAAGGCGATTAAACGCTATAATAACGTTAATCTTAGTAAAGAACTTCGCCTTCCTAATTTAGGCGAAGGTATTATAGACTAAAGGCAAGGGGAAGCGGTTCTTAATCGTAGCCTTATTTAGGCTATAGTAATCGACGTAGAAATAGACGCCGCCGCTAGGCTTATAAGCGAGCATAATAAGGGCGGCGGTAGTAGAGGTCGAACGGCGAATAAAGCCTTTCCTAAGCTGCTTATTAACGTAGGCGCGGATAATACGGTTCTCGGCTTTACTAAAGGGGCGGGGGTAGGTATAAAGAGGTTATATTCCCTCCTTAAGGTTAATCTAAGTATCGACGGCGCGGTAAGGGGCGAGCTTATCGGCCTTAC